>OZ014520.1:142611293-144070559 GCA_963966055.1 Lathyrus aphaca | reverse complement strand
CACCCTTTCTGTTTGAATGTTACCCTTATGTTGGTAACGTGCAGGTGATCAGGATAAGTCGAGTGGTGGTCAATGAAGTCAGTGTACTTCACGTCTTTAGGAGTCGACTCTGATACGTGCTTTGGAGGTGTAGGGACGACATTTGTTTCTTGTTTATTTACCTTTAAGACAACATTTTGAAATCGAGATATTACTTTATATGTTATTTTGAAGTTTCCGCTGCGAGTTGAACTATTTTTGTAAAACATATCTTTTAATCTGTGTGATTTAAGATTAATGTGACATTCAAATATTTTGGTGAAATTTAATAACTCTGGTTTTTTTATCTATAATTTTGTGGTGTAATTTGTGTGTTAAAAAGTCCCAACAACGAATTTCGTAAAGCTGTGGGGATCGAGCCTCCCCAGTCCCTTGTTGGGCTGCTCCACAAGGCTCAAGCCTATATCCAGTATGAAGAAAAAGAGGTCGTGTACAAGACATGAGATTCAAGGAATCAAGAGAATTCACGACCTCATAAGCAGAAAGACGAAAACGAAGCTCCTTGGCGCGAAAAGCGCAAAGAAGATCATCCTCGCGAAAGCAGGGGACCAGCGGGTTGTTTCTCAGAAAATATCCTTCCCACTGATCCCCGCAAGAAAATTCTGACTGAATGCATCAATACCAAATTCAAGCAAGGAGGCATTCACTTCCCATAACCTACTGCTTCTAAGGCCAATACCGACAAAATCAAATATTGTCGGTTTCACCGCAGTCACAGACACGTCACTAAGGATTGCATCCACCTCAAAGATGCTATTGAGATTCTCATCAAGGACGAGCACCTCAAGAAGTATGTCAAAGACGAAGCTCCTCGACAGGAGGAAGCAAAGAGGGTCAACAAAGTCTCCAAAGAAGCCGCTCTCATGTCGGTCACCAAACCCGAGGATTTCTTCATCCCTCGACACCTCAGAAGCATGTGATACTTTGCAGAACACAACCCTTGGGAAGCATTCCCATTGGCCATGCTTATCTCGGGGGAAGGGGCTACAATGAGATGACAGTCAGGTTCATTATAAGAAGGCTCGAGTATTTGGTCGATTCTTCACCAAACCAACTTTCGTTTCTCGAGAAAGTCAGAGGAAAGTCACAACCAATTACTTTTTACATGGAAGAAGTCTTCGGCGGCTCTCCGAAATCTCATATCCCTTTGTTGATCCGTGCTAAGATGGCTAAGACGGATGTTCGTAGGATACTCGTCGACCAGGGAAGCTCGGTCGACATCATGTACACTTTTCTCTTCCGAGCATTACAACTCAATCAGAAGAACTTATCCCATTATGTTGGATCTGATCTGCAAAGGTTCAACGAGGCTACCTCAAAACCTTGGTGCTACGTCAAATTAATGGTCACTTTCGGGGAAGGAGACGCTTCCAAGAAAATCAAGACACATTTCTTGGTGATTGATTATTTATCCCTTTACCAATGCATCTTGGGGAGGCCAACATTAGCCGAACTCATCGCCGTCCCATCTATGGTCCATATTAAAATGAAATATTATACTGAGAAAGGGCACGTAGCTACTCTTCACGGAGAGATTGAAGTAGCGCAAAGATGTTTTGAAGCAGCGACCAAAGGTTAGACCGCGATAGAGACTACACCAAAGAGCAACAAACGCAGAAGGGGGGGGGGGACAACACAACTGAAGAGGTTCACCCCGAGAAAAATCCAACTCTCCAGATCAATACAGTCGACCTTGACTCGCGCATCCTAGCATATTCTGAGGACGAAATCACTGCAAATAAAACAACCATTTTGTGCCCCTTGCCTGTAGGGGAGTTCAAAGTTATAACCTTCGGAGATAACCCTGACAAAGGAGTTCGCATCGGCACAGGGCTTCCCGACAATGTGAAGGAACAACTAAAGCAATGCTTGCGTAGCAACGCGAACCTCTTTGCCTAGAGCGCCGCTGATATGCCCGACATTTCCTCTGAAATCGCATGCCACGAGCTCTCCATTAACCCGTCAGCATGCTCAATTGCTCAACACAGACGCATGCAGTCAAAAGAAAAAACTTTAGCTGCTGAAAAACTAGTTAAAGACCTCTTAGAGGCCAATTTTGTAACTGAGGCCAGGTATACAACCTGGATCTCGAACACTGTACTCGTAAAGAAATCTAATTGGAAATAGAGCCTCTTTATTGACTACACCGATCTCAACCAGGCTTACCCGAAAGATTCTTACCCTCTTCCTAACATAGACAAATTGGTAGACAATTCTGCAAGTTTTAAACTATTTTCCTTCATGGACGCTTACTCTGGGTACAATCAGATACCTATGGCCGATAAAGATAAAAGGTAATCCGTGTTCATGACACTGACGAGAAATTATTACTACAACTAAATGCCCTCCGGGTTGAAGAACGCATGAGCCACATATCAACGCATGATGAACAAGCTCTTTCAATCATAGATTGGGAACATGCTCAAAGTTTACATGGACAACATGATCGTCAAGTCCACCCAAGAGTCTGACCACACTTCTCAAATCCAGGAAGCTTTCGACCAGACAAGGAAGTGCATGATGCGCTTTAACCCTGACAAATGCACCTTTGGTTTAAGGGCGAGAAAGTTCCTCAGTTTCTATCTTACAGAAAGAGGAATTGAGGCTAACTCCGACAAGTGTCGCACTTTCTCAGAAATTCCTATGCCTAACTTGAAGAAGTCGATCCAGTCCCTGTAATACCTCAAAACTTGCCCTCTCACTTATCCTCTATTGGCGTATCATTTTGCATTCATCTGTATTTCTCATCAGTCATTATCAACGTATTGGCGCATTTCATTGTTTCATAAGGCATGTGATCAAAGCGTTTCCTTGTGATATGGATTTCCCTATTCGTAGGTAGCATATTTGGCTTTTGCATCCATGTTCGGGACGAATGCTGAATTCACATCATCATGAGCATATTCTTATAAGGGGATTTACCAAGTTCTATCATTCATCATATTCAGAGGTTTCATCAGAAATGTTGGATCAGGAGGGATATTGGTGTGGATTTAGGGTTTATTTCCCTAATCATGTGATGCTCAATGAATTTTCCATACGAAAGTTGCTCAAAGGGTTTCATAGTGGAGGTCATTATTCACCGAGGCATCATGAGGATCTAATTGTCAAACGTAAAGCCATGAATTTTGGTTGGCGTGCTTAGGCGTTATTCGCATGGGACTTACGTTGGTTGTTCGAAGCACGGATTAAGGGGTTGGTAATGCAAGTGGATCGATTTGTTTCAAGCACCAGTTGGTTACCTATTTTCTTATATCAGATACCCATAAACTAGTTTTGGAATCTGTTTCTCTTAATCCCACCATTTTTATTTATTTATTTTTATACTTCCTAAACTTGTTGTCATAAACCATAATCCATATTTCATTATTCAAACTAAACCCAAGGCCCATCAAGTCCAATTGCCATTTACTACATCATTAAGGTTATGTCTCACTCAAGCCTATGTGGATATCGTCAAAAGGATAAATAGTACCCGGTTCACCCTCACGGCTCATGTCTTTGGTTCCCGTGAATTATTGCATAATAAAAAAAATCCTACCGCAATCTGGTTTACATTAAAGGTTGATACATTTTCTTATTATTTTGACAAAAAAAAGGGGCTCATAATATGTCAATTAAGAGGTCCGATGCAACAAAGTTCAGTCACATAAAAATCTACAAAGTGGTACAACAGAAAAGAGGTTTGCACATAAAGGATAATTGCTTCACCATTGATCTGATATATAACAGTTTTTTTTAGTTGGGTCACAAGGAAAAGGGATAAGATGGAAATCAATAACTGATATAGCAGACATCCATGACAGTTCATTAGAAAAATTCAACTATTAAAAGGTTACTAATATGGATAAGCAATTACAACAAACAAATTGGAAAAAGAGTTACATGTAACACCAACAAAAGCAATCTACAGAATTGTAACATTCACATAAAAAAAGGGATGATCTTGATTTCTTGAGTTAAGCGAAACCCACGTCACCGGTTCAGTCCCCTCAGTCACTGCAGGTATTCCTGTCAGTAATTCCAGCAGAATGACCCCAAAGTTGTACACATTCCTTGCCAGTGTCACTATCATTGTGTATACATATCCTGCTAAATCAGCAAACAAATTAATTCAGTTCTTCAAAATAGGAATAGAAAGAGTCATGGAACAGCAGAAGGAAATAAAAATCTAAAGAGAGAAAGTATAAGAAAGGTCACACTGACGCAATTACAGTGCTCCCTGCTGTTATGCGCCTCTTGCTCAGAAGTGCAATGCTCGGGCTACGCAATATCAGTTTCAGTGTACTATCCCTCGCAATGAAGGCTTTGTGCGGTACAAGATGAAAGGTTGCATCATGAGAACATCAGTTGTGAGAAGGGTGGGGAAGAATTCGGTTATGCCCAAGGATAAGAAATTTTGGTTTCACCTGCACAAACAATTCCAATAAGGTTCGTGACCTGTGAAAAAACATCCAACAAATTCATAATTGATCCTAACTGAATTTCACAACTGATTCATAACTGAAAGTCTAAACTTAACTGAGTTCTGGTAACCTCATAACAGAATCCCTAAACCTCATCCATAACTGAAAAAATCACAAAATTCTAACTGACTATACCTGAAGTTTCCAGAGTCTTCCTCCAGATTCTATAAATCAAAATCATTCTTCACATTTCAAGCTTCTTCTGGAATTCATGAGTTTTTCACCTCTTCTCAATCCTTCTCCTCTTTTCCACCATTCTTGAAAATCTTCTTCTTCTTCCCTCTGACCAATCCTTACTACTCCTGATCCAACCTTATTCAATACATTCCTCTGCATCATCAACAAATTGAGTCTTCATCACCTGCAATGAGTTTGAAGCACTCAACGATCAATAAATGAATGGCGCAAACAGAAATCCAATAGCAGTTTGGAATCAGGTAGAAGGATATTTGAATCGAGAGAGAGAGCTGCGAAATAATATGAATACCTGAGATCTCGATTTCGAATTCGTATGCAAAAGCGGCGATTTCGTAACAGAAGCATCATCTTCGACGCACTCATTTCACTAGAAAACTTCAAGGCCTCCTTCCAATCCGAATCCGCAACTTCTTTACCTCTCAATCCGCAACAATTTCGGCAGCGTCATCTTCGATTGGAAGAAGAAGTATAGAAATCGAGACACGTATCTGACGTGATTTCGCATCGCGGCGGCGTCGAAGCAACAAAGAAATCTTCGTCGCGTCATCATCCATCAAGCAGAAGCAGAATAAACCTCCCGGTGGCATCGAAACGACGGATACGTATCCTCCAACGCGACTTCGATTTGTAAGGTAAGAATCCGAACCTCATGAGAAACAGTTTAAGCGTTTCATTCGTTGTTCTTGATCTGGGTTGCTTGTTTTAGCATTTCGATTTCTTTGTTTTTGAGAGATGTGATTCTCGGAGTGAGATGGAGATGTTAGTTAGGTTGATTGTGTAGAAATCGAAAGTTTCACCTTTGTGTGTTCGTCTTCTCCGATGGGTTTATGGAGGTGCCGCTGGGAGAAGATAGGGTTTGCTTTCTGAGTTGGTGAAGAAGAGAATGAAACGCGTTTGGGGGAGAGGAAAGGCTTAGGTCTGATTCCTGTATTGTGTTTTTAGGTTATATTAAATTTATTTGATTTAATGTGATTTAGGATAATCAAATCTCATAAACATTGGTTTAATGCACCATTTAGATTATTAAGAATAATTGAATCACTTTTAATCCACCGATTTTCAATTTCTAGGAGATAAGATTAGGATAGCTTTTGGACTCCCTGGCCATACCGGCGGTGACACTTGTCACCGTCCGGTAGGTCTTCCATGCGGCTCATCCTATGTGTGTCACCTACAATAGTTATGGCGCACCTTCACTTCATCAACCACATGATCCGATTACTAAAGCAAACCCTAGATCTGATGGACCAAAATTAGTCAAACCAGTTGACCAAGGCCTATATCATACTCCCTATTTCCTGCGAAATTTGGGCCTTCTGTTTTTGCTAATCAAACCTCCTCTTTTAGGCCCAGATTAGAAAAATAACTATAAAAATACTTTTCTGAACCCCCCTCCATTTCTTTTAGATTGGAAAATTTAATTAGTATAGTTTCAAAATAAACCTTGAAAAATTAGTAAAATCCACTAGAAAATTCTATAAAAATTCCAGTAGGTCTATAATTCAGTTTATAAATTTTTGATATTTTTACTTTCTGAATTTTGGCTATTTTGGATTTAAATTCGAATTTTTTTTGCAATTAGCTTTTATGGAATTTCCTTTAACTGTACATAATTTTGTTGATTTTATTTTTTAGCCTTATAATAAGTTTTTTAGCCCACTTTTTTTACTGTAGTTAGATGATTAATGATAGTACTTAGGATAATTTTTGTAGATTTTTTAGAATATTTTATCTTAGGTTTTAGAGGCCAATTCTTTAGAAATTAAGGATTAATTCATAGCTGAAAATAATCATTTTTTAGACCTAGTTAAATTTTGATTTTGTAGGATTCCTTTTAGTACATTGTTATAGGTAGTTGTAGGACCCTATAGATTTAATTCCATAATTTTTTCAGAAGTTTAGCTATTTTTTAGAATATTAATTCTTAGGTTTGTTATGTGTTGTTTCCCTTTAGTTTAGGCCATGAAAATAAAGTTCAATAAAAAAATAGTCTAGATTAGATTTAGTTTTAGAATTTAATATAGACTTAGGCTAGCTTAGATATTGATTTCTTAGAAGGAAAATAGTAGGTGACCTTTGATTTAGGACTTAGGCTTAAAGTTCATTTTCATTAGAATTAGAATAAATAAAATAGGACTATTTTTAATTCACGCCTTTAATTGCATTTTTTAGAATTTTATTTCTTATGTCCATTTTTAATGCTTTGCCTTTATTTGATTTTTTAACTTGTATAGGCTTCCCCATTGTTCTTAGAATCAACTTAACTTCATTAGGAAGTAAGTTGAATTCTAGTAGTTTCTAGTTTTTTCCATTAGGATTAGAATACTTCACAAACCATGGGATCCCTTGTAAATAAATCAATAAAAATTAGGATTGAGTCTTAGTCCCTTAGATTTTCTCCTTTTTTCAACTTGAGTCTTTCTTTCTCATCTCATGAAGAAAAGCAATAAAACACTTAATAAAAATCGAACTTTCTTGTACGACACGAGACTTTGTTGCCGAGTGTTTATACGCGTCCTGTTTCAGGGCGAGGTATAAATACTCACCGTGATGGATAGGTCTTAGTACAAGACAGTTCACAAACAAATTCAAAATATTTCTTTTAAAAGACAAAAACAAATAATAAGCGACTATCCTGCGGGAGCTTCTTTTCTCATCTCATTCACTCACAACGCGAACTCGCGACGACTTGTCTCGTTTGCAAGACGGTAAACGCACTCGTACCAGACGAGCCTGCAACACCTGAGCATAGACATACGCAGTTCCAGCTGTAAAAAACACAAACAAATAGTTCCCGCCTAGGTTAGGCGAACTACGTCGACTCTGATCCTCATTATCCCGATGAGGTACGTAGGCAGCGGGGTAGGGCCCGTTCGAGCACATTCTTTATTTTCCCTACATTTCCCCTTTTCTTTCCATTTTATTTTCCAATTCCATTCTCATTTCTCATTCCAATTCCAGTTAACGGTTTTATTCAGCAGCATTCTTACTTCTCACCCTTTGAAACCAAACAAGCAAGCGTGGATCCCGTCGGGTACGACGGACGATCTGGGGTGCTAATACCTTCCCAGGTCGTAACCGACTCCCGAACTCAGATCTTTGGTTCGCAGGACCTTGTCCTTTCCTTCTTCCTCAGGTTTGTGCAACATTACCTTTCCCATTCATTCGGGATAAAAATGTCTGGCTGGCGACTCTAACCTTTCCGCGCCACTTTCGCGTTTGTACTAGGATGAAAATCCCGGGAGCGACAGCTGGCGACTCTGCTGGGAAGTAACCTGATTCTTCCGGTTTCCCTTGTAGAGTCAATCCTAGCGCCTGTTTGGTTTTGTTCTTTGGGTGTTTATATGTTTGTTGCTTTGTGTTTTAGTTTAGCTTTACTGTTTTTATTTACAGTTCTTTACAGCTTTACTTTACCGCATTTATTTATCGCTTTCAGTATTTTATTTTCCATGCATCATATTATACTGGACTGTCTGGCTGTGCTGGTTTTCATTTTTTCTGTGGGATGGGAGTTACTGTGAGATAAGCCAACTACCCGGCTTGACTGCACTATAGGATTAGCATGGACACGTTGTGCTCGCATGGTTACATGATGAGTGGTGATGTGTTCCACACCCAGGTTGCGAATGTCTTGGAACTATTCTGTGTGGGGGTTCTTCCCCACTTCAGGATACAACCTTGATGGTTATGTGCAGCTGGGGACCGATCATTGAGAACCTTAATGGAAACAACCCTCTCCAGTGATGACAGTGGCAGACCACATTTGTTGGCAAACCCACTCGCATCCGAGGGTCCATTGGGAACTCGCATAGGATGGCCTGGTTCTTTCACAGGAATTCAGTTAAAGCAAAACTGTTCGTATGACGATAGTATTGTACCCTTCAGGATGAATGTACTATTGTTTCTCGATTCAGTGCTTGAAGCTGGAGACTTGTGAGGGATGCTTGTTCTTTCCGGACTCAACTGAGACCTCCCTGAGTAGTAGATAATGCCAAACCGATTCCCTGATCTGGTCATGAGCCATTTCTCGGAAATGGTGAACGTATTATTGCTATTCGGCTTTGAGAGTCCGTGATGTTGACCCGAGTAGCACAGCCGTGAGATTGGGAAGGGTTTACAGGTTTGCAGGAACCCTAATACCTTCAGCATACCCACTTTGCCTTTGGTTCAGTTTTGTGATCTGGATTTCTGTTCTTAAGATATGGATCCCGGATCAGAGGGATGATTATTATGATATCTGGATTTTGAGACCTGGCACCGACACCTGATTATATGATTGGCACATCACAGACACTTCACTGATCACATGCCTTGCCTTGCATAAACATCATATCATCATTAATCATTTGTGTTTCTTTTATTCTCAGGGTCTACATTTATTCCCGGTTCCTGGCCATATCATTGCTTCAGAATGGAAGATGTCAAAAAGAGAACTGTGCACTACAAATTCTTCGATACCAAGATGGACCTGATCAACCAATTGGTGTCTATGATTACCCCGGGTCATTTGGGCTACTTCAAGGAAAAGTATGGTGATATTCTGGATCTGGTATTCAACTTGGATAGTTCTCAGAGAAGCGCCATTCACACTTTGTTGCAGTATTACGATCCGCGACTTAGGTGTTTCACATTTCATGACTTTCAGTTGGGTCCTTTGCTGGAAGAGTATGCTGAGATTATGGGAGTTTCAATCAAGGATCAGCTTCCTTTTAATTCGGAGATGACGAGACCGACTCATGATGACATTGCTAAGGCTCTTTATTTGAGCCCATCAGAGGTGCCTTCTAATCTGGTTTCCACCAAAGCAGGAGTACTTGGTTTTCCCTTAGAGTTTCTGGTCAGGAGAGCTGAAGATTGTGCCGTGGAAAAGCAGTGGGATTCAGTTTGTGCCATCTTGGCGTTATCTGTGTATGGGATAGTTCTATTTGCCGATATGGACAAGTTTGTGGACATGAATGCTATTCATTTGTTTGTGTTGAAGAATCCGGTGCCCACCCTCTTAGGTGATTTGTATTATTCTGTGCATTATAAGAATGAGAAGAAGCGAGGAGGTCTTGTTAGATGTTGTGCTCCTTTATTCTACAAGTGGGTTATGAGACACTTGCCTACTACTGAGAGTTTTACTGATCCTAATTCTACTTGGGCCCAGAAGCTGAGTACTTTGTCTGCTGGAGATATCAGGTGGTTTACTTTGAGGTTGAAAGGAAGGAATTTCATTACCAGTTGTGGTAATTACCCTAATGTGCCTTTGTTGGGAGTATCGGGAGGTATCAACTACAATCCCATCCTCTTAAGAAGACAGTTAGGGTATGCGCTCAAGGAGGTTCCTGATGAGTCTGAATTATTCCAAACTTTCTATTTCCCGTTGAAAGACAATCTTCCTTTGGTCCAAAAAGCTGCAGGTTCCTGGAAGGTGATCAAGAGAAAGGGTATAGCATGTCTGGGCAAGAGCAACAATCGGATGTTCCCTGAATTTGAAGCTTGGATAAAGAAGGAGGTTCAAGCGGCTATAGTCCCTTTTTCTGTACCAACTCCGCCTCCAGCAACGGTACCTTTGGAAGACTATCAGAAGTTGGAAGCTTTGGTCAAGCAGCTTAGGGTCGAGAATCAAGAGGCTCTTAATTCTTGTCAGAAACTGATGATCCAGAACTGTCGGTTGGAAGATAGAGCTGTACAAGCCGAGGAAACAGTTCGTCTCAAGCAGAAGGACTTTGAAGATAGAGAGCTCTACTTCCGAAAAAAGGGGTTGGCTGAGACTCACAAGACGGCCCAGCGCCGAAGAGAGAAGAAAGATATGAGTGAAGCCAATGAAGCTGTTACTTTATGGCAGGAGAGATGGGACGACCATTTGAAGAAGCAAAAAGAGTCAGACGCCAAGCACAAGCAGGAAATCAAAAGCCTTCAGGATTCTTTGGATGGGCAGAAAGAACTCCTCGGGAAGGATTATCATCAAGAAAAGGGCTGTCTCCAATGCTTAGCAGAAAGTCAACAGGCACTGAAGGAAGCTCAAAAGGAAATTGAAGACTTGAAGTTGAAAGCTGATGTGAAGAGGTCGAAGGCCGAGTCGAGTCAAAGCAGGGAGAATGAGACAACATTCCTACAGCAGATTGAGGAGTTACACGCTTCTTCTGATACGAGGGACCTCCTCATCCAGAGACTCATCCAGGAGCCCGGTCATCCAGATGTAGCTCAGCTGTTCCAGAACGTCAAGCGCCTTAGCTGGAGATTGAAAGATATAGAGTTCCCTAGGGTTTAATTTCATGATATTGTACTTGGATTACCCACAGGCTTGTTGTGGGATTCCTTATATTTGATGTACTTTCGTTGTTGTTGTGATTGGCACCCTTCGGGGACTTTGTATTTTCAAACTCCAGTTTATATGATTGATTTGTTCTGAATTTCTTGTTCGTTATTTGCTGCACCGACACGAAATAATGAGCACCAATTCTCCACGACCATCATTATGTTTGAATATTACTTGGGTCTTCTTCCCAATTCTTATCTTCTTAATGCCAGGACCAGAAATAGGAAAAGACTCGGGAATAAAAGGAACACATTGCATTGCATACGCATCATTTGCATTTTGTCTTTGTCTTTGCAGGTTTTTCTACGGGATGTTTAATTTATCTGTGTTCAACATGCAAAGATTGCGAGAGCCGCCAAGACCCGGTACCTCCGACAAGATATCCCTCATCGGTACGCGACCCGCAACAATCAAAGAACAACAATGGACGCTGTAACACGGTGGGAGAACTGACTTTAAGTAATGTTGCGGATAGCAAGAGTCGCCACCGACTTTTATTTTATCCAAAAAAGGAAAGGGTATAAAAGAACAGGAAAGACCTTAGAGAATGTTTTGGGTCCGGGGGGTAGGTTATGTAAAGGGAAGGTGTTAGCACCCTTTACATCCATGGTTATCCATGGGCTCTTAGTTACTTAGCTCACTTTTGAATTGTTTTTGAAAGTGTAGTGTGTGAATAAGAAAATTTTCAGAATAGTTAATAATAATCCATGTACGGATATGTAAAAACTTGTTTTTGAAAATTTGTTTGAAATTGTTAAGTGTGAAAAGTTTTTTGAAGTGAGCAAGCAACTAGGAGGTACCTACCCTAAAATTTAAAGTCTTTCTTATTCTTTATCCTTTCCTTGGTAAGACTATCCCTACTATTAAGGAGTAGGTAGTCATTACCTTGGATGTTAAGGGACATGTGAGGGACAATCTGGTTATGAAGGCAACTGTGGGGTGTAATAAGCATATATGAGGGACTATCATCATTTATTCGAAGGGACTCGATTCGTAAAGGCAACCATGAGGGACTTGATGATTTTTCTTTTAAGGGACTTGCTTTATACACCCCACTTGACCATTATTCGTAGGCAACATGAGGGATAACCTTAGAAAGTGAGACGGCGATTAAAATCGACTTACGTGTGTGAGTGTTTAATTTAATTATCTTATATTAACATGATCTAAATTAATTTTTACATAACATACATGTTTTTCACTCCCTAATTACTAACCATAGCAACAATAATAATTATAAATTTTACATCCCGGAAGCAATTACAAAATTATAATAATAAGCAAAATAATAAGCAAAATAATTAAATAGCAAAATAAATAACATATAAATAAATAAGCAATAAATAATAAGGGGTTAGTGATAATAAGATAATAATAATAATAATTAGAAACAATAAACAAGGTTAGAAACATAATAATAAAAATATAATAATAAATAATAGTATGGTTAGTAGCAATAATTAAATAGAATTAAATATTATAAACACAAAAAATTGGATTTTAAGCTAAAAATTTAAACATAATGTAATTATAAATTTTAATCATTTACAAAAATTCAATTATTCATGAATATATATTATAAAAAAAAAATATTTACATATTATGAAGAAAGTAAGTTTTAAATATTATGTTCATAAAATTAATCATATCTACAAAAATAATTATATTTAGAAAATTTATAAGAATCATATTAAAGAAATAAACATACAATAATAATTACACTAAAAAGTAGAAAATAAAATTATTATTAAGAAAATAGAACTAAATTTTATTTTAGAAAAATTTTTAGGGTTTGTTTAGAAAATTAGGGTTTATTTATATACAAAATTAACTAATATACATATTATAAATAATAAAATAAATTTTTGAATAAAATAATAGAAGGTTTAGAAATTTTAGAGAATATGATGTTATTTTAAATTTGGAATATATATAGGATTTAAATTTAATTAAGAACATAAAACAAATAAACTAATTAATTAAGAAAAATAGAGAGAAAAACAATGACAAAAATTGAGAACTTACCTTGGCTGGGTTTGAACCCAGGTACTTATGCTTGCCAGCACCAAAACATTCCACTGGACCAACCATGCGTTGGTAATCATAGGATGACTGTAATTGCTTTTATGCCATATCTTGAAAAATTCAGAAAAAAATAAAGAAGCAAAAGGCCTGGGGTGGGATTTGATCCCAGGACCTTATGAATGCAAGCATGCGCGCGCTACCGCCTGGCTGGGAGAGCCCATCTGGCTATTGAACGGCAAGAACACATAATATATTCAATCTCCTTTTATCCTGAAAAATAAAACAAAACAATGCACTTGGCCAAGAATCGAACCAAGGTCCTTACAACATACACAGGCAAAGCTTACCACCAGGACACACACGCGCGTGTGATAACAAAACAACCAAACAACATAAAATAAGTTAATATAATTTGAATTCCTGAACGCGCGGGAACTGATCTTCTTCTTCCTTGAGACCTACAAACTTTGCTGCGAAATTAGATGCAAGTTTTCCTGCGAAAAATACTTTCCCAGCAAAACCTACAAACATCAACAAGCAACAAAACCATACAATTTTTAAAAATTAAGCACAACAGCATGTTCCTGGCATCCACACGATTCATTCTATGTCTTTAGAATCAATTTATATTCACTAAATCAAAAGTCCCTAAACCTAAGTCCAAACCCTAATAATGGCATCTTGTGAATTAGGTACGGGTTCTTGAGTTTTCCTGCCCAGAATCAAGCTACACAACATCATAAACAACATTAAACAATCAAAATCCATTTAAATGCAGTGAATCATTAGAATCGAAAAAAATTTATTCAAGAACAACTTGGCTTCGGGTTGCTCATATATGCATGCTATAGATGCGTATGGGCATTGGTTTTGCATCATGGAAGATCAAGGAACATCTCTATGATCATAGTTTACCTTATAATGCCTTGTAACTCAAAATCCGAATCTCACTTTTTTGATGAATTTTTGAACAATGAACTTACCTATGGGCTGCTGGAATTCGTGAGCTAGGGTTATGCTTATGATCAATACTTATAGGTGAATCATTCTAGGTTAAAAAATTGATGGATCATGTGGAAGAATTGATTTAAAAAGATTGAAAAAGATGGTGCTTTGAATTTCAAATATTGGCTCATGAAGACTTGCTATTTTTGTATCAATCACATGATTCCATTCCTCTTTGATTCTAATCACCAATTATGATTTTCTAGAAGCATTATCCAAATAAAATCTATTATTTTTATATTTTATTCTTATTTAAAATGATTTTTAATGATTTAAATCAAAATAAATAGAAATAAAAATAATAAAAATCAGATTTTAAATGGTTTGGGTCGTGCATAGTGTTAATGTATGAATTGGATCACAACTTGGGCAGCCCATTTGGAAAGAAGTGATTTTAAACCCCCATTTTCAACATAAACCATCACAAAATTTCCCAACTTTGCAAGGACACATCTCCCTCAATTTTAAAGGTATGAGGGTGTTCTTGGACTTTTTGGAAAGCTTGAAGAGTCCTCTAAACAACCCCATTGGTTTCAGGTCCATATCATTTACCAATCTCAAGTTATGCCCTTTTGAAATTGTTGACTTTTTGTTGACTTTTGAAATGACCTATAATGTCTTAGATCATATATTTCAAATGAAGCATTTTTGGGCTTAACTTTCAACATCAAAGTTGTAGAGAATTCAATTTCCTTCAAAATGAGCTTTGGATGGAGCCTTGGTGATGAAGTATGTGAAAGTTATGGCTGGTCAAAGTTCAGTTGACTTTTACTGAGGAAACCCTAATTTAGAAACTCCTGATTATTGATGATCTGGAATCTCCTTGATGAATCATGATCAACCCTTGATCAAATGATGAATTTTACTTCATATACTTGATGTTGGAAAAAAATCATGAAGTTTGACTTTGGTTTGACCACAGTTGACCTCAGTTTGACTTTTTAACTGCATTGACTGATTTTGACTTATCTGATCATCTGACTGAGCAAACTTTTGAGAAAAGTTTTGAAACTTGTCATGGGGGTTCTTACACACATATAAGATGTTATGAAGCTCACTTGAAGTCTTGGAAGTCCATTTAGCCTGATTAAAGTCAAAACCCTAGTTTTGGATGCACTGCTTAGGAGGTGCATTGTCTGAGGGAATTGTCAACCCCTTTGACCAATTGTGAACTTTGTGAACCTTGTGAATCTTCATAAAATGTCTTGTGATACTCATGGGAGGTATTGTGAAGCTTGTGAACCTTGTGAACCTCATGAAGTGGCTTTGTAGACCTCATAAACCTCAGGAAAGCTTTGTAATCATTGTGAAACTTGTGAACCTTGTGAACCTTCAAGAAGTGACTTGTAGACTTCATGAACCTCATGAAAGGTGTTGAAAGCATTGTGGGATTTGTGAACCTTGTGAACCTTCATAAAGTAACTTGTAGACTTCATGAACCTCATGAAAGGTATTGAAAGCATTGAGAACTTGTGAACCTTGTGAACCTTCATAAAGTAACTTGTAGACTTCATGAATCTCATGAAAGGTTATATAAGCATTGAGAACTTGGTGAACCTTGTGAACCTTCTTAGCACACAAAGTCTTGTATTGTGAGGGCAAATTTTGGGGTGCAACAGCTGCCCCTGTTCAATTTTCTGAAACCTGAGGGGTTAGATTGGTATATTTGCCAGTCATAACCTGGAAGGTTGAAGGGGATTGAACACAAAAGCCCAAAAATTTGCACTCACCAGTGCATAGAGTGATGTTGATGGTTGGTTGAGTGAGTGGGCTTAAAGATGCCACTAGTAGAAAGTTCTTGGAAGATAAAGCAGTCCAAAATATGGAGATATAATGAAAGCTGTCAGGAATTTGGAGAGTCCTGAGGTATTGATGATATGTTTTCAGGATACTGGAGTAATCCCGATGTAACAACATGTCTTCATGAGGATAGAGCAATCAATAATGATAACCCTAAAGCAGTCTTGAAGTAACAATATGATTTCAGGAGGATAGAGCCATCAATAGCTCTAAAGCAGTCTTGAAATAATAAGATAGCTTCAGGAGGATAGAGCAATCAATAGCTCTAAAGCAGTCTTGAAATAATAAGATAGCTTCAGGAGGATAGAGCAATCAATAGCTCTAAAGCAGTCTTGAAGTAGTAATATGACCTCAGGAGGATAGAGCAATCAATAGCTCTAAAGCAGTCTTGAAGTAGTAATATGACCTCAGGAGGATAGAGCAATCAATAGCTCTAAAGCAGTCTTGAAGTAATATGATGATTTCAGGAGGATAGAGCAATCAATAATGATAACTCTAAAGCAGTCTTGAAGTCATGAGAATTTATCAGGAGGATAAAGTAACCCTGAGGTGACAATAAAGCAGTCCCGAAGATCATAAGTTTGTTTGTTGGATAATTAACCTGAAAACAAGGTAGCATTCTGTATAATAACATTAGTTTATGCTTGATGTATGCATGTATGATATGATGCACTTAGGTAATGTACTATATGTCTATGGATATGTATGTTATGGTATGATGTAAATGATGTATGTATGATATGATACTGCCGGAAGCGTCTGGATATCTTGTATAACAACTGCTGGCCAGGGAAAATAAATCCCGATTTGTTGTTGAAGAATATATAACCCTCTGTCTGCTGGGGATAGTAAGGTATAGATATAACCTCCCGTTGTTGGGGATGGTAAGGTATATAACCTTCGTCTTCGTTTGATAGTAGAACAAGTATAACATCCCGTCTTCGTTCGTCGTACCCTTATTGGAAAGTGATTTCCCGTATATCCGTATGAGGATAAATTCCAGGGGAGATGAGACTTTATGAAGATGGACTTGTCCTACTGAGGGTTTGTAACTGTCTTGTAAAGGTGAACCGGCGAAGCTTCATTGAAATCCTTCCCTCGTTCGTCCTTAGTAAATACTATTACTGCATTTTCATGCATTTCTGGTAAACATCAATCATATTAAAAGCATACATGCATTTCTGGTAAACATCAATCATATTCAAAAGCATACATACATTCAAACACAACCAATGGACGTTTCGCTTATGTAAATAGGGTAAAAGTAAATCTGGATTCAAAAGATGGAATTTATTTATATCAAGAAGTGACCCATACACGGGTAAATTTGTACAAGGAGACATAAACCCTAGTAAGAGGATTTTGTCATAAATTTTTACAAAAGAGAATCAGCTATGTGGGAAATAATCCTATTGAGTTTCAATTCTACTATTGCCATTCAAGTATCTCATCTTCTTGCTGTTGAGACGGAAATGATTGGATTGAGCTTTTATCTGTTCGAGCTTGAATAAGTAGTACAACTGGTTGCAGTTTCATGGGTGATCCAAACGAGACATAGTCATACGCTTTAATCCCTAACTTTTGCCTGGATTGCCCTTTCAGGTTTTCAATCCACCGGGATACCCTTTTTTGCCCAAGCCGCCTTTTCAGGTTTTCAACTTGCCGGGTGTACATCTTTTTATATATATCCCTAATTTTTGCCCAAACCTTTTTCGTTTGCCAGGATGCCCTTATTTTTGCCTAGGCCTGTCAACCTAGCGGGTCTCTTTTTATGCGTAGTATTTTTTAACTATGTCTGCGTTTACAGGCTGTGGAAAGTCTTCACCATCCATTGTAGTCAATATCATGGCACCTCCTGAAAATACTGTCTTGACTACAAATGGTCCTTCATATGTTGGAGTCCACTTGCCCCTAGGATCACCCTGTGGTAATATGATACGCTTGATTACCAAGTCACCAGCCTGATATACCTTTGGCTTAACCTTCTTGTTAAAAGCTTTGATCATCCGTTTCTGGTACATCTGGCCATGACAAACTGCTGCTAATCTCTTCTCATCAATCAAATTTATCTGGTCAAGTCGAGTCTGAATCCACTCATCTTCATCCAAGCCTGCATCCTTCATAATTCTCAAGGAGGGAATCTGAACTTCAATGGGTAGAACTGCTTCCATACCATAGACTAAGGAGAATGGGGTTATCCCTGTAGAAGTACGTACTGTGGTACGATAACCATGAAGAGCAAATGGTAACATCTCATGCCAATCCTTATAAGTAACAGTCATCTTCTGTACAATCTTCTTAATGTTCTTATTAGCAGCTTCAACTGCCCCGTTCATCTTTGGACGATATGGAGAAGAGTTGTGATGCTTAATCTTGAACTGCGTGCAGAGATCAGTGATCATAGTGTTGTTCAGATTAGAGCCATTGTCAGTGATAATCCTCTCAGGGATGCCATACCTACATATGAGATTATTCTTAATGAACCGAGCCACAACATTCTTGGTAACAGATGCAAACGAAGCTGCCTCCACCCACTTCGTGAAGTAATCAATAGCAACCAGGATGAAACGATGCCCATTAGAAGCAGTAGGATTGATCTCACCAATCATATCAATGCCCCACATGGCAAAGGGCCAAGGAGCAGTCAACACATTCAATGGTGATGGAGGTACATGAACTTTATCAGCATAGATTTGACATTTGTGACAAGTTCTGGAGTGTTGATAGCAATCAACTTCCATGGTAGACCAATAGTAACCTGCTCTCAATATCTTCTTTGTCATAGTGTGACCACTAGAATGAGTGCCAAAGATCCCATCATGCATATCTTCCATAATCTCAATTGCTTCCTTCTTATCCACACAACGAAGCAAAGTTGAATCATGATTGCGCTTGTATAGAATCCCATTACTCAAGAAGAACTTAGCAGCAAACCTTCTCAGAAACTTCCTATCTTTGACAGATGCCCCTTCAGGGAACTCCTGAGCTTCAAGATATCTTTTCACTTCATAGAACCAAGGCTTCTCCTCTGCCCCTTCAGTGTCAATCTCATTGCAGTATGCAGGCTTTTCAAACCTGTCAATAGTAATTTTGGGAGCTTCGTCATCCCAGCTGATCTCAAACATGGATGCCATGGTGGCTAATGCATCTGCCAACTGATTCTCTCTTCGTGGAATATGCTCAAAGGTAATCTCTTTGAAATGTGGGATTAAAGTCAACACATGCTCTCTGTAAGGAATGAGGTTGTCATGCTTGGTATCCCAATCTCCTTTAATCTGACTTACTACCAGTGCTGAATCTCCATACACATCAAGGAACTGAATCTTCATATCAATAGCAGCTTTAATACCCAGGATACATGCCTCATACTCATCCATGTTATTGGTACAATGGAAACAAAGTCTGGCAGTAATCGGGGTATGACAACCTTCAGGGGAACTAATCACAACACCAACACCATTACCAAGTGCATTGGAGGCACCATCAAAAACCATAGTCCATCGGGATCCTTGTTCAGGTCCGTCATATTGTCCAGGTTCTTTGGTAATAATCATAATATCTTCATCAGGGAACTCAAAATTCATTGACTGGTAATCATCCACTGCTTGATGAGCCAAATGATCAGCAACAACACTTCCTTTAATGGCCTTCTGAGTAGTATACTGTATATCATATTCTGTCAAGATCATTTGCCATCTTGCAATTCTTCCGGAGAGAGCAGGTTTCTCAAATATGTACTTGATTGGATCCATCTTCGAAATCAATAAGGTAGTATGGGTCAAGATATACTGTCTTAGTCGGCGAGCAGCCCATGCCAAAGCGCAACAAGTTTTCTCGAGCAGTGAATATCTTGTTTCACAGTCGGTAAACTTTTTGCTAAGGTAGTATATTGCCTGCTCTTTTCGACCAGACTCGTCATGTTGCCCCAACACACACCCCATTGAGTTGTCCAACACTGTTAAGTACATAATCAAGGGTCTTCCATCAACTGGTGGCATCAAAATTGGTGGTTCTAGCAGGTATCTCTTGATTTCATCAAAGGCAGTCTGGCACTCATCATTCCATTCCATCACCTGATCTTTCTTCAACAACTTGAAGATTGGCTCACAGATGGTAGTTAATTGGGAAATAAATCTTGCAATGTAGTTCAATCGTCCCAAGAAACCTCTAACCTCCTTCTCAGTACGGGGAACTGGCATCTCTCGTATAGCTTTCACTTTTGCAGGATCTACTTCAATACCTTTGCCACTGACAATGAAACCCAGGAGTTTACCAGATCTAACTCCAAAAGTACACTTGTTTGGGTTCAACCTCAACTTGTATTTCTTCAACCTCTCAAACAACTTGTGCAGATGATCAAGATGTTGTTATTCATTCTGAGACCTGGCTATCATATCATCCACATATACCTCTATCTCATGATGAATCATATCATGAAACAAAGCCACCATAGCACGCTGATATGTTGCCCCTGCATTCTTCAAACCAAATGGCATCACTTTATAGCAAAAGGTGCCCCACTGTGTCACAAATGTTGTCTTCTCCATATCTTCAGGTGCCATCTTGATTTGATTGTAACCAGAGAAACCATCCATGAAAGAGAATACTTTATGCTGAGCAGTGTTGTCTACCAGAATATCAATATGAGGAAGTGGAAAGTCATCTTTGGGGCTAGCTTTGTTCAAATCTCTGTAGTCCACGCACATACGTACCTTACCATCTTTCTTTGGAACCGGTACCACATTTGCAACCCACCGAGGATAAGAAGTCACTGCTAAGAACCCTGCATTGAACTGTTTCATTACCTCTGCCTTGATCTTTTCTGACATCTCAGGACGCATACGACGAACCTTCTGCTTCTTTGGACGACAGTCTTCTTTCACTGGCAAACGGTGAACCACAATGTCTGTATCCAACCCTGGCATATCTTCATAAGACCAAGCAAAGATCTCCACATAGTCACGTAACATCTGAATCAACCTGTTCTTGACACTGTCCTCTAAATCAGCCCCTACCTTGACCTCTTTTCTGTTTTCTTCAGTTCCCAAATTCACAACTTCGACTGGCTCTTCATGTGGCTGTATAGCTTTCTCTTCTTGTTGTAACAACCTAGCAAGCTCTACAGGTATTTCACAATCGTCCTCATTTCCGTCTTCAGTTTGATAGATCGGATTCTCGAAATTATAATTGGCAATAGTAGAACTGTTATCAACAGGATCCAGAGTGGATGAGGATCTGCATTTAGTGATGTGGGTGTGTGTAAGAACACATAGCTGATAAAACAAAAATAAAAGAAAAGAAAGACAAGGAACACAATATTTACGAAAACGAAACGTCCACTGATTTTATTGAATGAAGTATGCAAATGAAATGACAGCCCGTTAACAAGCACACCATTGTGCCCCGGGTAAGGCACATGGCTTAAAAGTTTTTATTGTTTAAGAAATTACAAATTTAAAACATAACACAGTAATAGTATTTACTCCTGACTAAAGGAGATAGGGATAACATCTTCAGCTTTCCAATTATTGAGTCCAGCACCCACAGTAGGAAAAATCCAAGCATCCAAGTTGTAGTCTTCATCTTGATCTCCCACAGCATTGATAACCCCTTGATTGGTAATACGAGCAGCACGAGCACGACGAACAACTTTCTGGGACTCTGCAGTGAAACCCAAACCAAACTTGTCAGACTTGTATGGAATATCAGGAAGCTGACCCCAAATAGTACAACCACCTTCATCCACCACAGCTCTAGCGTCATTGAGGGAGGCCATTGCCATTGTTGGAGGTTTTCTGATGACCACAGGAACTTTCTTCACAGCAGGAGGAGCTACACCATCATTAACAACCCAGGGAATCACTTCAAATGACTGACACGGGGTCTCAATGTATTCACCTTCCACTTCCAGATACTTGAAAGTATTCACATGACTGACAAAGTATTCTTCTTCTCCATAGACAGTAACAACCTTTCCATTCACCGGATATCTCAACTTTTGATGCAATGTAGAGGTCACAGCACCTGCCCCATGGATCTAGGGACGACCAAGCAGACAAGAATATGAAGGACGAATATCCATCACATAAAATGTAGCAGTAAACACCTGGGAACCAACTTGGATTGGAAGATCAATTTCCCCATGCACTACTCTTCTAGAACCATCAAAAGCCTTTACCACAATATTACTGGGCTTCAGCACAGCATCTTCAGGACTCAGCTTGTTCAGGACTTCTTTAGGCAACACATTCAAAGAGGAACCATTGTCTATCAGCACATGTGACAGGGTCGTGCCCCTGCATTCAATTGAAATATGCAAGGCCCTGTTATGATCCCTCTTGGCAGGGGTCAAGTCAGCATCAGAAAATCCTAACCCATTGTCATAGGTCAGGTGGGCAACACAATTCTCAAACTGGTCAACAGAAATTGCACTGGGTACATGAGCCATCTTTAGAAACTTGATCAATGACTTGGCATGAGCCTCAGAACATAATAATAGGGAGAGCATATAAATCTTTGAGGGAGTATGCCCCAACTGATCAACAATGTCATAATCACTCTTGCGAATGATTTTCAATACTTCTTCCATCTGCTTAGAGAGATCATCAGCAGCTGGCACATCAGTAGATACAGGCTCGATAACAGGACCCTTGCCCCGAGCATCAGTGGTGGAGGTAGCAGCAGGAGTAACTGCATTCTTGGAAGTATCTGGGGGAGAGAAGACTCTTCCACTACGAGTGATCTTACTAGATCCGGCAATATTGTCAACATCAACAGGCACATCAGCTACAGGCTCTTGCTTAACACCATGGATGTAAACATCAGACCCATAGTGCCAAGGCACAGCTTTGTCAGACGTATATGGGATAGGACCAGGAGTAGTAATGACCATAGGAGCTACTCTGGCTTCAGCAACAACTTTCACGGGACCTTCAGCAGTAATTTTGATTGGACCCTGATGGGTGATTTTAATGGGACCCTTTGAAGTGATTCTTACCGGTACTTTGTCAACCATATCAACCTCTTCAATCTTCTTACCCCGAGTCAGATGATCCACCATACTTTCTACAGATGCTGGTCTTCTTTCAAACACTATAGTATACTTATCCATGAGACGTTGAATCCCATCTCTCAAAATGAAGCAACTATCCGGCTTATAGGTACAATACAGACAATCTTCACGACAACCTGGAAAGATCCCAACTTGTACTAACCTCTTTTTGATAACAGACAGTGGTGTACTCAACTCCATTACTGAATAAACATGCAAGTCTTCATCAATGGCATTGACAGTCTTCTCGTGATTTGGCATTGGAGCTGTAATCACATTTGGAATACCTGGTGGATCAAACTCAATTTCTCCAGCATCAATCATATCTTGAATTTTGTTCTTCAAGACCCAGCAGTTATTAGTATCATGTCCTGGACAGTTTGAATGATATGCACATCGTGCATTGGGATTGTACTTGGGAGAAGTAACATTGGGATTCTGAGGAGCCTCCCTCAGGGTAATAAGTTCAGCTTTCAACAAATGTTGCAATGCCTGAGCCATTGACATGTTGATCTTCGTGAACTGTCTTCTAGCCCTCTGTTGGTTGCCTTGTGGCTGCTCTGTTGTTGCAGGAGTTGGATTTGAAATATGAACTGCACTCACAGACTGATGCCTTCTATTACGATCAGGCTGACCATAAACAGCATTGGATTCTTTCTTCCCAGTGGGAGGCTTCTTTGCAGTACCTGATGAAGAAGTGCCCACTTGGATCTTACCACTCTTGATACCATTCTCTACCCGCTCTCCTGTCATGATCAACTCAGTGAAGCCAGATGATGAGCTTCCAATGAGATGACTGTAGAACGGACCATTCAGCGTACACATGAACATATCAACCAATTCCCTGTCAGTCAAAGGGGGTTAAACTCTTCCAGCTAAATCTCTCCACTTCTGAGCATACTCTTTAAAACTTTCTTTGGCACCCATAGACATGCTCTGAAGCTGCATGCGAGTGGGGGCTAAGTCAGCATTGTATTGATACTGCTTATAGAAAGCTTCAGCAAGATCATTCCAGTCTCTGATGTTGACACTCTCCAACTGATAATACCATTCCAGCTGAGCTCCAGATAAGCTCTCTTGAAAAAAATGGATCCACAACTTCTTGTCAGCAGTGTGGGGTTGGATCCTTCTGACATAAGACCTCAAATGCAGCTTGGGACAGGAGACCCCATCATAAACAACAAAGGTAGGAACCTTGAAACCAATGGGTATCACAACCCCAGATATCAAACTCAAATCCTCAAAATCCAGCCCAGATGATTTCTGTAATTCCATAGCATCCATTCTATCCACCAGCATTTTGAATTTGTCTTCATTAGGCTCATGGTAGTAATTAGCCTCAGAATCAGAGTCCCCCATAGTATTGTGGAGACTGCCTCCCTCTTTCTCAGATTCTTCAGATTCATAGTCTTCAACTGGTTCTTTGGTCTTGGCAAGACCTTTGAACCTTCTTCCCATGTTGATCAACCCAGCAGTCCTTCTAGTCTTCTTAGTCTTCTTGGCCAGCAGTGTCTTCAATTCATCCTGCCCCTTGGATAGGTTCAGGATCAGCTCTTGGAACTGTGCATTCTGTGCCTGAAGATCCTTAACTGATTGTTCAAGAGCCATTGCTGAAATAAACAGCGAGAAGATGAGAAACCTGTACACAATTATAAACCTGTGATGCAATGAAATGATATGGGAATGCATATGCAATGTTTTCAAGGACCGCAGGATTTAAATTTGCTTAGACAAACACGAAAGTAAACTTTTATTAGTAATAACTTGTTTTGCCTTTTAGGCTTACAAAAATGAAAGTGAAATAAGTACAAAAGGTGGGGTTTTAAGTCTCCCATGGACGTTTCCTCTTTGTGTTGAGGTATGAGTTGAGGTTTCGTTCCTCGTGAAGTAGCTTTGTTAGCTCTAGGATTCTTGCTTGGCTTGCTTTGTAATGAGCCTCGAAAGTATCCCTTTGCTCCTTCAGTTGGATCCATGATCTCTGCAAGTCTTCCTTATCAGTAGGCATGTCTGGGTGAAGGATGGTATAAGCTGTGTCTCCTTCAGCAACAGGTTCCATGGTAACTGGTAGGACGGCAGGATATGGCATCATGAGTGTCTGAGCACGAGATCGTACCCATCTGAGATAAGCCTCCATAGGAATAGTGTACTTAGGCTCCAGTGTCTTGCTGTCAATCCTGTTTACCTTTCCCCAAGCTCGTATGAATCTCTGACGGTAACCCTGAAGATCGTTGTCGTAATCAAACACAATGCCTTGAATCAACATGTCATGTGGACCATCACTCCGGGCGTAACCAAACTGTCGTAAAGCTAGAGATGGGTTGTAGGTGATGCCTCCTCTTATGCCTAGAAGTGGCACATTAGGAAACTCCCCACAACGGGTAATGATGGTGACATTCTCCATAGATCTGGAGCACCAATGGATGTCTGAGTGAGAAAGTGACATGATCCTCTTGGACCATCTGAACCCTTGCTCATTCTTCATTACTGAGCGAGGAAGGTGAGAAATAAACCACCTGGAAAGTAAAGGTATGCAGCACATCAAAGTTCCTCTTGCCCTTGTAGTACGGGTGTGAAGAGAATGCAGGATGTCTCCAAGCAATGTAGGCACTGGATTGTGACTCAGGAAAATGTTGATGGCATGAACATCTATGAACTGATCTGGATTGGGGAACAATACTAAGCCATATATCAGCAAGGCTAAGATCTCCTCAAAAGCATCATAGCTCATGGCCTTCAAGAACATTTGAGCCTTATCCATTAGCACCTTGGCAAGAATACCCTTGACTCCACTTCTCGTTTCTAGAACAATGTCAGACTTCTTCAGATGTAGAGCTGCAGCAATGACCTCTGGTTTAAGCTCCTTCTCCAAGCCTGTGAAGGGTCTTTGATCAAGAACAGGTATACCCAGAAGTTTAGAGAACTCTTCCATGGTTGGAACCAGCTGATAGTCAGGGAATGTAAAGCAATGGTGCTTAGGATCAAAGAACTGAAACAGGACACTCATCATGTCTTCATTGAACCCTGAAGTGACTAGATCCAATAGGTGACCATGTCTCTTGTTGAACTGGGAATGATCAGACACTTGAGAAACCAACTCTTTAAGCTTAGCAGGTATGCCTACAAAGTTGATCCTGATGGTGTTTCTACGAGCAGAAGCCATGACCTACAACAAAGAACAAAGATAAATCCCTTGGTCCTTGAAATGGTTAGTGAAAATGCTATGCTTATGATGCATGATGATGTCATGATGTTATGTTCAATCACAAACATGTGACACACACAAACAAGTCACACCATAGCCCTAGGTTTAAAGGCTTGCATGAGGTTTAAGGTAAGTACCCTCCCCTGAAGTTAGATGGTTCATCCTGTCCTACAAAAGTAACCAGGTTCTAAGGGATCTCAATATCATTGATCCTTCACAAGGGTGGTTGTTCAGAAGGCAACTTACTTGCCAACCAAAACCCTCCAAGTTTAAGATCTCAATGAGCGTAGTATCGAGTGTCAACCAACTTCAGTCTGCACCAAAGCCGGTTACCTCACTACTTTCTAAAGGCCAAGATGAGTTAACTAGGGTTCTAAAAGTTAGTTAGTGCATTGACAACATATGGCAGCCTCATATTATCCTCAACTTGACTTAAGGAACATAAGCACCAACCAAGAAGTCGCACTAACTATGGCCACCAGATCAACCATATCGATATACGTCGTACAGTTTCCTTGGTCTATTGCCATTTACCTAAGGTACACTAGATCCGGGTTAGGACCTTTCACACATAAGAGCACCCCAACAATATAATAATAAAGCAAACAAGGCAAACAATTTAAAGTGATCTTAATTCCTAAGGGTACCCCTCTTAAATACTATCCCCAGCAGAGTCGCCAGTTCTGTAACACGGTGGGAGAACTGACTTTAAGTAATGTTGCGGATAGCAAGAGTCGCCACCGACTTTTATTTTATCCAAAAAAGGAAAGGGTATAAAAGAACAGGAAAGACCTTAGAGAATGTTTTGGGTCCGGGGGGTAGGTTATGTAAAGGGAAGGTGTTAGCACCCTTTACATCCATGGTTATCCATGGGCTCTTAGTTACTTAGCTCACTTTTGAATTGTTTTTGAAAGTGTAGTGTGTGAATAAGAAAATTTTCAGAATAGTTAATAATAATCCATGTACGGATATGTAAAAACTTGTTTTTGAAAATTTGTTTGAAATTGTTAAGTGTGAAAAGTTTTTTGAAGTGAGCAAGCAACTAGGAGGTACCTACCCTAAAATTTAAAGTCTTTCTTATTCTTTATCCTTTCCTTGGTAAGACTATCCCTACTATTAAGGAGTAGGTAGTCATTACCTTGGATGTTAAGGGACATGTGAGGGACAATCTGGTTATGAAGGCAACTGTGGGGTGTAATAAGCATATATGAGGGACTATCATCATTTATTCGAAGGGACTCGATTCGTAAAGGCAACCATGAGGGACTTGATGATTTTTCTTTTAAGGGACTTGCTTTATACACCCCACTTGACCATTATTCGTAGGCAACATGAGGGATAACCTTAGAAAGTGAGACGGCGATTAAAATCGACTTACGTGTGTGAGTGTTTAATTTAATTATCTTATATTAACATGATCTAAATTAATTTTTACATAACATACATGTTTTTCACTCCCTAATTACTAACCATAGCAACAATAATAATTATAAATTTTACATCCCGGAAGCAATTACAAAATTATAATAATAAGCAAAATAATAAGCAAAATAATTAAATAGCAAAATAAATAACATATAAATAAATAAGCAATAAATAATAAGGGGTTAGTGATAATAAGATAATAATAATAATAATTAGAAACAATAAACAAGGTTAGAAACATAATAATAAAAATATAATAATAAATAATAGTATGGTTAGTAGCAATAATTAAATAGAATTAAATATTATAAACACAAAAAATTGGATTTTAAGCTAAAAATTTAAACATAATGTAATTATAAATTTTAATCATTTACAAAAATTCAATTATTCATGAATATATATTATAAAAAAAAAATATTTACATATTATGAAGAAAGTAAGTTTTAAATATTATGTTCATAAAATTAATCATATCTACAAAAATAATTATATTTAGAAAATTTATAAGAATCATATTAAAGAAATAAACATACAATAATAATTACACTAAAAAGTAGAAAATAAAATTATTATTAAGAAAATAGAACTAAATTTTATTTTAGAAAAATTTTTAGGATTTGTTTAGAAAATTAGGGTTTATTTATATACAAAATTAACTAATATACATATTATAAATAATAAAATAAATTTTTGAATAAAATAATAGAAGGTTTAGAAATTTTAGAGAATATGATGTTATTTTAAATTTGGAATATATATAGGATTTAAATTTAATTAAGAACATAAAACAAATAAACTAATTAATTAAGAAAAATAGAGAGAAAAACAATGACAAAAATTGAGAACTTACCTTGGCTGGGTTTGAACCCAGGTACTTATGCTTGCCAGCACCAAAACATTCCACTGGACCAACCATGCGTTGGTAATCATAGGATGACTGTAATTGCTTTTATGCCATATCTTGAAAAATTCAGAAAAAAATAAAGAAGCAAAAGGCCTGGGGTGGGATTTGATCCCAGGACCTTATGAATGCAAGCATGCGCGCGCTACCGCCTGGCTGGGAGAGCCCATCTGGCTATTGAACGGCAAGAACACATAATATATTCAATCTCCTTTTATCCTGAAAAATAAAACAAAACAATGCACTTGGCCAAGAATCGAACCAAGGTCCTTACAACATACACAGGCAAAGCTTACCACCAGGACACACACGCGCGTGTGATAACAAAACAACCAAACAACATAAAATAAGTTAATATAATTTGAATTCCTGAACGCGCGGGAACTGATCTTCTTCTTCCTTGAGACCTACAAACTTTGCTGCGAAATTAGATGCAAGTTTTCCTGCGAAAAATACTTTCCCAGCAAAACCTACAAACATCAACAAGCAACAAAACCATACAATTTTTAAAAATTAAGCACAACAGCATGTTCCTGGCATCCACACGATTCATTCTATGTCTTTAGAATCAATTTATATTCACTAAATCAAAAGTCCCTAAACCTAAGTCCAAACCCTAATAATGGCATCTTGTGAATTAGGTACGGGTTCTTGAGTTTTCCTGCCCAGAATCAAGCTACACAACATCATAAACAACATTAAACAATCAAAATCCATTTAAATGCAGTGAATCATTAGAATCGAAAAAAATTTATTCAAGAACAACTTGGCTTCGGGTTGCTCATATATGCATGCTATAGATGCGTATGGGCATTGGTTTTGCATCATGGAAGATCAAGGAACATCTCTATGATCATAGTTTACCTTATAATGCCTTGTAACTCAAAATCCGAATCTCACTTTTTTGATGAATTTTTGAACAATGAACTTACCTATGGGCTGCTGGAATTCGTGAGCTAGGGTTATGCTTATGATCAATACTTATAGGTGAATCATTCTAGGTTAAAAAATTGATGGATCATGTGGAAGAATTGATTTAAAAAGATTGAAAAAGATGGTGCTTTGAATTTCAAATATTGGCTCATGAAGACTTGCTATTTTTGTATCAATCACATGATTCCATTCCTCTTTGATTCTAATCACCAATTATGATTTTCTAGAAGCATTATCCAAATAAAATCTATTATTTTTATATTTTATTCTTATTTAAAATGATTTTTAATGATTTAAATCAAAATAAATAGAAATAAAAATAATAAAAATCAGATTTTAAATGGTTTGGGTCGTGCATAGTGTTAATGTATGAATTGGATCACAACTTGGGCAACCCATTTGGAAAGAAGTGATTTTAAACCCCCATTTTCAACATAAACCATCACAAAATTTCCCAACTTTGCAAGGACACATCTCCCTCAATTTTAAAGGTATGAGGGTGTTCTTGGACTTTTTGGAAAGCTTGAAGAGTCCTATAAACAACCCCATTGGTTTCAGGTCCATATCATTTACCAATCTCAAGTTATGCCCTTTTGAAATTGTTGACTTTTTGTTGACTTTTGAAATGACCTATAATGTCTTAGATCATATATTTCAAATGAAGCATTTTTGGGCTTAACTTTCAACATCAAAGTTGTAGAGAATTCAATTTCCTTCAAAATGAGCTTTGGATGGAGCCTTGGTGATGAAGTATGTGAAAGTTATGGCTGGTCAAAGTTCAGTTGACTTTTACTGAGGAAACCCTAATTTAGAAACTCCTGATTATTGATGATCTGGAATCTCCTTGATGAATCATGATCAACCCTTGATCAAATGATGAATTTTACTTCATATACTTGATGTTGGCAAAAAATCATGAAGTTTGACTTTGGTTTGACCACAGTTGACCTCAGTTTGACTTTTTAACTGCATTGACTGATTTTGACTTATCTGATCATCTGACTGAGCAAACTTTTGAGAAAAGTTTTGAAACTTGTCATAGGGGTTCTTACACACATATAAGATGTTATGAAGCTCACTTGAAGTCTTGGAAGTCCATTTAGCCTGATTAAAGTCAAAACCCTAGTTTTGGATGCACTGCTTAGGAGGTGCATTGTCTGAGGGAATTGTCAACCCCTTTGACCAATTGTGAACTTTGTGAACCTTGTGAATCTTCATAAAATGTCTTGTGATACTCATGGGAGGTATTGTGAAGCTTGTGAAGCTTGTGAACCTCATGAAGTGGCTTTGTAGACCTCATAAACCTCAGGAAAGCTTTGTAATCATTGTGAAACTTGTGAACCTTGTGAACCTTCAAGAAGTGACTTGTAGACTTCATGAACCTCATGAAAGGTGTTGAAAGCATTGTGGGATTTGTGAACCTTGTGAACCTTCATAAAGTAACTTGTAGACTTCATGAACCTCATGAAAGGTATTGAAAGCATTGAGAACTTGTGAACCTTGTGAACCTTCATAAAGTAACTTGTAGACTTCATGAATCTCATGAAAGGTTATATAAGCATTGAGAACTTGGTGAACCTTGTGAACCTTCTTAGCACACAAAGTCTTGTATTGTGAGGGCAAATTTTGGGGTGCAACAGCTGCCCCTGTTCAATTTTCTGAAACCTGAGGGGTTAGATTGGTATATTTGCCAGTCATAACCTGGAAGGTTGAAGGGGATTGAACACAAAAGCCTCCTGCCCGAAAACTCACCTACAAGCCTTCTACCGAAAGATCGCGGCCCACACGTGAGATGAAAAACTCTGGATGTACTACTTCCAGGATAGTCTCTCAGGAGGGTCTTTGGAGTGGTACATGAAGCTGGAGAGGAGCTCTATCAGAAACTGGAAGGATTTGGGAGAAGCCTTCCTCAGGCAATATCAATACAACATTGACATGGCACCTAGCCGCACTCAGCTTCAGAGCTTGACACAGAGGAGCTCGGAGAGCTTCAAAGATTATGCACAAAGGTGGCGTGAGGTGGCCGCCCGAGTGCAACCACCTTTATTGGAAAGAGAGATGGTCGACCTTTTCCTGAATACCCTCCCAGGGCATTTCATGGAAAGATTGGCTGGTTGTTCCTCAAATGGTTTCTCGGACATTATTTTGACTGGAGAAAGAATTGAAAGCTGGCTCAAACATGGGAAAATTCAGAATGGAGGCGCTTCAATGTCTGGTATCAAGAAGCCCTTTGTGAAAAGGAGGGAAGGAGAAACGGGTGCAGTATATGCACAGAGGGGAATGATTAACCGAGGATATTATCAGCAAGTGGCCCCTGTCACTATTTCAACTCCACCCGTTCAACAGCAGGTCCAGCCTCCGCAGCCGCAGCGCTCACAAGGGTATCAGCCAAGAGCCCCTCGTCCATATTACTCTCAGAGGCCGAAGGATAGACATATTGAAGCTCCACCAATGTCTTACTCCCAGTTTTTGAAGAATCTCCTACAGCTTCAAATGATTCAGCTCCGAACCCTGCAACCTCCGAAGCCAGGCCAAATTCCTGAGGGTTATGACTTAAATGCTAGATGCGAATTTCATTCCGGAGCTCCCGGCCATAGTACCGAGAATTGTAAAGCATTGAAGCATGTTGTTCAGGACTTGTTAGACACTAAGGCGATCAACTTCGCTCCCTCTCCTAATGTGCTTCAAAATCCCATGCCTCCTCACAGGGGTACAGTTGGGGCAATTGATGAAGGGGAGAATTTGAATTTGGTGGATGATATTGATGACTTGCAGACTTCATTGATTGCTGTCAAGGATTGCTTGTTGAAGAAAGGTATCTTCCCTGGGTGCGAGGAAGATTGTTCGGAATGTGCTGAAGCTACCAATGGTTGTGAATGGTTGAAGGCCGGAATCCAAGGCATGATTGACGAAGGAGTACTGCAATTTGACAAGATTGTAAAAGAAAGTGAAGTATCCACAGTAACTATCTTTTATGATCCATCTCAAGTCCCTTCACGGGCCAGAGCGGCACCAATAACCATTACCACTGCTGGACCCATAATGTACCAAAGTGACAGAGCTGTTCCTTGGAATTATGGTGGTGAAGTGTACTACAACGGCCAGAGGCAAGAGTTGGCCACGACTAGTATAACCCCAGCTCAAGTAGAAAATGTTGGAGTAGGGGGTTTTACTCGAAGTGGAAGGTTGTTTGCGCCTGAAACACTGAGAAACAATGTGATACCACCCAGAGATACTGCTGAAGCCCAAGCTAGAGCCAGAGGGAAGAAACCAGTAGTTGTCAATGATCCAACTCCATCAACTGATCCAGACCTCACCTTTGATAAAGAAGCTGAAGAATTCCTGAGGATCATCAAGAAGAGTGATTACAAGATTGTAGACCATTTGCAGCAGACGTCGTCGAATATCTCCATCTTGTCCTTGCTTATGTGTTCCGACTCTCACAGGAAAGCTCTCCTAAATATTCTGAACAAGGCATACGTGCCTCAGCATATTTCTGTAAATCAGTTAGAAACGGTGGTGTCCAGCGTCAATGCCAGTCATGGATTGGGTTTCACAGACTTGGATTTGACTTCTGATGGGCGTGCTCATAATCGGGCATTGCATATCTCCCTGTAATGTAAGGGTGCAGTACTTTCCCATGTGTTGGTAGATACTGGATCATCTTTGAACGTCTTGCCCAAGAAAGCACTGATGAAGTTGGACTATGATGGAGTAGTTCTAAAGCCCAGTGATCTAGTAGTTCGAGCATTTGATGGGTCGAGAAGATCGGTGTTTGGAGAGGTGGAGTTACCTATCAAGGTAGGTCCACAAGTCTTCAATACCACGTTCTACGTGATGGATATCCAACCTGCATATAGTTGCTTACTCGGAAGACCTTGGATACATTCGGCAGGAGCGGTATCGTCTACACTTCATCAGAAGCTAAAGTTTGTATGGGAGGGTCAAATTGTGACTGTCAGTGAGGAAGAAGATATATTTGTTAGTCATCTAGCTTCATTCAAATATGTGGAGATGGATGGCGAGATAGTTGAGACCCCATGTCAGGCTTTTGAGCCCTTGAAGTCTGAGCAAGCATCCGCAGTGGCAACTTCTCCTGAAGAACCGAAGAAAGGGGTTTCCATAGCCTCTTATAAACAAGCGCTTGAATTGGTAGAATCTGGAATACGAGAAGGCTGGGGCAGTCCGGTAGAAGTGCCAGAGAAGAAAGACATGTTCGGGATTGGCTATCACCCTGGAAGATCTTCGTCTGAAACAAGTGCTAAAGGTTGTCAGAGCCCGGTTACTTTCACAAGTGCGGGAGTAGTAGACTACGAAAACATCAGTGCTGTGCAAGATGACGCTGTCGATAGTGATTGTGACTTAGATGAATGGATCAGGCCTGCCGCTCCAGGAACTCAGCTTAGCAACTGGACATCGGAAAGGCTTATTTCGGTCACCTCTTTCGAAGAGTAATATTATCTTGTTTCTATTTTTCCTGTATTAAAGCGCTATGTCTTGCCCGAGGCATAGTGGCTCTTTGTAAGGGTTCATTTGTTCATTAACACAATCATAAATAAAATTGACATTTCACATTCATTCATGTTGTTCTCTGTCTTTCTTTTTTACTTTCATTTTTTCAAAAAGAAAGAAAAGTTTTAAAATGGCAATGTTTCTCATTTTCTCAAGTTGTTGCTAAAGCCTTGCATGAATCATCATTCATGCAGGTGCTCGTCATCGGATCTTATCAATGACGACCCTGTTATGGCTGAGTATGACTTCGACAATCCAATTTATCAAGCCGATGAGGAAGGTGAAGAGGATTGTGATTTACCCGAAGAATTGGCCAGACTGCTTAAACAGGAGGAGAAGATGATTCAGCCGCACGAAGAAGATGTCGAAGTAATAAACCTGGGTACTGAAGAAGACAAGAAAGAAGTCAAGATCGGAGCTGCGTTAGAAGAATCTGTCAAGACTCGTTTGATGGCTATGCTTCGAGAATACGTTGACGTCTTTGCATGGTCCTACCAAGATATGCCTGGTTTAGACACTGACATTGTGGTACACAAGCTACCTCTCAGAGTAGATTGTCCTCCGGTAAAGCAGAAGTTGAGGCGCACGCGTCCAGACATGGCAATTAAAATAAAAGAAGAAGTGCAAAAACAGTTTGATGCTGGCTTCTTGGCCGTGACCAGTTATCCTCCGTGGGTTGCCAACATTGTGCCGGTTCCCAAGAAAGATGGCAAAGTCAGGATGTGTGTGGATTACAGGGATTTGAATAGGGCCAGCCCCAAAGATGATTTCCCTCTACCTCACATAGATGTACTAGTCGATAATACTGCTCAGTTTTCCGTGTTCTCCTTCATGGACGGATTCTCAGGCTATAATCAGATCAAGATGGCTCCCGAGGACATGGAAAAGACAACTTTCATCACTCCTTGGGGCACCTTTTGTTACAAGGTCATGCCATTTGGTTTAAAGAATGCAGGAGCTACCTATCAACGGGCAATGGTGACGTTGTTTCACGACATGATCCATCATGAAATTGAGGTTTATGTTGATGATATGATAGCAAAATCCCAGACAGAGGAAGAACACTTGGTCAACCTAGCAAAATTGTTTGATAGGCTTCGGAAATTCAGACTGAGGTTGAATCCGAATAAGTGTACCTTCGGGGTTCGTTCTGGAAAGTTACTCGGTTTCATTGTTAGTGAACGAGGAATTGAGGTTGATCCGGCCAAGGTGAAAGCCATCCAAGAAATGCCTGAGCCGAAGACTGAAAAGCAAGTGCGTGGCTTCTTAGGGAGGCTAAATTACATTGCACGGTTTATTTCTCACCTAACAGCCACGTGCGAGCCCATCTTTAAGCTTCTGAGGAAGAATCAGGCCATTAAATGGAACGAAGATTGCCAGCAAGCCTTTGACCGAATCAAAGAATACCTGTTAGAACCACCAATTCTTATGCCTCCAGTGCCGGGGAGACCTCTGATTATGTATCTTACTGTGCTTGAAGGATCGATGGGATGTGTGCTGGGTCAGCAGGACGAGTCTGGTCGAAAAGAGCACGCCATTTATTACCTTAGCAAAAAGTTTACCGATTGTGAGACGCGATACTCACTACTCGAGAAAACTTGATGCGCTTTGGCATGGGCTGCTCGCCGACTAAGGCAGTACATGCTGACTCACACTACTCTTTTAATTTCCAAGATGGATCCTGTGAAATACATTTTTGAGAAGCCGACTTTGACAGGAAGAGTGGCCCGTTGGCAGATGATATTAACCGAGTATGACATACAATACACTTCACAAAAAGCTATCAAGGGGAGTGTGTTGTCAGAATACTTGGCCCAACAACCGATCGATGATTATCAACCCATGAGGTTTGAGTTTCTGGATGAGGACATCATGTTCCTCAAGTCGAAAGACTACGAAGAACCACTTCCGGAGGAGGGGCCTGACCCTGAATCCAGATGGAAGTTAATGTTTGACGGAGCTGTAAACATGAATGGAAGTGGAGTGGGTGCTGTTATTATCTCGCCAGAAGGGGTCCACACACCTTTAGCCGCTCGGTTGACCTTCGAATGCACTAACAATGAGGCAGAGTATGAAGCTTGTATCATGGGGATCGAAGAGGCAATAGACTTGCGAGTCAAGAACCTTGAGATCTTCGGAGATTCTGCTTTGGTGGTAAATCAAGTCAATGGCAAATGGCTAGTTCATCAAGCTCGTTTGATTCCTTACAGAGATTATGTCAGGAGGTTGTTAACTTTCTTTACCAAAGTCAAGCTGAGCTATGTTCCTAGAGACGAAAACCAGTTCGCCGATGCTCTCGCAACTTTGTCGTCCATGATTAAAGTTTGTCGAGAGAATTTCGTGCCTCGAATTTCGATCTCTCGGCTGGAAAGACCTGCTTATGTCTTTGCAGTTGGTGATGGTGAAGATAACAAGCCTTGGTACTATGACATCAAACAATTCCTGAAGGCTCAAGAATACCCGGCTGGGGCATCTAGTAAGGATAAGAAGACCCTTAGAAGACTGGCAGGAGGTTTCTTCTTGAATCAAGATGGTGTGTTGTACAAACGAAACTTTGACATGGTGCTGCTCAGATGTGTGGACAGACACGAAGCAGACCTGTTAATGCAGGAGGTTCACGAAGGCTCCTTTGGTACCCATGCTGGAGGACATGCCATGGCCAAGAAGTTATTGAGATCGGGATACTATTGGATTACCATGGAATCTGATTGTTGTAAATACTCCCGTAAATGCCATAACTGTCAAATTTATGCCGACAAGGTCCATGTGCCTCCGAATCCGTTGAGTGTCATGTCTTCACCATGGCCGTTCGCTATGTGGGGCATCGATATGATTGGAAAGATTGAGCCAACAACTTCTAATGGTCATCGCTTCATCCTAGTCGCTATTGATTATTTCACGAAGTGGGTTGAAGCGGCATCCTACACCAATGTCACTAAACAAGTGGTCGCCCGATTTATTAAGCGAGACATCATCTGCCGGTACGGAGTCCCTGAAAGGATCATTACTGATAATGGTTCTAATCTCAACAACAAGATGATGGCTGACTTGTGTCAAGACTTCAAGATAGAACACCACAACTCTTCTCCATATCGTCCGAAGATGAACGGCGCCGTCGAGGCGACTAATAAAAACATCAAGAAGATTGTGCAGAAGATGGTTGTGACATACAAAGACTGGCATGAGATGTTACCATTCGCGTTGCATGGGTATAGGACATCAGTACGCACTTGGGGCAACCCCATTCTCATTGGTGTATGGTATGGAGGCAGTTTTACCAATCGAAGTGGAAATCCCCTCATTAAGGTTGATGATGGATATCAAGCTAGATGAAGCTGAGTGGCTCCGATCCAGATATAATCAATTGAGCCTCATTGAAGAGAAGCGTCTAGTAGCTGTATGCCATGGACAGTTGTATCAGCGACACATGAAGCAGGCTTTTGACAAGAAGGTGCGACCACAGAGGTACACGCCAGGAGATTTAGTGCTGAAAAGGATTCTTCCTCCTCTCAACGATCATAGGGGAAAGTGGACACCCAATTATGAAGGACCGTTCGTGGTTAAAAAGGTTTTCTCAGGCGGAGCCTTAATGCTGACAACCATGGATGGAGAAGACTTCCAATCCCCTGTCAACGCAGACGCAGTAAGAAAATACTTCGTGTAAAAAGGACCCGCTGGATAAAAACAGAATAATAATCCAGGCAAAAATGGGCATCCCGGCGAGCCAAAAACAGAATAAAAGGCTCGGGCAAAAGTTAGGGAAATCTTGAAAAAAAATGTACACCCGCTGAGTTGAAAAGCCACATCGGACAACTCAGGCAAAAAAGGGTATCCCGGTGGATTGAAAACCTGAAAGGGCGATCCACGCAAAAGAGGGATTAACACGAACGACTGCGATCTGCGAGATCCATGAGCTACCTACAGTTGAGGCTATCCTAGGGGTTGAAGACCAGTTTACTTATTTTTTCTCAAGAGGCAGAGCGAGCGGAGCGTCTTGAAGACATACGAGTCATAACTGGGTGGAGACTTGATGAGATTCATTTCTCACATTGCCAATAGGATAGTTTGCTTTTCTTTTCAGTTGTTCCCTCATTCCAGGGAACTGCTTCCTTTGTATTGCCTATTCAGGGCCACCTTTCCAAATCAATAAGAATTCAATTTCAGTCAATTGACTATTTTGCTTCTTTGCTTTTACTTTTTTTCATCTAGCTTTGATTGATTGTGAAAACGTCTATCAAATGGTAACTTGCATTGTGTTATGAACATTCGAATGCTTTCTAACTCGAGCAGGAGAATAGAAACATTTAATACAACTCTGAAAGGGTGTTGAGATACCTAAACAATGATTCATGCTATGAGCCTGGGGCAAGCAGGTCCCAAACTAACTCTCTATGTTGCAGGTACTATCGATTGTGTTCGTGCAGGTACAGGTACTGGTGTTGCTAACAAAGCTAACCATTATCATCCAGGATGGGTATTTCCTTTTGTTTGAACATAAACAAGTATCTCCCAGGGTGTTTCCAATCATCCCCAGCCATGTGGAAGTTGAAATTTCACCCATCAAGGTAGCAGAGAGTGGGTGCAATCCCCAAGCAGAAGGTTCCCTTCAGACAGGGGCAATTCCCAGCAGTACAAGGAGTTCTTTCCTCCCCAGCAGTTGCTTCCTCAGCAGTGTCATGCCTTGGTTCCCAGCCAAGCCAGGGGGTCCTCACTTCCCCATCAGAGTTCAAGAAGGGTCCACCTCCAGCAGGGTCTTGGCGCTTCAATCTCAAAGTCCAATTTATTTTTGGCAGTGGTGGCTGTTCAGAGCCGGTGTATTATTAACAACTTTCCCCGCAGAGTTGTTTCCTCCTCATCAGGATGAACCAGATCAATGCAGTGATCATCGTTTTTCCCCAGTCAAGTTATCTGGGATACCTGCAGTCTCCTTATCAGGAGATCTCCTTGCATTGCCATTCGCATAATCATCATCGCGTCTGCATCCTCCAAAGCGTAGCATTTCCATTGTCATGGAGCATTACGCCATAAATTCAAACATATGCATGCCAGCATGGGCCAGTTTTGAGGTATATTACATAAGCCCCGTTACATCTCCAATCATATTGAAGTGTTCCCCGCAGAATGCAATTTCGTTTCCCAGGGTGGTTACTTCTACCAAGTCTTGTTGTTATCCCCAGTTGAGTCTTGTTTCAGTACAACAATCTCATTTTTTCGCGTCTCCGTTTCAGTACAACGGTCGCGTCTCGGGTTATCATTTAAGTACAATGATCCCTTTCCTTTCGAGTTTCCATTTAAGTACAATGGTCTCGTCTTTGAGTCTTGTTTTAGTACAACAGTCTCATTTTTTCGCGTCTCCGTTTCAGTACAACGGTCGCGTCTCGGGTTATCATTTAAGTACAATGATCCCATTCCTTTCGAGTCTCCATTTAAGTACAATGGTCTCGTCGTTGAGTCTTGTTTCAGTACAACAGTCTCATTTTTTCGCGTCTCCGTTTCTGTACAACGGTCGCGTCTCGGGTTATCATTTAAGTACAATGATCCCATTCCTTTCGAGTCTCCATTTAAGTACAATGGCCTCGTCGTTGAGTCTTGTTTCAGTACAACAGTCTCATTTTTTCGCGTCTCCGTTTCATTACAACGGTCGCGTCTCGGGTTATCATTTAAGTACAATGATCCCATTCCTTTCGAGTCTCCATTTAAGTACAATGGTCTCGTCTTTGAGTCTTGTTTTAGTACAAAAGTCTCATTTTTTCGCGTCTCCGTTTCAGTACAACGGTCGCGTCTCGGGTTATCATTTAAGTACAATGATCCCATTCCTTTCGAGTCTCCATTTAAGTACAATGGTCTCGTCGTTGAGTCTTGTTTCAGTACAACAGTCTCATTTTTTCACGTCTCCGTTTCAGTACAACGGTCGCGTCTTGGGCTCTCGTTTAAGTACAACGATCTCGTTCCTTTCGAGTCTCCATTTAAGTACAATGGCCTCGTCTTTGAGTCTTGTTTCAGTACAATAGTCTCATTTTTCGCGTCTCCGTTTAAGTACAACGATCGCGTCTCAGGTTATCATTTAAGTACAATGATCCTGTTCCTTTTGATCTCGTCTCAGTGCGATGATAATGGATCGGTTGATACCATCTTCGTGTTAGATCGGTTGATCTTATATGAGTCGCAAATCAGTTGATGTTGCGTTAAGTCCTGTTTCGATAACAGGCATCTTCCGTGGCTTGGTCCTACCCAGTAGTCGCGTGTGTTTTCTTTATGGCTTGGTCCTGCCCAGCAGTCATATTGATTAGAGTTCCATTCCGCTAATGGTTTCGTTAAGCCCTGTTATGCCAACAGGCATCCTCAGTGTGGCTTTGATTCGCTCAGCAATCGCAGTGATTGCATTGATTCTATTCCACCTGGTCCTATCCCCGGTACCTATTCAGAGGGCAAAACAAAAAATAAATAAATAAGTGGGCAGATGGCATTTCTATTACCCCAGTGTGCAAATTTTCAGGTTTTATTCGGATATTCAATCACTTCATACCTTGAATGTCTAAAAGCTGTTGCAATTATCCATTCAGGTCTGCAGATAATTGAATAGGGGCAGCTGTAATACCTCAAAACTTGCCCTCTCACTTATCCTCTATTGGCGTATCATTTTGCATTCATCTGTATTTCTCATCAGTCATTATCAACGTATTGGCGCATTTCATTGTTTCATAAGGCATGTGATCAAAGCGTTTCCTTGTGATATGGATTTCCCTATTCGTAGGTAGCATATTTGGCTTTTGCACCCAAGTTCGGGACGAATGCTGAATTCACATCATCATGAGCATATTCTTATAAGGGGATTTACCAAGTTCTAGCATTCATCATATTCAGAGGTTTCATCAGAAATGTTGGATCAGGAGGGATATTGGTGTGGATTTAGGGTTTATTTCCCTAATCATGTGATTCTCAATGAATTTTCCATACGAAAGTTGCTCAAAGGGTTTCATAGTGGAGGTCATTGTTCACCGAGGCATCATGAGGATCTAATTGTCAAACGTAAAGCCATGAATTTTGGTTGGCGTGCTTAGGCGTTATTCGCATGGGACTTACGTTGGTTGTTCGAAGCACGGATTAAGGGGTTGGTAATGCAAGTGGATCGATTTGTTTCAAGCACCAGTTGATTACCTATTTTCTTATATCAGATACCCATAAACTAGTTTTGGAATCTGTTTCTCTTAATCCCACCATTTTTATTTATTTATTTTTATACTTCCTAAACTTGTTGTCATAAACCATAATCCATATTTCATTATTCAAACTAAACCCAAGGCCCATCAAGTCCAATTGCCATTTACTACATCATTAAGGTTATGTCTCACTCAAGCCTATGTGGATATCGTCAAAAGGATAAATAGTACCCGGTTCACCCTCACGGCTCATGTCTTTGGTTCCCGTGAATTATTGCATAATAAAAAAAATCCTACCGCAATCTGGTTTACATTAAAGGTTGATACATTTTCTTATTATTTTGACAAAAAAAAGGGGCTCATAATATGTCAATTAAGAGGTCCGATGCAACAAAGTTCAGTCACATAAAAATCTACAAAGTGGTACAACAGAAAAGAGGTTTGCACATAAAGGATAATTGCTTCACTATTGATCTGATATATAACAGTTTTTTTTAGTTGGGTCACAAGGAAAAGGGATAAGATGGAAATCAATAACTGATATAGCAGACATCCATGACAGTTCATTAGAAAAATTCAACTATTAAAAGGTTACTAATATGGATAAGCAATTACAACAAACAAATTGGAAAAAGAGTTACATGTAACACCAACAAAAGCAATCTACAAGATTGTAACATTCACATAAAAAAAAGGGATGATCTTGATTTCTTGAGTTAAGCGAAACCCACGTCACCGGTTCAGTCCCCTCAGTCACTGCAGGTATTCCTGTCAGTAATTCCAGCAGAATGACCCCAAAGCTGTACACATTCCTTGCTAGTGTCACTATCATTATGTATACATATCCTGCTAAATCAGCAAACAAATTAATTCAGTTCTTCAAAATAGGAATAGAAAGAGTCATGGAACAGCAGAAGGAAATAAAAATCTAAAGAGAGAAAGTATAAGAAAGGTCACACTCACGCAATTACAGTGCTCCCTGCTGTTATGCGCCTCATGCTCAGAAGTGCAATGCTCGGGCTACGCAATATCAGTTTCAGTGTACTCTCCCTCGCAATGAAGGCTTTGTGCGGTACAAGCTGAAAGGTTGCATCATGAGAACATCAGTTATGAGAAGGGTGGGGAAGAATTCGGTTATGCCCAAGGATAAGAAATTTTGGTTTCACATGCACAAACAATTCCAATAAGGTTCATGACCTATGAAAAAACATCCAACAAATTCATAATTGATCCTAACTAAATTTCACAACTGATTCATAACTGAAAGTCTAAACTTAACTGAGTTCTGGTAACCTCATAACAGAATCCCTAAACCTCATCCATAACTGAAAAAAATCACAGAATTCTAACTGACTATACCTGAAGTTTCCAGAGTCTTCCTCCAGATTCTATAAATCAAAATCATTCTTCACATTTCAAGCTTCTTCTGGAATTCATGAGTTTTTCACCTCTTCTCAATCCTTCTCCTCTTTTCCACCATTCTTGAAAATCTTCTTCTTTTTCCCTCTGACCAATCCTTACTACTCCTGATCCAACCTTATTCAATCCATTCCTCTGCATCATCAACAAATTGAGTCTTCATCACCTGCAATGAGTTTGAAGCACTCAACGATCAATAACTGAATGGCGCAAACAGAAATCCAATAGCAGTTTGGAATCAGGTAGAAGGATATTTGAATAGAGAGAGAGAGCTGCGGAATAATATGAATACCTGAGATCTCGATTTCGAATTCGTATGCAAAAGCGGCGATTTCGTAACAGAAGCATCATCTTCGACGCACTCATTTCACCAGAAAACTTCAAGGCCTCCTTCCAATCCGAATCCGCAACTTCTTTACCTCTCAATCCGCAACAATTTCGGCAGCGTCATCTTCGATTGGAAGAAGAAGTAGAGAAATCGAGACACGTATCTGACGTGATTTTGCATCGCGGCGGCGTCGAAGCAACAAAGAAATCTTCGTCGCGTCATCATCCATCAAACAGAAGCAGAATAAACCTCCCGGCGGCATCGAAACGACGGATACGTATCCTCCAACGCGACTTCGATTTGTAAGGTAAGAATCCGAACCTCATGAGAAACAATTTAAGCGTTTCATTCGTCGTTCTTGATCTGGGTTGCTTGTTTTAGCATTTCGATTTCTTTGTTTTTGAGAGATGTGATTCTCGGAGTGAGATGGAGATGTTAGTTAGGTTGATTGTGTAGAAATCGAAAGTTTCACCTTTGTGTGTTCGTCTTCTCCGATGGGTTTATGGAGGTGCCGCTGGGAGAAGATAGGGTTTGCTTTCTGAGTTGGTGAAGAAGAGAATGAAACGCGTTTGGGGGAGAGGAAAGGCTTAGGTCTGATTCCTGTATTGTGTTTTTAGGTTATATTAAATTTATTTGATTTAATGTGATTTAGGATAATCAAATCTCATAAACATTGGTTTAATGCACCATTTAGATTATTAAGAATAATTGAATCACTTTTAATCCACCGATTTTCAATTTCTAGGAGATAAGATTAGGATAGCTTTTGGACTCCCTGGCCATACCGGCGGTGACACTTGTCACCGTCCGGTAGGTCTTCCATGCGGCTCATCCTATGTGTGTCACCTACAATAGTTATGGCGCACCTTCACTTCATCAACCACATGATCCGATTACTAAAGCAAACCCTAGATCTGATGGACCAAAATTAGTCAAACCAGTTGACCAAGTGTAATACCTCAAAATTTGCCCTCTCATTTTCATGCCATTTAGCATATCCTTTCATACATTGCATTGCATTTAGATCACAATTGCATCATAAACATACATGAACATACATCTCCATTTGAGCTTTCACAGGTTGCGACTGGCCTTTATTTCTTCATGCAGCACGTGCACAATAATCTTAGAAGAAACCAAAAGTTCTCGGTTGATTCAAAGGAGTTTAAGCAGAATATCAGTTTTATGGTGCAGTTTGCAAAAGTTGTAACTTATGCTCGGAAACTCATTTTGGCTTGAAACTCAATAGTTTAGACTATTTCGGTATTCTCTACAACTTTTGTGTTCGGCTCGGAGGCCAATTCATCAAGGAAAATGGCGGGAATGATTTGTTTTTGAAATTTCGGTTTCGCCGATTAACTGTGCTAGCGGTATTCAAGAGTTTGTAACTTCTTATTGGGTCAACATGTCCGAGAGATTCATATGCCAAAAGTTCCTTCTTGATATCCTTTCCAACTTTTGGGTTTTGGCCGAGAACTAATTCTTTGAAGAAGATCTCAGAATGTGCGAGTCTTTAGAGTCGACATAGTGAAAGACAATGCTGAACCGGTGAGTTTTGAACACTAAAAAATTCATAACTCTTGGACCGTTTATCGAATTGATGTCGTTTCGGTGCCTAAAATTCCGTTTAGATGTTATCTTCATTATGTGAATTCAGTTTTGGTTCGGTCCAAGCGGAAGGATCTCGAAAATGCGAATTACCAATAAGGTTCTTTGATGCACTACATTGTCTGTCAGATTTTGTAAAATTCATAACTCGGTCAATTTTCATCGGATTGCACCCGTTCTTGAAGCGTTGGTTCAAAAAATTTATCCTCTTCAAGTTCAAAGACAAATGCGAGTTTGAACGGTGCTCCAAAGATTATCGTTTTGGTTTATTTCACAAAACTGAAGTGCTGAACCGAAGAAAAATGCTGAAAGTGGTTTCACGAGAAAATTCATATCTCCCTCGTTGTTTGTCCGGTTGAGCTTAGATTTTAACACCAGGTCACTGACTCATAGATCTACAACTTTTCTTACAAAGTCGAGTCGAGATTATGCTCCGAAGAGGTTGACCTCGTCACATTTTCGAGTAGCGGACACCAAATAAGCCGAAAAAACAACTTATTCAGTGACGTCTTGCAGCTTAAACGTATCGATCGCACTCGATTTTGATCGTATGACGTTCGTTATTTTTGAATTGCAACCGTGATTCAGAGGCGGACGATGTTGTGGAAGGTTCAGAGTCGAAATTTCTTGCCGAAGATATTGTTATTTTCACTTAAGCCGAAATTCTACCTTTTGCCTTTCATTTTACACTCCACTATATATTCTTTTGACCCACAATTTGTCTCATAACTTCAATCATAATTTACAAACACCAAAAAACTCTCACAAACTCTCTCTAAAGGATCAAAGTTCATTCTCTCAACTCTTTCTCAAGAACACAACAACAACTTCATCAAGAACTCAAGAACACAACAATTCCGATCAAGCTTCCGATAGCCGAGCCGCCACGAACCACCACCTCCGGTCAACTTCACCACCGTAAGACCACCATCTTCCGCCACCGGCAGCCGCGCGGCCTCTCCTCCTCTCCTCCGTTCATGATCGCGTCTCACTTCCTTCGGATTCGCAATTTCTTCGTCGATTCTTCATTCGGTAAGCTTCTTAAACTTTAATTCATGAATAATTGTTGAATTGTTTCTTGAATTGAATTTTGAAGTTGAATTAATCTTGTGGAGATTATGTGCATTGATTCATGATTTGATTATTGATTGATTCTTGATTAATTTATCCTAAGAATTGTTGTTGTGCATAATTGAAAATGATTGTTAAAATTGACATAGAATAATCGATGCATGTTAGATGTTTGATAGAATTCTTAAGAGAGTTAATTATTGTGACTTGATATTGATTGAAGTGCTTGACTTTTGAATTCATGTTTGTTTCATTGTGTAAATTCGGAATATGATAGGTTGAAGCTTAATTGTTGATGTTGTTCATATGTCGCGTGTCGATAAGTGCGTTTTGGTCATAACTTCCTAACCGTAGCGCGTTTTCGCGAATGTGAATAGTGTAAATTGACTTTGTTGATTATTCCGGAGCCATTGGTAAACTTTTTAGTCGATTTCGGACAATTTTTTCCGGCTATTTCGCTACTGCCAGCCGATAAAATCGGCCAAAAAGTATCACTTCTGAGCGGAATTTTCAAAATCCGATTGCATATTTGAATCCGTTGGCACGTTTGCAAGTTACCACGCGATTTTTCGTTCAATTCCGAGTCGGTGATTTTTGACGCGTTTTTTCGTTTTAAGGCTTTTTAAGTTCGGTTTGGTGCAATTTTGATGCATTGATCTTGTTTTGACTTGTACTTATGTTTGTTGATCATTTTCCATTCATTGCATGTAAATTTATTTGATTTTGGTTTGAATTTGCATGTTGTTTATGTTAGAGCATAAGTGCTGCCCCGTTTTGAAACGTAAATTTCAATGCATGTCCATGACTCGTACATTCATCTTTCTATTTGATTTTGAGTTGTGAGACATAGGTGCAACTTCCGGTTGCACCTCTTTTTTGTTTCTAATGTGTTTGTTGAGTTCATGCAAGGTTCTCGCAAAGATCTTAACGACGGTCGTTTGGTTGGTATTCCACTTTATTTGTGGGATACCTTTGGATTCAAATGATATTTTGTGTCGTTGTTTTTGTTTCGATTATGGGGGATCTTCACAAAGAAATTATGGAATATGAGCATTTATTTTGCTCATGGGAGATTACAAGGCTTGGCTTGAAGTTTTTTTGGATTTCTTTTATGTGAAAGAATCGGCACTTCGACCAAGTAAGTAATCTCGATTCTCTACTTTAATGCATCATTCTAGTTGTATGCGACTTAGGATCATGTAACTTAAGGTGCATATTGAGCCCTCCCACCTGAGGCATTGGATTTATTTGTGATATATATTGATATGTGTCGATTTCGGAGTTTAGGGATTAGGTTACGGATTAGAGAATTCGATTCCTTTCACTTTCCCTTAAAATATCGTTTTTTCCCGTTTCGTCGCAATTATTAAAAATAGTTTTAGGTGTGATAAAATTCTGGAAAAATTCATGAGTGATCTTCTTCCTCTTAATTAATTTGTCATATTTTTTGTTTCTAGATTTGGGTGGTTTCAATATTTTATTTGGATTTTAGATCACAAGCTGTCCCAAAAAGGAAGGTTTTGGCATAAGGGACCGAAATCGATTTTTCCCCATAGGTGTGAGACCTATTTTTTGTATATGATTAATCACCGTAATTTGTGACATTTTGATGCCCTTAGGCATTTTTTTTCATAATTTTAGTTGCCCTTTTTGATCCACTTTGTGGAGTTGTTTTTGGTGATCATGTTTTGTTACCTTGCTAGTCAAGGAATTGTTTTGGCACTTTGGTGCATAATTTTGTATAATCCTTTTGGAAAATGTAAGATAATGACTATATCATTCCAGGGATTTAATTTCATAATTTTTAAAGGCTTTTTTCTATTTTTCCATGTCACCTAGATCCTAGGTTGATTCATGTGTTTATGTGTCGCATAACCTAAGTGTTAAGAAGGCATTCATGCCATTTGATTGAGGAACTTTTTGGTAGCTTTTAGGAGTTGATTATAGATCATTTTTATGTCTTTAATTCCAGTCATAGGTCACTTTTTGAACCATACTCATTTGGTTTATTTTGGTGCTTTAAAGTGCATACTTATATGAATTAACTTTAACCTAAACTAGATTCTCTTCTCCTCTAAATAATAACTTGAATTATGTGGAAATAATTAATGCCTATTCATGCATTCTAATTGCATCTCATACCTTGTATGCTACTGACCCATAATCATTTCATGCGTATTCACATGTCATTCTTCCTTAACTTTCATCATGTGCGATTTTTGTTCGTTTCTTCTCATATCTTCTTCTCATTACTCCATATGCCTAATACATTGCATCTATGATTGTATATTCATTCATAAATCTTCATAAACATTAACTACTGACTTTGATGCTCATTTCATGCATTAATCCATGCTTGTAAGCCATATGCATTCATACTTCATCCATAAACCCTAATTTGCATTTATGTGAACTTAGGTGAATTTTTTGTACATAGTTTGACATAGTTTGATCTTGTAAGGTATCCTAGCATACTTAGGGACCTATAGCATGTATCTACTGACTTTATAAGTCATGTAACCTTTAGGTACCTTCACCTTTAGACTTAGGTCTTATTTTGAACCCTAGTTCCATTCTAGGACGTTTATGGTGCTTAATCGTTTTCATGCTTTGATTTTACTTTCAATATGCATTGTCATACTAACTTTTGTTTTGTAGGGGGGAAGATTGAGGTAAGCCTCACTTCATTCCTATCTCTTGTGCATTTTAATTGTCTTTGCCTTAGCACTTGGTGCTTGCTTATAGGTTTTCCCTTTCTTTAGAAACAACTTACCTTCTTTAGGAAGTAAGTTAGTTTCTAGTTCTCTTTTCTTCTTTTCTTTTTTCTCATTAGGATTAGAAAACCTCATTAACCATAGGACCTCTCTTGTAAATAAATCAATAAAATTAGGGTTGTGTCTTAGTCCCCCTTAGTTTTTCCCTTTTTGCAATTTGAGTCATTCTTTCTCATCTTCAAACAAAATTCAAAAAAAACAATTAATAAATAAATGAAAGGATCCTTTGTGTATAGCCTTATTCCATGAAGCACTTGCATTCATTCCATCTTGGAGTGGTGTAAGCTCGTCTATCATGATGTACAAGTCTCATCAAGGGATTGTTTCATAAAACAAACAAATTCAAAACACTTCTCATAAAAGACAAAAACAAACAATAAGCGACTATCCTGCGGGAACTTCTCTTCTCATCTCATTCATTCACAACGCGAACTCGCGACTACTTGTCTCGCATGCAAGACGGTTAACGCACTCGTACCAGACGAGCCTGCAACACCTGAGCATAGACATACGCAGTTCCAACTGTAAAAAACACAAACAAATAGTTCCCGCCTTAGTTAGGCGAACTACGTCGACTCTGATCCTCATTATCCCGATGAGGTACGTAGGCAGCGGGGTAGGGCCCGTTCGAGCACATTCTTTATTTTCCCTACATTTCCCTCTTTCATTCCATTTTCTTTTCCGATTCCCTTTCTCATTTCATTTCCATTCCAGTTAGCGGTTTTATTCAGCAGCAGTTATTTTTTCACACCCTTTGAAACAAAACAAGCAAGCGTGGATCCCGTCGGGTACGACGGACGATCTGGGGTGCTAATACCTTCCCAGGTCGTAACCGACTCCCGAATCCAGATCTTTGGTTCGCAAGGCCTTGTCCTTTCCTTCTTCCTCAGGTTTGTGCAACATTACCTTTCCCATTCATTCGGGATAAAAATGTCTGGCTGGCGACTCTACCTTTTCCGCGCCACTTTCGCGTTTGTACTAGGATGAAAATCCCGGGAGCGACAGCTGGCGACTCTGCTGGGGACTAACCTGATTCTTCCGGGTTCCCTTGTAGAGTCAATCCTAGCGCATGTTTGGTTTTGTTCCTTTGGGTGTTTATTTGTTTGTTGTTGTGTGCGTTAGTTTAGCTTTACTGTTTTTATTTACAGTTTTACTTTACAGCTTTATTTTATCGCATTTATTTACCGCTTTCAGTATTTTATTTTCCATGCATCATATTATACTGGACTGTCTGGCTGTGCTGGTTTTCATTTTTTCTGTGGGATGGGGTTACTGTGAGATGAGCTCGTAACCGGGGCTCGAGTGCACCCTAGGACTTAGAGTGGTTCCACTTTGGCTTCATGGCATCTTGCTATGTTGGTAGTAGTGAGTTCCACACCTTGACTTGCGACCTTCTCGGGAATGTATTGATACCGGAATCTTTCTGGGTTGATGCGCTACCTTGATAGTTATGTGCAGTCAGGGGACCGATCATTGAGAACCTTTGTGGAAACATCCCTCTCCAGTGATGACAGTGGCAGACCACATTTGTTGGCAAACCCACTCGCATCCGAGGGCCCACTGGGAACTCGTATAGGATGGCCTGGTTCTCTCATAGGAATCCAGTCAAGGCAAACTGTTCGTATGACGATAGTATTGTACCCTTCGGGATGAATGTACTATTGTTTCTCGACTCAGTGCTTGAAGCTGAGGACTTATGAGGGATGCTTGTTTTTTCCGGACTCAGCTGAGACCTCCCTGAGTAGTACATAATGCCAAACCGATTCCCTGATTTGGTCATGAGCCATTTCTCGGAAATGGTGAACGTATTATTGCTATTCGGCCTCGAGAGTCTGTGATGTTTGACCCGAGTAGCATACCTGTGAGATTGGGAAGGGTTTACAGGTTTGCAGGAACCCTAAACTTCAACATACCCACTTTGTCAGTATATTTCAGTGTTCTATGGTTCTCTGATTCTGAGATTCAGGATTTCTATTCAGAGAAATTGTTACTGTGATTACCATTGTGACCTTGATATTGTGACTCTCCACAGACACTTGGCTCATTGTTCAGCTTCAACACCATTAGTGACTGTTCAATTATGTGATCCAGTTCTACAGTTATTGTGTTCTCAGTTATGAGGTTCTATACAGAGATGGTGTTACTATTATGGTTCTATTCAGACACTTGACTCATTGCTCAACACCAACACCAACATCAGACCATTGATCACATGCCTGTTGCATACATGACATCATAGCATTTCTGCACACATGTTTAATTATTTCTGTGGATCACATATCTGAATCATATTGTTGGATTTTTCTGTATCAAAACTTGAATCAAAGCAGATAGATTCCTCAGAAATAATTGAACATGGCATTTGCATACATCCTTGCATTCTTGACAGATGTTCAGAGACAAATTCTTTTCCTGACTTGATTTCTCATCAGAATGGACAACTTGAATCATAGTCATCAAGGTATATATTTGAAGCAACTCCGGGCGGAGGTAATCGAAGGAAGACCCAGCTGAGGCCACTCAGGGCAAAGGTGTAAACCTTATTTCAAAACCAGAAACTGCTGAAACAGAAAGTCAACCAGATGAAGACTCAGATGAGCTTGGTTATGGAAATTCTGAACAAAGCTATTTTCATCCCTATTGAGGGGAACTACGCTGCTCTGATTCTCCATTGGTCAATGGAGATACGTAGGCAGGAGATCATGCAAGATCTTTCCGAGCAACCTTATTTATCAACTTCATTTATCAACCTCTTCCCTCCATATGTCGTTTGTCAGCATCCAATCTGAGCTTCCCAAGAGAGTCCTACGGGCAGAGAATACGGGTAAAGGCCAGAACAACCCGAGAATAAGTTTGATCATATTCTGAGGCCGTACGTGCAATGAGTTTCCTCATTTACTCAAGTTCGAACCAGTTGATCTAATCACATCAGGATCATCTCCGACAAAGCTTCCCTTGAGGTTTCAAGGCCAAGTATGACTACCATTCTGGGGCACCTGGCCTTTTAATTGAAGATTGCAAGTCTTTCAGAGGCAAAAGTGAAGACAAGGTTCAAATTTGATCGACTCAAAGGTCATCATACCAGAAAGTCTGCCCAGATATGAAGTCTCCTCATCAAATTGACATCTCAGTTTGCAAGGGCATCTTCAGAAGCAATAAGTCCAGACGGAGTCAAGTCTCCTCAATGATGGAAATGTTCAGCTTCTTTACTACATTTTCATTTGTAGTTTATATTTTTTGTTTAAACATTTGTATGCATGAATGAAACTTATTTGTTTTTGAATGATAACCATAATAAAATGCACATGTTTTTCTTGAAGTAATCCATTCGTATTCACTCATGATTTTGTGTATGTGCATTGCAATACCAACTGTTGTGCTTAAACTCTATCAGGGAGGATGACGAAATGAAAATGCAGGAATCTCTAATTGTGTGCTTTTGAGAAAGACCCTGTTGACGATGTACAGGCATTGTTTCAAATCCTAAACACCGGAGATATAAGGGAGATAGACCCTCGCCAACCCATTTGAGCCTTGAAGTAGAAGTTTATTTTTGCATGAAAAAACCTTTGCACTTAACCCAGGGGCAGGGTAGGTGTCAGTTAGTTTGACCGAGCGTTCAAATTTTAAAAAGGAGTGTACATCTGAGGATCCGTTACCTTTTGTTTTACCAAATCAAGAGGTCCAATGACCAGAAACCACAATGGTTATCCCAAGAAAGAGGTCCAGAGATCGGAAACCACAATGGTTATCCCTCATCAACTAAAAAGTGAGACAATCACGACCCTTTCAAAGCAATCAAGACAAATAGTGTCACACGATTTGTTCAAAAAAAAGAAGAATTGAAAAAAAAAAGAATGAGAAAGCCCGCTAAGTCGAAACTTGAAAACAAGCGACTTAGGCAAAAAATAAGGCATCCCGCTGGACTTCACAATCAAAGATTCACAAGAATCAGTCCATGCAAAAGTTAGGGATAAGAAAAAGAATGCAAAAGTGAAAAACGAAAAGTGTTACACAAGGAAGATCCTTAAGCAAGAACAAAGTCGTGTGGCATAGACGCGAAAGACAAAGGGGTGACTGACTCCCAACCACAACCTGATTGGTGCTTAAACCGTTGGTGTAATTGGTTCCTCAACCATCACAAAACCCTTTTTGAGAGGTGAGCGCTTGTAAAAGCTAGCTGAACATAGGAATGGAGAACATCACGAAGATGGGTGGGCACAAATAAATTTCGAGCCTATATCTTTTGTTTTTATAACCGTGAACCAGGCCGCGATACAACCCTCAAAAGTCCTAACTGAAGCAGGGTTATCTTGAGAGCGTGCTACCACGAGACCGCGTTCCCGACTCCTATGAGTGGCGCTTGAAAGATCTTTGTTGGTGTTGCATGTACATGCTTTCTATTATTCAAAAATATTAATGTCGTATCTTAACCAGTGATTCGCTCACAAAGGTTTGCGACATCTTTTTCAGTAAAAATTCAAGATTAACATGGATGTTGCATTAGAATTTTCATTCTTAGAATAAACATTTTCTGCTTGCATATATTTGTTGGGCATCATAAATATTCATATATGAAACTTCAGTCCAGAAGCTTAATCTTGCCAAAGTTGAGAATTCTGAAACTTCCGAAGGGCCAGCATATGAAGATGCACGTTTCCAAGAAACTCCATTGAGTGGAGACTTTCCCAATAGTCGTGGTAAGAGCCAACTAATCTGGGGCAATCATGTCGAGCAATCTCTTCAAAATTCAGCCAAGCTGGGGCAATCACTTCGAGATTCAAATCTCTCAAAGAGCCATCAGGCGGAAGCATTATTCAAATTTCAGCCAAACTGGGGCAATCGCTTCGATATCCAATCTCTCGAAGAATAGTTGATCTGGGTGTTTTCTTCAAAGCAGTCATTCAGAGGTGATCACTTCAAGACTTGTACTGGGGCAGGCCACCCCAAGAGCACTGGAAGTTACTTTCTCCTGAAGACGGTTAATCAGAAGCACCTTCCCAAGGTTCAAAATACTAGGACACACTATCTCACAGTGATATGAGGTTTTTCATGAATCCTCACGAGGAAAATTCTTACACAGACCATGCAATCTGGGGCAGTTATTTCGAGATCCAACGAATCTCTCCAAGAGTTTGAAGACACTGAGGCATTTTGTATGTCATGTTTTCTGTAAAATCCTTTTGAGACATTTTCTTCCGAGGGACCTTAGTCGGAGGCGAGTTGAAAATTTCAGAGAACCATTATTCAATCATGGTTAGTTGACGATCTATCAACCCAGAGGCTGGAAGCAAAGCCATTGTCAGCACAGTACTTCAAGAGTTATTTCATCAGCAAGCTTCATTGATCAAAATTACTTAGCAAATCTCATTAGACAATTCCTTCTCCAATAGTGCGGAAAATGGAAGGTTACTTCTTGAGCAGAAGGATATCATCGTCTCTTATCCCCAGCATGAGACGCCTTACATCTCTCATTCCCAACATGAGAGGATTTATCTCTTATCCCCAGTAAGTGGCAGCCTGAGCTTTTATCTTCAGCATGAAGCTTTATCATTGACATCACCTGTCATCCCCAGTAATGTGGAAGTTGAAATTTCTCCCAGCAAGGTAGCAGAAGGTGGATGTCATCCCCAAGCAGGAGTTTCCCTTCAGACAGGGGCAGTTCTCGGTAGTATAAGGAGTGTCATTCCTCCCCAGCAGTTTGCTCCCTCAGCGGTGTCATGCCTTTGGTTCCCAGCCAAGTCAGGAGGTCCTCACTTCCCCACCAGAGTTCAAGAAGGGTTCATCTCTAGCAGGGTCTTGGCACTCCAATCTCAAAATCCAATTTATTTTTTGGCAATGGCGGCAGTTCAGAGCCGGTGCATCAGTAACAACATTCCCCGCAGAGTTGTTTCCTCCTCATCAGGATGAACCAGATCAATGCAGTGATCATCGTTTCTCCCCAGTCAAGCCATATGGGATACTTGTAGTCTCCTTATCAGGAGATCTCCTTGCATTTTGCATACTCATATTCATCACATTTGCATCCTCCAAAGCGTAGCATTTCCATCGTCATGGAGCATTACGCCATAAATCCAAACATATGCATACCAGCATGGGCCAGTTTTGAGGTATATTACATAAGACCCGTTACATCTCCAATCAGATTGAAGTATTCCTCACAGAATGCAGCTTTGTTTCCCAGGGTGGTTACTTCTACCACGTCTTGTTGTTATCCCCGGTTGAGTCTTGTTTCAGTACAACAGTCTCATTTGTTTCGCGTCTCCGTTTCAGTACAACGGTTGCGTCTTGGGCTCTCGTTTAAGTACAACGATCCCGTTCCTTTCGAGTTTCCATTTAAGTACAATGGTCTCGTCTTTGAGTCTTGTTTCAGTACAACAGTCTCATTTTTCCGCGTCTCCGTTTCAGTACAACGGTCGCATCTTGGGCTCTCGTTTAAGTACAACGATCCCGTTCCTCTCGAGTCTCCATTTAAGTACAATGGTCTCGTCTTTGAGTCTTGTTTCAGTACAACAGTCTCATTTTTTCGCGTCTCCGTTTCAGTACAACGGTCGCGTCTTGGGCTCTCGTTTAAGTACAACGATCTCGTTCCTTTCGAGTTTCCATTTAAGTACAATGGTCTCGTCTTTGAGTCTTGTTTCAGTACAACAGTCTCATTTTTCCGCGTCTCCGTTTCAGTACAACGGTCGCATCTTGGGCTCTCGTTTAAGTACAACGATCCCATTCCTTTCGAGTCTCCATTTAAGTACAATGGCCTCGTCTTTGAGTCTTGTTTCAGTACAACAGTCTCATTTTTTCGCGTCTCCGTTTCAGTACAACGGTCACGTCTCGGGTTATCATTTAAGTACAATGATCCCATTCCTTTCGAGTCTCCATTTAAGTACAATGGCCTCGTCTTTGAGCCTTGTTTTAGTACAACAGTCTCATTTTTCGCGTCTCCGTTTAAGTACAACGATCGTGTCTCAGGTTATCATTTAAGTACAACGATCCTGTTCCTTTTGATCTCGTCTCAGTGTGATGATAATGGATCGGTTGATACCATTTCCATATTAGATCGGTTGATCTTATTTGAGTCATGAATCGGTTGATATCATTTCTCTTCGAGCTGTAAATCAGATGATATTACATTCTCGCTTTTCGGGGTGGATCGGTTGATACCATCTCCGTGTTAGATCGGTTGATCTTATCTGAGTCGCAAATCGGTTGATGTTGCGTTAAGTCCTGTTTCGATAACAGGCATCTTCTGTGACTTGGTCCTTCCCAACAGTCGCGTCGCAGGTTCCCGTTTTGTACAATGGTCCTGTTTGCTTGGGCTCTCGTTTATGTACAACGACCCCGTTCCATCTTGTCCTATTTTCTTTGTTTCTGGTTACCGCCTGCGGCCGGTATACCTTTGCGTCTCCATTCGAGGATGGTTTCGTCTTAGATCCGAGAATTTTTTGGATTGTCATTCGAGGATGGCATTCTTTTCTTCAAGTCCTTCCGAGGTTGGTCTTGTTGTTTTGTGTGGCTATTATTCGAGGATAGTAGTTCACTTTTCGAGCTTATTGATCGAGGTCAGTTCGTCTCTTTTGCAAAGTCTGTCTGAGGTCAGCTTTGTGTTTGGTTATCAGTCGAGGCTGGTATACCTTTGCGTCTCCATTCGAGGATGGTTTCGTGTTAGATCCGAGGATCTTTGGGATTGTCATTCGAGGATGGCATTCTTTTCTTCAAGTCCTTCCGAGGTTGGTCTTGTTGTTTTGTGTGGCTATTATTCGAGGATAGTAGTTCACTTTTCAAGCTTATTGATCGAGGTCAGTTTGTCTCTTTTGCAAAGTCTGTCTGAGGTCAGCTTTGTGTGTGGTTATCAGTCGAGGCTGGTATACCTTTGCGTCTCCATTCGAGGATGGTTTCGCGTTAGATCCGAGGATCTTTTTGATTTGTCATTCGAGGATGGCATTTCTTTTCTTCAAGTCCTTCCGAGGTTGGTCTTGTTGTTTTGTGTGGCTATTATTCGAGGATAGTTGTTCACTTTTCGAGCTTATTGATCGAGGTCAGTTTGTCTCTTTTGCAAAGTCTGTCTGAGGTCAGCTTTGTGTTTGGTTATCAGTCGAGGCTGGTATACCTTTGCGTCTCCATTCGAGGATGGTTTCGTGTTAGATCCGAGGATCTTTTGGATTGTCATTCGAGGATGGCATTCTTTTTTTCAAGTCCTTCTGCGGTTGGTCTTGTTTTTGTTTTGTGTGGCTATTATTCGAGGATAGTAGTTCACTTTTTGAGCTTATTGATCGAGGTCAGTTTGTCTCTTTTGCAAAGTCTGTCCGAGGTCAGTCTTTGTTGTTGATGGTTATCGCCTGCGGCCGGTATACCATTGTGTTTCTATTCGAGGAGGGTTTTAGTACTGGATCCGAGGATCCCGTGCGAGTGGTCATTCGAGGATGGCATTCTTCCCAGCATATTTCCACCTGGTTCTATTTTCGCTACCTATTCAGAGGTCAAAAACAAAAAAGATATAAATAAATAAATGGGCAGATGGCATTTCCATTACCCTCAGTGTGCAAATTTTCAGGTTTTGTTCGAATATTCAATCACTCCACACCTTGAACGTCTAAAAGTTGTTGCAATTATTCATTCAGGTCTGCAGATGATTGAATAGGGGCAGCTGTAATACCTCAAAATTTGTCCTCTCATTTTCATGCCATTTAGCATATCCTTTCATACATTGCATTGCATTTAGATCACAATTGCATCATAAACATACATGAACATACATCTCCATTTGAGCTTTCACAGGTTGCGACTGGCCTTTATTTCTTCATGCAGCACGTGCACAATAATCTTAGAAGAAACCAAAAGTTCTCGGTTGATTCAAAGGAGTTTAAGCAGAATATCAGTTTTATGGTGCAGTTTGCAAAAGTTGTAACTTATGCTCGGAAACTCATTTTGGCTTGAAACTCAATAGTTTAGACTATTTCGGTATTCTCTACAACTTTTGTGTTCGGCTCGGAGGCCAATTCATCAAGGAAAATGGCGGGAATGATTTGTTTTTGAAATTTCGGTTTCGCCGATTAACTGTGCTAGCGGTATTCAAGAGTTTGTAACTTCTTATTGGGTCAACATGTCCGAGAGATTCATATGCCAAAAGTTCCTTCTTGATATCCTTTCCAACTTTTGGGTTTTGGCCGAGAACTAATTCTTTGAAGAAGATCTCAGAATGTGCGAGTCTTTAGAGTCGACATAGTGAAAGACAATGCTGAACCGGTGAGTTTTGAACACTAAAAAATTCATAACTCTTGGACCGTTTATCGAATTGATGTCGTTTCGGTGCCTAAAATTCCGTTTAGATGTTATCTTCATTATGTGAATTCAGTTTTGGTTCGGTCCAAGCGGAAGGATCTCGAAAATGCGAATTACCAATAAGGTTCTTTGATGCACTACATTGTCTGTCAGATTTTGTAAAATTCATAACTCGGTCAATTTTTATCGGATTGCACCCGTTCTTGAAGCGTTGGTTCAAAAAATTTATCCTCTTCAAGTTCAAAGACAAATGCGAGTTTGAACGGTGCTCCAAAGATTATCGTTTTGGTTTATTTCACAAAACTGAAGTGCTGAACCGAAGAAAAATGCTGAAAGTGGTTTCACGAGAAAATTCATATCTCCCTCGTTGTTTGTCCGGTTGAGCTTAGATTTTAACACCAGGTCACTGACTCATAGATCTACAACTTTTCTTACAAAGTCGAGTCGAGATTATGCTCCGAAGAGGTTGACCTCGTCACATTTTCGAGTAGCGGACACCAAATAAGCCGAAAAAACAACTTATTCAGTGACGTCTTGCAGCTTAAACGTATCGATCGCACTCGATTTTGATCGTATGACGTTCGTTATTTTTGAATTGCAACCGTGATTCAGAGGCGGATGATGTTGTGGAAGGTTCAGAGTCGAAATTTCTTGCCGAAGATATTGTTATTTTCACTTAAGCCGAAATTCTACCTTTTGCCTTTCATTTTACACTCCACTATATATTCTTTTGACCCACAATTTGTCTCATAACTTCAATCATAATTTACAAACACCAAAAAACTCTCACAAACTCTCTCTAAAGGATCAAAGTTCATTCTCTCAACTCTTTCTCAAGAACACAACAACAACTTCATCAAGAACTCAAGAACACAACAATTCCGATCAAGCTTCCGATAGCCGAGCCGCCACGAACCACCACCTCCGGTCAACTTCACCACCGTAAGACCACCATCTTCCGCCACCGGCAGCCGCGCGGCCTCTCCTCCTCTCCTCCGTTCATGATCGCGTCTCACTTCCTTCGGATTCGCAATTTCTTCGTCGATTCTTCATTCGGTAAGCTTCTTAAACTTTAATTCATGAATAATTGTTGAATTGTTTCTTGAATTGAATTTTGAAGTTGAATTAATCTTGTGGAGATTATGTGCATTGATTCATGATTTGATTATTGATTGATTCTTGATTAATTTATCCTAAGAATTGTTGTTGTGCATAATTGAAAATGATTGTTAAAATTGACATAGAATAATCGATGCATGTTAGATGTTTGATAGAATTCTTAAGAGAGTTAATTATTGTGACTTGATATTGATTGAAGTGCTTGACTTTTGAATTCATGTTTGTTTCATTGTGTAAATTCGGAATATGATAGGTTGAAGCTTAATTGTTGATGTTGTTCATATGTCGCGTGTCGATAAGTGCGTTTTGGTCATAACTTCCTAACCGTAGCGCGTTTTCGCGAATGTGAATAGTGTAAATTGACTTTGTTGATTATTCCGGAGCCATTGGTAAACTTTTTAGTCGATTTCGGACAATTTTTTCCGGCTATTTCGCTACTGCCAGCCGATAAAATCGGCCAAAAAGTATCACTTCTGAGCGGAATTTTCAAAATCCGATTGCATATTTGAATCCGTTGGCACGTTTGCAAGTTACCACGCGATTTTTCGTTCAATTCCGAGTCGGTGATTTTTGACGCGTTTTTTCGTTTTAAGGCTTTTTAAGTTCGGTTTGGTGCAATTTTGATGCATTGATCTTGTTTTGACTTGTACTTATGTTTGTTGATCATTTTCCATTCATTGCATGTAAATTTATTTGATTTTGGTTTGAATTTGCATGTTGTTTATGTTAGAGCATAAGTGCTGCCCCGTTTTGAAACGTAAATTTCAATGCATGTCCATGACTCGTACATTCATCTTTCTATTTGATTTTGAGTTGTGAGACATAGGTGCAACTTCCGGTTGCACCTCTTTTTTGTTTCTAATGTGTTTGTTGAGTTCATGCAAGGTTCTCGCAAAGATCTTAACGACGGTCGTTTGGTTGGTATTCCACTTTATTTGTGGGATACCTTTGGATTCAAATGATATTTTGTGTCGTTATTTTTGTTTCGATTATGGGGGATCTTCACAAAGAAATTATGGAATATGAGCATTTATTTTGCTCATGGGAGATTACAAGGCTTGGCTTGAAGTTTTTTTGGATTTCTTTTATGTGAAAGAATCGGCACTTCGACCAAGTAAGTAATCTCGATTCTCTACTTTAATGCATCATTCTAGTTGTATGCGACTTAGGATCATGTAACTTAAGGTGCATATTGAGCCCTCCCACCTGAGGCATTGGATTTATTTGTGATATATATTGATATGTGTCGATTTCGGAGTTTAGGGATTAGGTTACGGATTAGAGAATTCGATTCCTTTCACTTTCCCTTAAAATATCGTTTTTTCCCGTTTCGTCGCAATTATTAAAAATAGTTTTAGGTGTGATAAAATTCTGGAAAAATTCATGAGTGATCTTCTTCCTCTTAATTAATTTGTCATATTTTTTGTTTCTAGATTTGGGTGGTTTCAATATTTTATTTGGATTTTAGATCACAAGCTGTCCCAAAAAGGAAGGTTTTGGCATAAGGGACCGAAATCGATTTTTCCCCATAGGTGTGAGACCTATTTTTTGTATATGATTAATCACCGTAATTTGTGACATTTTGATGCCCTTAGGCATTTTTTTTCATAATTTTAGTTGCCCTTTTTGATCCACTTTGTGGAGTTGTTTTTGGTGATCATGTTTTGTTACCTTGCTAGTCAAGGAATTGTTTTGGCACTTTGGTGCATAATTTTGTATAATCCTTTTGGAAAATGTAAGATAATGACTATATCATTCCAGGGATTTAATTTCATAATTTTTAAAGGCTTTTTTCTATTTTTCCATGTCACCTAGATCCTAGGTTGATTCATGTGTTTATGTGTCGCATAACCTAAGTGTTAAGAAGACATTCATGCCATTTGATTGAGGAACTTTTTGGTAGCTTTTAGGAGTTGATTATAGATCATTTTTATGTCTTTAATTCCAGTCATAGGTCACTTTTTGAACCATACTCATTTGGTTTATTTTGGTGCTTTAAAGTGCATACTTATATGAATTAACTTTAACCTAAACTAGATTCTCTTCTCCTCTAAATAATAACTTGAATTATGTGGAAATAATTAATGCCTATTCATGCATTCTAATTGCATCTCATACCTTGTATGCTACTGACCCATAATCATTTCATGCGTATTCACATGTCATTCTTCCTTAACTTTCATCATGTGCGATTTTTGTTCGTTTCTTCTCATATCTTCTTCTCATTACTCCATATGCCTAATACATTGCATCTATGATTGTATATTCATTCATAAATCTTCATAAACATTAACTACTGACTTTGATGCTCATTTCATGCATTAATCCATGCTTGTAAGCCATATGCATTCATACTTCATCCATAAACCCTAATTTGCATTTATGTGAACTTAGGTGAACTTTTTGTACATAGTTTGACATAGTTTGATCTTGTAAGGTATCCTAGCATACTTAGGGACCTATAGCATGTATCTACTGACTTTATAAGTCATGTAACCTTTAGGTACCTTCACCTTTAGACTTAGGTCTTATTTTGAACCCTAGTTCCATTCTAGGACGTTTATGGTGCTTAATCGTTTTCATGCTTTGATTTTACTTTCAATATGCATTGTCATACTAACTTTTGTTTTGTAGGGAGGAAGATTGAGGTAAGCCTCACTTCATTCCTATCTCTTGTGCATTTTAATTGTCTTTGCCTTAGCACTTGGTGCTTGCTTATAGGTTTTCCCTTTCTTTAGAAACAACTTACCTTCTTTAGGAAGTAAGTTAGTTTCTAGTTCTCTTTTCTTCTTTTCTTTTTTCTCATTAGGATTAGAAAACCTCATTAACCATAGGACCTCTCTTGTAAATAAATCAATAAAATTAGGGTTGTGTCTTAGTCCCCCTTAGTTTTTCCCTTTTTGCAATTTGAGTCATTCTTTCTCATCTTCAAACAAAATTCAAAAAAAACAATTAATAAATAAATGAAAGGATCCTTTGTGTATAGCCTTATTCCATGAAGCACTTGCATTCATTCCATCTTGGAGTGGTGTAAGCTCGTCTATCATGATGTACAAGTCTCATCAAGGGATTGTTTCATAAAACAAACAAATTCAAAACACTTCTCATAAAAGACAAAAACAAACAATAAGCGACTATCCTGCGGGAACTTCTCTTCTCATCTCATTCATTCACAACGCGAACTCGCGACTACTTGTCTCGCATGCAAGACGGTTAACGCACTCGTACCAGACGAGCCTGCAACACCTGAGCATAGACATACGCAGTTCCAACTGTAAAAAACACAAACAAATAGTTCCCGCCTTAGTTAGGCGAACTACGTCGACTCTGATCCTCATTATCCCGATGAGGTACGTAGGCAGCGGGGTAGGGCCCGTTCGAGCACATTCTTTATTTTCCCTACATTTCCCTCTTTCATTCCATTTTCTTTTCCGATTCCCTTTCTCATTTCATTTCCATTCCAGTTAGCGGTTTTATTCAGCAGCAGTTATTTTTTCACACCCTTTGAAACAAAACAAGCAAGCGTGGATCCCGTCGGGTACGACGGACGATCTGGGGTGCTAATACCTTCCCAGGTCGTAACCGACTCCCGAATCCAGATCTTTGGTTCGCAAGGCCTTGTCCTTTCCTTCTTCCTCAGGTTTGTGCAACATTACCTTTCCCATTCATTCGGGATAAAAATGTCTGGCTGGCGACTCTACCTTTTCCGCGCCACTTTCGCGTTTGTACTAGGATGAAAATCCCGGGAGCGACACCAAGGCCTATATCATACTCCCTATTTCCTGCGAAATTTGGGCCTTCTGTCTTTGCTAATCAAACCTCCTCTTTTAGGCCCAGATTAGAAAAATAACTATAAAAATACTTTTCTGAACTCCCCTCCATTTCTTTTAGATTGGAAAATTTAATTAGTATAGTTTCAAAATAAACCTTGAAAAATTAGTAAAATCCACTAGAAAATTCTATAAAAATTCCAGTAGGTCTATAATTCAGTTTATAAATTTTTGATATTTTTACTTTCTGAATTTTGGCTATTTTGGATTTAAATTCGATTTTTTTTTGCAATTAGCTTTTATGGAATTTCCTTTAACTGTACATAATTTTGTTGATTTTATTTTTTAGCCTTATATTAAGATTTTTAGCCCACTTTTTTTACTGTAGTTAGATGATTAATGATAGTACTTAGGATAATTTTTGTAGATTTTTTAGAATATTTTATCTTAGGTTTTAGAGGCCAATTCTTTAGAAATTAAGGATTAATTCATAGCTGAAAATAATCATTTTTTAGACCTAGTTAAATTTTGATTTTGTAGGATTCCTTTTAGTACATTGTTATAGGTAGTTGTAGGACCCTATAGATTTAATTCCATAATTTTTTCAGAAGTTTAGCTATTTTTTAGAATATTAATTCTTAGGTTTGTTATGTGTTGTTTCCCTTTAGTTTAGGCCATGAAAATAAAGTTCAATAAAAAAATAGTCTAGATTAGATTTAGTTTTAGAATTTAATATAGACTTAGGCTAGCTTAGATATTGATTTCTTAGAAGGAAAATAGTAGGTGACCTTTGATTTAGGACTTAGGCTTAAAGTTCATTTTCATTAGAATTAGAATAAATAAAATAGGACTATTTTTAATTCACGCCTTTAATTGCATTTTTTAGAATTTTATTTCTTATGTCCATTTTTAATGCTTTGCCTTTATTTGATTTTTTAACTTGTATAGGCTTCCCCATTGTTCTTAGAATCAACTTAACTTCATTAGGAAGTAAGTTGAATTCTAGTAGTTTCTAATTTTTTCCATTAGGATTAGAATACTTCACAAACCATGGGATCCCTTGTAAATAAATCAATAAAAATTAGGATTGAGTCTTAGTCCCTTAGATTTTGTCCTTTTTTCAACTTGAGTCTTTCTTTCTCATCTCATGAAGAAAAGCAATAAAACACTTAATAAAAATCGAACTTTCTTGTATGACACGAGACTTTGTTGCGGAGTGTTTATACGCGTCCTGTTTCGGGGCGAGGTATAAATACTCACCGTGATGGATAGGTCTTAGTACAAGACAGTTCACAAACAAATTCAAAATATTTCTTTTAAAAGACAAAAACAAATAATAAGCGACTATCCTGCGGGAGCTTCTTTTCTCATCTCATTCACTCACAACGCGAACTCGCGACGACTTGTCTCGTTTGCAAGACGGTAAACGCACTCGTACCAGACGAGCCTGCAACACCTGAGCATAGACATACGCAGTTCCAGCTGTAAAAAACACAAACAAATAGTTCTCGCCTAGGTTAGGCGAACTACGTCGACTCTGATCCTCATTATCCCGATGAGGTACGTAGGCAGCGGGGTAGGGCCCGTTCGAGCACATTCTTTATTTTCCCTACATTTCCCCTTTTATTTCCATTTTATTTTCCAATTCCATTCTCATTTCTCATTCCAATTCCAGTTAACGGTTTTATTCAGCAACATTCTTACTTCTCACCCTTTGAAACCAAACAAGGAAGCATGGATCCCGTCGGGTACGACAGACGATCTGGGGTGCTAATACCTTCCCAGGTCGTAACCGACTCCCGAACTCAGATCTTTGGTTCGCAGGACCTTGTCCTTTCCTTCTTCCTCAGGTTTGTGCAACATTACCTTTCCCATTCATTCGGGATAAAAATGTCTGGCTGGCGACTCTAACCTTTCCGCGCCACTTTCGCGTTTGTACTAGGATGAAAATCCCGGGAGCGACAATCCCTAAATGGTGTGCTCACCTTGTTATCTCGCTTTGTGGCAAAATATGCTAAACACGCCTCACCCTTCTTCAAACTACTTCGCAAGGAAGCAATATTTGAATGGACAGAGGAATGCAAGCAGGCCTTGCAACACCTCAAACGAGCATTATTGGAGCCCCCAGTTTTGTCCAGACCAATAGCCGGGGAGATCCTCTACTTATATCTTTCTGTTAATGCCGAAGCCATTAGCACAACTCTTATAAGGGAAGACCCAGAGGGTTTGGGCATCCCGGCAAACCAAAAGGGTTTGGGCAAAAATTAGGGATATATATGAAAAAAGAGGTACACCCGGCAAGTCGAAAACCTGAAAAGGCGGCTTGGGCAAAAAAGGGTATCCCGGTGGATTGAAAACCTGAAAGGGCAATCCAGGCAAAAGTTAGGGATTAAAGCGTATGACTATGTCTCGTTTTGGATCACTCATGAAACTGCAACCAGTTGTACTACTTATTCAAGCTCGAACAGATAAAGCTCAATTCAATCGTTTCCGTCTCAACAGCAAGAAGATGAGATACTTGAGTGGCAATAGTAGAATTGAAACTCAATAGGATTGTTTCCCACATAGCTGATTCTCTTTTGTAAAACTTTATGACAAAATCCTCTTACTAGGGTTTATGTCTCCTTGTACAAACTTACCCGTGTATGGGTCACTTTTTGATATAAATAAATTCCATCTTTTGAATCCAGATTTACTTTTACCCTATTTACATAAGCGAAACGTCCATTGGTTGTGTTTGAATGTATGTATGCTTTTGAATATGATTGATGTTTACCAGAAATGCATGTATGCTTTTAATATGATTAATGTTTACCAGAAATGCATGAAAATGCAGTAATAGTATTTACTAAGGACGAACGAGGGAAGGATTTCAACGAAGCTTCGCCGGTTCACCTTACAAGACAGTTACAAACCCTCAGTAGGACTAATCCATCTTTATAAAGTCTCATCTCCCCTGGAATTTATATCCATCTCTTTTATCCTCATACGGATATTCGGGAAATTACTTTCCAATAAGGGTACGACGAACGAAGACGGGATGTTATGCTTATCCTACTAGCAAACGAAGACGAAGGTTATATATACCTTACTATCCCCAGCATACGGGAGGTTATCTATACCCTGTGATCCCCAGCAGACAGAGGGTTATATATTCTTCAACAACGAATCGGGATTTATTTTCCCTGGCCAGCAGTTGTTATACGAAGATATCCAGACGCTTCCGGCAGTGTCATATCATACATACATCATTTATATCATACCATAGCATACATATCCATAGACATATAGTACATAACCTAAGTGCATCATATCATACATGCATACATAAAGCATAAACTAATATTATTATACAAAAGCTACCTTGTTTCAGGTTAATTATCCAACAAACAAACTTATGGTCTCCAGGACTGCTTTATTGTAACCTCAAGGTTACTTTATCCTCCTGATGAGCTTCTTTTTACTTTGGGACTGCTTTATTGTAACCTCAGGGTTACTTTATCCTCCTGATAACTTCTCATGACTTCAAGACTGCTTTAGAGCTATCCAGTGCTCTATCCTCCTGAAGACATATCACATTATTATTTCAAGACTGCTTTAGAGCTATCCATTGCTCTATCCTCCTGAAATTATATCATTATTTCAAGACTGCTTTAGAGCTATCCATTGCTCTATCCTCCTGAAATCATTACTTCAAGACTGCTTTAGAGCTATCCATTGCTCTATCCTCCTGGAGTCATATCATTATTCCAAGACTGCTTTAGAGCTATCCATTGCTCTATCCTCCTGGAGTCATATCATTATTCCAAGACTGCTTTAGAGCTATCCATTGCTCTATCCTCCTGAAGACATATCACATTATTATTTCAAGACTGCTTTGGAGTTGTCATTATTGATTGCTCTATCCTCCTGAAATCATATTATTTCCTCAAGACTGCTTTAGGGTTATCATTATTGATTGCTCTATCCTCATGAAAACTTGCTGTTACATCAGAAGAACTTTCCCCCCAGTGGCATCTTTAAGCCCACTCAATCATGTTCAACCAACCATCAATATCACTCTAATGCACTGGTGAGTGCAAATTTTTGGGTTTTTTGTGTTCAATCCCCTTCAACCTTCCAGGTCACGACTGGCAAATATACCAATCTAACCCCTCAGGTTTCAGAAAATTGAACAGGGGCAGCTGTTGCACCCCAAAATTTGCCCTCACAATACAAGACTTTGTGTTCTTGAAGGTTCACAAGGTTCACAAGTTTCTCAAACCTTTCATGAGGTTCATGAAGTCTACAAGTTACTTCTTGAAAGTTCACAAGGTTCACAAGCTTCTCAACATTTACAATACCTTTCATGAGGTTCATGAAGTCCCTAGGTTGCTTCTTGAAGGTTCACAAGGTTCACAAGTTACACAATGATTATAAAGCTTCCCTGAGGATCATGAGGTCTACAAAGCCACTTCATGAGGTTCACAAGGTTCACAAGCTTCACAATACCTCCCATGAGTATCACAAGACATTTTATGAAGATTCACAAGGTTCACAAAGTTCACAATTGGTTAAAGAAGTTGACAATTCCCTCAGACAATGCACCTCCTAAGCAGTGCATCCAAAACTAGGGTTTTGACTTTAATCAGGCTAAATGGACTTCCAATACCTCAAGTGAGTTTCACAACATCTTATATGTATGTAAGAAACCCCATGACAAGTTTCAAGACTTTTCTCAAAAGTTTGCTCAGTCAGATGATCAGATGAGTCAAAATCAGTCAATGCATTAAAAAAGTCAAACTGAGGTCAACTATGGTCAAACCAAAGTCAAACTTCATGATTTTTTGCCAACATCAAGTATATGAAGTAAAGTTCATCATTTGATCAAGGGTTGATCATGATTCATCAAGGAGATTCCAGATCATCAATAATCAGGAGTTTCTAAATTAGGGTTTCCTCAGTAAAAGTCAACTGAACTTTGACCAGGCATAACTTTCACATACTTCATCACCAAGTCTCCATCCAAAGCTCATTTTGAAGGAAATTGAAGTCTCTACAACTTTGTGTCTCACAAGCCAAGCCCAGAAATGCTTCATTTGGAAGGTATGAGCTAAGACATTATAGGTTCTTTTGAAAGTCAACAAAAAGTCAACAACTTCAAAAGGGCATAACTTGAGATTGGTAAATGATATGGACCTGAAACCAATGGGGTTGTTTAGAGGACTCTTCAAGCTTTCCAAAAAGTCCAAGAACACCCTCATACCTTTAAAATTGAGGGAGATGTGCCCTTGCAAAGTTGGACAATTTTGTGATGGTTTATGTTGAAAATGGGGGCCTAAAAGCAATTTTCTCCAAATGGGCTGGCCAATTGGTGACCCAACCCATACAATAATACCATGCACGAAATTTCCATGATATTTTCATATTTTTTATTTTATTTAATTAATTTATTATGATTTATTACATTTTAAATCATTTTAAATTTAAATAAAATATTAAACATGAAGATATATTGTTGTGATTGAATTTAGAAGGTCTTAAAGAGTGATTGGAGTCAAAAGAGAAAAGAATCATGTGAATTGTCCAAATATAGCAAGTATCCATGAGTAAATATTTGAATTTCATGACACCATCTTTTCCAATCTTTTTAAATCAAATTATTCACATAACCATTGAATTTTCTGACCTAGATTGATTCATCTATAAGTAGTGATCACAAGCATAACCCTAGGGACGATTTCCAGCAGCTTCAAGGTAAGTTTCAAAACTCAAATTTCAAGCAAAAAAGTGAGATTCGGTTTCTTCCATACAAGAGATTTCAAGGTAAACTAAGAACGTAGACATGTTCTATGGACATCCCTGAAGCTAATGCATCACACATATGCATCTCATGACCTCTGTATTGGCCAACCCGAAGCAAACTTTGGCTTGAACATATTTTTTTCGATTCTAACAATTCATTGTGTATTACTGATTTTTGATTATGTAAACTTGTTTGTCCATGCCTATAGATGAAATCTGGATGATTTGGTGAAGCTCCATGGCCTAAAACAGAATTCACCATTATTAGGGTTTGACCTTCGAATTAGGGTTGTTTGATTTGCTCACTATAAATGAATTTGGTTGATGAAATTGGACTGTACAGGTTATGAGGAATCCAAAAATGCTCTCAATTTGATGAAACTGTATTGTTTAATGGTACTTTGAAATTCGTAGGTTTTAAGAGTGCAGGAAAAATCGCAGGTATTGTTGCATCAAAATTCGCAGCAAATTTCAAAATCCATAGGTTGAAGACGAAGCTTGGTTGGCGCGAAGTTCATATTCAAATTTCTGATTTAAAATATTATTTTATGTTTCTGTTTGTTATCACAACTGTGTAGTTGGCCCAGTGGAAGGAGGCGTAGGTATGCTGGCCATGTGACTTGTGTTCGAACCTTGCTTGGACCATTGTTTTTATTTTATTTTGCAGGAATAAAAGACAACATAATATATAATATGTTGTTACCGTTTCATGACCAGAAGGGCTCTCCCAGCCAGGCGGTCAGGCATGCGCATGAATATCCTTAAGGTCCTGGGTTCAAAACCACCCCAGGCCTTTTGTTTTTTCTTATTTTTCTGGAATTTTGCAAGGCAAGGCATAAAACAAATTTGATTCACTCTTCTTTCACTTGCGTCTGGATGGCCCAGTGGTCTTGTTGTTGCTTGCAAGGGTGAAAACCTGGGATCGAATCCCACCAGGTTCCTTTTCCTTTTCCTTTCTTTTGTTTTCATGTTTAAATTAATTGTTTTAAATAATTAACATATTATTATATTATAAAATATGTACATAGGTTATATAGTTTAATTAATGTTAAAATAATTTTCTAGAGAAAAATATAAAACTCTTGTTTTTTTTTGTATAGTTTATATTAATTAAAATAATGTTATGTGATTATTAAAAATAAATTTTTGTATATATATATAAACCCTAATTCTTAAACCCTAAAAAATATAAAAACCTAATTTTCCAATCTTAAAATATTTTTCTAAATAACATTTAATTCTGTTTTTTTTTATTAATTCCTAATATAATTATAATTTTTCATAAAAAATTTGTATTTGTAATTTAAATTAATTTTCTTTTAATATTTAGAAATAGTTTAATTTATATATTTTGTATATGGTTAAAAATAATTTGTAAATATATTGACCAATAGAATTAAATTTTAATATGATATTTAAGATCTATCTTTTTCTTATAATATGTATAAATATATGTTTATGATAATTAAAATTTTGAAATCATAATATATTTGAAAATAATTTAATAATTAGTATATGAATTAAAAATTATCTAGTTATGTATGTTAATTCTTTCTTATATTATTGATTTCTATCATTATTATTAATTAATTTTTGCTTATTATAATTTTATTAACTTTGTAATTAATTTTTATTACTAACCATGTTATTATTTATTTTTTATGTTTCTAACTTTATTTATTCTAATTATTCTTATTATCATTTTACTAACCATATTATTTTGCTTTATTGATTTTATATTATTATTAATTTTTATTATTTACTAACCCCTTATTATTTATTATTGCTTATTATATTTTTATTTATTTTTGTTATTTAATTATGTTGCTTATTATTCTGTAATTGTTTCTTGGATGTAAAGTTGTTTAATTATTTAATCATTATTATGGTTAGTAATTAGGGAGTGCAAAAACATGTATGTTATTAAAACAAATTTAGATAATTTTTAATGTAAGATAATTAATTTAAACACTTCACACACGTAAGTCGATTTTAATCGCCGTCTCACTTTCTAAGGTTATCCCTCAGGTTGCCTACGAATAATGGTTAAGTGGGGTGTATAAAGCAAGTCCCTCGAAAGAAAATCATCAAAGTCCCTTATGGTTGCCTTTACGAATCGAGTCCCTTTCGAATGAATGATGATAGTCCCTTATAAATGCTTATTACACCCCACCATTGCCTTAAAAATCAAATTGTCCCTCACATGTCCCTTAACTTCCAAAGTAAGGACTACCTACTCCATTATAGTAGGGATAGTCTTACTAAGGAAAGGATAAAGAATAAGAAAGACCTTAAACATTAGTGTAGGCTACTCCTAGGTACTTGCTCATTTCAAAAAAATCTTCCAAACACTTAACATTTTCAAACAAATTTTCAAACAAGTTTTTTACACATCCATACACGGATTATTATTAAACTATTCTGAAATTTTTTGCTATTCACACACTACACTTTCAAAATAATTCAAAAGTGAGCTTAAGTACCTAAGAGCCCATGGATAACCATGGATGAAAAGGGTGCTAACACCTTCCCTTTTCATAACTTACCCCCCGGACCCAAAATAATTCTAAGGTCTTTCCTGTTCTTTTATAACCTTTCCTTATGGATAAAATAAAAGTCGGTGGCGACTCTTGCTATCCGCAACATTGTTTAAAGTCAGTTCACCGGGTTACAGAACTGGCGACTCTGCTGGGGATCTAAATTAAAGAGGGGTACCCTTAGGAATTAAGATCACTTTAAATTGTTTGCCTTGTTTGCTTTACTTTCTTTGTTGGGATGCTCTTATGTGTGGAAGGTCCTAACCCGGATCTAGTGTACCTTAGGTAAATGGCAATAGACCAAGGAAACTGTACGACGTATATCGATACGGTTGATCTGGTGGCCATAGTTAGTGCGACTTCTTGGTTGGTGCTTATGTTCCTTAAGTCAAGTTGAGGATAATATGAGGCTGCCATATGTTGTCAATGCATTAACTAACTTTTAGAACCCTAGTTAACTCATCTTGGCCTTTAGAAAGTAGTGAGGTAACCGGCTTTGGTGCAGACTGAAGTTGGTTGACACTCGATACTACGCTCATTGAGATCTTAAACTTGGAGGGTTTTGGTTGGCAAGTAAGTTGCCTTCTGAACAACCACCCTTGTGAAGGATCAATGATATTGAGATCCCTTAGAACCTGGTTACTTTTGTAGGACAGGATGAACCATCTAACTTCAGGGGAGGGTACTTACCTTTGAACCTCATGCAAGCCTTTAAACCTAGGGCAATTGTGTGACTTGTTTTTGTGTGCCACATGTTTGTGATTGAGCATAACATCATGACATCATCATGCATCATGAGCATATCATTTTCCCTAACCATTTCGAGGACCAAAGGATTTATCTTTGTTCTTTGTTGCAGGTCATGGCTTCGGCACGTAGAAACACCATCAGGATCAACTTTGTGGGGATACCTCCCAAGCTTAAAGAGTTGGTTTCTCAAGTGTCTGATCACTCCCGATTCAACAAGAGACATGGTCACCTATTGGATCTAGTCACTTCAGGGTTCAATGAAGACATGATGAGTGTCCTATTTCAGTTCTTTGACCCTAAACACCATTGCTTTACATTTCCCGACTACCAGCTAGTTCCAACCATGGAAGAATTCTCTAAACTTCTGGGTATACCTGTTCTTGATCAGAAGCCCTTCACAGGCTTGGAAAAGGAGCTTAAACCAGAAGTTATTACTGCAGCCCTACATCTGAAGAAGTCTGACATTGTTCTAGAAACGAGAAGTGGAGTCAAGGGTATTCTTGCTAAGGTATTAGTGGATAAAGCTCAAATGTTCTTGAAGGCCATGAGCTATGATGCTTTTGAGGAGATCTTAGCCTTGCTGATTTATGGTTTAGTATTGTTCCCCAATCCAGATCAGTTCATAGATGTTCATGCCATCAACATTTTCCTGAGCCACAATCCAGTGCCTACATTGCTGGGAGACATCCTTCATTCTCTTCATACCCGTACTACAAGGGCAAGGGGAACTTTGATGTGTTGCATACCTTTACTCTCTAGGTGGTTTATTTCTCACCTTCCTCGCTCAGTAATGAAGAATGAGCAAGGGTTCAGATGGTCCAAGAGGATCATGTCACTTTCTCACTCAGACATTCATTGGTGTTCCAGATCTATGGAGAATGTCACCATCATTGACCGTTGTGGGGAGTTTTCTAATGTGCCACTTCTAGGCATAAGAGGAGGCATCACCTACAACCCATCTCTAGCTTTACGACAGTTTGGTTACGCCCGAAGTGATGGTCCACATGACATGTTGATTCAGGGCATTGTGTTTGATTACGACAACGATCTTCAAGGTTACCGTCAGAGATTCATACGAGCTTGGGGAAAAGTAAACAGGGTTGACAGCAAGACACTGGAGCCTAAGTACACTATTCCTATGGAGGCTTATCTCAGATGGGTACGATCTCGTGCTCAGACACTCATGATGCCATATCCTGCCGTCCTACCAGTTACCATGGAACCTGTTGCTGAAGGAGACACAGCTTATACCATCCTTCACCCAGACATGCCTACTGATAAGGAAGACTTGCAGAGATCATGGATCCAACTGAAGGAGCAAAGGGATACTTTCGAGGCTCATTACAAAGCAAGCCAAGCAAGGATCCTAGAGCTAACAAAGCAGCTTCACGAGGAACGAAACCTCAACTCATACCTCAATACAAAGAGGAAACGTCCATGGGAGACTTAAAACCCCATCTTTTGTACTTATTTCACTTTCATTTTTTGTAAGCCTAAAAGGCAAAACAAGTTATTACTAATAAAAAGTTACTTTCTTGTTTGTTTAAGCAAATTTAAATCCTGCGGTCTTTGAAAACATTGCATATGCATTTCCATATCATTTCATTGCATCACAGGTTTATATTGTGTACAGGTTTCTCATCTTCTCGCTGTTTATTTCAGCAATGGCTCTTGAACAATCAGTTAAGGATCTTCAGGCACAGAATGCACAGTTCCAAGAGCTGATCCTGAACCTATCCAAGGGGCAGGATGAATTGAAGACACTGCTGGCCAAGAAGACTAAGAAGGCTAGAAGGTCTGCTGGGTTGCTCAACATGGGAAGAAGGTTCAAAGGTCCTGTCAAGACCAAGGAACAGGTTGAAGACTATGAATCTGAAGAATCTGAGCAAGAGGTAGGCAGTCTCCATCACACAATGGGGGACTCTGATTCTGAGGCTAACTACTACCATGAGTCTAATGAAGACAAATTCAAGATGCTGGTGGATAGGATGGATGCTATGGAGTTGCAGAAATCATCTGGGTTGGATTTTGAGGATTTGAGTCTGATATCTGGGGTGGTCATACCTATGGGTTTCAAGGTTCCTACATTTGTTGTCTATGATGGGGTCTCTTGCCCCAAGCTGCATCTGAGGTCCTATGTCAGAAGAATTCAACCCCACACTGCTGATAAGAAGTTGTGGATCCATTTCTTTCAAGAGAGCTTATCTGGAGCTCAGCTGGAGTGGTATTATCAGTTGGAGAGTGTCAACATCAGAGACTGGAATGACCTTGCTGAAGCTTTCTACAAGCAGTACCAATACAATGCTGACTTAGCCCCCACTCGCATGCAACTTCAAAGCATGTCTATGGGTGCCAAAGAAAGTTTTAAGGAGTATGCTCAGAAGTGGAGAGATTTAGCTGGAAGAGTTCAACCCCCTTTGACTGATAGGGAATTGGTTGACATGTTCATGTGTACGCTGAATGGTCCGTTCTACAGTCATCTCATTGGAAGCTCATCATCTGGCTTCACTGAGTTGATCATGACAGGAGAACGGGTAGAGAATGGTATCAAGAATGGTAAGATCCAAGTGGGCACTTCTTCATCAGGTGCTGCAAAGAAGCCTCCCACTGGAAAGAAGGAATCCAATGCTGTTTATGGTCAACCTGATCGTAACAGAAGGCATCAGTCTGTTAGTGCAGTTCATATTTCAAATCCAACTCCTGCAACAACTGAGCAGCCTCAAGGCAACCAACAGAGGGCTAGAAGGCAGTTCACGAAGATCAACATGTCAATGGCTCAGGCATTGCAGCATTTGTTAAAGGCTGAACTTATTACTCTGAGGGAGGCTCCTCAGAATCCCAATGTTACCTCTCCCAAGTACAATCCCAATGCACGATGTGCATATCATTCAAACTGTCCAGGACATGATACTAATAATTGCTGGGTCTTGAAGAACAAAATTCAAGATATGATTGATGCTGGAGAAATTGAGTTTGATCCACCAAATGTGATTACAGCACCACTGCCAAATCACGAGAAGACTATCAATGCCATTGATGAAGACATTGAGGAAGATCTGCGCGTCTACTCAGTTATGGAGTTGAGCACACCATTGTCCGTTATCAAAGAGAGGTTAGTACAAGCAGGGATCTTTCCAGGTTGTCGTGAAGATTGTCTGTATTGTACCTATAAGCCGGATAGTTGCTTCATTTTGAGAGATGGTATTCAGCGTCTCATGGATAAGTATACTATAGTGTTTGAAAGAAGACCAGCATCTGTAGAAAGTATGATGGATCATCTGACTCGGGGTAAGAAGATTGAAGAGGTTGATATGGTTGACAAAGTACCGGTAAGAATCACTTCAAAGGGTCCTATTAAAATCACTCGTCAGGGCCCAATCAAGATTACTGCTGAAGGTCCTGTGAAAGTTGTTGCTGAAGCCAGAGTAGCTCCTCTGATCATTACTACTCCTGGTCCTATTCCTTATACATCTGACAAAGCTGTGCCTTGGCACTATGGGTCTGATGTTTACATCCATGGTGTCAAGCAGGAGCCTTTACCTGATATGCCTGCTGACATTGATAATATTGCTGGATCTAGCAATATCACTCGTAGTGGAAGAGTCTTCTCTCCTCCAGTTGCTTCTAAGAGTGCAGTTACTCCTGCTGCTACTACCACCACTGATGCTCGGGGCAAAGGTCCTGTTATTGAGCCTGTATCTACTGATGTGCCAGCTGCTGATGATCTCTCTAAGCAGATGGAAGAAGTATTGAAAATCATTCGCAAGAGTGATTATGACATTGTGGATCAGTTGGGGCATACTCCCTCAAAGATTTCTATGTTGTCCTTGTTGCTGTGTTCTGAGGCTCATGCCAAGTCTTTGATCAAATTTTTGAAGTCTGCTCATGTGCCCAGTGCAATTTCTGTTGATCAATTTGAGAACTGTGTTGCTCACCTAACCTATGACAATGGGTTAGGATTCTCTGATGCTGATTTGACCCCTGCCAAGAGGGACCATAACAGGGCCTTGCATATTTCAATTGAATGCAGGGGCACTACCCTGTCACATGTACTGATAGACAATGGTTCCTCTCTGAATGTGTTGCCCAAAGAAGTCCTGAATAAGCTGAGTCCTGAAGATACTGTGTTGAAGCCCAGTAATATTGTGGTAAAGGCTTTTGATGGTTCTAGAAGAGTAGTGCATGGGGAAATTGATCTTCCAATCAAGGTTGGCTCTCAGATGTTTACTGCTACATTCTATGTGATGGATATTCGTCCTTCGTACTCTTGTCTGCTTGGTCGTCCCTGGATCCATGGGGCAGGTGCTGTGACCTCTACATTGCACCAAAAGCTGAGATATCCGGTGAATGGAAAGGTTGTTACTGTCTTTGGAGAGGAAGAATACTTTGTCAGCCATGTAAACACTTTCAAGTATCTGGAAGTGGAAGGTGAATACATTGAGACTCCGTGTCAGTCATTTGAAGTGGTTCCCTGGGTTGGTAATGATTGTGTGACTCCTCCTGCTGTGAAGAAAGTTCCTGTGGTCATCAGAAAATCTCCAACAATGGCAATGGCCTCCCTCAATGATGCAAAAGCTGTGGTGGATGAAGGTGGTTGTGCTATTTGGGGTCAGCTTCCTGATATTCCGTACAAGTCTGACAAGTTTGGTTTGGGTTTTACTGCAGAGTCCCAGAAGGCTGTTCGTCGTGCTCGTGCTGCTCGTATCACCAATCAGGGGGTGATTAATGCTGTGGGAGATCAAGATGAAGACTACAACTTGGATGCATGGATTTTTCCTACTGTGGGTGCTGGACTCAATAATTGGAAAGCTGAAGATGTTATCCCTATCTCCTTTAGTCAGGAGTAAATACTATTACTGTGTTATTGCTTTTTAGTTTGTAATTTCTTGAACAATAGAACTTTCAAGCCATGTGCCTTACCCGGGGCATAATGGTGTGCTTGTTACGGGATGTCATTTCATTTGCATACTTCATTCAATAAAATCAGTGGACGTTTCGTTTTCGTAAATATTGTGTTCCTTGTCTTTCTTTTCTTTATTTTTTGCTTTATCAGCTATGTGTTCTTACACACACCCACATCACTAAATGCAGATCCTCATCCACTCTGGATCCTGTTGATAACAGTTCTACTATTGCCAATTACAATTTCGAGAATCCGATCTATCAAACTGAAGACGGAAATGAGGACGATTGTGAAATACCTGTAGAGCTTGCTAGGTTGTTACAACAAGAAGAGAAAGCTATACAGCCACATGAAGAGCCAGTCGAAGTTGTGAATCTGGGAACTGAAGAAGGCAGAAAAGAAGTCAAGGTAGGGGCTGATTTAGAGGACAGTGTTAAGAGCAGGTTGATTCAGATGTTACGTGACTATGTGGAGATCTTTGCTTGGTCTTATGAAGATATGCCAGGGTTGGATACAGACATCGTGGTTCACCGTTTGCCAGTGAAAGAAGATTGTCGTCCAAAGAAGCAGAAGGTTCGTCGTATGCGTCCTGAAATGTCAGAAAAGATCAAGGCAGAGGTAATGAAACAGTTCAATGCAGGGTTCTTGGCAGTAACTTCTTATCCCCAGTGGGTTGCAAATGTGGTACCAGTTCCTAAGAAAGATGGTAAGGTACGTATGTGTGTAGACTACAGAGATTTGAACAAGGCTAGCCCCAAAGATGACTTTCCACTTCCTCATATTGATATTCTGGTAGACAACACTGCTCAGCATAAGGTATTCTCTTTTATGGATGGTTTCTCTGGCTACAATCAAATCAAGATGGCACCTGAAGATATGGAGAAGACAACATTTGTTACACAGTGGGGCACTTTTTGTTATAAGGTGATGCCATTTGGTTTGAAGAATGCAGGGGCAACATATCAGCGTGCTATGGTGGCTTTGTTTCATGATATGATTCATCATGAGATAGAGGTATATGTGGATGATATGATAGCCAGGTCTCAGAATGAAGAGCAACATCTTGATCATCTGCACAAGTTGTTTGAGAGGTTGAAGAAATACAAGTTGAGATTAAACCCAAACAAGTGTACTTTTGGAGTTAGATCTGGAAAGCTCCTGGGTTTCATTGTCAGTGGAAAAGGTATTGAAGTGGATCCTGCAAAAGTGAAAGCTATACGAGAGATGCCAGCTCCCCGTACTGAGAAGGAAGTTAGAGGTTTCTTGGGAAGATTGAACTACATTGCAAGATTTATTTCCCAGTTAACTACCATCTGTGAGCCAATCTTCAAGTTATTGAAGAAAGATCAGGTGATGGAATGGAATGATGAGTGCCAGACTGCCTTTGATGAAATTAAAAGATATCTGCTGGAACCACCAATTTTGATGCCACCAGTTGATGGAAGACCCTTGATTATGTACTTAACAGTGTTAGATAATTCAATGGGGTGTGTGTTGGGGCAACATGACGAGTCTGGTCGAAAAGAGCAGGCAATATACTACCTTAGCAAAAAGTTTACCGACTGTGAAACAAGATACTCACTGCTTGAGAAAACTTGCTGCGCTTTGGCATGGGCTGCTCGCCGACTAAGACAGTATATGTTGACCCATACTACCTTATTGATTTCGAAGATGGATCCAATCAAGTACATATTTGAGAAACCTGCTCTCTCCGGAAGAATTGCAAGATGGCAAATGATCTTGACAGAATATGATATACAGTATACTACTCAGAAGGCCATTAAGGGAAGTGTTGTTGCTGATCATTTGGCTCATCAAGCAGTAGATGATTACCAGTCAATGAATTTTGAGTTCCCTGATGAAGACATTATGACTGTTACCAAAGAACCTGGACAATATGACGGACCTGAACAAGGATCCCGATGGACTATGGTTTTTGATGGTGCCTCTAATGCACATGGTAATGGTGTTGGTGTTGTAATTAGTTCCCCTGAAGGTTGTCATACCCCGATTACTGCCAGACTTTGTTTCTATTGTACCAATAACATAGCTGAGTATGAGGCATGTATCATGGGTCTTAAAGTTGCTATTGATATGAAGATTCAGTTCCTTGATGTGTATGGAGATTCAGCCCTGGTAGTGAGTCAGATTAAAGGAGATTGGGATACCAAGCATGATAATCTCATTCCTTACAGAGAGCATGTGTTGTCTTTGATCCCACATTTCAAAGAGATTACCTTTGGACATATTCCACGAAGAGAGAATCAGTTGGCAGATGCATTGGCCACCATGGCATCTATGTTTGAGATCAGCTGGGATGATGAAGCTCCCAAGATTACTATTGATAGATTTGAAAAGCCTGCATACTGCAATGAGATTGATACAGAAGGGGCAGAGGAGAAGCCTTGGTTCTATGAAGTGAAAAGATATCTTGAAGCTCAGGAGTTCCCTGAAGGGGCATCTGTCAAAGATATGAAGTTCCTGAGAAGGTTTTCTGCTAAGTTCTTTCTGAGTAATGGCATTCTGTATAAGCGCAATCATGATTCAACTATGCTTCGTTGTGTGGATAAGAAGGAAGCTACAGAAATTATGGAAGAGATGCATGATGGGACCTTTGGCACTCATTCTAGTGGTCATACTATGGCAAAGAAAATATTGAGAGCAGGTTACTATTGGTCTACCATGGAAGCTGATTGCTATCAACACTCCAGAATTTGTCACAAATGTCAAATCTATGCTGATAAGGTTCATGTACCTCCATCACCATTGAATGTGTTGACTGCTCCTTGGCCCTTTGCCATGTGGGGCATTGATATGATTGGTGAGATCAAGCCTACTGCTTCTAATGGGCATCGTTTCATCCTGGTGGCTATTGATTATTTTACGAAGTGGGTAGAGGCAGCTTCATATGCATCTGTGACTAAGAATGTTGTGGCTCGGTTCATTAAGAATAATCTCATATGTAGGTATGGCATCCCTGAAAGGATTATCACTGACAATGGCTCTAATCTGAACAACACTATGATTACTGATCTCTGCACGCAGTTCAAGATTAAGCATCATAACTCTTCTCCGTATCGTCCGAAGATGAATGGGGCAGTTGAAGCTGCTAATAAGAACATTAAGAAGATTGTACAGAAGATGACTGTTACTTACAAGGATTGGCATGAGATGTTACCATTTGCTCTTCATGGGTACCGTACCACAATACGTACTTCAACAGGGGCAACCCCATTCTCTTTAGTCTATGGTATGGAAGCAGTTCTGCCCATTGAAGTTCAGATCCCCTCCTTGAGAATTATGAAGGATGCAGGCTTGGATGAAGATGAGTGGATTCAGACTCGACTGGACCAGATAAATTTGATTGATGAAAAGAGGTTAGCAGCAGTTTGTCATGGCCAGATGTACCAAAAACGGATGATCAAGGCTTTTAACAAGAAGGTTAAGCCAAAGGTATATCAGGCTGGTGACTTGGTAATCAAGCGTATCATATTACCACAGGGTGATCCTAGGGGCAAGTGGACTCCAACATATGAAGGACCATTTGTAGTCAAGACGGTGTTCTCAGGAGGTGCCATGATACTGACTACAATGGATGGAGAGGACTTCCCTCAGCCTGTAAACGCAGACATAGTTAAAAAATACTACGCATAAAAAGAGACCCGCTAGGTTGACAGGCCTAGGCAAAAATAAGGGCATCCCGGCAAACCAAAAGGGTTTGGGCAAAAATTAGGGATATATATGAAAAAAGAGGTACACCCGGCAAGTCGAAAACCTGAAAAGGCGGCTTGGGCAAAAAAGGGTATCCCGGTGGATTGAAAACCTGAAAGGGCAATCCAGGCAAAAGTTAGGGATTAAAGCGTATGACTATGTCTCGTTTTGGATCACTCATGAAACTGCAACCAGTTGTACTACTTATTCAAGCTCGAACAGATAAAGCTCAATTCAATCGTTTCCGTCTCAACAGCAAGAAGATGAGATACTTGAGTGGCAATAGTAGAATTGAAACTCAATAGGATTGTTTCCCACATAGCTGATTCTCTTTTGTAAAACTTTATGACAAAATCCTCTTACTAGGGTTTATGTCTCCTTGTACAAACTTACCCGTGTATGGGTCACTTTTTGATATAAATAAATTCCATCTTTTGAATCCAGATTTACTTTTACCCTATTTACATAAGCGAAACGTCCATTGGTTGTGTTTGAATGTATGTATGCTTTTGAATATGATTGATGTTTACCAGAAATGCATGTATGCTTTTAATATGATTAATGTTTACCAGAAATGCATGAAAATGCAGTAATAGTATTTACTAAGGACGAACGAGGGAAGGATTTCAACGAAGCTTCGCCGGTTCACCTTACAAGACAGTTACAAACCCTCAGTAGGACTAATCCATCTTTATAAAGTCTCATCTCCCCTGGAATTTATATCCATCTCTTTTATCCTCATACGGATATTCGGGAAATTACTTTCCAATAAGGGTACGACGAACGAAGACGGGATGTTATGCTTATCCTACTAGCAAACGAAGACGAAGGTTATATATACCTTACTATCCCCAGCATACGGGAGGTTATCTATACCCTGTGATCCCCAGCAGACAGAGGGTTATATATTCTTCAACAACGAATCGGGATTTATTTTCCCTGGCCAGCAGTTGTTATACGAAGATATCCAGACGCTTCCGGCAGTGTCATATCATACATACATCATTTATATCATACCATAGCATACATATCCATAGACATATAGTACATAACCTAAGTGCATCATATCATACATGCATACATAAAGCATAAACTAATATTATTATACAAAAGCTACCTTGTTTCAGGTTAATTATCCAACAAACAAACTTATGGTCTCCAGGACTGCTTTATTGTAACCTCAAGGTTACTTTATCCTCCTGATGAGCTTCTTTTTACTTTGGGACTGCTTTATTGTAACCTCAGGGTTACTTTATCCTCCTGATAACTTCTCATGACTTCAAGACTGCTTTAGAGCTATCCAGTGCTCTATCCTCCTGAAGACATATCACATTATTATTTCAAGACTGCTTTAGAGCTATCCATTGCTCTATCCTCCTGAAATTATATCATTATTTCAAGACTGCTTTAGAGCTATCCATTGCTCTATCCTCCTGAAATCATTACTTCAAGACTGCTTTAGAGCTATCCATTGCTCTATCCTCCTGGAGTCATATCATTATTCCAAGACTGCTTTAGAGCTATCCATTGCTCTATCCTCCTGGAGTCATATCATTATTCCAAGACTGCTTTAGAGCTATCCATTGCTCTATCCTCCTGAAGACATATCACATTATTATTTCAAGACTGCTTTGGAGTTGTCATTATTGATTGCTCTATCCTCCTGAAATCATATTATTTCCTCAAGACTGCTTTAGGGTTATCATTATTGATTGCTCTATCCTCATGAAAACTTGCTGTTACATCAGAAGAACTTTCCCCCCAGTGGCATCTTTAAGCCCACTCAATCATGTTCAACCAACCATCAATATCACTCTAATGCACTGGTGAGTGCAAATTTTTGGGTTTTTTGTGTTCAATCCCCTTCAACCTTCCAGGTCACGACTGGCAAATATACCAATCTAACCCCTCAGGTTTCAGAAAATTGAACAGGGGCAGCTGTTGCACCCCAAAATTTGCCCTCACAATACAAGACTTTGTGTTCTTGAAGGTTCACAAGGTTCACAAGTTTCTCAAACCTTTCATGAGGTTCATGAAGTCTACAAGTTACTTCTTGAAAGTTCACAAGGTTCACAAGCTTCTCAACATTTACAATACCTTTCATGAGGTTCATGAAGTCCCTAGGTTGCTTCTTGAAGGTTCACAAGGTTCACAAGTTACACAATGATTATAAAGCTTCCCTGAGGATCATGAGGTCTACAAAGCCACTTCATGAGGTTCACAAGGTTCACAAGCTTCACAATACCTCCCATGAGTATCACAAGACATTTTATGAAGATTCACAAGGTTCACAAAGTTCACAATTGGTTAAAGAAGTTGACAATTCCCTCAGACAATGCACCTCCTAAGCAGTGCATCCAAAACTAGGGTTTTGACTTTAATCAGGCTAAATGGACTTCCAATACCTCAAGTGAGTTTCACAACATCTTATATGTATGTAAGAAACCCCATGACAAGTTTCAAGACTTTTCTCAAAAGTTTGCTCAGTCAGATGATCAGATGAGTCAAAATCAGTCAATGCATTAAAAAAGTCAAACTGAGGTCAACTATGGTCAAACCAAAGTCAAACTTCATGATTTTTTGCCAACATCAAGTATATGAAGTAAAGTTCATCATTTGATCAAGGGTTGATCATGATTCATCAAGGAGATTCCAGATCATCAATAATCAGGAGTTTCTAAATTAGGGTTTCCTCAGTAAAAGTCAACTGAACTTTGACCAGGCATAACTTTCACATACTTCATCACCAAGTCTCCATCCAAAGCTCATTTTGAAGGAAATTGAAGTCTCTACAACTTTGTGTCTCACAAGCCAAGCCCAGAAATGCTTCATTTGGAAGGTATGAGCTAAGACATTATAGGTTCTTTTGAAAGTCAACAAAAAGTCAACAACTTCAAAAGGGCATAACTTGAGATTGGTAAATGATATGGACCTGAAACCAATGGGGTTGTTTAGAGGACTCTTCAAGCTTTCCAAAAAGTCCAAGAACACCCTCATACCTTTAAAATTGAGGGAGATGTGCCCTTGCAAAGTTGGACAATTTTGTGATGGTTTATGTTGAAAATGGGGGCCTAAAAGCAATTTTCTCCAAATGGGCTGGCCAATTGGTGACCCAACCCATACAATAATACCATGCACGAAATTTCCATGATATTTTCATATTTTTTATTTTATTTAATTAATTTATTATGATTTATTACATTTTAAATCATTTTAAATTTAAATAAAATATTAAACATGAAGATATATTGTTGTGATTGAATTTAGAAGGTCTTAAAGAGTGATTGGAGTCAAAAGAGAAAAGAATCATGTGAATTGTCCAAATATAGCAAGTATCCATGAGTAAATATTTGAATTTCATGACACCATCTTTTCCAATCTTTTTAAATCAAATTATTCACATAACCATTGAATTTTCTGACCTAGATTGATTCATCTATAAGTAGTGATCACAAGCATAACCCTAGGGACGATTTCCAGCAGCTTCAAGGTAAGTTTCAAAACTCAAATTTCAAGCAAAAAAGTGAGATTCGGTTTCTTCCATACAAGAGATTTCAAGGTAAACTAAGAACGTAGACATGTTCTATGGACATCCCTGAAGCTAATGCATCACACATATGCATCTCATGACCTCTGTATTGGCCAACCCGAAGCAAACTTTGGCTTGAACATATTTTTTTCGATTCTAACAATTCATTGTGTATTACTGATTTTTGATTATGTAAACTTGTTTGTCCATGCCTATAGATGAAATCTGGATGATTTGGTGAAGCTCCATGGCCTAAAACAGAATTCACCATTATTAGGGTTTGACCTTCGAATTAGGGTTGTTTGATTTGCTCACTATAAATGAATTTGGTTGATGAAATTGGACTGTACAGGTTATGAGGAATCCAAAAATGCTCTCAATTTGATGAAACTGTATTGTTTAATGGTACTTTGAAATTCGTAGGTTTTAAGAGTGCAGGAAAAATCGCAGGTATTGTTGCATCAAAATTCGCAGCAAATTTCAAAATCCATAGGTTGAAGACGAAGCTTGGTTGGCGCGAAGTTCATATTCAAATTTCTGATTTAAAATATTATTTTATGTTTCTGTTTGTTATCACAACTGTGTAGTTGGCCCAGTGGAAGGAGGCGTAGGTATGCTGGCCATGTGACTTGTGTTCGAACCTTGCTTGGACCATTGTTTTTATTTTATTTTGCAGGAATAAAAGACAACATAATATATAATATGTTGTTACCGTTTCATGACCAGAAGGGCTCTCCCAGCCAGGCGGTCAGGCATGCGCATGAATATCCTTAAGGTCCTGGGTTCAAAACCACCCCAGGCCTTTTGTTTTTTCTTATTTTTCTGGAATTTTGCAAGGCAAGGCATAAAACAAATTTGATTCACTCTTCTTTCACTTGCGTCTGGATGGCCCAGTGGTCTTGTTGCTGCTTGCAAGGGTGAAAACCTGGGATCGAATCCCACCAGGTTCCTTTTCCTTTTCCTTTCTTTTGTTTTCATGTTTAAATTAATTGTTTTAAATAATTAACATATTATTATATTATAAAATATGTACATAGGTTATATAGTTTAATTAATGTTAAAATAATTTTCTAGAGAAAAATATAAAACTCTTGTTTTTTTTTGTATAGTTTATATTAATTAAAATAATGTTATGTGATTATTAAAAATAAATTTTTGTATATATATATAAACCCTAATTCTTAAACCCTAAAAAATATAAAAACCTAATTTTCCAATCTTAAAATATTTTTCTAAATAACATTTAATTCTGTTTTTTTTAATTAATTCCTAATATAATTATAATTTTTCATAAAAAATTTGTATTTGTAATTTAAATTAATTTTCTTTTAATATTTAGAAATAGTTTAATTTATATATTTTGTATATGGTTAAAAATAATTTGTAAATATATTGACCAATAGAATTAAATTTTAATATGATATTTAAGATCTATCTTTTTCTTATAATATGTATAAATATATGTTTATGATAATTAAAATTTTGAAATCATAATATATTTGAAAATAATTTAATAATTAGTATATGAATTAAAAATTATCTAGTTATGTATGTTAATTCTTTCTTATATTATTGATTTCTATCATTATTATTAATTAATTTTTGCTTATTATAATTTTATTAACTTTGTAATTAATTTTTATTACTAACCATGTTATTATTTATTTTTTATGTTTCTAACTTTATTTATTCTAATTATTCTTATTATCATTTTACTAACCATATTATTTTGCTTTATTGATTTTATATTATTATTAATTTTTATTATTTACTAACCCCTTATTATTTATTATTGCTTATTATATTTTTATTTATTTTTGTTATTTAATTATGTTGCTTATTATTCTGTAATTGTTTCTTGGATGTAAAGTTGTTTAATTATTTAATCATTATTATGGTTAGTAATTAGGGAGTGCAAAAACATGTATGTTATTAAAACAAATTTAGATAATTTTTAATGTAAGATAATTAATTTAAACACTTCACACACGTAAGTCGATTTTAATCGCCGTCTCACTTTCTAAGGTTATCCCTCAGGTTGCCTACGAATAATGGTTAAGTGGGGTGTATAAAGCAAGTCCCTCGAAAGAAAATCATCAAAGTCCCTTATGGTTGCCTTTACGAATCGAGTCCCTTTCGAATGAATGATGATAGTCCCTTATAAATGCTTATTACACCCCACCATTGCCTTAAAAATCAAATTGTCCCTCACATGTCCCTTAACTTCCAAAGTAAGGACTACCTACTCCATTATAGTAGGGATAGTCTTACTAAGGAAAGGATAAAGAATAAGAAAGACCTTAAACATTAGTGTAGGCTACTCCTAGGTACTTGCTCATTTCAAAAAAATCTTCCAAACACTTAACATTTTCAAACAAATTTTCAAACAAGTTTTTTACACATCCATACACGGATTATTATTAAACTATTCTGAAATTTTTTGCTATTCACACACTACACTTTCAAAATAATTCAAAAGTGAGCTTAAGTACCTAAGAGCCCATGGATAACCATGGATGAAAAGGGTGCTAACACCTTCCCTTTTCATAACTTACCCCCCGGACCCAAAATAATTCTAAGGTCTTTCCTGTTCTTTTATAACCTTTCCTTATGGATAAAATAAAAGTCGGTGGCGACTCTTGCTATCCGCAACATTGTTTAAAGTCAGTTCACCGGGTTACACCAACAAATAGAGAAAGTTGGTATTGCACTCGTAAACGCAGCCAGGGGACTATGACACTATTTCCTGGCACACATCATGGTCATACAAACCGACCAACCTATCAAGCAACTATTGGCCTGACCAGATATGGTCGGAAAGATGCTGATGAGGTCTCTAGAACTGTCTGAATTTGACATACACTACGAAAGCAGGAAATCTCTGAAGGCTTAGGCCCTGGCCGACTTCGCGGGAGAGATGGCTCCAGCAGAAGCTACACTCGAAAGCGCCCATAAATGGGTCGTTTATGTCGACAAAGCATGTAGTTCTCAAGGAAGTGGAGCGAGGATCATCCTCGAAAACGAAGAAGCCTTGTGGTTGAAGTATATATAGTCCTTTCCTTCCCAACATCTAACAACCAGGTCGAGTGTGAAGCTTTCCTAGCAGGAATCCGCTTGGCCAAAGACATGGGCATGCAGGCAATTAAAATCTACACCGACTCCCAACTAGTCGCATCACAGGTCAAAGGAGAATAACATGCGAAGAACGACCATTTGGTCGAGTACCTAACATTGTACAACAAATGCTGGCACAATTCAAGTCTTGGGACGTCGAACACATTCCCCACGAACGTAATTCACGGGAAGATGTCCTGTAAAATTTGGTAAGTACACGGAAGAAAGGCGGGAACAAGTTTGTCATCCAGGAAACACTTCCCCGCCCTAGTATTGAAAAATCCTACGATATTGTTGAAGTCAACGTCATAAGTGACAACAATTGTTGGATAACTCCAATATACCACAACTTGTCAACTGACAAGTTGCCCGAAGATAGAAAAAAATCCAGTGCCACCAGACGCCGCACATCCTCCTACATCTTGGTAGACGACAAGTTATACCTCCGGGGATTTTCCATTCCACTCCTCAAATGCTTCAAGGAAGAAAGCGTATGAGACGTCTTGCACAAAATACACGAAGGAATAAACGCAAAACACTTAGGCGAGAGGTCCTTGGCTTGAAAGGCTTTAAGGGAAGGTTACTACTGGCCAACCATGAAAAATGACGCCAAAGAGTATGTGAAGAGGTGCGAAAAATTCCAACGTCACAGGGATATGCACCTTGCACCCCCTGACGCGCTCAAAACAATGTCGTCACCATGGTCATTCGCACAATGGGGCATGGACATCCTCAGACCCTTCACGATGGGTTCTTTCCAAAACAAATATCTGATCATGGCCATGGATTACTTCACTAAGTGGATAGAAGCCAAGGCCCTGGCCAGGACCACTGCATTCAACATTTTGCGGTTTTATAAGAGAAACATCTTAAACAGGTTCGACGTTCCCTAATCCCTCATCACATACAATGTTACCCAATTCACGGACAGGAATTTCCAAGACTTCGTTGCCAAGACAGACACCAAGAAACACTTCGCTTCAGTTGAGCACCCCCAGACCAACGGGCAGTCCAAAGCTGCCAACAAAGTCATTTTATGAGGTCTAAGACAAAGACTGAGCGAGGCAAAGAAAAGGTGGGTCGAAGAACTCCACAGTGTACTCTGGACCAACCGAACCACTCTACATTCAACCACCAAGGAGACTCCATTTCGAATGACATATGGTATGGAAGCAGTCATCCCTGTGGAAATCAGAGAACCCTCTTGATGGACAGAGTCCCCACTGGAAGAAGAACTCAACAACGAGGCGCTAAGAGAAGAGCTCGACTTGGTCGAGGAAATCCGCTCAGAGGCAGCTCTCCACGAAGAATCCCTAAAGCAAAAGACCGCATTGTGCTACGACACCAGGATCATCAAACGAGAGTTCCAAGTAGGCAGCCTTCTCCTGCGCAAAAATCAGAAAGATTCACGCGAAGGCAAGCTCGCAGCAAATTGGGAGTACCCATATCACGTCAAATCAAAAACTGTCTCATGAGCCTACTACCTCGAAGAACTAAATGGAGAACCATTTGCTCGACCATGGAACACTAAAAAGCTAAAAAAATATTACAACTAAATCCAACCAGAGCGCGAAATAGTTGCCGGAGAATCAACCCCTGTTAACAAGGGGAGAAGTTCCTGACCACATGGATGTATCATGGTATAGATACAACCATTGACATAAACGAAAGCGAACACTTTCCTGATTGTCGGACAAATGATTCGCCCAACGGGGACACCTCAAACGAGCTCCGTCGTTGTCATACCAGTGGGCCAAACCCCTAACTTGTGATGGGAAAAGTCTAAGCCTTAGGGAAAAAGGGACAGAACCGTGTCCTCGACCCCCTTCAGCGAGAACAAATATCGCCCCTTGACAAGTTCCGTACACTATCGACTTCAACATTAATACGTCGAGCTTATCCCTAGTTCTATAAGTTAAAACAATTAAAGCATACATATGATTTGAATAACAATGCACAAACAAGGTAAAAGGGTAATAATTATATATTATCCAAAAAAATACCGACCATAAGGCCGAACATTGTCATAATTTACATCAAAAAGGGAACAAGTCCCTCCCATACAACAAAAGTACATAAAAGAAAGAAACACAGGCCAAAAAGCTTCATTCATCATCAGGAGGTATAACCATGCAATTTTCCACGCGCGCGATGGAGAGGACCAAATCCTTCCACGACCAAATCCACCCCAAGGTTTTTCACCTTAAGCTGCTCAATGGCGTTGTAGAATCCAAAAGAAGCCACAACTAGGTTGTCCTGCGCCAGCAAGCGGAATCGAGAAATCATTTCGGCCCTGGTTGTCATCACGGCCTCCTCCCCCGTCTCATCCTCCCCAACAACCAACTTGCTCTTCGCCTCCGCACCCTGCTTCTTCAAACGCTCATTGTCAATTTTGAGGCCCGCCATCTTGTCCCTGATCTTTATAAGCTCCCTCATCAGCTCAAGCTTACTCTTGTAATGCCCCTTCGCCTGAAGCAGATCATTCTCAAGCTTGGAGTTCTCGAGCTCCACCTCGACAACTTTGTCTTTAGTAGCTTCAAGGTCCTTGCGAGGCACAATGTCATCATCATTCAAATCAAGGGCAACTTCGAGGATATGCATCATCCCCGCAGCATCCCGACACTACTCCGTTCTCAGATCCTTATGATCGGCAGTTAGAATGGTCGCTACATCCAATTCGGGGACCCTGACTGATGACCCCTCATCAAACAATGACCTTTGAGTCATGCACTGGGGCATAACAAACGTGCCCGAAGGCACTGCAACAGTCTTAGGAGGGGAAGAGGTTTCCTCAACCCCCGACCTCTTCCATAGCGGATAACCACCCACTGGAGTGCTCCCCGGAGTAGAGCTTCCCGAGACGACAAACCCTTCGAGGGTAGCCTGGTCCTTGATATCTTAAACCCTGTTTTTGGGTCCCTTCTTCAAATTGTCTTTGTTGGCCTTCACTAAACGTTCAAGCATTTCAACTATTTTATCTACAATACAAAAAGATAAACAAGTCAGTTACCAGTTAAATCCTCAGACACAAATTAGAAAAACTAAAATCCACCTAAGAGTCGTATCGCCGCATCACTGTTCGGGAAGCTGAGTAGTGCCTTTACATTTATTAACCTAACATGGGTGACCGATGTTCCGTCGGGCTTCAGGAGGACATGCCCATCCGAGTCTATGAGTTCCAAGGGGCAAAATCTGGAAACGAAGTTGAAAAGCGTATTATACAATGACGTATCATCGGTTCTAAGATCCTCGAGCTTCGTTATATAGTGGTCACTGGCGTGCCGAAAATTGACGTCCACCCACTCTAACGGGAAATGGGCCACCAACCTTTCCTTACTATCAACGACCTCCCTATTATAAAACAAGTCCTTGGCCATCTACGAGCTCGACTGAATGATATAGAAATGATACTTGAAATCATGAACAGAGTCCAAGTATGCTTTGAAAAGCTTGCTCTCTTGCTTCAACAACACCCAACGGTGTCGACCATCTTGAGACTTCCTCTGAAGATGGAAGATCCTGAAGAACAGACTGATGGTCGCACCTATCTCCAGGTAGCGACACACCAACTCAGACGCCCTTATAAACGCCAGGGCATTTGGGTGCAGTTGAGAAGGCGCGAGCTCAAGGTGGGTGAAAACCGCTTCCTGGAAGTTCGTAAAGGGAAATCAGTACCCAACCTTGCGAAACACAAACTTGTACATATGAAATCAGAGGGCAGGAAAATGAGAGCATATCCTCTATCTGGGTTTCGGAGGTAGTGCCTGCCAGCTTACAGGACCCCCTTTTTCCTCTTCTCGATATGACCCCACGCATCCGAGGCATTTACAGCAAATTGAGAAGTCATCTCGAGCGGCCTGTCCATGATCCACATTCTGTCAGCAGCGGGGACATCCGCGGCTCTCACAGCATCACCCGAAAGGTTTTCCTCGACTTCATGAGCGGGCTTATGACTCACTTCAATTGAAAAGCAGAGGAAACATAATGAATTCAACGATCTCAAATCCGCCATTCCACTGCAAATCAAGTGAAAGGGTTTCGATAAGGGCCGGGGATATGTCCCTAGATCACCCCCTTGAGGTAGAAAAACACTATGGGGACAAACCCGACATGACGAACTCACCTTCACTAAGAGAAATTTTATCCTCAAACTAAGTGAAAAGCCTACCGGGGATAAGCCCCCTACACTATCGTCAACTACGACGGCCTAACGCCTGGTCACTAACACTAAATCATCCTAACCAGAATCTAGCATGGATCTAACATCAGTCTATTCATCTTCTGAAACTTAACCCTAGTTCTTCATGATATTCATACGCACTTCATGAACATTCATAAAGTTTTCCAGAAATTTATAGGAATTCCCAGAAACATTGAAGATCCTATGAACTTCATGAGAAAACTGGTGAATGTTCATCATTCAAGCTACAAAATAAAGGGAAGAAAATGAAGATTACCTTGATCCATGACAAAATTCTGGGAGCTTGACGACGACAACAACAATGTAGTTCCAGCGAGAAGTTGCAGAGTGAAAATTTCACGGTGAGAGGAAGTGTTTGTGCGAAATGATCAAATTGATTTCTTTTTCCCCTTTTTATAAAGTTATAAGCTCGCGTGGGAAAATACAAAGGCCAAGTAATTATTACCTAGGGCTAGCCCCCAGGTGTCATAAATAAATTACGACGCATTCCAACACGTGTCGTTAAAACTACAAACGTTTTATCTTCTCAAAACAAAATCTTTTTCCAATATTTGTATGTCTTCCCCCTATGGACAACTGCCTACTATAATAACCATATCCTAAGGGGGTCACGTGCTTGCAACGTTTTAGGAAAAGGTAACATCGACCTAGATCCTTGACAACTTAAGTCATTATCCTCGCTCGAGCACAACGAATTGGGGGGCTCCTGTTCTGGATTGGCCTAGCAAGTGCCCTACGTCCAATTGAGGCCCAATCCAATATATGTCTGGGCATAAGCCCAATAAGAGACTAGCAAAGATATGACCGTTGGAAAATAGAGCCGTTGGCATGTAGCCGTTGGGGACTTCCCCCACACACGCTCTAACACCTTTCACGCAGCCAACTACCCTCCAAAATTACAGGAAGCAGTTATGCTCAGTCAAAGGCTACACACCCACAAACCACGAGTATATGCCCTTATAAATACCCTCCACCTTTGGAGGGCCAGGTATTCAATTCTAATCACTCAATTTTTTCTTACGCTTTAGTTTGTCTCACACTAAAACTTATTTGAGTGCCAAAGTACCTTGCAGGTACCCCAACCCCTTTCCTACAAGCACCATCACAATCCTAGCTGAAGACCACGATGACCTGTTCGGATTATTTCGGTAAAATAACATATCCAAAATATGAACTTGGTTAAAACCATATTAATAGTTAATTGGATTAGAATATGAATATGGATAATTTAAATAATCGATTTATTTGAATACCCCTACTTTTTGTTCTCATTTAAAAAATCGACCAACAAAAGTTTCTCACATAATTTTGTCTCATTTCCCTTTATATAAATTTGTTACTAAAATTATGGTAAATCATATGAAGTCTCTACTTAATAATATTATTTCGCTGCATCAATCTAACTTTATACCATAGAAGAATATTCATTATACTGTTATTATAGCCCAGAAGATAGTCCATGTAATGAAGAGAATGAAAATTCTAAAGGTGTTTATGTCAATAAAGATTGATATCGAGAAAGCCGACACATTGAATTTGAAGTTTGTCACACATTGTCTTTTGGCTTGTAAATTTATTTGAAGAATCGATTAATTTAGTTTATAATTGTATTTCTTTTTATTCCTTCAAAAATTTGTGGAATAGGAACAAGCTTGATATCTATTCTCCCTCCAAAGGTATTCTTCAAGATGATCCATTCCCTATTATTTTTTTGTTATTTATAAGGATCATTTGTTGCATATTATTGTTGATCAGTTATGCAGGATATTGGAAGCCTATGCGTGCAACGCGGGAGGGACCTCAGGTTTCTCACCTCCTATTTGCATATGACCCTTTTCTTTTTGTAGAAACCGTTATAGAACAAACTTATTGCATCAATCATTATGTGGATCAATCATGTCAAGCATCAGGCCAAAAGATTAATGTAGAGACATGTTAAATTTATTTCTCAGTAAATATAGATTTCCAGCTTCACAAGAAAATTATGCAACACACAAGTTTCAGAGAGTTTAGAGCATGGGAAAGTATTTGGGGCAAACATTATCCATGGTAGAACCTCTAGAAACAAATTTGTCATATTACCGAGCAGATGCAACGACTACTGAGTAGATGGAACCATCAATGCTTGAGCTTGACTGGAAGAATTAAACATTGTAAATCAATGCTAGTTATAACATGTACTTTCATACTTTGTATGCTAAAATCCCCACTACTATTTGTTAGAATTTAGAAAAGTTACAAATACGGTTTATTTGAGGAGACATAGAGATGCCTGACACATCTTTTTTGATCAGTTAGGAGGTTTATTTTATGCATAAGGATTATGGTGGCTTAGGCATCAAAATAGAAACCCGTTGAAGCGGAAACCTATTAATGAGAATAAGAATTCGTAGAAAGGAACAGGACACTTGTTGTATTTATCGCAGACCTCTTGCCTTCTTCCTCAGGCAGAATCACCCTTAGTCTTTAGAAGGCCTAAACGATATGAAGGCATGGTCTAAACCCTCATAGAGAGAAAAACACATGTATTATCTAGTGTCTCTCATTCCTCCCACACTAACGAGTTTTCCCATGTCGTCTTAAGAATTTCAGGTTAAAGGCCTTCCTTTGTAAAGATTATGCCAACACATAAAAAGAAATAAATATAAACATCTTCCCAAGAGAAACTTAAAGATAAATACAACAATCATATCAAAGTACATCTATGGCAATGGGGTTGGCCAAAATGAAAAATAGATAGACCAAAAGTCCTTTAGCTCTCTTCTCTAGAAACCATAATAAAGAAATCAAGGTTGAAAGAAAAATAGATATGGGTGTTACCTTAAAAAGATAAATTTGAAGGCTTGTGCGTTGAGAGAATATGTGCGAAGTGGTTAGAAATGAAGACATATGCAGGGAAGCTGGTATCAATGGAATAATTTGCAAATGACGAAGAAGACAAATTTCTCAAATCCACAAGTAGCAAAAAAAATATAAGATTAATAGTTCATATACTTCTTATACACATCTTTGCTGTAATGAATAATGTAATATACCGCATTGAGAAATGAGAATCGCTCCCCCAATGATTAAGATCTCATTCTGAACTTCTTAGAGTACTCGAGTATCCTAAGTAAGAGAGGGTATCATTACCGTTAAATAAAGAGATACACGTCATATCTTTCCTAAAAGACATCATTGATCAAGAGAAAAATCATTAATGCATTTGTTCCCAATGCTAGTGACATTTCATCAAGACTCTTCACTTACTCTTATTAGCACCCAATCTAAAGGTGAACATGGTGAAACCCTCATTCTACATAGAAACCAAGATTTGACGGGCAATTGTTCTGAGCCGTTCGCAAGACCCGTGATAAAAAGCCCAAGAGCGAACCTCGAATTTAAAAGGCAAACATAATAGGTAGATCTTGACTTCACCACAAGCAGACAATTCCGCACTTCAGTGTATCAATCATTGTCCGATTCAATTAGATGACTGTCTGCACAACATACTATATCACATGTGAACAATTTCAATCACTCTTGTGATATATAAAATGATATAACACACCATTTCAGATATTCAAATATATTCTCACTCACACATTATTTCTAATATCTCTCACTGACTTGGATATTGAAGTGTTTATGTTACATGTACTTCCGCTCCATCGCAACGAGAGTACCGCTCCACCTCAGTAAGACACAACTTCACCACTTCATATTTCATTTCTATTTTCTTATCGAACAATATAACTAATAAATTTTGTACAAATATTATTTCCAATTCCGTCTTCGCCTTCTCAATTAGTCTTTCGAACAATTTTGCATTCAATAAATCACAAATCAGTCACTTGTCTTCTAGTGAACTCTTTGGTTCGCCAGAAAGAAAGAAGAAACTATGAATCTTGATGGTTGATAACCGTTTAGCTCAATGTCATGTCTTCTTCACCTTTTTTATCGAGGTAAAAATTCACCATCGTTTGTCTTCAGTCTAGCTACACACCAACATGAACAAGACTTGTGCACGACGTTAGAAGAAAAAACACGTTTTGGCTATAATAGAGTTCGTAGTACGTGTTCAACGGGGCTGAAAGGTCACGTTCACCCCTTTGCTATTCTTCAAATTTGAAAATTCATTCCTTAAAATAATGGGAGAAAGAAAATCCGAGAAATCTTTGTTTTCTACAAGTAATCAAATTCACCACTCCTCTTATTATATTTATTCTGTTTAATATTTGTCTATAAATTTATTATAACTTCATTTAAGATAGAGTAAAATATGAAGTCATTGTTTATGATTTCTTTTATTAGGGATTCATCGAAAAGTTTATGTAATTCCCTTTTAGGTTGATTTGTGGTGCAAGTGAGTGATTTGTAACATAAACTAACCGTCACAGTTGACGGATGTAGTAATTAATTAGTTTTTATTTAATAAACAATTTGTGTTTAGCCGAATTTGAAGTTGAGACCTTGATGAGAGTACATCTTTAGGATCCAAGTCTTCACCACTAAATATATTTTTGGTCTCTATAAATATCTCAATTTAGATTGCAATCTCCGAAAAAAAACATCGAATTTTAGTCTCTATAAATCAAACAATTTTAGTCCAGCTACAAAGACTAAATCTACGTACAAAAGTAATTTTATAGGAACTAAAACTCGAAGTTCTTTTATAGGGATTAAAAAATAAAATTGAGATATTTATAGGAACTAAAAACATATTTAATCCATTATAAAAACACTTGTAATTTTTTATAATTATGTTAGATCAATGAGAATACACACTCAATGTTCATTACCTTGTAAAACAAGTAATCCCAATAAATTGATATCAAAAACACCGGTTCAATATAAAAGACTAACAAAGGTAAATGGAAGCACAAATTTTAATAAGTTCTCTACAAATCTACCAATGTTCAAAAGAGAATATGAAGTCAAAATAGAAGTTGAAGATTTCTCATTCTTATTGAAGTTAACATCTATTTTCTAATCTTATAGATGAATTCATTAGATATATGTGTATCTACTTGATGGAAAAGAAAATGGAAGTATTCACTCAGTTCAAGAAATTTAAATTGTTATTTGAATAACATACTGAATAGAAATTTAGAACTAATAAAGGAGGTGAATAATATACTTCAACTTAGATTGCATAATTTTGTGAGAAATGAGGAATTTAAGATGAGATAATAACTCCATACACATCTCTGCACAAAGACATTGTTGAAAAAAGAATTTAAGCATATTGAACATGTACAAGAAGCATGCCTAAGGCAATACATATCATCCATAGATGACTAACAAAGAAGCTAATAAACAAGAAACACTATGAATCTTTGACAAGTTTGAAGCCAAGTCTTTGTCACTTCGAAATTTTTGGCTCACTTTGATCCAAGCATGTATCTGGGCAATTAAGAAGGAAGTTGGATAATACAAGTTGGGTAATGATCCTCATAGGTTATCGATCAACAGATGCATATAAATTTTTCTCATATAATAAGAATAAGATGATAATAAGCAGGGGTGTGTAGTCTGATAAAAGCAAATGATTGAATTGATTGAAATTTTCAAATAATCCAATGTAGAATGGTGAAAACTCAACCAACATTAGAATTATATTGCAAGAAGATTAAGTATAAAAAGTTGAGTAAGAACATAAGGTAAGGAGATCAACTGGAGAAAGAACTCAACAAGAGATGGTGAATTGATTGAAGAAGCCATTGTGGCTGATTAATCCTAAAATTAACGTGACAATCGATTGACACCTCGTTTCAATCGTTTGTTAGCCCTAAAAATAAATGATTATGAAGGTTTAACAGGAAATAAATGACATAAAAACTTGTCCTTCATTAAAATTTTGTTACAAATGTTTAACGATAACTTTTACATTAACCCAATTGATTGGGTATAACTGTCAATCGATTGGACAATGCCAAAATTTGTCCAAAACTATTCTAATAGTTCTCGATTCAACATGCACGACTCCGAGAAATTTTTAGGGATATTTTTCTTAAGAAATAAAGGCTTAAATATTATTTTAGTGTGTGTGTGACTTTAGCCGTATAACTTTATGAAAAAGTCCTTGTGTTTTTACAACACATAGTTCACTCAGACGTGACATGGAGAACTTTCACACTTCCTCTATTTAATTTTTTAAGCTTCAAGACTTGTCAAGTAAACCAATAATATTGACACTTTATTGAATATTCTTGGAGATGAGGCTTGAGATTTATTCTTGTTGAGTATCATCATCAGGGGATGTTTTTAGTATCCAGCACTTGAGACTTTCCATATCTTCCTTTACTTCCATAACTATATGTATAAATCATTCAATGTAAGATTGTAGACTATCCATATTTACTTTGATGATCTTGCTCAAAGAAACCACTGTCATTGTCTACCTTTTTCGGGCATAAAAGTGAACAGTTGAACCATAGCCTATCCGATTCGACCAGAGTGAGCGCAGATAATTTAAACTTGGAACCCTAATTAGCATTGAATTAATTCAACCGTTTGTTGACAAGTTACATGTAATCATCTGGATCTCCATTTGGGTTATACTCACTTATCTTAGGAGGCTTCTCTATCGATTTAGGTATTCTGCTATCCAAAATACGAATGCACAGAGGATGGTCATACAAATTCTTTGGCAGTTGCTTTTCCATTTGGTCCTGTAGAGGAGTCGGACTGCCTCAATATCCCTCAAGACTCCAGGGAGGACTCTAAAAATTTATGCTCCTTTGTTGATTCTGGAATTTTAAGCTTTCTCTTTCCTCGTTCTAGTCAGCTTAAGGACGATAATTTTATTTCTCTTTAACATAGCCTGTTGAGTGGATTTCCCTCGGGGAGACGCGTCATGCAAGCTTTCTTCGAGACAAAGAAACCTTTCCTCTATTGCTCGTGAATTCTGATGTCGAATGATGTTATACATGTTTTTTAGTAAATCCTTGGTGCCTTGTGTCGCTCCTGGGATTTTCATCCTAGTACAAACGCGAAAGTGGCGTGGAAAAGGTAGTGTCGCAAGCCAGACATTTTTATCCCGAATGAATGGGAAAGGTAATGCTGCACAAACCTAAGGAAGAAGGAAAGGACAAGGTCCTACAAACCAAAGAACTGGGTTCGGGAGTCGGTTACGACCTGGGAAGGTATTAACACCCTAGACCGTCCACCGTATTCGACGGGATCCACGCTTGTTAGTCTGTTTCAGAGGGTAAGGAATAAAGTGCATGCTGAATAAAAACCACTACTGGAACTGGAAGTGAGGAAGGGAACTGGAAAAGGAGATCGAAAAGGGAAAATGTAGTGAAAATAAAGAATGTGCTCGAATGGACCCTACCTCGCTTCCTACGTATCTCATGGGAAATGAAAATCAGAATCGATGTAGTTCTCCTGACTAAGGCTGATATTTGTTTGTGTTTTTTAGGATGACGTTGTCATAGCTCTGACTCAGGTGTTGTCGGCTCGCTGAATCGAGGGTGTTATTGTGTTGTTGTCAAACTGTTGAGACAAGTTATGATCGTCCACAAAGAATGGGAGATGAGAAGAGAAGACGCGATGTCTTTGTTATTTGTCTTTTAATAGAAATGTTTTGAATTTGTTGTTTGTGAAACATTCTCATACTAAGACTTGTTCATCGTGGTAGATGCCTTACACCTCTCCCCGAAATGGGATGTGTATAAGCAACCCACGACCAAGTCTCCTGGCGTATGAGAAAGCTCAACCTTTATTAGGTATTTTCCTGTTTATCTTTATGAGATGAAAAAAAGAGACACAAATCGGGAAAGGGAAACACTAGGGGGACTAAGACCAACCCTAAGTTGTTCAATCATGGGAAACCCTATGTTTTGTATGGTTTTCTAATCCTAATGAGAAAAGGAAAAGAAGAAAAGAGAATTAGAACTTAACTTACTTCCTAAAGAATCTAAGTTGTTTCTAAAGAAGAAAGGGGAAGCCTATACAAGCAAAGCATAAGGTGCTAAGGCAATCATACTTAGAAAGCATAAAAAAGATGAAGGAGTTATTTATGTACAAGACTTACCTCAACCTCCCTACAAAACAAAGGTTAGTAGGATAAGGCTAAAATGATAAAAGGAAAGAAGGTAAACAAGTACCACACATATCCTAATACATCTATGGCCTAAACTAGACTCAATCCTAAGTCTAAGGATCCTAAAAATTAAGCAACGCCTAAATTCAGCAGCTACAAAATACAATGCACAATACAAACAACCTACCACAACTATCAAACAACATGGTTACAGGTGTAAAAAGTATGAAAACAAAGCAAAACAACATACATTTAACAACTTCTGCTTCAGAATGCAACAATGAAAAGCATGGCAGATTTTGATTATTTTCAAATGTGAATACATGAATGATAATAAGTGAACATACACCATCAAAGAAAATCAACATGAGTGGTACAAGCATGGATATGTGACATGTAAGCATTTCCACTATTTTCACTAAAGAATATCCACCAAAAGTAACAAGTATGCATTTTCAAGATTTCAGCACATATTACAAATAAGCACAAAGTGTGAGCACATATTGCAAACAAGCAACAAGATAAAATTGCATCATGACACATTCAAATCAGAATCAAACATCAACATTGACGTGCAACAAGCAAGAAATCAAGAATGAGTATACATGTGAATCATCCATTTTCAAGCAATACACAACATATGATTTATGTACTCAAGTAGCCTAAACATGCATGGATCATGAATACAATGCAAAACAGAATCTTAGATCATCATTAACATGCTAGTAATGAGATTCAAACATGGCAACAACCTCCATAATTCACTTTAAGCATCATTTCACAATTAAGCACAAAATCAGAAGTTAGCAAACATGCATGTCGAAAGATCTCAAAACTATAGAATCTTGCACCTAAACAACTCCTAAAAATTCACTAAAATTATGTACTAATGATCCATAACAATTAAAAGGGGAATGTCACACAAACTGACACAGCGTTAACCGGTTAACGAATCACAAAAACCAACAAACAACATGCAAAATAGTGTGTTAACCGGTTAACCCTGGATGTTAATCGGTTAACACCGAGTCAGAACTGAAAAAATTAGTGAGAAAAAGAACTTCTAGCTACCAACTTATTTCCAAAAGCTCCTATTATCAACCCTATCAAGTGAGCACGAATTCTACACCTAAAGGCAACAATTTAACACCTAGTAGCACTACAAACTCATCAGAATTCTAGCTTCTAATGATTAATCAACCAAAGCATCAATAAGCACAAAAATAAAACGAAGAATGCACGGGGCGAGATGAAGAGAAATAAGTTAAACGAAAAGCGATAACGGATTCACCAACCTACAAAGCGGAGGCTTGCTTTGGTAATTGTTGCAATGTCGAAACAAAACACGATGGGAGATAAAACCGGAGATCCGATGCTCTTCCGAGAATGCGCAAAATAAATGTGGTTGATGAAGATGTTGATGAACACTTCCAAAAAGCACTTCCAAGAAGATAAAATCAATCCCAAATAGTAGCAACTTCTTCCATAAATCTTCAACAAACCATATAATCAAGGCTAGAATGAAGGTTTAGCTTCAAGTTCTTTAAGCTTCAATGTAAAACTTGAAGAACTTAGGATGAAGGAGCTTTGGTGAAAGGTTGAAAATGGGAGAAAAAATGAGAAAGATGAGAGAAAAGTGAAATTGTAAAATGAGGTTCCCGTCGTGAGGTTTGGAGCATATTGAGTTTATATAGGAACTAGGCTTGGAATGAGGCTTGGGTTAGGAGCTAGCTTATGCATTGGGTTTGGAAAATGAGGTTAGGAGTTAGCTTAGGAGTTAGTTAAAGTTGGTTAGGGTTACTAGAATATTCCTTGGAATATTCCATAGGAAGGTGGTGGAAGGGTCTAGAAAGTGTCTAAGAGATGCAAGGTAAGGTGAAGGGAAATGGAGTGTAATGCAAGGCAAAGTGGAAAAGTGTGGGGAAATCCTTAAAAGTTCAAATTTTGCATATTTTGCCCAAAAATTGCATGTGTTAACTAGTTAACCCTGGGTGTTAACCGATTAACACAAGCCAAATTTAAATTTTCCCTTCTTTATGTGGGAAACCCTGGAAATGTGCTTGTAGCAGCCGCTCTGAACTCATTTTCCTCCTGAGGTCCGATAATTGATATTTTCCTTGAAAACCCTTGATCACATGCCCCATGTGTCCATCAATGATGAATGATTCATTTATTTTTATTATTTATTTAATGTAATGCAATGTATGAAAGGATATATGCAATATGATATCCTAAATTCCATGAAATGAGAGGGAAAATTTTGGGGTATTACAGTTGCTCCTATTAAATCACTGTAGACCTGAATGGATGATAGAAATTGCTTTCAGACATTTGAGGTATGCAGGGATTGAATACCAGGAACAACCAGAAAATTTGCACTCTGTGGAAGAAGAACAGGGAAATAAACCCACCATATGAACTCTGCTCGGATATAATCCTGATGGGAAGAATAATAAACAAAGAATGTCTTTGAATGATGCCAGAAGACTACTGACTTGCCTCGCTGTGGGTGGACTTTGAAAGTCTGTCCTTTTAAACCATTCCAGACGACAATTGGCTTGCCACGCTGCGAGTGGACCTTGCCAAGCTACGGTCGGACTTTGGATACCTTGCCACCCTGAGGATAGACTTTTGCTAATCTGTGGTTGGACTTCAAGAATTTGCCACTCCGAGGATGGACTTTCGCCAATCTGCGATTGGACTTAAAAAATATTTTGCCACACTGCGGGTGGTCTTTCGCCAATCTGTGGTTGGACTTTTGCTCACGGTGGGAGACTTTTTCCCACTGCGGGGGACTTTTGCTCATTGAGGGAGACTTTTTTCCACTACGGGAGACTTTTTCCCACTGCGGGGTATTTTTTCCCACTGCGGGGGACTTTTGCTCACTGCGGGAGACTTTTGCCCACTGCGGGGGACTTTTTCCCACTGCGAGGGACTTTTGCCCAGTGCGGGGGACTTTTGAAATTTTCCACCCAGTGGATAGACTTTTTCCAACCTGCGGTTGAACTTTAGAAATTTGCCACCCAATGGATAGACTTTTGCCAATCTGCAGTTGGACTTTAGAAATTTTCCACCCATTGGATGGAATTTTTCCAATCTGCGGTTGAACTTTGTAAGATATAAAACTTGGATTATGTTGGGTATGCATATGTTGAATTGCACGGCATGATGCCCCATGACACTGGGGATGTTATGTTTTAAGCATGTAATGATGCAAATGCAAAGGGAATTCCTGATGAGGGAGTAATAAGTCCCTGCTGACTCTGCTGAGAATGCAAATGATCACTGATTCGATCTCGAGAAACCCTACGGGGATACCATCTCTGCTAGACGAGAGCGTGAAGAATCCATCTGTCTCGAATGATCACCTTTGCTAAAAATAAATTGGACTTTAGATTTGAAGGCCCTGCTAGGGGGTACCTCAATTGCTGGGGATTGAATCTTACCCATAACTCCGCTGGGGGATCGACAACTTTCCGACTTAGATGGGGAAAAATCTTGTCAAGGCTCTACTGAGGAGAACTCTCTGTCTACCTGGATTTTCCGAACCTCTATGGGGAAGGTGTAAACACCCCAAATTTGCCCTCACCCATTCACACCATGGCTTGTGATCATTTTCATATACATAAGCACAATCATATCATCTCATTTTTTTTTTTTTTTGATTCACTGCATAGCTTCTAAGGCATCTGCACCTAGGGTTTGTGATCTGAGCAATCCCAAAGCATCTTGAGCTATTCCAAAGGCCACCAATCAACTCAAAGGGGTCCATGTGTGTTCTTACATCATATTTCATCTCCTCAAAGTCAAAAGTGCAGAGGAATCACAAGAACTAGGGTTTGAGTGGGTGCAGAGCCAGGATGAACTGCACAGTTGACTGAAAATTAGGGTTTTGGTTTCAGAGGCCATAACCCCAAAATTTTTGGTCATTCTTGTTTCCATTGGTCTCTATATGGTATAGGGAGTATGCATATCAATTTTTATGAAGAAATTCCATGGGGAAGTCATCTGATCAAGGGTTGACTTTTCAGACAAGTCAGTGCAAAATCAGGGCATCTGAGGCCCCCAATGACCCAACCAATGGGTGATCTTCATCATTTTGAGTGTATATGGTCTTTATTTGATCATGGAAGAAGATTGAAGTTCATAGAAATCAAGAATTTAGGGTTTTTGCAAAAGTTGACTTTTTGGGCATAGTTGACTTTTCAAGAATGCCTCATTTTAGGTCAATTTTCAAGCCTTGATTCATGATCCAAAAAGGCTTCAAATGGAAAAACTTTGGTCATGAAAGTTGTAGATCTCATCTTTCCCTTTTCAAAAAGTACAAGAACATGATCAAACTCTTCTTGGATCAAAAGTTATGGCAATGCAAAGTTGGCAAAAATCATTGTTTTTCAAGTTATGCACCAAATGGAAATCTTGCAAAGTCTTGAACCAAAGCCAAATGCAGCCTCTAATCCACTTTAAACCAGCATGTGAACATTCTCTAAGTTACAAAAATCAAAATTGGACCTAGTTTGCCCATGGTTTGGTTTGGGTAACAAGGCATTCACATGTGAACCAAAAGCTAGCCAACTTGCAAAACACTCATGATCACTTCCTACAACTTGGTGCATTGGCTGCTGAGCTTTGCTAGGCCTCTCCCTCACCTTTGCTGCGCCAGCCATGCCTTGTACTTGCCTAGACCTTGCCCATGCCCTATCTTACACAAAGTTGACCTTTTATGCAAAAGCAAACTTACCTATCACAGCTGCACAAGTCACATCCTCTGGCCACTTGGATTAAAATATGTTATCAATTTGCAAGCAAAAACACTCAAGAGGCAAGGCTGAAACACACACATTCATCACATTCACACAAACACTCCTAACTGCAGCTTGCTTCGAATCCTTTAACACAGCCATCAAACACTAAAACTTCATTCATCATTCAACTCCACACACTTCATAGACCATCCAGCACCCAAAGCCCAAGCCTGAAACAGCCAAGAAACCCCACTGCCATTTCTCACTTCAGTTTGCAAAAACTTTCGAATCTTCCATCCTAGCTCACAAACACACAAACCAACACCACAGATCTTCTCTACACATTGTATGGACCTCAAACAACCCATCACCATGACCTGAAAGTGCCAAAATCACCATAGCCATTGTTGACTGAGCTTGAAGCAGTTCCATTCGAATCTTCTTCTCCAGCCAACACAAACTCATTTTGAGCATTCAAGCATCTTTGGGGGATCAAGTGGAGTGGTTTTCACAAAGAGAGGTGGCCAGAAAGTTCCTAGACTGAAAGCTTCAAATCTCAGGTAACCCGAAATTAATTTTTCCAGAAGTGACTTTTATTGTTACAAACTTGTTCTTCATGCTTGCCTGATCATTCTGGTACCTTTGGTTTCGAAAATGGTGTTGATTCGAGTGTTTAATTCGTGACTGAAGCTTGCGCGACCTAGAACTTTCCCTCTTCGATTCAGCTTGTTTAGGTAATATAAATTTGTTTTAGGTTAGGGGTTTGATTCGTGAGGAGGAGAGGAACATTTCTCTGGTCTTAGATTTCATTTATGTTACGTTTTTAGGAAGTTTGAGGATTCTCAGGTGAGGGCTGGCCGGAGAAGACGACCGGAAGTCTTCTCCGGCAGCCTGAAAGTGATTAGGGCTAAGTGTAATTAATTAGGGCAAAGTTCAAACGTGGACCATTGGATCATCTTTCCCGCGCGCGTGTGTGTGGTCTGGATTGCATCATTAATTCATAATCAGGTTTAATTAAATCAATTAATTAAGTTTTAGAAGTTTGAATTTAGGCCTTTCATTCTGGCGCGCAGTCAATGCCTTTGAACTCAGGAGCAATCTCATCCATCCATCCTGTTTACTTTTATTTTAATTCCTTTTTAATTCATTTTCTTTCATTTATTTTGCACAATTAATTTAAAATAGGTAAAAATTCATAAAAATTATGAAACTTTTTTCCTTAAGGTTTTATTAATTTTTATGACACAAAAATATTTTTGTTTTATTTTTTATCATTAAAAAAGTATCTTTAAATATTTAAAAGATTATTTTTAATTGATTAATGGGAATTAATTAATTAAAAATACTTTTAGGTATTTAAAAATTACAAAAAAAATTCATGAAATGTTCTAAGACATTTAGAAACATTGTCCAACCTTCAAACCAAATTTCTTTTTTGATCTTGATGCATTTTAAGAATTTTTCATTGAATTAAATCATTTTTTATGCATTATTTTGATCACATGTTTGAAAATTCATTTCTGCCTATTGGTGAAGGTTGTGACATTGATTCTTTTTGCTTTGTCTTGTGTTTAACATGTATTTTCAAGGATAAAAAGGCCATGAATTGTTCTTGCATTTTCAAATTGTTTGGCATTTGTTTTGTTAAGAACCCTAAAAAACCCTAATATCTTGTAAAATTCATATCTTGAGTTTGGTTGAGAGTTGAGCGCTCCCCTTTGGGCAGTGGTTCATCATAGGCCTAGGGTTTCTTTGGGTGCCATTTTCCATTTTTTTATCATGAGGTTTGCTTCTGTTTTGGGTTTTTGTTTGGTGTTTGTTCCATGAACCCTAATTTGGGCTTTCTTTTGCATCTTTCTTGCATTCCCTTGCATAACATGACTTGTCTTTGCATTTTGTGCATGCTTATGATTCATTTGACATCTTAAGACATGTAGAAAGCATCATTGATCATTGCATTACATATTTGCCATGTCATTTGTCTTGTATGATTCATAACTTTTCATGCTTGTTCATGCTCCTTAACTTGCATCATTTGCATTCATAACCTTGTGTGAGCATCTCCACATGCTGCCTCATGTTTGTAGCATCTCATAACATCATTAGCATCATGTACATGCTTCTGGTTTTGTTTGGCATCATCCCATTTCATCTCATCTTTCATTGCATTGCATTTCTTTCTAACATTGCAGGTGGTAAGTAAACTGGGAAGTGAATTTGCCTTCACTTCTCATACTTTTCTTTTCATCTCTCTTGCATCCATTGCTGCATTTCTATTTGTGTTTGAGATTGAGCTTGCTCATTCTTGTTCCTCCCACCTTCTTTCTTCAAGTGACTTGACTTCTTGAATGAAGCAAGTCATTTTGCTTCTCTTGATCCTGTTCATCTGCTTCCTGGTGGTTCCTCTGAAGATTGTTCTTGCAAACCTCACAAACCTTAGGATCATCCAGGCATGACAATGAATTAGGGTTTTGATTAGTCCCCCATAGCTTTACCTTTGTGTCTCTCTTTGAGTCTTCTCTTCTCACCTCATAATCAGGGACTAAACCCTAAAGGACTTTGTGCTTAGGGTTATGCCTGCGTCCTTCTCTTAGGATGGAGTGTATAACTTTAATCCTAAGTATTAAACCCTTGAGGTGTTTAAATCTCTTAATCAATTCATCTAATAAATATCAAGACATCACACTTGTAACTTGGGCCTTGCATTAGGGTTCTAATTCTTCCTTAATTGGTTAAGAAGGACTAACCCTAGTGTTAATGGACAAGTCTCCCTCAAGTTGTCTTACAAACCATAAAAAACACTTCATCATCATACCATTAAATAAAATCCACCTAATCAAAGGCTTGTTTTGTCATGGGTTTAATCCCTAATCATGGATTAAGTTGAGGAGTTTTTCTCAACTTAAACATTCTCATCTATTATCCTTCTTTTAGGATGGTGTAATGAGTCTGTTTAATCCCTGATTATGGCTTAACCTCATTACTTAACACTAAACAAAATCACAAAAACATCTAAATAATCACAAGTAGGTTAATGATCTTAATCCTACATCAAAGGTGATTAAGTGTGAGAATCTGACTTCACACTTAAGGTAATTCTCATTACCCCTGATCAGAGGGAAGATGTGATGAGTTTACTAACCCATTGGTTTAGGCTTAAGCTCATTATCTTATGACAAACTCCAAAAAGCAATAAAAGACTGAAAACTCAAAAACAAACAGTAATCGTCTCCTCCGGGATTCTTTTCTCATCACACTCATTCACAATCGAGAACTTGCTTCTTCCGTCTAATGCAAGACAGTTCGCACCTGAGCCAGACAGGTCACACACTTGAGCATAGGCAAGCGAGCAGTTCACAAGTCAATTCATCTTTCAGTCTCTTTGGGTCGAACTACGGTGTTCTGACTTCCTCATTGCACGAGAGGATACGTAGGCATAACTTAACAGTTATCGAACAAAAGTCTCTGTATATTCCCCCTCCTTCCAGCATTATTCTTTTAGCCTCATGATCTTGAGCAATTCATTTCATTCCTGATCTCACACTGACACTGTACATTTATACACATCACATTTCTTTACACTGACACCTGTACATTCTTTTCCAGCTACTTTACGCACAGATTGCACTGACACTACCCCTTTAAAACACAAATCTTTTAAGCGTGGATCCCGTCGAGTACGACGGACAATCTGGGTGCTAATACCTTCCCAGGTTGTAACCAACCCCCTTTCTCAGTCTCTCTGGTTCGCAAACCGTCTTATCCATCTTTTTCTAGGCCTATGCAGCATTGCCTTTCCTCCGGGATAAAAATGCCTAGCTGGCGACTCTTGTCATCTCCAGTGAGTTCACGGCTGTGTGTTCTCATTGTTCCCTTCGCCGACCGTTCGCGTCTGTACCTTCATCTGACCCTGTTTCATTTGTCGGGAGCGACAGCTTGGCGACTCTGCTGGGGAGAATTATATTGCAACCAGGGCTTCTGGTTCTTTTTGTGGGTTCCTCCTAGCGCTTGTTTGATTTGTGTTTACGGGGGTGTTATGTGCTTATTTGTGCTTGTATTTATTTTGTTTATTGATTTATGTACAGTTGCTTTACTGCTTTCTCTATTGCTTTTGTATATCATACTGTCATACTGTGCTGGCTGGATCTGGTTTTTCTTTGGTGGGTGGGTATTTCATTGAGAGTTAAGGTCCTATACCTGGGACCTGAGTGACACCTAGGCTAGAGTGAATCATATTCTTTCCCATTCCATTTCGGTCTGGTGCGGGAATATGAAACACGGTTCAGATATGGGTTTCTTCTTGAGAACTCTGTGTTGCAGATTTCCTGCAATGCTAGGGCTATCTGGGAAGCCTGCTAAGTCTGGATGACCTTTTAGTATTGACCTTCAGAAACTGAGGTGAATTAGAGGAGGAATTGTTATGGTTATTGTAAACACTGTACCTCCGGGTTAGAAGTGTTTACACTTCTCATAACTGATCCAAGTCTGAGGATCCTTGTTCTAGATCACTACCTGTGAGGGGGTCGGGCTGTTTACAGGTTTGCAGGTACCTTGACCTCAGAACACCCAGTTACTTTGACTTTGTTAAGAATGCTCCATGTTGGATAGTTCTTGTGATTCTAAACCCTGGACTTGTGGCTCTTTATTTGAGTCCCCCACCCTGGTTACTGGATTTTTAGACCTCCTTCTGGAATTCTTGAACACACATGGATCTATACCAAGGCAGTTAATCAGATCCAGCTCAGTCACAGACCCTTGCATTTCATTTGCATACATACTCATTGCATCATATTAACATGTGCTTATTTGTGTTTCAGGGTATCCACTTCTCATCTGGTTCTGGTTTTGACCCCATCTGCAGTTTTGACCTATCTCCACCAGCACTTGCTTCAGTTTGTCAGCCATATACTTCAGTTACTTGCACTAGCCAGTCAGTGGCCCTCTCCTCAGCATCTTCATCAGCAATTACTCTACTCAGTCTTCAGCATCATGGCTCCAAAGAAAAGCAATATCACTTATCATTTCTTCCAACCAGACTTGTCAGACATCAGGAGGATCCAAACCCTGATCACTCCAGATCACATACCCTTGTTCAGGGAGAGTTATGGAGATATACTGGACATGGTCATGGATCTGGACCCATCTCAGAGAAGCCTCATCCACACCTGCATTCAGTTTTATGATCCTCCATTAAGATGTTTCACCTTTCAAGACTTTCAGTTGGGTCCTCTTTTGGAAGAATACTCATATTTGGTTGGCTTGCCCATCAAAAGAGAAATCCCTTTCAACCCTGAAATGGTCTTTCCTAGCAATGGAGAGATAGCAAAAGCTTTGCACCTGGAACTTGTATTGATTGAACAACACTTGACCTCTAAAGCTGGGATCCCTGGATTTCATCTGGACTTCCTGATTTCTCAGGCTAGTTTGAAGGCCTCCTTGGGGGAGTGGAAAGCTGTTTGTGCTCTATTGGCCTTAAGTGTATATGGAATTGTGTTGTTTGCAGATGAGCCTCGATTCATCAGCAAGAATGCAATCCACTTGTTCATCCTGAAGAACCCTGTGCCAACTTTACTGGGTGATCTCTATTACTCAGTCCATCAGAGAAATGAGAAGCAGAGGGGAAGGTTAGTGAGGATTTGTGCTCCATTATTTCATGCTTGGCTTCTCAGGCATCTACCCAGGACAGATGCATTTCTCAATCCTCATCAGCAAAGCAACTGGGCTAAGAGACTCACTACTCTCACTTCAGCAGATATCAGATGGTGTACTCAAAGCACCAAGGGCAGAGATATGATCACCAGCTGTGGGCACTTTCCCAATGTGCCCTTAATAGGAGTTAAGGGAAGTATCAACTACAACCCTCTGCTGTTCAGAAGGCAATTAGGCTATGCACTGGTTCATACTCCTAGGGAACAAGATTTGGTGGAGACCCTCTACTGTGAGAACAAGATTAGTTTGACTGTTGTTAGGCAGGCTGCCTGGGCCTGGGATCATGTTCAAACTAAGGGAATTACCATTCTGGGTAAGTGCAATAATGTGGCATCGGTCCAATATTATGAGTGGTCCCATGCTAGGGCCCAATTCTCTGGAATGCCCTTTACCATAGAAGACACGCCTGAGTCATCTTCAGCACCACCCCCTGCCACTATCAGTTTGGAGGAGTTTGAAAGCCTGAAGGAAAGAAATGAGAAGTTAACTCAAGCCTTGCAGAAGACCCTCCGGGAGAGGAGTGAAGGTGTGAGGGAGATTGAGAGATTGGAGAAATTGAGAGTGGAACACTTGACTAAAATTGAGAAGTCTGGAGATTATATCAACAAGTCCAAAGCTGGTGAGCAGATTCTGAAGAATGCTTGTAAAGAAGCTCAGTTCCAAAGAGCAAGAACAGACTTGTATTTGAAAGAGAGTCAGGCCAGGTGGGTCCGGATCACTGAGGCCCGTACTCTAGAAGACAAGAGAGTTCAGGACAAGATGGAGCAGATGGAAAAAGCCCTGGCAGCAGCCCAGGAGGAAATATCAGAGCTGAAAATCAAAGCAGGATTGAAGAGGTCTAAGGACCAAAGTCAGAGCAAGAAATTGACTGCAGCTGTTGCAACAAGGAACCTTCTCATCAGAAGTCTCACGGAGCATCCGGTTGATCCTGTGACCGAAGCACTTCTTAAGGAAGTTCGTGAGGATGAGTTTGGCCTTGGAGTTTGATCATTTGCTTGTTGTTGTTCCTTTTCCGTGTACTTTTGCTTTTGTGATGTATTTTGGCCCCTTTTGAGGTTTTGTGTTGTAAAATGAACAAATTGTATTATTTCACCTTTGTAATATATTTGTGTTAGTTTCCATCTGGGTTCACATCAAAAGCAACTTCAACAGCATCATCTTCAAGGGTCTGGAAGGGTCAAAACTGAAGGCCAAACCGGATACCTTGAGAACAAATAAGCATAACTGCATTGCATGCTAACCCTTTTGTTTGTTTTGTAGGTTTTTGTTGTTGCTAACTTCTGTTGTGATGCTCAGGAATTATTGCTCGCCGCCGGGTATTTCCTCTCAACAGGCCACACAGGTACCCAACTAGAAACAACCTTCCGGGAATTCAGATGGATCAGATGCAACAAGACCTTACGGAGGTCAGAAACCAGATGGCAAACGAAAGGTTAGAGATGAGAACGCAGATGACGCAGTTCATGGAAGTTATGAACAACATGGCTCAGAGCCAGGAGAGGTTGAGAGCCATGGTGGAGAGGCAAAATCAAGAGGAGCCTCATGTAGGAACCGCAGGCACCAGTAATAATGAAAGGGTGCAACCACATGTTAACCCCCCTGTGTTTGGTCCACATCTACATCCTGAGGTTAACATCCCTGCCAATGTTCAAGGAACAGCCACCGCAGCCAGAGTACTTCAAGAAGATCCTCAGGAGGACCAGTATACAGTAATGGGTGCCGGAGAGGAAACATATGATAGACGATTGGAAGAGATAGCTGAGAAGTTGAGGTCCTTAGAATCTCAAAATTCTTTGGGTTTCGACGTCATGGACATGGGTTTGGTAGAAGGGGTCAGGATCCCCCACAAGTTCAAGCCCCCATGTTTCGAGAAGTATAATGGGACTTCATGCCCCCGAACTCATTTGCAATCATTTCTGGGAAGGCTGAAGGCCTATACAATGGATGAGAAATTGTGGATGTTCTATTTTGAAGATAGCTTGACTGGAGCATCGAGGGAATGGTATTCCCATCTGACAAGGGCAACTATTAGATGCTGGAAGGACCTGGCAGAGGCCTTCATCAGACAGTATCAGTATAATCTAGATATGGCGCCCAACAGGACCCTCCTAATGGGAATGTCACAGTCTTCAAAGGAGAGCTTCAGAGAATATGCTCAAAGATGGAGGCAATTGGCTGCTGCCGTTCAACCACCAATGTCTGAAAGAGAAATGGCAGACATGTTTATGAACACTCTTCAGGGAACCTATATTGACAGGTTAGCTGCTTTCTCTTCCACTAGCTTTGCGGATGTTGTTATAGCTGGGGAGAGAATTGAAAGCCTATTAAAGATGGGAAAGATCTCAGACAACGGTGCAAGCTCGTCCAGTGGTACAAGAAAGCCTTTTGCAGGCCCGAGAAGAACTGGCGAGACCAATGCCATCCACACCAACAGGGGTAGGCCCCAATATGTTCAGAGGTCAATAGCAGCAGTTACTATCCCTGCTCCAGCTCATCCGCAGCCAGTCTATCAACCTCCTCAACAAAACTTCCAACAACAACCCCAGTATCAGCAGAATCAGTATCCTCCAAGAAACTACAACAACAACAACTCCAACAACAACAATCAACAGAGGCCATTTCAACAAAGGCCATCCCAAGCTAACCGAGTGATCGATCCGATCCCAATGCCATACGCTGCTTTGCTGCCACAACTTCTGAAACTCAACCTAGTTGAGCTAAGAACGTTGGCACCTCCGGATCCCAACAGTCTACCAAGAAACTATGACTCCAATGCAAGGTGTGCTTTTCATTCCAACGCACCTGGTCACAGTACAGAAAAATGCAGGGCTCTGCATATGAAGGTACAAGACTTGGTAGACTCCAAGGCTCTGAATTTTGCACCTCCGCCCAATGTCAATAAAAACCCAATGCCAAACCATGGTGGTCCCCGAATTAATGCCATTGAAGAAGACCAACCGTCTTATTTAATAACAAGTGTGGATCAGATCAGGACACCATTGGTGGAAATCAAAGCTCAACTCCGTGAAAACAATATATTTCCGGGGTGTGAACTAGGATGTCCATACTACAATATTTCATGGAATGGGTGCGAGGACCTGAGGAACGGCATTGACAGCCTTATTCAGAATGGCCTACTGCAGATCACTACATCATTTCCGGCAAATCAAGCAACTTCATCAACAACAGTTTCAGACCCTCCTACAACTACAGCAACTATTGTTCCCGATAATTCATCAGCACCATCAACAAGTACTTCACCTGTCCTTCCAAATGATCAGTTTTCAATAGTTTCTCCTGCTACAACTTCAGCTTCAGTCCATTTCGACTCTCCATCAACAACAACAACAGAACCTTCTACAACACCAGCAATCAATCATGAAGATGTCTCCACTGTGACCATATTCTACGATCCTGAAAACAATTCCGCTTATCATTCAGAAGGTGCTGCTCCCACTAGAGCACCAGTTACAATCTTTTATGATCCACAAACAATTGCAGTCCCTTCAGCAGCGGCAATCAGTCCAGTCACTGTCACGGTGCCTGGACCAGTACCATATGAAAGCAATAGGGCCATCCCTTGGCACTATGGCTCTGACGTGTACTGTGAAGGGAAAAGAATCACTCTTGAAACATCAACACCTGCACCACAAATTGATAATGTGGGCGGAGGCGGAGGCTTCACCCGAAGCGGACGTCTCTTTGCTTCACAAGTCCAAAGACCCACAGCCGAAGCAGAAGCTGCTGCCAAGGCAAAAGGAAAGAGCCCGGTGCAGGAAGATCCAGCTGCCAGAGAAGCCCTGAAGACTCCATTTGATCAGGAAGTTGATGAGTTTATGCGGATCATCAAAAAGAGCGATTACAAAGTTGTGGATCAGCTTCACCAGACTCCATCCAAAATCTCCATCCTCTCACTGCTTATGTGCTCCGAAGCCCATCGGAATGCGCTACTCAAAGTCCTGCACGCAGCTTACGTGCCTGAGGAGATAACTGTCAACCAATTGGAAACCGTGGTTGGAAATGTTACTGCTAGCAATGGGCTAGGGTTTACCAATTCTGACCTGACAGTGGATGGCCGCAATCACAACAAAGCCTTGCACATAACCCTGGAATGCAAAGGAGCTGTCCTTTCTCATGTGCTGGTGGACACAGGTTCTTCCCTGAATGTCTTACCAAAGAAAGCTCTGGTGAAGCTTGAATATGATGGATTGGCATTGAGACCCAGCAACCTGGTAGTAAGAGCCTTCGATGGTTCTAAGAGATCGGTTCTGGGAGAGATTGAGCTGCCTGTGACAATTGGCCCACAGACCTTTAAAACTACCTTTTATGTGATGGACATTCAGCCCGCCTACAGCTGTTTGTTGGGTAGACCCTGGATTCACGCCGCCGGCGCAATAACGTCTACCCTTCACCAAAAGTTAAAATTTGAGTGGGAAGGTCAAGTTGTCACAATCTGTGGAGAGGAGGACATTTTTGTCAGCCACCTGGCAACCTACAAGTACATTGAAATGGATGGAGAGATCCATGAAACAATGAGCCAGGGGTTTGAAGCGTTGAATGTGAATGAAGCATCTGCTGTATCTGGTACCCCAATGTCGTCTTATCAACAAGCCCGGAAGGTTGTTGAAGAAGGAACTGCCCTAGGCTGGGGCAAGGTTTTAGCTGTGGAGGAGAAGAAGGACAAGTTTGGGTTGGGTTACAGACCAACTCAACATCAAGCGAAGGCTGCTGCAGAGCCAGGATTTGTCAGTGGGGGAATGCTTACCCCTGATGCTATCAACTGTCTGGAAGACGAGCTGGAAGAGGAGCGCAATCTGGAGAATTGGATTCGTCCGAAGATCCCGGGGAGCAGTGTCTCGAACTGGTCTTCCCAGGAAATTATAAGAGTTACTCAAGCAGAGTAATTATTATTTCCTGTATTTTTATAGCATGCATCAAAGTCTTGCATCTTGCCCAAGATGGCAAGACTCATTTTGTAACCAGGGCCATCTGTACTTTTGTGCAAACAAGATTAAATTAATGAAATATCAGACAATCTTTTTGCAAACGAGTCCTTTTCTTTTATGCTCACTGTTTTTTTCCATTTTTCTTTTTGTACAAAAATAAATGGCGGTGTTTTCAAAATGATAACTTCATTTCACTTTTTTCTAAAGCAAGATTAAAATCAATCACTAAAATGAACCAACTTAACCCTTGCAGAGAGTGCCTTCCAGACTGCACCGACAACAGCACGGCTATGACATCGTATGACTTTGACAATCCAATCAATCAAGCTGATGAAGGGGTTGATGAAGAATATGAGCTTCCTGAAGAGCTAGCTAGGTTGTTGAGACAGGAGGAAAAGGTTATTACTCCTCACCAGGAGGAGATTGAAGTGATCAATCTTGGTACGGAAGAAAATGTGAAAGAAGTTAAAATCGGGGCCTGCCTGCAAGACTCAGCGAAGAGACAGCTGATAGATCTGCTTCAAGAGTATGTTGATGTGTTTGCTTGGTCGTATCAAGATATGCCAGGGTTGGATACCGACATTGTTGTGCACAAGCTGCCTCTAAGGGAAGAATGCCCACCAGTGAAACAGAAGCTGCGCCGAACTCGCCCAGACATGGCTATGAAAATCAAGGAAGAGGTACAAAAGCAATGGGACGCCGGGTTCCTTGCTGTAACTAGCTATCCACCGTGGGTTGCTAATATTGTGCCTGTGCCTAAGAAGGACGGCAAAGTAAGAATGTGTGTTGATTACCGGGATCTGAACAGGGCCAGCCCGAAAGATGACTTCCCATTACCTCACATTGATGTATTGGTGGATAACACGGCTCAGTTCTCGGTATTCTCCTTCATGGATGGATTTTCAGGATATAATCAGATCAAGATGTCACCTGAAGACATGGAAAAGACAACATTCATCACACCTTGGGGCACGTTCTGTTACAAAGTAATGCCATTCGGACTGAAGAATGCTGGTGCCACATATCAACGGGCTATGGTGACATTGTTCCACGATATGATCCACAAGGAAATAGAATGTTATGTGGATGATATGATCGCCAAGTCCCTTACAGAGGAAGATCATCTGGTGAATCTGCTCAAATTATTCAAGCGTTTGAGGAAATACCAATTGAAGCTGAACCCCAACAAATGCACATTTGGGGTGCGGTCTAGTAAGCTGCTGGGCTTTATTGTAAGCGAAAAAGGGATTGAGGTTGACCCTGATAAAGTCAAAGCTATTCAAGAAATGCCTGCACCGAAAACTGAGAAAGAAGTTCGAGGGTTCTTAGGTCGATTGAACTACATCTCCCGGTTCATATCTCACCTCACAGCGACCTGTGAACCTTTGTTTAAGTTGTTAAGAAAAGAACAAACGGTCAGGTGGAACGACGATTGCCAGAAGGCTTTTGACAAGATCAAAGAATACTTACAAGAACCTCCAATCCTCATGCCTCCAGTAGAAGGAAGACCTCTAATCATGTACTTGACAGTATTAGAAAAGTCGATGGGGTGTGTGCTGGGCCAGCATGACGAGTCTGGTCGAAAAGAGTATGCAATATACTACCTAAGCAAAAAGTTTACCGACTGTGAACAGCGTTATTCACTGCTCGAGAAAACTTGCTGTGCTTTAGCGTGGGCTGCTCGCCGACTGAGACAGTATATGTTGACCCACACTACCTTATTAATCTCAAAAATGAATCCAGTTAAGTACATTTTCGAGAAGCCAGCTCTTACCGGACGGGTTGCAAGATGGCAGATGATTCTCACAGAATACGACATACAGTACACATCTCAGAAAGCCATCAAAGGCAGTGTATTATCTGAATATCTTGCTGAGTAACCCATTGATGACTACCAGCCTATGAGGTTTGACTTCCCTGATGAAGACATCATGTTCATTAAAGCGAAAGATCATGAAGAGCCTGTTCACACTGAAGGGCCCAACCCGGAAGAAGAATGGACTATGATGTTTGATGGGGCTGTTAACACGAATGGCCGTGGTGTTGGTGCAGTACTCATTTCACCAAAGGGGGTTCACATGCCTTTCTCGGCAAAACTCAATTTCAACTGCACTAACAACGAAGCGGAATACGAAGCTTGCATTATGGGTCTTGAGGAAGCCATTGACCTCAGGATCAAGACATTGACCGTATTCGGAGATTCAGCTTTGGTAGTCAACCAAACCAACGGGAAATGGTACACCCACCAAGATCATCTGATACCTTACAGGGATTATACAAGGAGGTTATTGACTTTCTTCACAACAGTCAAGCTTGAGTATATCCCTCGAGACGAGAATCAGTTTGCAGATGCTCTTGCCACCATTTCATCCATGATCAAAGTTCAAGCTGCTAACTTTGTACCTCAGATTTCAGTGTCAAGACTTGATAGACCAGCATATGTATTTGCAGCGGATGTTGTAAAAGATGATAAGCCTTGGTTCCACGACATTAAGTGCTTCTTGGAGGACCAAACATACCCGCCTGGGGCATCTTCCAATGATAAGAAGACTTTGAGAAGGCTTGCTGGCAGTTTCTTTCTGAATGCTGATGGGTCTCTATACAAGAGGAACTTTGACATGGTGCTCCTCAGATGTGTTGACAAGACGGAAGCAGATTTGTTGATGCATGAAGTGCACGAAGGGTCTTTTGGTACCCATGCTGGAGGGCATGCCATGGCTAAGAAGTTGTTAAGATCAGGCTATTACTGGATCACGATGGATGCAGACTGTTGTGCTTACGCCAGAAAATGCCACAAATGCCAGATCTATGCAGATAAGGTGCATATGCCTCCCAATCCTCTGAACATAATGTCTTCACCGTGGCCCTTTGCCATGTGGGGCATTGATATGATTGGCAAGATTGAGCCAACTGCTTCAAATGGTCACAGATTCATCCTGGTCGCCATTGACTATTTTACCAAGTGGGTCGAAGCAGCCTCATATGCTAATGTTACAAGGCAAGTGGTAGCCAGATTTCTGAAGAGAGATATCATCTGTCGATATGGAGTGCCCGAGCGAATCATTACTGATAATGGTTCCAATTTAAACAACAAAATGATGGCAGAACTGTGCCGGGACTTCAAGATCCAACATCACAATTCTTCTCCTTACAGGCCAAAGATGAACGGCGCTGTTGAGGCAGCAAATAAGAATATCAAGAAGATTGTGCAAAAGATGGTAATCACCTACAAAGACTGGCACGAAATGCTACCATTTGCCTTGCATGGGTACCGCACATCAATCAGAACATCCACTGGGGCAACACCGTATCAACTTGTATATGGTATGGAAGCAGTCCTACCTGTTGAAGTTGAACTCCCCTCGTTACGAGTATTAATGGATGTTAAACTGAGTGAAGCAGAATGGGTTCGGTCCCGATTCGAACAACTGAGTCTGATCGAAGAGAAAAGATTGGCTGCAATCTGTCACGGGCAGTTATATCAGAAGAGAATGAAGAAGGCCTTCGATCAGAAAGTCAGGCACCGAGAGTACCAAGTAGGGGGTCTTGTGCTGAAAAGAATCCTCCCTCCTCATACAGACCACAGGGGAAAATGGACTCCAAATTATGAAGGACCATTCGTTGTAAAGAAAGTTTTCTCTGGTGGAGCACTGATGCTCAGCACCATGGATGGTGAAGATTTCCCGTCCCCTGTGAATTCAGATGCAGTTAAAAAATACTTCGCGTAAAATGACCCGCTAGACATAAAAACAGAATGTAAGTCCAGGCAAAAATAGGGCATCCCGGCGAGTCAAAAACAGAATAAAAGACTCGGGCAAAAGTAAGGGAAATAAATGAAAAATGTGCACCCGCTGAGTTGAAGAGCCGCATCGGACAGCTCAGGCAAAAATGGGTATCCCGATGGATTGAAAACCCGAAAGGGCGATCCATGCAAAATAAGGGAATAAGCGAACAACTGCATTCTGAATTCGTCTGTATCGCCCACGACTTGGTAAGCTTCAAAGGATCAAGCTTCAACCAGAATCAACTCTCTCCAGAAAGCAAGACGAGAAGAACGTCATTGTCATACGAGTCATAGCAGAAGAGGAAGCTCCCTCAAAGCGTCGTCAACACCGCCAGCACTTTATTTCTCAATTTGTAACAATTTCCTCATTTCAGGAGATATGTTCCTTTGACTGTCTCTTGCCAATTCAGGGCACATGAATTAATAAAATCCGATTCTCAGTCATGTCTCGTTTTACATTTATGTTTCGCAAAAAGTTTTCTGATATCTCTAAAAATGTAATTGCATAAGTACAGATGCCCTTCTCTAAAATAAAAAAATAAAATAAAACACATGCTTACGGGAAATGTGATTATTCTCGAAAGTACTCAACTCCTATGACGGAATCCAGTAAGGGATACCTCGGGACCTTTTGTGCGTTCCATTATCTTTGCAGGATTGCAGGTATCCAGAACGCGACCTGGGGCATGCAGGTTACGTCTCAGCAAGTAGGCGAATCATTATCAACTCGGTCTATCTTCCACATGGCACTGGAGGATGCCCGTTTCCCCAGCGGAGCTGCCAAATCAGCATACACTCAATCTCAGCATCCGAGATGCTCTTTCCCCAGCTGAGTTGCTCCCCATTGCTTTCCCCAGCTGAGTTGCCTCTCACAATTCCCCAGCCGAGTTGCCTTGTCATCCTCAGTTGAATACAGAAGACAGGAAATCATCTCCCCACAGAGTTCCAGCCTCTATCCGGAAGAGCAACGCATGAAGAGATCACAACAGAGTGAAGAAAGCTTCTACAAACCCCAGCTGGGTCCCGTATTACGAGAATATGTCAACCGGTGACATATATCCCCAAGCAGATACATCATTAGATCTACCAATGATCTCACCCCCAGCTGGGATGTTCACTTCAGGCAGATCAACCAGAAATCTTCGCAACAACGGGATCCGAATCCTGGATCCGTGCCCTTTTGCATAATCATGGCATCCGCATCATATTCACCCCCCAAAGCGTAGCATTCCGTCTAATACGGAGCATTACGGCAAAAATCAAATGCATAGCATAATCATAAGTCATGTTGTGAATTGAACGCTTGTGACTAGTAACCGTTCATCAGAATACAGATTACTTTCCCCAGGAGTCCCCACCAGAGCCCCAGCAAAAGCAGTTGCCCCACAATTACAGACACCAGTATATACACCTCTTGGCACCCGTCCGTGTCATCTTTCCCCAGTAAAGTCGCCTGAACACCCTTTACAAACAAATCACCCTCATTACAGATACGTCCTGACACCCGTCCGTGTCATATCACCAGCAGAAAGCCAAAGACATCCTCTTTGCACTCACATATACCTATGCATACACTTTCTTGACACCCGTCCGTGTCATATCCCCAGCGCAGTCGCTTGCACCTTCATCACCCATATACTTGTTAATATTACACTTTTCTCTTTTGACACTCGTCCGTGTCACTCTCCCCAGCAGATAAACACTCATCAATACAATGCTCACTACTCTTGGTACACTTATACAGATACTCGTCCGTATCTTGTATACATCATCACTCATAACCCCACAGATTCGGCAGTAGTCCTTGTTCTTTGTTAACCAGTTGGTACTCGTCCGTACCATCATCTCAGAACATTGCGTCTAGTGTTTGTTTCTACATGATACTCGTCCGTATCATAGTCTTAAGGATGCTCGTCCGCATCTTTAATCCATACACCGTGTCAAACACTTGTGTCTTCTTGAATATAGATACTCGTCCGTGACTATTATTCCCCGGAAGAGTCCTTTCAGATACAACACTCGTCTGTGTTCTTTGTTAACCAGTTGATACTCGTCCGTATCATCATCTCTGAACGTGTGTCAGTTTGTTTCTACATGATACTCGTCCGTATCATAGTCTTAAGGATGCTCGTCCGCATCTTTAATCTATACACAATACCAAACACTTATACCGTTTGTTCCTTGGATGTAAACGCTTGTCCGTGTTTACTTTATCCCCAGTAGATCACCAACAAATTTTCTTTTTTATCTAACACTCGTCCTGTGTTATGATACCTTTGAGAGCAGCCGTACCCTGCTGAGTGGTCGTCATCCACTTCTTGATGGTCGTCCTCCATCATGCTCATCCGATGGCCGTCCCCATCGTTGTTTTTAGCAGCCGTCCCCTGCTAGGTGGTCGTCCTCCACCTTTTTGATGATCGTCCTTCATCAATTTTATCCAATGGCCGTCCCCATTGTTGATTTTGGTTATCTGGCATTCGTCCTATGTCATGAGAAACCTCGAGAGCAGCCGTCCCCTGCTGAGTGGTCGTCCTCCACTTCTTGATGGTCGTCCTCCATCTTGCTCGTCCGATGGCCGTCCCCATCGTTGATATTTTCGGCAGCCGTACCCTGCCAGGTGGTCGTCCTCCACCTTTGATGGCCGTCCCCATCATATTTCTTTTATACCCAACAGAGCAGCCGTCCCCTGCTAGGTGATCGTCCTTCACCTTTGATGGCCGTACCCCATCATCTGTTTATTTCATTCATTCTTTAACCCGATGGCCGTCCCCGTCGTGGTCCCTTTTCTTTTTTTAGCCCGATGGCCGTCCCCATCGTTGGTTACTTTACCTTTATGAACTTGATGGCCGTCCCCGTCATGTTTCATTAATCCTCAGAATTTTGCAGCCTTATCTTGATGGCCGTCCCCATCATGATATTTTATTTTCCCCAACTAGTCGGCCGTCCCCGTCTTAGCTTTACCTCTTATCCCCAGCATGTCGGCCGTCCCCGTCATTGCTTTATACACTTTATCAGCATGTCGGCCGTCCCCGTCATCGCTTTGCTTCACATACCACTTTACCCAGCAGTCTTTCTCTGTTCGACGGTCGTCCTCCGTCGCCCACACTTTACAATATACTTTATTTTCCTTTACAATCTGTATCCCTTTTCTTCTTCATTCTGTGAGTGCAAATTTTGGACTGTCTTTGGTATTCAACCACAAGTTATCTTGTTTGCCTATTAAGCCATAGCTTACATCCTGCACAGCTAACTCATGTTTGAATAGGGGCAGCTGTAAACACCCCAAATTTGCCCTCACCCATTCACACCATGGCTTGTGATCATTTTCATATACATAAGCACAATCATATCATCTCATTTTTTTTTTTTTTGATTCACTGCATAGCTTCTAAGGCATCTGCACCTAGGGTTTGTGATCTGAGCAATCCCAAAGCATCTTGAGCTATTCCAAAGGCCACCAATCAACTCAAAGGGGTCCATGTGTGTTCTTACATCATATTTCATCTCCTCAAAGTCAAAAGTGCAGAGGAATCACAAGAACTAGGGTTTGAGTGGGTGCAGAGCCAGGATGAACTGCACAGTTGACTGAAAATTAGGGTTTTGGTTTCAGAGGCCATAACCCCAAAATTTTTGGTCATTCTTGTTTCCATTGGTCTCTATATGGTATAGGGAGTATGCATATCAATTTTTATGAAGAAATTCCATGGGGAAGTCATCTGATCAAGGGTTGACTTTTCAGACAAGTCAGTGCAAAATCAGGGCATCTGAGGCCCCCAATGACCCAACCAATGGGTGATCTTCATCATTTTGAGTGTATATGGTCTTTATTTGATCATGGAAGAAGATTGAAGTTCATAGAAATCAAGAATTTAGGGTTTTTGCAAAAGTTGACTTTTTGGGCATAGTTGACTTTTCAAGAATGCCTCATTTTAGGTCAATTTTCAAGCCTTGATTCATGATCCAAAAAGGCTTCAAATGGAAAAACTTTGGTCATGAAAGTTGTAGATCTCATCTTTCCCTTTTCAAAAAGTACAAGAACATGATCAAACTCTTCTTGGATCAAAAGTTATGGCAATGCAAAGTTGGCAAAAATCATTGTTTTTCAAGTTATGCACCAAATGGAAATCTTGCAAAGTCTTGAACCAAAGCCAAATGCAGCCTCTAATCCACTTTAAACCAGCATGTGAACATTCTCTAAGTTACAAAAATCAAAATTGGACCTAGTTTGCCCATGGTTTGGTTTGGGTAACAAGGCATTCACATGTGAACCAAAAGCTAGCCAACTTGCAAAACACTCATGATCACTTCCTACAACTTGGTGCATTGGCTGCTGAGCTTTGCTAGGCCTCTCCCTCACCTTTGCTGCGCCAGCCATGCCTTGTACTTGCCTAGACCTTGCCCATGCCCTATCTTACACAAAGTTGACCTTTTATGCAAAAGCAAACTTACCTATCACAGCTGCACAAGTCACATCCTCTGGCCACTTGGATTAAAATATGTTATCAATTTGCAAGCAAAAACACTCAAGAGGCAAGGCTGAAACACACACATTCATCACATTCACACAAACACTCCTAACTGCAGCTTGCTTCGAATCCTTTAACACAGCCATCAAACACTAAAACTTCATTCATCATTCAACTCCACACACTTCATAGACCATCCAGCACCCAAAGCCCAAGCCTGAAACAGCCAAGAAACCCCACTGCCATTTCTCACTTCAGTTTGCAAAAACTTTCGAATCTTCCATCCTAGCTCACAAACACACAAACCAACACCACAGATCTTCTCTACACATTGTATGAACCTCAAACAACCCATCACCATGACCTGAAAGTGCCAAAATCACCATAGCCATTGTTGACTGAGCTTGAAGCAGTTCCATTCGAATCTTCTTCTCCAGCCAACACAAACTCATTTTGAGCATTCAAGCATCTTTGGGGGATCAAGTGGAGTGGTTTTCACAAAGAGAGGTGGCCAGAAAGTTCCTAGACTGAAAGCTTCAAATCTCAGGTAACCCGAAATTAATTTTTCCAGAAGTAACTTTTATTGTTACAAACTTGTTCTTCATGCTTGCCTGATCATTCTGGTACCTTTGGTTTCGAAAATGGTGTTGATTCGAGTCTTTAATTCGTGACTGAAGCTTGCGCGACCTAGAACTTTCCCTCTTCGATTCAGCTTGTTTAGGTAATATAAATTTGTTTTAGGTTAGGGGTTTGATTCGTGAGGAGGAGAGGAACATTTCTCTGGTCTTAGATTTCATTTATGTTACGTTTTTAGGAAGTTTGAGGATTCTCAGGTGAGGGCTGGCCGGAGAAGACGACCGGAAGTCTTCTCCGGCAGCCTGAAAGTGATTAGGGCTAAGTGTAATTAATTAGGGCAAAGTTCAAACGTGGACCATTGGATCATCTTTCCCGCGCGCGTGTGTGTGGTCTGGATTGCATCATTAATTCATAATCAGGTTTAATTAAATCAATTAATTAAGTTTTAGAAGTTTGAATTTAGGCCTTTCATTCTGGCGCGCAGTCAATGCCTTTGAACTCAGGAGCAATCTCATCCATCCATCCTGTTTACTTTTATTTTAATTCCTTTTTAATTCATTTTCTTTCATTTATTTTGCACAATTAATTTAAAATAGGTAAAAATTCATAAAAATTATGAAACTTTTTTCCTTAAGGTTTTATTAATTTTTATGACACAACAATATTTTTGTTTTATTTTTTATCATTAAAAAAGTATCTTTAAATATTTAAAAGATTATTTTTAATTGATTAATGGGAATTAATTAATTAAAAATACTTTTAGGTATTTAAAAATTACAAAAAAAATTCATGAAATGTTCTAAGACATTTAGAAACATTGTCCAACCTTCAAACCAAATTTCTTTTTTGATCTTGATGCATTTTAAGAATTTTTCATTGAATTAAATCATTTTTTATGCATTATTTTGATCACATGTTTGAAAATTCATTTCTGCCTATTGGTGAAGGTTGTGACATTGATTCTTTTTGCTTTGTCTTGTGTTTAACATGTATTTTCAAGGATAAAAAGGCCATGAATTGTTCTTGCATTTTCAAATTGTTTGGCATTTGTTTTGTTAAGAACCCTAAAAAACCCTAATATCTTGTAAAATTCATATCTTGAGTTTGGTTGAGAGTTGAGAGCTCCCCTTTGGGCAGTGGTTCATCATAGGCCTAGGGTTTCTTTGGGTGCCATTTTCCATTTTTTTATCATGAGGTTTGCTTCTGTTTTGGGTTTTTGTTTGGTGTTTGTTCCATGAACCCTAATTTGGGCTTTCTTTTGCATCTTTCTTGCATTCCCTTGCATAACATGACTTGTCTTTGCATTTTGTGCATGCTTATGATTCATTTGACATCTTAAGACATGTAGAAAGCATCATTGATCATTGCATTACATATTTTCCATGTCATTTGTCTTGTATGATTCATAACTTTTCATGCTTGTTCATGCTCCTTAACTTGCATCATTTGCATTCATAACCTTGTGTGAGCATCTCCACATGCTGCCTCATGTTTGTAGCATCTCATAACATCATTAGCATCATGTACATGCTTCTGGTTTTGTTTGGCATCATCCCATTTCATCTCATCTTTCATTGCATTGCATTTCTTTCTAACATTGCAGGTGGTAAGTAAACTGGGAAGTGAATTTGCCTTCACTTCTCATACTTTTCTTTTCATCTCTCTTGCATCCATTGCTGCATTTCTATTTGTGTTTGAGATTGAGCTTGCTCATTCTTGTTCCTCCCACCTTCTTTCTTCAAGTGACTTGACTTCTTGAATGAAGCAAGTCATTTTGCTTCTCTTGATCCTGTTCATCTGCTTCCTGGTGGTTCCTCTGAAGATTGTTCTTGCAAACCTCACAAACCTTAGGATCATCCAGGCATGACAATGAATTAGGGTTTTGATTAGTCCCCCATAGCTTTACCTTTGTGTCTCTCTTTGAGTCTTCTCTTCTCACCTCATAATCAGGGACTAAACCCTAAAGGCTTTAAGACTTTGTGCTTAGGGTTATGCCTGCGTCCTTCTCTTAGGATGGAGTGTATAACTTTAATCCTAAGTATTAAACCCTTGAGGTGTTTAAATCTCTTAATCAATTCATCTAATAAATATCAAGACATCACACTTGTAACTTGGGCCTTGCATTAGGGTTCTAATTCTTCCTTAATTGGTTAAGAAGGACTAACCCTAGTGTTAATGGACAAGTCTCCCTCAAGTTGTCTTACAAACCATAAAAAACACTTCATCATCATACCATTAAATAAAATCCACCTAATCAAAGGCTTGTTTTGTCATGGGTTTAATCCCTAATCATGGATTAAGTTGAGGAATTTTTCTCAACTTAAACATTCTCATCTATTATCCTTCTTTTAGGATGGTGTAATGAGTCTGTTTAATCCCTGATTATGGCTTAACCTCATTACTTAACACTAAACAAAATCACAAAAACATCTAAATAATCACAAGTAGGTTAATGATCTTAATCCTACATCAAAGGTGATTAAGTGTGAGAATCTGACTTCACACTTAAGGTAATTCTCATTACCCCTGATCAGAGGGAAGATGTGATGAGTTTACTAACCCATTGGTTTAGGCTTAAGCTCATTATCTTATGACAAACTCCAAAAAGCAATAAAAGACTGAAAACTCAAAAACAAACAGTAATCGTCTCCTCCGGGATTCTTTTCTCATCACACTCATTCACAATCGAGAACTTGCTTCTTCCGTCTAATGCAAGACAGTTCGCACCTGAGCCAGACAGGTCACACACTTGAGCATAGGCAAGCGAGCAGTTCACAAGTCAATTCATCTTTCAGTCTCTTTGGGTCGAACTACGGTGTTCTGACTTCCTCATTGCACGAGAGGATACGTAGGCATAACTTAACAGTTATCGAACAAAAGTCTCTGTATATTCCCCCTCCTTCCAGCATTATTCTTTTAGCCTCATGATCTTGAGCAATTCATTTCATTCCTGATCTCACACTGACACTGTACATTTATACACATCACATTTCTTTACACTGACACCTGTACATTCTTTTCCAGCTACTTTACGCACAGATTGCACTGACACTACCCCTTTAAAACACAAATCTTTTAAGCGTGGATCCCGTCGAGTACGACGGACAATCTGGGTGCTAATACCTTCCCAGGTTGTAACCAACCCCCTTTCTCAGTCTCTCTGGTTCGCAAACCGTCTTATCCATCTTTTTCTAGGCCTATGCAGCATTGCCTTTCCTCCGGGATAAAAATGCCTAGCTGGCGACTCTTGTCATCTCCAGTGAGTTCACGGCTGTGTGTTCTCATTGTTCCCTTCGCCGACCGTTCGCGTCTGTACCTTCATCTGACCCTGTTTCATTTGTCGGGAGCGACAGAAGGGAATCACTCAGCTGGCTGTCGGGAATACTTGAATTCTTGTAAGAAATACTTCACCGTGGGAAGATGACTCTCTATTTTGGGATTAACAATCCTTATTGCTCTGCTGGAGCAAGGAAATCTTCCGAGATCTGTTGGGGAAGAGAAATTTTTTTTGAGATCTGCTGGGGAATATGAGCCACCCTAGATTTGTTGAGGAATAGAATCAAGGAACCTTGTTGAAGAGAAAAATTCGGTGATGCCCTCAGCTGGACATAACTTCCATCAGTCTGTTGGGAATAACAAAACCGAAACACATCCTGTTGGGGAGGAAAGACTTCAAGTAGTCTCGTGCTGGGGATCATTTTCTTTTGTCCGGAATTTACCTTAAAAGGATTTTACAAAAGACTTAGTGTCTTTAAACTCTTAGGTATCGCAGTGACTGCATGAATTGGCGTAATAACATTGCTGGGGAGGTAGCTATTGCCAACACAGATGAGCTTGTAGCTGTTGGAAGTGTTGGATGAGAGAATTGGTTTGACGAGCGACCGCTAGATGGGTAATGGATTCCATCAGTGAAAGTTGTGACAAAGGGTGACACAAAAACGCTTCAGGAGCATAGCTGTTCTGATACTCTAAACTCTGGATAAGTGCTTCCGAATGTCTGTCTTCGGGAAATAACAAATTCTCGTGCTATTGGGGTGGCCTGCTCCAGTACGAGTCTTTGAGTATTTTTGGCCCTTGATTGACAAATCTTTGAGGGAATACCCACGCTAATTGCTCTTGGAGAGATTTAAATCTCTTAGTAATTGCCCCAATTTGGCTGAATTTTGAAGAGAATACTCGACTTGATTGCCCCAGATTGGCTGGTTCTTACCACGATTGGTTGGAAAATCCCTTACTCGATGGAGCTTCCTGGAAAGATGCGCCTCGACGTAATTGTCTTTCAGAAGTTTCAGACTTCTAAACTTGGCAAGATTAAGCTTATGGACTGGATTTCCATATGTGAACTTCTTATGATGTCAAACAAATTTATGCAAGCAGAAAATGTTTATTTTGAGGATAAAAATTCTAATGCAACACACATGTTAATCTTAAAGTCTTCATTGAAAACGTGTCGCAAACCTTTATGAGCGAATCACTGGTTAAGATATGACATTGTTTTTGAACAAATGAAAGTATGCACATGCAATACTAACAAGGTCTTTTAGCACAACTCAAAGGAGTCAAGGACGCGGTCTTGTGGTAATACGCTCTTAAAATAACCTTGTTTCAGTTAAGACTTTTGAGGGTTGTATCGAGGCCTAGTTCACAGTTATAGAAACAAAGGATATATGCTCGAAGTTATAGGTACCCATCCCTCTTCGTGATGTCCTCCATTCCTATGTTCAACTAATCTTCAGAAGCGCTCACCTTTCATAAGGGTTTCATGTTGGTTGAGGAACCATTGTTGCTAACGTTTTAAGCACCAATCATGTTGTCGTTTGGAGTCAGTCACCCATATTGTCCTTTGTGTCTGTATCACACGACTTTGTTCTTGTTCAAGGATCTTTCTTGTGTAATCCTTTTCGTCTTTCGCTTTTGCATTATTTTGCTTATCCCTAAATTTTTCCTGGACTGATTCTTGTGAATCTTGGATTGTGAAGTCCAGCGGGATGCCCTAAATTTTGCCTAAGTCGCTTGTTTTCAAGTTTCGACTTAACGGGCTTTTCACTTTTTTTTTCCGATTCTTTTTCTTTTTTTTTGAACAAATTGTGTGACACTGTTGTCATACCCTAAATTTTGACCATAAATTTTCAAATTTTGCATTCATCTGACACATTTTATCGCAATATCGATTGTCAGTCTTTTCTACATTTTAGTCCATTAATCGTAAATCATGCATTTTTCTAGTTAATCTCGTCTTAATTTAGTTTTGTTTTATCTTAGGTTTTGTTCCGATTTAAAAATAGGATGTTGTCTCATTTTGTCTTTTTCTAAAAAAATAGTTATCTTACATCGTTTAGAATTAATTATTTCAATTTCAATTTAGTTTCAAATTTTAATTAAGAATAATTTTAATTAGATAATTAATTAGTTTCATTTAGATTTAATTAAATCCTATTTTATCTAGTTTTAGTTTAGTTTAGATTTTAGTTTAATTTTAGATTATTTTTAATTTAGTTTAATTTGAATTTTTATTTAATTTAACTGTTTGTAGTTAACTCAAATTTAGTTTATAATTTAATATTTCGATTTAATTAGATTACTGTTAATTTATTTATTTTTATTTAGTTTAATTTATTTAGTGTATTTTAATTGACCCCTAAAACTTGTTCCACCAGTCAACCAGTCAAAGCAACCTGCACAAGCTACTTTTTTTCCCACAAAAAATACAACCTGCATCACTGCTCCAATACGCTACCAGTCCGCTCACACAAAACCTTTAACCAAGACTACAAGCCAAAATTATAACTTACACTAAGTTAGAAAAATCAGACCTGCAATGAATAAAGTTAGTCAAACAATAGCAATTTTATGGTAATTGATAAGGACAATACAAAGAATAACAAGAAAAAAACAAAACTGGGAAAAGGGGATTAAAAGAGGGGGAAAAGAAGATAGAAAGGGGGAGAGACAGAGTTCTAAAAAATATGGGAGAGTTTCTTATTTTTTTACAACCTGTGGATACTGTCTGCAACCATCCTTCATTCATCATCCTCAACACAAACATAATCTTTCTATCTCAACCTCAATCTCAAATGAATAACAGAAACTCTTCTTGACCAACAACAACAACGATACCTTGATCTCACCTTCTTCTTTTCCTTCACCACCACAAAACTAAAACAACCCGCGAACCACCTCTGGAGAAAACCTCTAAAAACCAGAAAAATTCACGAAGCCGCGAAAAACCCACCGGAACACAACCAAAGCCGAAATCACCCTCCAACCCAGTTGCGCCTCCAAACTATCACCACTGCGAAATCGCAAAACCGAAACCAAATCCACCACCGACTGAAAAATAAATCAACAACAACCAATATTCAAACAACACAAAACCAACCCACAAAAATAGTGAATCAGAAACACGAAGAAGGAGATGAAGAGTGAAAAAAAATCAGATCCGAAAACCAACACTCACCGTATCTTTCTAATAACCTTCAACAAACTTTCCAAATTCGACCAAAACCTTCTAAACTCACCACCAAAACACAAACTTCTGAAACCAAACACTTCATCACCACCGAATCCAACCACGAATCCAAACGCATAAAACAATACCTGAGATCCGACAACCGAAAACAACCAAATCCGCTGTGAGCGAGGGTGAGCGAAAACCGGAGAAGTCGTGAGCACCGCAATACCGAAAACGATCTTGAGGGTGAATTCCGAAACGAACAACCAAGGGAGAGAGGAGTTTTCATTTATTTGATTTGTGAGTTTTTTTGTTCTTTTTTATTTATTTAATAACAAGAATATTTTTTTGTTTGTTTCTGAAATTTAAAACTTGATTGTGAATAGAACGTGTTTAGTGAACAAGAATAAGGAGGAATATTATTTCTCATTTAATGTCATTAATGCCATTATTGTTTTCTTTTATTATTTTACTAATTGAAATTCAATAGTTTTTTTTATCAAATTAGAACGTGAGGGATGCTAGGTTTTAGTTTTTTTTTTTTTTTTTTTTTAATTAATGCGCCATGTGTCACCACTTTATGGGAGGTTTTTATTTCACTTTGATTTAGTCTTATTTTATTTTTAATATGTTTGGAAACCAATAAGAAGAAACCGCCCCACTTCTTATTTCTTTTTATTATTTCTTTCTATTATATTAATTAGTTGTTATCTCATAGTATTAAAAATTCAAAAATATTTTAATTTGATCTAAATATTTTAGTTTATTAGTCTTTTCATTTTTTTAGTTAATTTATTATCTTTAAACATTAAGGGAAAAACTCAAAAAATATTAGATAGATTCGTTCTTTCGATTTTATTTATTCCTGACACTTGTGGCCCGATCCAATGGAAAAGGATGTTGTTGTTGACCTATCGTCACTTCGCTTATTATGTGTGTTCTATCTTTACGTTCTCACTTTACAATCTCCAACTATTTTTAACTTCGAAACTTTTTTTCTTAATTAAATGCGAAAGAACTGAACTCAAGAATCTAGCATTCCTCGGGTTCTTTAATGGACCACTCTTGAGGCTAGCCTTCGAGTTGTGTTTTATTTACTCCTTCGTTTCTAAAATTATAAACCCTAAGTCATCAAAAACAAACAAAAATACTTAATTCACAAATCAAATAACGGAGGAACTGAATTCTAGAGTCTAGCACTCCACATAATTCTTGAATAAAATCACTCCTGGGCTAGCCCCACGCATTGTGGTTTATTCGCCCTCTCGTTTCTAAAATACCTAATCGTACAATTAATTATACGAAAGAACTGAACTCAGGAATCTAACATTCCTAGGGTTCTTGAGTCGAATTACTCTTGAGGCTAGCCCTTGGGTTGTAATTCATTCACCCTTTCATATTCAAAGTATCTTAATTCACAAATTAAATAACGGAGGAACTGAATTCTGGAGTCTATCACTTCACATAGTTCTTGAATTAAATCACTCCTGGGCTAGCCCCACACGTTGTGGTTTATTCATCCTCACGTTCCTAAAATACCTAATTTCACAAATTAATTTGCGAAAAAACTGAACCCTGAAGTCTAGCACTCCACGAGTTCTTGATTGAAACACTCTTGGGCTAGCCCCACGCGACGTGGTTCATTCGTTCTTTCGTATCCAAAATACTCATAACACTTTAAAACAATTCAACAACCTTCAAAGACGAGACATGATTCATCTCCGCATGAAACACCTTAACAAAGGTCAAACATTTTCTCTAAAGGAACATTGTTTAAATCTTTCTATCTCGCAAACAAGCTAGCGCTTCAGCCTCCGCCACGAGTATAATCCAACACTTAGAAGATTAGAAAGCGTTTTCAAACAATCGTTCAATTAAAAAACACAAACCATAGTTGCAAGAACTACGAAGCTCTGACTTTCCCACTGCACAAGGGAATACGTAGGCACAGGGATTTTCATCCTTCGCGAGCACACTAATAAAAAACTAACTATTCCTCTATAACGAATAACAATAACTAAAAATATTCATTTTCCCTTTAATAAGCAATCTTAGTAACCCTTAATCATTAAAATAAGACAATAATATATGTTAACATTTAAGCGCAAATTAGACTAAGAGGTTCCCGTTGAGTACAAATTAGACTAAACGGACTTGAGGGGTGCTTAATACCTTCCCCTTGCGTAACTGATTCCCGAACTTAGATTAGTGGTTTAGTTGACTATTTCTTGTCCTATTTAGGTTGTGTCTATATCTCCCTTTTCTTTAGTTAGAATAAATAGAATTAGGTGGTGACTCTGTTATTGTTTTAGGATCGTATTTTTTGATGACAACTGGAGACTCTACTGGGGATTTATGTGTCTAGTGCATAAGAGATTCAAGCCTAACTTAGGATAGTTTGCGCTTGTTTTCTAAATTGTTACTATTTGTACTCTTTATTTACTATTATTATTTTATATGCTCGTCTATTGCTTCCTTATTTATTATATTGCTCATTATATTTGCCAGTTAGATCTTGGGATACATCACGGGTATGACTTTGTACTTGAACTTTGGAAAAAGAAGAGAGAACACCTAGGTTAGATTTGGTAGTTATTAGTGTTAGTATCCAAGAACTCGCTTCTTGAGGGCCTAGCATGATAGCTCCCCTAGATAGTTAGACTTTTCATAGATCTTGTCGCAACGCAACTAGCCTCTCGCGTGACTTAATTCGCGAAAGGGCTGCAACTCTGGGACCCCTAGAACTAGTTTCAAAATTGGCAGTTGTGTAATGTTACTCTCCGAGGGCTCGCCCCTTTTTGGGCCTAACATGAGAACTCCACTCAAGGTAGACCTTATAATCATTATCGTCATGATGCAGCTAGCCTGCGGTAGGGCGTTAGTACGATAAACGTCTGTGACCTTGAGTTTCCTAATACTATTACCATAGAAACTACCCGGTGAGCGGGCTTTATGGGTAAGAAATTTTGAACTCTCCACTTAGGGCTTACCAGTTAGGAGGTTCTAAATTACTTGTACCTTGGATCCAACACCTTGCCTTCATATCCAATTCTGGAACTATTTATGTTTGTGATCCTGATCATTCTGAGCATTGCATTCATTCGCATATCATTTGCATTTGCATTGCATATCATCTCCCAACAATCCCACTCACACATGTCTTATTCTCCGACAGTCAACGGTACTCGACCAGTCACCCGAGAAATATGGAAAAATTGAGCAGGAAAGCAGAGAGCTTAGAGATAGAGTCACTACTTTGAGAAACCATATGTGAATATTCTCAACTACAATGAAAACTCTAGTAGACAATTTTGTGCAGGAGAACAATGAACTCCAAGAAGAGATTCACAACTTGAAAGTTAGTAAGGGACAACTGATTTCTTTAATCAAAGATCTGGTCATTTCTCAGCGTCAGCCAAATTCAACTTCTACTCGTCAGCAACGTCAGAATCAGCGGAGATCTCCAAACAGTCCTGAAGGAGCAACCTACCAGTTTGACCCAATCCCAATAACCTACAGTCAATTGTGGTCTTGTTTTGCCCAAAATTCAATAATGACACCTAGAAAGACCAAATCCATGAGGTCTCGCCCTCGTTGGTTCAATTCAAATACCAGTTGTGAGCTTCATGGTGGAGTACTGGGGCATCCGATTAAAGAGTGCAAATTTTTCCAGGAAAAGGTTCAAGAGATGATCGACTACGAGGTGTTGACCTTCAATGGAGGACGCCCATTTGTGGACGGAGTGCCTTTGTGCTGATAAAAACTCAAGAGAGTCCTGTCCAAGTCAGTTTGTTGATAGAACATGAGAACAGTTTCTTAATACACATGATCGTTCGATGCTTTGGAGTTTATCTTCTCAGTTGTTTAGCTCACTCACTACTTTTCATATGTATTTTTCTTTTTTTGTTAATGCATTTGTTTTTGGCATGTAAGAACTTATTTGTTTTGAATGATTAATGCAATGAATATGTTTGTCTTGAAGTAGTCCATTCATATTCACTCATAATGCTTTTTCTACTTTTATAATGCCAATATTATCCCATCTCCTGCTTAGGTAGAGAATTGGAGGGAGGATGAGGGAATTAGAACGTAAATTCTCTAGTTGAACGCTTTTGAACAAAACCCTACTGATGATGTACAAGCATTGTTTCGAATCCCCAAACGAAATAAGGAGTTAATCCCTAGTCAACCACTTCGAGCCTGGAAGTAGGAGTTTCTTTTGGATAATCCAAAACATTTACGCTTAACCTGGGGCAGGGTAGTGTTCAGTTAATCTGGTTACACGTTCAAATCATAAGATGAAACATCCCATCAAGGAATCCACTACAACAAACGACTTGACAGTCACAACTATCAACCTTCCAAAGATATATATATATATATATATATATATATATATATATATATATATATATATATAAGAGAAAAAAGAAAAAGAGAATCCCACCTAAGTCAAACACTTAAAGAGAGGCTTAGGGACCGAATAGAATAAATTAATCAAAAGAAGTCCTCAAATCCATAAGATTTAGTGACCACCATATCAAATTAAAAGGGGTCAGTGATATCCATAGGGGACAAATAAGATGTCTGTCATTTCAAGTGGACCTTTGAGCATCATCTCTACGCTATCAAGACAAATGTATGTGTCAATTTAGATGGACCTAGGATTGGAGAACATCACGGAGAATGGGTGGGCACCAAATAAACTTTGAGCCTTTATCCTTTGTTTCTAAAACCATGAACCAAACCACTTTACAACCCTCAAAAGTCCTAATTGAAGTAGGGTTTATTTCGAAAGCACACTCGATGAGATAGTGTTTCCTGACTCCTATGAGCTATGCTCAAAACTTGTGTTGGCTTTATAAAAAAAAATGAATATCACATCCTAGCTAGTGATTCGGTCACAGGCTATTGTGAAAATATTTTAAAAAAAACAATAAAAAAAAACTTCGAGACAAACATGTGTGTTGCATTAGTAGTCTCAACATTAACATTTTTCTTGTTAGCATTTGCTTGATATCATAAAAGCCTATGTATGAGTACTAGTGATGAGCTTAATCTCTTGAGATTTGAAACTCTGATGAGTAGTTGAACAACCATTTCAGAGAATGATCATCCCCATGAGTATGTTGCTTGAAGACTTTGCTAGACAATGGCATGTTGCTTGAAGACTTTGCCAGACAAGAGCAGATTGCTTGAAGACTTTGCCAGACAGGGGCATGTTTCTTGAAGACTTTGCTAAACAAGGGCAAGTTGTTTCCCAATTTATTACTTACACATTTTGATCATCCCTAAAAGGATAAGTATTGAAGACTTATTTGTACCAAATACAGTTAATCTGGGGCAGATACGTCGATATTTGACAAAATCTCTCCAAGAGTTTGAAGACACTGGGGAATTTTGAATGTCAAGTCTTCTATAAAATCCTCTTGAGATGATCTCTTCTCACAAACCATTTCGTGGATGTACGACCACGTGTTTCCCTAAGCAAGATGCTCTTGTGATCTACCTTGCAAGTATCTCCAAATGACGGGGTCCTTACGCCAAGTTGCTATGATATGTTAGGTGCATGCCTCGGTATTTTCTTGTGAATTCCTTTTACTACTTAGTGCTTCCAGTGAAATACTAAGTCTAGTATCCCCAATTGAGCCTTGATCCAAGCTTCTCCAGTTGAATGTGATTTTCTCCCCCAACGGAGTACAAATTTACTTCATCCTAATCAAACTTAGTTTGTATGTTTGTTTCCTTCTGATGGACATTGAAGTTAGAAGATTTGTTTGGGTCTATTTCCCAATTGAAGCATCTCTCTCTCTCTCTCCTCAAAGAGTTTTGAGCTTTGTAGCAGGACTTTATTCCATGGATGAATCTCTACCTTATCTTCAATGATTGCGTACACTTTGACGATATTGGTCGAGTATCCGTTTGTTGTGATGTTTATTTCATCACCAGTTTATCTCTTGTGTCTGTTTTGTCTGTTTGTCAGCATAAACATAGCGCATATACATACATGTACATCATAACTTAATTCATATTCATATTCATATTCATGTTGCATTCATGGATGCATACTATCTTCACCTTGGACGTGTTTACCCCCAAGTGTTGTGTTTCCCTTTCTCCAATAGAGTTGTCAGCCATTAGGTAGAAAATGTACATTCCTTCTAACTCCCCATGGAGCTTTTACCCTCGTGGAAAATTTTGCTTTAGCTCTCCTTTCCGCACTTGGATAGGATTAATTCCCCAGTTGAGTTCATTCCTCATGGGTTAGTGTCTTGTGTGACAGTTTCTTTCCAGCTCGTTCCTGGATTGAATTTGGTCTTTGACAATTTTGATGATTGTATTTTCGTACGGAAAATGCATTTATTTGGCACCTTTGAATACTTTTTCTCCCAGAAAGAGTTTATTAAAGGTTCCCCCAGTGAAGACAAATTTTGCTCTCCAGCAGTGTTGCTACAACATTCTCTTGGAGTACTTACACCCGACAACAAGTGGCAGTCTTGTTGTACCCCAAAATTTGACCTCCCACAATCAAGATAATGACTCTCAAGACTTCTCAATGATTATATGATTCTTAAGGTTCTCAATTGATCAGCAAGTGTGAGATTTCCCTCAGACAATGCCCTCTCCTACACAAAGCATCCAGAATTAGGGTTTTAGTTTTCTTCAAGCTAAAATGACTTCCAAGGTCTCAAGTGAGCTTCATAACATCCCATATGACTTTAATAATCCCTATGTCAAGTTTCAGATCTTTCCCAATAAGTTTGACCAGTCACATGATCAGATATGCAAAAATCAGTCAAAGTGGTTAAAAAGTGAAACTGAGGTCAACTGTGGTCAAACTAAAGTCAAACTTCAAGATTTTTTTTCCAACATCAATGTTATGAAGTAAAATTCATCATTTTATCAAGGGTTGATCATGATTCATCAATGAGATCTCAGATCATCAGGAATCAGGAAGTTTCTAAATTAGGGTTTCCTAGGAAAAGTCAACTGAACTTTGACCAGCCATAACTTTCACATGCTTCATAAAAAATTTCCCATCCAAATATCACTTTTAAGGAAATTGAATTATTTACAACTTTGTGTCTCACAAGCCAAGCCTAAAAATGCTTCATTTTGAGGGTATGGGCTAAGACATTATAGGTCCTTTCAAAAGTCAACAAAAAGTCAAATTTTTCCAAAGAGCATAATTTGAAAATGGTAAAAGATATGGACATGAGACAAAAGAGGTTTGTTAGAGGACTATTTAAGCTTTCCAAAATGTTCAATATCATCTTCATAGCCTTAAAATTGAAAGAGTTAAGACTTGGCAAAGTTGAGAAATTTTCAAGGGGTGCATTGAGCAAAAAGGGTCTCAAATCCTTTTTTTTCTCCAAATGGGCTTGTGAAATTGCAATCCAATCTTCATAATAACATCAAGCATGACCCAATTCCAATCATTTCTGATTTTTATAATTTATTTATTATTTATTTGGATTTTATTCATTAAAATTCAATTTAAATCAAAATAAAATATAAAAACTCAATATTTGGATGTCATTCTTATTCTAGAAGCTTTTAAAAATCATTCAAGACTAATTGAGACTCTCCAAATTCGTGCACAACCAAAATATCAAGAATATATTGGATTATTTTTCATATTTTTGGTTGTATCTTCCTTCACCATCAAGTAATTCCAAAAGCCCAATTTCTAACCTAAATTCACTCTATTATATATACACAACAAAGACCTAAGGGGAAGAAATTTTTCAGAGGGCAAGAAGATCATATTCATATTTCAAAATTTCACACAAATTTCAAAAGAATCTTTGAAGCATATTCATGTTTGAAGGTTGCAAACGAATCCTTGAAGCATCTTGAACATATCTCAATCATCTTCATCATCAAATTCATGCCATAATGCCCAATCCGAATCGTTTTTTTCTTTTGTTTTTTTTCATGCTTTTCGATTTCATATATATACTTAATATAAATTGCATTTAAACATTGATTTGTGTTTGTTGTGAGGTATGGATGATTTCTGGACAATTACTTTGAAGTTTCATTGCGGATTCAAGAAGGTCACGAGGAAGAAGATGATGGATTTGATGCGCTGAAGATTTTTTCAAATATTTTGTTTTATATTTTATTTCATTGTTTGATTATGTAAACAATTTCTATCACAAGTTCGCGCTTGTCCCAGTGGCAAATGACTCAATGAAGGGAAAGGGCATGTGTTCAAACCTAGCTTATGGCATTTTTATTTACATTTTATATAAATTTCTTATTATATAATATGTATTTCCTATGTTATTTCCCAGGAGTGCCCACAAAGTGGCAAACATGGGTTCTTCATAATTTTTTTTTTTAAATTTCCTTAATTACCTTAATTTATCTTTTAAACATGGTTAACCTATTTTTTTTAATTAACTTTTTTTTTTCCAACAAATCTTTTTTTTATTAAATTTAGGTTAACATTTTTATTAGTATTATTAGTTTTATATTTAGGTTTATAATTAAACTCTAATTATTTTTATAATTAAACTTTAATTTTTCTTAAAAAAAACCATTAAATTAAATTTCATTAGTTGTTTTTAAAATCTAGTTTCAAAATTATTTTATTATATATAATTTATAATATTTAGTTTCTTTTACCATTTAAGTTTTAAATAATAAAAAAAATACATTTTAATTATTTAGATTTTTTCTAACTCATTTATTTTTCCAGGTTTATTATATAATATATTTTTCAGGTTTATAACCAAAAGGCACGCTTGGCCTAGTGATAAAGACCTAAGTTTACTATTATTGTTAAATTAATTTCTCTTTTTTTGTAAAATATAAAACAAAAACTTTTCTTTTAAAAACTTATATTTTTGTAAACATTTTTATAATTTAGTTCTTTTAGTTTTATTATTTTTATCAATTCATTTATGAATTAAAGAAATAAAACTTATCTTTTGTATATAATTTATTTTAATTCATAAAAACTAATAATTATTTTTAAATAAATTTTCTCTGATAAATTCTGATTTATTTTTGAACTCTAATATTTTTAAGAAAACTTTTAAAACTTATTTTCATAAACCCTAAAAATGTTTTTTTAACCTTAAACATTTTCCTATGTTATTCATAATCTGCCTTGTTATTGTTGCTCTGAAATTTTTCCCTTCACCATTATAACTATGTAACTGTTTCTCACCTGTAAATTTTCATATTTTTATTTTTCGCCTCATAATTATGTAACTGCCTCGAAGCATTGTAATAGTTTAGGAATTTCTTATTTTTGCCTTTAATTTTCCGCCATTTGTTTATATAATTGCGTGGTTAGTAAATAGGGAGTGCAAAACATAATTGAATTAAAAAGACTTAGATAATTAATTAAATAAGATAAATATCTGAAATAAATCATTCACACACGTAAGCCGATCTAAGATCGTCGTCTGCACTTCCTAGGGTATCCCTCTTGGTTGCCTTCTTTAAATGGTCAAGTCCCTCGAATATAGGGGTGTCTTAAGCAAAGTCCATTCACGTATAAATCATCAAGTCCCTACAGATTTAAAAGATCAAGTCCTTTCGAGGTTGCCTACGGAATAATGATCTTGTCCCTTCGAATAAATGATGATAGTCCCTACGAATTTCTAAATACACCCTTTAAGTTGCCTTCATTGACCATACGATGACCCTACACCTGTCCCTTAAACAAATCCAAGGTAATGACTACCTATTCCTTAATAATAGGGATAATCTTACCCTTGAAAGGACATATAAGAACATGAATGACTTAGTCTAGGGTAGGTACCTCATAGTTACTTGCTCACACCTTTAAAAAATACTTTTCACACCTCATAATATTTTCAAACATTTCCAAACAAGACTTTGTATACATCCATACGAGGATCATTACAAAGTACTTAGAAAATTTCTAATTATGCACTACACTTTTCAAAAACAATTAAAGTGAGCTAAGTAACTAAGAGCCCATGGATAACCATGGATATAAAGGGTGTTAATACCTTCCCTTTATATAACCTCTCCCCCGAACCCAAGTCTTTTCAAAAACAGTCTTTCCTGTTCTTTTATGTCCCTTCCTTGTGGATAAAATAAAAGTCGGTGGCGACTCTTGCTATCCGCAACATTTATAGAAAGTTAGTTCTCCCACCGTGTTACAAGTCTCTTTATTTGAGAAGCTTGTTCTTAGCCCTGGATCTCTAGGTGAATCAACGGATGATAGTCTCTTTTCGAGCAGTTCGTTCATCCCCAACAAGGTTATTGTTCTATCAAATGGCATCTCTCCTGTTCGGCAGAGAAGTTTGGTACGAACTTATTTTTCCAACAAATGGCATCTCTCCCAGACAAGGTGAGAAGTTTGTTGTGAATTTCCAATTTCCGTCAAATGGCGTCTATCCCAGACAAGGTGAGAAGTTTGATTGTGAAGTTGTTCTCCATCATATGGCGTCTCTTTCAGAGGAAGGGAAGTATGATGAGTGTTCTATCGAATGGCATCTCTCCAATACACGTTGAGAAGTTTGGTATGAATCTCTTTTTTCAAGCAAATGGCATCTCTCCCGTTCGGCAGAGAAGTTTAGTACGAACTTATTTTTCCAACAAATGGCATCACTCCCAGACAAGGTGAGAAGTTTGTTGTGAATTTCAAATTTTCGTCAAATGATGTCTCTCCCAGACAAGGTGAGAAGTTTGAGTGTGAAGTTGTTCTACATCATATGGCGTCTCTTTCAGAGGAAGGGAAGTATGATGAGGGTTCTATCGAATGACATCTCTCCAATACACGTTGAGAAGTTTGGTATGAATCTCTTTTTCAAGAAAATGACATCTCTCCCAGACAAGGTGAGAAGTTTGTTGTGAACTTACGTTTTCAAGCAAATGGAATCTCTCCTAGACAAGGTGAGAAGTTTGTTATGAATGTCCAATTTCCGCCAAATGGCATCTCTCGCAGACAAGGTGAGAAGTTTGAGCGTGAAGTTGTTCTCCATCATATGTAGTCTCTTTCAGAGGAAGGGAAGTATGATGAGGGTTCTATCAAATGACATCTCTCCAATACACGTTGAGAAGTTAGGTATGAATCTCCTTTTTCTATCAAATGGTATCTCTCCAATACACGTTGAGAAGTTTGGTATGAACTACTTATTTTTTCAAGCAAACGACATCTCTCCAAGACATGGTGAGAAGTTTGCTGTGAATCCTTATTTATTATCAAAATAATATATTTCCAAGCCTCGACAGAAGGTGTTTTCTTTTATTTTCTGGTAAGTCTTAGCAAAAGATTTGCAGTCTACCTAGGCAGAAAGTATTTACTTTTTATGATCTCGACAGTTGCATCCTTAGTTAAATCACGACAGAAGATTTGGCAACAGGTGTGTCCCCAGTTAATACTCGATAGAAGATTCCTAGCATACCTTGGCAGAAGGTATTTCTTTCTTAGATTCTCTGGAAAATCTTGACATTAGATCTCCAGTAGACTTCAGCAGAAGATGTTTTCTCTCCAGGATCTCGACAATAGATTTCTGGTTCGTTTTGATACCTCGAAAGAAGGTATTTCCAAATGATGTTCTAAATCTCAGTAGAAGACTTATCCGTTGGGATTTGTCCAATGACTTCATCTTGGGACTTGTAGACAGTTGTCGTCTGGCTTCGCTCAAGAGAAAATTCCTCGTGTAGATTGTACTACAGTCATGTGTGTGTAATCCCTAGTAGTGTCAATTTTATTTCCCAGTAGCGTTGTAGCCTTTGTCTTGCATTTTATATTGCACGTCATATCATTTTATCTGCATTTCCGGTCAAAATTTTAGGTATTATGATATTTAATCATTTTCCACCTTGAATGTCCCAAAAAAAATTCTTTGTTACTCGTACATTCAGATTCAAGATGATTAAATAAGGGCAAATGTCATACCCTAAATTTTGACCATAAATTTTCAAATTTTCTTTCATCTGACTCATTTTATCGCAATATCGATTGTCAGCCTTTTCTGCATTTTAGTCCATTAATCGTAAATCATGCATTTTTCTAGTTAATCTCGCCTTAATTTAGTTTTGTTTTATCTTAGGTTTTGTTCCGATTTAAAAATAGGATGTTGTCTCATTTTGTCTTTTTCTAAAAAAATAGTTATCTTACATCGTTTAGAATTAATTATTTCAATTTCAATTTAGTTTCAAATTTTAATTAAGAATAATTTTAATTAGATAATTAATTAGTTTCATTTAGATTTAATTAAATCATATTTTATCTAGTTTTAGTTTAGTTTAGATTTTAGTTTAATTTTAGATTATTATTAATTTAGTTTAATTTTTATTTTTATTTAATTTAACTGTTTGTAGTTAACTCAAATTTAGTTTATAATTTAATATTTCGATTTAATTAGATTACTGTTAATTTATTTATTTTTATTTGGTTTAATTTATTTAGTGTAATTTAATTGGCCCCTAAAACTTGTTCCACAAGTCAACCAGTCAAAGAAACCTACACAAGCCACTTTTTTTCCACAAAAAATACAACATGCATCACTGCTCCAATACGCTACCAGTCCGCTCACACAAAACCTTTAACCAAGACTACAAGCCAAAATTATAACTTACACTAAATTAGAAAAATCAGACCTGCAATGAATAAAGTTAGTCAAACAACTACAATTTTATGGTAATTGATAAGGACAATACAAAGAATAACAAGAGAAAAAACAAAATTAGGAAAAGGGGATTAAAAGAGGGGGGAAACGAAGATAGAAAGGGGGAGAGACAGAGTTCTAAAAAATCTGGGAGAGTTTCTTATTTTTTTAAGACTTGTGGATACTGTCTGCAACCAACCATCATTGATCATCCTCAACACAAACACAATCTCTCTATCTCAACCTCAATCTCAAATGAATAACAGAAACTCTTCTTGACCAACAACAACAACGACACCTTGATCTCACCTTCTTCTATTCCTTCACCACCACAAAACTAAAACAAACCGCGAACCACCTCCGGAGAAAACCGCTAAAAACCAGAAAAATCCACGAAGCCGCGAAAAACCCACCGGAACATAACCAAATCCAAAATCAACCTCCAACCCAACCACGCCTCCAAACCATTACCACTGCGAAATCGCAAAACCGAAACTAAATCCCCCACCGACTGAAAAACAAATCAACAACAACCAATATTCAAACCACACAAATCCAACCTGTAACACGGTGGGAGAACTGACTTTAAGTTATGTTGCGGATAGCAAGAGTCGCCACCGACTTTTATTTTATCCAAACGGAAAGGGTATAAAAGAACAGGAAAGACCTTAAGAGAATATTTTGGGTCCGGGGGGTAGGTTATGTAAAGGGAAGGTGTTAGCACCCTTTACATCCATGGTTATCCATGGGCTCTTAGTTACTTAGCTCACTTTTGAATTGTTTTTGAAAGTGTAGTGTGTGAATAGAAAAATTTTCAGAATAGTTGATAATGATCCATGTATGGATGCGTAAAAACTTATTTTTGAAAATTGGTTTGAAATTTGTTTAAGTGTTTGAAAAGTTTGAAGTGAGCAAGTACATAAGAGGAACCTACCCTAAAGTTTTAAGTCTTTCTTGTTCTTTATCCTTTCATTGGTAAGACTATCCCTACTATTAAGGAGTAGGTAGTCATTACCTTGGATGTAAGGGGCATAAGAGGGACATTCTGTTTTATGAAGGCAACTGTGGGGTGTAATAAGCATATAGGAGGGACTATCATCATTTATTCGAAGGGACTTGATTCGTAAAGGCAACCATGAGGGACTTGATGATTTTTTGTTTTAAAAGGGACTTGCTTTATACACCCCACTTGACCTTATGATTTAGGCAACTTGAGGGATAACCTTAGAAAGTGAGACGGCGATTAAAAATCGACTTACGTGTGTGAGTGTTCAATATTAATTATCTTTGATTAAAATGCTCTAATTTTATTTTTAATAGAATACATATTTTTTGCACTCCCTAAATTACTAACCATAGCAATAATTAAATAATTAAAATATTACAAAATTTACATCCGAGAAGCAATTACAACATAATTATAAAAATAATAAATAGCAAAAAATGTAAATATATAGCAAAATAAATATAATAAGCAAAAATAAATAAGTAATTAAAATAGGGGTTAGTGATAAATAAAAAAAATAAGGTTAGTGAGAATAAAATAATAATAATAATAATTAGAAAAATAAACAAGGTTAGAGAAATAATAATAAGAAATATAAGATAATAATAAATAATAATATAGTTAGTAACAATAATTAAAATAAATACAATTAAATAAGAAATATTATAATGACAAAAAATTGGGTTTTAATATATAACATTTAATAAGAATTAATTAAAAAAATTTCAAACATAATGCAATTATAAATTCTAATTATTACAAATTTAATCATTTTTTTTAAACATATATTAGTATTTATTTATTAAAAAAAACAATTATTTACATATTATAAGGAGAAAATAAATTTTAAATATTATATTCACAAAATTAATCATATTTATAAAATTTAATTTTATTAGTTATTATATTTACAAAATTATTCTAAAAATATAATTATTGTAAATTAAATTGTTTCTAAACATATATTAAAAGAAAGATAATTTGGATTATAAATATATTTACAAAATTTACAAGAATCATATTAAATAAATAAATAAATATATATAATAATTACATTAAGGATTAGAAAATAAAATTATTTAGGAAAAAAAATAATTAGGTTTTATTTTAGAAAATATTTTTAAGGTTTATAATATAAGATTATTTTAGCTAATATACATATTATAATTTATTTACATGATTATAAAAATAATTTTTCAGGAAAAAAAAAGAAATATAGAATTTGAATTATATTGAACATATATCTATAACATTATTTTAATTATATTTATATACATATGATTTTAATAATTAAATAAAAGAAAATAGAAAAATTGCAAAAAAGAGAGAAACTTACCTGGTTGGGATTTGATCCCATGACATCACACTTGCCAGCAACAACAATAACCATCAGGCTAGCCCACACGCAGGCAACAATGAAGGGAGGAGAATTTGTTTTGTGCTTTGCCTGAAAAATCCAGAAAAATAAAGAAACAAAAAGGCCTGGGGTGGGAATCGTACCCAGGACCTTATGAATGTATACGCGCATGCTTGACCGCCTGGCTGGGAGAGCCCTTCTGGTCATATGGTGATAACATATCATAATATATTACATCTTCTTGTTATCCTAAAAAATAAGAACAAAAACAATGCACTGGCCAAGAATCGAACTGGTGTCCTCACAATATACACGCATCAGTCTTACCACTGAACCACAAGCACGCTTGTGATAAACAAATCAAACATAATTCATAAAATATTTTCAACAATATTTGAATTTCCTGAGCGCGCGAAAGACATTCTTCTTCCCCAAATTTCCTGCGAATTTCCTTTTGAATTTTCCTGCGAAATCTATTGCAAGTTCTTCATGGTGTCAAACCTGCGAAAATCAAACTCATACCAAACAGCAATGATTCATGAAATTAATTACAGTTTTGTGATCCTTGTATCTCATAGAACCTTCCTATGTGTCCAGAATTCATTTATATTTGTTGAATCATTAAACCCTAAAATTGAGCTCTAAACCCTAATAATGGCCGCGGGTGATATAGGTCATGAAGCTTCAATCCAATTGTCCAGAATCGTTCCTTGGAACCTCACAAACACAAAAGCTCAAACAAAATTCATTAATAATGCACAAATGAACAGAATCGAAAAATTGAAATTCAAGATAAAGTTTGATTCGGGTAGAACATTATGGCATGATTTGAATGCTTATGAATGATGATTCATGATCCATGATGTCCAAGGAAGCCAACCATGTTCTTATTTTACCTTTTAGAGCCTTGGAAGATGGAATCCGAATTTCACTTTTTTGATGAATTTTTGAATTTTTGAAACTTACCCTTGGCTGCTGGCATTCGTGAATCAATGTTAGGTTTGTGTTTAGTATATATATGTGAGTGAATTAGGTTAAGAAAACTCATTGGTTGTGTGGAGATTTGATCCAAAAAAGATTGAAAAAGATCATGGTGTAAAAGTCAAATATTTGTTCATGAAGACTTGCTATTCTTGGATCAATCTCATGATTCCTTTCTCTTTCAAATTCAATCAACATTTATGAAATTCTAGAAACTCAATCTTCACCCAAAAATAGATTTTCATATTTTATATTTATTTAAAATGATTTTTATGAATTAAATCAATAATAAATAAAAATAAAATAATAAAAATTCTGAATTTTGGTCAATTGGGTCGTGCATGATGATATGATGTGGATTGGATCACAATTTAGCAAGCCCATTTGGAAGGAATTGGTTCTAGACCCCCATTTTCAATATAAACCATCACAAAATTTCCCAACTTTGCAAGAGCATATATCCCTCAATTTTAAAGGTATGAGGGTGTTATTGGACTTTTTGGAAAGCTTGAAGAGTCCTCTAAACAACCCCATTGGTTTCAGGTCCATATCATTTACCAATCTCAAGTTATGCCCTTTTGAAGTTGTTGACTTTTTGTTGACTTTTGAAATGACCTATAATGTCTTAGCTCATATCTTCCAAATGAAGCATTTTTGGGCTTAACTTGCAACATCAAAGTTGTATAGAATTCAATTTCCTTCAAAATGAGCTTTGGATGGAGACTTGATGATGAAGTATGTGAAAGTTATGGCTGGTCAAAGTTCAGTTGACTTTTACTGAGGAAACCCTAATTTAGAAACTCCTGATTATTGATGATCTGGAATCTCCTTGATGAATCATGATCAACCCTTGATCAAATGATGAATTTTACTTCATATACTTGATGTTGGAAAAAAATCATGAAGTTTGACTTTGGTTTGACCACAGTTGACCTCAGTTTGACTTTTTAACTGTACTGACTGATTTTGACTTATCTGATCATCTGACTGAGCAAACTTTTGAGAAAAGTCTTGAAACTTGTCATGGGGGTTCTTATACACATATAAGATGTTATGAAGCTCACTTGAGGTATTGGAAGTCCATTTAGCCTGATTAAAGTCAAAACCCTAATTTTGGATGCACTGCCTAGGAGGTGCCTTGTCTAAGGGAATTATCAATTCTTCTGACCAATTGTGAACCTTGTGAACCTTGTGAACCATCATAACATGTCTTGTGATACTCATGGGAGGTATTGTGAAGCTTATGAACCTTGTGAATCTCATGAAGTGGCTTTGTAGACCTCATGATCCACAGGAGAGCTTTGTAATCATTGTGAACCTTGTGAACCTTAAAGAAGTGACTTGTAGACTTTATGAACTTCATGAAAGGTATTGAAAGCATTATAGAACTTGTGAACCTTGTGAACCTTCAAGAAGTGACTTATGGACTTCATGAACCTCATGAAAGGTCTTGTAAATGTTGAGAAGCTTGTGAACCTTGTGAACCTTCAAGAAGTGACTTGTAGACTTCCTGAACCTCATGAAAGGTTATATAAGCATTGAGAAACTTGTGAACCTTGTGAACCTTCTTAGCACATAAAGTCTTGTATTGTGAGGGCAAATTTTGGGGTGCAACAGCTGCCCCTGTTCAATTTTCTGAAACCTGAGGGGTTAGATTGGTACATTTGCCAATCGTGACCTGGAAGGTTGAAGGGGATTGAACACAAAAGCCCAAAAATTTGCACTCGCCAGTGCATAGAGTGATACAGATGGCTAGTTGAATATGATTGAGTGGGCTTAAAGATTCCACTAAGGGAAAGTTCTTCAGATATATTTCTTGGAAGATAAAGCAGTCCAAAATATGGAGGTATAATGAAAACTGTCAGGAGTCTGGAGCAGTCCTGAGGTATTGATGATATGCTTTCAGGAGACTGGAGTAATCCTGATGTAACAGCATGTCTTCAGGGGGATGAGAAGTAATCTTGATATATGAGAAGCTATCAGGAGTCTGGAGCTGTCCTGAGGTAGCAATATAATTTCCAGAGGGTAGAGCAATCTTGAGAGATTGATGATATGCTTTCAGGAGACTGGAGTAATCCTGATGTAACAGCACGTCTTCAGGAGGATAGAGCAATCAATAATGATAACCCTAAAGCAGTCTTGAAGTAATAATATGATTTCAGGAGGATAGAGCAATCAATAATGATAACTCTAAAGCAGTCTTGGAGTAATAATATGATTTCAGGAGGATAGAGCAATCAGTAGCTCTAAAGCAGTCTTGAAACAATGAGAAGTTGTCAGGAGGATGAAGCAACCCTGAGGTAATAATATGATATGCTTTCAGGAGACTGGAGTAATCTTGATGTAACAGCATGTCTTCAGGAGGGTAGAGCAATCCTGATGATCATTTGTTGGATAATTAACCTGAAAACAAGGTAGCATTCTGTATGATAGTGTTATTTTATGCATTATGTATGCATGTATGATATGATGCACTTAGGTAAATGTATTATTTATTTATGGATATGTATGTTATGGTATGATATAAATGATGTATGTATGATATGATACTGCCGAAAGAGTCTGGATATCTTCGTATAACAGCTACTGGCCAGAGAAGATAAATCCCGATTCGTTGTTGAAGAATATATTATACATAACCTTCCGTCTGCTGGGGATAACAGGGTATAGATAACCTCCCGTATGCTGGGGATAGTAAGGTATATTTCACCTCCCGGATGCTGGGGATAATAAGGTATATATAACCTTCGTCTTTGTTTGATGGTAGGGTAGATATAATATCCCGTCTTCGATTGATAGTAGAGTAGATAGAACACCCGTCTTCGTTCGTCGTATCCTTATTGGAAAGTAATTTCCCGTACATCCGTATGAGGATAAAAGAGATGGATATAAATTCCAGGGGAGATGTGACTTTATGAAGATGGATTTGTCCTACTGAGGTATTTGTAGCTGTTTTATAGAGATGAACCGGCGAAGCTTCGTTGAAATCCTTCCCTCGTTCGTCCTTAGTAAATACTATTACTGCATTTTCATGCATTTATGGTAAACATCAATCATATTAAAAGTATACATGCATTTCTGGTAAACATCAATCATATTCAAAAGCATACATACATTCAAATACAACCAATGGACGTTTCGCTTATGTAAATAGGGTAAAAGTAAATCTGGATTCAAAAGATGGAATTTATTTATATCAAAAAGTGACCCATACACGGGTAAGTTTGTACAAGGAGACATAAACCCTAGTAAGAGGATTTTGTCATAAAGTTTTTACAAAACAGAGAGAATCAGCTATGTGGGAGATAATCCTATTGAGTTTCAATTCTACTATTGCCATTATCTTCAAGTATCTCATCTTCTGCTGTTGAGACGGGAATGATTGGATTGAGCTTTATCTGTTCGAGCTTGAGTAAGTAGCACAACTGGTTGCAGTCTCATGGGTGATCCAAACGAGACATAGTCATACGCTTTAACCCCTAATTTTTGCCTGGATTGCCCTTTCAGGTTTTCAATCCACCGGGATACCCTTTTTTGCCCAAGCCGCCTTTTCAGGTTTTCGACTTGCCGGGTGTACATCTTTTTATGTATATCCCTAATTTTTGCCCAAACCCTTTTGGTTTGCCGGGATGCCCTTATTTTTGCCTAGGCCTGTCAACCTAGCGGGTCTCTTTTTATGCGTAGTATTTTTTAACTATGTCTGCGTTTACAGGCTGTGGGAAGTCTTCACCATCCATTGTAGTCAATATCATGGCACCTCCTGAGAACACTGTCTTGACTACAAATGGTCCTTCATACGTTGGAGTCCACTTGCCCCTAGGATCACCCTGTGGTAATATGATGCGCTTGATTACCAAGTCACCAACCTGATATACCTTTGGCTTAACCTTCTTGTTAAAAGCTTTGATCATTCTCTTCTGGTACATCTGGCCATGACAAACTGCTGCTAGCCTTTTCTCATCAATCAAATTTATTTGGTCCAGTCGAGTCTGAATCCACTCATCTTCATCCAAGCCTGCATCCTTCATAATTCTCAAGGAGGGAATCTGAACTTCAATGGGCAGAACTGCTTCCATACCATAGACTAAGGAGAATGGGGTTGCCCCTGTTGAAGTACGTATTGTAGTACGATAACCATGAAGAGAAAATGGTAACATCTCATGCCAATCCTTGTAAGTAACAATCATCTTATGCACGATCTTCTTAATGTTCTTATTAGCAGCTTCGACTGCCCCATTCATCTTCGGACGATACGGAGAAGAGTTGTGATGCTTAATCTTGAACTGCATGCAGAGATCAGTAATCATAGTGTTGTTCAGATTAGAGCCATTGTCAGTGATAATCCTTTCAGGGATGCCATACCTACATATGAGATTATTCTTAATGAACCGAGCCACAACATTCTTGGTAACAGATGCAAATGAAGCTGCCTCCACCCACTTCGTGAAGTAATCAATAGCAACCAGGATGAAACGATGCCCATTGGAAGCAGTAGGCTTGATCTCACCAATCATATCAATGCCCCACATGGCAAAGGGCCAAGGAGCAGTCAACACATTCAATGGTGATGGAGGTATGTGTACTTTATTAGCATAAATTTGGCACTTGTGACATGTTCTGGAGTGTTGATAGCAGTCAGCTTCCATGGTAGACCAATAGTAACCTGCTCTCAAAATCTTCTTTGCCATAGTATGACCACTAGAATGAGTGCCAAAGGTCCCATCATGCATCTCTTCCATAATTTATGTAGCTTCCTTCTTATCCACACAACGAAGCATAGTTGAATCATGATTGCGCTTATACAGAATGCCATTACTCAGAAAGAACTTAGCAGAAAACCTTCTCAGGAACTTCCTATCTTTGACAGATGCCCCTTCAGGGAATTCCTGAGCTTCAAGATATCTTTTCACTTCATAGAACCAAGGCTTCTCCTCTGCCCCTTCAGTGTCAATCTCATTGCAGTATGCAGGCTTCTCAAATCTATCAATGGTAATCTTGGGAGCTTCATCATCCCAACTGATCTCAAACATAGATGCCATGGTGGCCAATGCATCTGCCAACTGATTCTCTCTTCGTGGAATATGTCCAAAGGTGATCTCTTTGAAATGCGGGATCAAAGACAACACATGCTCTCTGTAAGGAATGAGGTTGTCATGCTTGGTATCCCAATCTCCTTTAACCTGACTTATTACCAGGGCTGAATCTCCATACACATCAAGGAACTGAATCTTCATATCAATAGCAGCTTTAATACCCAGGATACATGCCTCATACTCAGCCATGTTATTGGTACAATAGAAACAAAGTCTGGCAGTAATCGGGGTATGACAACCTTCAGGGGAACTAATCACAACACCAACACCATTACCAAGTGCATTAGAGGCACCATCAAAAACCATAGTCCATCGGGATCCTTGTTCAGGTCCGTCATATTGTCCAGGTTCTTTGGTAATAATCATGATATCTTCATCAGGGAACTCAAAATTCATTGACTGATAATCATCCACTGCTTGATGAGCCAAATGATCAGCAACAATACTTCCTTTAATGGCCTTCTGAGTAGTATACTGTATGTCATATTCCGTCAAGATCATTTGCCATCTTGCAATTCTTCCGGAGAGAGCAGGTTTCTCAAATATGTACTTGATTGGATCCATCTTCGAAATCAACAAGGTAGTATGGGTCAACATATACTGTCTTAGTCAGCGAGCAGCCCATGCCAAAGCGCAGCAAGTTTTCTCGAGCAGTGAGTATCTTGTTTCACAGTCGGTAAACTTTTTGCTAAGGTAGTATATTGCCTGCTCTTTTCGACCAGACTCGTCATGTTGCCCCAACACACACCCCATTGAATTGTCTAACACTGTTAAGTACATAATCAAGGGTCTTCCATCAACTGGTGGCATCAAAATTGGTGGTTCTAGCAGGTATCTCTTGATTTCATCAAAGGCAGTCTGGCACTCATCATTCCATTCCATCACCTGATCTTTCTTCAACAACTTGAAGATTGGCTCACAGATGGTAGTTAATTGGGAAATAAATCTTGCAATGTAGTTCAATCGTCCCAAGAAACCTCTAACCTCCTTCTCAGTACGGGGAGCTGGCATCTCTCGTATAGCTTTCACTTTTGCAGGATCCACTTCAATACCTTTTCCACTGACAATGAAACCCAGTAATTTACCAGACCTAACTCCAAAAGTACACTTGTTTGGATTCAATCTCAACTTGTATTTTTTCAACCTCTCAAACAACTTGTGCAGATGATCAAGATGTTGCTCTTCATTCTGAGACCTGGCTATCATATCATCCACATATACCTCTATCTCATGATGGATCATATCATGAAACAAAGCTACCATAGCACGCTGATATGTTGCCCCTGCATTCTTCAAACCAAATGGCATTACCTTATAGCAAAAGGTGCCCCACTGTGTCACAAATGTTGTCTTCTCCATATCTTCGGGTGCCATCTTGATTTGATTGTAACCAGAGAAACCATCCATAAAAGAGAATACCTTATGCTGAGCAGTGTTGTCTACCAGAATATCAATATGAGGAAGTGGAAAGTCATCTTTAGGGCTAGCCTTGTTCAAATCTCTGTAGTCCACACACATACGTACCTTACCATCTTTCTTAGGAACTGGTACCACATTTGCAACCCACTGAGGATAAGAAGTTACTGCTAAGAACCCTGCATTGAACTGTTTCATTACCTCTGCCTTGATCTTTTCTGACATTTCAGGACGCATACGACGAACCTTCTGCTTCTTTGGACGACAATCTTCTTTCACTGGTAAACGGTGAACCACAATGTCTGTATCCAACCCTGGCATATCTTCATAAGACCAAGCAAAGATCTCCACATAGTCACGTAACATCTGAATCAACCTGCTCTTGACACTATCTTCTAAATCAGCCCCTATCTTGACCTCTTTTCTGTTTTCTTCAGTTCCCAGATTCACAACTTCGACTGGCTCTTCATGTGGCTGTATAGCTTTTTCTTCTTGTTGTAACAACCTAGCAAGCTCTACAGGTATTTCACAATCGTCCTCATTTCCGTCTTCAGTTTGATAGATCGGATTCTCGAAATCATAATTGGCAATAGTAGAACTGTTATCAACAGGATCCAGAGTGGATGAGGATCTGCATTTTAGTGATGTGGGTGTGTGTAAGAACACATAGCTGATAAAGCAAAAATAAAATAAAAGAAAGACAAGGAACACAATATTTACGAAAACGAGACGTCCACTGATTTTATTGAATGAAGTATGCAAATGAAATGACAGCCCGTAACAAGCACACCATTGTGCCCCGGGTAAGGCACATGGCTTGAAAGTTTTATTGTTCAGAAATTACAAAATTTAAAATATAACAACACAGTAATAGTATTTACTCCTGACTAAAGGAGATAGGGATAACATCTTCAGCTTTCCAATTATTGAGTCCAGCACCCACAGTAGGAAAAATCCATGCATCCAAGTTGTAGTCTTCATCTTGATCTCCCACAACATTAATCTGGTCCTTCACAACCCCTTGATTAGTGATATGGGCAGCACGAGCACGACGAACAGCCTTCTGGGACTCTGCAGTGAAACCCAAACCAAACTTGTCAGACTTGTATGGAATATCAGGAAGCTGACCCCAAATAGTACAACCACCTTCATCCACCACAGCTCTAGCATCATTGAGGGAGGCCATTGCCATTGTTGGAGGCTTTCTGGTGACCACAGGAACTTTCTTCACAACAGGAGGAGCTACATAATCATTAACAACCCAAGGAACCACTTCAAATGTCTGACACGGAGTCTCAATGTATTCACCTTCCATTTCCAAATACTTGAAGGTATTGACATGGCTGACAAAGTATTCTTCTTCTCCATAGACAGTAACAACCTTTCCATCCACCGGATATCTCAACTTTTGGTGCAATGTAGAGGTTACAGCACCTGCCCCATGGATCCAGGGACGACCAAGCAGACAAGAGTATGAAGGACGAATATCCATCACATAAAATGTAGCAGTAAACACCTGGGAACCAACTTGGATTGGAAGATCAATTTCCCCATGCACTACTCTTCTAGAACCATCAAAAGCCTTTACCACAATATTACTGGGCTTCAGCACAGCATCTTCAGGACTCAGCTTGTTCAGGACTTCCTTAGGCAACACATTCAAAGAGGAACCATTGTCTATCAGCACATGTGACAGGGTAGTGCCCCTGCATTCAATTGAGATATGCAAGGCCCTGTTATGATCCCTCTTGGCAGGGGTCAAATCAGCATCAGAAAATCCTAACCCATTGTCATAGGTCAGGTGGGCAACACAGTTCTCAAATTGGTCAACAGAAATTGCACTGGGTACATGAGCCATCTTCAGAAACTTGATCAATGACTTGGCATGAGCCTCAGAACATAACAACAAGGACAGCATAGAAATCTTTGAGGGAGTATGCCCCAACTGATCAACAATGTCATAATCACTCTTGCGAATGATTTTCAATACTTCTTCCATCTGCTTAGAGAGGTCATCAGCAGCTGGCACATCAGTAGATATAGGCTCCATAACAGGACCCTTGCCCCGAGCATCAGTGGTGGAGGTAGCAGCAGGAGTAACTGCCTTCTTGGAAGTATCTGGAGGAGAGAAAACTCTTCCACTACGAGTGATCTTGCTAGATCCAGCAATATTATCAATGTCAACAGGCACATCAGCTACAGGCTCTTGCTTGACACCATGGATGTAAACATCAGACCCATAGTGCCAAGGCACAGCTTTGTCAGACGTATATGGGATAGGACCAGGAGTAGTAATGACCACAGGAGCTACTCTGGCTTCAGCAACAACTTTCACGGGACCTTCAGCAGTAATTTTGATGGGACCCTGATGAGTGATTTTAATGGGACCCTTTGAAGTGATTCTTATTGGTACTTTGTCAACCATGTCAACCTCTTCAATCTTCCTACCCTGAGTCAGATGATCCACCATACTTTCTACAGACGACGGAGTCCTCTCAAACACTATAGCATACTTATCCATGAGACGCTGAATTCCATCTCTCAATATGAAGCAACTATCCGGCTTATAAGTACAATACAAACAATCTTCACGACAACCTGGAAAGATCCCAGCTTGTACTAACCTCTTTTTGATAACAGACAGTGGTGTGGTCAATTCCATAACTGAATAAACATGTAGATCTTCTTCAATGGCATTGACCGCCTTCTCGTGATTTGGCATTGGAGCAGTAATCACATTGGGAGTACCCGGAGGATCAAACTCAATTTCTCCAGCATCAATCATATCTTGAATTTTATTCTTCAAGACCCAGCAATTATTAGTATCATGTCCCTGACAGTTTGAATGGTATGCACACCGTGCATTGGGATTGTACCTGGGAGAGGTAACATTGGGATTCTGAGGAGCCTCTTTCAAAGTAATAAGTTCAGCCTTCAACAAATGTTGCAATGCCTGAGCCATCGACATGTTGATCTTCGTGAACTGTCTTCTAGCCCTCTGTTGGTTGCCCTGTGGTTGATCTGTTGTTGCAGGAGTTGGATTTGAAATATGCACTGCACTAACAGACTGATGCCTTCTGTTACGATCAGGCTGACCATAAACATCATTAGATTCTTTCTTCCCAATGGGAGGCTTCTTTGCAGCACCTGATGAGGAAGCACCCATTTGGATCTTACCATTCTTTATACCATTCTCTACTCGCTCTCCTGTCATGATCAACTCAGTGAAGCCAGATGATGAGCTTCCAATGAGATGACTGTAAAACGGACCATTCAGCATGCACATGAACATATCAACCAGCTCCCTATCAGTTAAAGGGGGTTGAACTCTTCCAGCTAAATCTCTCCACTTCTGAGCATACTCTTTGAAACTTTCTTTGGCACCCATAGACATGCTCTGAAGCTGCATGCGAGTGGGGGCTAAGTCAGCATTGTATTGGTACTGCTTATAGAAAGCTTCAGCAAGATCATTCCAGTCTCTGATGTTGACACTCTCCAACTGATAATACCACTCCAACTGAGCTCCAGATAAACTCTCTTGAAAGAAATGGATCCACAACTTTTTATCAGCAGTGTGGGGTTGAATTCTTCTGACATAGGACCTTAGATGCAGTTTGGGACAAGAGACCCCATCATAAACAACAAATGTAGGAACCTTGAAACCAATGGGTATGACTACCCCAGATATCAGACTCAAATCCTCAAAATCCAGCCCAGATGACTTCTGCAACTCCATAGCATCCATCCTATCCACCAGCATCTTGAATTTGTCTTCATTAGGCTCATGGTAGTAGTTAGCCTCAGAATCAGAGTCCCCCATTGTATGGTGGAGACTGCCTACCTCTTGCTCAGATTCTTCAGATTCATAGTCTTCAGCTGGTTCTTTGGTCTTGGCAAGACCTTTGAACCTTCTTCCCATGTTGATCAACCCAGCAGACCTTCTAGCCTTCTTAGTCTTCTTGGCCAGCAGTGCCTTCAATTCATCCTGCCCCTTGGACAGGTTCAAGATCAGCTCTTGGAACTGTGCATTCTGTGCCTGGAGATCCTTAACTGATTGTTCAAGAGCCATTGCTGAAATAAACAGCAAGAAGATGAGAAACCTGTGCACAATTATAAACCTGTGATGCAATGAAATGATATGGTAATGCATATGCAATGTTTTCAAGGACCGCAGGATTTAAATTTGCTTAGACAAACACGAAAGTAAACTTTTATTAGTAATAACTTGTTTTGCCTTTTAGGCTTACAAAAATGAAAATGAAATAAGTACAAAAGATGGGATTTTAAGTCTCCCATGGATGTTTCCTCTTTGTGTTGAGGTAAGAGTTGAGGTTCCGTTCCTCATGAAGTAGCTTTGTTAGTTCCAGAATCTTTTCTTGGCTTGCTTTGTAATGAGCCTCGAAAGTATCCCTTTGCTCCTTCAATTGGATCCATGATCTCTGCAAGTCTTCCTTATCAGTAGGCATGTCTGGGTGAAGGATGGTATAAGCAGTGTCTCCTTCAGCAACAGGTTCCATGGTAACTGGTAGGACGGCAGGATATGGCATCATGAGTGTCTGAGCACGAGATCGTACCCATCTGAGATAAGCCTCCATAGGAATAGTGTACTTAGGCTCCAGTGTCTTGCTGTCAATCCTGTTTACCTTTCCCCAAGCTCGTATGAATCTTTGACGGTAACCCTGAAGATCGTTGTCGTAATCAAACACAATGCCCTGAATCAACATGTCATGTGGGCCATCACTTCGGGCGTAACCAAACTGTCGTAAAGCTAGAGAAGGGTTGTAGGTGATGCCTCCTCTTATGCCTAGAAGTGGCACATTAGGGAACTCCCCACAACGGTCAATGATGGTGACATTCTCCATAGATCTGGAGCACCAATGGATGTCTGAGTGAGAAAGTGACATGATCCTCTTGGACCATCTGAACCCTTGCTCATTCTTCATTACTGAGCGAGGAAGGTGAGAAATAAACCACCTAGAAAGCAAAGGTATGCAGCACATCAAAGTTCCTCTTGCCTTTGTAGTACGGGTGTGAAGAGAATGCAGGATGTCTCCAAGCAATGTAGGCACTGGATTGTGACTCAGGAAAATGTTGATGGCATGAACATCTATGAACTGATCTGGATTGGGGAACAATACTAAACCGTATATCAGTAAGGCTAAGATCTCCTCAAAAGCATCATAGCTCATGGCCTTCAAGAACATTTGAGCCTTATCCATTAGCACCTTGGCAAGAATACCCTTGACTCCGCTTCTCGTCTCTAGAACAATGTCAGATTTCTTCAGATGTAGAGCTGCAGCAATAACCTCTGGTTTAAGCTCCTTCTCTAAGCCTGTGAAAGGTCTTTGATCAAGAACAGGTATACCCAGAAGTTTGGAGAACTCCTCCATGGTTGGAACTAGTTGATAGTCGGGGAATGTAAAGCAATGGTGCTTAGGGAAAAAGAACTGAAACAGAACACTCATCATGTCTTCATTGAACCCGGAAGTGACTAGATCCAATAGGTGACCATGTCTCTTGATGAACTGGGAATGATCAGACACTTGAGAAACCAACTCTTTAAGTTTAGCAGGTATGCTCACAAAGTTGATCCTGATGGTGTTTCTACGAGCAGAAGCCATGACCTGCAACAAAGAACAAAGATAAATCCTTTGGTCCTTGAAATGGTTAGTGAAAATGCTATGCTTATGATGCATGATGATGTCATGATGTTATGCTCAATCACAAACATGTGGCACACACAAACAAGTCACACCATAGCCCTAGGTTTAAAGGCTTGCATGAGGTTTAAGGTAAGTACCCTCCCCTGAAGTTAGTTGGTTCATCCTGTCCTATGAAAGTAACCAGGTTCTAAGGGATCTCAATATCATTGATCCTTCACAAGGGTGGTTGTTCAGAAGGCAACTTACTTGCCAACCAAAACCCTCCAAGTTTAAGATCTCAATGAGCGTAGTATCGAGTGTCAACCAACTTCAGTCTGCACCAAAGCCGGTTACCTCACTACTTTCTAAAGGCCAAGATGAGTTAACTAGGGTTCTAAAAGTTAGTTAGTGCATTGACAACATATGGCAGCCTCATATTATCCTCAACTTGACTTAAGGAACATAAGCACCAACCAAGAAGTCGCACTAACTATGGCCACCAGATCAACCGTATCGATATACGTCGTACAGTTTCCTTGGTCTATTGCCATTTACCTAAGGTACACTAGATCCGGGTTAGGACCTTTCACACATAAGAGCACCCCAACAATGTAAAGTAAAGCAAACAAGGCAAACAATATTAAAGTGATCTAATTCCTAAGGGTACCCCTCTTTTATTAAATCCCCAGCAGAGTCGCCAGTTCTGTAACACGGTGGGAGAACTGACTTTAAGTTATGTTGCGGATAGCAAGAGTCGCCACCGACTTTTATTTTATCCAAACGGAAAGGGTATAAAAGAACAGGAAAGACCTTAAGAGAATATTTTGGGTCCGGGGGGTAGGTTATGTAAAGGGAAGGTGTTAGCACCCTTTACATCCATGGTTATCCATGGGCTCTTAGTTACTTAGCTCACTTTTGAATTGTTTTTGAAAGTGTAGTGTGTGAATAGAAAATTTTTCAGAATAGTTGATAATGATCCATGTATGGATGCGTAAAAACTTGTTTTTGAAAATTGGTTTGAAATTTGTTTAAGTGTTTGAAAAGTTTGAAGTGAGCAAGTACATAAGAGGAACCTACCCTAAAGTTTTAAGTCTTTCTTGTTCTTTATCCTTTCATTGGTAAGACTATCCCTACTATTAAGGAGTAGGTAGTCATTACCTTGGATGTAAGGGGCATAAGAGGGACATTCTGTTTTATGAAGGCAACTGTGGGGTGTAATAAGCATATAGGAGGGACTATCATCATTTATTCGAAGGGACTTGATTCGTAAAGGCAACCATGAGGGACTTGATGATTTTTTGTTTTAAAAGGGACTTGCTTTATACACCCCACTTGACCTTATGATTTAGGCAACTTGAGGGATAACCTTAGAAAGTGAGACGGCGATTAAAAATCGACTTACGTGTGTGAGTGTTCAATATTAATTATCTTTGATTAAAATGCTCTAATTTTATTTTTAATAGAATACATATTTTTTGCACTCCCTAAATTACTAACCATAGCAATAATTAAATAATTAAAATATTACAAAATTTACATCCGAGAAGCAATTACAACATAATTATAAAAATAATAAATAGCAAAATAAATATAATAAGCAAAAATAAATAAGTAATTAAAATAGGGGTTAGTGATAAATAAAAAAAATAAGGTTAGTGAGAATAAAATAATAATAATAATAATTAGAAAAATAAACAAGGTTAGAGAAATAATAATAAGAAATATAAGATAATAATAAATAATAATATAGTTAGTAACAATAATTAAAATAAATACAATTAAATAAGAAATATTATAATGACAAAAAATTGGGTTTTAATATATAACATTTAATAAGAATTAATTAAAAAATTTTCAAACATAATGCAATTATAAATTCTAATTATTACAAATTTAATCATTTTTTTAAACATATATTGGTATTTATTTATTAAAAAAAACAATTATTTACATATTATAAGGAGAAAATAAATTTTAAATATTATATTCACAAAATTAATCATATTTATAAAATTTAATTTTATTAGTTATTATATTTACAAAATTATTCTAAAAATATAATTATTGTAAATTAAATTGTTTCTAAACATATATTAAAAGAAAGATAATTTGGATTATAAATATATTTACAAAATTTACAAGAATCATATTAAATAAATAAATAAATATATATAATAATTACATTAAGGATTAGAAAATAAAATTATTTAGGAAAACAAATAATTAGGTTTTATTTTAGAAAATATTTTTAAGGTTTATAATATAAGATTATTTTAGCTAATATACATATTATAATTTATTTACATGATTATAACAATAATTTTTCAGGAAAAAAAAAGAAATATAGAATTTGAATTATATTGAACATATATCTATAACATTATTTTAATTATATTTATATACATATGATTTTAATAATTAAATAAAAGAAAATAGAAAAATTGCAAAAAAGAGAGAAACTTACCTGGTTGGGATTTGATCCCATGACATCACACTTGCCAGCAACAACAATAACCATCAGGCTAGCCCACACGCAGGCAACAATGAAGGGAGGAGAATTTGTTTTGTGCTTTGCCTGAAAAATCCAGAAAAATAAAGAAACAAAAAGGCCTGGGGTGGGAATCGTACCCAGGACCTTATGAATGTATACGCGCATGCTTGACCGCCTGGCTGGGAGAGCCCTTCTGGTCATATGGTGATAACATATCATAATATATTACATCTTCTTGTTATCCTAAAAAATAAGAACAAAAACAATGCACTGGCCAAGAATCGAACAGGTGTCCTCACAATATACACGCATCAGTCTTACCACTGAACCACAAGCACGCTTGTGATAAACAAATCAAACATAATTCATAAAATATTTTCAACAATATTTGAATTTCCTGAGCGCGCGAAAGATCTTCTTCTTCCCCAAATTTCCTGCGAATTTCCTTTTGAATTTTCCTGCGAAATCTATTGCAAGTTCTTCATGGTGTCAAACCTGCGAAAATCAAACTCATACCAAACAACAATGATTCATGAAATTAATTACAGTTTTGTGATCCTTGTATCTCATAGAACCTTCCTATGTGTCCAGAATTCATTTATATTTGTTGAATCATTAAACCCTAAAATTGAGCTCTAAACCCTAATAATGGCCGCGGGTGATATAGGTCATGAAGCTTCAATCCAATTGTCCAGAATCGTTCCTTGGAACCTCACAAACACAAAAGCTCAAACAAAATTCATTAATAATGCACAAATGAACAGAATCGAAAAATTGAAATTCAAGATAAAGTTTGATTCGGGTAGAACATTATGGCATGATTTGAATGCTTATGAATGATGATTCATGATCCATGATGTCCAAGGAAGCCAACCATGTTCTTATTTTACCTTTTAGAGCCTTGGAAGATGGAATCCGAATTTCACTTTTTTGATGAATTTTTGAATTTTTGAAACTTACCCTTGGCTGCTGGCATTCGTGAATCAATGTTAGGTTTGTGTTTAGTATATATATGTGAGTGAATTAGGTTAAGAAAACTCATTGGTTGTGTGGAGATTTGATCCAAAAAAGATTGAAAAAGATCATGGTGTAAAAGTCAAATATTTGTTCATGAAGACTTGCTATTCTTGGATCAATCTCATGATTCCTTTCTCTTTCAAATTCAATCAACATTTATGAAATTCTAGAAACTCAATCTTCACCCAAAAATAGATTTTCATATTTTATATTTATTTAAAATTATTTTTATGAATTAAATCAATAATAAATAAAAATAAAATAATAAAAATTCTGAATTTTGGTCAATTGGGTCGTGCATGATGATATGATGTGGATTGGATCACAATTTAGCAAGCCCATTTGGAAGGAATTGGTTCTAGACCCCCATTTTCAATATAAACCATCACAAAATTTCCCAACTTTGCAAGAGCATATCTCCCTCAATTTTAAAGGTATGAGGGTGTTCTTGGACTTTTTGGAAATCTTGAAGAGTCCTCTAAACAACCCCATTGGTTTCAGGTCCATATCATTTACCAATCTCAAGTTATGCCCTTTTGAAGTTGTTGACTTTTTGTTGACTTTTGAAATTACCTATAATGTCTTAGCTCATATCTTCCAAATGAAGAATTTTTGGGCTTAACTTGCAACATCAAAGTTGTATAGAATTCAATTTCCTTCAAAATGAGCTTTGGATGGAGACTTGATGATGAAGTATGTGAAAGTTATGGCTGGTCAAAGTTCAGTTGACTTTTACTGAGGAAACCCTAATTTAGAAACTCCTGATTATTGATGATCTGGAATCTCCTTGATGAATCATGATCAACCCTTGATAAAATGATGAATTTTACTTCATATAATTGATGTTGGCAAAAAATCATGAAGTTTGACTTTGGTTTGACCACAGTTGACCTCAGTTTGACTTTTTAACTGTACTGACTGATTTTGACTTATCTGATCATCTGACTGAGCAAACTTTTGAGAAAAGTCTTGAAACTTGTCATGGGGGTTATTATACACATATAAGATGTTATGAAGCTCACTTGAGGTATTGGAAGTCCATTTAGCCTGATTAAAGTCAAAACCCTAGTTTTGGATGCACTGCCTAGGAGGTGCCTTGTCTAAGGGAATTATCAATTCTTCTGACCAATTGTGAACCTTGTGAACCTTGTGAACCATCATAACATGTCTTGTGATACTCATGGGAGGTATTGTGAAGCTTATGAACCTTGTGAATCTCATGAAGTGGCTTTGTAGACCTCATGATCCACAGGAGAGCTTTGTAATCATTGTGAACCTTGTGAACCTTAAAGAAGTGACTTGTAGACTTTATGAACTTCATGAAAGGTATTGAAAGCATTATAGAACTTGTGAACCTTGTGAACCTTCAAGAAGTGACTTATGGACTTCATGAACCTCATGAAAGGTCTTGTAAATGTTGAGAAGCTTGTGAACCTTGTGAACCTTCAAGAAGTGACTTGTAGACTTCCTGAACCTCATGAAAGGTTATATAAGCATTGAGAAACTTGTGAACCTTCTTAGCACACAAAGTCTTGTATTGTGAGGGCAAATTTTGGGGTGCAACACAACCCACAAAAATCGTGAATCAGAAACACGAAGAAGGAGATGAAGAGTGAAAAAAATCAGATCCGAAAACCAAAACTCACCGTATCTTTCTAATAACCTTCAACAAACTTTCCAAATCCGAGCCAAACCTTCTAAACTCACCACCAAAACACAAACTTCTGAAACCAAACACTTCATCACCACTGAATCCAACCGCGAATCCAAACGCAGAAAACGATACCTGAGATCCGACAACCGAAAACAACCAAATCCGTCGTGAGCGAGGGTGAGCGAAAATCGGAGAAGCCATGAGCACCGCAATACCGAAAACGATCTCGAGGGTGAATTCCGAAACGAACAACCAAGGGAGAGAGGAGTTTTCGTTTATCTGATTTGTGAGTTTTTTTTTGTCTTTTTTTTATTTAATAACAAGAATATTTTTTTGTTTGTTTCTGAAATTTGAAACTTGATTGTGAATAGAACGTGTTTAGTGAACAAGAATAAGGAGGAATATTATTTCTCATTTAATGTCATTAATGCCATTATTGTTTTCTTTTATTATTTTACTAATTGAAATTCAATAGGTTTTTTTATCAGATTAGAACGTGAGGGATGTTAGGTTTTAGTTTTTTTATTTTTTAATTAATGTTCCATGTGTCACCACTTTATGGGAGGTTTTTATTTCACTTTAATTTAGTCTTATTTTATTTTTAATATGTTTGTAAACAAGTAAGAAGAAATCTCCCTACTTCTTTTTTTTTTTTATTATTTCTTTCTATTATATTAATTAGTTGTTATCTCATAGTATTAAAAATTCAAAAATATTTTAATTTGATCTAAATATTTTAGTTTATTAGACTTTTCATTTTTTAGTTAATTTATTATCTTTAAACATTAAGGGGAAAAGTCAAAAAATATTAGATAGATGCGTTCTTTCGATTTTATTTATTCCTGACACTTCTGGCCCGATCCAAGGGAAAAGGATGTTGTTGTTGACCTATCGTCACTTCGCTTATTATGTGTGTTCTATATTTACGTTCTCACTTTACAATTTCCAACTATTTTCAACTTTGAAACTTTTTTTCTTAATTAAATGCGAAAGAACTGAACTCAGGAATCTAGCATTCCTCGGGTTCTTTAATGGACCACTCTTGAGGCTAGTCTTCGAGTTGTGTTTCATTTACTCCTCCGTTTCTAAAATTATAAACCCTAAGTCATCAAAAACAAACGCAAATAATTAATTCACAAAACAAATAACGGAGGAACTGAATTCTAGAGTCTAGCACTCCACATAATTCTTAAATAAAATCACTCCTGGGATAGCCCCACGCGTTGTGGTTTATTCGTCCTCTCGTTCCTAAAATACCTAATTGTACAATTAATTATACAAAAGAACTGAACTCAGGAATCTAGCATTCCTCGGGTTCTTGAATCGAATTACTTTTGAGGCTAGCCCTTGGGATTTAATTCATTCACCCTTTCGTATTCAAAGTATATTAATTTACAAATTAAATAACGGAGAAACTGAATTCTGGAATCTAGCACTCCACATAGTTCTTGAATTAAATCACTCCTGGGCTAGCCCCACGCGTTGTGGTTTATTCACCCTCACGTTCTTAAAATACCTAATTTCACAAATTAATTAGCGAATGAACTGAACCCTGAAGTCTAGCACTCCACGAGTTCTTGAATGAAACACTCTTGGGCTAGCCCCACGCGATGTGGTTCATTTGCTTTTTCGTATCCAAAATACTTAAAACACTTTAAAACAATTCAACAACCTTCAAAGACGATACATGATTCATCTCCATAGGAAATATATTCTCTTTATCCCCACAAACACAAATCAAATCTTATAAACAATTATTCTCAAAGGAAGAATGTGGCATTGCTTGTCGATACTCATATCCAAGTTTAAAGCTTCTTCCAATTTTATTTCTCAAAGAAAGAATGTGGCATTGCTTGTCAATCCTCGTATCCTAGTTTAAAGCTTCTTTCGATTTCTCTTCCTCAAATGTTTGTGGTGGAATAGGCGAGATATCTCCCTTAAAGATGACGACTTGTCTCTTTCTTTAAAATACAACTTAAAACCTACCAACAAATTCAAATCATTTTTGTAATTAATCAGCGAAGGAACTGAATTCTGAAGTCTAGCACTCCACATAATTCTTGAATGCAACCACTCCTGGGCTATCCCCACATGTTTTGGTTCATTCTCCCTCTCGTTTAAAACACCTTAACAAAGGTCAAACATTTTCTCTAAACGAACATTGTTTAAATCTTTCTATCTCGCAAACAAGCTAGCGCTTCAGCCTCCGCCGCGAGTATAAGCCAACACTTAGTAGATTAGAAAGCATTTTCAAATAATCGTTCAATTAAAAAACACAAATCGTAGTTGCACAAACTACGAAGCTCTGACTTTCCCATTGCATAAGGGAATACGTAGGCACGGGGATTTTCATCCTTCGTGAGCACACTAATAAAAAACTAACTATTCCTCCGTAACGAATAACAATAACTAAAAATATTAATTTTCCCTTTAATAAGCAATCTTAGTAACCCTTAATCATTAAAAGAAGACAATAATATATGTTAATATTTAAGCGCAAATTAGACTGAGAGGTTCCCGTTGAGTACAACGGACATGAGGGGTGCTTAATACCTTCCCCTTGTGTAACTGACTCTCGAACTTAGATTAGTGGTTTCATTGAATATTTCTTGTCCTATTTAGGTTGTGTCTATATCTCCCTTTTCTTTAGTTAGAATAAATAGAAGTAGGTGGCGACTCTGTTATTGTTTTAGGATCGTATTTTTCGAGGTACGACAACTGTTTGTCGTGATTGATTTGCGAGGGTTGTGATTGCCTCATTCTTTGTTCGATGAAGGATAACCATTGTGGCTTCCGGTCTTTGGACCTTTTGATTGGGATAACCATTGTAGTTTCTGGTATTTGGACCTCTTGATTAACATAATGGAATGGAATGTATCCTCAGATACACTCTTTTGTAAAAGTATGAACGCTTGGTCCAACTGGCCGACACCTACCCTGCCCCTGGGTTTAATGTAAGGTTTTTTTTATACAAGAAGAAACTCCTACTTCAAGGTTAAAAGAGGTTAGCAATGGTCTATCTCCCTTATATCTCTGGTGTTTAGGGATTTGAAACAAAGCATGTACATCGTCAATATGGTCTTATTCAAGAGCACACAATTAGATATTCTTTGCGTTTTTGTTTAGTCATCCTCCTTCATAGAGTTTAAGCACGACAATCGGTATTGCGATGTACACATGTAAAGTTATAAGTGAATGAGAATGAATTACTTCAAGAAAAACATGTGAGTTTTATTATTGCTAACATTCAAAAGCAAACAACCTTCGTACATGTAGACAAATGTTTAGTAAATAAAAGAAACTACAAATGAAAATGCAGTAAAGAAACTGAATATTGTCGTAGTCGAGGAGGCTTGACTCCTTCCTAACCTATCAGTATTGGATACTTTCAGTGATCAATAGATTTTTCATGGACTTGTAATCTTCAAGTAAATGGTCGCATGCCCAACATGGCAATCATACCTCTTCATTTAGTTATTATGATCTTGAGGATATGACACGAGACATTTGGAGGAAAGAGTAAAGATGGGGAATAAAGTTTCCCCATAAGGTTTCTTGGAAAGACCTGACGATCTTCTGCCTACATATCTCCATTGACCCATGACCCATGAAGAATCAGAGCGACGTATTTCCCCTCAATAGGGAAGAAATATTCACTAAAGAAAGACAAACACACAATTGCTATCACTGAGAGTATTTGGATACTGCAGACTTTATTTGCTCCTATGAATACCCCTGCAACCTGGGTGATTAACTTGAAGACTTCAGCTTAATGTGGACTATCTGGTATAACAACCCTGACACCTTCATTCGCAAAGTTCACTCTGGCTCCACCGTGATTAAGCATTGGATTTTGGAGTATATTTGGGTGAGGAGAAAAATTGATTGCCTTGGAGTCAATTAGGTCATGTACCTTATTCTAAAAAGCCCAACATTTCTCAATACTGTGCCACTGGGCACCCAAATGGAATTCGCACCTGGCGTTTGCATCAAAATTGGGTGGTAGATTGTTAGGAGAAGGAGCCCTCATGGTACAAAGCTCAACCATGTTCAACTTAAGCAGCTCTGGAAGTAATACGACATACGAAAATGGGATATGATCGATTTTACGGTCCCTCGCTCTTGTTCTTTGCTGAAATGATCTTTGCGCTTGTTGTTGCTGACCCTGAGGTTGTTGTTGAACCTGTGGCGTATTAGTCATTGTAGCTGCTTGGTAGTATCCTTCCGAACAACCTCTGTCTCGGCCCCTATACACAACATTTGTATCTCCTTTTCTTCTTCTTTGGCCATTGCCAAAAGGATTTTTCACACCAGAAGAACTAGCACCGCTTACACCCTGAATCTTTCCCAATTTCAGCAAGTTTTCTATCCTTTCTCCGGCAATGACGATGTCAGAAAAACCGATGGACATGCAAGCGGCCAGGCGAGCCAAGAATGCACCTTGCAAGGTGCCTATAAATATGTTTTCCATTTTCCGGTCTGGCAACGGGGGTTGAACCTGTGCAGCCAGCTCACGCCACCTCTGGGCATACTGTTTAAACCCTTCCTTAGGTCCTCGAGACAAGTTCTACAACTGGGTGCGGTTTGGAGCCATATCAATATTATATTGATACTGCTTGAGAAAAGCTTCATCTAAATCTTTCCAGTTTCGGATAGAGACCCTGCTTAGCTTCATGTACCAGCTCAACGAAGCTCCAGATAAACTATCTTGGAAGAAATGCATCCACAATTTCTCGTCATCAGTGTGAGCCGAGATTTTTCCAAAATATGCGTGAATGTGAGTTCTAGGGCAAGTGTTGCCGTTGTACTTGTCAAATGATGGCACCTTGAACTTGGGAGGGATTCTGACACCTGGCCCTAACCCCAAATTGGTTACATCAACGCCCAGGGAATTCTGACATTCCATGGCCTTAATCTTTTCTGCCAGCTCTTCATACCTTCTATCATTGATCTCGTTAATATTTTCCATATCAGCATCCAATAGAGTGAACCGGTCCTCTTGTGTGTCTTCTAAAACCACATTACAGGTCGTGGTCCTATTTGGATTTGGCTCTTCATTACGGGCAACATTTGGATCCACAGTCCCAGTAGGTGTCCTATTATTAGCATTTACCCGGGGTTGCTCAACCATAAATCTGAGACGCTCCTGGTTATGGGCCATACCGATCATCATCTTCAGGCACTGATCCATCCTCTGTCGGAGTTCGGTGAGATCATTTTGCATTTGCTCAACCATTCTTACTCGGTTTCTGTGAGTTGGATATCGATGAATGCGTTGACCAACTATACTGCCTGAAGTTGAATAAGTTAGGAAATCCGAATAACCTGTCAAAATGCAAAATATGAAAACCATGCAATGAATGTGTATGACATGCCCATGAGGATGTGACATGCGACCCTACAAATGAGTAAACATGTGTTAGGAATGCAAGCATGCAAATAATGTTATGCGATGTTCTGGCATGTGATCAATGGTCTGGTGATCAATGGTCGGATGTTGGTGCTGAGAAGATACTCAAGTGTTCGTGCAGGATCACAATGGCCAACACGGTAACAACTTCTCTGAACATAAATCCCGAATCTCAGAACCAAAGATCCATAAAACTAGATCATAATACTGAATAATACTAGCAAAGCGGGTATGTTGGAAGTTTTTGGGATCCTGCAAACTTGTAAACCCCTCCCATCTCACGGGTGTGCTACTCGAGTCAACATCACGGACTCTCAAAGCCGAATAACACTAATACTCTCACCATTTCAGAGGAATGACTCATGACCAATCCAGGGAATCGGTTTGGCATTATGTACTATTTAGGAAGGTCTCAGCTGAGTCCGGGAAACAAGCATCCCTCATAAGTCCCCAGCTTCAAGCACTGAATAGAGAAACAATAGTACATTCAACCCTTGGGATACAATACTATCGTCATACGAACAATTTGCTTTAACTGGATTCCTATGAGAGAAACGGGCCATCCTATGCAAGTTCCCAGTGGGCCCTCGGATGCGAGTGGGTTTGCAACAAATGTGGTTTGCCACTGTCATCACCGAAGAGGGTTGTTTTCACTAAGGTCCTCGATGATCGGTCACCAGATGCACATAACTATCAAGGTCGTACCCTAAAGTGGAGGAAATCCCCACACATAATAGTTCCAAGACAGTCGCAGTCTGGGTGTGGAACACACAACCACTCATCATGATACCATGCGAGTACAATGTTTGTCCATGCTAGTCCTAGAATGCACTAAAGCCGGGTATTTGGCTTATCTCATAGTAACTCACAACCCACATAAAAAAGCCAAACCAGCACAGTCCAGTATATATGATGCATGGAAAATAAATACTGAAAACGGTAAATCAATGTTGTAAATGTAAAGTTGTAAATAAAGCAGTAAAGCTAAACTAAAGCACACAACAATAAACAACTAAACACCCAAAGAAACAAAAACATACAAGCGCTAGGATTGACTCTCAAAGGGGAAACCAAAGACTCTAGGTTCGTTCCCCAATAGAGTCGCCAACTGTCACTCCCGGGATTTACATCCTAGTACAAACGCGAAAGTGGCGTGGAAAAGGTAGAGTTGCCAGCCAGACATTTTTATCCCGAATGAATGGGAAAGGTAATGTTGCACAAACCTATGGAAGAAGGAAAGGGCAAGGTCCTATGAACCAAAAAACTGGGTTCGGGAGTCGGTTACGACCTGGGAATGTATTAGCACCCCAGACCGTCCACCGTACCCGACGGGATCCACGCTTGTTAGTCTATTTCAGAGGGTAAGGAATAAAGTGCATGCTGAACAAAAACCACTATTGGAACTGGAAGTGAGGAAGGGAACTGGAAAAAGAGAACGAAAAGGGAAAATGTAGAGAAAATAAAGAGTGTGCTCGAACGTGCCCTACCCCGCTGCCTATGTATCTCATGGGAAATGAGAATCAGAGTCGATGTAGTTCGTCTAACTAAGGCTGAGATTTGTTTTTGTTTTTTAGGATGACGTTGTCATAGCTCTGACTCAGGTGTTGTCGGCTCGCTGGATCGAGGGGGTTACTGTAACACTCTTCTAACCCAAAACAAAAAATTTAGAATAATATCAGAGTAACCACAAAAGGGTATCACATATCTATCAAAAACATCAACATACAGTGTCCTGTCCCATAACACGGGTTTATCAACATCCAAAAATCAATATATAATCATTTTGCAGCGGAATAACACTTCATAGTCAAATATCATTAAATCACTTCATAATCATAAGTTTCTCCATCCGAAATTTAACATCATAAAATAAGAAAACATCCTTCAAATAATAATATAACTGAAACAAGTTTAATAACTAAACCCCGCCCTAGTGTTACATGACATAGAGCAGGACACAAGACTCCAACCACTCCTAAAGTAAAAAAAATAAGGACGCTCCGCGACCCATGAAAAACTCCTCTTGCAGCACAAGGCTAATCTTTACCATTTGCAAGTTACCCACAAAGGAGGTAACATTTCCAAGCAAGAAGGGTGAGTAATCATAATATATATCATAAACATACAAGAATATGGAATATAAATAAATTGGAATAACATGTTATTGCACCCCAAAATTTGCCCTCACAAGACAAAACTTTGTGTACTAAGAGGTTCACAAGGTTCACAAGGTTCACAAGGTTCACAAGACATCTTATGAGATTCACAAGGTTCACAAGACCTCTCATGAGGTTCATGAGGTTCACAACGTTCACAATTAGTCAGAAGATTTGACATTTCCCTCAGACAATGCCTCCTCCTAAGCAGGAACATCCAAAACTAGGGTTTTGACTTTAATTAGGCTAAATGGACTTCCAAGACTTCAAGTGAACTTCATAACATCTTATATGTGTTTAAGAATCCCCATGACAAGTTTCAAGACTTTTCTCAAAGGTTTGCTCAGTCAGATGATCAGATAGGTTAAAATCAGTCAAAGCAGTTAAAAAGTCAAACTGAGGTCAACTGTGGTCAAACCAAAGTCAAAATTCATGATTTTTTACCAACATCAAGTATATGAAGTAAAATTCATCATTTGATCAAGGATTGATCATGATTCATCAAGGAGATTTCAGATCATCAAGAATCAGGAATTTCTAAATTAGGGTTTCCTCAGGAAAAGTCAACTGAACTTTGACCAGCCATAACTTTCACATGCTTCATCAAATTTTTCCCATCCAAAGCTCATTTAGAAGGAAATTGAATTCTCTATAACTTTGTGTCTCACAAGCCAAGCCCAAAAATGCTTCATTTGGAAGGTATGAGCTAAGACATTATAGGTCCTTTTAAAAGTCAACAAAAAGTTAACAACTTCAAAAGAGCATAACTTGAGAATGGTAAAAGATATGGACATGAAACCAATGGGGTTGGTTATAGGACTCTTTAAGCTTTCCAAAATGTCCAAGAACACCCTCATAGCTTTAAAATTGAAGGATTTGTGCCCTTGCAAAGTTGGGAAATTTTTGAGTGGTTTATGAAGTAAATGGGGTCTTAAAACCATAATTCTTCAAATGGGCTGAACTTATTATGACCCAATATGTTCCATGACATCATGCACGAAATTTATTTAATATTTTCATAATTTTATTCATTTTATTTTATTTATTATGATTTTTTATATTAAAAGTCATTTTAAATTCAAATAAAATATAAAATATGAAGATTTAAAAAATATTTTGATTCTAGAAGGTCATGAAAGTTAATTGGATCAGATTGATATGAAAGTTATGGTGATTGTCTTAAAATAGCAAGGTTGTATTCAAGAATATTTGAATTTTAAGACATGATCTTTTACAATCTTCAATGATCAAAAAGTCCAAATAACCCTACAATGTTTTGACCTAATTATGTTCTACTATATATACATAACTCATCCAAACACAAGGGACACGAATTGGCTGCCTCAAGAGTAAGTTTCAAGTTTTCAAATTTCATCAAAAATTCCAAATTCGGATTCTTCATTACCAAGCTTTTCAAGGTATTCTAAGGACACTACAAGCTTCCTCAAGCATCCCTGAATCGAAACCAATCATCATATGCCTTTGAATCATGCCATAATGCATAACCCGAAGCAATGTTATTCTTGAATTATTTTTTTTCGATTCCATAAATTCACTGTGTTTTAATGGATTTTGTTTGTTTAATCATGTTTATAATGATGTGTAGAATGTTTCTGGATACTTAAATCAAAGCTTCATGGCCGAATCATGAAAACACCATTTTTAGGGTTTCGGCCAAGGTTTAGGGCTTCATGATCTATGGAATATAAATGAATTCTAAGACCATGGATTGATTCGAATGGACCTCTGGATTATGGTTGTGGATTTAATTTTATGAAATTTTGTGGTTTTGTTGATCATTGAGTTTCGTAGGATTTGCTGCCGATGGAGATTCGCAGGAAATATGGTAGGAAACTTTGCAACAAAATTCGCAGGAACCAAGGTTGAAGATGAAGACCAGTGGCGCCAAAATTCATATTCAAAATTTGTTATAATATTTTATTATATGTTGTTAATCTTATATCAGAAAAAGTTGCTAGCTCAGTTGGTTGGTGTGCGTATGCGTGATGTTCAAGGTCCTGGGTTCGAATCCCCCAGGCCTTTTTGCTTTGTTGTTTTTATTTTGATTTTTTCCAGGATACGCATAAAAGAATATGAAGGCAACATGCTATCACCAAACGCGCATTGGCCTAGTGGTGGACTGGTTGGTCTTGGGGATTGCAAAGCCTAGGGCCTGGGTTCGAATCCCAGCCCCAGGTATGTTTTGTTCATATTTTCTTCCATTTTATTTTTGTTTAATATATATTATAATTGATTTAATTAAATGATAAATAATTAAAATAAAATGTTTATATTATTTTGTATGATTTCAAATTCATATTTTGTTTCTTAAATTTAAACTTTATTAAAATTACTTAATATTTATCTTATTACATATATTATATTATTTTGTATAAATAAATTAATTATATTAAAACCTAATTATTTTTATATAAACCCTAATATTTCATATAAAACCCTAATTCTATTTTCTAAACTCATGAACCCTAATTTATTTTAAAAAACCCTAATTATTTTATAAATATTAATATTTGTATATAAATGTTAATTATATTTATTTATTTTTATTATTTGTTTATATTATCATTATACATAGTTTTATATAAATAATGAAAATAGTTTAATTAATTAATTAACCCTAACTTATTTTTCTAAATAATTAAAAAAAAACTTAATTTTATTTTTATGAATATAATTTATTATTTGTATATGTTTATTTAATTATAATTAAATATATTTTTTAATATGTATATAAAATTAAAATAATTAGACTATTAAGTTATATTTATTAGTATAGAATTATTATTATTTATTTCTCTTATTAAAAATCTTTAAAAAAATAATTATTTGTTTAAAATTGAACTTTTAATTTATTATTTATTATTATGCTAATTTTTTCTTATATTTATTTTATTATTACTAACCCTCTTATATTTATTTATTCTTGTTTATTACTACTAATCCATTTAATTATTTATTTGCTTATTTTAATTATTTTTAATTATAATGTAATTGTATCCAATATGTAATAGTTGTAGAATAATTTTTATTATTTATTTTTTAAATGCCATGGTTAGTAAAATAGGGAGTGTAAAACATGTTTGTATGTAAACTTGAATTTAGATCATTAAAACTTAAAGATAAATATCTGAATTGGTACACTCACACACGTAAGTCGATCTCGGATCGCCATCTCACTTCTTAAGGGTTACCTCTCAAGTTGCCTAAACAAAAGGTCAAGTAAGGTGTAAAGCAAAGTCCCTTCTCTTATATCATCTAGTCCCTTAATAGATAAAAAGATCAAGTCCCTTCGTGGTTGCCTTCGTAATGATCTTGTCCCTTTCGAATAAAGATGATAAGTCCCTTCAAATTGCTACATACACCTTACAGTTGCCTAATAATAGTTGTCCCTTCACTTGTCCCTCACACATCCAAGGTAATGACTACCTATTCCTTAATAATAGGGATAGTCTTACCACTTAAGGGATATTCAAGAACAGAAAAGACTTAACTTAGGGTAGGTTCCTCTTATGTACTTGCTCACTTTTCAAAAACATTTCAAACACTTCTCATTTTTTTCAAGCAATTTTCAAAACAAAGGCTTTATATATATTCGTACATGGATCATTATAAAGTACTTAAGAAAATTTCTAAACACACACTACACATTTCAAAAACATTTTAAAGTAAGCTAAGTAACTAAGAGCCCATGGATAACCATGGATGTAAAGGGTGCTAACACATTCCCTTTACATAACCTACCCCCGAACCCAAAAATCTTTTAAAAGGTCTTTCCTGTTCTTTTATGCCTTTCCTTTGGATAAAATAAAAGTCGGTGGCGACTCTTGCTATCCGCAACATAACTAAAGTCAGTTCTCCCACCGTGTTACACATGTCATAACATCATCCACAATAAAATTCAGCAACAACAACACAATCATGAATTCATCCAGAAATATGCAATTCCAACTACCCTGATGTGCAATATGCATGTGGTACCAATTTCATCGTGAGATGGACACATGAATATCAACCCTCCACTAGGGAGCACAATGTAGTCACTGAATCACTTCAATCCACACAATGGGATTGAAGCTACCAAATAGGCTGAAGCCCCATCGTGAATGTCATGAAATGCAATGATGCGTTACACCGTAAAACTCATCAATATTCAATTCGCATCATTCATTTCATATCAGTAACTCATCATCAGTTAATCATATATTTTCATCATAACAACACACCAAAACCTCATTTCATTAGCTATCTTAATTCATCAATACATAACCCGAACCCGGTAAAATTATGACACAATTTACAAGGTTTTTGCAAAAAATCAGTTCTGAAAATTATCTCACTCCCCTCATTTTTATTCATCAAAACAAAGATTATTTTATTCTCTTTCCGACGCTTCAAACGGAATGCAAATCGTACTTACGGTTAAAAAGTTACAAATTTTTTAAAGATTTTCAAAATCTGCCATCAACACAGTGTTAACCGGTTAACCCATAGCGTTAACCGGTTAACCCATAGCGCTAACCGGTTAACGCCTGCGAAACTTATGAAAAACATCAAATTTGGAATGGTTAACCGGTTAACCCATAGCGTTAACCGGTTAACACACGTATATCAACAAATTCTCTGCTGTTTACGAACTCAGCACCCAAAACCCCAAATTTTTCATACGATTTTCATCCTAATACCTTCCAAAACTCATTCACAACATCAATCAAATACAAACAACATTAAGACATCTATCTATTCACACATCAATTATATGATTCTAACACATTCTAACTACTCAAATTTCATCAATTATGCTCATACACTCAACCTAAGTCAAGACCCCTAAAACTCATACAAATCTAATCTACTCATAATCCGTTTTCTATATCATTACAATAGATTATGAAAACTCCCCATACCTTAGAGAATTTTGCCGATTGACACTCTTCCCCAAAGTTCTTCACAGCTTCCTGACTCTGAGCTTCCTCTCCTTCCTTTTCTTCAGAGCCCTTCACCAAAACACGATAAAATGAGCATTTTGATCGTATAATCCTTTTTGATCAAAATTATCCCAGTTATGTCTTTCCCAACTTAACCTTAATCTTTTCACATAAAGACCACCTTACCCTTTCTTCAATATATTTACTAAATAATAATAATAGCATAATAATACACTAATTATTCATATTATATAAAAAAGACTCCTTATACTCCCAAATGACCAACATAACCTCCATACCCCCACTTCTATTATTTTAAATAATGAGCAATAATTCGAATAATACTACATGATTATTCTTATTATTAATATTAATAAAATAATTTCACCACAATGCATCGGACCACATAACCACCTCTTGTCAAAATCATCATATATCCTCCAATAAGCATAAATTTACTCTTAATAGAATTTGGGGTGTTACAGTTACCGTGTTGTTGTCGAACTATTGAGACAAGTCATGATCGTCCGCAAAGAATGGGAGATGAGAAGAGAAGACGTGATGTCTTTGTTATTTTTCTTTTAATAGAAGTGTTTTGAGTTTGTTGTTTATGAAACATTCTCATACTAAGACTTGTTCATCGTGGTAGATGCCTTACACCTCGCCCCAAAATGGGACGCGTATAAGTAACCCATGGCCAAGTCTCCTGGCGTATGAGATAGCTCAACCTTTATTAGGTATTTTCCTGTTTATCTTTTTGAGATGAGAAAAAGAGACTCAAATCAGGAAAGGGAAAAACTAGGGGGACTAAGACCAATCCTAAGTTGTTCATTCATGGGAAACCCTATGGTATGTGTGGTTTTCTAATCACAATAGCTGAAAACCAAGTAAGGCTTCTGGTTGCAAGGCTGGGGACGATATTGAAGGTACAATCAGATGCACTAGAGCTAATCCAACGATCTAAGAAGCTTGAAGTATATCTCGATGTATGAGAGTTTTTGCTAGTGGATCAACACCTTGCTAAAGAGGTGGAAACAGTTGATTAATCGTCGCTTGAGCAACAACAACGACAATGGCATAACAAGTAGTTTTGGAAAACATGAGATGAACAACAAATAAACACCATATAACATGAAATAAATAGTTTTGGCAAAATAGATGCACCATCTGAAATTATGTACATTTTTGTACAAAAATGATCCGGACAGGTCCTCGTGGTCTTCAACTGGGACTGTGATGGTGCTTGTAGGAGAGGGGGTGGTGTACCTACAAGGTACTCCAACGCTCAAGTAAGTTTCAGTGTAAGACAAACTAAAGCGTGAAAAAGATTGAGAGTGATTAGAATTGAATACATGGCCCTCCATAGATGAAGGGTATTTTTGAGGGCGCATGCCCGTCGATTGTGGACGCGTAGCCTTTGACTGAGTATGACCGCCTCTTGTAGATTCGGAGGGCAGTTAGCTGCGTGAAACGCATTATGGCGCGTGCGGGGAGATCCCCAACGGTTTATATGCTAACGACTCTCTTTTCCAACGGTCATATCTTCGCTTAGTCTCTTATTGGGCTTATACCTAGACGAATATTGGATTAGGCCTCAATTTGGCGTAGGGCACTTACTAGGTCAGTCCAAAACAGGAGCCCCCAAGTCGCTGTGCTCGAGCGAGGATAGTGACTTAAGGTGTCGAGGACCCTGGTCAATGTAAATTTCCAGTAAATGTTACGAGCACATGTTCCTGTAACACGGTGGGAGAACTGACTTTAGTTAAATGTTGCGGATAGCAAGAGTCGCCACCGACTTTTATTTTATCCAAAGGAAAGGGCATAAAAGAACAAGAAAGACCTTAAAAGATTTTTGGGTTCGGGGGGTAGGTTATGTAAAGGGAAGGTGTTAGCACCCTTTACGTCCATGGTTATCCATGGACTCTTAGTTACTTAGCTCACTTTAAAATGTTTTTGAGAAGTGTAGTGTGTGATTAGAAATTTTCTTAAGTACTTTATAATGATCCATGTACGGATATATATAAAGCCTTTGTTTTGAAAATTGCTTGAAAAATGTGAAGTGTTTTTGAAATGTTTTGAAAAGGTGAGCAAGTACATAAGAGGAACCTACCCTAAGTTAAGTCTTTTCTGTTCTTAAATATCCTTAAAATGGTAAGACTATCCCTATTATTAAGGAATAGGTAGTCATTACCTTGGATGTTTGAGGGACAAATGAAGGGACAACTGTAATTAGGCAATTGTAAGGTGTATTTAGCAATTCGAAGGGACTTATCATCTTTATTCGAAAGGGACAAGATCATTTACGAAAGGCAACCATGACGGGACTTGATCTTATAATTCTTTAAAGGGACAAGATGATGTTAATGAGAGAAGGGACTTTGCTTTATACACCTTACTTGACCTTTTTTGTTTAGGCAACATGAGAGGTAACCCTTAAGAAGTGAGGTGGCGATCAAAGATCGACTTACGTGTGTGCGTGTACAAATTCAAATATTTATCTTATAATTAGTGATCTAAGTTAATTTTAAAGCAAACATGTTATCACTCCCTATTTTACTAACCATAGCAATATATTTATAAATAAACAATAAGAGCTACAACTATTACATGGCTTTTACAGTTACATTATAATAAAAACAATTTAAATAATAATTATATAATAAAATGATAAGTATAAACAATAAAAAAGGTTAGTGATAATTATAAGAAGAAAAGGTTAGTAATAATATATAAAATATATATATATAATTTAATTAAGTATTTTTAGATTTAAATAAACAACTTTAAATAATTTTTGAGATGAAAATTAGATGATATGAATAATAATAATAAACCATATATTAATTATTTACAAAGAAAATATTATTAATTATTTAAATTAGATATTAGATAAGTTTAATTAATTTTAATATTTAAAGATTAGGGTTAGGAATTTTAAAGAAAATAGAATTAGGGTTTATAATTTAAATTACAATATTAATTTAACTATTTACAAAATTAAATATATAATAATATATACATATTTTAATAAAAAAAACTAAGATTAAATTTTTTTAGAAAATAAATTAGAGATCCCTTTTAGAAAAATATGAAGTTAATATATATATATATATATATATATATATATATATATATATATATATATATATATATATATATATATATATATTTACATATGATTATTTAAATATATTTTCTTATAAGAAATATAATTTATATTAAATATAAAACAAAACAATAAAGAAAATAATGAGAAATTGAATGAAAAAACAAAACTTACCTGAGGTTGGGATTCGAACCCAAGCTCTAGCAATGGCACTTAGCTGTTTCTTCAAAACACTTTGATATAGCCTGCAAAATAGAATCCGAATTATGAATTTTTTTTATGAAAATTTAAAGTATTGTTCTTACTCTTGGAAGCAGCCAAATTCTTCCTTTGTGTTGTGATCTCTTCATGTATATATAGTGAGTGAAATTAGATCAAAAAATCATATCCTACTTTGGACTTTTGGATCACTTGAGATTGAAAAAGATATGCTTTCAAATATTGAAAAAAAAAATTGATATCTTCTTACTATTTTTGGTTGACATGATCTTATATGATTTCAATCATCTCTAAATGGCCTTTATGACTTTCTAGAACAAAATTCATATCAAATATTGAGAAAAAAAAATGATATCTTCTTACCATTTTTGATCGATATGATCTTATATGATTTCAATCATCTCTAAATGGCCTTTAAGAATTTCTAGAACAAAGATCAAATCAAATATTGAGAAAAAAATTGATATCTTCTTACCATTTTTGATTGATATGATCTTATATGATTTTAATCATCTCTAAATGGCCTTTAAGAATTTCTAGAACAAAGATCAAATCAAATATTGAGAAAAAAAATTGATATCTTCTTACCATTTTTGATTGATATGATCTTATATGATTTCAATCATCTCTAAATGGCCTTTAAGAATTTCTAGAACAAAGATCAAATCAAATATTGAGAAAAAAAATTGATATCTTCTTACCATTTTTGATTGATATGATCTTATATAATTTCAATCACTTCTAAATAATCATTAAGACCTTCTAGAACCAAAATCAAATCAAATATTCACACTTTTATATTTTATTTTGATTTAAAATGATTTTTAATGTAAAAAATCATAATAAATAAAATAAAATGAATAAAAATATGAATAAATAATTTTTAATTCGTGCATGATGTCATGGAAGTGTTTGGATCATAAAAAAGCAAGCCCATTTGGTGAATTATGGTTTTAAGACCCCATTTGCTTCATAAACCTCTCAAAAATTTCCCAACTTTGCAAGGGCACAAATCCCTCAATTTTAATGATATGAAGTTGTTCTTGGACATTTTGGAAAGCTTAAAGAGTCCTATAACCAACATCTTTGGTCTCATGTCCATATCTTTTACCATTCTCAAGTTATGCTCTTTGGAAGTTGTTGACTTTTTGTTGACTTTTGGAATGACCTATAATGTCTTAGCTCATACCTTCCAAATGAAGCATTTTTGGGTTTGGCTTGTGAGACACAAAGTTGTAGATAATTCAATTTCCTTCAAAATGAGATTTGGATGGAAAATTTTTGATGAAGCATATGAAAGTTATGGCTGGTCAAAGTTCAGTTGACTTTTCCTATGAAAACCCTAATTTAGAAACTCTTGATTCTTGATGATCTGAAATCTCCTTGATGAATCATGATCAACCCTTGATCAAATGATGAATTTTACTTCATATACTTTATGTTGGCAAAAAATCATGAAGTTTGACTTTGGTTTGACCACAGTTGACCTTAGTTTGACTTTTTAACTACTTTGACTGATTTTGACCTATTTGATCATCTGACTGAGCAAACCTTTGGGAAAAGTCTTGAAACTTGTCATGGGGATTCTTAAACACTTATAAGATGTTATGAAGCTCACTTGAAGTCTTGGAAATTCATTTAGCCTGATTAAAGTCAAAACCCTAGTTTAGGATGCATTGCTTAGGAGGATGCATTGTCTGAGGGGAATGTCAAATCTTCTGACTGATTGTGAACTTTGTGAACCTTGTGAACCTCTTAGTATACAATGGCTTGTCTTGTGAGGGAAAATTTTGGGGTACAACAGTTCCCTTTGACTTTGGTTACTATATTAGGCACCTGTCCCGTAAACTGGCGGGCATTACCTCTGAAGCCTGACCAGAGGTTTTGCTCATGCTTTCCTGCCCTTCGTTTTCCTATATATAAGTTCGTGTTTCGCAAGGCTAGGTACCACTTGCCCTTCACAGACTTCCAGGAAACGATTTTCACCCATCTCGAGCTTGCACCTTCTCAGTTGCATCCAAATACCCTGGCGTTCATTAGGGCCTTTGAGTTGGTGTGTCGTTACTTGGAGATAGGAGCATATGTCAGTTTGTTCTTCAGGATCTTGCATCTTCTGAGGAAGTCCCATGATGTCCAACACAGCTGGGTGTCGTTGAAGCAAATGAGTAGGCCTTTTAAAGTATATTTGGATTTTGTTAGTGATTTCAAATACCAATTCTACATCATTCAACCAAGCTCGCAGGTGGCCAAGGATTCTCTATATGATATAGAGGTCGTTAACGACAAGGAGAGGCTGGTGGCCCATTTCTTGTTGGAGTGGGTGGTTGTCCACTTTCGACATCCCAACGAACATTACATAATGAAGCCCAAGGATCTTATTACCGATTACATTGCATCATATAATATGCTATTCAACTTCGTTTCTAGCTTCCGCCCTTCAGAACTTATATATTCAGACGGGTGTATCCTCCTTAGGCTTGACGAAACACCGGCCACCCATGCTAGATTAATAAATGTAAAGGAGTTGCTTAGCTGCCCGAATGAGGAAGCGGCGATGCGACTTTTAGGTGGATTTTTAGCTTTCAGTTTTGTGCTCAAGTATTTATCTAGTAACTGACTTGTTTATCTCTTGTTTTTGCAGCTCAAATGGCCAAAATTCATGAACGTCTAGTGAAGACTAACAAGGGAAATATGAAGAAGGGACCCAAAAGTAGGGTCAAAACTGTTAAGGACCAGGTTACCCTTGAAGGGTTTGTCATCTCGAGCAGCTCTACCCCGAGGAGCACTCTGGTGGGTGATGTAGCGGTAAGAACATGAGTGTAAGCTATTGATTAACTTAACTCAAAGTAAACAGAGTCGCCACGACGCTTTTATTTTATTCCGAGAGGAAAAGGAAAAAAGAGTGAATAAATCCTAATGAATCTAAAAGCAAAAAGCTAAAGAAACACAACAGAGAAACATGTAAGGGGATAAGTTACACAATGAGAAGGTTTTACGCACCCAAAATGTCCGTGGTACTCCACGGGAGCCCTTTGAAAAATTTACTGCTTTTGGTTTGGAAATGGTTTGCAAAAATGAGAGTGGGGGGATGAGAAAAGAATTATTATTTTAATATTTTTGTGTTTGGAGAGGTTTACCACCTCATGCCTACGTACCCACAAAGTGCAATGCAAGATCAAAACCTCGTAGTTTGTGGTACAAATAGTGAAAAAGGTGGGTTATGATTAATTTTATTAAGTGAAGAGAATTTGTCATCTTCAAGTGGATGGCCAAACAAACTACCATGAGAATGAAGGCCTGGACTCATACATCATTATGGGGAGGGCGGCAACTCAGATAAAATCAACGAGTATGCCACTAAGCCCCTACAAATGACAAGAGACTCAATTATATCAAACTACAACCATGGAGATTGAAAGACTTGCACCCGACTAAAGAATAATGACTCATAATCGACACTCTTTTAAAGAAAATAAACAAAAGTGCACAAAGGCACAAAACAACTTGAATGAGTTTGATTCTTTTTATTTTTTGAATTAAGGTCAACATGATTAGATTCATTGATTTTAAAAAGAAAAGAAAAAAAGTAAAAGTCACTTGACAAAAGTCAAGGTTTTGTTTTGTTAAAGAGGTGATGATTTTAAAAAAAGAATCCTTTGAAAAAGGGAGAATGTTTTGAAAATTAAAGAATGGGAGGAGATGAAGGGACTATCCTAAAAAAAGAAAATAAAGAGATAAGGGAAGAAAGATCTAACCAAACTTGATGACATTCCAAATTATGAGCATAAGAGTTCCATCCTTATAAGCTAGCAAATGGCCAAATAAAGGCTAAATCCAACTTCATGAAGATCAAAGCAAGGGGAAGAGATCCTATAATCTAAGTCCAAAAATCTCCATTCCAATGCCAAGGATAGTAACCAAAAGTCCACAAATTAAAGTCACAAGTCTTTTAGAAGTTTAATCCATTATTAATGTTTTTGTGTCCAAATGGACAAAAGGAAAATCAACATCAAAATAATAAGAACAAATAATAAACATGATATGGATGAATAAAGCAAAATAGAATAAAGGCAGTAAAAGTGCAAGAAATTAAATGTTAGTAAGAAAAGAAATTAAAGTGCAAGAATCTAAATATTAAAAATAATAAAAGTATAATAATATTCACATAATAATGGTATGGTGAACTTAATCAACCACAACCAAAAAGAAAGAGTAACCAAAATCGAAGGCGACCGGATCCGCTTAGCATCTTACACTATAGCGATTAATCAAGGCAAACCGAACCGAATTCAATGAAATTTGAAAGGCGTTTGGGAGACCCAAAGCACCTACGCATCAAACATTCATAAGTCTCGATTCTTGATGCAATATGATTAACCACTTTGGGATTACGCGATCAACAAGAGATCCGGTCCACGAAAGTGCAAGTACCCAATTAGATTTTTATTCCGAATTAGGGACAAATTTAGGTCTATGTTAAGCAATCGCCGAGTAATTTACGAAGTAATTACCCTACAAATGAGGCCGGCCACCACCAATTAAGGTGCATAATGTTAGTGCTAATGCATGCGAGATAAACAATATGTAAATCGATATCCGGACGCGATACCGCATAAAACTAAAGGTGAATATCAAATTGGGCCGCACACATGGTATTCTTCCATCCTTAAGTTCAATCACTCATCTCGGTGGATTCAAGTATGAAAATGTATCACTAACGCAAAGTACCTTAAATGAATTGAATAATCCACTTAAAGGTAGTTTTGAATTAATGAACATTAACTACTCTAATCTACACCCAAAGTTCATTGAAATTAAGGAGAAATCACTCCCAAAAGTGTTTACCAAGGTAAAAATAAAAAGGAGGAAGAAGAAGAAGAAAGAGGAACCAAAAAGGGCTTGAAACAAGTCAAGAATTCAATTTTGACTTGTGTTAACTAGTTAACGCATATGGTTAATCGGTTAACGCTGAAGCAGCAGCAAAAAATATGCAAAAAATCAGCATTTTGATCCATTTCCAAAACTCTTTCAAAACATTTAATGATCATGATATGAATTTGCACGAATTTTAAAACCAAAATACAGTGGAATCCCTGAAATCGAACAACAAATAAAGATCCAAAGGATCTAGAATCAAAGGGGCCAAAGATCTACATCTTAAATGGTTGATGGTGAGTATGGTTTTGTGGAAGGAGAGTAATTACCAAAGTCACTTCTTCAAATTAGACCAACACAAGCTTAGATATTCTGAAATTGATGAACAAAAGAATGAAAGGATAAAGGTTTACCTCAAGTTAATCAAGAATTCAATGTGAATTCTTCATAACTTCAAAAGAAAGAAAGTGAGCTTTTGAGACTTTTGGTGTTTGAGGGAGTATTTTGCAAGAGGTTTTGTGGCTATCAAAAGCTTGTGGAATGAATGAAATTGTGGTCCTATTTAAAGGCCTTAGGTATGAAAATTTAGTGGAGTGGAGATTGCTTTGGTAATTTGAATTTAGGTTTGGTAAATTGAATTTTGGTGGGAAATGGAAAAGAGTGGTGATTAATGAGGGTTTATGGTAGGAAATGATCAAAGTATTGTAGAGAAATCAGAAACCAATGGATCTAGAATATTCCAATTAAATCAATGATCTAAGGGTGCTGAATTTGAATAAAGAATTCAAATTTTGCACTGGTTAACCGGTTAACTCATTTGGTTAACCGGTTAACCAAGCTAAAATTTGAATTTTTTATTCAAACATGGTTGCTTGGTTGTTTCGGCCCAATTCTTGTTATGCGTCGAAGAAGTAAACACATGATCCTTGGAAATCCTTTGAGTGAATCAATTAACTCGGGAAATCCTTGATCAGATAAAAATTTGAATTATTTGCGGATCAAATTCGACTTCTGTCTGTGAAATTCACTCGAGCTGCAGGGCTGCTATTTTTGGCATTTTCAATGGTTCCTCTTCCTGAAAAAGGTTAGCAAAAGGAAACAAAATATTTTTTGATTTTGATTAATGGTTAGTAAACATAAACAAATAAAGTAATTAAAGACAACGGTGATCCCCTGCGAGGCATAAACCTAACCCGAGAAGAACCGTGCAACTAGTGCGATCTTGTTTGTATGCAAGATGCAGATGAAAATGCAAAGAAAACTTAGGGCAAAAATTAGGGTGTAACAGGAGGTTCTCCGCTAGGGAAGAGGCCGAGGGTCGAGGAAACCTATTCTCCTTCTAAGGCTATTGTGGTGCCTTCGGGGACGTTTGTTCTGCCTTAATACATTACTCAAAGGTCGTTGTTCGACAAGGGTTCATCAGTCCAGGTTCCTGAGTTGGATGCAGTGACCATCTTGACTGTTGATCGTAAGGTCCTGAGGACGGAACTGTGTCGGGACATAGCGGGGATGATGCAAATCCTTGAGGTTGACCTTGCTTTGAATGATACGAATACCGTGTCGCGCAAAGACCTCCAAGTTGTTAATGACAGAATTGCCGAGGTGGAGCTCGAGAACACCAAGCTTGAGAATGATCTGCTTCAGGCGAAGGGACATTACGAGAGTAAGCTCGAGCTGATATGGGAGGTCACCGAAATCAGGGACAAGATGGAGGGTCTCACCACCGACAATGAGCGCTTGAAGAAGCGGGCAGCGGAAGCGGAGAGCAAGTTGGCTGCAGAGGAGGATGAGACAGAGGAGGAGGCTGCTATGACGACTAGGGCCGAAAAAATTGCTCGGATCCGTTTGTTGGCACATGATAACCTAGCAATGGTTTCTTTCGGCTTCTACAATGCTATCGAGCATCTTAAAGTGCAGTACCCTAGGGTGGAGTTGGTCGTGGAATGCACTGGTCCTCTCTATCATGTGGAAAATGGAATGGTTATCCCTCCATACGAATGAATGGCCTTCGCTCCGTATTTAACTTGGCATGTGTGCCTTTTTTTGACATTTTCTTGTTGTATGGGGCTTAGGCCCATTTTTATGTAAATTATGACAATGTCTGGCCTCGTGGTCGGTATTTTTTTGGATAATATAATCATTTCCCTTTTTTACCTTGTTTATGCATTGTTATTTAAATTATATGTATGCTTTCATTGTTCTAATTTATAGAACTGGGTAAATGATCTACATGATAATGTTGAACTCGATAGTGTATGGAAATTGTCAAGGGGCGAGACCTATTCTCGCTAAAGGGGGTCGAGGATGCAGTTGTGTCCCTTTTTTCCATAAGGCTTATACCTTTCCCATCACGAGTTAGGGGTCTGCCATGTTGGTATGACAATGGTAGAGCTCGTTTGAGGTGTCCCCGTTGGGTGATTCATTTGCCCGACAATCAGACAAATGTTCGCTCACATTTATATTGAGGAATGTATCTATACCATGATACATCCCTATGGTCGGGCACTTCACCCCTCGTTAGCGGGGTTAATTCACCAACAACTATTTCGTGCTCTGGATGGATTTAATTGTAATATTGTTTTAATGTTTCAGTGTTCCATGGCCAAGAAAATTGTTCTCCATTCAGTTCTTCGAGGTAGGATGCTCATGTGCCCGTTTTTGACTTAACGCGATATGTGCCCTCCCAATTGGCCACGAGCTTGCCTTCGCGTGAATCTTTCTAGTTTCTCCGCAGGACAGGGATGCCTACTTGGAATTCTCATTTGATGATCTGATTGTCGTAGCGTAACACAATATTTTATTTTAGGGACTCTTCGCGAAGAGCTTCCCCTGAACGGATTTCCTCAACCAAGTCGAGCTTTTCTCTTAGTGCCTCGTCGTTGAGTTCTTCCTCTAAAGGGGATTCTGTGCATCAAGAGGGCTCCCTGATCTCCACGGGGACGACTGCTTCCGTACTATATGTCATCTGAAATGGAGTGTCCCCAGTGGTTGAATGTGGAGTGGTCCAGTAGTCCAAGAGTACATTGTGGAGCTCTTCGACCCACCTTTTCTTTGCCTTGTCAAGTCTTTGTCTTAGGCCTCATAAAATGACTCTGTTGGCAGCTTCAGCCTGCCCGTTGATCTGGGGGTGCTCAACTGACGCGAAGTGTTGCTTGGTGTCTGTCTTGGCGACAAAGTATTGAAAATTCTTGTCCTTGAACTAGATCTTATTGACTGTGATAAGGGAATGGGGTACACCGAATCTGGCCAGGATGTTCCTCTTATAAAATCGCAAAATGTTGAACGCAGTGATTCTGGCCAGGGCCTCAGCTTCTATCCATTTGGTGAAATAGTTCATGACCATAATCAAATATTTGTTTTGGAAAGAACTCGTCGTGAAGGGTCCGAGGATGTCCATGCCCCATTGTGCGAATGGCCATGGTGACGACATTATTTTGAGCGCGTTAGGGGCGCGAAGTGCATATCCCCATGACATTGGCACTTGTCGCACCTATTTATATGCTCTTTGGCATCGTTCTGCATGGTTGGCCAATAGTAACCTGCCCTTAAGGCCTTTCGAGATAGGGACCTGCCACCTAAGTGTTGTACGTTTATTCTTTCGTGTATTTCGTGCAAGACGTCTGATATGCTTTCTTCCTCGATGCATTTGAGGAATGAGATGGAGAATCCTCGGCGGTACAACTTGCCGTCTATAAGGACGCAGGAGGATGCACGACGTTTGGTGGCACTGGCTTCCTTCTTGTCGTCGGGCAGCTTGCCAGCTGTCAAGTAGTGGAATACTGGAGTCATCCAGCAATTGCTGTTACCTATGACGTTGACATCGATGATATCACAGGGCTTTTCAATGCTAGGGCGAGGAAGTGTTTCCTGGATGACGACGAAATTGTTTCCGTCTTTTCTCCGCGTACTTGCCAATTTTGACAAGACATCTACATGTGTATTTCGAGGAAGATCCCCACACCACTCCCAGATGGACTAAATGCTTCATTGACGTAAATGACCCATTTATGGGCGCTTTCTGGTGCTGCTTCTGTTGGGGTCATCTCGGCCACAAAGTCGGCCAGGGCTTGAGCTTTTAGAGCTTTCCTGCTTTCGTAGTGTATGTCAAATTCAGAGAGTTCTAGGGACCATCTCAACATTCTTCTGACCATATCTGGTCGGGATAAAAGTTGCTTGATAGGATGGTCGGTTCGCATGACCAAGACGTGTGCCAGGAAATAATGTCGTAGTCTCCTGGTAGAATTTACGAGCGTGAAGGAGACCTTCTCTATTTGCTGGTACGTAAGCTTCGGCCCTTACAAGGCTTTACTCGTGAAAGACACGGACTTTTGCTCGTCTGGGTCTTCTCTTATGAGAGCTGCTCTTATGGCTTCGGTGTTGACAGACATATACAAGAAGAGGATCTCCCCAGTTGTCGTCCTGAATAAAACTAGGGGCCCTGATAGTTCTCATTTGAGGTGTTGCAAGGCCTACTCGCATTCTTCTGTCCATTCAAACACTGATTCCTTGCGAAGTAGTTTGAAGAAGGGTGAGGCGTGCTGAGCAGATTTTGCCACAAAGCGAGATAAAGAGGTGAGCATACCGTTCAAGGACCGGATTGAATTCTTTGAGTCAGGCATAGGAAGTTCTGAGAAAGCGCAAGATTTATCGGGGTTGGCCTCGATTCCTCTTTCTATAAGATAGAAATCGAGGAATTTTCCCGCCTTCACACCAAAGGTGCATTTTTCAGGATTAAAGCGCATTTTGCACTTCCTTGCCTGGTCGAACACATTCTGGAGATGAGAAGAGTGATCAGACTCTTGGGTGCACTTGAAGATCATATCTTCCATGTAAACTTCAAACATGTCCCCAATCTGTGATTAGAACACCTTGTCATCATGCGTTGGTATGTAGCTCCGACATTCTTCAACCCAAAGGGCATTATGTTGTAGTAATAATTTACCATCGGGGTCATGAACGTTGTGTGTCTTTTATCTTTGTCGGCCATGGGTATCTGATTGTTCCCAGAATACGCGTCTATGAAGGACAATAATTTCAAACCTGCAGAATTGTCTACCAGCTTATCTATGTTAGATATAGGGTAGGAATCTTTCGGGCAAGCCCGATTAAGATCAGTGTAGTCAATACAGAGGCGTCATTTCCCATTAGATTTTTTCACAAGTACAATGTTCAAGAGCCAGGTTATATACCTGAACTCAGTTACAAAATTGGCCTCTAATAGGTTCTTAACTAGTTTTTCAGTAGCTAAAGTTTTTTCTTCGGACTGCTTTCATCTATGATGGACAATTGCGCATGCTGATGGGTTGATGGTGATCTCATGGCATGCAATCTCAGGAGAAATATCGGGCATATCGACGACTCTCCAAATAAAGAGGTCTGTGTTGCTGCGCAAGCATTGCTTCAGCTGTTCCTTCACATCGTCAGGGACACCTGTGTCAATGCGAACTCCTTTGTCGGGGTTATCTCTGAAGGTTATGAACTCGATCTCTCATGCGGGTAAAGGGCGCATGATGACTTCTTTGTCTGTAGTGATGTCATACTCAGAATCTGCTGGAATGCGAGAATCGAGTTCGATCGTATTGATTTGAGGGGTTAGTTTCTTCTCGGGTTAAACTTCTTCAGCTAGAGTGCCCTCATCTCTTGCGCGCTTGTTGTTCTTTGGTGCAGTCTCTATCACGGTCTGGCCTCTGGTCGCTGCCTCAAAACACCTTCGCGCTGCCTCAATGTCTCTGTGGAGAGTAGCTACATGGCCCTTCTCCGTGTAATACTTCATTTTGAGATCGACCGTAGACAGGGCGACGACGAGTTTGACTAATGTTAGTCTCCCTAAGATACATTGGTAAAGGGATGGACAATTGATCACCAGTAAATGTGTCTTGATTATCTTGGAAGCATCTCCCTCTCTGAATGTGACCATTAGCTCGACCTAACCCCAGGGTTTGGCGGTAGCCCCGTTAAATCCCTGCAGACCAAAACCTACATACGAGGATAAGTTTTTCTGATCAAGCTGCAATGCTCGAAAGAGTGAGGTGTACATGATATCGACCGAGCTTCCTTGTCCGATGAGTATCCTGCGAACGTTCGTCTTCTCCATCTTGGCGCGGATCAGTAAAGAGATATGAGAGTTCAGAGAACCACCGAGGAATTCCTCCAAGTAAAAAGTAATTGGTTAGGACTTCCCCCTGACTTTTTCGAGAGACGAGAGCTGATTTAGCGATGATTTGACCAAAAGCTCGAGCCTTCTTCTAACGGACCCAATAGTCATTTCGTTGTAGCCTCCACCTAAGACGAGCATGGCCGATGAGAACGATTCCAGGGGATGTGCGTTGCGAAGTATCCTGTCCCTCTGAGGTGTCGAGGAATGAAGAAATCCTCAGGGTGACTAACAAAGTGACTTGCATGGGAGCAGGTTCTTCGGATATTTCGTCGACTCTCTTTGCCTTTTCCTGTTGAGGAGCTCCGTCCTTGACGTACTTCTTGAGGTGCCCCTCCTTGATGAAGATCTCAATCGCGTCTTTGAGATGGATGTAGTCCTCAGTGATATATCTGTGATTGCGATGGAACCGACAATATTTTCTTTTGTCGGTATTGGCCTTAGAAGCAGTTGGTTTGGGGAAACGAACGCCTCCCTGTTTGAACTCGGTGTTGATGCATTCATTAATTATTTTCTCGTGGGGAGCAGTGAAAATCCAATTCCAACCAGGGGGTGTTGATGCATTCATTAGAAGGGTATATTCCAAGAAGCGGCCCGCTGGACCTTTTCTCTCGCGAAGACGATCTTCCTTTCGCTTTTCACGCCGAGGAGCCTCGTTGTCGTCTTTCTGCTTATGAGATCATGTATTCTCTTGATTTATTGAATCCCGTGTCTTGTATGTGGCCTCCTTTTCCTCATACTGGATATAGGCTTGAGCCTTGTGGAGCAGCTCGACGAGGGACTGGGGAGGCTTGATACCCAAATCTTTTCAGAATTCGTTGTTAGGACGCAAGCCCTTCTCTAGGATATACCGCTTACCGCTTCATGCGGTCAGTAATACGCACTTCCATGGCTTCTTTGTTGAATCTGTCGGTGTATTCCCGTAGAGATTCTTATTTTCCCTGTATGATCCCTTCGAGGGTGGCCTTGGACTTTGGATGACGTATGGACGTAGTGAACCTGGCGAACTAGTTCTTCAAGACTCTCCATGATGTGATAGATCCTGCGGGGAGGTGTTTGTACCATGACATCGCACCTTTTTGTAAGGTGATAGGGAAAAATCTACATTTGATGGCCCCTTCCACGTTGTGATAGTGGAGCATGGCCTCGAGGTTTTCTATGTGATCATCGGGGTCGGTGGTCCCATCGTAGATGGCAAGCGAAAGGGGATTCTCTAGACCGCGAGGGATGCGAGTCTCCATAATTTCACGACTGAGTGGCCCACAATGATCCTCGTTATCACTGCTTCCGGACGAGGGATACAAGGATCTAATCTAGTGAGGACTTCTAATATGCTTACGGGGACGATGATCTTCGTCGTAACGGGACTTCTTGCCCCGGTCTCTGTCGTCCAGTGAACGTCTTGTTCTTCGGGGAGGAGACCGAGTGCGTTTTCTGGTTCTTTCTAGGCGTGATCCTTCCGGCCTATCTTGATCCCTCAGGGGAGAGAGGTACCCAACATCCTTCTACTTATGATTCCTCGGAGGGGATCGTGAGTGACACGGAGGCGTGCGAGAATCTCTACGGGAATCTCTGCAGCGACGTCTCTTAGTTGGGGAAGGGGAACGACAATCACCCTCGAGCATCTGTATGCGTTCTCTCTGCTGGAAGAGAGCGAGGTTTGCCTTATTGAGGGCGGCGATGAGGGCCTTATGCTAGCATCCGCGTCCGACGGGACGGGGATTGGATCTAAGATGTGGTTCTCGCGAATGACATACGGTTGTTTCAGATTGTTAGAAGCTGGGGAAGGAGGATGCCCTTCGTGGTGGCCGGCATTGAGTTGGGTTGTCCCATGGTTTCCTGTGTTATCTTCGTTGCTGAGGACGATGGTAAGAGGATCTTTCACAGTCTTATTGATATGGGAATCCATGAAGACGAAAAAGAAAAGATGAGCTTTGATCTCGTGGTGAAAAAGAAAGGATCTTGTTCACGAAAGATGGGGGGAGCTGCTAGTTTCCCACAAACGGCGTCACTATACAGAAATGATTCAGATAAGTCCTCGTGGTCTTCAACTGAGACTGTGATGGTACTTGTAGGAGATGGGGTGGTGTACCTGCAAGGTACTCTGACGCTCAAGTAAGTTTTAGTGTAAGACAAACTAAAGCGTGAGAAAAATTGAGAGTGATTAAAATTGAGTACCTGGCCCTCCAAAGATGAAGGGTATTTATGAGGGCCCATGCCCGTGGATTATATGCACGTAGCCTTTGATTGAGTATGACTGCCTCCTGTAGAGTCAGAGGGCAGTTGGCCGCGTGAAAGGTGTTATGGCGCGTGTGGGGAGACCCCCAACGACTATATGCCAACGACTCTCTTTTTCAACAGTCATATCTTTGCTTAGTCTCTTATTGAGCTTATGCCTATACAAATACTAGATTGGGCCTCAATTTTGCGTAGGACACTTGCTAGGCCAGTCCAGAACAATTTTTTTTCAATTGTATGGTATACTTCATCTGAATACAAATAAACAACACATAACATTAAATACCTGTTCTCACACGTTTTAGAGATGTATCTCCAGAATATTCACGGAGATGCATATCTGATACAATTCAAATGTAAATGGCTTGTGAGAGAGATATATTGAATGTTTTAAATTGCTTCGGAGAAACATCTCCAGAATATTTCATTTATTTAGAAATAAATACGCTCGAATATGCATATCCGAAAATTAGAATTATTTAAATAATTTTTCGTGATAGTTAAGAAGTATTAAAAGTGTATTAAAAAAAATCCTAAAAAATTATATAATGCTATAAATAAATAAAGGGTTAAATATGTTTTTGGTCACTATAAATATCTCAATTTTCATTTTTAGTCCCTATTAAAAAATTAATATATTTTAGTCCCTACAAAATTTTTATGCATGCAATTTTAGTCTCTGCTATTTTCTACAATTTTGAAAACTATTTAATTACCCTTAAACTTTTAAATTTTTGAATAATTTTTTTTCATCTATGTTTAGAATAGGCAAAATATCCAAATTGATCCCTTAAGTCTACCTCGGGGTCCAATTTGGTCCCTTAATTCTAAAAAGTACCAAGTTGATCCCTTAAGTTTTTAAAAGGTACCACGTTAGTCCTTACCGTCAACACTATTAGTCAAAGTCAACAGTAGAATACAAGTTGCGCATACATGTACCTGATGTGGAATCTAGCACCCATGTGGAATCATGCGTGACCTATGACCAAATTCATAAATCCAAAAAATATCCAAAATTTTGCATTTCACAAGGTTCAAACACAGATCATCTAGATTGTGAAACGAATTTCATTACCACTAAACAACTTCATATTTTATGTTTAATAATTAAAAACTAAAACTATAATTACAAATGGAAGTGCAATCACAACAAAGATACTTGAATGCATGGCTGCTATCACTAACCTCAAATACAACATATGAAAGTGCAGCCACAACAAAGGTGCTTGTTTCTTTATATCATATAATTAAGGCTTTATACCCTTTTTGGTCCACTAACTATAGGCTTAAGTCCAATTTGGTCCTCTTTCTTTTAAAAGTTCCAAATTGGTCCATTACGTTGTTAAATAGGTACATAGTGGTCCTTTTCGTTAAATAAAGGAAAACTGAAATTCTGTGATCAGGTACGAGATGTCGAATGAGATGTTTAAACACTTGAAGACTTAACTAAAACTTAAAGTGCAGGAAAATTAAACAACACAGGAATTTGTTAACCCAGTTCAGTGTATAACCACACTTACATCTGGAGGCTACCAAGCCAGGAAGGAAATCCAATATAAGTAATATTAATTCTAGACTTAAACCACCCAGTTTAATCTTTCACTTAATATCCATCCAATGCAATTTCTACCTAAGACACAACTTAGATATGAGTACCAACTCACTCCCCCTCAATCACACAGTGATATGTTTACAAGTTTAATAAAATTGAAGTCATACTTCAAACAAAAACAGCTTGATCTTACTTCACAGTTTCAATCAAGACACAAATACACTTTTGCTTAAAAGCTCATAAAGTGGTACAATAAAAATAACCTGCTGTTAAAACACAAACTCCCTATTTTGTCTTCTTAAATTCGTACTCTATTCTGAGAGTTTCTGTTGCTTAAATAGGTGTTTGGATTTTGGGCTTTCTGTAGGTTTATCCAATCCTGATACGCATGCAGTCATCACCATGAATTAGGGTTTGTTACTTCCTAGATTCTAGGTGATTCAGTTCTTCTGATTATGCTGAAGTCACATAACAAAACTCCCTACAGATGCGCCTTATTCTGTTTCATTCATCCATAATTAATTCCAGATAACTTCCCTTAATTTGCTCAGTTCTGTTAGTCATTAATTAATTCTGGTAGCAGGTTTGAGATGTCACAACATCTGGTGTGACATCCTGAAAACTGAACTTACTTCATTTACTGATACAATGTCACAACATCTGATGTGACATCCTGTAAACTGAACTTACTTCATTAACTGATACAATGTCCCAACATCTGGTGTGACATCCTGAATTAAGTTCATTTACTTATACTCTGTTTGATAATGTCCCAACATCTGATGTGACATCCTAAACTAAATTCAACACTTCTTGTTGGTCAAAAATTCTGCCAATTCTAAACATCTACAAAAATGGTGTTACATTTGCTGACATGTACTCTGAGGTGGATTGCGAAATGTCTAGTCACCATCTTCTTCTCCCTTGTTACTGAAATAATTTTTCAATTTCCCCCAAATTAAAACCTAATGGAATTTCCCCCAAATCTCTTCTTCCTTGTTCTTGGAAATGAATTTCATTCACTGATCCCAACCAACACTCTCTCTAACGATTCTTCCAAATTCTTCATCTCCACCATCTTCCTTTCCCCAATCGCCTTACCTTCAATCTCAACCGCATCCTTAAACCACACACCTAATGTACTTGCTTTAATTAAAGGAAACTTTGGAAGATTCTTGAACTCGTTAGACCCTTTTTCCTGTCTAGCATCGTTCAATGACAGAACAATAGGTTTAGGTTTTAGTTCGGGTTTCGGTTTTGGTTCGGATATTAATTTGGACTTCTCATTGGATTCATTTTTTTGCTAAACGTTTTGTTTATCGGCTTCTGGTTATTTTGGGGTGTGGATTTTTCAAGTGTTTTCTCTTGTTGTTGTTTCTTTGGTGGTTTGTTTGGTTAGGTTTTGCGAAAATTAACATCGTTGAAACCTGAATTGGATCCGGAAGAGGCTAAACCGATAGAATAGGAAAAATAAGCTATTTCGGATTTAAGAAGGTCGACGTCTTCTAGGTCTTGTGGAGGCTTGTTGGAATTGGATTTTCCCATTGTTGCAGGTTGAAAGAAAGAAGAGAGTTTCAGAGTTTGAAGTAAAACAAAAAACTGTAACATGGCGGTGGAAGAGGCGGAGGTACAATTGTAATATGATCATGCTCAGGCTCGGAAGAATCTTCAAAATTATTGAAAAAAGGATAAAAACGAAGAGGGTTCATCTTTTTTAATCATCATCATAATTTTCTGAATTTGCTCATTCATCCTTGTTGCATTCTATTCTCTGAAAATATTTAACCACATGACGTTAATAAGAAACTGTTTCCAGAATGGTACTTCCATCAGAAGGCAAGCAAGATTTTTGAACAAGCCATGATTTTTCTCATTGTTTCATTCAATTTGTAAAAAGAAAAAAAATGCCACATAACTAATGTTTCATTCCACCTCATCAATAAGCTTACTAAATGCCACATAACCAAACCTTTCATTACACCTAAGCAAAAACATAACATGTCATCAAGGAATTTAATGAAAAACTAACGTTTCTAACGGAATGGACAAACATAATACTATTTAATAACGTAAGGGACCAATTCAGAATTCTTAAAAGAAAGGGAAGGGAAGGCAATTGGCAGTTTGTTGCAGATGATCCAGCATGCTTCAATGTCTGATCAAAGATATAAGCCCCAAAATCCAGCTTTGTTTGGGTGCCTACAACATATATAAACCTGCCCAATCCAGTTGCTATTGAGGAGGTATGGTTGGTAGGGACCCAGTTTGCAGTGCCAATCCTATGCAGCATGGCATACTTCCTTGTCAGCAGGCTAACAGAAAGCTTCCCCTTGACTGGCCAAGTCTTGACCTGATTAGCAGTGATAACCTTGCAAACCTGGTTATCAGTCTTCCCTAACTCATTTGGACCATCAGAGTCTCTTCCAAGGTAGTGGTTGATAACCCTAGGAGAGAATTCCACACATCTCCCTCTTACATATACCTTTCTGAAGTCAGCAGACTTGCCATCAGCACAATCTTCTTGGAGGTTTACAATGAATTCCTTGACTAGCAGCTCATAGCAAGGAGAGAAATTTGATACAGTTTTGAATAGGCCAGCAGAAGAAATGAGATCGATTACCTCAGTGCACTCAAGTGCATTACTGCTCAGCTCTCTTTCAAGTGCTACCCTTCTTTGATAGACAAACTTCCATCTGTTCACACTTGACACATGATGAAAAGAGATGTTGTCCAGAGGAGCTTCTGGAACAGCAGTTGATGACCTTGAGGGTGCTGGTTTCTTCTTTGGTGGGGATGTTGGGACATCCTCTTCAACATCTGAATCTGGAGGGGTGACAGCTTTCATCTTCTGTGTATTCACCTTGTTCCATTGTCTTGTAGGACCAAAAACAACTTTAGCTTTGTCCTTCTTTGGTGTAGATTGCTTCTTCTCAGGAGTTGCATGTCCTGCATTCATCTTTTCTTTCCTAGTCCTAAGCTTTTTGGCTATGCTAGGGTTTACAGAAGCAATGATTTTTGTATCAGAATCATGCTCTAAGTTTACAACAGGAGGAGGTTGAGCAGTCTCCTCTTCAGTAGTTGGATCAATAGAAGCTTGATCTTCAGTGGAGGCCTTGTGCTGGTCCTCAGAAGTTTCATCATCACTATCAGTGGAGGCCTTTTGCTGATCCTCAGATGTTTCATCAGCATCATTTGAGGAGGCCTTTTGCTGGTCCTCAGATGTTTCAACATCTATTGGGACATCCTGTTGAGCAGGAGTGTCCTTTTCAGCCTGATTTTGTTGTTCTTCTTGTGGAGCTGGCATGGTGTTCAGAGGAATAGATATGCCACTCACAACTCGTTGCTCAGACAAGATCCTGTTCACCAGTTCCTTTATAGAATCATCCACATATTCTGAAGCTTTTGGAGAGGTGTTTGATGATGAAAGTTTCCCTTTGACTTTGCTAAAAACAAGTTCCTTTGCCCTTCTAACAGTAGGGGTTCTTGGCTTTTGAGCAAGAGGAACACTGCCTCTGATTTCGTCCATTGGAGTTGAATCCATGGGTACTACAGAGATGGGGGTTGCATGCACCACATCTTCCTTGTTGAGGATTTCTTCAGAGAGGTTAGGGTTTTGATGTTGAGCCATTTTCGAATGTGGTGAAGAAAGAGATTAAGATTGGTTGAGTTTGATGATCTCTGAAAGTTAGCTATAGCATGCAAGTTGTTTTGAGAGAATGATGAGAAGATGAAGGTGAGCTGATATTCTTATAAGAGCCGTTACTTGGAGAATTTCTAGGAGTGGAATACACAAAGTGCTTGACCAGACTGGTGCTGCCATCTGGTGATCATGCCACACGATGTCATATGACATGTTGGCACATCTCCATAACTGCTAAACTTCACATAAGCAGATCCCCAATTTACCCCTTAGGTTTTCAAATTGGGTAGCATCCAAAGCTTTAGTAAATATATCAGCCAATTGCAGATTTGTAGCTACATGTTCCAATGAGATCACTTTCTCTTCCACAAGATCTCTGATGAAATGATGCCTGATATCAATATGCTTGGTCCTGCTATATTGGATAGGATTCTTTGATATGTTAATAGCACTTAAGTTGTCACAGTATAATGTCATGACATCTTGTGGGACATTGTACTCAGTGAGCATTTGCTTCATCCAAACCAACTGTGAACAACTGCTTCCAGCTGCAATATATTCAGCTTCAGCAGTAGATAAGGATACACAATTTTGTTTCTTACTGAACCAAGAAATCAAATTGTTTCCTAGAAAGAAGCATCCTCCTGATGTGCTTTTTCTGTCATCAGCACTTCCAGCCCAATCAACATCACAGAAGCCAATGAGAATTGGTTTGCATCCATGAAAGTACATTATGCCATAGTCACAAGTACCATTAACATATTTCAGAATTCTCTTGACTTGGTTTAGATGACTAACTTTTGGATCAGCTTGATATCTTGCACATACACCTACTGCAAAGGCTATGTCTGGTCTGCTAGCAGTCAGATATAATAAGCTTCCAATCATACTTCTGTATAGGCTTTAATCTACATTCTCACCCTTGTCATCTTTAGTCAGCTTTAAGTGTGTGGGGGCAGGAGTTCTCTTATGAGTAGCATTGTCCATCCCAAATTTCTTGACAATGTTCTTAGCATACTTGCTTTGGGAAATAAACATGGATTCCTCCATTTGCTTTATTTGCAGTCCAAGAAAGTAGGTTAATTCTCCTACTAGGCTTATCTCAAATTCAGATTCCATTTGAGTGACAAAATGTTTAACCATCCTGTCTGACATCCCACCAAAAACAATGTCATCTACATATATTTGAGCAATCATGACATTTCCTTCTTCATCTTTAACAAACAAGGTTTTGTCTATTCCACCTTTCCTGTACCCTTGCTTGATAAGAAAAGTAGTCAGCCTTTCATACCATGCTCTTGGAGCTTGCTTCAGTCCATAAAGAGCCTTCCTTAGTTTGTACACATGATTTGGACAGCTTGGATCAACAAATCCTTTAGGCTGTTCTACATATACTTCTTCATTAAGATATCCATTTAGAAAGGCACTTTTCACATCCATTTGAAATAGCTTGAACTTCAAGATACAAGCAATTCCTAAAAGCAGTCTAATTGATTCAAGCCTTGCTACTGGTGCAAAGGTTTCATCAACGTCTACTCCTTCAATTTGTGTGTATCCTTGAGCTACAAGTCTAGCTTTGTTCTTTGTAACAACTCCTTGCTCATTTAACTTGTTCTTATACACCCATTTAGTTCCAATCACATTTATGTCATCAGGTCTAGGAACAAGGTCCCACACTTCATTCCTTGTGAATTGACCTAATTCATCTTGCATAGCACAAATCCAGTACTCATCAGTAAGAGCTTCCTTGATGTTTTTAGGTTCTATTTTTGAAACAAAACAGGAACCTGAAATCACCTCTCTTGATCTAGTGCTTACACCTCTGTTGGGATCCCCAATTATCAAATCTTTGGGATGATCCTTCTGGATTCTGATGGAGGGAGGTTTGCTGGATTGTTCTGTCCTTGCATCAGTTTGAGTGAAGTCAGGATGATCACTCTTTTCTTCAGTTTCAGTTTGTCTGTCAGCAGATGTTCCAACATCTTCTGTAACATCTGCAGGAGCATCATCAATTATCACATTTATGGACTCCATGATAACCTTGGTTCTAGAGTTAAATACTCTATAGGCTCTGCTGTTTATAGAGTATCCAAGAAAAATCCCTTCATCACTTTTAGGATCCATTTTTCTTCTTTGCTCCCTATCAGCCAGAATATAACAATTACTTCCAAACACGTGGAAGTACTTAACTGTGGGTTTTCTGCCCTTCCAGACTTCATAGATTGTGGACAAAGTTCCTTTCCTTAGAGTGACTCTATTATGGATGTAACAAGCTGTGTTCATAGCTTCAGCCCAGAAGTACAAAGGTAACTTTTTAGCATGGATCATAGCTCTTGCTGATTCTTGGATAGTTCTATTCTTCCTCTCAACAATCCCATTCTGTTGAGGAGTGATAGGTGAAGAGTATTCATGATTGATTCCTTCTGAAGAACAGAAATCTAAGAATTTTTGGTTCTCAAACTCCTTTCCATGGTCACTTCTTATTCTGACCACACAGCTGGCTTTTTCTCTTTGTATTCTTTGGCATAAGTCTTTGAATACATCAAATACATCAGACTTTTCTTTGATAAAATTTATCCATGTATACCTTGAAAAGTCATCAACCACCACATAGGCATACCTCTTACCACCAAGGCTCTCAACCTGCATAGGTCCCATAAGATTCATATGCAATAATTCCAAAACTTTGGAAGTTGTCAGATGTTGGAGCTTTGGATGGGACATCTTGGTTTGCTTGCCTATTTGACATTCACCACATATTTTGCCATCATCAATCTTTAGTTTAGGAATACCTCTCACAGCTTCCATAGATATGATTTTCTTTATGCCTCTGAAATGAAGATGACCCAGTCTTTGGTGCCATAGTCTCACTTCTTCTTCTTTGGCTAAGGAGCAAGTTGAAGTGAGACTGAAGTCTTGAGGTTCCCACATGTAACAGTTGTCTTTAGATCTGGCTCCTCTCATGACAACCTTTTGTTCTTTATTAGACACTATGCATTCAGTTTTGGTAAAGTTTACACTGTACCCTTGATCACATAATTGACTTATGCTGATCAAGTTAGCAGTCAAACCTTTTACCAGCAACACATCATCTAGTCTTGGTACATCTGGACAGTCCAAGGTCCCAACTCCCTTGATTTCTCCTTTAGCTCCATCTCCAAAGGTTACATATCTGGATGAATATGACTTTAAGTCTACTAGCAGATTCTTCAATCCAGTCATGTGTCTTGAACATCCACTGTCAAAGTACCAGTCTTCTTTAGCTGATACTCTTAGAGATGTATGAGCTATATATGCAACACCCTTCTTTGACCATTTGTATTGAGGTTTCTTTTGATACCTCTGCCCTGTGCATTGTCCATCAGTAGAGCTCCAAGGTTGTTTGTTGATCTTGTTCTTGGGCATGTAGCTTTGATCAACATGAAGACTAGCTTTTGGTACCCATACTTTCTTGATGACCTCTGTCTTCTGCTTAGGGGGTTGCTAATCTCTTTGATGTTGATGTCTAGGCAGCACTTTCTTGGTAACCTCTATCTTCTGCTTAGGAGGTTGCTGATACATCTGATTTGGATATTCATGCAACTTGTAGCAATGAGGTTTGATATGTCCAAACCTTCCACAATGATGACATCTCCATCTTTGATACTTCTTCTTCATTATGTTCTTTTCATGATGTTGAGACATCTGTTGGAACATTATGTTTGACTTTGTGTTCTTTTCATGATGTTGAAGCATCTGTTGGGACATCTTATTTGACTGTATGGAATTTGAAGTAGTTTTGCTGGTGCTAGCTTCAACCTTATAAACTTTGTTAAATCCCAGTCCACTTCTATCCCCTGAATGCTTATTGTTGTTGAGAATGACATCCAGTGTGCTTGAGCTACTGTTCAGCATTCTAACAGATTTGGACATATGCTTCAACTTGGAGTTGAGAAGACTTACTTCACTTTTCAAGGTGTCAATGATCTCTAGATCACTTGTTTTTTCATTCTTTAGTGCCTCAATCTGCTTCTTTTGCTTTATACTCTCCATGCATATTTCAGTGCTCCTTTTGACCAGTTCTCTGTATGATTGCTCAAGCTCTTCAAAAGTAAGCTCCCCGTCACTGGATTCACTTTCAGATTCACATAATCCAGCTAGAGCAGTGATATGCTTAGCTGATTCTTCTTCTGAATCACATCCTGAGTCTTCATCAGACCAGGTTACAGAGAGACCTTTCTTTTGTCTTTTTAAATAGGTAGGACATTCATTTCTGATGTGTCCATAACCTTCACATCCATGACATTTAATCCCTTTTTCTTGACTGGTCTTTTCATCATTATTTGACCTTCTATTAGCATCATAAGATCTTTTGTTCTCAGAAGAGTTTGTGTATCTTCCACTTGGTCTGGACTTGTCTTCCATCTTTCTGAGAATCTTTTTGAATTGTCTTCCAAGCATAGCAATGTTTTCTGATAAATTTTCTTCAGGTTCTAATTCATTATTTTCTTCTTCTTTATCAGTATTTGACACCAAGGCTATGCTTTTGTTCTTCTTTACAATTGTGTCATTCATTCCCATCTCAAATGTTTGAAGGGAACCAATGAGCTCTTCAACTTTCATTGTACATATGTCTTGAGCTTCTTCTATTGCTGTGACCTTCATGTCAAATCTTTTTGGCAAAGATCTGAGAATCTTTCTTACAAGCTTTTCATCAGTCATCTTTTCTCCCAAAGCTCCAGAAGTATTGGCTATTTCTAAGATGTTCATGTAGAACTCATGAATTGTCTCATCTTCCTTCATTCTCAAGTTTTCAAACTTGGTGGTGAGAAGTTGAAGTCTTGACATCTTCACCTTTGATGTTCCTTCATGAGTTGTTTTGAGAGTGTCCCAAACATCTTTGACCAGCTCACAGTGATGCACAAGTCTAAAGATGTTCCTATCAATGCCATTGAATAAAGCATTTAAGGCCTTGGAGTTGCCAAGTGCTGAATCTTCTTCCTCCTTACTCCATTCTTCTTCAGGTTTCAACACTTTTGTTCCATCTTTGGTGTCTTGGACAGGGTGCTCCCATCCATTGTTGACTGCTTTCCAGGCCCTATTGTCAAGTGATCTTAAGAATGCTACCATTCTTGGCTTCCAGTAGTCATAATTAGATCCATCCAATATAGGTGGTCTGTTTACTGATCCTACATCTCTGTCCATGTTTCTAGAATTTGCAGTCCCTAGATCTCACCCAGTATAAACAGGCAGGGTGCCTGCTCTGATGCCAATTGAAATTTTGTGATCAGGTACGAGATGTCGAATGAGATGTTTAAACACTTGAAGACTTAACTAAAACTTAAAGTGTAGGAAAATTAAACAACACAGGAATTTGTTAACCCAGTTCAGTGTATAACCATACTTACATCTGGAGGCTACCAAGCCAGGAAGGAAATCCAATATAAGTAATATTAATTATAGACTTAAACCACCCAGTTTAATCTTTCACTTAATATCTACCCAATGCAATTTCTACCTAAGACACAACTTAGATATGAGTACCAACTCACTCCCCCTCAATCACACAGTGATATGTTTACAAGTTTAATAAAATTGAAGTCATACTTCAAACAAAAACAACTTGATCTTACTTCACAGTTTCAATCAAGACACATATACACTTTTGCTTAAAAGCTCATAAAGTGGTACAATAAAAACAACCTGCTGTTAAAACACAAACTCCCTATTTTGTCTTCTTAAATTCGTACTCTATTATGGGAGTTTCTGTTGCTTAAATAGGTGTTTGGATTTTGGGCTTTCTGTAGGTTTATCCAATCCTGATACGCATGCAGTCATCACCATGAATTAGGGTTTGTTACTTCCTAGATTCTAGGTGATTCAGTTCTTCTGATTATGCTGAAGTCACATAACAAAACTCCCTACAGATGCGCCTTATTCTGTTTCATTCATCCATAATTAATTCCAGATAACTTCCCTTAATTTTCTCAGTTCTGTTAGTCATTAATTAATTCTGGTAGCAGGTTTGAGATGTCACAACATCTGGTGTGACATCATGAAAACTGAACTTACTTCATTTACTGATACAATGTCACAACATCTGATGTGACATCCTGTAAACTGAACTTACTTCATTAACTGATACAATGTCCCAACATCTGGTGTGACATCCTGAATTAAGTTCATTTACTTATACTCTGTTTGATAATGTCCCAACATCTAATGTGACATCCTGAACTAAATTCAACACTTCTTGTTGGTCAAAAATTCTGCCAATTCTAAACATCTACAAAAATGGTGTTACAGTTGCTGACATGTACTCTGAGGTGGATTGCGAAATGTCTAGTCACCATCTTCTTCTCCCTTGTTACTGAAATAATTTTTCAATTTCCCCCAAATTAAAACCTAATGGAATTTCCCCCAAATCTCTTCTTCCTTGTTCTTGGAAATGAATTTCATTCACTGATCCCAACCAACACTCTCTCTAACGATTCTTCCAAATTCTTCATCTCCACCATCTTCCTTTCCCCAATCGCCTTACCTTCAATCTCAACCGCATCCTTAAACCACACACCTAATGTACTTGCTTTAATTAAAGGAAGCTTTGGAAGATTCTTGAACTCGTTAGACCCTTTTTCCTGTCTAGCATCGTTCAATGACAGAACAATAGGTTTAGGTTTTAGTTCAGGTTTCGGTTTTGGTTCGGATATTAATTTGGACTTCTCATTGGATTCATTTTTTTGCTAAACGTTTTGTTTATCGGCTTCTGGTTATTTTGGGGTGTGGATTTTTCAAGTGTTTTCTCTTGTTGTTGTTTCTTTGGTGGTTTGTTTGGTTAGGTTTTGCGAAAATTAACATCGTTGAAACCTGAATTGGATCCGGAAGAGGCTAAACCGATAGAATAGGAAAAATAAGCTATTTCAGATTTAAGAAGGTCGACGTCTTCTAGGTCTTGTGGAGGCTTGTTGGAATTGGATTTTCCCATTGTTGCAGGTTGAAGGAAAGAAGAGAGTTTCAGAGTTTGAAGTAAAACAAAAAACTGTAACACGGCGGTGGAAGAGGCGGAGGTACAATTGTAATATGATCATGCTCAGGCTCGGAAGAATCTTCAAAATTATTGAAAAAAGGATAAAAACGAAGAGGGTTCATCTTTTTTAATCATCATCATAATTTTCTGAATTTGCTCATTCATCCTTGTTGCATTCTATTCTCTGAAAATATTTAACCACATGACGTTAATAAGAAATTGTTTCCAGAATGGTACTTCCATCAGAAGGCAAGCAAGATTTTTGAACAAGCCATGATTTTTCTCATTGTTTCATTCAATTTGTAAAAAGAAAAAAAAAATGCCACATAACTAATGTTTCATTCCACCTCATCAATAAGCTTACTAAATGCCACATAACCAAACCTTTCATTACACCTAAGCAAAAACATAACACGTCATCAAGGAATTTAATGAAAAACTAACGTTTCTAACGGAATGGACAAACATAATACTATTTAATAACGTAAGGGACCAATTCAGAATTCTTAAAAGAAAAATGACCAAATTGGACCCAAGCCTATAGTTAGAGAACCAAAAATAATATTAAGCCTATAATTAACAATGAGTGAAAATTAAACTTGATGTCATATTTTCAAAAGCTGGTGAATCCTTGATCTAGCTGCAACTCCTGATGAACTCCTTCATGCTGCAATAGAAACAAACGCTTCGTAGACACACATGATTGATACAAGTACTATTTGGAAACATATAAGCATTTTTCCAAAAAAAATGTTTTACATTTAACTGTAAACCATGTCACACACAAAGAATTATAATCTGAAAGAAATTTTAAACTTGTAATGTGACAAAAAGAGAAAAGAAACATTGACCAAAATTATTGCCTTGTATGTGTAAAATCCAACTTCTGTATCCTTTCAAATTTGATACTTTCTATTTCTGGAGTAAATGGACTTGTAAATTGGATGAGGTGTATGCTTTTGAAGATGCAAAACAATTATAATAACTTTAAAGATGCAAAACAATTATATTATCTTGTATATAATATAATTCTAACGTTCACAAGAATTCTTAAATATAATTCCTCACACTTTTCATTATTAATAAAGCGCAAAGGGAAGAACTTGGAATTGCAAAAAGAGTTTCCTAAAGGTAACAAAAAGCAGACTCAAATACTGTCTGTGAGCTTGTCTAGTGTTGGAGATGCATTGTGATACTATTTGTGATGTAGTGTTGTATTAGTAGAGTGTAAATAGTTCCGTTAGTGCTGTATTAGTAGAGTGTAAATAGTTCCGATAGTATACAATGTATCATTTTCAAGCATGAAACAAACCGTGTAGATTTTGGTCAAGGCCCTTTTAACCATGTTTGATAGAGCAGTTGATAAGAAAAATATGTTCTGAATCAAAAGATGGAGCATCCTTGTTTTTCTTCAAGGATGATACAAATAAAGCGCGCGAAAAGAGTATTATGATAATGGTAATCTACTATCAAACAATTACTAAAATGTTGCACAAACTACCTAAATTGACCTTTCAAAATATTACACTTACACTAACTAAAGGACAATAACGTAACTATCTAATTCATTCCTACATCTTTATCCATTACCACAACAAATCGCCAAGTGTTCAGTTCTCATTAGTTCTCGCTTAATATTACATTTTCCTCCAAGCATAAACTCTATAGCACACTCTTCCTTCTACTTACGTTTCTCTCTCCACAAGCAAGCATAAGTCTTCCCAACCGTATGCTTCATTTTACCCTTTTCTATCTTCTATCTATTTACTCCACAAATCCTAGCGCAACTGCTGCTTTCACTACCTTCTCAATGTTCTTTCTTCAACAATATCAGGTATTTTTCTCCAACTCTCTCTTCTTCAACCTCCATTTCTTTCACTGCTCTAACTCATTTCGTTTTTATATGTTTTTCTGTGTTTATTCTTTTCATGTTATGGGTTTTATTTGACATTTTTGATTTAATATCATATCTTTCAGGGTTTTTTCTTATAATGTTATAGGTTTTATTTCACAGGTTTGTTCATTCCATTATTTTTTCGGTTTCAAAACTTCTTTTTTATTTGTGGTTTATATTTTTTGGGTTTATTTCTATTACTGCAATTTTTTTGTTTTACCTCATTACAACTCATTAAGATATTTTTTCTTTCACTTCATTATTTCATTTCTTCAAAACTGATATTAATATACTTTTTGTTCATAAGAGTTTATCTAATCATACTACATAAACATTGTGACTATTGATGTACATGCAACCAATTATCTCGTCCAGACAGGTCATGTTTATCTTGATGTTGGGTAACCTACAAATATATATATTTTAATATTCTTAAAAACAAAATTGTTAAGGAACTTTAATTATTGGTGTTTTTTTATCTCTTTGGATTTCGTTGGTAATTTGAAGGACGGTGGAAGAGTTTATGAAAGGACATGTGGATACAGCTAAGATCATTAATATTCCATACATGGTGGATACATCCAAGGATAACAAAATTTTCAATCTCATAGTTATAATAAGATTATTACAGACTATGTTTGTTTATATTATTTTACTTCATGTTAAGATTTGATTAACAAATTTTATGGTAAAAATTTTAAGATATTTTTATTTTGAAGATCAAGCAGGGTGAAGAATCCAGATTTTCTAAAGGAAGTTTCTTCTGCTTTCAATAAAGAAGATCATGTCATTGTGGTAATTAATATTTTATTTGTATATTTTATTTATATTTTATAATTATTTCACTTACAATTTAATAAATAAATAAATAAAAACAATTTCAGGATTGTCAAAGTGGGGTGAGATCTCTATATGCAACTTCTGATCTTCTAGCTGATGTAAGTTAAGTCATTTGAAACAAAATTCATGTCTCATTTAATGAAAGTTTTATACATTAAGTTTTAGTTTTTTTAGATGAGGTGAGTTCTGATCACTAAAAGCAATTGTACATATTGTGTATAACTTACTCTATTATGTGTTCCAGTGGCTAGAAGTGTAGCAGTGCCCCCTAAACCTGTTCAGAAGAAACTACATCCTTCTCTTATAACAATGCATATATAAACATAATTAGGGATGGACAACGGGCCAGGCCGGATGGTTTCGGACCCAAAATACTAATCCGAATTAATCCGCGGGTGGTTTTTCAAGACCCAATTTCGCCCATTTTTGTTTACGTTTTGATCGGGTTAAGCATATGGTTTCATGCGGATACCTTCTCAAAATATTTCATGAAGAAAAAAATATCTATATAAAGTTTAGGTTAAGACGAAAAATTTGATAAACAATATAAAACTTTTAGATCTCTAACATGCAAATATCAACATTAGAGAAAATTTGAAAAACAGATTTATGAAGAAATAAAAAAAGAAGAAGATGAAGATGCAATAGAAGAACAAAGTAACGGACAAATGAGTATTCTGAAACAGAGAAGAAGACAAGAAATCTCAAGAGAGAAATACAATAGAAAGTAAAGAAGTAGGAGTATTATGAAATTTGAGATCTAAACTTCAAATTTTCCCATGAAACATTATCCTTCTTCTGTGAGATATCTTGTAAGTCAAACTATCATTTGTATGACCATTATGTGTGACTTTATCATCCATTAACCTTCTCTTTCCAAAAATAAAAATAAATCTCATAGTGTACTAGCATTATTTGGCCATGAGAGATAAGGTAGTAATAAACTAGAATATGGTATAGTGTTAAGAAATGAAAAATAACAGTGTTTCCAAGGAGAGACGTGATGTTTTGGTTTTCAATTAACCAAATTCAAAGCATTTTTAATTCCAATAAATTGTATAAGTCTATAATATAGGTATTATCATTACCAACCATGTGATTTTGACTGACAATGACAACTATTCTTTTTATCTCAGTCTCACTCATATTTCAATTCAGAGTCCACTCACACAAATAGTATTCTTCAATAAAGTTTTTAGTTCAATTTTTGGGCGGGTTCGGTTACCTGTGGGTGGCTTTTGTGAAACTGACCCGCCCATTTCAACCCTATTATAACTCAGAAAATAAATTCAAGAAACCGTGACTTTATTTTCACCCGCCCGAAAGTCATTTTTATGTTCGGTTTTTGCGGTTTTGGGCTGACTGCGGGTATTTGTCCACCCCTACACACAATACAACATTGATAAATGATATATCTATGGTTTTCACCATATCATCATTATCTAAGGTTTTTCATGATTTCGATTTCCAACTCATGATATATCTGCATAGTGTTTTCCATACTTTATCAATTGTCTTGGATTCATGCATATTTTATTACACTTTTCAGGTATGCTTTGAACACTTTCTGCAACATAGCAGTACTGAGAACAATTATGTTACATAGGCTGCAACATAGCAGATGCAAAATTATTGTTTCCAATAGTAATTAGGTATACGAATGTCAACATACATTTTTCTATGCTCATATAAAGGACATGTCTTCATCATTACTTTATGCATTAGGTTGTCTAATTTAATACTTGTCTATCATCAACAAGTATATGTCATGAAATTAATGGTTCAATTTCAACTAGATCCAACTAAATGGCTTTAGGATTTCGATTTACAAGTTTGAATGTATTTACAAAATTATACAGCAATATCACTTTGGACAAAATCATGTTATTAAACTCATATTAATTCCTTTTTTCACATATTTTTTTTGAAATTATGGCTATATTACATTTTAATAACAATATCACATTAAAGTAATACCTTTTTAGAATTAAATTCAGAATATATAGCCGTATCATTTTGGCCAAAATCATGTTATTAAAGTCATTACTTTATTATAGCAGGTTCGATTTATATACGGAGTGAGATATCACTTAAAAGCAAATGAATTAGGAATTAAGTTATTACTTTATTACTCTATTAATCAGGAATTAAGTCATCTACTATCTATCTTTTAAAATTCAATTGCATAAACTTCTAAAATTGTCCTTTCACCCTAAATTATTTACACTAACAAAATGATATTTTAGTAATCAACTAATATTTACTTTTTTCTATTTACATCTTCTACTACATCATGACAAATGACATTTATTTATCATTCTTCACCAATTAAATTACAATTAAATATTACATATACTCATTCTCTTTCTTCATTCAAATTTATAATCTCTTTCATATTTTTTTCCCACAATTTCTCACTTTCATTTTAATTTTTTTTCTCTATTTATTTATTATCACTAAAAATATTAATAATCTATTTTTCATTTTAATAAAATAAAAAATTTATTTATCTTACGGGTCAATATCAACATAATACATATTTTATTTTAATCAGTATTTATCTTAATTTTAGAGACAATTCTCAATTTTATTTATTTTTCTTTCTCTATCTTATAATTCTTTTTTTCTTTTTATATAATTATTTAATACAATTTAATATATATGATTATTTTTCATTTTACAATTAAATATATCATTTTAAATTTTGCATTTATATCTAAATACATTTTATACCACATCAAATAATTTTTTTTATCTCACGGGTCATTGTCGCATCAAAATTTTCTTTTTTGTCTTTCTTTTTCTTACAAGTCATTTTTTATATTTATATTTTAAAAAAACATTAATTTGTATCTAAATACATTTTTTACATTGGTCTTTCTTCATCAAAATTTACATTTGTATATAAATACATTTTATATTGTATCAAATATTCTTTCTATTTCACGGGTCACTATAAACAAACCAATAATTATCTTAATTTGAAAGATAAAATCATTATTGTCAAATATTAAATATTTCTTTTTTTTTTCATCTCACGAGTCCCTTTTTTTCTATTTATATTTTAATACAATTGAATTTTTATATAATTATTGTTTATTTTAAAATCAATAGTTAATTTAAAATTTAAATACCTATATAAATATATTTATAACGTGCCAAATTTACATATACATTTAAATATATTTTATACCATATCAAATAATTTTATCCGTGCAAGAGCACGGGTATCTTACTAGTGAGAACATTAATAAATAAGTATGAGGTGGAGTAAAATATTTTTAGAATTTTTCTGGGTATTTAATGACCTCACATACCACGCATACGATTAACGTGAACCTTTGAATAATTAAAAGACTATTTTGACACTTTTAAAGTTAAGAGATCAATTTAGGTATATTTTGCCTTTAGAATACTATAAAATATTTATTTACCAAATTTTAAAATTTTTTAAAATAAAAAGAATTAAATATGAATTTTTTAAATTTCAAAATATAATGATAAAAGTAATGAAAACATTGACTTATAAATCAAAATTTGAGTTTTTTTTTTTCGATAAATTTTTTATAACATTCTAAAGATGTAATCAAAATAATCATTTAAAAATATACATTAGTTTACTAAGAATGACTAAAACTACGTGTATAATAATTTTGTAGAGATTAAAATATATGATTTTCTTAATAGAGATTAAAAATAAAAATTGAAATATTTATAAGAATTAAATATATATTTAACCCTAAATAAAGATTTCTTTTACTAGAATTAATAAGACAGTAAAATGTATTTAATTATCCTCCTCTTTTTTCCCATATTTCCCCCCTCAAAGGCCCGATGTAATATGTAACTGAAACTTAAAATCACAGTGGAAGATGCATCGGTTTTTCCTGTACGCTACACTACACACGATCACAAAGAGAGAGTGAGAGTTTCCACGTTCAGTTCAACGACGAAGACGATTGCGAAACTTCAAAATCCTTCAATCCATTTTTCTGGAGAAGACGAATTTTCACCATCAACGTAAGTTACAATGAAATCACGGTTATGGTTGATCATTTTGGCGCTCTCAGTTAACTCATTGGGATCCGAGTCAAAGAGAACGGACGTAGCATACGCGAGTCTGTTATACGGAGATGAATTCTTGTTAGGCGTTAGAGTTCTCGGCAAATCGATACGCGATACTCGATCCAGTAAAGATATGGTTGTTTTGGTTTCAGATGGTGTTTCTGATTACGCCAATAACCTCCTCAAGGTTCACTCTCATTTCCATTTTTCATTATTCTCTTCACCATTATTAACCTAATTACGGTTTATGAATTCATTCATTTATTTCTTCTTCTTCTTGTAGGCTGATGGGTGGATAGTTGAGAAAATTAGTTTACTGGAAAATCCTAATCAAGTTCGTCCAAGGAGGTTTTGGGGTGTTTATACCAAGCTCAAAATATTTAACATGACTGACTACAAGAAAGGTGCATTTTTTAAATGGGATTGTAACTTTTTTTTTGGTATCTTGTTGTACAAGTTATCGAGGAGACGGTTACACACTAGAATTTATGTTTAGCTTGTTGTTTTTTCAGATGCGATTGTAACTTCTTAGACTTACAAGAGTGATTATCTTGACTATATTTATGTATATGTATATGTATATGTATGTCTGCAGTTGTATACCTTGATGCCGATACTATTGCTGTTAGAAATATTGAAGAGCTTTTCAAGTGTGGAAGATTTTGTGCTAATTTGAAGCATTCTGAGAGGTTGAATTCAGGAGTCATGGTCGTGGAACCATCTACCGAACTTTTTAATGATATGGTGAGCAAAGTCAAAACTCTGCCATCTTATACCGGAGGTATGGTGATTTTTGCATACTAGGATTCAGTGCTGTTGTTTTTATTTATATATATGTTATGAATTCCTTTATTTGAGTCTAGTTAGTTTGAGAATAATTAGCTCTTGTTTCTTTCACAGGGGATCAGGGATTTCTTAATTCATATTACTCGGGATTTCCTAATGCACGTGTTTTTGACCCAAATTTGAACCCGGAAATTTTGAATACTAGACCTGTTCCTGAAATGGAGCGACTTTCCACGCTATATAATGCGGATGTTGGTCTCTACATGCTGGCTAACAAGGTACTGGAATATAGGTAATAACTTTTAAGAGTATGGTTCTTTCCTTTTAAGTAACTAGGGGCAATCCTTGAGTGATACGTCCCCTTCTGTTTCTTCTTTTTTGAACTAAATCATGCCCAATCTTGTTTTTCTTAAGCTCAGATGAATGCATGTTAAATCAACTTGCCTTATGTTGTCTGACTTGTCTGCTAGAGTCCTGCATGCTTGCTTATTTGTTAAAAATAAATCTTTTTCAGTATTTGGATGTAGATGGATGCAATGACTAGGAGGGTAAAACTGCCACCTCTAAAATGACAAAAATTCTGTGTTGTGACTTGAGATGGTTTCCTTTTGTTTTGATTAGCTTATGGTAGAAAATAAAAATTAGAGTAAGTGCTGAAGCAGCTCTTTACCAGCTATGGCATTACGGTGATGTTAATATTGATTAAAGAATTCTTTAGTGCTGGTATTAGATTCAAATTTTACTGCTGGTAACATGGCAATTATAACAGTTAGAATCGGCACTTTTTATCTCGCTATATGGATGGGGAAAAGTGTCATTCTTGATGAAATTTTAAAATCATCTCAGCATTTCTATACTACTTTACTTCTATCTAGAAACTGTTGTTTTATCACGCATGTGCTGGAAGCCTTTGCTAATTGGTTCAAAGTGATCTTTCTGACTTTTAGTCTTTTAGAGTGGCGAGAGATGGATGAACAAATTGATATTTTCAATAAGAGTTGAGCAACTCTGAATCTTTCTCATTTTTTCGTCATAGTTGGAGTTAACTGCAAGAATATTTCTTAGTTCATACACTTAAATTCTATACATACCAAACATATGCATTTCATTTTCTTAATGTTCCAGTTCAAGTATCTAACATGCGTGCTGACTTATCTAGTGGATGGTAGATGAGAAAGAACTCCGTGTGATTCATTACACTCTAGGCCCTCTTAAGCCTTGGGACTGGTGGACATCTTGGCTTTTGAAACCTGTTGCTGTTTGGCAGGTATTTGTGCAACTTTTTATTCTATTTTTTGAAATGTCAGAAAAAAATTAGTTTTGCTAATATTTTAAAAAGTCTATACTGTTTAATTAACCATGTTGTCTAGTTGACATTTGTGGAAAACATATTATGTCTTGACTTATTTTTCTTACACTGTTGGTGCTTTAGAATGTAAGGGAACAGTTGCCGGAATCCCTTCCGGGAACAAGAGGGGGACAAAACCCTAAAGACAGTTTTCTTGTGAAGTTTCTTTTTCTGCTACCACTTTGTGCTGTACTCTTCTGCTGTTATCGTTCATTTCAAAAGGTCAGCTATCACAGACTAATATTATTCTAAAAGTATTAAGGATCCACATGATTCTCATCATATTGTGTTTCTGTAGAATCAAGGGTACTTTGGTCCCTGTTGTAGAAGCTCGATGTGTGATCATGTCCGACACCTTTATTATAGGATTAAATCAGGTGGCTCACTTTCTTATACTGCCATTTCTACTTCTACAGTTGGTTCCACCCATCAGGTCAGTTTTTGATATCTTAATCTTCTAGTTTTGGGATTTGAATTCTCTTATGCAAGGCTTGCACGAGCACAACCAATTCATTCGACAAAGGAGATGGACACAATCCTCAATGTAAAGTGGCAGTGACACCAAAAAAACACCAAACTCGATAATGTATCTTTTTCATTAGATGACTGGGTCACGTGATGGCCTTGCACAAGAGGATGCAAATCCCTTGGTTGGATATGCATACTGCACATGCTTATATATTTTTAAGATGCTAAAAGTATTCTTTATGATATTAAACAGCTCTTAAACGGTTCTCAATACAAGATGCCTGCATATTTGGGCGGTGTTTCTGTTTGTGTCTGTCTTATGACTGTGGTGGTGTCTCTTGGACTAACTCTCGTGATAGTTCCTCGGCAAGTGACTCCATGGACCGGTTTGCTTTTGATGTATGAATGGACATTCACAATCTTCTATATATTATTTGGAGGTTACCTCAGCTTGATTTATCATTGGGGAAGGATCACGGCTTCACGAGCTCCTTCCTCATTCTCTCAGCCTGAATCTTTTGATGACGATTCAGGAAAACGTATGCTCTCTAGAAATAGAGCTTATTTTGGGCTATGTGTTTTTCACTTACTTGTGTCCTCAAAACCCCTATTATTTGATTAGTTCATTAATTTTATACTGTCTTTTTTACAGTCCATCCGCGTCAGATGTCATCTTGTGATGCCACTACATGGTTCTATGGATTAGGGATGGCCTTCTTGGCCATTGTTGCTCCATCTTTGCCTTGTCTTTTTGGAATTACCGCTTTGTTTCTACGGTAATTTTCATTAAAAGTTATTGGTATTCAGTATGTTTTAGTTATCATTGGCTTTAATCAACTATAGAATTTCAAAATTAAATTTAAAAGAACTATGATCTACACATATGCATGTGCACGCATACATACCTCAAATCTTTCTATTCAAAATTACACTTATAATTTCATTTATATTTTTAACAGGTTAGGTTTGATGATTGTCTGGGGTATAATATTAACATCGTTCATGACATACGCCTCTGAACAGTTAGCTATGAAATCATTTCTGAAAGGCTTTGAAGAGAGAGATATTGCACGAAATGGGAACTTCTTTTTCTCTTGCTGATTGATTTTTTCTAAAGTTGTGTAACTTATGATACTTTATTGTTCCATTACCTTTATTTTCATGGATCATTCAGTTAAAGTTCCATACACAACCCATGTATTTGATCCAGGCAGAGGAAAACTTCAACTTAACCCTTAGACAGAGGTAGTTGTTATTTTATTCAACTAACTTGTACCATTAATCTAGCGGAAAATGTAATGTTAAATTGTGTCTATCACACATTGTATTTTTTTTAGTTATTAGTTTTAAAGGAATTCCTCCATTGAAGGAACACTATAGAGACAGGTTCTTAAAAGACTTATTTTAGAATTGATTTTGATTGAAATAATTGTCTTGCTTGGTAGTGATATTACACAGAAAAAAAAACTTTTAATACATTAACAATATTAACTGAACTATTTTTTTATTTGTTCATTATTTAATATTTGCCCAATTAAAATTATGCACTTTTCATGTGGTTATTATTATTATTTTTTTTTAAAGCTTCAATTTGATTTTGAACTCTTCCGCAGCTGGTAAATTTTGTTTATGTACAGTTTATTTGATGTTTACGAAGATTTGGTTGGTGACCGAAGTTTTGGATTGGGGTCCGAAGCTTTTCAAAGTCAATAACGAATGATTTAAGGATAAAAATTTCTTACCTTTTGTTGAAAAGGAGTGGAGCCATCTCAGTATAGAAGGGAAGAGCGATTTTGTTTTAAAAGAGAAGCTTAGGCTTCTTAAGGGTAATCTTAGGAAGTGGAACAAGGAGGTGTTTGGTAAATTTGATTTGGAGATTGATGAGTGTGTAGCGGTGATAAATGAGGGCGATTTAGTGGCTGAGTTGGCTATTTGATCTTTATCGGAGGATGAGAGAGATTGCCGCAACAAGGTAAATAGTCGGTTTTATTTGAACCTTAGGATCAAGGAAAACATTCTTATCCAAAAGGCGAGACTAAAATAGCTAAGCGATGGGGATAATAATAATAGGTACTTTCATAGTGTAATGAGAGGAAGAAGGAGGCGTAACAACATAGGCTTCATCAACTCTAGTAGAAGCGTTTTGTTCTCAGTGGAGGAGGTAAAGGAGGAAGTGAGAAACCATTTTGCTTTCAAATTTTCGGAAACGAATTTCAATAGGCTTTTGCTTGATGGGTTGGATTTTAAGTCTCTTAGGCATGAAGAGATGATGATGCTTGATAGTCAATTTTCGGAGGAGGAAATTAAAGAAGCGTTGTGGGAGTGTGATGGTTTTAAAAGTCCGGGTCCGGATGGTTACACTTTGTTCTTTATTAAAAAGTGTTGGTATTTTCTTAAAGCGGACTTTATTTGATGCATTAAAGATTTTCACAAGAATGTTATTCTCTCCAAGTCCATCATTTCCTCTTTCCTAACCTTGATACTTAAGAATGATTCTCCTATGAGTCTAGATGATTATAGACCCATTTGTCTAGTTGGTTGTTTGTACAAGGTTATAGCTAAGATTTTGGCGGGGAGACTTAAAAAGGTTCTTCATACTTTAATCTTTAATTGCCAAAGTGCTTTTGTGTCGGGTTGTCAATTGTTAGATGGGGTGTTAGTAGCTATCGAATTGGTGGATTATGCTAGCAAAGAAAAGAAAGTGGTCTCGTTATTCAAGGTGGATTTTGAGAAAGCTTATGATAAAGTAAGTTGGATTTTTCTTAGATTCATGATTAGGAAAATAGGTTTCGGTCCAAAGTGGTTGAGTTGTTGAATGGAGGCAATGATTTTCAATAGTAAGATGTTTGTTCTAGTGAACGGTATCCCAACTAAATAATTTGCGGTGGAGAGGGGTTTGAGACAAGGGGACCCTCTATCCCCTTTTCTATTTGTGTTGATAGCGGAAGGATTATCCATGTTGGTTAAAAGATCGGTGGTTAATGGAGATTTCACGGGGATTATGGTTAATCATAAGTGTTTTCTTGATATTCTTCAATTTACGGACAACACCCTTTAGATCGGAGATGGAAGTTGGAATCATTTGTGGGCGATTAAATCGGTGCCTAGAGGCTTCGAATTAGTTTCGGGTTTAGGCATAAATTTACACAAAAGAAAATTGATCGGCATAAAAACTTCGGATTCTTACCTAGAGGCGGCGTCTTTATTTTTAACTTTTAGGACGGAGTCGAAAGAGTTCACCTTTCTTGGCATTCCTATAGGATCCAATCCTACTAGGATATCGACTTGGTCTCCCTTAATTTCCAAGTTGAATAAGAGGTTATCGAGTTAGCATGGTAGGTTGTTAAGCTTGGAGGTAGAATTACTCTTCTAAAGTCGGTTTTAGGGAGTCTATCGATTTTCTACTTATCTTTTTACAAAGCCCCGGTGAAGGTCCGAAAGGAGAATACCAAACTTCAAAGTAGCTTTCTTTGGGGAACCACGAGAGAAAACTAGAGAATTCATTGGATTAAATGGGAGACACTTTGTTTGTCGTATGAGAAATGGGGGTTAAATCTCAAAAATATAGAAGACTTTAATATTAGTCTTTTACATAAATGGAGATGGAGGATTTTAAAAGGTTCAGAGGATTTGTAGTATCAAATGTTAAATGTTAGATACAGGGATATTAAATTACTTGTTTTGGGTAGTGGTTTTTCGAGATCTCAATGGAATTCCTATTCTACTTGGTGGATGGATTTATTATCCATAACAAATAACCTTAATGAAGATTTTTTGATGGAGAAATGTAAAATTCATATTGCTAATGGGTATTATACCCCCTTTTGGCATGGAAAATGGACGGGGGAAGGTAGCTTGAAGGTTTTGTTTCTGGCTGTGTTTTCTTTATCTTTGTTGAAGGATGTTACTGTGGCGGTGATGGGAGGGTGGATAGGAGGGAAATGGTGTTGGGGTGATTTCGGTTTATCTAACAGGTGTTCTATTTATGAAGGTATTCTTGCGGCTTTTGTCGATAACCTATATTCTGTTTTGTCTGCAAATAGGTTATTGCATCAGGCGACCGCCTAAAATAGCAGTGCTATCTTCGGAAGTTCAGCTCATGCTCCTAGGATTTTGTCTGGGGCTGAGACTGTTTCTGATGTCCATAGGAATGAGGTTGGATGTAGGAGAATTTAGCCTCTGTTCTCAGTCTTTAACATCAGCGAATTTGAGCCAGGTCTGCTTCAGCAGCCGACGCAACTTCTTCAATTCATCAGTAGCAGAGGTACTGGTTTTTCAGAACAGCAGGATCCAGTTGCTTTAGTCGAGGTAGCGCATGCAGTTTGGGTCCAGCTTCAGAAATTTTCAGATTTGTTGGAGAAACTTTTGCCAACTGAACGGGGGGAAGATAGAGTTTCATGGATTTTGGAGGATGATGCAGCTTTCTCGGTTAAAACCGTAAGATCGTTTTTCGACGAATCCTGTATGGTCCTCCGGATACATATGATGCGGTTTTAGAATATGTGTGGAGGGCAAAGACTCCTATGAAAATCAAGGTATTTGGATGGAGATGCGTTTCAAACAAATTACCAACAAAAGATTGCCTCCTTCAAAGAGGAATTTCGATTCCGTCATCCGATACTACTTGCGTTTATTGCAAATCCCATCCGGAAACTTTGAATCATTTATTCCGAAGTTGCTCAATCTCTTTGTTGGTTTGGACCGAAGTTGCAGATTGATTAGGCGGTCCTAGAGATGGTAGCTCTTGTTGTAAAGAGAGTTTTTTGATATGACATTCCTTTTGTAGTTCTAATCGGGTTTCAGAGGGTAAAGAGGGATTGGTGTGGTTGGCCTTTTGATGGGTTCTTTGGATACTTAGAAATGATATTATTTTTAGGAACTCCAAGTGGAACATAGTAGATATTATTTGGAGGATAAAATTTTATTTATGGCATTGGGCGCTCATCGGAGAAATTTCCTATTCCAATTGTAACCTATACGAATTCAACAAAAATCCTATGTTGAATTTGTAGTGGGTCTAATTGGTAGGAAATTTTCCCTTTTGTCTTAAGTACTTAAGCTTCGCTTCTTTTGTAATTTTATTTGAGTGTTTTGATACTCTTATCAATATGAATTTGCTTAAAAAAAACAAAGATTTGGTCTTCCAATAAAGTAAATCTTTTTAGGTTGATGCTGAGTTTCTTTGATCAATGACAATGATGCCTATGGCTAGAGTTATTTTTGGCAGAACAAAATCAATTCAAAGATGACCAATGAATGGTGGTCGTTGGTTATAAGCCAAAAAAACCTTGTAATTCATTTTTATATATCCAAATATCTTGGACAATATAAAAATGAAAGGGATATAAAGTTCATCTTTTGTCATTTCCTTTCTTTTCATCTTTGTTTTTCTCAACAAAGAAAGTTGATTTGTATCTTTCACTATACTTTTCTTTTCCTTTTCGTTCATGTCTTTAACATGGGATCCACTTTTATGCGATATCAAGATTCAGTGACACAACTTTTTCTATTTAAAAACATGTTGAAATATCTTTTTATTATACCATAAATTTTTTTACACCCAAACAATTTTTTTACAACCCCTAAGAATTTAATGTCGAGCAAAAAAACTATGCTTGACCAAAATAGGTATAGTATCCGAGGAAAAACAACATTTTTGTTCCTAATTTAATGAGAAATATCACATATCATGAATGGATTCGTCAAATCTAAATCATTGAATGCAAATTGAGAATTTCAACATCATGATGTAAATATTTTATTGTAAATAAATAGTAATATTTTTATGTCACCAATAAAAATAGTAATATTTATAGTTGGTTTTATTTTTTCGAGAGTTGTTCAATATATCTATATATTTTTCAAAAATCTTATGAAAATTCGAAAATACATTCTTTGCCACAATATTTTACAATAAATTTTATATTTACTATTAATATTTTCTACGAATATACATACAAAATTTGCCAGAATAAATTTTGCATGTAAATATTTAATATTTCTTACGATACATGCAACATTTTTCTGCGGATAATAATATCACTATGAAAAGTTTAAATTGGAATATTATATGAACAATATGGTATAAGGTGTATTCATAAGTTAACTTTCAGACCTCATAATTTTTTGTGAAATTTTCTACGTACTTTACATTGGAGTTTTCTATGGATTTTTTCTTTCGCAACAATTTTTACAGAAATTTCCGAAGTTTATCATTTCTTGCAGCTATACATGCAGATTTTCCCGCTAATAATAGTATCCAAATTTTACACAAACCCCTTTATTCTATTTCTAAGGAATATCATATGAACAACATGGTACAAGGTGTATTCATTGGTTAACTTTCAGACAAAAACAATACTAAGACATTTATCCCTTATTTTACTACCACGACCATCAAGTAAACTCAATAGATTTGGATTTATCAATATTTTTTTTTGTGTGTAAACAAGATGTATAATATAAGGGAGAATTAAAGGTTCTCCAACCTGTTTACATCAAGAATAGAAAAATCTCGACATAAAAGAGAGAGATTACAAACCAAACGGTATTACGAAAGAAAAAAAATAAAGAATCTTTACTGAATTCGTAAAAGCTAAAGTTAGAATGAGTAATATCCTTACAAAAAGACCATTTTCATATCAACGATTTTATACCTCACACCGTATTGTTAAGATTCCACTCCTCCCTTCGAAAACACACATCATCCTTAATAGCCATAAGTTCCAAGTTGTAGTTAGCCAAACCACACTCAATTTTCCCTCCTTGACTTTTTTTACACGACAAAACAAGTACCGGTCCATAAAATTTGGAAGACACTCTTCCAACTGTAGCTTATTCTCCTATTGTAATCTAGTTAAATCTAGTTTATTCTTGTAACACCCCGATTTCATAATTTATTTAATAAAATAATTATTATTTATATGGGTGGTGTTTTTGAGATTATAAGTGAAGAATTGTTTATTTAAATAATAATATAATGATAATATGGTATTATTTGAATATTATTACTAAATAAATAAAATAGTAAGAATTGGAGGTCTAAGGGGCAAGGTGGTAAATTGGTGTGGTTTTATGAGAGGGGAAAAATGAATCATTTTCATTCATCGTGTTTTGGGTGGAAATAAGAGGTTGACTCTGGAGAAAGAGGAAAAAGGGAGAGAAGAGCAAGAGACCTAAAGCTCCAAGATCAAAATTGTTCAAGAAATCGATTGAATCTAAGGTAAGGGGGAGAAAGGATTCTTTATTGGTGATCTAACATGAAAGGTAGTTGAGAGGTCCTTACTCTCCTAGGGATTGTGAGATTTGATATAATTTGATGAAATGTGGTATGAATATGGAATTACATGATTGATTGTTGTATTTGGAATAATCGTTGTTTGAATTATATAATTGGATTGATATGCAAACTGTTATATGAATGTTGTTGTTGATGATGTGAATTAAGAAAAGGAAGAGAAACTTTAAATCCCTAATTTGATTAGTAATATTAGGTTGGAAAGATATGTGGTGTTAAAGGTCTTAAAATCAGTATAAGAATGACATTGGGACTGTTTTGAGTGATAAAAGTGAGATATAATCAATAGAACCCGAACTAGTATGAGATGGGGAATGAAAAGTGATTTTTGGGAAAAAGTTGATTTTGGGCGCAGGGCTCCTGACACGGGCCATGTCACACGACACGGGTGGTCGTGTCAGGCTACGGGAACAAGATTAGGAGGATTTTTGGGAAGATTGGAGATCAGAGGGTGTGACACGGGCCATGTCACACGACACGGGTGGCCGTGTCACTCTTCTGTACTTTGGAAAATGATGTTTTCAGGATGGTTCGTCAGGCCGCGTGACACGGGCCGTGTCAGGGGACACGGGGGGCCGTGTCAGGCCTCTGTATTTGGGAAATTCTCGATATTTTAAGCCGGCTTCGTCACGTTCCCTTGGTCTACTTTCTCACCATTAGTCTAAGGCTTTGAGGATAACATCCATGAGTAACTATAGGACCTGACAACCGATAATTAGTGTGTGAGTTTTATATGATTATTGTGGATAATATAACTTTATTAATTGGTTACTTAAAATATGTTGAGTATGGTGATGTTATTATAATTCTTGTACAAACTATATGATGGACTGGTTGATAACCGATGAAGATCACGAGGATCATGTTGATTGGTAATATTGTTGATTGTATGCTTTGCGTAGACCCCATGAGGTAAGGTTGGTAGCGGTGAGGATCAGAAGGATCATGTTATATTGGAAAATGTATGGAAAATAATTGAGAGTGGAATTAATGAGGAATTCATAGGATATGGTAATTGGTAATTAATGTGTAGGAATATATGTGCTTATAATGATTTATATGACTCTTGATGATGAACCATATGAATTGTGTTGATTATATGTGTGAATAATGTCTGATTGTTTATGTGACCCATGTGATGGGATGTGTGATAATTGATGAAGATCATGAGGATTGTGAAGGCATGACTGTTGTCATGCGTATTTGTATTATGGTGTATGTGTTTGAGTCTGCATATGCATACACATTTGGTGGAATGATCATGTCTCGGTGGAGCGTAAGTGATCATTCGGATTCATTGCGAATCGTTGGTGCATGGATGATCGTGTCTCGGTGGAGCATAAGCGATACATCCGGGTTCGAATTAATGAACCATTGTTGAAATTCGGTACCGCACTTGCATCGTGTCATTGAGTCACTTTGCATTGATTGAATTAAAGATGTATGATATATGTTGATGAACTATTTGAGATATTAATTAATTGTATGGTGTATGTGGTGTATTGATGAATAGAGGTGAGATTACCCTTTTAGATGTTATTTGCACCATTAAAATATTGAATTGTTTTCTCACCCCTTTTGTTGTTTGGTTGCGTCTGTGCTTTTTCGGAAGTACAGATGATTCAGGTACTTGAGTACGCTCGAAGTACGAGTTGCTTGGTTGAGTCTTAGGAGTCACTCTGATATGTAACATGGGAGTTAGGGATCTTTGTTGTTTTAATTATTCTTGTTAAGTAATAGTTACGTATCATATTTTTGTGGAAATTATAAATCAAGAGGATTATGAATATTGTGGATATTTGGAAAATTGCCATTTGATGAATAAATGAGATGTTTACGTTGTTTTAATAAAAAAAGTTATGATGAATTAAGTGCTTCCGCTATTTTTGTAAAGACTATGATATTGTTGGTTATTGGTGAAAAAGTAGCATTCCACTTTTGATAAAAACTCTGATTTTCTTAATAAAATAGTTGTTTTATTTAATTTGGGAAAAGTGGGTGTTACAATTGGTATCAGAGCAGGTCGGTCCGTCCGGCCAGGTTGTCGCGTGTCGTTTGTCCCAGAGTATACGATATGTGTGTGAAATACTATCGGTACTTGCTTGTTTGCTAGTTGTTTGTTTGTAGATGTTTATTGAAAATAAGTGGGGGAGAAGTTATGGTTTCTCCTGAGAGTTGGCTTGTGGTGTGTTGGAATTGTGGTGTGGCAGAGGTTGCTATGGTAGGCATTGACTAAGGATTCGCTCGTGAAGCAACTTAGTTCGCATGATGCAAGGAACGCTATTAAAGTTGGTAATGTGGCTTATGACCATCATGATTGTCGGTTATCTATGGGCAAATTGAGGAACTGATCACCCTCAATCCCTTGTTAATAGCAGACGGAATCGTGTTGGATGAAAAAGACATATTTTTCAGTTGAGATAGTATGTTCAGTAGACTGTTTTGAGTTAAGCCAACGTTATGAGTGGTTTAAAAGAATAGATGTGGATTTACGTATCCGGAAAAGAGATGAATTTGAGGATTGAGTATGTTGATTAGATATTACTAATGGTTACTCCTTAGTGAGTAGGAAGTGAATTTGAGATCGACGAATGTGAAAAGTTGAACGTTGCATCTACTGAGTACGTAGAGGAAATTTTGAGAGGGGACTCTGATGTCTAATTTGGTTGCATATATGGTATTGATTGGGAGTAAGGTTACAACGATGGATCGTCTGTAAAGTATGAACTTTAATTATGTTTTGAAGAATATATTAGAGGTGTTGTTATAAGTAAAGATGGAACTATTCCTTGGTCGGCCCTGGCGCTAAGAGGGATAATGGGAGGATTCATCGACAAAAAGGAATTGTGGGAACAAAGGTGCCTTCTTGGAAAACTTCGGTGTTATTGATATAGAGAGGTGGAGATATAAAGTTGCATATTGATTGGTGAATATTATAAGAATTCACCATTGTAAAGGGGATAAATTGGATTCGATTGATAAAGGATCAAAAGTGAGCTGGAATTCATCCGTAAGGTTGTTGTTGTTGTGAGTTGGATTATCATGCCTACCAGAACCTTGAGTCAGTTGGGACTTCGTAAGAATAATATAACGGGAATGTGCTAATTAGAACCAGATGTTGACATGTCATGTTGGGTGAATTTACTTCTATGAAATATGTGGAATGGAGATTTTGGATGTAAGTATTGAGCTATGTTTTGGCATGGTATGACCCGAGGGGGATGAGTCTCCGAAAGTATAAAGGTGTAATTTTGTCGGAAATTAATTATAACTGCATGTCTTCGCTATGTAGTGATGTTGAGTCGTTGCCTTAGGAGTGAGGTATATGGGATGCAAAGTATAAATAATTTCGTAAATGTTTTTGGAAACGGTGGACCGTGAGTTACGAGATCGATTAAAAACTATATGTTGTGGTTAATATGGGATGAAGCGAGCGAAATATAAGTATCGTTGTATGTGTTGGACTATTAAGATAAAAGTAAAATAGTAATTGTGCAATATTATCTTTATGGAATTTATGAATTAAGGGTCTAATTAATATGGTATTTGAAACGTTAGAAGGAAGATCCAACGAGTGAGTAGAAGTAATGTGAAACTATGAAATGACCATGGATGTGTTGTAGAAGATAGTGGTGACTGGTATGTATTACAGTGGATATGGAGTAAGAATTAGGTACGGTTACAATATGATTTTGTTTGATTCTGACAAGTTGTGGATAGAATGTTGGATAATGATGTGATAAGTTGATAGGTTATTAGTACTTGATCGTTAAGTCATAGTTGGTATTATACGATAAGAGAGGAATTATGAAAGTATTTATCTTACCCATGAATTGGAAGTGGATGAGAGTAAAATGATGTTGAGTATCCGATAATATTGTTGCCATGATTGGAGATTGAAGTGTTTGGTAATCACATGAGCATACAATTCCGATTTGATCGGGAAGAGTGGAGTATGAAGCGACTAAGATGGTCGGAATGTTTGAAGTAGGGAGTTGGGAATTTTCCTATGTTTGCATTAATAGTGAAAGAGTTGGAATTGAGTTAGAAGTCAAGAGACTTGCATTCGAATATTGAGGTATGTTAAGTGAATTGTTATAATTGTGGTGAAGGTTAGAAAGAGTTAAAGTTAGATGTGAACTTAATGGAATAGATAGCTGCGAGTAATCAGAGTGTGCAGCGGAAGAGTGAAGTGGTATAATTGTTTGTACGTAAATGGCTAGTAAAGGCCAAGATATTGAGCGATAAGACCTGTTGAGGTATTAAGACTATCAGACATCCCGGAATGGATAGGTAATGGTAAGAGGTTATCTACATATCGAGAATTATAGAATATGCAGAGATATTAATATATGTGATGTGTGTGCTTCATTGATGGGTGATGATTATATTGTTTTGGTGGAGAAACTGCAAGGTTAGTCCGTTATCAGTGTTGTTGTAGCTAGACAATGTGTATCATGAAATTTTGGTGATTGTCCTTGTTGTCGCCTCGTTACCTTTGTTGATGGTACGTATGCGAGTAACTAATTCCTATGATTAGGATTAGGGAAGTGTTATCTATGGTGATGGTAACAATTTTTGTCGTGTTCTATTTCAGGTGTATACCTCGTGTTGTGAATTGATTATTGTGGTGTTTTTGTTGTCGTGGTAGTTTTCGTGGCACTAATATTGTTGTTTTGGATTAATTATAGAATTACCGGTTATGGAAAGGGAGTGATTAGCCGGGTGCGATAGTATATCTAAGTAATTCCATTGAGTGCTATTTTCGAGGACGAAAATAAAATAAGTGGGGGAGAGTTGTAACACCCCGATTTCATAATTTATTTAATAAAATAATTATTATTTATATGGGTGGTGTTTTTGAGATTATAAGTGAAGAATTGTTTATTTAAATAATAATATAATGATAATATGGTATTATTTGAATATTATTACTAAATAAATAAAATAGTAAGAATTGGAGGTCTAAGGGGCAAGGTGGTAAATTGGTGTGGTTTTATGAGAGGGGAAAAATGAATCATTTTCATTCATCGTGTTTTGGGTGGAAATAAGAGGTTGGCTCTGGAGAAAGAGGAAAAAGGGAGAGAAGAGCAAGAGACCTAAAGCTCCAAGATCAAAATTGTTCAAGGAATCGATTGAATCTAAGGTAAGGGGGAGAAAGGGTTCTTTATTGGTGATCTAACATGAAAGGGTAGTTGAGAGGTCCTTACTCTCCTAGGGATTGTGAGATTTGATATAATTTGATGAAATGTGGTATGAATATGGAATTACATGATTGATTGTTGTATTTGGAATAATCTTTGTTTGAATTATATAATTGGATTGATATGAAATCTGTTATATGAATGTTGTTGTTGATGATGTGAATTGAGAAGAGGAAGAGAAACTTTAAATCCCTAATTTGATTAGTAATATTAGGTTGGAAAGATATGTGGTGTTAAAGGTCTTAAAATCAGTATAAGAATGACATTGAGACTGTTTTGAGTGATAAAAGTGAGATATAATCAATAGAACCCGAACTGGTATGAGATGGGGAATGAAAAGTGATTTTTGGGAAAAAGTTGATTTTGGGCGCAGGGCTCCTGACACGGGCCGTGTCACACGACACGGGTGGTCGTGTCAGGCTACGGGAACAAGATTAGGAGGATTTTTGGGAAGATTGGAGATCAGAGGGTGTGACACGGGCTGTGTCACACGACACAGGTGGCCGTGTCACTCTTCTGTACTTTGGAAAATGATGTTTTCAGGATGGTTCGTCAGGCCGTGTGACACGAGCCGTGTCAGGGGACACGAGGGGCCGTGTCAGGCCTCTGTATTTGGGAAATTCGCGATATTTTAAGCCGGCTTCGTCACGTTCCCTTGGTCTACTTTCTCACCATTAGTCTAAGGCTTTGAGGATAACATCCATGAGTAACTATAGGACCTGACAACCGATAATTAGTGTGTGAGTTTTATATGATTATTGTGGATAATATAACTTTATTAATTGGTTACTTAAAATATGTTGAGTATGGTGATGTTATTATAATTCTTGTACAAACTATATGATGGACTGGTTGATAACCGATGAAGATCACGAGGATCATGTTGATTGGTAATATTGTTGATTGTATGCTTTGCGTAGATCCCATGAGGTAAGGTTGGTAGCGGTGAGGATCAGAAGGATCATGTTATATTGGAAAATGTATGGAAAATAATTGAGAGTGGAATTAATGAGGAATTCATAGGATATGGTAATTGGTAATTAATGTGTAGGAATATATGTGCTTATAATGATTTATATGACTCTTGATGATGAACCATATGAATTGTGTTGATTATATGTGTGAATACTGTCTGATTGTTTATGTGACCCATGTGATGGGATGTGTGATAATTGATGAAGATCATGAGGATCATGAAGGCATGACTGTTGTCATGCGTATTTGTATTATGGTGTATGTGTTTGAGTCTGCATATGCATACACATTTGGTGGAATGATCATGTCTCGGTGGAGCATAAGTGATCATTCGGATTCATTGCGAATCGTTGGTGCATGGATGATCGTGTCTCGGTGGAGCGTAAGCGATACATCCGGGTCCGAATTAATGAACCATTGTTGAAAGTCGGTACCGCACTTGCATCGTGTCATTGAGTCACTTTGCATTGATTGAATTAAAGATGTATGATATATGTTGATGACCTATTTGAGATATTAATTAATTGTATGGTGTATGTGGTGTATTGATGAATAGAGGTGAGATTACCCTTTTAGATGTTATTTGCACCATTAAAATATTGAATTGTTTTCTCACCCCTTTTGTTGTTTGGTTGCGTCTGTGCTTCTTCGGAAGTACAGATGATTCAGGTACTTGAGTACGCTCGGAGTACGAGTTGCTTGGTTGAGTCTTAGGAGTCGCTCTGATATGTAACATGGGAGTTAGAGATCTTTGTTGTTTTAATTATTCTTGTTAAGTAATAGTTACGTATCATATTTTTGTGGAAATTATAAATCAAGAGGATTATGAATATTGTGGATATTTGGAAAATTGCCATTTGATGAATAAATGAGATTTTTACGTTGTTTTAATAAATAAAGTTATGATGAATTAAGTACTTCCGCTATTTTTGTAAAGACTATGATATTGTTGGTTATTGGTGAAAAAGTAGCATTCCACTTTTGATAAAAACTCTGATTTTCTTAATAAAATAGTTGTTTTATTTAATTTGGGAAAATTGGGTGTTACAATTCTAACTACAGGAAAAAATATGTTTTAGTTGTAAACTTTTAGCGTCTGCCCCAACTCCGACGCTATTAGTGTTGACATTGCGTCAGAAATAACCCTCTCTAATGATTAAAAATATTTGTTTTAATTTTTTATAAGTCATTATTAGTAGCGTCGATTGTAGCTGGCGCTATACTTGGATATAATAATTTTATTTAAATAATTCTTGTAATTTCATTCAAGTGTTTAGATAATTACTTTTTTTTTTCAAAGTAGCGACGACTACTTGCGACGCTAATTTTGGTGCGAAAATAATTCATATCCCCCGCAAATTTTGTTGCCTCCTTTTTAAAGTTTTAGATAATTATTTATTTTTTCATAGTAGCAACGGCTATTTGCGACGTTAATACTGATGTGAAAATAATTTATTTCCCCCACAAATTTAGTTACCTCTTTTTTAGTTTTAGATAATTTTAATGATAGCGACGGTTTAAACCGACGTTAATATTGGTGCCAAAAAATTCATTTCCCCCAATTTTTTTATTCTTTTAATTATTTATAACAATAATTTCTATTAAAATTATAAATTATTAAGAAAAACTAAATAAAACTAAAAACTTAATTCATAAATTAAAATATATAAAATTCCTAATTTCAAATAAATTTTTTAAAATTTATTTTAGGAATAAATAAGATAATCTTAAACTATAAATTTAAACTTATAAAAAGATAAACTTATTTTATTATTTTAATTAATTTATATATATATATATATATATATATATATATATATATATATATATATATATATATATATATATATATATATATATATATATATATATATATATATATATATATATATATATATATATATATATATATATATATATATATATATATATATATATATATAAACTAGGGATAATAACTAATTTGCGCCTTGCCATATGGGCAAGGTTTGAAAAATACACCATAAAAAAAGGTTTAGATTCCCCCCTTGACATTTATAGATTCCATGCTTTCAGTCCTTCATTAATCCAACTAATCAAAAATCATGACATTTATGTATAATTACTTTCAATTTCTTTTTCCAAATCAGTTAAATTTATTTACACTTGTTATTCTTTTTAATTTAATAAGAATGCTTAGCCCTAAATGCATTAGTTCACAATTTTATCTCCTTCTTCCTTTTTGTATTGTAGCTGCCTCCCCAGAACACTAAATCCTAATCTTCATTTTTCATCTCTTTCTTCCTTCCATATTGTTGAACTTTCAATGGGTGATAGTTCATGAAGTTGCAACAAGTCATTTTCTAAAATCTCTCCCAAATATGGTTATGGTCTTTCGATGGAGATTTTCGTGTCCAAGTCTGCTGCAAATCCTGGTAGGAAATATTGGATGCGCAAATTCTATGGGAAAGAAGAAGATTGTAAGTTATTCTATTGGGATGATGAATTTTTTGTTAATGAGGATAGGAAGAGATTTGAGGAAGATGATGGTGACTGTTGGAGGTGTGATGTTATGTTGGAAAATTTGACAAAATTTGCAAGGGATTTTGGGAAGGAAGTTGGGAAAGAATTTGAGATACAACTTGGCACCAAGGAGCTGGAAGGTGTGAAGAACAAATTAGAGAGGACAGGGAAGAAATTGGGTCTTGTATTAGTTCTACTTATGTGTTATTGGGCATATTTTGTTATAGTCATAGTAGGCTGATTAATTGTGTTAAAACTTTGTGTTGTATTAGGAGTTTCAATTGGGTATTATAAGGCAGATATGTTTTGAGGTGTTAATTTGTTGTCTTGCTATGTAATGAATTCTGCTATGTACTGAATTTTGCTATGGTTGAATACAATGTATTAAAATTCTTCATATGTACTAAAATTTACTTAACACAACTTCCTTAACAAAATAAGCTGCCATAGGCATAATGTCATTACAAAACAAACTTGTCATTACAAAACAAGACATGACTTGCAATTACAAAACAAAAGGATAATATAACTCACAAAATGACATAACTAAGTTGTTCAAATTATTCAAGATACTTGATGTTCCAACTGACAAATACAACATTCAAAATATTAATACTTGATTACTTAGACAAATACAACATCAAAAGGATGAATCAACATGTCTTTAGATTACTGATTCAGATTCTTAGAGATCTCATCCCATGACTTCATAATGTGAACACATGTCCCTAGTTTGGGATCTGCTTGGCCATGTCCCTCAGTAGCAGTTGCAGGCATAGAAGTTTCGGGTGCATCCTCTATTTCTAATGGTGCATCAGGTGTTGCACCTGGCCCATGTGATTTTGATTGCCTGAATATGCTCTTCATCATGTCATTGCTCCTTGTAGGTGCTTGTGCCTTCTTCCTTGTTACCTTCAGCTTTTCAATTCACTTCTTCTTTGGTGGGGTAGGATTAATAAGTTGAGAATATTGTGTTTCTGGTGGTTGAGAAAAGGCCTCTGTAGAAATAGTCTGACTAGAAACTAGCTCTTCAATTAAGCCATCAATTTCTGGATCATAGAAAGGATCATCAATTTCTAGTTCACCAGGTCCAACATCAGTGGGAATAGGAGGCTGGGTTTGTTCAACAGGCTCAATTTGGATACCATCATCAGTAGCCCTAATTTGCATAGCAGACTCGGTTTGGATACCATCATCAGTAGGCTCAGTTTGTTCACCAACATCAGTATCCACAATTTGTTTGGATTGAGCCTTTGTTCTGGGTGTTTTCCTCTGCACAATACAGTTCCAAAAAAATGAGGCATTAACATTACAAATTAAATAGAATTAGCATTACAAATTAAAGCCTTACAATTTAACGCAATACAATGACATATTACTTTTCTCTTCAATGCATTAGGGTCTTGGAATTTTCTTTGGAATTTCCTGGAATTGTACCCAAATTTATCACATTTTATGCACCTATATGCCACACCAGACCTTCTCATCCTTGAGCCTGACTCATCTTGCTCCCTCCACCTCAATTTTTTAGGCCTACCTGGTCCCTTCTTGTAAGTTGGAGGCAACATATCTTCAACTTCCACTGTTGGCCACATGTCCTTCCCATTGATTGGGGATACATTGTTTTCATAACACAACATATATTCCACTCTCTTGTAACAATCATTAACAAATTGTTCTGGATTTAGAGTTTGATATTGAATTGTATCAATAACATGTTGACAAGGTATACCAATTAGTTCCCAAAAATAGTATGAACAAATTTTTTTAGTACATATGAAGAATTTTAGTATATTGTATTGAAACATAGCAGAATTCATTACATAGAAAAATTCATTACATAGCAAAATTCATTACATTATAAGACAACAAATTAACACTTCAAAACATATCTTCCTTATAATACCTAATTGAAACTCCTGATACAACACAACAAATTAACACAACTAATCAACCTGCTATGACTATAACAAAATATGCCCAAGAACACATAAGTAGAACTACTGCAAGACCCAATTTCTTCCTTGTCCTCTCTAATTTGTTCTTCGCATCTTCTAGCTCCTCGGTGCCAAGTTGTTCCACAAATTCTTTACCAAAATCCCTTGCAAATTTTGTCAAATTTTCTAACATAACATCTGTGACACGGCGAGAGAACTGACTTGGGCGTTTTTGTTTCCAAAAACTATGTTGCGGATAGCAAGAGTCACCACCGACTTTTATTTTATCCAATAAGAAAAAGGAATAAAAGAATAGGAAAGACCTTTAAAAAAATTGAGTTCGGGGGGTAAGTTATACAAAAGGAAGGTGTTATCACTCTTTGTAAGCATGGTTATCCACAGGCTCTTAATTACTTAGCTCACTTTACTTTTGTTTGAAAAAGAGTATATTGTGTGTTTAGAAAATATTTTAAATATTTAACTTTGCAATGATCATCGTATGGATATATATATAAAGTGTTTAGTTTGAAAGTATTTTGAAAAGTGGGGTGTAAAGAGTGTTTTGAAAAGAAGTGAGCAAGTACTTAAGAACTACTTACCCTAAGTTTGTAAGGTCTTTCTTGTTATTTATTTCCTTTAAGGGTAGGATTGTCCTTACTATTATTAAGTAAGTAGTCTTTACCTTGGATGTTTAAGGGACGGGCGTAGGGTCATCGTATGGTCATAGAAGGCAACCTTGTAAGGGTATCTTAGTAATTCGAAGGGACAATTATCATTTTCGTAGGGTCATCGAGGGACTAGATCATTTGTACGTAGGCAACTCGAAGGGACTATGATCTTTTATCTGAAGGGACTATGATGATTTTTTAGTCGTAGGCAACTTTACTAAGATACCCCCACGTTCGAGGGACTTGACCATATTTTTGTAAGGCAACCAAGAGGGGGAAACCCTAGGAGATGCAGATGGCGAACGTAAAACGATTGACTTACGTGTATGAATATCAATTCAATTATTTATCTTGTACTTAATGGGCTAGGTCCAATTTATTAACATACATGTCTTTGCACTCCCTAGATTACTAACCACACAATTATTGTTTTACAGAAATTAAAAGCAGAAATTAAAGCCCTACGCTATTACATAAGGGGGAGGGGGTACATTTGTCTTTTAGGGGGATTGCAGAAATTAAAATGCGAAAAATTAAACCTAGACTATTACATAGGAGGAACAATTACATAATCGAAAATAAAGGCGAGAACATAAATTACATGATCGTGCACCCTATACAATTTTCTAATAAAATAAATAACTAAGACAAATAAATTAAATTAAGAAAAGAAATTAATTGTTTTTATGAAAAAAATAGGGTTAGAGAATTAGGGTTTGAAAAAAGTCAGGGTTTAGAAAATCAGGGTTTGATTAAATTAATCTAAACCTAATTAATTAATTTACAAATTTAATTTTAAAAAAACTAATAAACTAATTCTTTTTTTAATGAAAAATATTATGTAAGAAAAACAATTAATAACTATGTATAAAATTGGTTTATTTAAGAAAAGATTAAGGGTGATTAATTATTTTAATTAGTTTAATGTTAATAGTGATTAGTTATTTTATTAAAGAAAATAATTAGTTAATAAAATAGGAAGAAGGAGAAGAAAATTGCACCAAAAATAAAGGGTGGAGGCCTGGATTCGAACCCAGGACCTCCACCTACCAACCAAGAAGTGTATCCACTGGGCCACATGCGTTGTGGTGATAACCAAACAAAACAAAAATATCATATTGCGTGTTTGGCCAGTTTTCGAAACCAGCCAACCGCGCGCTGCCATGTTTTCATCTTCAACCTCCAACAAATGACTTTTTGCTACGGATCTGCTGCGACTTTGCTACAACTTTTTTCGTAGCTAATCCTGCATTTTTTTAAACATTCACAAAATAAAAATTTAAACATGTCAAAAGTATATATTTCCACTAAATCGAGTCTTAGGAATTCAATGGTGGCGTTATTTTGGCCTAAAAGTGGTTATTTTGTGAGCTTCGATTGGAAAACATTTTGTGCCCTAACAATGGCACACCTTCAAAGCTGTATCAAAAATTCAAGATAAACGATCAAATGATATCCATGCATGATTATAACCAATATTAGGAAAGCAGAACATATTAAAATATGAAGAATGAGAAGTTTCGATTTTAAGTAATATGGCTATGGCGGCATGCTTGTATGTGTTCTACACGTATTCCACCTCCAATGATGATTGATATGTGTCGCTCCCGGGATTTTCATCCTAGTACAAACGCGAAAGTGGCGCGGAAAGGGTAGAGTCGCCAGCCAGACATTTTTATCCCGAATGAATGGGAAAGGTAATGTTGCACAAACCTAAGGAAGAAGGAAAAGGACGAGGCCTTGCGAACCAAAGATCGGGGTTCGGGAGTCGGTTACAACCTGGGAAGGTATTAGCATCCCAGATCGTCCGTCGTACCCGACGGGATCCACGCTTGCTTGTTTTGTTTCAAAGGGTGCAAAGAATAACTGCTGCTGAATAAAACCGCTAACTGGAATGGAATGAGAAATGAGAAAAGAACTGAAATAAGAAAATGGAAAGAAAGGGGGAAATATAGGGAAAATAAAGAATGTGCTCGAACGGGCCCTACCCCGCTGCCTACGTACCTCATCGGGATAATGAGGATCAGAGTCGACGTAGTTCGTCTAACTAAGGCGGGAACTATTTGTTTGTGTTTTTTATGCTGGAACTGCGTATGTCTATGCTCAGGTGTTGCAGGCTCGTCTGGTACGAGTGCGTTTACCGTCTTGCATGTGTGACAAGTCGCCGCGAGTTCGCGTTGTGAGTTAATGAGATGAGAAAGAGAAGTTCCCGCAGGATAGTTGATGCGTGTTTTTCGCAAGTGTACGAACGCGTCAGAGTAATATAAAAGATTGTCGAATCCACAGAGACCAAGTGTCAATCTATCGTACTTGTTGTTATGGTGTGTATCTAAGGCAACTAAATATAGGGGTTTTAAGAAGGGTGCAATGGTAAATAAAATAATAATTTTAAACAATAAACAAAGACAGGCTCGAATGTAATTCACATAATCAATTGATAATCCGGTACTTGTTAATGGAACTACTTATGGGCAATGTTTTCTACTTTGAAAAGAACTAATTTAACAGGAACTGTCGCTTTCGCGTATTCAGAACCGAGTTGTACTCTCTAATCAACCCCTCCTATTGTCACGGATAAAAAGGTGCGTACTGCGTTAGAGTAGTAAACCTATTTTTAAGAAATATAGTGTCTTAACTAAGTTGAAAAGTATCTTAACCTGGATTTCTTAGCAAAAAGAGGTTCTCACGAACCAGACTCTAAACTTCTTTAACGCGTTCAAAAGTCGTTTTAAAATCTCCTTTCTTTTTAATCTAAGAACTCCTAATGAACTAGACAAAGCGCTTTTGGCTGTTTTTGAAATAGTTAAAAACAATTAGACTTAAATTGAAAGATAAAATAGCCCTTAAGTGCTTCCACGAACAATTGTACGGATTACTGGTTTAATTACGATCCTTACATTCTAACCTTTATAGATTTAGTTAGACATGATAAAGTAAAAGTTCTTTTTATAATTTTTCATAAAGGTAATTTAGTGCGAGTGCGGAAAGTAAATGAATTTAGTGCGAGTGCGAGAAATAAACAAAGTAAAGTGCGAGTGCGGGAAATAAACAAAGTAAAGTGCGAGTGCGGGAAATAAACAAAGTAAAGTGCGAGTGCGGGAAATAAACAAAGTAAAGCAGTGCAGAAATAAATAAAGTAAAGCAATGCGAGAAAATAAATAAAAGTAAATACGAACTTGAATTAAAATGGCGGCAGGATTAACTTCCTCCAGAGTGCTCCAAAACTCGATCGCACAGACGTATACAGACTCGATCACTCGATTGCAGTATCACCCCGATGTGGAATGATAACTGCTTTGAAACTGATATATGCCTAGAGAAATCTAATTTTGGATGAAGAAAAACGAAAATCTAAGGTCCTATTTATAGTAAAAACTGAAAGCATGAAATGACCGGGACGCCCCTCCACTAAAAAGTGGAGGTTACTGATTTTGGCCTTGTGGCGCCCGCCACAGGCCTATGGCGCCCGCCATGGTCCCTACAGGGGATGATGGAGTGGGGAACGTGGGTCTTGGAGGTTGAGGAGTGGTCTTGAGACGTGGCCACGTCATGGCTAACCCCATGGCGCCCGCCACGGTGGGTGCCGTAAGTGCAAAACGCTGAATTTCTAGGTTTTCATCCGTTTTCACTCCTTTTTCGCTCCTTTTCCCGATTCCAGCTCCGATTATTATAAAAACCTGAAAACATAAGAAAACAAAGCAATAACAAAGCAAAACAACAATAAAAGCTAAGAATGCATGCGAAATCGGAGTCAGAAATACGGTGAATTTTAGTGTGATCAAATTCTCCCACACTTAAACCTTTGCTTGTCCTCAAGCAAACATTAAAGCTTAAGAAAATATGGTGTCAACACTTGTCTTTGGGCTAAAGGGCTTCTAAGTTCAAGTCAGGATGCAGTGACAGATACTAACTAAATGAACCAAGGGTACCATAGTAACACAAACACAAACTTCAATCCTATATTAACCACTCCATATCATCCCACGATACCTAGGCCTATCTTCTCATCTTTTTGTGTCCTTTTCATTCAGGCGCAATCACATTAAGCCCGTTATCCGTACATGCTTCATAGTAGAGTGACCGGTTAGTGATTCTGATCCATAACATAAGGTTTCTGGCACATAAGCATGTGTAAACCTGTTTTTATTTCACCTAAATGTAGCTGCGGGGGATCGGATCGTAATCCGCCCTACCAAGTTCAGTGCCAGATACCTCTGAACCAACTATCAATAGGTGACTTGCAATTTTTTTCTTTTTGTGGCAAATTTTTTTCTTCTCTTTTTTCGGTTTAAATGACTTTGTGAGGGTCACCTATACCAGAGTTTTGCCTTTTTTGGTTCTTTTTTTTTTTTTATTAGCACTGGATCATTCACTTATGTTCATCGGCCCCCTACGTAGAGCATGCTTAGGCCGGAGCTGACTGCTAAAATAAACTACTTAGGACAAATTTTTAAATGATAATAAAGGCCAAGGTGGTGGGGTTTAGGAGTGATTCCTATATTCAAGAGGTCTATGGTGCTAAAATGGTTCTGATGTTTCAAAAAGTTGACCTAAGTCACCACATCCTAATCTAAACCTGTCTCAAAGCCCAAAAAAACATGTGAAACAACATTATTTTCTTTTTAAAATTTTTCTGGTAAGGCTAAGGAAATGGGAAAAAAATGAAGATGAACTAAAAATACACTATACTGGTGACTCGTCAGACTCATGCATTATCTAAGAAAAATAAATTACTGAAAAGGGAAATAACTGAAAGGAAATAATTAACTAAAAAGGGAAATGACAGAAAGCAATAAAATCCCCTCCCACACTTAAATCGAACATTGTCCCCAATGTTTCGAAATAAGATAAGGGGGGTAACCTGAAAAAGACTATTGAGGAGGAGCACTGGTGCCCTCGCCGTCCTGCTGTGATGGTCTGGAACGACGGGATCTACTACGATGCTGGTCCCTCCGGTCGAGTCGTGCTGATAAAGTAGCCTGAGCACCCCGGACCTCTCGAAGGTTACCTAAGATGGAACCTTGAGTGGCCTCTACAAGCTGGTAGTGCCGGCAGTTGAACTCTCTCTGACGGTTCTGCTCTAATGAGATATCGTTCAAGGTACGGCAAACGTTGCTATAAGCACGATCCGAAACCAATCGCGATTGTTGCATGAAGCTCATGTTGTCCGTCAGTTGTTGTGAAATATTAGAGAGAAGGCCATCTCGCCTTTCCTCTCTAGTTTTCATAGCACGCCACATCTCCTCAGTGACATAGAATCCAAGAGCAGCACCTGCAACAGGGTTAGAGGAAGATGGTGCGGCGTGTGACTGTAAAAGTATTTTTGTTCCTTTTTTTATTTTTATTTTTATTAATTTTTTATTATATATATATTTTTTTTTATTAGGTATAAAATAAAAGAAAAAGAAAAAAAAATGAGATTAGTGCATGAAATAATATATATGGTGAAATCAAAGTGCATGAAAAAGAAAATGTAATAGATGCAATAATGTATGGAGATGCGAAAAATAAAATAAAGCATATAAAAGGGAAATTAAATACTAGGGTAGTGCTGTCAGTGTAGAATGAGTCATGTGGTAGGCTTCTTTTCCTGGCTTGATCCACGAATCTCAGCTATCTCCCTCCGAAGCTCTTCAATCGCCTGATATAGAGCATCGGCCTCTGAGGCATGAGTGAGATCAGAAACCTGCATCTGTAACTCCAAGTCTGCCACTTCCTGCTTGAGCAGGGCAGTCTCCTTGCGGAGCTCATAAATCTGTGTTTGTAGGTCAGGTGGCTGCAGAGACATATTGTTAGACATAACAGTGATTCGGGGAGTAAGAGGTGTAGGAGTGTACTCAGTGGCGGGAGGCGATTTCGGCTCTTCGACAGTCTCTCCATAACCCTCTAGAGCATAACTCCAATTTTCAGGATCATGGACACTGGTCATCAGCGGATCTGGTAATGTAAAATAGTGTATCGCTTCGCCGTCGATCAGCAATCTAAACATGTTGGGCTCAAAAGAAGCCCTCCTCATCAGTCCTCTATCAAGAAAAAAATCAATATCCAGGGTGGTGTAGCAGCAGAAGGTCCTGAGGTGCAATAATTTGCGAGACAGACCCAATGCAGTAGCTATCTGTGTAACAATCCCACCGACATGGATGATGCCTACTGATGATCTGGCAACACTAGCCAGGCCCTTCAACAGAAAGTTGCCACAAGCAACTGAGCGAGACTGAGTCGCACAAAACAGTAGGAAAATCTCCTCTTCACTTAGCAGCGTCTCTATATCTGGAAAACCTAGGAAAGAATGTGCTAGAGTCATCTGGAAGTACCTCAATGCAGGGTTGTGGATTACCTGAGAAAACTGGGTAGAAGGATCTTGGCTCCCTCCACCTGATATTTTAGTCCAAAACTTTTCCACTTCTCTGCTCATAAAATACCCCATCGGAGTCTCTGGAATAGCATCAGGAGTAGTCTGGAAACCTAGCAAATCACCAAACTCTTTGTGAGAGAATGAGTAGTCAATTCCGAACAACCTGAAAACAGCGAGTCCATCGGGTCCAGCCCAAGGGTCATGATGAAACGAGCTGAGGAACTCAAGAGTCAAGTTCCTATAAGTGTTGTTCCTGTAGTCAAACTGGCCCCAGTGGAGTTGATGGCATAAAAATCTGACGCTTGGCTCTATCCCCAAGGCATCCATGCAGTCATGGTCAGGGTCCCTGGTAGGAGCCATAGGGCGTCTCATGTGGACATGGTAACGCTCTCTCTGTGCATCGTCTCTAAAGGCCACGTGCATGTCATCAGGGTTCTGCATTCTGTACAAGGTTAGCAAACAAGTCCTGAAAGCACATAAAACATTCAATCGTTAGTCCTGACACAATAATAAAATAAACAAATTAAAATAAAGTAAAAATAAATAAAAAGTACGTAAATAAGAAAACCATGGGTTGCCTCCCATGCAGCGCTTGTTTAACGTCATTAGCTCGACGACCTATTTTTAAACATCATTGGAAGGATAAGGTGGATCACTCAGAGTATGGTAGGTATATGTTGTTGGGATGTCACCTCCTTCGTAGGGCTTCAACCTCTGTCCATTGACGATGAACGGTTTACATGTCTGGTTCTTGATTTCAATAGCACCGGATCTTAGGATCTTAGATACTTCGAAAGGGCCAGTCCATCTCGAACGAAGCTTCCCTGAAAAAAGTCGTAACCTAGAATCGAACAGGAGAACAGGATCGCCTAATTTGAAGTCTCTTCTTATGATTCTTTTGTCATGCCAAGCTTTTGTTCTTTCTTTGTATATGATGGCATTTTCGTAGGCGGATTGTCTGAGCTCTTCTAATTTGTGGATATCAAGGATACGTTTCTCACCAGCAGTCAAGTAATCCAAATTCAAAGTTTTTATGGACCAATAGGCCTTATGCTCTAACTCAAAAGGTAAATGACATGATTTCCCATAAACTAGTTGGTAGGGGGTTGTTCCTATAGGGGTTTTGAAAACGGTTATGTAGGCCCATTTATCAAGCCATCTCACATATCCCTCACCTTTTCTTTTCTTCCTTCTGTAGGTTGGCTCACTCTTTTGAACTTGTGGTGGTGGTTCTGGATCTATGCTAAGTATTAGCTTTTCAAATTTGAGCTTAGTCATTTCATTCACCATCTCAAAGGTTAGCCTTACCCTCTTAGAACTAATGATTCCCCTAGTTTCATGGTCCTCAATTTTTCTCTTTTTATGTTGGAGCTCGAATAAGGGTACATTGGTGCGGGTACATTTTAATACTTCCACGTATGTTTTGGATTGGGATTCTACCTTATCTTCCACAAAACTTTGCGGGAAAGGAAATGGTGGGATACATGGAGGGGTAACAACAATAGTTGCTTCATTCTCTACCTTTATGACACCTTTCCTTTCGGATGGTTTCAATGGATTTTTCTCTACTCTATTCTCACCACAACTCTCGTTATGCTCATTATCCATCTCCTTGGGATTTTCGATATGTTCTTCACTACTAGTTGTTATAACATATGCATTCTCCTCAGGAGGTGGTCCTATAGGTGTTTGTGCAAGAAGGAAGATTTGAGTCCCCAATGCCTTAGTGCTATTCACGAGGGAATCGACCTTAGTGTTTAATTGCCTAAGGGTTTCATAAGTATCGAGATGTTGTCTTATAAACTCTTTATTCTCGAGGGTTTGTGTTACCATAAAGCGCCTTATCATAGATTCTATCCTAGAATTAGTTGTGGTTTCAATGAAATCCTCCACTAACCTTTCGAGGCTTGAATTAACAGATTCTAGCGGTTCCTCAAAATTTTGTGAGTGGTGATTTGGGTGAGAATAAGTTAGTGGTGCATAGAAATTCTCCCTTTGTATTTCGAGGTTGGACATATGTGATTCACGTGATCCCCCGAAATACTGGGAGTGATGATTGTAGAATTTATTTGAGTGAAACATACTGATTTTTTTTTTTTTTTAATTTGTTGTAAAAGCCTTAGTCTATACGGTATAACTACAGGGTACGAAATTTGACGAAATTGGTCCCCGGCAACGGCGCCAAAAACTTGATGCGTGTTTTTCGCAAGTGTACGAACGCGTCAGAGTAATATAAAAGATTGTCGAATCCACAGAGACCAAGTGTCAATCTATCGTACTTGTTGTTATGGTGTGTATCTAAGGCAACTAAATATAGGGGTTTTAAGAAGGGTGCAATGGTAAATAAAATAATAATTTTAAACAATAAACAAAGACAGGCTCGAATGTAATTCACATAATCAATTGATAATCCGGTACTTGTTAATGGAACTACTTATGGGCAATGTTTTCTACTTTGAAAAGAACTAATTTAACAGGAACTGTCGCTTTCGCGTATTCAGAACCGAGTTGTACTCTCTAATCAACCCCTCCTATTGTCACGGATAAAAAGGTGCGTACTGCGTTAGAGTAGTAAACCTATTTTTAAGAAATATAGTGTCTTAACTAAGTTGAAAAGTATCTTAACCTGGATTTCTTAGCAAAAAGAGGTTCTCACGAACCAGACTCTAAACTTCTTTAACGCGTTCAAAAGTCGTTTTAAAATCTCCTTTCTTTTTAATCTAAGAACTCCTAATGAACTAGACAAAGCGCTTTTGGCTGTTTTTGAAATAGTTAAAAACAATTAGACTTAAATTGAAAGATAAAATAGCCCTTAAGTGCTTCCACGAACAATTGTACGGATTACTGGTTTAATTACGATCCTTACATTCTAACCTTTATAGATTTAGTTAGACATGATAAAGTAAAAGTTCTTTTTATAATTTTTCATAAAGGTAATTTAGTGCGAGTGCGGAAAGTAAATGAATTTAGTGCGAGTGCGAGAAATAAACAAAGTAAAGTGCGAGTGCGGGAAATAAACAAAGTAAAGTGCGAGTGCGGGAAATAAACAAAGTAAAGTGCGAGTGCGGGAAATAAACAAAGTAAAGCAGTGCAGAAATAAATAAAGTAAAGCAATGCGAGAAAATAAATAAAAGTAAATACGAACTTGAATTAAAATGGCGGCAGGATTAACTTCCTCCAGAGTGCTCCAAAACTCGATCGCACAGACGTATACAGACTCGATCACTCGATTGCAGTATCACCCCGATGTGGAATGATAACTGCTTTGAAACTGATATATGCCTAGAGAAATCTAATTTTGGATGAAGAAAAACGAAAATCTAAGGTCCTATTTATAGTAAAAACTGAAAGCATAAAATGACCGGGACGCCCCTCCACTAAAAAGTGGAGGTTACTGATTTTGGCCTTGTGGCGCCCGCCACAGGCCTATGGCGCCCGCCATGGTCCCTACAGGGGATGATGGAGTGGGGAACGTCGGTCTTGGAGGTTGAGGAGTGGTCTTGAGACGTGGCCAAGTCATGGCTAACCCCATGGCGCCCGCCACGGTGGGTGCCGTAAGTGCAAAACGCTGAATTTCTAGGTTTTCGTCCGTTTTCACTCCTTTTTCGCTCCTTTTCCCGATTCCAGCTCCGATTATTATAAAAACCTGAAAACATAAGAAAACAAAGCAATAACAAAGCAAAACAACAATAAAAGCTAAGAATGCATGCGAAATCGGAGTCAGAAATACGGTGAATTTTAGTGTGATCAATAGTCGCTTGTTATTTGTTTTTGTCTTTTATGAGAAATGTTTTGAATTTGTTTGTGAACTGTCTTGTAATAAGACCTATCCATCACGGGAAGTACTTACACCTCGCCCCGAAACAGGACGCGTATAAGCACTCCGCAACAAAGTCTCGTGTCGTACAAGATTGTTCGGTGTTTATTAAGTGTTTTATTGCTTTTCTTTATAAGGAGGGAAAGAATGACTCAAGTTGGAAAAGGAAAAATATAATGGGAACTAAGACACACCCTAATTTTTATTGATTATTTACAAGAGAGGTCCTATGGTTAATGAGGTATTCTAATCCTAATGAAGGAAAAGGAAAAGAAGAAAAAGAGAATTAGAAACTAACTTACTTCCTAAGGAAGTTAAGTTGTCTCTAAAGAAAGGGAAACCTAAAAGCAAAACACAAGGTGCTAAGGCAAACACAATTAAAATGCATAAGAGATAGGAATGAAGTAATGCTTACCTCAATCTTCCCCCCTACAAAACAAAAGTTAGCATGGCAATGCATATTGAAATCAAAATCAAAGCATGAAAGCGATTAAGTACCATAAACGTCCTAGAATGGAACTAGGCTTCAAAATAAGACCTAAGTCTAAAGGTGAAGGTACCTAAAGGTTACATGACTTCTAAAGTCAGTAGCTACATGATATAGGTCTCTAAGTATGCTAGAATATCTCACAAGATCAAACTATGTCAAACTATGTACAAAAAGTTCACCTAAGTTCACCTAAATGCAAGTTAGGGTTTATGGATGAAATATGAAGACATATGACTTACAAACATGAATTAATACATGAAATGAACATCAAAGTAAGTAGTGAATGCTTATGAAGATGGATGAGTGAATATACAATCATGGATGCAATGGATTAGACATATGGAGCAATGAGAAGAAGATGTGAGATGAAATGGAACAAACATCGCATAAGATCGCACATGATGCAAACTAAGGAAGAATGGCATGTGAATATGAATGAAATAATTATGGGTCAGTAGCATACAAGGTATAAGATTCAATTAGAATGCATGAGTAGGCATTAATTATTTCCACATAATTCAAGTTATTATTTAGAGGAGAAGAGAATCTATTTTAGGTTACATAAGTATGCACTTTGAAACACTAGAACAAACCAAATGAGTATGGTTCAAAAAAAGTGACCTATGACTGGAATTAAAGACATACAAATGACCTATAATTAACTCCTAAAAGCTACCAACAATCCCCCCAAGAAAATGGCATGAATGCCTTCTTAACATTTAGGATATGGAGCAAATACACACATGAATCAACCTAGGATCTAGGTGACATGAAAAAATAGCAAAAAGCCTTTAAAAATTATTAAATTAAATCCCTGGAATAATAAAGTCATTATCTCACATTTTCCAAAAGGATTCTATAAAATTATGCACCAAAGTGCCAAAACAATTACTTGACTAGCAAGGTAACAAAACATGATCACCAAAAACAACTCCACAAAGTGGATCAAAAAGGGCATCTAAAATTATGAAAAAAAATGCCTAAGGGGCATCAAAATGTCACAAATTACAGTGATTAATCACACACAAAAAATAGGTCTCACACCTATGGGGAAAAAACGATTTCGGTCCCTTATGCCAAAACCTTCCTTTTTGGGACAGCTTGTGATCTAAAATCCAAATAAAATATTGAAACCACCCAAATCTGGAAATAAAAAATATGACAAATTAATTAAGAGGATAAGGATCACTCATGAATTTTTTCAGAATTTTATCACACCAAAACTATTTTTAATAATTGCGACGAAACGGGCAAAAAAGTGGATTTTAAGGGGAAGTGAAAGGAAGCGATCCTAATGGTTCTTAACCTAATCCCTAAGTTCCGAAATCGATACATATCACCAAAAATCACAAATATAACCAATGCCTCAGGTGGGAGGGCTCAGTATGCATCTTAAATTACATGGTCCTAAGCCGCATACGACTATAATGATGCTTAAAAGTGGAGAATCAATATTACTTACTTGATCGAAGTGTCGATTCTTCACATAAAAGAAATCCGAAAAACCTCAAGCAAGGTCTTGTAATCTCCATAAGCAAAATAAATGCTTATCTTCCATAATCATTTTATGAAGATCCACCATAATCGAAATCGATCCAATATCGATCAAAACACTTATGAACCATTTAATCCAAAATTAGTCTTAAGCAAATAACTAATTCAAAACAAATAATTAAAATTCTCAGCAAAAATTTTATAAAAAAGAAAAATGTCAAGAAATGGATAAAAACAATCCACAAAAATTAATTAACAAAGAACTTGATCTATATTTAAACAAGAATATTAATCCACACATTTAAAAAAAAAAAGAAAAAAAAAGGAAGTATGGAGTGTTTCAGCAATTGCAGGGTGCAATAAACACTTCAATAGCCCAAGAAGCCCAATCCACAAGCAAACCCGCAGGGAAGGTGGTGCATTAAGGAAAAGGATGGTGCGGATAGAGACTCCATAGGAAAAAGCCCAATCCGAATATCCATATACACGGGAGGGAGTATTGAAGTGAATAGAGGGTTTGAATAACAATCCATGGTCTTGTACCCATTAAGCCCAATCCGAATTCGAAACCCTAATTTATCAAAGTGAAACCCTTAGGAGGATACAAAAACACGCGTTCATCTTCCTCAACGAATCTTCATCAGCGGTGTACCTTTTCATCTCTCCCGATGACACAATCATCGGCTGAACCTTCCGCCGCGACTCCGTTTCACTTCGTCAATGTCGCCGGTGACACCACCTTGTTCTCAGAACAATCTTCCGACATCAACCACAAACTCCGTTCGTTACTTTGCCTTCGAGGTTTGACGCCGCTCGCGTTCTCCTCCTTACGATTTGCCACCATCACTTCAATCCCGTTCGTATCACCACAACACCGACCTAATCGATTCGGCGACCATCCTTAACTCGCAAAGAGCTTGCGCGAGACACTCAGTTCAAAGGAGGTAGTTCAGATGGCGAAATGAACACGAAACAGATCGAAACCTTTACCTCGATTTACCATCCATGATCGGAACGAAGCTTCGACTCGAAACTTCTAAGGTTCGCTTAGTTTGATCCTGATTCTCTCCTTGCTAGTTGTTGCCGTTAATCGTTGATGACGGTATTGGTTTAAGCCACGATGATGAAGATGACTTGACAAAAGGCGATGAAAAACCTTAGGTATGAATCCGATTCATTTTGGATCCTCTCATTCTCTTCTCACTGATGCGATTCTGGATTCTTCTTATTGATGGCAGTCCTGAGTCATTGCGAAGTCTTGTGCGAATTGATGTGGATCTTGAACCGCGACCTTTAATTCTCTACAGGTTTGTTGTTGAAGGGAGATTGAGAGTGCAAGTGTGATGAGCGAGAATTCTTTGATGGTGATGATTCAAGGAGATTCAGTTGAAGATATTAGAGGATGAAGTTTTTCCCTGCCATGGAGAAGACGAAGTCGACCTTATATTAACGAAAAGATTCAGGTAAATCCCTTCAATCTTCTCTTCTCTTCTTACTGATGTGATAGTGACTGTGTCGCGTTCTTGAATTTCAGGTTTGGTGATGATCAAGGTGCGGATGCGGAGCTCGCTAGCTGAAGAAGATGCTGATATTGCATTTGTTGAATTTGTCGAACGATGATCGGTTCACGGAAGAAGGTTCTTGTGATTGAGAGGGATTGAAGGGTGAATAAAGATCGAAGGTGTTGAAGAATGTTGCGATATTGACGATGCGAGACGTTGAAAGTTGAAGCTTGTGAAGATTGAAGAATTGAAGAAAGATGAGAGAGGATCGATGGAAATTGACCTGAGAATTGGAGATGGTTTTCTGTTATATAGTTTGTTACCTTTTTTTTCTTCTCTTTTCTGATAAAGTCTGTTATATCAATTCTTGAGTTTCTGAGTTTTTTTTTTCTGTCACTGTTCTTTCTCATAGTTAGATATCTATTCTGAATTTTTTCTGTCACCGGCTTCTTCTTGCCCAGTCACTGTTTTTCTCCTTTTTTCAGCATTTGGTTATGAGTTTTATTCTGATTTTTGTTGTTAGAAAAATCCATGCTGAATTTTTATAAGTTATTTCGTTGTTTTTCCATCCAAAGAAAATCCCTGTTATGGGAAAACTTTGTAGTGACATTTATATTTTTGAAATGAATTGAATATTTCAACTGAGGTTGTGAAAATAACCCATATTTCTTTCCATCCTTATTTTGGTATACATCAATTCGACATCCATATATTACAATAAAATTGGTCATAATGATAATTAAAGGTCGGTAGAAATAATCCAGCTAACCCTCTTCATATTATCTGATATCCAACCGAGATTCCTATTTGGTTTAACTCCCCATTTGGTCTAACTCAAAATTGCACAACTTGTCTTGAGCTTGGATGCGGCTAATTGTTCTCAAAAATCAAATTGAAACCGAACCTTGACTCAACACTCTAACACTGATTATTTGAACCACGCTTAGAAACAATTTGAAATATCTTGAAGTAAACCTGAACATAGCTTATAATCAACCCATTTCTTGAGATGCTTTAACCAACAACTCCGACATAATTGAAACATGGAGGATCACAAATCGGATTTTGAATTCATGGCATTTGGTAAGCTTAATCCACTTACGATGTTGTACTAACTTTCAAATTAAGCTTTAACTCTCATCTTCCATTCATAAATAATTCGTATTTCACGTAAACTAATAGGCCACTGAGAAGATGACAAATGAGTCTACAATTAGTCTATTGTATCATTTTGTAAGATGTTTGCCTTGGTGGCCAAGGACCTTAACTCACACCAGAATAACATCATTAGGTAGCCCAGACTCAACTTTGGATAAGAAAGTCTTGATTTTTTCTCGAGGCCTCTGAAAATGACCTTGTATCCTAATAGAGGAACGTTTTGTACCCAGATGAATCATGACAAAGAAAGTGTTCATGATAACGTGGATTCAAACCCTTGCTTTGACTTAAGTGTAAGAACTTTAAACAACCAAAGAGTACCTCGATCCCCTGCTTTAGGAGCTATGAAATGCATGATTGCGACTGTTATGAACTAATGAGAAATGCAGATGAAATGCAAAGCGGTAAGCCAGTTAGTGGTAAAAGAATGAGGGCAAATTTTGAGGTATTACAGCTGCCCCTATTCAATCAACTGCAGACCTGAACGGATAATTGCAACAGCTTTTAGACGTTCAAGGTGTGGAGTGATTGAATATTCGAACAAAACCTGAAAATTTGCACACTGAGGGTAATGGAAATGCCATTCGCCCATTTATTTATTTATGTATTTTTTTTTGTTTTTGACCTCTGAATAGGTAGCGAAAATAGAACCAGGTGGAAATATGCTGGGAAGAATGCCATCCTCGAATGACCACTCACACGGGATCCTCGGATCCAGTACTAAAAACCATCCTTGAATAGAAACGCGATAGTATATCGACCGCAGGCGATAACCATCGACAACAAAGACTGACCTCAGACAGACTTTGCAAAAGAGACAAACTGACCTGGATCAATAAGCTCAAAAAGTGAACTATTATCCTCGAATAATAGCCACACACAAAACAAACAAGACCAACCGCAGAAGGACTTGAAGAAAAGAAATGTCATCCTCGAATGACAAATCAAAAGATCCTCGGATCTAACACGAAACCATCCTCGAATGGAGACGCAAAGGTATACCAGCCTCGACTGATAACCAAACACAAAGCTGACCTCAGACAGACTTTGCAAAAGAGACAAACTGACCTCGATCAATAAGCTCAAAAAGTGAACTACTATCCTCGAATAATAGCCACACAACAAGACCAACCGCAGAAGGACTTGAAGAAAAGAATGCCATCCTCGAATGACAATCCAAAAGATCCTCGGATCTAACACGAAACCATCCTCGAATGGAGACGCAAAGGTATACCAGCCTCGACTGATAACCAAAAACAAAGCTGACCTCAAACAGACTTTGCAAAAGAGACAAACTGACCTCGATCAATAAGCTCAAAAAGTGAACTACTATCCTCGAATAATAGCCACACAACAAGACCAACCGCAGAAGGACTTGAAGAAAAGAATGCCATCCTCGAATGACAATCCAAAAGATCCTCGGATCTAACACAAAACCATCCTCGAATGGAGACGCAAAGGTATACCAGCCTCGACTGATAACCAAAAACAAAGCTGACCTCAGACAGACTTTGCAAAAGAGACAAACTGACCTCGATCAATAAGCTCAAAAAGTGAACTACTATCCTCGAATAATAGCCACACAACAAGACCAACCGCAGAAGGACTTGAAGAAAAGAAATGTCATCCTCGAATGACAAATCAAAAGATCCTCGGATCTAACACGAAACCATCCTCGAATGGAGACGCAAAGGTATACCAGCCTCGACTGATAACCAAAAACAAAGCTGACCTCAGACAGACTTTGCAAAAGAGACAAACTGACCTCGATCAATAAGCTCAAAAATTGAACTACTATCCTCGAATAATAGCCACACAACAAGACCAACCGCAGAAGGACTTGAAGAAAAGAAATGTCATCCTCGAATGACAAATCAAAAGATCCTCGGATCTAACACGAAGCCATCCTCGAATGGAGACGCAAAGGTATACCAGCCTCGACTGATAACCAAAAACAAAGCTGACCTCAAACAGACTTTGCAAAAGAGACAAACTGACCTCGATCAATAAGCTCAAAAAGTGAACTACTATCCTCGAATAATAGCCACACAACAAGACCAACCGCAGAAGGACTAGAAGAAAAGAAATGTCATCCTCGAATGACAAATCAAAAGATCCTTGGATCTAACACGAAACCATCCTCGAATGGAGACGCAAAGGTATACCGGCTGCAGGCGGTAACCAGAAACACAAAGAAAATAGGACAAGATGGAACGGGATCGTTGTACATAAATGAGAGCCCAATACGCGACCGTTGTACTGAAACGGAGACGCGAAAAAAATGAGACTGTTGTACTGAAACAAGACTCAAAGACGAGGCCATTGTACTTAAATGGAAACCCGAAAGGAATGGGATCGTTGTACTTAAACGAGAGCCCAAGATACGACCGTTGTACTGAAACGGAGACGCGGAAAAATGAGACTGTTGTACTGAAACAAGACTCAAAGACGAGACCATTGTACTTAAATGGAGACTCGAAAGGAATGGGATCGTTGTACTTAAACGAGAGCCCAAGACGCGACCATTGTACTGAAACGGAGACGCGAAAAAATGAGACTGTTGTACTGAAACAAGACTCAAAGACGAGGCCATTGTACTTAAATGGAGACTCGAAAGGAACGGGATCGTTGTACTTAAACGAGAGCCCAAGACGCGACCGTTGTACTGAAACGGAGACGCGAAAAAATGAGACTGTTGTACTGAAACAAGACTCAACCGGGGATAACAACAAGACTTGGTAGAAGTAACCACCCTGGGAAACGAAGTTGCATTCTGTGGGTAACACTTCAATCTGATTGGAGATGTAACGGGTCTTATGTAATATACCTCAAAACTGGCCCATGCTGGTATGCATATGTTTGGATTTATGGCGTAATGCTCCATGACGATGGAAATGCTACGCTTAGGAGGATGCAAATGTAATGATTATTATGCGAATGCAAATGCAAAAAGGGGGGTCTCCTGAAAAGGAGACTGCAAGCATCCCAAATGGCTTGACTGGGGAGGAATAGTGATCACAGCATTGATCTGGTTCATCCTGATGAGGAGAAAACAACTCTGCGGGGAATGCTGTTAATGATGCACCGGCTCTGAACTGCCGCCATTGCCAAAAATAAATTGGACTTTGAGATTGGAGTACCAAGACCCTGCTGGAGAGGGACCCTTCTTGGACTCTGGTGGGGAAGTGAGGACCCCCTGGCTTGGCTGGGGACCAAAGGCATGATACTGCTAAGGAAGCACCTTGCTGGGGAGGAAAGACACTCTTTGTACTGCTGGGAATTGCCCCTGTCTGAAGGGAAACTCCTGCTTGGGGATGACATCCACCCTCTGCTACCTTGCTGGGAGAAATTTCAACTTCCACATTACTGGGGATTACGGGTGATGTCAATGATAAAGCTTCATGCTGAAGATAAAAGCTCAAGCTGCCACTTACTGGGGATAAGAGATAAATCCTCTCATGTTGGGAATGAGAGATGTAAGGCGTCTCATGCCGGGGATGAGAGACGATGATATCCTTCTGCTCAAGAAGTAATCTTCCATTTGCCGCACTACTGGAGAAGGGATTGTCTAATGAGACTTGCTAAGGAATTTTGATCAATGAAGCTTGCTGATGAAATAACTCTTGAAGTACTGTGCTGACAATGGCTTTGCCCCTAGCCCCGGGTTGATAGGTTGCCAACTAATTATGAGTGAGCAATGGGTCTTTGCAATCTTCAACTAGCCTCAGATCAAGGTTCATCGGAAGAAAATGTGTCAAGAGGATTTTACAGAAAACATGACATACGAAATGCCTCAATGTCTTCAAACTCTTGGAGAGATTCGTTGGATCTCGAAATAACTGCCCCAGATTGCATAGTCTGTGCAAGAATTTTCCTCGTGAGGATTCATGAAGAAACTCATATCACCATGAAATATTCTGCCCCAGTATTTTGGACTTTGGATAGGTGCTTTGGATTTACCGTCTTCGGAAAAACGTGACTTCTCATGCTCTTGTGGTGGCATACCCCAGTATGAGCCTTGAAGTGATCACCTATGAGTGACTGTGTTTTGAAGAAAACACCCATACTAATTGTTCTTTGAGAGATTGGATCTCGAAGTAATTGCCCCAGTTTGGCTGAAATTTGAATAATGCTTCCGCATGATGGCTCTTTGAGAGATTTGAATCTCGAAGTGATTGCCCCAGCTTGGCTGAATTTTGAAGAGATTGCTCGACATGATTGCCCCAGATTAGTTGGCTCTTACCACGACTATTGGGAAAGTCCCTACTCAATGGAATTTTCTTGAAAAGTGCACCTCGATAGATTGTCCTTCGGAAGTTTCAGACTTCTCAACTTGGCAAGATTAAGCTTCTGGACTGAGATTCCACATGTAAACTTTTATGATACCAAACAAATGTATGTAAGCAGAAAATGTTTATTTTAAGAATGAAAATTCTAATGCAACACACATGTTAATCTTGAAGTTTTACTGTAAAAGATGTCGCCAACCTTTGTGAGTGAATCACTGGTTAAAATACGACATTGATTTTTGATAAAAGAAAACATGCATATGCAACACCAACCCCGATCTTTTAGCACAACTCATAGGAGTCAGGAACGCGATCTTGTGGTAGTACGCTCTCAAAAATAACCCTGTTTCAGTTAGGACTTTTGAGGGTTGTATCGTGGCCTGGTTCACGGTTATAGAAATAAAGGATATAGGCTCGAAATTTATTTGTGCCCACCCCTCTTCGTGATGTTCTCCATTCCTATGTTCAGCTAGCTTTCACAAGCGCTCACCTCTCAAAAGAGTTTTGTGATGGTTGAGGAACCAATGACACTAACGGTTTTAAACACCAATCAGGTTGTCACTTGGAGTCAGTCACCCCTTTTATCTTTGGTGTCTGTGCCACACGACTTTGTTTTTGTTCAAAGATCTTTTTTTGTGTAATCCTTTTCGTTTTTCACTTTTGCATTCTTTTTCTTATCCCTAACTTTTGTCTGGACTAATTCTTGTGAATCTTTGATTGTGAAGTCCAGCGGGATGCCCTAATTTTTGCCTAAGTCGCTTGTTTTCAAGTTTCGACTTAGCGGGCTTTCTCATCATTCTTTTATATTCTTTTTTTTCCCGAACAAATCGTGTGACACTGTTTGTCTTGATTTCTTTGAAAGGGTCGTGACTGTCTCATTTCTTGGTTGACGAGGGATAACCATTGTGGTTTCTGATCTCTGGACGTCTTGCTTGGGATAACCATTGGTTTCTGGTCATTGGACTTCCTGATTTGGTACAACGAAAGGCAATGGATCCTCAGATGTGCACTCCTTTTTGAAATTTGAACGATCGGTCCAACTAGCTAACACCTACCCTGCCCCTGGGTTAAGTGCGAGGGTTTTTTCATGCAAAAAGAAACTCCTACTTCAAGGCTCAAATGGGTTGGCGAGGGTCTATCTCCCTTATATCTCCGGTGTTTAGGATTTGAAACAATGCCTGTACATCGTCAACAGGGTCTTTCTCAAAAGCACACAATTAGAGATTTTTGCGTTTTCAGTTCGTCAACCTCCCTGATAGAGTTTAAGCACGACAGTTGGTATTGCAATGCACATACACAAAATCATGATTGAATACGAATGGATTACTTCAAGAAAAACATGTGCATTTTATTATGGTTATCATTCAAAAACAAATAAGTTTCATGCATGCATACAAATGTTTAAACAAACAAAATAAACTATAAATGGAAATGCAGTAAAGGAGCTGAACATTGCCGTCATTGAGGAGACTTGACTCCGTCTGGACTTATTGCTTATGAAGATGCCCTTGCAAACTAGGATGCCAATTTGATAAGGAGATTTCAATATGTGAGCAGACCTTCTGGCATGATGACCTTTGAGTCGGCCAAATTTTGCATCTTGTACTTGAACACATCACAGTTGTCAATTGTATGCCTAAATGCCCCTGAGTGATACTTGCATCTAGCCTTCACATCATGGTGGTCATTATTGAGGAGGTTTGACTCCGTCTGGACTTATTGCTCTCGGAGACTTTCAGCAGTCAGTAGTCTGGATATTTACTCAATCAAATTCGCGACCTTGTTTTTACCTTTGCCTCTGAAAGACTTGCAATCTTCAATTAAAAGGCCAGGTGCCCCAGAATGGTAATCATACTTGGCATTGAAACCTCAAAGGAAGCTTTGTCAGAGATGATCCTAATGCAACTAGCTCAACCAGTTCGAATTTGAGTAAATGAGGAAACTTGTTGCATGTACGACATTAGAATATGATCAAACTTCTTCTCAAGTTGTTTTGGCCTTTACCCGTATTCTCTGACCCTAGGATTCTCTTGGGAAGCTCAGGTTGGATGCTGACAAACGACATCTGGAGGGAAGAGGTTGATAAAGTTAATAAATAAGGTTGCTCGGAAAGATCTGATTTGATCTCCTGCCTACGTATCTCCATTGACCAATGGAGAATCAGAGCAGCGTAGTTCCCCTCAATAGGGATGAAAATAGCTTCATTTCCTTGACACCACATTCAGGATTTCCATAACTGGCTTATCTGAGTCTTCATCTGGTTGACTTCCTCTTTCAACAGTTTCTGATTCTGAAATAAAGCTTATACTTCTGCCCTGAATGGCCTCAGCTGGGTCTTCCTTTCAGTTACCTCCGCCCGGAGTTGCTTCAAACATATACCTTGATGATTGTGATTCAAGTTGTCCATTGTGAAGGGAAATCAAGTCAAGAAAAGAATCTGTCTCTGAACACCTGTCAAGAATGCAAGGATGTATGCAAATGCCATGTTCAATTATTTCTAAGGAATCTATCTGCTTTGATTCAAGTTTTTGATACAGAAAAATCCAACAGCATGATTCAGATATGTGATCCTCGGAAATAACTGAACATGTGTGCAGAAATGCTATGATGTCATGTATGCAACAGGCAAGTGATCAATAATCTGATGTTAGTGCCGGTGTTGAGTAATGAGTCAAGTGTCTGAATAAAACCATAATAGCAGCACCGTCTCTGTACAGAACCCCATAACTGAGAAACCAATAACTATAGAACTGGATCACATAATAGAATAGTCACTGATGGTGTTGAAGCTGAACAACGAGCCAAGTGTCTGTGGAGAGTCATAATAGTAGTCACAATATCAGGGTCACCATGGTAATCACAGTAACAATCTCTCTGAATAGAAATCCCGGATCTCTGAATCAAAGGACCATAGAACACTGAACAATACTGACAAAGTGGGTATGTTGAAGTTTATGGTTCCTGCAAACCTGTAAACCCCTCCCAATATCACGGGTGTGCTACTCGGGTCAACATCACGGACTCTCAAAGCCGAATAGCAATAATACGTTCACCATTTCCGAGAAATGGCTCATGACCAAATCAGGGAATTGGTTTGGCATTATGTACTACTCAGGGAGGCCTCAGTTGAGTCCGGAAAAACAAGCATCCCTCACAAGTCTCCAGCTTCAAGCACTGAATCGAGAAACAATAGTACATTCATCCCGAAGGGTACAATACTATCGTCATACGAACAGTTTGCTTTAACTGAATTCCTATGAGAGAACCAGGCCATCCTATGCGAGTTCCCAATGGACCCTCGGATGCGAGTGGGTTTGCCAACAAATGTGGTCTGCCACTGTCATCACTGGAGAGGGGTGTTCCCATTAAGGTCCTCGAAGATCGGTCACCAGATGCACATAACTATCAAGGTCGTACCCTGAAGTGAGGTAATCCCCACACAGAATAGTTCCAAGACGGTCGCAATCTGGGTGTGGAACACATCGCCACCCATCATGGTGAGATACCATAAGAGTACAATGTCTGTCCACGCTAATCCTATGGTGCACTCAAGCCGGGTATTTGGCTTATCTCACAGTAACTCCCATCCCACAGAAAAAATGAAAACCAGCACAGCCAGACAGTCCAGTATAATATGATGCATGGAAAATAAAATACTGAAAGCGGTAAATAAATGCGATAAAGTAAAGCTGTAAATAAAACTGTAAATAAAAACAATAAAGCTAAACTAAAGCACACATCAACAAGCAGTTAAACACCCAAAGAAACAAAACCAAACAGGCTCTAGGAGTGACTCTACAAGGGAAACCAGAAGAATCAGGTTAGTCCCCAGCAGAGTCGCCAGCTGTCGCTCCCGGGATTTTCATCCTAGTACAAACGCGAAAGTGGCGCGGAAAGGGTAGAGTCGCCAGCCAGACATTTTTATCCCGAATGAATGGGAAAGGTAATGTTGCACAAACCTAAGGAAGAAGGAAAAGGACGAGGCCTTGCGAACCAAAGATCGGGGTTCGGGAGTCGGTTACAACCTGGGAAGGTATTAGCATCCCAGATCGTCCGTCGTACCCGACGGGATCCACGCTTGCTTGTTTTGTTTCAAAGGGTGCAAAGAATAACTGCTGCTGAATAAAACCGCTAACTGGAATGGAATGAAAAAAGAACTGAAATAAGAAAATGGAAAGAAAGGGGGAAATGTAGGGAAAATAAAGAATGTGCTCGAACGGGCCCTACCCCGCTGCCTACGTACCTCATCGGGATAATGAGGATCAGAGTCGACGTAGTTCGCCTAACTAAGGCGGGAACTATTTGTTTGTGTTTTTTATGCTGGAACTGCGTATGTCTATGCTCAGGTGTTGCAGGCTCGTCTGGTACGAGTGCGTTTACCGTCTTGCATGTGTGACAAGTCGCCGCGAGTTCGCGTTGTGAGTGAATGAGATGAGAAAGAGAAGTTCCCGCAGGATAGTCGCTTGTTATTTGTTTTTGTCTTTTATGAGAAATATTTTGAATTTGTTTGTGAACTGTCTTGTACTAAGACCTATCCATCGCGGGAAGTACTTACACCTCGCCCCGAAACAGGACGCGTATAAGCACTCCGCAACAAAGTCTCGTGTCGTACAAGATTGTTCGGTTTTTATTAAGTGTTTTATTGCTTTTCTTTATAAGGAGGGAAAGAATGACTCAAGTTGGAAAAGGAAAAATCTAATGGGAACTAAGACACACCCTAATTTTTATTGATTATTTACAAGAGAGGTCCTATGGTTAATGAGGTATTCTAATCCTAATGAAGGAAAAGGAAAAGAAGAAAAAGAGAATTAGAAACTAACTTACTTCCTAAGGAAGTTAAGTTGTCTCTAAAGAAAGGGAAACCTAAAAGCAAAGCACAAGGTGCTAAGGCAAACACAATTAAAATGCATAAGAGATAGGAATGAAGTAATGCTTACCTCAATCTTCCCCCCTACAAAACAAAAGTTAGCATGGCAATGCATATTGAAATCAAAATCAAAGCATGAAAGCGATTAAGTACCATAAACGTCCTAGAATGGAACTAGGCTTCAAAATAAGACCTAAGTCTAAAGGTGAAGGTACCTAAAGGTTACATGACTTCTAAAGTCAGTAGCTACATGATATAGGTCTCTAAGTATGCTAGGATATCTCACAAGATCAAACTATGTCAAACTATGTACAAAAAGTTCACCTAAGTTCACCTAAATGCAAGTTAGGGTTTATGGATGAAATATGAAGACATATGACTTACAAACATGAATTAACACATGAAATGAACATCAAAGTCAGTAGTGAATGCTTATGAAGATGGATGAATTAATATACAATCATGGATGCAATGGATTAGACATATGGAGCAATGAGAAGAAGATGTGAGATGAAATGGAACAAACATCGCATAAGATCGCACATGATGCAAACTAAGGAAGAATGGCATGTGAATATGAATGAAATAATTATGGGTCAGTAGCATACAAGGTATAAGATGCAATTAGAATGCATGAGTAGGCATTAATTATTTCCACATAATTCAAGTTATTATTTAGAGGAGAAGAGAATCTATTTTAGGTTACATAAGTATGCACTTTGAAACACTAGAACAAACCAAATGAGTATGGTTCAAAAAAAGTGACCTATGACTGGAATTAAAGACATACAAATGACCTATAATTAACTCCTAAAAGCTACCAACAACCCCCCCCCCCCCCCAAGAAAATGGCATGAATGCCTTCTTAACATTTAGGATATGGAGCAAATACACACATGAATCAACCTAGGATCTAGGTGACATGAAAAAATAGCAAAAAGCCTTTAAAAATTATTAAATTAAATCCCTGGAATAATAAAGTAATTATCTCACATTGTCCAAAAGGATTCTACAAAATTATGCACCAAAGTGCCAAAACAATTACTTGACTAGCAAGGTAACAAAACATGATCACCAAAATCAACTCCACAAAGTGGATCAAAAAGGGCATCTAAAATTATGAAAAAAAATGCCTAAGAGGCATCAAAATATCACAAATTACAGTGATTAATCATACACAAAAAATAGGTCTCACACCTATGGGGAAAAAACGATTTCGGTCCCTTATGCCAAAACCTTCCTTTTTGGGACAGCTTGTGATCTAAAATCCAAATAAAATATTGAAACCACCCAAATCTGGAAATAAAAAATATGACAAATTAATTAAGAGGATAAGGATCACTCATGAATTTTTTCAGAATTTTATCACACCTAAAACTATTTTTAATAATTGCGACGAAACGGGCAAAAAAGTGGATTTTAAGGGGAAGTGAAAGGAAGCGATCCTAATGGTTCTTAACCTAATCCCTAAGTTCCGAAATCGATACATATCACCAAAAATCACAAATATAACCAATGCCTCAGGTGGGAGGGCTCAGTATGCATCTTAAATTACATGGTCCTAAGCCGCATACGACTATAATGATGCTTAAAAGTGGAGAATCGATATTACTTACTTGATCGAAGTGTCGATTCTTCACATAAAAGAAATCCGAAAAACCTCAATCAAGGTCTTGTAATCTCCATAAGCAAAATAAATGCTTATCTTCCATAATCATTTTATGAAGATCCACCATAATCGAAATCGATCCAATATCGATCAAAACACTTATGAACCATTTAATCCAAAATTAGTCTTAAGCAAATAACTAATTCAAAACAAATAATTAAAATTCTCAGCAAAAATTTTATAAAAAAGAAAAATGTCAAGAAATGGATAAAAACAATCCACAAAAATTAATTAACAAAGAACTTGATCTATATTTAAACAAGAATATTAATCCACACATTTAAAAAAAAAAAGAAAAAAAAAGGAAGTATGAAGTGTTTCAGCAATTGCAGGGTGCAATAAACACTTCAATAGCCCAAGAAGCCCAATCCACAAGCAAACCCGCAGGGAAGGTGGTGCATTAAGGAAAAGGATGGTGCGGATAGAGACTCCATAGGAAAAAGCCCAATCCGAATATCCATATACACAGGAGGGAGTATTGAAGTGAATAGAGGGTTTGAATAACAATCCATGGTCTTGTACCCATTAAGCCCAATCCGAATTCGAAACCCTAATTTATCAAAGTGAAACCCTTAGGAGGATACAAAAACACGCGTTCATCTTCCTCAACGAATCTTCCATCAGCGGTGTACCTCTTCATCTCTCCCGATGACACAATCATCGGCTGAACCTTCCGCCGCGACTCCGTTTCACTTCGTCAATGTCGCCGGTGACACCACCTTGTTCTCAGAACAATCTTCCGACATCAACCACAAACTCCGTTCGTTACTTTGCCTTCGAGGTTTGACGCCGCTCGCGTTCTCCTCCTTACGATTTGCCACCATCACTTCAATCATGTTCGTATCACCACAACACCGACCTAATCGATTCGGCGACCATCCTTAACTCGCAAAGAGCTTGCGCGAGACACTCAGTTCAAAGGAGGTAGTTCAGATGGCGAAATGAACACGAAACAGATCGAAACCTTTACCTCGATTTACCATCCATGATCGGAACGAAGCTTCGACTCGAAACTTCTAAGGTTCGCTTAGTTTGATCCTGATTCTCTCCTTGCTAGTTGTTGCCGTTAATCGTTGATGACGGTATTGGTTTAAGCCACGATGATGAAGATGACTTGACAAAAGGCGATGAAAAACCTTAGGTATGAATCCGATTCATTTTGGATCCTCTCATTCTCTTCTCACTGATGCGATTCTGGATTCTTCTTATTGATGGCAGTCCCGAGTCATTGCGAAGTCTTGTGCGAATTGATGTGGATCTTGAACCGCGACCTTTAATTCTCTACAGGTTTGTTGTTGAAGGGAGATTGAGAGTGCAAGTGTGATGAGCGAGAATTCTTTGATGGTGATGATGCAGGGAGATTCAGTTGAAGATATTAGAGGATGAAGTTTTTCCCTGCCATGGAGAAGACGAAGTCGACCTCATATTAACGAAAAGATTCAGGTAAATCCCTTCAATCTTCTCTTCTCTTCTTACTGATGTGATAGTGACTGTGTCGCGTTCTTGAATTTCAGGTTTGGTGATGATCAAGGTGCGGATGTGGAGCTCGCTAGCTGAAGAAGATGCTGATATTGCATTTGTTGAATTTGCCGAACGATGATCGGTTCACGGAAGAAGGTTCTTGTGGTTGAGAGGGATTGAAGGGTGAATAAAGATCGAAGGTGTTGAAGAATGTTGCGATATTGACGATGCGAGACGTTGAAAGTTGAAGCTTGTGAAGATTGAAGAATTGAAGAAAGATGAGAGAGGATCGATGGAAATTGACCCGAGAATTGGAGATGGTTTTCTGTTATATAGTTTGTTACTTTTTTTTTCTTCTCTTTTCTGATAAAGTCTGTTATATCAATTCTTGAGTTTCTGAGTTTTTTTTTTTCTGTCACTGTTCTTTCTCATAGTTAGATATCTATTCTGAATTTTTTCTGTCACCGACTTCTTCTTGCCCTGTCACTGTTTTTCTCCTTTTTTCAGCATTTGGTTATGAGTTTTATTCTGATTTTTGTTGTTAGAAAAATCCATGCTGAATTTTTATAAGTTATTTCGTTGTTTTTCCATCCAAAGAAAATCCCTGTTATGGGAAAACTTTGTAGTGACATTTATATTTTTGAAATGAATTGAATATTTCAACTGAGGTTGTGAAAATAACCCATATTTCTTTCCATCCTTATTTTGGTATACATCAATTCGACACCCATATATTACAATAAAATTGGTCATAATGATAATTAAAGGTCGGTAGAAATAATCCAGCTAACCCTCTTCATATTATCTGATATCCAACCGAGATTCCTATTTGGTTTAACTCCCCATTTGGTCTAACTCAAAATTACACAACTTGTCTTGAGCTTGGATGCGGCTAATTGTTCTCAAAAATCAAATTGAAACCGAACCTTGACTCAACACTCTAACACTGATTATTTGAACCACGCTTAGAAACAATTTGAAATATCTTGAAGTAAACCTGAACATAGCTTATAATCAACCCATTTCTTGAGATGCTTTAACCAACAACTCCGACATAATTGAAACATGGAGGATCACAAATCGGATTTTGAATTCATGGCATTGGGTAAGCTTAATCCACTTACGATGTTGTACTAACTTTCAAATTAAGCTTTAAATCTCATCTTCCATTCATAAATAATTCGTATTTCACGTAAACTAATAGGCCACTGAGAAGATGACAAATGAGTCTACAATTAGTCTATTGTATCATTTTGTAAGATGTTTGCCTTGGTGGCCAAGGACCTTAACTCACACCAGAATAATATCATTAGGTAGCCCAGACTCAACTTTGGATAAGAAAGTCTTGATTTTTTCTCGAGGCCTCTGAAAATGACCTTGTATCCTAATAGAGGAACGCTTTGTACCCAGATGAATCATGACAAAGAAAGTGTTCATGATAACGTGGATTCAAACCCTTGCTTTGACTTAAGTGTAAGAACTTTAAACAACCAGAGAGTACCTCGATCCCCTGCTTTAGGAGCTATGAAATGCATGATTGCGACTGTTATGAACTAATGAGAAATGCAGATGAAATGCAAAGCGGTAAGCCAGTTAGTGGTAAAAGAATGAGGGCAAATTTTGAGGTATTACAATATGGCCTCCTGAACACTCCTTGATGTAGGTTGAATGGAAAGAATGGCCCAAAATCTCTGTGGAACTCCTTTGATCTTTGCCCTAATATGTCTTTTATTTGAAAAATTATAGGGTTTCTCTCTCAAGAAATTCGTGTCTTTGCATTGTGGTCATGTTGTGTATTTATAATAGTGTAATTTAGGTCAGAATTTTGGGCCTTGAGAGATTGTTCTTGGGTTGCTTGAGTGTGAAGGAATAAAGTTCCCAAATTTGTCAAAAGTCACATATAATCATACTTGTTTAGCCTTGCGCGAATTTGGACATGATCAATCAACTTAACTATCAAATATTTGATCCCAAAATGATTTTTAAATCAAATATTTGATTTTTTTTATGATTTATTTTAATTAAAATTGGATTTAAATGATTTAAATTCAATATAATATAAAATAATTAATAAAAATCAGAAATTGTGATAAATGGGTCGTGAATGGTCTCATATTTGAGTTTGGGTTGAAATATTATGGGCCCATGTGAAGAAAACTTGAGTTTTGACCTTTTTTGCTTCATACACCTCCTCAAAATTGCTCAACTTTATCAATGCATAACTCCCTCAAATTTTTTTCCATGAAGGTGTTGTAGGACTTTTTAGAAAGATTAGAGTGTCCTATAACTTCTTGTTCCCATGTCCATTTGATTCTCCATTTTTAAGTTATGAGCTTTGAAAAAAGTTGACTTTTTGTTGACTTTTAAAAGGACCTGTAATGTCTTGGCTCATATCTCTCAAATGAAGCATTTTTTGCCTTGGATTGTGAGACACAAAGTTGTAGAGAATTGAATTTCCTTCAAAATGAGCTTTAGATGGGAAATGTTTTATGAAGTATGTGAAAGTTATGGATGGTCAAAGTACAATTGACTTTTCCTACACAAAACCCTAATTTAGTAACTCCTGATTCTTGATGATTCTGAGGTTTCCTTGATAAATCAGGATCAAACCTTGATCAAATGATGAATTTCACCTCATAATCTTGATGTTGACCAAAAATCTTGAAGTTTGACTTTATGTTGACCACAGTTGACTTGTTGACCAAGTTAACTGATTTTTAAGTATCTGAGCATCTGACTGCCCAAACTTATATGGAAAGCCTTGAAACTTGACATGTGGATTCTTTGGAGTATATGGGATGTCATGAAATCCAATTGAGGATTTGGAAGTCCATTTTGCCTTGAAAAGTTCAAAACCCTAGTTTTAGATCCATTGTTTAGGAGGAGGCTTTGTCTGATGAAACCTGAAATCCTTGTGAGCAATTGTGAATCTTGTGACTATTAGGAGACCTCTTGAGACATCTTATCTTGAATATGGGAGGGAAAATTTTGGGGTACAACAACATCACACCTCCCACAGTCACCATCATCTTCCTCAAATCTCTTCCTATCCTCATGAACAAAAAATTCATCATCCCAATAGAATAATTGACAATCTTCTTCTTTCCCATAGAATTTGCACTTCCAATATTTCCTACCAAAACTTGCAGCAGACTTGGAGATGAAAACCTTCATCGAAAGACCATGACTATATTTGGGAGAGATTTTGGAAAACGACTTGTTGCAACTTTGTGAACTATCACTCATTGAAAGCTCAACAATATGGAAAGAAGAAAGAGATGAAAAAAAATGAAGATTAGGACTTAGGGTTCTGGGGAAGAAGCTACGATACAAGAAGGAAGAAGGGAATGAAATTGTGAACTAATGCATTTAGGGTTAAGCATTCTTATTAAATTAAAAAGAATAACACGTGTAAATAATTTAACTGATTTGAAAAAAGAAATTAAAAGTAATTACACATAAGCAAGTCATGTCATGATTTTTGGTGAGTTGGATTAATGAGGGACCGAAAGCATGAAATCTACAAATGTCAATGGGGAATCTAAACTTTTTTTTACGGGGGTGTTTTTCAAACCTCGCCCCTATGACAGGGGGCAAATTGGTTATTAACCCTTTAAACTATAAATTAAAAAAAAAACTCAAATTCTATTTTTTTTTATTATTTTAATTGTTTATACTAATAATTTCAAATAAAATTAAAAATTATTAAAAAATAAATAAAATTATAAACTAAAAAACCAATAATCTCTTCACGGCTTCAGGCTTCAGTGTACCAGTTTTTTTCAAACCTAAACCCTAAATCACCCTAAATCATTTATCGTTTCACCCTTCTTATCATGTTCACGATCGCTCTCTGCCTCACCCTTCTTATCACGACTGCACAACCACCATCTACTTCCACCTTCTTATCGTTTTAATATCCTTCTCCCTCAATCATTTATTGTTTCAGCATCCCTCTCCCTCAATTAGAGCTGAACACATCACCGATGTCACCGTTTCAGAATCCCTCTCGTTCATGCTCACAAGTTGCTCGAAGTTTAACTTTGAGATTCAAGGATAGGTTCGCGTGGCCTACATTCAAGGAAATTTTTTTCATGCTCCTTATATCATTCAAATCTAATCCTACTTCTTTTATTAGTATCTTGTTCAGTGGGAGTTGTGTGATGAAGGAAAAATGAGATTAGGAATAATGGGAAAAAGACGTCTTGGTTGAGTGAAAAGCATTATGCATATCTTCTTGATAGGTGGGAAAATGAAGAATTCAAAAATCTCCTTCAACAAAATAAGACTAATCAAGCATCAACTAGAGATGGGGTGGTCCATACCATTCAACGTAGAACTCATCATGATGTTGCTCCAGAATTGGTGTGTATTCTATTTGTAATTACAATATGCGTCAAAACATTTATATTTGATATTCATTGTAACCATATATATGTTGTCTTTATATAGGAGAATAAATTAGGCCGACCACCAAATCCTGACGAGCTATTCATGTCCACCCACAAAAATAAGAATGGGCAGTGGGTTGACCATCGTGCAGAAAAAACTCATGTAAGTCTTTTCTTGATTTATAGTTACTTGTAAATACGCATGAAACATTTCCATCCACAACATAAATTAATCATCCCTATCCGATTATAGTTAGTTATTGTAAGTTTTTTTTTCAATTAGTGCATGTGGATGCATTGTTAAACCTCATGTAAATTGATGTTGTTAATTATTGAATGGTGTTAGTATAACTAATGTTTTGATTGTGTTGTTTCATGTGGAGCTTTAACTAGATATTGTCGTGAATTCGTGTAGTAGAATCTAAATTTGAATCATAGTTAGTGTTCCGGATTGGGCCTCTAAGATTGCGTCGGGAAGAGGCCCAACCTAACGGGCAAAAGGTTCACACCATCGGGCACGCCCATGACCCACACTGGATGGAAATAGGGGAGACGTACGTCTCCTCCATGTATGACACGTCATCCAACTGCCCATTATTATCTCCTAGAATATAGGTGCAGTTGACCAAAGGCAAGACCACGTACTAGGTCTTACACGCTCCTACGCGTTCCTTGGCAGTTCTTCCCTGGGCCTAGCTAGTCCAGCCCAAGAAAAGACCTTGGCCCAGCACTGGGGGCACACTATAAATACCCTCTTTCATTAAAGAGCCAGGTATTCTGAAACCATCATTATTATTCTACTATACCCTTACTCAGTTAAGCATCAGAGTGCCTTGCAGGTACACCCCCACCTTCTCTCAATCAACCATCACGTTCGTTGCTCAACACCTAGAAGGCCCTTATGATCAGGTAAGATCAGTTAATATGATGTTAGATTGGTTGTTGTTATTGATTTTGAATTGAAAATAAATTGGATAATAAGTTATAATGAGCTAAAAAAAAGTTAGTTGAATAATAACTGTCATTGATATGAGTGTTTGAATGGATTTTAGGAAAATGAGTTTCAAATATCAGCTAGTAGTAATTATGTTGTATTGTTTTGCATTTGAAATTAATCAATGAGTTAGTTGGAATAAACATTTGTGGTTGTTAGAAATGATGTGTTAGTTTAGTAAATTGTTGAAGCCATGTAAGTTGTAGTTAATTGAATTTTATCAAGTGAAAGTTTTAATGAAATTAGTTGTTTTGACTTGTGATTAGTTAGGTTAGTTCCATTAGGATTTGGATTAATAAGTTATAATTTGTGTTCAATTATGTGGTTAGTTGTTTTGACTTGTTGTTGAACTGTTTTTTAAGAGGTTAGTGAAAGAAGTTGATGAAATTCTATTTAGTTAGTGTCATGTTAGGGACTATTAGAGGAATTGGCATGAGGTGTCTATTAGAAATTGTTTGTAATTTAAAATTTTATTTATACTGCTACATGGAATCGGTGTTATGTGAGTTTGAGCTGAGTCATGAATATGGATGATGAGTGTTATCCCTTGCTGATAGTTAGATGTTTATGTTAGAATTAATGTTTGTTAGTAGTGTTATAAGAAATTAGTTGGAATGTTAAGTAAAACAAGTTAGTGACCATTGATGCTAATGAATTGAATTTAATGAAATCTAGAAAATTGGTTAATCTTGTTGCTATGTTTTGCTTGGATGGATTGTTAACATTGTGTTGAAATTTTGATGCACAAATTGTTGTATTGAAACCTATTTGACCCATTTATTGAAACCTTCTTGATTAATAGTTAACATCACTATTTAATTATAGTTTGGCTTTACTACTACTTTTGGTCAAAGATCTAGTTTCTTTAAAGCCCTTAATGTAATTTGGAACACTCAATTGAAGGAGTGAATATTATTGTTCCTCATTTTTCTCATGTTTGTCTTAATTGTCACATGAGTTTGCAACTGTGGATCTTAGAACTGCAGCAGAGTATGAAGACTATCCTTCTGATATGTGGAAGGCTTATCCACATAGCTAAGAATCAACCCCTACCTCTTCTTAAAAGCCTCTAATACTTAATCATCCATCAACCCAACCAAATCCTGAATCCCTTCAGTCTCTGGTCTTGGAAAGGTATAATGTATATTTTTTCCTTGGGACATCTCTATTTTCAGCCATCTAGATATGTGAATACAGGGAACTACCAGAATTGGGTGCAAATGATAACCTGAGAAAAATGAAAAACACAAAAAATTAATAATGATATGATGTTATGCAATGCAAGGCAAGTGGTCATGACTGGTATGTGGTACTGGTGATTGAACCAAGAGCCAAGTATTCGTAACCACAAGGACAATATCTCTGAATAATAACCCCAGAATCAAGGATCAAGCCCTATAGAATCTCAGAAAACCAGATCAGAACATAGAACAAGAACTGATAATATGGGTATGCAGAGGTCAAGGTGTTGTACCCCAAAATTTTCCCTCATATCTTCAAGACAATATGCCTCAAGAGGTCTCCTAATAGTCATAAGATTCTCAATTGCTCAAAGGGATTCAAGGTTTCATCAGACAAAGCCTCATCCTAAGCAATGAATCTTAAATTAGGGTTTTGAGTTTCCCAAGGTAAATTGGACTTCTAAAGCCTCAAGTGGACTTCATGATATCCCATATACTTCAAAGGATACTCATGTCAAGTTTCAAGACTTGTCTTACTTTGGTCAGTCAGATGCTCAGATAATAAAAAATCGGTTAACTTGGTCAAAAAGTCAAGCGTGGTCAACATACAGTAAAACTTTGGTCAACATCAATATTATGAGGTAAAATTCATCATTTGATCAAGGGTTGATCATGATTCATCAAGGAAATCTCAAAATCGTCAAGAATCAGAAGTTACTAAATTAGGGTTTCTCTAGGAAAAGTCAATTGTATTTTGACCAGTCATAACTTTCACTTGATTCATCAGTAATTTCTCATCCAAAGCTAATTTTGAAGGAAATTCAATTCCCTACAACTTTGTGACTCACAAGCCAAGGCCAGAAATGCTTCATTTGAGAGATATGAGCCAAGACATTACATGTCCTTTAAAAAGTTAACAAAAAGTCAACTTTTTCAAAAGCTCATAACTTGACCATGTAAGATCAAATGGACATGTGACCAAAAGGAGTGATTAGAGGACACTATAAGCTTTCTAAAAATTCCAAGAACACATCCATAGGATAAAAATTGGGAGAGTTATGCATTATTGAAGTTGGGAAAATTTGAGGAGGTGTATAAGGTAAATAATGACCAAAACCCAAGTTTTTGACAAATGGGCCCATTCTTTTATGATCCTAACTTGATTCTAAGATGGTCCACGCCCTCAAAGTCATTTCCCTTGCTATTCTTTTATTTATTTTATTTTTATTGGATTTACTATTTTTAAAATTCAATTTTAATTAAGATATATATTAGAAAATCAAAGATATGATTTGAAACTTATTTTGGGATCAGATATTGGCAATATATGATCCCAAATTTGTGCACACAAGAGGGGAAAGTCATGAAAGCAAAATATTGGCCAAAATAACAAGTTTTCATATTAAGAATCAAGCAAATCATATCATCCTAAAGGAGATTAATCCAAGCCCACAAACATGACCTAATTTGTTCCTCTATAAGTACACAATAATGACAGATGCATCAAGGACAAAAAAAGACTGATCTCAGAACCCTAACCACATCTCAAAAACCTCAAGAAAAAGTCAATTTCGGATTCAAGGTTGCAAGCAATGTCAAGCCAATTTGAAGGTCAAAACGTGTTCTTGGGACTTCACTGAAGGTGTTCTGATCATCACCATCATCCAAAGCTTCGTGAATCACCATAACCGCAAATTGGTTTACAACTTTTTTTTTAAAAATTTCAATTTCACTCATACATGCATAATAAATATATTTTGATTGAATATTCTTGATTGTGATGATGTTTGCAAACTTTCTGGATGATTTGATTGAGTTTTAAGTGCAGGAATATCGATCCACCATTGTTAAGATTTGCAGCTTTGATTTTGGGGATCTTGGTTAGAGACGATTTCAGGCCAAATTAGTGGTGTCAATGGACTCATAGGATGATATGCAGTTGATCTATACCCTTAAATCATATTAATAGTGCTTGTGTTGATATTTTGAAATATGCAGGTGATATAGTGACGGACAAAACCGTCACTATAGGTTTTAGCAACGAAAAACCAACTGTAGGTAAAAGTCTGAAATCGAAACGAAGAAGATGATGGACCTGATGCGCGTTTTTGTATTTAAATATTTTAAAATTTTGTTTTATTATATAATATTTCTTTTCCATTTATTGACAACAGAAACAATACAGCCCAATGATGGAGGGCACGCGTTGGAAGGGAAGGGTCCTGGGTTCGATCCCAGGGTTACAACCTTTATTTTTTTTACCTATTTTCTTAATTCATTCTTTTCTTTGTTTTATTATTTATTATCTTTTTAATTAATTAACCAAATAAGAATTTCTTTATTCTTTTCAATATATAAAAATCATAAAAAACAATAATTAACTTAATTATCTTTTTTGATTAATTAATTTATGTTTTTTACAAAAGATTAGTTTTAGGTTGTTTTATTAATTAATTTCATTTTTTTATTAACCTAGTAATTAAGATTTAATTACTTTTAGATTTTTGTTTTCTAAATATTTTGACATAATTTTAATTTTAAGTAATTAACACTTTTGACAGAAAAGTATTTTCTAAATCAAAGTTTAATTAATCTCTTTTAATTAATTAAGGTGTTTCCTATCAAAATTAATCATCATATAAAAATATATTAATTCAGGCTTTAAGACCTTTTAAATATTTTATTTTGCTATTTAATTTCCTTAGAAAATTGTATCGGGAGTACAAATTATGTAATAATGTAGATTTATTTTCTTGCATTTTTTCTCAATTATATATTTGCTCATGGATTGTAATAGTTTAATTAGAGTTTAAATTTCTACACTTTTACTTTCTGCACCTTATTATGTAATTTCCCCAAAGCCCTGTAATAGTCTTAGGATTTATTTTCTCGCACTTTACTTTTTGCATCCTATAACGGTTAGATATATGAATAATATGATTGTATGGTAAGATAAAATCAATCGTTAGCCCACTAATCCAAAAGAAAAAATAACTGAATACAACATACTTTTCACACATACACCTCTAGGATATTCCCTCTTGTTGTCTTACGAAAATGGTCAAGTCCCTCGAACGTAGGGTGATCTTAGCAACATTGCCTAAATGAAAATCATCAAGTCCCTTTGATATAAGGATCATAGTCCCTCAATGACCCTTCAAGTTTCCTACAAATAAATGATCTCGTCCCTCGATGACCCTACGGAAAATAATGATAGTCCCTTCGAATTGCTAAGATACCTTTACAAGGTTGCCTTCTACGACCATACAATGACACTACGCATGTCCCTTACATCCAAAGATAAGATTACTTACTAACTAATAGTAAGGACAATCTTATCTCTAAGGAACGAAAAATAACATGAACGACCTTGAGTAGGTAGGAAGCCCTTAACTACTTGCTCACCATTTCAAAAGCAAACAATATTCTTTACACCTCACATTTTCAAAAACTTTCCAAGAAAACTCCTTTGTATACATTCATACGAGAATCATTACAAAGGTGGACTTTTTTTTTCTAAATACACCACCATTATTTTTCAAACAAAAGTAAAGTGAGCTAAGCAGTTAAGAGCCCATGGATGACCATGGATACAAAGGATGCTAACACCTTCCATTTGTATAACCTACCCCCCGAACTCAAAATCTAAAATCAAGGTCGTTCCTGTTCTTTTCCACCTTTCCTACTTGGATAAAAGAAAAGTCGGTGGCGACTCTTGCTATCCTCAACATAGTTTTTGTGAAAACAAAAACGACAAAATCAGTTCTCCCACCGTGTTACAGAACTGACGACTCTGTTGGGGAGACCTATTTAAAATAGGGGTTACCTTAGAGTTAGATCACTTACTTGTTTGAATTATATTCTTTATTTTTAAGGGTACTTGTTTTAGGGCTACTGTGAGAAAGATCCTAACCCGGATCTAGTGTACCTTAGGTACGTGTCAATAGACCAAGGAAATTGTACGGCGTATACCAATATGGTTGATCTGGTGGCCACAGTTAGTGTGACATCTCGGTTGGTTCTGATGTTCTTCAAGTCAGTTGAGGATAACATATGGCTGCCATATGGTGTCATTTACACTAACTACCCTTTAGAACATTAATTGACCCATCTTGGCCAGTAGAAAGTAGTAAGATAGCCGACTTTGGTGCAGTCTAAAGTTGGTTGATACTCGATGCTACGCTCATTGAGATTTTAATCTCGGGATGTTTTGGCGGGCAAGTCAGTTACCACACTGAACTGCAACCTTTGAGAAGAATAAGTAATATTGAGATCCCTTAGAACCCGGTTACTATTGCTAGGACAGGTTGAACCAACTAAACTTCAGTGGGGAGGATACTTACCTATGAACTTCATGCAAGCCTTTAAACCTAAGGCTCTTGTGTGACTTGTTTGTGTTTGCCATTTGCTCGCTTTAAACATAAACATGACATCATAACATCATGACATCATAACATAGCATTTTCACTAACCATTTCATGGACCAAAGGATTTATCTTTGTTCTTTGTTGCAGGTTATGGCTTCCGCTCGTAGAAACACTATATGTATCAACTTTGTAAGGATACCTCCTAAGCTTAAGGAATTAGTCTCAAAAGTTTCTGAAAGCTCTTAATTTATCAAAAAACATGGTCATCTACTTGATTTGGTTACTTTGGGGTTTAATAAAGACATGATGAGTGTTTTGTTCCAGTTCTTTGACCCTAAATATCATTGTTTCACATTTCCCGATTATCAGTTGGTGCCCACAATGAAAGAAATTTCCAAACTACTTGGTGTGCCTATTCTTGATCAGAAACCATTCACAGGCTTAGAGAAGGAGCCTAAACCTGAATCTATTGCAGCAGCTTTAATTCTGAAGAAGTCAGACATTGTTCTGGAAACAAGATATGGAGTTAAAGGTATTCTTGCTAAAGTATTGATAGATAGCTCAGGTATTCTTGGATGCTATGAGTTATGATGCTTTTGAGGAGATCTTGGCCTTGTTGATTTATGGTTTGGTGTTGTTCCCTAATTCAGACTAATTCATAGATGTGCATGCCATTAACATATTTATGACTCATAATTTTGTGCCTACCTAGCTTGGAGATATTTTGCACTCTCTTCACACTCATACTACAAAGGCACGAGGAACTCTGATGTGTTGCATACCTCTATTATCAAGGTGGTTTATTTCACACCTTCCTAGATCTATGATGAAGAATGGACAAGGTTTGAGGTGGTCTAGAAGGATAATGTCACTCTCTCAATCAGATATTCGTTGGTGTTCCGATCTATGGAAAATATCACTATCATTGACCGCTGTGGAGAGTTCCCAAATGTGCCACTCCTTGGCATAAGAGGGGGCATTACTTATAATCCTTATTTAGCACTACGTAAATTTGGTTACGCTCAGAATGATGGTCCTCATGATATGATTATTCAAGGTATTATGTTTGATTATTACAACGATCCTCAAAATTACCGTCAAAGGTTTATACGTGCTTGGAGCATGGTAAATAAAATTAACAACAATACCCTGGAACCAAAATACTCCATCCATATGGAGCCTTACCTCAGATGGGTGTGGTCTCGTGCTCAAACTCTTATGATGCCATATCCTAATGTTTTACCGGTGATTGTTGAGCCCATTGTTGAAGGAGATGTTCCTTACACCATTCTTCATCCTGACATGCCTACTGATCTGGAAGAGCTGCAGAAATCTTGGATCCAACTGAAGGAGCAAAGGGATACCTTTAAGGCTTAGTTCAATGCTAGCAAATAGAAAGTGTTGGAGCTAATAAGGCAACTTCACGAAGAGTGGAACCTCAATACATATCTCAACACAAAGAGGAAGTGTCCATGGGATACTTGAGTCTCAAATGATTTATTTTTCTTTGTAACTTTCTTGTTTTCCTTCATTGTAAGCCCAAGGGGCAATTATATTTTAAAACTTACTAATAAAAGTTTTGTTTTTGTTTTCCTTTAACAAATTTAAATCCTATGTGGTCCTTGAAAATGTTGCATATGCATCTACATACCATACCATTGCATAATAGGTTTCTGCGACAAGTTTCTTATCTTCTCACTGTTTATTTCAGTTGAGATGGCTCTCGAACAGTCTGTCAAAGATCTTAAAGATCAGAATACCCAATTTCAAAAGATGATCCTGAACTTGTTCAAAGGACAAGAAGAGCTGAAGGAACTCCTGACCAAGAATAAGAAGAAAACCAGAAAACCAGTTGGCTTCATCAATATGGGTAGGAGATTCAAAGGTCAAATAAACACAGATGATGAGGTCGAAAATCCTAGAGATGAAGATTATGTGAAAGAAGAATATAGTCAACGTGGTACTATCGGGAATTCTGATCACGAAGAGAATTATTACTATGATTCATCCGGTGATGAGAAATACAAGTTACTGGAAGACCGTTTGAATTCCATGGAGTTGTAGAAAACATCTAGTTTGGATTTCAAAGTTTGAGTCTGATTTCTGGAGTTGTCATTCCTCTTGGGTTCAAAGTTCCTACTTTTGTGGTATATGATGGTGTCTCGTGTCCAAATCTACATTTGAGGTCTTATGTCCAAAGGATCCAGCCACATACTGCTGATAAAAAGTTTGGATTCATTTCTTCCAAGAAATTCTATCTGGAGCTCAATTCGAATGGTACTACCAACTTGAGAGTACCAACATTCGTGCTAATAATGATCTTGATGAGGCCTCCTACAAGCAATATCAATATAACTCGGATTTAGCACCGACTCGCATGCAACTACAAAGCATGTATATGGGCTCTAAAGAAATTTTCAAAGAGTATGCCCAATAGTGGAGAGATCTTGCAAGTAGGGTTCAACCTCCTTTAACTGAAATATAATTGGTTGACATGTTCATGAGTATGCTGACTGATCCTTTCTACATTCATCTAATTGGAAGCTCGTCATCTGGTTTCACTGAGTTAATAATGACTGGAGAATATGTGGAAAGTGGAATACGAAGCGGTAAAATACAAATGGCTTCCTCTTCAAGTACCACCAAGAAGCCCTCTAATGTGAAGAAAGAATCCAATGTTGTGTATGACCAATAGGGTCGTAATAAGAACAACCGTAACCAATCCGTGGGAGGAGTTCTTATCTCTAATCCTGCACCTGCGCAACAAAATCAACAACAGAATAATCAGCCTAAGCAAGGTGCACCTAAGAGACAATTTACCAAAATCAATATGTCATTGGCTCGGGCTCTGTAACACATGTTGAAAGGAGAGCTGATTACCTTGAAGGACCCTCCTCAGAATCCCAATACTTCCTCTCCTCGCTATAATCCCAATGCAAGGTATGCATATCACTCCAACTACCCCAAACATGATACTAATAACTATTGGGCATTGAAGAATAAAATTCTGGATATGATTAATGCTGGAGAAATTGAGTTTGATCCTCCTGAGACTCCAAATGTGATTACCGCTCCTATGCCCAAACATGAAAAGACTGTTAATGTTGTTGATGATGGTTCTTATGTTTCTAGTGTGGCTGATTTGACTACTCCTCTGTCAATTGTTAAGAAGAAGCTGCTGCAAGCCGGTTTATTTCTGGTCTATAATGAAAGCTGTTGTTACTGTGCCTCTCAATCCAATGGTTGTTGGAAGCTGAAAGAAGGTATTCAGTATTTGATGGACGGTCGTACTATACTGTTTGAGAAGAGCCCTTCTATAAGGAGTTTATGTGAAGGTTTGTCCCAAGGTCTGAAACTTGAAGACGTGTTTGTGGTTACTGAAACTCATGTGAGGATCACTTCTAAGGGTCCTGTGAAGATTACTGCCGAGCCAAAAGTGGCTCCCCTGATTATAACTACTCCTGGTCTGATCCCATATTCTTCTGATAAAGCCATCCCTTGGTATTATGGTGTTGATGTTTATGTCCATGGTGTCAAGCAAGAGCCTTTAACTGATATACCTGTTGAACATACTAATCCTGATGTCGATAATATCGTTGGGACTAGTAAAGTTACTCAAAGTGGAAGGATTTTCTCTCCATAAGACAATTCAAAGACTGCTGCTGCTCCAGTCCGTATCTCTACCTCTGGGCCAAGTGTTGAAGCTTGAGGCAAAGGACCAGCGATTGAGCCTATTCAGATTGAGACACCGGCTACTGAAGATCTCTCTAAGTAGATGGAAGAATTACTAAAGATCATCCGTAAGAGTGATTACAATATTGTTGAACAGTTGGGACACACTCCCTCCAAAATCTCTATGTTATCTATGTTGTTATGCTCTGAGGCCCATACTAAGGCTTTGGTGAAATTCCCGAAATCTGCACACGTACCTCACGAAATCTATGTGGACCAGTTTGAAAATTATGTTGCTAACTTGACAACTGACAACAATTTAAGCTTTTCAGATGCTGATTTAATTCCCGCTAGAAGAAACCACAACAAAGCTCTGCACATCTCTATTGAATGTAGGGGCATTACTCTATCTCATGTGTTGGTGGATAATGGTTCCTCGTTAAACGTATTACCAAAGGTTATTCTTGACAAGCTCAACTATGAAGATGTTGTGCCAAGACCTAGTAATGTGGTGGTGAGAGCCTTTAATGGTTCAAAAAGAATGGTGTACGGAGAAGTTGATATTCCAATTAAAGTAGGTTCTCAAGTCTTTGACTCTTCTTTCTATGTGATGGATATTCGTCTTGCCTATTCCTGCTTGCTTGGGCACCCTTGGATACATGGGGAAGGTGTTGTAACCTCTACCTTACACCAGAAGCTGAAATATCCAGTGAAAAGCAAGATTGTCACTGTCTATGGTGAAATATCCGGTAAAGTTATGGTTGAAGAAGATGATTGTACTATTTGGGGTCAACTTCCAGATATTCCTTACAAGTCTGACAAATTTGTTTTGGGTTTCACTGCAGAGGCTCAGAAGGCTGTTCGTCATGCTCGTGCTATTCGTATCACCAACAAAGGAGTTCAGAAAGATCAAGTCAATGTTGTGGAAGACTCTGATGAAGACTACAACATAGACAATTGGATCTTTCCTACCATTGGCAATAGGCTCAACAATTAGAAAGCTGAAGAAATTATTCCTATCTCCTTTAGTCAGGAGTAAATGCTATTTTTTTTGTTTTTCTTATTTTTGTTTTATAATTTAAACAATTAAAACTTTTAAGCCTTGTGCCTTGCCCGAGGCACAATGGTATACTTGTCTGGGATGTCATTTCATTTGCATATTTTCATTCAATAAAATCAAAGGACGTTTTTGCTTTCGTAAATATTGCGCTCTTTATCTTTCTTTTATTTTTATTTCTTTATAAAAAAACCTATGTGTTCTTACACACACCCACATCACTAAAATGCAGATCATCATCCTCTTTGGATCCCATTGATAACAGTTCTGGTATTGCCAATTATGACTTCGAAAATCCAATATACCAAGTCGAGGATGGAAATGAGGAAGATTGTGAAGTGCCTGTAGAACTTGCTAGGTTGCTACAACAAGAAGAGAAAGTTATACATCCACACGAAGAACCGATCAAAGTTGTGAATCTGGGTACTGAGAAAAATAAGAAAGAGGTCAAGATAGGTGTTGAATTAGAAGACAATGTTAAGAACATGTTAATTCAGACGCTACATGATTACGTGGAGATCTTTTCTTGGTCTTATGAAGATATGCAAGGACTTGATACTGATATTGTGGTTCACTGTCTACCGATGAAGGAAGGTTACCTCCCGATAAAGTAGAAAGTTCGTCGTATGCGTCCCGAAATGTTAGAAAAGATCAAAGTTGAAGTGATGAAACAATTTGAGGCGGGATTCCTAGCTGTCACTTCTTATCCTCAATGGGTTGCAAATGTGTACCAGTGCCTAAGAAGGATGGAAAAGTACGCATGTGCGTGAATTATAGGGATTTGAACAAGGCCAACCCCAAAGATGACTTTCCGCTTCCGCATATTGATGTTCTGGTAGACAACATTGCTTAGCATAAGGTATTCTTTTTCATGGATGGTTTCTCTGGTTATAATCAGATTAAGATGGCACCTGAAGATATGGAGAAGACTTCGTTTGTCACACGGTGGGGCCCCTTTTGTTACAAAGTAATTTCATTTGGTTTGAAGAACACTGAGGCAACATATCAGCGTGCTACAGTAGGTTTGTTCCATGATATGATTCATCACGAGATAGAGGTATATGTTGATGATATGATAGCCAAATTCCATACTCAAGAAGAACATCTTGATCATCTGCACAAGCTGTTTGAGAGGTTGAAGAGATACAAGCTGAGATTGAATCCAAACAAATGTACATTTGGAGTTAGATCTGGTAAACTATTGGGTTTCGTTGTCAGTGGTAAAGGTATTGAAGTTGACCTTGCAAAGGTAAAAGCTATACAAGATATGCCCGCTCCCCGTAATGAGAAGGAATTCAGAGGTTTCTTAGGACGCCTGAACTACATTGCAAGATTTATTTTCCAATTAACCGCTACTTGTGAGCCAATCTTCAAATTGCTGAAGAAAGATAAAGTAATGGAATGGAACGACGAATTCCAGATAGCTTTTGATGAGATCAAGAAATATCTCTAAAAACCTCCAATACTGATGCCACCAGTTGCAGGAAGACCCTTGATTATGTACTTAACAGTGCTAGATAATTCAATGGGGTGTGTGTTGGGGCAGCATGATGAGTCTGGTCGAAAAGAGCAAGCAATATACTACCTTAGCAAAAAGTTTACCGATTGTGAAACAAGATACTCACTGCTCGAGAAAACTTGTTGTGCTTTGGTATTGGCTGCTTGCCGACTAAGACAATATATGTTGACTCATACCACTTTATTAATTTCGAAGATGGATCCTATCAAGTACATATTTAAGAAACCTGCTCTCTCCGGACGAATAGCGAGATGGAAAATGATTTTGACAGAAGATGACATTCAGTACACTACTCAGAAGGAAATTAAGGGAAGTGTGGTAGTTGATCATTTGGCTCATCAAGCGGTTGACGACTATCAGTCTATGGATTTTGAGTTTCCAGATAAAGATATTATGCTTGTTACTGATTATAAAGAACTTAGACCGTATGAAGGACCTGAACATGGATCCCGATGGACTATAGTTTTTGATGGAGCTTCTAATGCGCTTGGAAATGGTATTGGTGTTGTGATTATCTCTCTTGAGGGTTGTGATACGCTGTTTACTGCTAGACTTTGCTTTGATTGTACCAACAATATGGCTGAATATGAAGCATGTATCATGGGTATCAAGGCTGCCATTGAAATGAAGATCCAATTATTGAATGTGTATGGAGATTCAACCCTTGTAGTTAGTCAGATTAAAGGAGAATGGGATACAAACCATCCTAATCTCATTCCTTATCGAGAATATATGTTGAATTTGATTCCATACTTTGAAGAGGTCACTTTTGACATATTCCACGAGAAAATAATTAATTGGTAGACGTATTAGCTACTATGTCATCTATGCTCAGAATCAGTTGGGATAATGAAGCTCCTAAAATTACTATTGATCGATTAAATGGACCTGGATACTGTTATGAGGTTGATACTGAGGGAACGGAAGAAAAACCCTGGTTCCATGAAGTAAAAAGATATCTTGAAGCTTAAGAGTATCCTGAAGGGGCATGTATCAATGACAAGAAGTTTCTAAGGATTTTTCTGCCATGTTTTTCCTGAGTAATGGAATTTTGTACAAGCGCAATCATGATTTGACTTTGCTTCGCTGTATGGACAAGAAGGAAGCAAGAAAGATTATGAAAGACATGCATGACGGGATCTTTGGTACTCACTCTAGTGGGCATACGATGGCTAAGAAAATTATGAGAGCAGGTTACTATTGGTCTACCATGGAAGCTGATTGCTATCAGCACTCTAAAAATTCTCATAAGTGTCAGATATATGCTGATAAAGTACATGTGCCTCCAGTTCCGTTGAATGTTCTATCTGCTCCTTATCCTTTTGCAATGTGGGGCATTAATATGATTGGTGAGATCAAACCTACCGCTTCTAATGGACATCGTTTCATTCTTGTTGCTATTCATTACTTTACGAAATGGGTAGAGGCAACCTCATTTGCTTCTATTACCTAGAATGTCGTGGCTCGGTTCATCAAGCATAATCTTATTTGTCGATATGGCATCCCTGAAAGGATTATCACAGACAATGGTACTAATCTGAACAATACCATGATTATTGAACTCTGCACGCTGTTCAAGATTAAGCATCATAATTCTTCTCTATATCGGCCAAAGATGAGCGATGCAGTGGAAGCCGCCAATAAGAATATCAAGAAGATCTTGCAAAAGATGACAGTAACTTACAAAGATTGACACGAGATGTTACCATTTTATCTTCATGGTTATCGCACCATAGTATGTACCTCAACTAGGGAAACCCCATTCTCTCTTGTCTATGGAATGAAGGCACTATTACCCGTTGAAGTCCAGATTCCTTCCTTAAGAATTATGAAAGATCCAGACTTAGATGAAGATGAATGAGTTCAGAATCGACTTAACCATATAAACTTGATTGATGAAAAAAGGCTCGTGACTGTTTATCATGGTCAGATGTATTAGAAGCGTATGATTAAAGCCTTTAATAAGAAAGTGAAACATCAAGTATACCAGGCTGGCGATTCGATAATCAAGCGTATCATATTACCATAGGGTGATCCCAGGGGAAAATGGACTCCCACATATGAAGGACCATTTGTGATCAAAAGGGTATTTTATGGAGGCGCTATGATACTTACCACCATGGATGGTGAAGACTTCCCACAACCTGTGAACGCAGACATAGTAAAAAAATACTACGCATAAAAAGAGACCCGCTAGGTTGAGTGGCCTAGGAAAAAATAAGGGCATCCCAGGGAACCCAAAAGGGTTCGGGAAAAAATTAGGGATATATATATATATATATATATATATATATATATATATATATATATATATATATAAATTGTACACCCGACAAGTCGAAAACCTGAAAAGGCGGCTTGGGCTAAAAAGGTTATCCCGGTGGACTGAAAACCTGAAAAGGCGGTCCAGGAAAAAGTTAGGGATTAAAGCGTACGACTATGTCTCGTTGGATCGCCCATGTAACCTCAAATAATTGTGCTACCAATATCAAGTTCAAACGGCACAGACTAGTCCAATAATTTCTCTTCCGACAATAAAAGATGAGATACTTGAAGATAATGGCAATATCAGAGTTGAAACTTGATGGGATCATTTATACATAATTGTTTTTCTTTGTTTTTTTTATGTACTCACAAAATATGTGGTATGTCTCTCACAAAATGTGTTGCTCATAGAGAAAAATATCAATGAATAAAAATTCTCCCTCATACTGACCCCATAAATTGATGACCCAACAATGGTATCAAAAGATTTTGGTTCAAATGAGGGGCTGACTTCATTGTATCAAAAGTACTCCCCATAGGTGGTGGGTAGGAGGTGTCTCGTTGAAGAGTGCCAATGGTGCTACTAGTGTATGTGGATAAAAGAGCTTCTGCTTAAGGGTAGCATTGTAAATAGACTCACACTTGAGGGAGTGTGTTGAGAAAAAAGCAAACATGAGTTATGAATTTTGAGAAACTGTGTGTGGGGAAATTCTACATTGATTAGAAAAGTAGAAGTTTGAGCATTTATAAGTGAGAGAACACACACACACACTTATTAATTTAATATTTTTGATAAATATGTAGTGTATGTCTCACAAAGTGCGTTCTTGATAGAAAAAACTATAAAGAATACAAAAATATTCCCTTATATTGACCCTTGAATTGATGATCCAATAGATTGTACATAATAGCATTTATAGTTATTTTATTTTATTACTAGAATATCTATTAAATAAATAGATTAAGTTTAATTTATTTCTATTTTATCTAATTTATTTTTCTATTGTAAAATGATCATTGAATTGAAGATCCAACAAATTATACATAATATCGTTTATAGTTATTTTATTTTAGGGTTAATTATATGAAACCCCATGTCATTATGGAGAGATATGTTATCACTCCCTTAATGTTTTTTTTATGAAGTCCCCCTTATAAAATCAAAAACCATCTTTTACTACACCCTTTTACCACACATGCTGACTGGGTCAAAGTTAATTGGTTATGTGGCTTGCTGACTGTGCAAGCCACTTAAAGCATGTATATGAGGGAAAGCTGGCTGTGCAGAGGTCATTAAAAAGTTAGGAAAGCTGGAGCATATGAGGGATTTAGGGTTGATTTATGTTCACGAGCAAGATGGAAGCATTTTGTCTTCTTCAATCAATGAAATGCAACACTTGGAGAAACCACGTGTTAATTTATACAGTCGAGGAGGTAATAAATACATTGGTTTGGATTTGATTTTTCGCACCAATGATGCTTCAAAAACTTTCACTTTGGGAAAGGTTAAAGAAGTTACCAAAGTTGATTTCGGGGCTTAAGAATCTTGTTGTGTTGAGGTGATCCTATTTAACTACAGATGCAATGCAATCAGTAATAGGTTTGCAGAACTTGTTAATACTCTCTCTAACCTCCAATGATTATGAAGGTTCATGTTTGCATTTTGAAGATGGATGGTTTCAGAAACTAAAGGAACTGTATGTTCATGATTTATCTGAATTGAGTGATATTATTATCGAAAAAGGAGCATTTCCTTCGCTGAAAAAGCTTAAGTTACTCGAACTCAATCTGAAGAATTTACCCAAAGGAATCCTACATCTAGAGAAGCTTGAAGTTCTCAATGTTGAGGGCATTTCCCCCCGTGAAATTAGGGTTTATCATTTGGTATTGTTCATCATCAAATGACATTGTTCCAAGACCATCACAAACCGACCATCACCACCATTCTAGTACAACAACAAACCCTGAAAATTAGAAACAAAAGAAGAAAAAGAAAGAGGGACGAGCAAAGAGATAACCGCTTGTGAAGGACTGCTAGTTTGATTGTTTGAAGGAGTTGAAGAGTTAGGATGATTGAAGAGAAATGCAAAAGAAAATATGAGGTTGATTTGCTGGTATATAAACAAATTAATTGATTTCTACAAATTAGGTTGAACCAAATTAATTAATTTATCAAAAAACCTCGAAATTTTGTTGGTAATTAATTTGCAAGTGGTGGTGGTAATTAATTTGCAATGAAGAATGAAACGATACAGTCAGCAATTAACTCAGACCTAGTCAGCAATTAACTCAGACCCAGCCAGCCAGTGTAGTAAAAGGGCGTGGTAAAATATGATATTTGGTTTTATAAGGGGGACTTCATAAATAAATAAAAATTCAGGGGAAAATAACAAATCTCACCCTAATGATAGGGGATTTCATATAATTAATTCTTTATTTTATTATTATGAGATCTATTAAATAAATACATTAAAATTTAAATTTATCTTTATTTAACCTAATTTATTTTCCTATTCTAAATTATTAAAATATATTAAAATATTTTTTCAACCATTTAATCTTCATGAATCATTAATAATTGCGACGACTAACCATATCAAATATATTTTCAAATTTCACCTAAATTCTTATGTTTGGTATATCCATAATTCAAGCAATTCATTCATCGTTAGAAAGTTCACAAGTGACATATCCATTCCATGTTTGCCACTTGATGTCAAAACAAAACAGTCATTGATCACAATGATGGACCCTTATATTAGATTATGGATCTTATTAAAGTGTTGATGAATTCTTCTTGATCTAATCAAACAAATTAATCCTCATGTTTTGTTTGTCTTATTTCTCTTTGATGAGTCATAAGCCAATAAAAGTTAGTTTAATGATAAGCCAGGTTATTAATATTTTACTATCTTTTGTTTGTTAGTGAACATCATTTTCCTCCATGTGGAACACTATAACTCTAACCTATATGTTTTATTATCTTTAATAAATGATAGTGTGAATGAATTATATAATGGACAAATGGGTGGTAGAGTTGAGTTATATTATGGAATTGTCATGCTTATCTTCAATTAATTTTTTTGGAGATAAGAGCTAAGTTATTGAAGATAACTACATATCTATGTCCTTAATTTGGCTTTATGTTGAAAAAGTACCACCTAGCCTAATTAACATTTCTCCACTACAAACAAATGGTCGTGAGTAAGAGTTTCTTCATTGAAATAATTCTCTTAGTTAGCTTTTTAATAGTTTGTATAAGATGGAAATAGATTTAAAAAAAATTTAATAACACGTTTGGTCATTGTGTTTTGATCAACTCACGAAATTGATCATTGTATTTTAAAAATGAACAAGGCAATCCCTAAACTATAATATTGAGAGCAAATTTAGTCATAACCCCTCCAAAAAAAACACTGATGTGTCAATATTTTAAGTGGTGTGACAAAAAGAAGACTTGCGTGACATTTCCATGTCATTAAAAGCATAATATCTTATTTAAAATAATTGGATTAATATTTGAGAAATTAAAAACAAAAATATTAACTCACGTTCTCCAATCTCTCTCATCGTGCAATACCATTCCTCCCGTTCTTTATCTTTTTCCCCAAAAAAAACCCTAAATTTCCAAACTTTCAGCTTCACAATAGTTCTCTCTTCGTTGCTTTTATTTTAACCAAAAAATGTCAAAATCGTATGTCGTTTCTAGCAACAGTTACGCATCACGAAGAAGAAAAGTATGTTGCTTTTGTGACCTTGATTCACCACTCACTACTTCATGGACAAAGGAGAATCCTGGACGGAGGTTTAATGGCTATGACTTGTACCTAGATTATAAAGTAATTGAAAGTTTCTTTTTGAATTGGTAAAACACTGAATTTGAGTGTGTCTTTTTCAATTGCAGGGACAAAAGGGATGTAACTTCTTCAATTGGTATGATAAAGAAATGTTGGTGCACGCAAAGGAGGTGATTTTGTCATTAACAAAGAGAATTTATGAAGTTAAGAAGAAGGATAATTTGAAGCTCAATCAATATGAGGATTTGAAATAGAAGATTGAGTTTTGGCAATGATTGGTTGTTCTAGTTTTTGTGGTCATTATATGGGATTGATCTGTATTATTATGTTGAAATCTTGAAGTAAAATTATGGGATTGCTATGTATTTTTATGTTGAGGAATTGTTATCTAGAAGGTGAATTTTAATGTAATGTAATTTTTTGTTTATGTTTAGGTGAATCTATGTTTAGGTTTTAATGTAATTTTGAAATGATGAATGAATGAAAATGAATTGTTGAACCAAAATGGTCTATGAATTTTACTGTGTTAAACCAATTGAAACAAGGTGACAAAAGCAATCGAAACATTAATGTGGATTAAAACTGTCATGTTGAACCAATCACAAAAGCAATTGAAACAATCATGTTGAACCAAATGATTTTTCTGTAATCCACTGTGTTAAGCCAAATGCTGAACAAATTGACTGATGAGATACAAATGTTGATCAAACCAAATGCTTTATGAATTGATAGATGAAAACAAGTGTTAAAACTGTGTCATTACCAAACAATCATAATTCTCATTGCCAAACATGCATAATTGTCATTACATCAAGCCTATGTCAATACATCTAAAACAATCATTACATCCAAAACAATCATTACACCACAATATGCATCAAGCATAAGTGAAATCTACTTTTGAGATGGTTGTGAAACTTGTGATCCCTGAGACACAACAACCTTAGCTTCCTTATCATTTGATTTTTGCTTCTTATTTTTCTGCCCAACACCAGATGGCCCACTTGCATTTCCTATTGTTTTATGTTTATTTCCTCCCTTAGGAATCTGCATGTTAGCATAATGTTTTCCTTTGCATCTAGTGTTATGTCCATACTTTTGACATTTTTCCACTTCACTGTCTTCAACTGTCTTGACAGCACACTAGGTTTTCTTTGCTCATCATTGGACTTGTTCCTTAGTTTTTTTGCCTTCCCGGTGCCCTTCTCATGACTGGAGGATTGATGTACTCAGTATTTGATATTGGCCAAAGTCTTGGTCCATTTGAGGGTAGCACAATGTGGGAGTGAGTGGCTACACATTGTGATTTCCTGTAATAAACACAAAGTGTTAAACTTCCAGACCAATCTAACCAAATTGCAGAGAATAGCATAACTACATACATACACATAATTATAGACATACCTATAGTAAGATGAAAAAAAGTTTTCAACAACTAAACCATTGTACCAAATGCAAACAATAACATGTGCACAAGGTATACCAGTTAAGTATCACTGAACTTAGATACACTGAACTTAGTCATTTCCATATCACCATGCCATGTTTCCTTCCACCCCCCTGCAACCCTCTTATATTTTTCAATTAAAGCCTGGATCTTAGGACATATGTCACCATTGTACCTTTCAAGCATCTGGTTTTTCTTCACAATCCTAATTGTTATATAATGCTTTATACCCTTAAGTAAAGAGATTATTGATTTTTCCCTAATTTATAGAATGACTATGTTGAAAGCCTCTCATATATTGTTGACCTGCAACCCACTTTGAGTGTATGTGCTAAAAGTTGATCTTGTCCATTGCTCAAGTTGGACCTTAGCTATTTCATTGTAGGCCTCTGAATTTATGTCTTTCAATTTCTGTATTGCATGGTTCCAATCTGGTATAGTAGTAGCTCTTACTACTTTCCACAACATCTCCTTCATAGCATCTCCTAGGAACCTTTTCTTCCAATTCCCATACAAATGCTTAACACACAACCTATGCTCCACATTCTCACATAGTCCTTTAATCACCTCCACAAGTCCCTTCCATATACCATACACTTCAGTTCAGAAATACATAATTACAGAAATGCAATAGGTATCAAGTAAACTGCATAAATATACATACCTTTTGTTTGTCAGATATAAATGCATATTGTATAAGGATAAGTTGGTTAAGATCTTCAAACAATAGGTCAACAAACCACTTCAAAGAATCTCTTGTTTCAGATTGCACCACAACATATGCAACAAGTATCATCTGGTTGTTTCCAACCTAGCCAACAACTGCTATGAGTTGACCACCATGATCACCTTTCAAGAAGAAAGCATCCAACCCAATTAAGGGTCTGCATGTGTGAGCAAAAGCATCCTTACAAGCTTCAAGGAAAATATAGATCCTCTAAAAAACATGTCCTACTTCAGATGTCCCATATTTAATTATTATTGTGCTATTAGGATTTGACATTTTAATCTCCCCAGCATAATTCCTTAAGTGTGCATATTGCTCGCCGGAAGCACCCTAGCAACTCCAATGCTCTCTTCTTTGCCATATATGGTTTGATATCACTACAAGAAAAAAAGAGATTTACGACGCATGTGTTGCGACAGTTACCATTAAACCGTCCTTATTCATGGATTGTGACGGTTGTCACAATGATTAGGCCCAACCGTCGTAGATTTTCGAGATTTACGACGCATGAGTTGTGTCAGTTACCACAAAACTATCCTTATTCATGGATTGCGACGGTTGTCACAACGGTTAGGCCCAACCTTCGTAGATTTTCTAGGCATGAGGAGTAACATAATTGCGACGGTTACCAAAGAACCGCCCTCTTTTCATATCCGCGACGGTTAGGATGAACTGTCGTAACTACATTAACCAATCATAATCACTACTTTTTTTTATACTTTCCCAATTTTTTTCTTTATTTTTTGTTTTCCCACTTTTTCTTATTCAATAATAATAATAATAATTATTATTATTATTATTATTATTTGTCAATTATATTAATATTAATAATATTTATTTGTTTTGTTTTATTTATAATATAATAGAAATATCTCTACACATATTCAATAAAAAATACAAATATAACATACAAATATATTTAAACAACGAGAATCATTTTGAAACAAAAAGAAAAAAAAAAGAGAGCCCTAGGCAGAAACATGAGTACCTCCTCTTTCAATGAACCCTCTCTCCTCTTTCAATCGATGGATCTCTCCTCCCCCACAATTCTCAATTCGTGAACCTTTCTCAAAAAATCGATGATCTCTCTCAGTGTTCATCTGCTTTTCCCATTCTCTTCTTTATTTCCCCAACCAAAAACACACAAACCAATCCACTGTCCACCGTTCACCCTTTTCCATTCACCATCCTCAGTTCTCCATGCACCATATGTCGTCCTCCAATTTATCTTGATTAAGGTTTTCTTCTTCCTCTCTATCTCATCTCTCATAGAAATTTATGGGTTATTTCAATGTTTCAACTCTTTCTTGCAAAACCCTAAAACTCACCCAATTTATCATGACCCCTATTTCTTCCTCCTTATCTCTCAATCAATTGTAATAACATAGAACACAAAGAAGGTTTAATTTCTATGAAATAATGAATTAGGGTTCAGAGCCGTGGTGGAAATGAATTAACTCAATACGATGCTTAAGATTTTTCTCCTGCAATGGAGGAGGTAATTACGGAGCCTCTGTTTCTTCCACGCCTGGAGATAACATTTTTGTGATGATTTGGTTTGGACCGTAGCGGTAATGCTTAGATATGCTTATCTTATTGTATTAATTATCAAATCATTCACTGTGAATTTGAGAGCAACTGAATCGTGAATATTTGTTTGGTTTTTGCATTTTTTTTAATATCATGTTTGATTACGTAGTTTGGTTTACGTTTTGGTTATGTTGTTGTTCGACTGCCGTGAAAGAGAGTATCAGAGAAGAGACGAGATCGCGTGGTATGCTGATGGTGATAAGATTGTGACGAATGAGTATAATCCATCTACTGCTTATGCTAATGGTGATAACATGGTGTTCTTTATTTTATAACTTATATACATTTGACATTCTTTGGTGAACAAGAAGCTTGAATTTTCACTTGTTAAGATGGTGACGGAGGACTCAGTTTTTTTGTTTGTTCTTATTTGTAATTGTAGTAAACTTATTTTTGCACTATAAGTCTTAAAAAAATTCTTTAGAAGAACCTTTTCACAACTATCACTAAGCAATAGTTGCAGGGAAGGAGAGATCCATCGAATGAAAGAGGAGAGAGGGTTCATCGAAAGAGGAGGTATTCATGTTTCTTCCTAGGGCTCTCTTTTTTCTTTTCTTTTTGTTTCAAAATGATTCTCGTTGTTTAAATATATTTGTATGCTATATTTGTATTTTTTATTGAATATGTGTAGAGATATTTCTATTATATTATAAATAAAATAAAACAAATAAATATTATTAGTATAATATAATTGACAAATAATAATAATAATAATTATTATTATTGAATAAGAAAAAGTGGGAAAACAAAAAATAAAGAAAAAAATTGGGAAAGTAAGGGAATAAAAAAAGTAGTGATTATGATTGGTTAATGTAGTTACGAGAGTTCATCCTAACCGTCGCGGATATGAAAAGAGGGCGGTTCTTTGGTAACCGTCGCAATTATGTTACTCCTCATGCCTAGAAAATCTACGACGGTTGGGCCTAACCGTCGTGACAACCGTCACAATCCATGAATAAGGACAGTTTTGTGGTAACTGACACAACTCATGCATCGTAAATCTCGAAAATCTACGACGGTTGGGCCTAATCGTTGTGACAACCGTCACAATCCATGAATAAGGACGGTTTAATGGTAACTATCGTAACTCATGTGTCGTAAATCTCTTTTTTTCTTGTAGTGACATTCCACCTATGGAATGCCTCATCAACTAATCCATTAGGTTTGATATGTGGAGTGTGCCTAATTAATGGAATAAACTTCTTTGTTAACCAAGTAGTTCTAGCTTGTTTGTTCCCAGCAGACCTAACATATTCATGATATTTTTGCAAACATGTAACTTACCAATATTGACTTCCACTCCTTTTAGCTACTAACATATCATATTGGCTGTTTGGTTGACATTTCACAACCACCCAAACAACATCATTTTTCATAGACAACTTATGTTTTATTCATGGTTCCATCCTCTTTATTTTTGTCAACAAATGCCTCAATTGGTATTTCATGTGTCCAATCCCATTCTTCTCCATTAACAATCATATTATACTCAATTTCATCCTCACTTTCAGCTTCAGTTGCAACATAGTCTTCATCTGTTCCACTAATATAACCATCTTCATTCTCAGCCTCCCCTATAACATCATCATTCTCAGCCTCCCCCATAACTTCTTCATTCTCAGCTTCCCTCATAAATTTTTCATATTCAACCTCCACTACACCTTCTTTCTCACCATTACCCTCATCCATAACAACTTTTTCACTTCTAACATCTTCTTTCTCACCACTACCCTTCTTCACAAGAACTTCTTCAACATCAGAATTGGCTCCATCTTTAACTACATCTAAAGGAACTTCATCACTAAATTCAACTACATCTGGAATATCCACTTCATGTTCAACAAATAACTCCACTAGTTTGTACCTTTTAGCATATGATACAAGCTCCAATTGGCCATCATCAATGTTTAGAGGTTTGAGTCCACACTGAAATTTTCTCCCAATATTATAGTTTACGGACTGTTTTTTTCATTTTTAAAATACAAGGACCAATTTCGTGAGTTGGTCAAAACACGAGGACCAAAAGTGTTATTAAGCCAAAAAAAATTGCAATGGTTATCATGATTCCAAACAAATTTAAGACAACTTTTGACTTGAGAATTGTAGTGTAGTTCTCTGTAGGGTTGTATTTGGACCTTTGGATCTGAGATCCATCTGAGAATCAATCCATTGAAATCGAACCATTGAATCAATCGAAACATGACGTGGTCCGGGAATAGATATTTTTTAAATCTGATATCCGAATCAAGAATCGGTCTAAGTATCCAATGAGTAACCGAAATATATTAATACAAATTATTTTCTTAATTCATTTCCTCACTTTTTTCCCTCCTTTAATCACTCTTCTGTTGCAGCTCTCATTCCTTCTACGATGACTTACTCTTTTCCTCCCTCTTTTTGATCAAGCCAAAATGTTTAGTTTGTTGAGTGTGATATACTAATTTTATCTGTTAGAATCTTCAGTGTTGTGTGATATTATCTATTAAAGAGTTATAGTGAATCGTTCAAGCCATAAATTTTGTAATGTATCCAAACTTTTTTTATTTATTTCTATTATATTATTCTTTACCATGTTTGCATGTTTGAGTTGTTGAATAGTTATTTTACATTGTTTCAATTTTGACATAATTTTTTATCTAAAATGTTTGAGTTGTTGAATCGTTCTTTAGTCTTTACGTTATTTCAATTTTGACCTAATTTGTGAGTTGTTGAATCGTTCTTTACATTACTTCAATTTTGTTGCTAAGTTTTGTTCTTAATAAGGGTTTGACTAGGGTTTTGAATTAAGGGTTTTAAATAATAATTATTTGTCTTCTGTTCTTAATAAAAGGTTGTCTTTTGTTGTTGAGTTTTGTTCTTATTTAATATTACATTATTGTTTGATTGATATTGTATTTTATGCCATATCTTTTCGAGATTCCTCATTGACTCAAACCATGGATGATCTTATTGATATTAATATGTTACTTGGTGGGAATGGGGAAGAGGAGACAATGGATGGAGGAAATATAGAGATTGGTGAGATGATTGATTTGAAGCTTCCAGTTCCACTTCCAACTGACAACACTACTCAAAATACTACTACTACTACTACTATTGATGATGGGGAAACCCCTCTAGTTGACCAAAATGAGAGTTCTCAGAGTCAAAGAAATCCTTTTGGTAAAGCTCCTCGTCCCAAAAATTCTCTCATTCATACTTAAATGCTACTTATTAAACATCCTGATGGCATTAAGAAGTGGAAGTGTAAATGGTGTGGTAAGCCTTACACTTATGATGTGAACGGGAAAATTACTTCTAATGGTAAGGAACATTTAGAAGCTTGTATTCAGAGAAAGTTAAGGTTGAAAGGTAATAATGACAAAGATGTTATAAAATCTAGGTTAAAAGTATGTGGTAATGATAATACTCATAGTTTAGAAACTTGGACATATAATGAGTTTCTAAGAGAAATTTATCCATGCTACAAAAAGATTACTAGGCAATAGGTTAAGTTTGTTTGTGAGAGATTTTATGAGGTTGTGAGAGTTAAGATGAAAAAATGTATGTCTTTTATTAACATGATCAGTCTTATAACTGACATGTGGTGGTGTGGTGAACAAAACATAGGTTATATGATTATGTCTGGTAATTTCATTAATTCAAAATGGCAGTTTCACAAAAGAGTTTTATCTTTTAAGAATGTGCCACCACCACATTCTGGGGAGGTTCTGTGTAGGAGTTGATTAAGATGATGGATGGTTGGGGAATAATGGATTAGGTTGTTTCAATTTCAGTTGATAATTCTAGTGTCAATGATAATTTCATTGCTATATTAAAAGGAGATTATTCTGGTAGGAGAAATTTACCATTGGATGGTAAACTGTTTCATGTGAGGTGTTGTGCATACATCTTGAATTTGTTGGTTCAGGATGGTCTTGATATTAATAAGGTGATTGTTGATAAGATTAGAAATGGTGTCAAATATGAACATGATATTTACAAGTTTTTGGAGGTTTTTGCTGATGTTACATCATTTATAAGTGGCACTTCTTACCCTACTGCTAATTTGTTTTTGGTTGAGTTTTACAAGGAGAATATTCTACTTGATAAACCTTAAAGTATCTCAAATAATCCTCAGCTGCAAGCGCTTGCTAATAAAATGAAGTTGAAATATGATAAATATTGGTCAGAGTCTAATACATTGATTTATATTGATGTAATTCTTGATCCAAGGTATGTACAACTAGATAGATAAGTAAGTTGTTATTACATTGTATGTTAAGTAGCTAGTATTTGGCTTGATATGTTGCCTATGGTGATTTATGTTTTATATGAAATAGTATATGAGGCGAATTATGGTTGATCTGCTTGTGAAATATGTTGCCTTGTGATTCTTGCCTATGATGATTTTTGTTTGATATGAAATATGTATGAGACCAATTATGTTTGATCTCTATGATGATTTATGTTTGATATGAAATAGTATTTAAGGCCAATTAATGTCGATCTTCTAGTGAAATATATTGCATTGTGAATTATGTTTGATAAATTATGAATATGTTGTCTATGATTCAATTATCTTGCCTTGTGAGTTGTGACTCAATTGTGCCTATGCAATGTTTTAAAAATCAGACCGAATCGGTCGATCGGACCAGTATAACTGGGAACCGAAGAGGTTACTGGTCTGATCTGATTGTTGGATCATATATTTTATTGAACTAGTGGGAACTAGTCAGAACCGGCCAAAACCGCTAAAAACAGGTGAACTGGCGGTTTAAATGCATGCCTTTTTTTCTTCATAATAATGACATCATTTTGATAATTTATTTATTTTAAATAAATTTAAAATGTAAGTAGACTTTATTTAAAACTTATTTGGAACAATTTTCTTTGTTTGTAATAAGATATTGTTCAAAATTTATTTGGATTTGTATTTTGTATTATTTTCTCGTGCGTGATGACTATGTCAAGAGTTTGTATTTAAAGAATGAACTTGTGAAATTATGATATTTTGAAATTTTTGAGGTGTCGTGATATTTTTAAAGACCGAGTCATCCGCTTTAACAAATTATTAAATATTTTTTTATAGAAATTATTTTGTCCATCCGAGTTATCCAATTTAATCTGGTTTAGTCATGTGGTTCGACCAGAGACCAAATGTTTCACTGATTTGATGTCCGGTCCGGTTTTTAAAACATCGTGTCTTTGATTCAATTAAGTTGCCTTGTGAGCTGTGATTTAATTGTGCCTATTATGAATTATGTTTGATCCACTTGATATGATTATATTAGTATCTGAGGTCAATTTTGTTACCTCCTTATGGATTTAATTGTGTATGATCCCAATTATGTTACCTCCCAGTGAATTATGTGCCTATGATGAATTCATAACTGAGGCCAATTTTGTTACCTTGTAAATTATGGAACCAATGATGAGATTTCCCCCGTATCTGAAAATCCAAAAGTAGGATCTAATTCTGGGTTGGGAAGGAGGAGTTTTGAGAGGTTTTTAAAAACTGTTATGGGTAATAGTAATTCAAAATCTGATCTTAAATTGTATCTTGGGGAGCCTCCCTTGAAAGTTTTCCCTAAAGCTAAGTTTTATGTTTTAACACGGTGGATGGGGAATGAAGCAAAGTATCATGTTCTTAGTAAATTAGCAAAGGATATCCTAACTGTTCCAGTTACTACTCTTGCTTCAGAAGCAACTTTTAGTGCTAGAAAAAGGGTTACTGATCTGAAACAATCATTTATGAGAACTAAGACAGTTGAAATGGTACTTTGTGGGGGTGATTGGGTGAAAGAGAAGTATGGAATTAATAAGGGCACCGCTGCTAGTGTTGTAAGTAATTTTTTCTTATTGTTTATTTTAATTTAATATGTACATTGCTTATTTGCTTAATATGTTAGATCACTTTATGTTTTTAGATTTGTAGCTTGAAAAAACACAAAGATGAACCTTTAACATATCATTTGGGTGAAGATTCGGGTGTCGCTTCTTCGAAAAATACACTTTGAAGTTCTGTAATTGCAATGTCAATGATGAGATTGTTATGAGGCATCATTGAAAAATGTAATGTTTTGTAGTTTTTTGAAAACATAAGTTTCATAACTTATGTTTTAACAAAAAAATTTAGAATCACGAATTCTAGATTATCTAATGTGATGTGTATCAAGATTCTGGAAATTTAAAAATTAATGTCAATTGTAATATGGGAAGTTTTAACAAATTTTTGGGACTTTAAAATTTAATTTTTTTCCTTTTATTTCGGGTGGTCCGGGTACCGTCCGAAAATTATCGGTCCGGTCTCGGTTCTCATAAACCAAATTGTCGCGACCAGCTTAAAATTTAGAGTCGCCATCACATTTTTAGGTCAAAAATAGTGATAAACCTAAATTCCTAGGGTAGAGACCTTTGGTTCTGAAGTCGGTTAAGTGAGAGGAAGGTGGTTCTAAGAGTTGTTTTTATATAAATAAATAAAATAAGTGAAATAAAAAAAAAACAAAATAAAACTCTAATTGCATTCGCTATGGTTTGTACAAACCATATGCCTACGTATCTTTAATTTGAAGGATCGGAGCGCTGTAGTTCGATTTCCTCTACCCCTAACCCTAATCCTATTGTTTCTATCTACCACTTACTAAATTATTTAAACCCTTATTTTAAAACCTCATTTTTAATTATTTCATAAAACCCTTATTTTTATTATAAAAATCCTCATATTTTGGAACCCCTAAATATCCCATAATTAGAACCCCAAAATGTTTATAAAACCCCAAAAACCCTAATTTGAAACCCCATAATTAAATTCTTAAAAAATAAACATATTTTAAACCCCCAAAATATTGTTTGAATCCCAAAATGTTATTTCACATGATATATCCCAAATAAATTAATCACATAGTTTATAAAGAATATTTCACATGAAAAAAGTCTAGAAATCCCATTTTTCCATGAGTATAAAAAGATCATAATACGATTTTGAAAATAAGTAATAAGAATAATTATTATGAAAGGAAACCAATAATTATCCAAAATCCCAAAAATTCCTAACCCCCCATAGAACCCCTTAGTAATTTATCTAAATCTTGATTAGTTAGTTAATTAAGGATTCAATTAATTAACTAATAAACTCAAACAAAAAGAAAATAATTGATCGTACCTGGAGATCAGGATCCGATACGGCTGGCCTCGAGTGTTGTTAAAGGAAGGTTGAAGAGGAGAAGAGGGGGGTGTACCTGCAAGGCACTCCGATGCTGAAGTAAGACACTGAGCAAAGAGTGAGCAAGTACAAGAATTAAGGTCAGAGAATTGAATACCTGACCCTCCCACATGAGAGGGTTTATATAATGGGCTAAGTAGAAGATTATTGTTCTACACCGTTGGGCGCGGATCGCAGAATCCGTAAAGATAGGTAACGGTCAAAATTAGCCGTTGGAGGACTTCGTCTTGGTCGGTACAACCTTGGTCGACAGGGACCATTATTCTCAATGTTGCTCGACGTCGGGCGTTCTGTAGAGCCGGTTTTCCTGGCCCAATTATGGGAATTGGGCCTGCCCAGAACAGGAGCCCCCAAGTCGTTGCTCGTGCGGAGGAGCGGTGACTTAGTAATGGTTTTGTGCTCGAGGATATACAGTGTGCGAGCCAGGAAGCTATCGCTGACGATCCTCGGTAGACGAGCAGTCGTTACGTCGCTCGACAAGAGGATATGAAACGAAAAATTGGCATATTTGGGAATTCGCGCCTATTAATGCTCTGACGGCTAGCCTAGGGGCTAGTGCGTAGGTAATAATTGGCTAGGGGTAGGGGTCACGCGCGTCTGCACGTGTTCCCTTCCCTATAAATAGGATCCCAAGGCTTTATTTTAAGCTTTTTCGTTTCATCTTCTTCTCCGCTGCCTTGCACGTCCATCAACTGCTATTCTCAGCCGTTGACCACCGTTTCCAACCGTCGACCACTGTTTCCAGAATCAATCTCTTCTACAAATGGCTTCCCAAGCTCAAGGTACGGCTTCTTTTTCGTGTTTATGTTAGTCATAGGCTTGATATCTCAGAAATGCATGTGGTTTAGGGTAGAATTTCCGGTAGTTTTAGATTTAAACCAGTAGGTAGGAGAATTTCTGCTACCGTTGTTCGGCGGTTATGAACCCTAGTTCGTGGTCGACGTAGGTGTTAGTCGACTTTGACTTGGGATCTGATAAGTATTTAGGTTTAGATTCTACTATCTCTGAAGTTGGGCGTTAGCCATCGCCTTGAGCGATGGTCAGCCGGGGCTATGGCTCGGGACCTTGTTCCTGGGTCGACGTGCGCCCTTTCACTTGTCGAGCGGTGGAAGGGTGAATTTGATATTCTTAATCGAATTCACTTACGCCTTTCCTCTTCTTTTCAGGTGAAAACTCGCTTATGGACCCACTGGACGTCTCCTCAGAAGAAACATCCTCGGAAGACTCTGGTTCTTCCGCATCAGTTCCCTCCGACTCCGGGAGTTCTTCAGGAGAATCGGACGCGAGCACCATGGAGGAGGGGGCTTCGATAGATTCACCTCGTTGCCCTGAAGAGATAAGGACCTCGCCTAAAAAATGGGTTGTGGAGGATCTGCTCGACAAAGTATCTTCATTTTCGAGGCCTCGCGCGGAGCCGCTGCCCACTGTTGGTGACCCTGCGGACTGGATTGTCACTTGCCCAGGGGATGGCGACCGCATCTTCTCGGACTTTGGCGGTTGGAAATTTTCTATGTATGAGTACGCAACTTCGGTCCTGGGGGTAACTTTGCCCTTCAGTGACTTGGTTTGCGCTGTGCTCGGGCATCTGGGTGTTGCCTCGTCTCAGCTACACCCCAACTCCTACGCGTTTATGAAGGCGTTCAAGGTAACGTGCGCTCATTTGGGTGTTGGAGCCACGCTTCCTCTGTTCTTTCGTTTATTTTCGCTGCAGCATCAAGTCGGGCGAGGGACTGACCAGAAGGGATCCGTCTCCTTTAAGCAGAGGACCAAGATCTTTAAGGCTCACTCAGAGTCCATCCGGGCTTTCAAGACGGATTACTTTTTGATAAAACCCGCGAGCGCAAAAGCTGTGAGGGTCCTTAGTTTCGTGGGGATAGACACTGACGAGAACGAAGAGCCTAAGCTTGACGACCAAGGACAGGTGATTCCGAGGAGGCTTTGGCTATTTCCCTTCTCCTAGAGCTACACTCACTATGAGCGGCCAGTTAGCGAGTTCATCCAGGTGGGGGATTCTCTGAACGAGGATGATGCGGCCAGCTTCGAGGCCTTTAGGAAATTAATAGCCTCTTTTACCCCGACTCCTTCGCTGGACGGAGAAGGGAAAATAATGTTGGATCAGGATGAGGGGTAAGCTGTGGAGCGTCCTCTGATTGACGTCACAGACTTGCTGGCGTGCAATACCGGGCAGGAAGTGTCTGAGTTTTTCGGTATTTGTTTTATTTCTGCTTGTTATTATGTCTTGATAATATTCTACCATCCGTGACTAGTCTAACTCTCTTTTTTCTTTCTTTTTCAGGCTCCCTGTCGAACCCGCTTGACAAGATTCAAGAACGCCTGCGTCAACAGCAGAAGAAGAGGTCACGGGTCGTTCAGACCAAGCTGAATGAGACAAGCGGCTCTGGGCCCCCTGGTCCAGGGTTCTCTGAGCGCTTCAACCGGTTCCTTAATGAAAAAGCACAAGTCCGCAGCGACTGTAGACTTGACGGCCAACGCTTCCCCCAAACCGAAACATGTGCTGCCGCCTTGCTTCGTGAAGCGGAACTTCTTTGAAGGGACGAGCATGGAGGTGGACCGTGCAGACTCCCTATTTCTCGAGGCGATGGATCGTCCTGCCTGACGAATGTCTTTGGCCCAGGACGCGAGTGCTGTCATGCGGGTCTTGTCAATGGCCTGGCAGATGGCTGAAGGAAACCCCGGGAAAGAGAGGGAAGTAGCGAGGCTGAAGGAGCAGTTGTTTGCAGCCGAGAAGAAGTTGACGACGGCCACTGAAGAAGCCACTGCCACGGCCAAAGAGCTGACCGAGCGGGGGAACATTATCGCCAAGCTGGAGGTTGACAAGAGGAGGGCTCTGGAGCAAAGTAAAAAGTTGAAGGATGCCTTCTGCCCGGAGGAGGATGAAGATGCTGAAACTAAGAGTATGGTGACTAGGGCACAGTTCCTTGCTCGGATCGACCAAGATATGGAAGATCTGAACTCGTCGACTGAGCTCAGTTTCCAAAATGTTGTGGATCAAATAAGGGCTCTTCATCCTGAACTGGCCTTGGACACCAGCCGGATCAGCTACCTCTACAAAGTCGAGGATGGCCAGATAGTGGTTCCTTCAGACTTGGTCGTGGAGGATTCTCAGCCCGCGGAGACTGTTCAGCCTGGTCAGCCAGAAGTGCAGCCGGACCAGGGTGAGGGTCAACCTGGTGCTTTGGACAACGAGGGTAATTAGTTTTGGCATGCGTGCCGTTATCTTGTAAGTTAATGTGTTTCTTTTGGGGGCGTGGTCCCCTTTGTAAGTAATCATGAACAAGTCGGCCCTTCGATGTCGCATTTTTGCAGTAAAAGTTAATGTTATTAATGGTCGTTTATTGTACAATGTTTCCTGTTTAATTGTGCGTCCGTCGGAGGACTGTTTTCTTTGTGTTTTAAACGCTAAGTGTTTGACGTTCTTGTACTGATTGGATGTGATCGAATAAATACGGGGTGTGTTTGTGATCTGTTGGTTTGGGGGACCAATCAGATTTTGGAGTCTTGCTCATGGTCGGTGCCCGGGCTAAGGTAATGGCCCAGGCTCCGAGGCTTGAACGTCCCATCGTGTCGTACCCCAAAAAATACGACCTCACGCGATCCGAAAGGACGGAGCCACGCGCCGGACAGACTGAAGAGTCGCCACCTAATTCTATTTATTCCCGGAGAGGGAAAGGGAAGATATAGATACAACCCGGGGAGAGAAGGATGAGGACAAAGGTCAACGGAACCATTGCCTGGGTTCGGGAGTCGGTTATGCAGGGGGAAGGTATTAGCACCCCCCACATCCATCGTACTCGATGGGAACCATCTAAGTTAACGCGCGTGAAAGGATGTCTATGCTTAAACGAATTGCTTGCTAGAGGGAAATGAGTTGAATTATAAGTTAGATTGATCCTAGGTGCTCGACAAGGATTGAGATCCTCGTGCCTACGTACTCCTGTGTGCAATGGGAAAGTCAGAGCCTCGTAGTTCGGCCTACTAAGGGTATTGGTTGTTTGATTTTATTACCTTTCTTCGACGAAAGGGTTTAGGAGTCGAATGTACTAAAGACTATGGATAGTTTATCTCGTCCAACAAGACGAGCGTCTTGCGTCGAAGTAATCGGAGCGAGTAATGAGAACTCGTTATCCTCCTTTCTACCGCTTAAGGTTCGTGGCATACAGATCTTCTCGTATTATTAGAATGTTTTATTTCCTAAGACCGCTTGACGTTGGATCAAGGGTTTGGATCTAATCGAAACATTTTGGTTTTTTGAGGTTTAAAGGGTAAATGCAAATGGAAGTTTATTTTGTGGTTTGTCAGCGAGGCACAATGCGCTCGGCTCGCAAAGTAAGGTGGATCCTAATAAACGAAACAAAATAAAAAGGTGCGAGTGTGCAAGTGCAATCGTTTGGCGTTGGACCAAGGATTCAGAATTAAATAAAATAAGGAAAATAAAGTGCGTACAAAGTAATGGGAGAGGGATACAAAATAAATACAAGGGATTGCGAGAAATAAAGAGGTCTCGTTGTAATTAGCCCAAGAGAAAGCGTGTGTGTAGTGTTTTTGAACGGTTCAAAGGCGTTCGGCCTTTTTGATCGGAAACAACTATTCGAAGGCGTTGGACCTTTTTAATCGGAAACAACTATTCGAAGGCGTTGGACCTTTTTGGGACGCGTCGAAATTTAGTTCGTGAACTACCTTAGAATCGATTCAAAATTAGAATCATTCTAAAGGAGTCGAAACATTACTTTTGAAATGCGGAAATAAATAAACAAATGAATTGCAAAAAATAAATAGAATAATTAAATAAATAATTAAATCAATCAAATAATATTAAGAATAATAAAATAAATTACATTAATTTACATGTTTGTTTGCCAAAATAATAAAAAATAAATAATAATAAAAAAAAACTAATTATTAGGAGGGCTTCATATTGACCGAATATCACCGATTTAACGAAATCGGGCGAAAAATCGGCATTTTATCAAGTCATTGGCCCTAAAAAAAATAAAATAAAAGTGAAATAATAAAAGAGTAATTAAAGTGCAACAATAATAAAATATGAAACTAAAACAAATAAAGTTAAATAAATAAATAAATAAACAAACAACAATTATTTCTCAATTAGCTAAAAAAGTAATAAGAAAATGATGAATGCGGAAAGGTATAACGTGTAAATAATTAAAGCCATCTCAAAATCATAAAATCTCTTGAACAAATAAACCAAAAGTAATTAAAATAGTAAAAATAAAAAAAGGATGTGTCATGAATCAGGGGATGATTTCAAAGCCAATAGATCTAACATAATAAAAATCTATATATAAAAAACTTAAAGAAAATATGAAAATGAGGGCTTGCGTTAGTAATTAATGGGGCTAAGCCCAAGATCAAATATAACATAATGTAATAAATAAATAATAAACAAAAAGACCAGGGATAATATTAAAACCAAAGCGTTGAAAGCTCATCAGAAAAAGCAAAAAAAAAAGCCTCACCCCCTTTTGTCTCAAACTCGGCTCTCTGTCTCAGTTTTGTCTCAATCGGTGCTTTCACGGCGACTTTGCCTCATTCGCACTCACTCTCTCGGTTCTGATGCGGTTGAGGTCCTAGTGATGGTTTCTGCGGTTTGTTTGCTCGCGGATTCGCGGTTGTGTGGTGGCCGAAATTCTCTCTCGTCGGCGCCGGTTTCGAAGGTTCGGCGGCGGATTTGCGACTTTGGAAATCAAGGAAGGTGGTTGAACGATTTCGGTCAGTTTGACGGCAACGGTTTTGCTCGGTGGTTACAAGCTCTGTGCGTGCGGTTTGTCGGTGTTTTAACGTTGATGTTTACACTCGCGGTTGAACTTCGGTTTCAGTCGCTCACTCTCTCCCTCCGCGGATGGGTTTTCCCTGCGGGTGTTGCTCGGTTCTGAATCGGCGTCGGTTTCGTCGGAAACTCGGTGGATGAAGTCATGGTTTCTGCGACTGAAAGGGGTGGTGGTGGACGTTTCGGATCCGCGGTGGTTTTTGCAGGCTTATGGGGTTTATGGCTTGTTTCGGGTTTTCGTTTTCGGTTCACTAAAGTTGAAGGCAATGAGTTTCAAGTGGTACATTTTTCTGGGTTTTGAGGTTGGCCGGCGATGATGGTTGATTGTTTTGAAGGTTATGGGTTTGGCCACGGTTAGTTTTGACGATGGTATTGGAGTTTGTGTGTTCCTGCGTTTTCATTCAGGTTTGTTCGGAGGAGTTTGTAGCGGAATGGTTTTGTTTAGATGGTTTTATTTTGTGTTCTTGGGTTTCATAGTGGTGGTGACAATGGAAGGGGAATATAGTTTTTTTCGGATTTTCTTTTGTATCAGTCCTTCTCTTCTTTTGTGATTGTTTTTCAAAAAAAACCCCTTTTGATAATGAGAAATGGGTTTATTTTATAGGGTAGGTTTGAGAGTTTGAGGAATCTTCTGCCAAGCTGTGGTTTTGTCCGTTGCTAGTGGTGGAAAAGATTTTTTTTGCGTGAAAGAAAGTGGTGGTTTGTGTAGATGTTGTACAGTTTTTTGTTGAGGGAATGGAAAGGTAGTGGAAAAGGAAGGATGATGGAATGTGCTGTCATGTGTTGCACCTCTTAATAACATAATAACAATAAAGATAGAAATGCTAATGATAAAAAAACGAAAAAAATACTAAGAAAATAATAAATAATACTGATTAATAAATTAATATAAAAATAATAATAATAATAATAATAATAATAACAATAATAATACTAAAAAGAAATAATAAAAATAATAGTAATAAAATGAGAATAGAATGTTAATAAACATGAATAAAAACAATGAGAATTTTATATATATTATTTTTTTTATAATGGACCTAATAAAGAAGAGCTAATGGGCTTTATTATAGATGATGTTTTTTTTTGGTAATATGAAATTAGAATTTAAAAGAAAATTTGACTTTCAATTAAAAAAGTGGAAAACATAATATGGATAAAAAAGATATGGATGAATAAAAGGAAATTGAAAAAGATACATAGTTTTAGAAGAGAAAAATTTAAATTGATAGTTATATATTTTTTGTGATGAAAACAAAATGATAAAAAACGAAAGCGGTAATCGGACAAATGCCTCTACACGACACCACACATGCAAACGATAACAATCTCAAACTGACCTGATTTCCGCACAAACTCTAAGGAAAGAAAGAAAACACATATTTTGAATTTTCCGAATATTAGACAGAAAATAAAATGGGTACATATTTTTTGATTTTTTTTGAGATATTTAGTTAGACAGTAAAATAAAATGACAAAAGTAGGACAAATTTGGGGTATGACAGATGCCCCTATCGAATTGGCTTAGACCGGGTAAGATGAACTGGCTCGCGTTCAATCTTTCAAGGTATAAGATAATTAGATATTAACAGACTCCAAATTTGTCCGACAAAGAAAGAAATTACGAAAATAACAAATGAAATAAACTGGAAATAATGGGTGACACAGCAAGAAACAATTTGACAAAATAAATCACTTATCACCAGAGGATGATAAGGCAAATAACTGAAAATAAAATCGCTTATCACCAGAGGATGATAAGGCAACAGACTGAAAATAAAAATCACTTATCAACAGAGGATGATAAGGCAAATAACTGAAAATAAAATCGCTTATCAACAGAGGATGATAAGGAAAATGACTGAAAATAAAATCACTTATCAACAGAGGATGATAAGGCAACAGACTAAAAATAAAAAAATCACTTATCAACAGAGGATGATAAGGCAACAGACTGAAAATAAAATCACTTATCACCAGAGGATGATAAGGCAAATGACTGAAAAATAAAATCACTTATCAACAGAGGATGATAAGGCGAATAACTGAAAAATAAAATCACTTATCACCAGAGGATGATAAGGCAACAGACTGAAAATAAAATCACTTATCAACAGAGGATGATAAGGAAAAAGACTGAAAATAAAATCACTTATCAACAGAGGATGATAAGGCAACAGACATGAAAATAAAATCACTTATCACCAAAGGATGATAAGGAAAATGACTGAAAATAAAATCACTTATCACCAGAGGATGATAAGGCAAAAGACTGAAAATAAAATCACTTAAAACCAGAGGATGATAAGGCAAATGACTGAAAAATAAAATCACTTATCAACAGAGGATGATAAGGCAACAGACATGAAAATAAAAATCAGTTATCAACAGAGGATGATAAGGCAACAAACATGAAAATAAAATCACTTATCACCAGAGGATGATAAGGAAAATGACTGAAAATAAAATCACTTATCACCAGAGGATGATAAGGCAAATGAAATTTAAACACGGCCATAGAATCCGCCAAGAGAATGCCTGGAATCTTTGACTGATATGATCCTGACTTCCGTTGGGGACAGGACTGGAAACTTGTGTTGATCCTGGATCCTGAATTATACAATTATGCTTAATTGTTTGAAATGGTATTCCATATGGATGGAGATACGATGCAAATGTTTATGCACTGAGAAGTAAGTTAAAAATGTTGGGGAAAATAAAAGGGTCTGTTTTTTTTTAGGTATGCACATGATGCACATGCTGCAAATGATTGAAATAAATGATGCTTATGTTGTTGATGATGCACAATGATGCATATGAGGGATTGAAAGTTTCCAGCCTGGTGGACTTTTGGTTTGGTAGTTGCCAATAACGATTGGACTTTGGGTGGGTGGAGGGCTTGATTCCCCCACACTCGATCTTCGACGATGTATGGTCAGAAGATAAATCTGAAGGCTCCAAGTTGGGTCACTTGTTGATGAGCGGAGCGACTTAATTGACACATAAAGACTGATTTTGCTTTGAATGATTTCCAACGTCTAACAAGAACTGCTTTCTTAGCTGGGGAGAAGAGATAGGAAGATTTGCTCCTTGTTCGCTTGCCCCTGCCTGTAGGATATCTGAAATAAATTTGATGGGAAAGCTTTGAAAATGGCCACGACATGACCTGCCCCAGTGTCTGGATTTGATAGGCGTCTGCCCCTGGTTGAGTTGTTTGAAGATAATTTGCCCCTGATTGGGCCGTTGAAGGTGGTCTTGATTTATGTTGGCACCAATGAAGTTCAAATTTCTCTTTTGAATGCCCTTTGTTGGGATGTACTGATGTCAAGTATTTAAATTGCAATTAAATTGTTCATACATAAATGGTAGTGTTAATGTAAAGTTCATGTAAGTTTTGAAAAATTCTATTTATTTGAATGTTGTGAAAGTGTGACGGATGGACCATTAGCCCAAACGAGGTGCTGATTTAGAAAGTGCGTGAAAGATGCAGCAAGAATAATGTGCAAACAAGATTGAATATTAGCAAATATATGGGAGTCAATTTACGCAACCTTGTTGGTAGCATGCTTTCAGAATAAACCGTGCCTCAATTAGGTCTTTTGAGGGTTGTAACGTGGTCTGGTTAATGGTTTGAGAAATAAAGGATATAAGGCTCAAAGTTTGATTTGTACCCACCCCTTCTTCGCAATGTTCTCCAATCCTACGTTCAGTTAACTCTACACATGCATTTGTTTCGACTTTGCAAGAGTGAATATGAAGCTTTAATGTTCGCTTTGGAAGTGGCAGTCATCTTATTTTGCTGTTAGTGACCCTTTGATTTTTGATTTGGTGGTCACTGACATTTGTTTTTCTTTTGCTGAGGATTTGAGTTCCTCTTTCGATTTGTTTCGATTAAGTCTCCCTTTGGGTGCTCAACTTAGTGGCTTTTCTTTTCTTTTCTTTTTTCTTGAATGTTGTGACTGCCAAGTCATTTGTTGATGGTCCTCTGACGGGACGTCTCATCTTGCAATTCGAAGGTGTAGCCAGGCTAACTGAACAACTACCCTGCCCCAGGTTAAATGTAAGGGTTATATCCGAAAGAAACTCCTACTTCTAGGCTCGAAGTGGTTGACTAGGGGTTAACTCCTTATATCTCCAGTGTTTGGGGATTTGAAAGAATGCATGTACATCATTGATGAGGTTTTATCCGAAAGCATACCGCAACAGTTATGGGTATTTCGTTTTCATCATCCTCCCTCAAATATTTGATAAAGTGAAGTGAGGGAAATATTTTTGTGATTTTGTGATAAATGATAAATAATGAGCGAATGCGAATAGATTGATTCAAAACATGCATAAACATAACATTAACATAACCAAGTACAGATAACAATGTTCAAAGCAAATAGTACTTAAAAAAACAGTACAAAATAACAGGAATGTGGAAATAATAAATGGCACTGGCTGCCTTGATTTGAGGAGTGAACTTCTCTTCATTGAATGCTTCAAAGTTGGAGACTACTCAGCTTGGTCTTCAACAAACCCTTCAAATGTCTTCACTTGTTGGCCCAGTGCTGCGGCAATGGATTGTTCTGGACATTTGGATTTCTCGGGGTGAAGGTGAGATCCTTAGAGTCGATCAGATCTTGAATCTTGTGCTTGAACGATTTGCAGTTCTCAATCGCGTGACCTGGAGCACCCTTGTGATACTCACAACGGGCATTGGCATCATAGTCTCGGGCAGTACCAGTTTGTGGTGGCAAGTCTTTCAAAATAAGAGTTCCCTTTCCCATCAGTTGTTTAAAGATTTCGGTGTATAAAATAGGCAGGGGATCAATGTGCCTATCATATCCTCTTTGTTGATATGGTGGACGCTGTTGAAGAGCGCGTTGTTGCTGTTGACCATGTCGTTGTGGATAAGTTGGTTGTTGGTACAGATTGGGCGCATATTGCGCGGCTGCAACCATTGGAGGTGGACGTGGTTGATGAGCCATCTGAGGCGGAAATAGAGCTTGAAAGGCCTGTTGATAAGGCATTGGAGGAACTGGCTGATATGGCATCGGAGCATATTGCGCAGCAGCAACATAGGGATACTGATAGTAGGGAACTGGCGCAGGTGCACTCTGTTGAAAGTTTCCATTTGCAGCAGAAACGACATTTGTTTCGCCCTTTTTGTACCCGTTGAAAGGTTTCTTGGTTCCAGATTGGCTGCTAGAACCTCCTTGGATCTTTCAGCTTTTCAAACCTTCCTCAATTCTTTCTCCGACCATCACCATGTCCGAAAATCCAGAAGATACACTGCTGATTAGCTTCTCGTAGTATTGCCCCTGTAGGGTACCCATGAAGATATCGATCAGTTCACGGTCAACCAATGGAGGATGCACTCTGGCGGCTAGCTCTCTCCAGCGTTGGGCGTACTCCTTAAAGGATTCGCTTTCCTTTTGAGACATACTCTGAAGTTGAGTACGGTTAGGAGCTAAGTCAGTGTTGTACTTGTACTGCTTTTTGAATGCATCAGATAGATCGAGCCAAGTACAAACATTGTTGCGTTCGAGCTGCATGTACCATTCTAGAGACGCTCCAGACAGGCTGTCTTGGAAGCAATGGATCATAAGCTTATCATCTTTGGCATGAGCAGCCATTTTTCGGCATTACATCCTCAAATGAAGCTCAGGACAGCTGAGGCCTTTGTATTTCTCGATTTCTGGCAGTTTGAACTTCACAGGGATCACAACATCTAGAACTAAGCACATGTCTGAGGCACTCGGAGAAGTTGAGTTGTGTCCTTCCATGATTCAGAGTTTTTCAGCTAACTCGCGGCACATCTTCATAGCTTCAGATTCTTGAACAGCATGAGGATTGGTGATTGGAACAGCAGTATGCATCTCATACTCAGCTTGATGATTCTCTTCAGCTTGAGGAAACTGAACTTGAGTTGAAATAGGTTGAGCTTGAGGAATAGCACCAACAGTAACATCAGAAGCAGGTATTGGTTGGGAAGTGACCTCTTCAACAGCAGGAGTGAAGCCTGGAGGCAAACCGTAGACCAAAGGATTTGGAACGGGAACTGAAGGCATTGCTCGTGAGGTAGATCCTTGCACTTGAGCATTGTTCATTGCTGCAGCAGCTTCGCGACGTTCTTCCATTCTGGCCAAAGCTTGCAAAGTCTCATAAATCTAGTCAATCTTGCTCTTGACCGAGTCGATCTCTTCTCTCATGGCAGCTTGTTCTTCTTGAATCACGTCCATCAGTCTTCTAGTGTTGGCTCGAGTTAAGTACGGGCGTCTAGCACGATACGGGCGTCGGGAAACCAGCTTGATTTACTGAAGATGGAGGAACATGAAATGAGTTTACGGATTTTGGAATGAAATGCAAGAATTGATGCAAATGAAATGATATGCAATGTCAGAATCCGGGATCACAAGATCAAGGTCTCACGAGTCCAAGGTGCTGATGAAGGATACTCTGATCAGGAACTCACTGGGTAGACTCTAAAGTTTTAGGGATCCCAAAGTTATCAACTCATATGGCTGTTCATCACACGCGCCATAAGCATGACGGTTGATTGACTCCGCCATATGAATCTATTTTGGGTGAGATCTTCGTATCGAGCCACGCGAGAGGGAAATCTCTTGGTGCTCCATACTACGTGATCATCGACACAAGGTTTAAAACAAAGTCCTGGAGTTATGGAACTTTCTCAACTGTTTGATGCACGTGTCAATTTCATACATTCTTGACAGTCAATCAACTCCATTGAGTAAGTCTATTCCAAGTGAGGTTTTCGTATCGAGCCACGCGAGGGAGAACCCTGGTGCCCAATACTACGTAACCATCAACCGATGTTTTAACCAAAAGGTTCTAAAGGTCCTCAGAGTTAATGACCCTAATGAAAGCAACTGAGCACACACGTCAAGGATTTGACGGTTGTCAGTATTTTCAATAGAATCTACTCCAAGTGAGGTTTTCGTATCGACAACCCACGATAGTGGATCTCTCGGGAGCCCATACTACATAACCTTGCTAACTTAAGTTTGTACTCGTAAGCCCGGGTATAGAGCCTTTCCCTCAAGTTTCTTTTGCAAAGTATCGATCCAAATTATAGTACCAAGGAGCCACAAGATATATAAGATGTTATGCGATAAAGAAAGCAATAAAAATAAACAAGCAAGGCATAAAAGAAAACATTCAAACAAGCGCGAGAACCTAGACTAGGCTTGACTCGCATAGGGGTGAACCAGTCCCCAGCAGAGTCGCCAGCTGTCGTACCCCGAAAAATAAGACCTCACGCGATCCGAAAGGACGGGAGCCGCGCGCCGGACGGACTGAAGAGTCGCCACCTAATTCTATTTATTCCCGAGGAGGGAAAGGGAAGATATAGATACAACTCGGGGAGAGAAGGATGAGGAAAAAGGTCAACGGAACCATTGCCTGGGTTCGGGAGTCAGTTATGCAGGGGGAAGGTATTAGCACCCCTTACATCCATCGTACTTGATGGGAACCATCTAAGTTAACGCGCGTGAAAGGATGTCTATGCTTAAACGAATTGCTTGCTAGAGGGAAATGAGTTGAATTATAAGTTAGATTGATCCTAGGTGCTCGGCAAGGATTGAGATCCTCGTGCCTACGTACTCCCGTGTGCAATGGGAAAGTCAGAGCCTCGTAGTTCGGCCTACTAAGGGTATTGGTTGTTTTATTTTATTACCTTTCTTCGACGAAAGGGTTTAGGAGTCGAATGTACTAAAGACTATGGATAGTTTATCTCGTCCAACAAGACGAGCGTCTTGCGTCGAAGTAATCGGAGCGAGTAACGAGAACTCGTTATCCTCTTTTCTACCGCTTAAGGCTCGTGGCGTACAGATCTTCTCGTATTATTAGAATGTTTTATTTCCTAAGACCGCTTGACGTTGGATCAAGGGTTTGGATCTAATCGAAACATTTTGGTTTTTTGAGGTTTAAAGGGTAAATGCAAATGGAAGTTTATTTTGTGGTTTGTCAGCGAGGCACAATGCGCTCGGCTCGCAAAGTAAGGTGGATCCTAATAAACGAAACAAAATAAAAAGGTGCGAGTGTGCAAGTGCAATCGCTTGGCGTTGGACCAAGGATTCAGAATTAAATAAAATACGGAAAATAAAGTGCGTACAAAGTAATGGGAGAGGGATACAAAATAAATACAGGGGATTGCGAGAAATAAAGAGGTCTCGTTGTAATTAGCCCAAGAGAAAGCATGTGTGCAGTGTTTTTGAACGGTTCGAAGGCGTTCGGCCTTTTTGATCGGAAACAACTATTCGAAGGCGTTGGACCTTTTTAATCGGAAACAACTATTCGAAGGCGTTGGACCTTTTTGGGACGCGTCGAAATTTAGTTCGTGAACTACCTTAGAATCGATTCAAAATTGGAATCATTCTATAAGGAGTCGAAACATTACTTTTGAAATGCGGAAATAAATAAACAAATGAATTGCAAAAAATAAATAGAATAATAAAATAAATAATTAAATCAATAAAATAATATTAAGAATAATAAAATAAATTACATTAATTTACATGTTTGTTTGCCAAAATAATAAAAAATAAATAATAATAAAAAAAAACTAATTACAAGGAGGGCCTCATATTGACCGAATATCACCGATTTAACGAAATCGGGCGAAAAATCGGCCTTTTATCAAGTCATTGGCCCTAAAAAAAATAAAATAAAAGTGAAATGATAAAAGAGTAATTAAAGTGAAAAAATAATAAAATATGAAACTAAAACAAATAAAGTTAAATAAATAAACAAACAACAATTATTTCTCAATTAGCTAAAAAACTAATAAGAAAATGATGAATGCGGAAAGGTATAACGTGTAAATAATTAAAGCCATCTCAAAATCATAAAATCTCTTGAACAAATAAACCAAAAGTAATTAAAATAGTAAAAATAAAAAAAGGATGTGTCATGAATCAGGGGATGATTTCAAAGCCAATAGATCTAACATAATAAAAATCTATATATAAAAAACTTAAAGAAAATATGAAAATGAGGGCTTGCGTTAGTAATTAATGGGGCTAAGCCCAAGATCAAATATAACATAATGTAATAAATAAATAATAAACAAAAAGACCAGGGATAATATTAAAACCAAAACGTTGAAAGCTCATCAGAAAAAGCAAAAAAAAAGCCTCACTGCCTTTTGTCTCATACGCGACTCTCTGTGTCAGCTTTGTCTTAATCGGTGCTTTCATGACGACTTTGCCTCGTTCGCACTCACTCTCTCGGTTCTGATGCGGTTGAGGTCCTAGTGATGGATTCTGCGGTTTGTTTGCTCGCGGATTCGCGGTTGTGTGGTGGCCGGAATTCTCTCTCGTCGGCGCCAGTTTTCAAGGTTCGGCGGCGGATTTGCGACTTTGGAAATCAAGGAAGGTGGTTGAACGATTTCGGTCAGTTTGACGGCAACGGTTTTGCTCGATGGTTAAAAGCTCTGTGCGTGCGGTTTGTCGGTGTTTTAACGTTGATGTTTACACTCGCGGTTGAACTTCGGTTTCAGTTGCTCACTCTCTCCCTCCGCAGATGGGTTTTCCCTGCGGGTGTTTCTCGGTTATGAATCGGCGTCGGTTTCGTCGGAAACTCGGTGGATGAAGTCATGGTTTCTGCGACTGAAAGGGGTGGTGGTGGACGTTTCGGATCCGCGGTGGTTTTTGCAGGCTTATGGGGTTTGTGGTTTGTTTCGGGTTTTCGTTTTCGATTCACTAAAGTTGAAGGCCGATGAGTTTCAAGTGGTAAATTTTTCTGGGTTTTGAGGTTGGCCGGCGATGATGGTTGATTGTTTTGAAGGTTATGGGTTTGGCCACGGTTAGTTTTGACGATGGTATTGGACTTTGTGTGTTCCTGCGTTTTCATTCAGGTTTGTTCGGAGGAGTTTGCAGCGGAATGGTTTTGTTTAGATGGTTTTATTTTATGTTCTTGGGTTTCATAGTGGTGGTGACAATGGAAGGGGAATATAGTTTTTTTTCGGATTTTCTTTTGTATCAGTCCTTCTCTTTTTTTGCGATTGTTTTTAAAAAAAAAACCCTTTTGATAATGAGAAATGGGTTTATTTTATAGGGTAGGTTTGAGAGTTTGAGGAATCTTCTGCCAGGCTGTGGTTTTGTCCGTTGCTAGTGGTGGAAAAGAATTTTTTTGCGTGAAAGAAAGTGGTGGTTTGTGTAGATGTTGTACAGTTTTTTGTTGAGGGAATGGAAAGGTAGTGGAAAAGGAAGGATGATGGAATGTGATGTCATGTGTTGCACCTCTTAATAACATAATAACAATAAAGATAGAAATGCTAATGATAAAAAAACGAAAAAAAATACTAAGAAAATAATAAATAATACTGATTAATAAATTAATATAAAAATAATAATAATAATAATAACAATAATAATACTAAAAAGAAATAATAAAAATAATAGTAATAAAATGAGAATTGTCGCACCTCGAAAAAATACGATCCTAAAATAAACAACAGAGTCGCCACCTAATTCTATTTATTCTAACTAAAGAAAAGGGAGATATAGACACAACCTAAATTGGATAAGAAATGGTCAACGAAACCACTAATCTAAGTTCGGGAGTCAGTTACACAAAGGGAAGGTGTTAGGCACCCCTCACGTCCGTTGTACTCAACGGGAACCTCTTAGTCTAGTTTGCGCTTCAAATGTTAACTAGTTATTATTGTCTTCTTTTACTGATTAAAGATACTTAAGATTGCTTATTAAAGGGAAAAGAAAATTATTATTTATTACGGAGAAAGATTAAGTTTTTTATTATTGTGATGGAGAGATAGTTAATTTTTTATTATTGTGACGGAGAGACAGTTAATTTTTATTTATTGTGATCGCGAAGGATAAAAATCCCCGTGCCTACGTATTCCCTTGTGCAATGGGAAAGTCAGAGCTTCGTAGTTCGTGCGACTACAGTTTGTGGTTTTTATTGAACAGTTGTTTAAAACGCATTCTACTGCTAAGCGTTGGCTTATACTCGCGGTGGAGGCTGAAGCACTAGCTTGTTCGAGAGATAGAATGATTTAAACAGTGTTCGTTTTAGAGAAAAGGTTTGACTTTGTTAAGATGTTTTAAACGAAAGGGCGATTGAACACATCGCGTGGGGCTAGCCCATGTTGCGGTCCAATCCAGAACGTGCGGAATGCTAGACTCCGGAGTTCTGTCTTTCGATAATTAATTTGAAAATAGTTTAAATATTTTGGTATATGAATGGTGATTGAACCCTCGCGTGAGGCTAGCTCATTTGCGGTTCAATCCAGAACGTGCGGAATGCTAGACTCCGGAATTCTGTTTTCGTACGATTAAATTATGCGATTATGATTTGAATATTTGATATACGAATGGTGATTGAACCCTCGCGTGGGGCTAGCCCATTTGCGGTTCAATCCAGAACGTGCGGAATGCTAGACTCCGGAGTTCTGTCTTTCGATAATTAATTTGAAACAAATGATTTATTTGTTTTTAAATGTTTTGAATAACGAAGGAGTGAACGAACAATACACGTGGGGCTAGCCCAGTTGTAGCTCGTTCTAGAACGTGCGGAGTGCTAGACTCCGGAGCTCTATTCCTTGTTAAATTAGTTAAGGCGCATAAAAGTCGTGCAGACGGCGATCACTTGGTAATCGACTTACGTGTGTGCAAATGTAGACGCGATGAATTATTTTGGAACGTTAGAATGTAGTATTGTAAAAATTTAAGAAAAAAAATAAACAAACTAAATATACTAAATAGAATAATCATGAAATAAAAAAAAAATTAATCTTATGAACTAAATAAATAAAAGATGGCCTCATATTGGTCGCAATTAATCGGAAACGACTTATTGCGACTTTGTTATATCATTGGCCCACAAGTGTTCAACATCATGAATCCGCGTGGTTAGTTCAATCGATGTTCTGGCAAGTAAACTCAAATCACGTCCAACTAAAATTCTATCAACAATTAGACAAATTGAACATCAAAAGTTAACACCAAGGATTAAATCAATTAAATACAACACAAAACTAATGAAAAATTATCAAGGTAACTAATCAAAATATTAAATAGAATATTCTAAACTAATCTAAGATAGTCAACAACAACATCAAAAAAGAATTCAACACAATTAAACTAAAAATTTATTAAAAGCAAACCAAATGTTAATTACGGGTTAAACTAAGGATTAATTAAAGGGAGAAAAGGAAAAGGGTACGTCCCTGATTGGAGGTGTATGAGTAGTAGCAAGCGCATGGGCTTTAGGGCCTTCAAGTCCAATCTGTTTACGATTCAGAATTGCAGAATAAACGGATCCCCTTCTTCTCATATGTCGTTCACTCGCTCCATATACGAAGCTTCCATCACCAACGCCACAACGCCATCTTCCTGCTTCAAATCACGGCCAAAAATCATCACATCAAACCACGGTCGCGGTTCGATCATGGTTGATATCCTCTCATATCTCTGTTCTCATCATCTCATTCGCACTCTCAGTTTTTTCTATTGTGATTTTTGGGTGAAAAAGGGTTTGTTTGGTTATGAGGGATTTATGAAGGGTTATGTGTTTGGGGGTTGTGTTGTGAGAATGGTTTCAAGAAGTTTCGTTTTTTGTTGTTGGGGTCAAGGGCAAAGAGAGGTTTCGAGGTTTGATGAAGGTTTGGTCGGTGAATTTAGTTTGAAGTGTCTGTAAGTTGCGGTTTAGGGGTGTTGTTGGTTTGATATTTCGCGGAGGATGATGGCTTTTTTGATTTGGGAGTTTTCGGTAAATCATTTTTTGCGGGGTTTGATGTTGAGGATGGTGCGGCGGATTGAGGTTGAGAACTTGAGAAAAATGAGCAAGGTTGTTTATGTTTTGTGTGTTGTCAAAAAAATTGAAGAAATGGTGTCAGTGATGGTTTTATGGTTAGTGTTCGATTTGGAAGGTTAATGGTGGTAGCAGCGAGGATGGAAAGAGGCTTCGGAGATGCAGGTTATCTGTATGTGTTTTTGCTGTGTTGTTGTTGCTCAGTATGGTTCATCTCAAGTATTGTGCGAGCCTGTGCTTGAATTTGGCTCAGTCACTGCGTGATTGGGCATACTTCCTGGAGGTGGCAGATTGAGTTGCTTCACAACCAGATGCAATGTGTGACCGTCTTCAACATGGTAGGCAGACCATAGTTGATCATCCTTGAGAACTTTCCCTTGCCAAATTAAGCGTTATTGTTCTGATATCACTCCAGTTACAGAAGCAATCCGTTCTTTCAGAGCAGGGACTGGCATCTGTTTATCAACTTTGAGAGAATAAGTTGCATTGTAAGTTTTCTCAAATAAGGGGAGAATGCTGTGATCAACCAAAAAACTTCCTCAGATGGCCAATCACGGCTTCCAGAGCTTTAAGGACCTTCAAGGCATCTCCCTACAGGTCTACAATCCTCTCTTCCGCAGTAGCAAAATATTGTACCTCATCTACTGACAGCACTCTAACAGTGGCACCAGAACTCTCCTGTATGGATCTGATTAGTGACCCTTGTTTTCCAATCAAACTGATTGCCTGTGTTGATGCCACCACTAATCGAATGGAACAAAATGTAACCCCAGCAAATCCTTTAATTTTACTGTCAATTTCAGATAATCCAGAGACACGTTTGAATATCCTTATTGCAGCATCCATTGCAGGGGAAATAGCTGCTTCTAGCTCTTCCTTCCTAGATATAAGTATAACTCGATCGGGAGTACCGAGATCGGCATCAAGAACACGAATACGAGCTTTAGTTTCTTCACACAGCTTCTTGATGAGTTCTCCCTTTCGTCGAATGATGCTACCAACCTTACCAACAGGAACTATGAGACGAAACACGCAGTCCCCCGGCCAACCTGACCATCTCTTCTCCGGCGTTTTGTGGTTTGAAGAAAGTGGTTTGATGAGGGAGGTTATGGAGGTGGTTGCGGAAGAGGTGTTTGGGTACGTTTCGTGGCGGTGAAAGGTTCGAAGTTGCGTTCGGATTTTGGTTGTGATTTCTGAAGGTGCAAAGGAGAAGTTTGCGGTGGTTTATGCAGGTTTCGGATGGGTGTTGTTGTCTGGTGCGATTCGTGAAGGAGGTTAATTTGCTAAGGAGGGTGGTTAGCTCTGTTTAGAATTTTGGATGGTTTTAATGGAGGTAGAAGGGTGGTGGTGGTGAATCGTTATGTATTGGGAGGATTCAGTGGATTTTTGCGCAGTTTCAAGAAAAGGAAAGGGTTCAGTGGTTTAAGGTGTGATGAAGGGTTTTGAAGTGTAGGTTGAAGAAGGGATTTCGTGCTTGAAGACCTTTTTTTGTTTTTCCAAATCTTGTTCTGTGTTTTTGATATCTGGTTTTTTTGCTTAACAGGTTTTTGGTTCAGTTGTTACTGTTGTATCCGACGGATTGGCGAAGATAGATGGTTGTGATGTGTTGCGGTTTGCTGTTGTAGGTTCGGTGAAGGAGGTACGGGAGGGTTTTGCGATGGTGGAAAGGGTTTCGCGATGGCCGGCGGTGAAGAGGGTTTATGTGTGTGATCAGCCCCAAAAGGAGATGAAGGTTGTGTTTCTTTCCTTTGTGAGTTTCAAAGAAAAGGTTTTATGCATGGATATTAAGAGGATCAAGTTTTCAGTTCAGATGGAGAGCCATGAAGATGATTCGGCCTCTCTGTTTCCGTCGCGGGTTGGGTTTGTGAAGGTTAAGGGAAGAAGGCTGAGTTTGAAAGGTGTTCTGGTTTTTGGGGAGAACGGCCAAGGTTGATGGAGGTAAGAGGTGAAGGTTTTCTCTGTTTTTCTCAGATTTTTGCAAGAGGTTTTCAAAGGGGTTGCGGAAGTGAGGTTTGGGTGAGAAGGGTTGTGAAAACAGGGGTTTGAGGATGGTCGCCCGAAGGATTCTTTTCTGATTCGTTGTATAGATCCGTTTTTAAGGTTCTTTTGGAGTTCCTCTCCTTTCTTTCTTCTGTGTTCTCCTGTTTCTTTTTCTTTTTTCGATCGTTGCGTATGGCCTCAAATTTTTCTAATTTTATGAAAACAAACATGTTGGATTGATGCAGAATCCTCTGCTGTTGTTTCTGTGGTTTTGCAGGTGCAGCAGGTTTTTGTTTTTCAGCTAAATCAGTGTAATTTTGGAGCAGTGTGTTTTTGGCTCTGTGTTGGAGAATGGGTTATGATATGGAGTGTAAAATTGGTGTATGCAGTTGGACTAAGACTGATGGAGAAAGCATGGGGAGTCACAAAATATTTGAACCAAACTAAATCTAAAGACTAGTTACATAACTATATTCTATTTTTTAAAAAAATAAATTAAACTAAATATAAATTAGAGAAAAATAATCAATTGAAAATTAACTAATAATAAAAAACTAATCTCTAAAATAAATTGCAATTGAGCTAAATCAAAATATTTAAATTAAATTAATTAACTAAACTAAAATTAACCTAAATTAAAATTAAATTGAAAACTAGTTCTAAACAATCTAATATAAACTAAACTCTTTTTTTAAAATTAAATTAACTTTGAAATTAGATTTAAATTAAAATTAAAATAAATTAAACTCTAAAATAATCTAAAATAAATATTTAACTAAAAATAAAATCAAACATAAATAAATTACAAAGCGTGACAAAATATTCTAACTAAAATTTTGAGAATGGATCAAATTCTAAAAGATCTATACAAAAATGATTAAAATACGAACAAACATTCTTATTTAAAAAGAAACAAACTCTACAAAATAAATACAAGATGACAATTGGGATGGTGAACTGTATGATTAAAGAAATGTTTTAACTTAAAAATGCAAAATGATTGATTTTCAATAAATCGACGGAAACACGTCAAAGATGAACAAAAATTTAAAAATTTTTGGTCAAAATTTAGGGTATGACAAGAATAGAATGTTAATAAACATGAATAAAAACAATGAGAATTTTATATATATTATTTTTTTTATAATGGACCTAATAAAGAAGAGCTAATGGGCTTTATTATAGATGATGTTTTTTTTTGGTAATATGAAATTAGAATTTAAAAGAAAATTTGACTTTCAATTAAAAAAGTGGAAAACATAATATGGATAAAAAAGATATGGATGAATAAAAGGAAATTGAAAATGATACATAGTTTTAGAAGAGAAAAATTTAAATTGATAGTTATATATTTTTTGTGTTGAAAACAAAATGATAAAAAACGAAAGCGGTAATCGGACAAATGCCTCTACACGACACCGCACATGCAAACGATAACAATCTCAAACTGACCTGATTTCCGCACAAACTCTAAGGAAAGAAAGAAAACACATATTTTGAATTTTCCGAATATTAGACAGAAAATAAAATGGGTACATATTTTTTGATTTTTTTTGAGATATTTAGTTAGACAGTAAAATAAAATGACAAAAGTAGGACAAATTTGGGGTATGACATATCGCGAGCTGGGGTTCTGCCTGGTCGTGGTACTTAGGCGACGTCGGACTCGTTTGAGTATCCGCCCGTGCAACAGTTTTCTACTTTTCTTGGAAGGAGACCCTAGCGATCATGTTATTTTGGGTTGCCGTGCTTGTACCTGGGCACGCAGTTCTTAGTCAGACCTATCGCTCCTCGCTTGAGAGTTGAGCAAGGTGACTTTGTAAGTTAGCTGTAATATTGCTTGAGCTTCTCGGCGTTCCACGGCCGAGCAAGTTCTTCCCCGTGTAGATTTTCTAAATAATAGGCTCCGTTTACGGTTTTTGCTCGGACGCGATATGGGCCCTCCCAATTAGGTGTAAGTTTTCCCTCGCGGGGGTCCCTGTGATTTCTCCTTAGAACGAGCCTACCCACCTCGAACCTTCATCTTATGAATTTAGAATCGTATCGAGCGGTTGTTTTCTGTTTGAGAGTGGCCTCCCGGAGAGCAGCTTCTGATCGGATTTCTTCGACCAGGTCAAGCTCGTCTCTCAAAGCTTCGGAGTTGGTGTCCTGGTCAATTGGGGACTCTGTTCGTCTGGATCGGACGTGCATTTCCACAGGGATTACTGCCTCGGTCCCATATGCCAATCGGAATGGGGACTCACCGGTCGTTGAGTGGGGGGTGGTTTTATACGCCCATAGCACGTTGTGTAACTCCTCAACCTAGTGTTTCTTGTGTTTGTCCAGTCTTCGCTTCAGGCCTCTTAGGATTACCCTATTTGCGGCCTCTGCTTGCCCATTAGTTTGGGGGTAGACACTGACGAGAACAACGAGCCTAAGCTTGACGACCAAGGACAGGTGATTCCGAGGAGGCTTTGGCTATTTCCCTTATCCTGGAACTACACTCACTACGAGTGGCCGGTTAGCGAGTTCGTCCAGGTGGGGGACTCTCTGAATGAGGATGATGCGGCCAGCTTCGAGGCCTTTAGGAAATTAATAGCCTCTTTTACCCCGACTCCTTTGCTGGACGGAGAAGGGAAAATAATGTTGGATCAGGATGAGGGGGAAGCTGTGGAGCGTCCTCTGATTGACGTCACAGACTTGCTGGCGTGTAATACCGGGCAGGAAGTGTCTGAGTTTTTTGGTATTTGTTTTATTTCTGCTTGTTATTATGTCTTGATAATATTTTGTCGTCCGTGACTAGTCTAACCCTCTTTTTTCTTTCTTTTTCAGGCTCGATGTCAAACCCGCTTGACAAGATTCAAGAACGCCTGTGTCAACGGCAGAAGAAGAGGTCACGGGTCGTTTAGACCAAGCTGACTGAGACAAGCGGCTCTGGGCCCCCTGGTCCAGGGTTCTCTGAGCGCTTCAACCGGTTCCTTAATGAAAAAGCACAAGTCCGCAGTGACTGTAGACTTGACAGCCAACGGTCCCCCCAAACCGAAGCATGTGTTGTCGCCTTGCTTCGTGAAGCGGAACTTCTTTGAAGGGACGAGCATGGAGGTGGACCGTGCAGACTCCCTGTTTCTCGAGGCGATGGATCGTCCTGCCCGGCGACTGTCTTTGGCCCAGGACGCGAGTGCTGTCATGCGGGTCTTGTCAATGGCCTGGCAGACGGCTTAAGGAAACCCCAGGAAAGAGAGGGAAGTAGCGAGGCTGAAGGAGCAGTTGGCTGCAGCCGAGAAGAAGTTGACGACGGCCACTGAAGAAGCCACTGCCACGGCCAAATAGCTGACCGAGCAGGGGAACATTATCGCCAAGCTGGAGGTTGACAAGAGGAGGGCTCTGGAGCAGAGTAAAAAGTTGAAGGATGCCTTCTGCCCGAAGGAGGATGAAGATGCTGAAACTAAGAGTATGGTGACTAGGGCACAGTTCCTTGCTCGGATCGACTAAGATATGGAAGATCTGAACTCGTCGACTGAGCTCAGTTTCCAAAATGTTTTGGATCAAATAAGGGCTCTTCATCCTGAACTGGCCTTGGACACCAGCCGGATCAGCTACCTCTACAAAGTCGAGGATGGCCAGATAGTGGTTCTTTCAGACTTGGTCGTGGAGGATTCTCAGCCCGGGGCGACTGTTCAGCCCGGTCAGCCAGAAGTGCAGCCGGACCAGGGTGAGGGTCAACCTGGTGCTTTGGACAACGAGGGTAATTAGTTTTGGCATGTGTGCTGTTATCTTGTAAGTTAATGTGTTTCTTTTGGGGGCGTGGTCCCCTTTGTAAGTAATCATGAACAAGTCGGCCCTTCGAGGTCGCATTTTTGCAGTAAAAGTTAATGTTATTAATGGTCGTTTATTTTACAATGTTTCCTGTTTAATTGTGCGTCCGTCGGAGGACTGTTTTCTTTGTGTTTTAAACGCTAAGTGTTTGACGTTCTTGTACTAATTGGATGTGATCGAATAAATACGGGGTGTGTTTGTGATCTGTTGGTTTGGGGGACCAATCAGATTTCAGAGTCTTGCTCATGGTCGGTGCCCGGGCTAAGGTAATGGCCCGGGATCCGAGGCTTGAACGTCCCATCGCGAGCTGGGGTTCTGCCTGGTCGTGGTACTTAGGCGACGTCGGACTCGTTTGAGTATCCGCCCGTGCAACAGTTTTCTCCTTTTCTTGGAAGGAGACCCTGGCGATCATGTTATTTTGGGTTGTCGTGCTTGTACCTGGGCACGAAGTTCTTAGTCAGGCCTATCGCTCCTCTCTTGAGAGTTGAGCAAGGTGACTTTGTAAGTTAGCTGTAATATTCCTTGAGTTTCTCGGTGTTCCACGGCCGAGCAAGTTCTTCCCCGTGTAGATTTTCTAAATAATAGGCTCCGTTGTCGGTTTTTTCTCGGACGCGATATGGACCCTCCCAATTAGGTGTAAGTTTTCCCTCGCGGGGGTCCCTATGATTTCTCCTTAGAACGAGACTACCCACCTCGAACGTTCGTCTTATAACTTTAGAATCGTATCGAGCTGTTGTTTTCTGTTTGAGAGTGGCCTCCCGGAGAGCAGCTTCTGATCGGATTTCTTCGACCAGGTCAAGCTCGTCTCTCAAAGCTTCGGATTTGGTGTCCTGGTCCATTGGGGACTCTGTTCGTCTGGATCGGACGTGCATTTCCACAGGGATTACTGCCTCGGTCCCATATGCCAACCGGAATGGGGACTCACCGGTCGTTGAGTGGGGGGTGGTTTTATACGCCCATAGCATGCTGTGTAACTCCTCGACCCAGTGTTTCTTGTGTTTGTCCAGTCTTCGCGTCAGGCCTCTTAGGATTACCCTATTTGCGGCCTCTGCTTGCCCGTTAGTTTGGGGGTGCTCCACTGAAGCGAAGTGTTGTTTTGTTCCTACTGATGCAACAAATTCTTTGAAGTGTTTATCTGTAAACTGGGTGTCGTTAACGGTCACAATGGCGAGTGGTACCCCAAACCGGGCGAGGATGTTCCTCTTGAAGAAGCGTAGTATGTTGAGTGAAGTGATTTTGGCTAAGGCCTCAGCTTCTATCCACTTGGTGAAATAATCGACGCCTACAATTAGGTATTTATTTTGGCCGAATCCGACGTCGAAAGGCCCTAAGATATCCATCCCCCACCATGCGAACGACCAAGGTGAAGATAGTGATTTTATCTCAGTAGGGGGTGCTACGTGTACGTCCCAGTGTCGTTGGAATTTGTCACACCTTTTTACTTGTTCCTTTGCGTCGTGATGGAGTGTAGGCCAATAATATCCTGCTCGGAGAATCTTTCGGGCTAACGATCGTCCGCCCGGATGTTGTGCATTAATTCCTTCATGGACCTCTCTTAGTAAGTGTGGGATGTTTTCTTCTTCTACGCACCTGAGGAGAGGTGTAGAGAATCCTCGACGATACATACGTCCACCCACTAGAGAGTATGAGCATGACCTTCGTTGTATGATGCTGGCCGTTTTTGGGTCTGCCGGTAACTCCCCTTTGGTTAGTTAGTTAAACACTAGGGTCATCCAGCACTTCGTGTCGCCTACGAGATTAACGTCTAGGTGGGTTGACGACTGTCCAATGCTTGGTCGGGGGAGCACTTTTTGTATGACGGATTTGTTGTTTCCTTTCTTTTTAGTGCTTGCCAACTTGGAAAGGACGTCAGCTCGGGTATTATTCTCTCACGGGACGTGTTTGACCTCCACGCTTCTGAATCGTTTTAGTTCGCCTTTTACAAGGGCTAGATATTCGGCCATGTTATCATTTTTAGCCTGGAAATCTCCTCGGACTTGGCTAGCGACCAGCTGGGAATCCGTGCAAATTGTGATCTCTTCTGCTTCCAGGTCAGTCGCGAGTCGTATGCCTGCTAGGAAGGCTTCGTATTCCGCCTGGTTGTTGGAAGTGGGGAAAGATAAGGTTAAGGATACTTCGATAATATTTCCTTCTTCGTTTTCTAAGATAACCCCAGCTCCGCTGCCCGCCGGGCCGGATGCTCCGTCCACGAAGATAGTCCATTTGGATGGGGATTTCGGCTCCTGCTCGGTGAAAGTGAGTTCTGCCACAAAGTCGGCCAGTGCTTGAGCTTTGAGAGCTTGTCTCCCCTTGAATTTGATGTCGAATTCGGACAGTTCTAACGACCATTTTAGCATTCACCCGACCATGTCTGGTCGACCGAGCAATTGTCTTAAGGGTTGGTCTGTTCTTACGATGATGGTGTGGGCTAAGAAATAATGTCGTAGCCTTCTGGCTGCAAAAAGGAGGGCCAGGGCCACCTTTTCTACCTGGAGGTATCGAATTTCAGGGTTATGGAGTGCCTTGCTTGTAAAATAGACAGGTTTCTGTCCCTCGGGTAGATCCCGTATGAGGGTCGTGCTTACGGCTTCGTTTGCTACGGCGAGATAGAGGTAAAGTGTTTCCCCTTCTTCAGGTCTGGACAAAACTGGGGGCTCAGATAGTGCCTTCTTCAGGTGGGACAAGGCTAGCTCGCATTCCACCGTCCATTCAAAAGTAGCCTCTTTGCGGAGGAGCTTGTAAAAGGGGAGGGCGTGTTGAGCGGATTTTGCCACAAATCGAGCGAGGGAAGTGAGGACCCCGTTTAGTGATTGTATGGATTTTTTAGAATTAAGAGTTGGAAGTTCTACGAATGCCCGACATTTGTCGAGATTGGCTTCGATGCCTCGTTCGGTCAGATAGAATTCGAGGAACTTCCCTGCTCGGACCCCAAATGTGCACTTCTCGGGATTGAAACGCATTTTGCATTTCCGTGCCTTATCGAACACTTTTCGTAAGTGGGACGCGTGGTCTGTCTCTTGTTGAGATTTGACGATCATGTCGTCCATATACACTTCGAGCATGTCTCTGATTTCTGCCCGGAATACTTTATTCATCATGCGCTGATATGTCGCGCCTGCATTTTTTAGACCGAAGGGCATAACGTTATAATAGTAGTTGCCCGATTCGGTCATGAAGGCCGTGTATTTTTTGTTGGACACGGCCATGGGTATTTGATTATACCCTGAGTAGGCATCCATGAAGGACAATAGCTTGAAGCCGGACGAATTGTCGACCAATTTATCGATGTTAGGTAAAGGGTATGCGTCTTTCGGGCATGCCCGATTAAGATCAGTATAATCAACACACATTCTCCACTTTCCATTATATTTCTTGACAAGTACAACATTTGAGAGCCAGGTTGTGTACCTGGCCTCGGTTACAAATTTTGCCTCTAGGAGGTCTTTAACAGCAGATTCAGCCGCTTCAGTTTTTTCGGTCGACTGCTTCCTCCTACGCTGGGCGACCGCTTTGTGTGTTAGGTCGATGGAGAGGTGATGGCAGGCTATCTCGAGGTCGAGTCCTGGCATCTCTGCGGCGCTCCAGGCGAACAGATCCACGTTTCCTTTGAGGCAAGCTTCTAACCGTCCCTTTGCCAAGTCGGGCATATGTGCTCCGATCTTAACGCACCGGGTCGGATCATCTCCCAAAGGAATCAGCTCGAACTCTCCGTCTGGAACTGGCCGGGATAGTGAATCGGTTGGCCTTTGAATGCCCTCGTTGTCTTCTAAGAACCTGCAATCCAGATCGATCGAGTCTACCTGAGGAAAAACCCTGGATGTTTGTGGAGCATCTGGTGAAGTCAATGCTGAAGGACTTAGTTGGAAAGATATTGAGCTAAGACCTTTAGATGCCGCTTCGAAACATCGGTGAGCAGCATCGACGTCCCCGTGCAGTGTAGCAACCTTGCCCGAAGAAGTATAATACTTCATCCTTAGGTGGACGGTGGATGGAACAGCAATCAACTCGGCCAACGTTGGTCGTCCCAGAATGCACTGGTATAGCGACGGGCAATCCACGACTAGGAACTGGACTCGGACCGTTCTGGCGGTCTCGGCTGCTCCGAACGTGACAAACAGATCGACGAAGCCCCATGGTCGGGAGACCACTCTGTTGAAACCTTGCAAGTCTGACCCGACGTATGGAGTCAGGTGTGTTTCGTTTAACTGGAGTGTTGAAAACAACTGGGAGTACATAAAGTCGCAGGAGCTGCCTTGGTCCACCAAGATTCTTCTCACATCAAAATTCGCCATTCGCGCCCGGATGAGTAGCGGGATGCTAGCATTTGGCGCCCCTCCCAAGAGTTCCTCCCGGTAAAAGGCAAGGGGTACCGAGCCTTCTCTTGGTGGGTCCAAGGTTGCGTTCTGTGTGGGCCCCTTCGCAATCAGCTGGTCGAATTTTCTCTTTACGGATCCGACCGTGATTTTGTTGAACCCTCCCCCTGATATGACCATTGCGGATGGAAAGGTTTCCCATGGGCTATGGGAGGAAAGGTACCCCGGACTCCCGGTGTGATCGGGCAGGAAACAATCTTCCGAGCGATAGATGCTCAGGGCGACCTGCATGTTTGCATCTGCAGGAACGGGTATAACCCCCTCGATCTTTTGAGTCTCATGTGCTTCTTGTCGAGGAGTTTCCCTGGATTTGTTGAATTGTTTAAGGTGCCCGTCCTTAATAAGTATTTTGATTGCATCCTTGAGATGGATGCAGTCTTCGGTATTGTGGCCATGACTTTTGTGGAATCTGCAATATTTTGTTTTGTCCAAGCCCGGTTTGCTAGGTTGCTGCTTCGGAAAGCGTACCCCTGCTTGCCTGAATTCTGAGTTGGCACATTCAGACAAGATTTTCTCCCTGGAGGCCAAGAGTGGAGTATATTCGTGAAATCGGCCGACGGGTCCTCTGTGCTCCCGCGGTTCACGGGAGCGGTCATCCTTTCTTTTGTCTCCTCCCCGACGAGATGTCGAGGGTTCATCGACTCGGTGGGGCTTCGCATCCTCGCGAGGTCGAGCGTCTCGTACGGAGCTGGCTTCCTGCTTTTCCTCATACTGGATATAAGCTTGGGCTTTCAGCAAGAATGCGTCAAGGGTGGCAGGGGTCTCGATGCCGACTGCCCGGTGAAAATCTGTTGACGGGCGCAGTCCTCGTTCCAACAAATACTTCTTCATGTCGTCGGTTGTGGACACCTGGACTGCTTCTTTGTTGAACCTTTCGATGTAAGTTCGTAAAGGTTTGTCCTTCCCTTGGATGATCGCTTAGAGCGAAGCTTCTGTCTTCGGGTGTCGCCTAGAGGCGGTGAAGTGCCTGGAAAACGTGTGTCCGAGCTGTTTCCAGGAAGTGATGGACTTTGCTTCGAGGCTTTTATACCACGTCATCGCCCCTTTCCTCAGTGTTATAGGAAAGAGACGACATTTGATCACTCCTCGTACTCCTCGGTAATCGAGCAACGCATCAATATTTTCGATATTCTCATCCGGATCTATGGTCCCATCATATGAACCTAGTGGTGGTGGTTTTTCTAAACCTCTTGGAAGTTTAGCTGCCATGATTTCTGACGAGAGGGGGACCCGGGTGTCCTCGTCGTCGCTGGAGTTGAACGAAGGGGACCTGGGTGCGCGCTTCTTTACTCGCCGAGGTGATGCAGATCTTGATTTGCTCCTTCTTGATTTTCTCGGAGGAGAAGATCGCGAAGGAGACTGGCAAGGTCGTTTGTCCCCAATAGATTCGTCGATGCGTCCCTTCCTTTTTCTCTTGGGAGGAGAGGGACTACGCCTTCTCTGGTGTCTCACGGGAGACCGGGGTCGACAATTATTTTCTTCGAGATGGGCAATTTTCTCGCCATGGGCGAGGAGCAGCAAATTTGTCTGATTCAGAATTTCAGCCAGTGCAGCAAAGTCAGATCCTGAGGGAGTCGGGGGAAAGAGGACTTCCGGGCGACTCTCCAGAGGTTGGTCACGGTCGGGAGAAGGTGAGGTCGTCTTCTCGTCCGGGTGATCTTGCACGGTTTCCTCGTGCGGAGGATGATGAATGTTTCTCTCACGTTGCGTGAGGATCATGCCGTTGTTCGATCGGTTTTCCGGATTGTCTCGAGCAGCCATGGATCTTGGTAAAAACTTTGGTTGTTTGAAGATTTTGAGAGAGAAGAACAGGGAAATCAGTTTCCCACAGACGGCGCCACCTGATCGTACCTGGAGATCAAGATCCGATACGGCTGGCCTCGAGTGTTGTTGAAGGACGGTTGAAGAGGAGAGGAGGGGGTGTACCTGCAAGGCACTCCGATGTTGAAGTAAGACACTGAGCAAAGAGTGAGCAAGTACAAGAATTAAGGTCAGAGAATTGAATACCTGACCCTCCCACATGAGAGGGTTTATATAATGGGCTAAGTAAAAGATTATTGGTCTACACCATTGGGCGCGGATCGTGGAATCCGTAAAGATAAGTAACGGTCAAAACTAGCCGTTGGAGGACTTCGTCTTGGTCGGTACAACCTTGGTCGACAGGGACCATTATTCTCAATGTTGCTCGACGTCGGGCGTTCTGCAGAGCCGGTTTGCCTGGCCCAATTATGGGAATTGGGCCTGCCCAAAACAATAATAATAAGAAATAATAAAAAAAATTATTAATATTTTTAAACTTAAGAATAACATTCCAGAATTTATCCCTAATCATGTTATTAATCTCTAAAAAAATATAAACCTAATTAAATAATTAATTAAGTAATTAATTAATTGAATAATTAGAAAACCCATGGGTTGTAATTTATAGTAAAAATAGTACTTGGGCTACTAAGTCGGGTTTAAAGAGTAATGGGCGCAAGACCCATTAATGAAGCCCTATAAAAATGAACCCTAATTACCATTATGGATTTGGTTGTTTTTTAGACAAATATGTGCAAATTTCAATTGTGTAAGGATTTATTAGTATATTTTTTTTATGAATATGGTTTTATTACTGTAAAACAAACATAGGTGTTTTTGAGTAATTTTGCACATAAATTATTTACGATAATTAGGTGAGCTTAACAAAACTAAAACTTAATTGATATTTACCAGCTTTTTGTTTATTAATTTTTACAATGATAACTATACTTGGTTATATAATATCTTAAGTAAATGTTAACACTATGCAAAAAAACATAATATATACAAATCAAACTAATTATATATACAAAGACACAATTAGGATTTTTTATGCTTTTCTCCCCGTGTATCCCTTTATACTTTTCTCCCTTTTCTCTTTCAGTGCAAGATTCTTTTTCCTCTTCCCTTCTTTGAATGGATGTTGAAGGTTGAAGTTTTAGGGTTCAGTTATTGTTGTTCTCAATGTGAAGAACAACAACTTTTAGGATTTTTTATGTGAATAGTGGGTGAGAAAATATGAGAGAAAGAGGTTTTATTTATATGGTAGAATTAGGTCAAAATATTGAATGTGATTGTCTAATTTATGAAGGATTCCATTGAACCTGATTCTCCTTATTCCTTAGAGTCCAAGCCAATGAATCGGGACAGATTTATGGCTTGGTGAATTTAAATAAAAAAATATTTTAAAATAAAAAGTAATAACTTAATAATATTGATAAAAAAAGATTTGATTTTTTTTTGTGATTTTTTTTTTTTTTTGAGATTTTTTTTCCATAAAATAATGATTTTAATGAAAAAATCCTATTTTTAAAAATACATAAAATAGAAATACGAAAATTAAAAATTAAATAATAAAAACTGTTATTTTTGTGAGTTTTTTTATTAAAAATAGAAATAGAAAAAGTTAGTAGTAAATAAAAAATAAATAAAACATTAAAAGTGAGGAGGGTGGGATACGAACTCACAATCTCTCACACTTATAGCCCTTATACCCCTCTTTCTACCAATTATGTCATTTTATTTATTCGAAATAAAGTGGTATTAGAAAACTTATAGCCCTTAACCCCTCTTTCTACCAATTGTGTCATTTTATTTATTCGAAATAAAGTGGTATTAGAAAGCAAATGAAGCGCGTCAAAATTTAGGGTACGACAGTTGGCCCTATTTAATCGACTTTGAATCAGAATGACGAAGTCGACGAACTTTCATATTTCTGAAGAAGAGACGATTAAATATAAGAGGACCCTTAATTTTGACCGCGAAACCATAGGTTTAGAGCAAGTCAAATATTTGTGCTCTATTAATATCCCAATATCCTTGTATATAATATCCATGAATATAGAAGTCAGATAGGGCTCTTACAAACCTGATTTTGTTTGGATAAAAGCACAATGGAACACCCGACTATAATTCTTGACAGAATTGCATTGATAAAACCCTGATGGAACCCCTGACTATAATTCCTGACAGAATTGCATTGATAAATCCCCGATGGAACCCCTTGATGAAAATTCCTGAATTAATTGCTTGATAAAACCCCGATGGAACCCCTGACGATAATTTCTGACTGATTTACTTTATAAAACCCTTTGACGTCAATCCTTGACTGAATACAACCCCGATGGAACCCATTGTCAATTCCTGATAGAACCCCTTATCAATCCCTAATAGAACTCATTATCCCATTCAACCCTTCTAGGTGATCATTGCATATGATTCCTATGATCCTCTGATCATACTGCTGGAATAGGATAGGATTTTAGTGATACATCGATCACTCTAGATACAAAATACTTGGATGGAACCCCTTAACTCCCGATTAGAATCCCATATTCAACCCCTGGGATAAAACATCCGATAGAACCCCTTTTGTAGAACACCATAAATCTCTTTCATAAAAACCGATAAAAGTTTCCTCGAATTTGTTGATAAAATCTCTGATATAACCCCTTTGAATAAACATATGATAGAACCCCTTTGGTAAAACTTCCTGGTATAAAATTCCGATATAACCCCTTGGATCAAAATCCGATATAACCCCTTTTGTGAAATCCTTTCAGTAAGACTCCCTTGATTAAACTCGTTCAATATAAATCCGGTAGAACCACCTTGAAATGTTTTTATAGAACCCCTTTTGTGAAATCCTTTTGGTAAGACTCCTTTGATAAAACTCGTTTAATATATGTTGATATATGTAAATATATGTAAATATATATATATATATATATATATATATATATATATATATATATATATATATATATATATATATATATATTGTTAAGAATATGTGTATATAGAATAGTCCCACATCGACTATATCATGTAATTAGTTGTAATCTATCTATATATAATAATGTCTTTGTAGTGCTTTTCAAACACATGGTTTAATATAAATGTATCTTAGTCTTGCTTATTTCAACATGGTATCTAGAGCCTGCTAAGAGGCAATTCTTTCTTCGCCGTGCTTTACCCGGTTGACCCACTGTCTTCCGGTGAAAATATTTTTTTTGCAAACCGTGTTGTCACTTCGGTTTGCCTCTCATTTTTCAATATTCTCCGGTAATCACCCCGCTGCCGCCACTGCCTCCATTACTATTCCGACAAAACTTCCGACGACGTTTCGGAAAACCGTTCCCACCATTCAACTCGCCATCCTCCGATCCAACTGTCGCCCTTTTCTTTCGCTGCTGCCCCGCGTGTCCGGTGTCTGATTCCGACCATTTTTCCGCCGATCTACTCGCCTCTCCCTATCCGTTTCAGATCCGGCTTCTGTTTTACTTACGACTCACGGAAAACAGTGCTCTTCAAAGTAGTGGTACCTGGGAACTGGTTCCTCTACCCCATGGGAAATCTTTAGTAGGTTGTCGTTGGCTTTATACAGTGAAGGTTGGTCCAGATGGTAAGATTGATCAATTTAAAGCTCGCTTGGTAGCCAAATGATACACTCATATTTTTGGGTTGGATTATAGTGATACCTTTTCGCCTGTAGCCAAGATGGCATCTGTTAGACTTCTTCTAGCCATTGCAGCCATTCAACAATGTCCTCTTCATCAACTTGACATCAAAAATGCATTCTTACATCGTGATCTTGAAGAGGAAGTATATATGGAGCAACCACCTGGGTTTGTTGCTCAGGGGGAGTCATCTAGTATGGTTTGTAGGCTACACAAGTCTCTTTATAGTCTTAAGCAATCTCCGAGAGCTTGGTTTGGCAGATTCAGCACTGTAGTACAACAGTTTGGTATGGTCCGTAGTGAAGCTGACCATTCTGTTTTTTATCGTCACTCACCCAAAGGGTGTATTTATCTTATTGTGTATGTAGATGACATTGTCATAACTGGTAGTGATCAACAGGGAATACTCCAATTGAAACAATATCTCTCGAAACAATTTCAGATAAAAGATCTTGGTAAACTCTGTTATTTCTTGGGTATTGAAGTAGCCCAATCTAAAGATGGTTTAGTGATTTCTCAGTGGAAATATGCTTTGGATATTTTGGAAGAAACAGGTTTGTTAAATGCTAAACCAGCCGATACTCCTATGGATCCAAGTGTCAAAATACTACCTAATCAGGCGGAGCCTCTATCTGACTCAGGAAGGTATAGGAGATTGGTTGGAAAGTTGAATTATCTCACAGTCACTCGTCCGGACATTTCTTTTGCAGTTAGTGTGGTAAGTCAGTTCTTAAATTCCCCTTGTCAGGAACACATGGATGTTGTTATCCGGATTCTGAGATATATCAAATGTGCTCCAGGAAAAGGTCTTGTGTATGAGGATAAAGGACATACCCAGATAGTTGGATACTCCGATGCTGATTGGGCAGGGTCACCTACTGACAGACAATCCACCTCTGGGTATTATGTACTTGTTGGAGGAAACCTTATATCCTGGAAAAGTAAGAAACAAAATGTTGTTGCAAGATCAAGCGCTGAGGCAGAGTATAGGGCTATGGCAATGGCAAAATGTGAACTTATTTGGTTAAAACAGTTGCTCAAGGAACTTCAAATTGAAGAAGCAAAATCAATGACACTTATTTGTGATAATCAAGCTACATTGCACATTGCTTCAAATCCAGTCTTCCATGAGAGGACCAAACATATTGAGATAGACTATCACTTTGTCAGAGAGAAGATCGAGTCAGGCGACATCGTCACAAGATTTTTCAACTCTAATGATCAATTAGCATATGTGTTTACAAAATCTCTACGAAGCCCCGGAACTCACTATATATGTAACAAGCTTGGTGCATTTGATTTATATGCTCAAGCTTGAGGGGGAGTGTTGATATATGTGTGTGTGTGTGTGTGTGTATATATATATATATATATATATATATATATATATATATATATATATATATATATATATATATATATATATATATATATATATATATATATATATATATATATATATATATATATATACATATATAGGGAGCATATCTAGTGAGAATGACATTTTTATATGAGAACATGAGAATGAATATGAACCATTAGATTTTAAAATAAATGATTGAGATTATTTGTCATTTATTATAATATTTTAATTTAATTCATTTATTTTAATAATGATGGAGAGAGAAATAAATTTAACATAATCTCAACCATTAATTTTAAAATCTAATGGTTCAGATTCATTCTCATATTCTCACATAAAAATGTCATTCTCACTAGATATGCTCCTTATATATATATATATATATATATATATATATATATATATATATATATATATATATATATATATATATATATATATATATATATATATATATATATATATATAGTGTTAAGAATATTTGTATATAGAATAGTCCCACGTCGACTATATCATGTAATTAGTTGTAATCTATCTATATATAATAATGTCTCTGTAGTGCTTTTCAAACACACGGTTTAAGCTAAATGTCTCTTAGTCTCCCTTATTTCAACAATATAAATCTGGTAGAACCCCCTTGACAAAATTAGGATAGAATCCATTTTGATGAAAATCCCTTTATAGAACCCCTTGATAGAATTCTGATAGAACCCCTTCTGGATAAAAATCTTTTGGTAAAATCCCTTTTACAAAAATCTGGTATAACCCCTTTTGAGAAAAATCTGATAGACCTCATTAGATGGAAACCCCTTTTATAAAATCTTTAAAATTATTTGAGAACCCTTAATGTACCTTTGATAAAATCCCTAATGAAACCCCTTTGGTAAATCCCTTGGTAAAACCCTTTTGCTAATCCCTTATGAAATCATGTTTAGATAAGTCCCAAATCAAACCCTTAAAAAATCCTGATGCAATCCTTTAGTAAATCGCTTAGTGAAATCCCTTTTGATTGAAACTCATTGATAATCTCCCTTTGATAAAATTCCTCTATAAAATCCCTTGATGGAATCTCTGATGAAAATCCCTTAGTAAAATTTTGGTAGAACCCTTTGATGGAAACCCTTGGATGAGACTTCAGATAAAAACCCTTTTGAGAAAATCCCTTGATAGAAAACCCCTTGATAAGACCCCGGTGAGACCTTTTAATGAAACCCTTTGATAAAACCCTGATGAATCCCCGTGATAAGACATTGTGGAAACCTCTTAATAACATTATGGTACAACCCCTGAAAGAAATAATCTTGTGGAAACACTTACAAATTCTAATTAAAACCTCTTGATAAATCCCTTGGATAAGAATCCAGTAGAAACCCTTGATACAATTTTGATGAAACCCCATTGGTGAAAATCCCTCAATAGAACCCCTTCTGTAGAACCCCATGAATCCCCTTTGTGTAACACCTTTGGAAGAACATTCGGTAAAACCCTATATAACCTCTCAGTTAATAAATCCGATAAAAATTTCTTGAACCCTTGATACAACCCCTGATATAACCCCCATTTGAGTAATATTATAGTAGAACTCTTTTTGACGAGAAATCCCTTAGTATAAACCCCTTAGTAAACTTCTTTTGATATATCCCTTTGATAAATTTCGTTGATGGAATATAGTGCAATCCCTTGAGGAAATTCCAGTAGAAGCCTTGTTGATGAAATCCCTTAAAATTATTTGACAAAACATGACAAACCCTGAACAAGTCTTTGAAAAAACCCTTGATGAAAACCTTTTTGGTGATTCCCTTGTGGAATATCTTATAGAATCATTTTGACAGATTCCATTGACGGAATATGGTGCAACCCCTAACTATCATCCTTAGATAATGATCCCTTAATATAATTCCAATAGAGAACTCCCAGATAACATCCTATTTCATATCATCCTTGCTCATCCTTGATAAACCCAGTTGAACCCCCTTAGGTAAACTTTTGCTAAACCTTGTGATAGAATTCTTGGTAACATCCTGATGGTTGATGACAACCTTTGTAACCCTGTCTTGAAATGATTTTCATTTCTTATGCATGAATGTATGTTCTTGTTTATGAATGCATGTATGTGTGTGATGCATTTTTATGTATGATACCTTGTTTGGGCTTACGCCTCTTTTATGCTATGCCATGTATATCCCAGTTTTTATAGGTTTTTTTTGTAACATCCTGACTCTCTTACCCTTAACTCATTGACAGTGATCCCTGATATCCTTAATCTTTGTAATGTGATAATCCATAATTCCTTAATCCCTGATTTGCAATAATCCTTTATCCCTGAGAATGTTTAATGAAACTCCTGCGTTGGTCATTATCGAGACTGCTTATTTTGTAAGCCCTATTTTTGATTTAGAAACGTATGATCCCTTCAACGATTTCGAAATCAAAGTAAACTCCCTTTTCCTTTTAAAAAAAGATTTTTAATTTTAAACTCAATGTTTCCATGCCATATTTAAAAAATAATTAACATTCGTAATCAAGCGGAAAGTTATTAAGGAACAAAGAAGATGATTTGAAAAAGTAAATTTTGTTAATGATAAGTCCGATAATGGGCGAAAGTACATAGGAATGTAATTCTCATAAAGAGAGATCACCGCAAATATAGAAAGATGTAAAAATGGAAATAAAATTGCAGATTTATTAATATCTCTATTTATTAAATCTCGTTATAATCCCTATGTATTCAAGATCACGAAACTTCGCTTCTGAAAATGATAGCAGGAATGATCACTCCCTTCTGAATTCCTATTATGGGTGACTTGAGTGTTTTCAGTCATATGCCTTTCGGATATCCCTAAGTTTTTGCCTGGACCGCTCCTTTAGAATCTTAGTCCACCGGGATGATATACCCTTTTTTATATAAGCCGCCCTTTTGGGTTTTAAGACTTATCGGGTTTAATTTTTTTATAAGTCCCTAACTTTTTCCTGGATTGCTCTTTAGAGTTTTCAATCCACCAAGATGCCCTAAATTTTTCCTAAGTCGCCCTTTAGGTTTTTCGACTTAGCGGGCCTTTATCTTCTTTTTCTAGGAATAATATTTTTGACTGAATAAGAATTCGTCAGTCGTGGTAAATTCGCTTCATCCATGTTTGTTAACCCTAGTGCTTCACCAAAGAATACGTTATTTACGGCATTTAACCCTTTATAGTTTGGGGTCCATTCTCCTTGTGGATCTTTATGGATGTGTAATATTTTTCTTAACATCAAGTATCCCTCTTCGAATAGGCGTAGACGAACTTCCTTATTGAATGTCCTTTTAATCTCCCTTTGATACAGTTGACCGTGACATATGGTAGCCATGTGTTTCTCTCTTATGAGGTTCAGCTGGTCATATCCGGTTTGAACCCACTATGCTTCATCCATTTTTGCTTCTATTATAACCTTTAATGAAGAAATTTTAACTTTGATCGGGAGTACTGATTTTGTGTCATATACCAACGAGGAAGGTGTAGCTCTCGTTGATGTGTGGACTGAGGTTTTATAACCATGTAGTGCAAACGAGAGCATCTCGTGTCAATCCTTGTAAGTCTTCACCCTTTTCTGGATGATTTTCTTGATATCAACAAAGTAGTATGGCATACCATGTATCTTCTTAATCGTTGGGCGGCCCATACAAGTGCACAACACGCCTTCTCCAACAACGAGTATCTCGATTCGCAATTGGTGAACTTCTTGCTCGGGTAATAAATTGCATATTCTTTTCTACATGTTTCATCATGTTGCCTCAGTACACATCCCATAGAGTTGTAGACCACCATTAAATACATTATAAGTGGTCTCCCTGGAACTTGTGGCACCAATATAGGTGGCTCTTATAAATATTCTTTAATTCGATCGAGGGCCTTTTAACAATCTTCATTTCACTTGATAGTTTGATATTTTTTGAGCAATTTGAAGATAGGCTCATAAGTAGAAGTAAGATGTGGGATGAGCCTTGCAATGTAATTTATTCTCCCAAGGAACCCACGAACTTCTCTTTCCATTTTCGGAGCTGGCATTTCTTGGATGGCCTTTACTTTATCTGGATCAACTTTTATTCCTCTTTGACTGACTATAAACCCCAACAATATTTCCGATCTGACGCCAAAAGTACAGTTTATTGGATTTGGTCGTAGTTTGAACTTCCTTAGATGCTTAAATAACTTTTGTAAATTTACTAGATGGTCCTCCTCATTTTGTTACTTGGAAATTATATCATCCATATAAGTTTCTATTTCCTTATGCATCATGCCATGGAATAGAGTCACCATAACCCTTTGATAAGTTTCCCCGACATTCTTAAACCCAAATGGCATCACCTTGTAGCGAAAAAACCAAGAACTGAGCGATATTGTCCACTAATAAGTCAATGTGAGGTAGTAGAAAGTCATCTTAGGACTCACTCTATTGAGGTCTCGGTAGTCTACACACATCCTTACTTTCCCACCCTTCTTTGGCCCCGACATGAAGTTGGCCACCCATTCTGGATACTTCACAACGGTTAAGAATCCTGAGTTGAATTGCTAATTGACTTCTTCTATTATTTTGAGAATCATGTCAGTTTTGGTTCTCCTCAATTTCTGTTTAACTAGAGGACATGCTGGCCTGAATGGCAGCTTGTGTTCAACAATGTTGGTATTGAGCTCGGGCATGTCCTGGTATGACCAAGCAAACACATCAGTATACTCCCGCAAAATCTTGATCAGTTGTTCCTTTATATCTTTGTTTAATGAAGTGCCTTTGACCTCTTTCTTTTCTTCTTCAGTCCCTATATTGATCACATCTACTAGTTCTTGATGAGGTTGCATTTTTTACCCTCTCGCCTTAATAGTCTAGCTAATTCTTCTGGAAGATCACAATCGTCCCCATCACCCGCTTCCTCTTGGTAAATCAGTAATTCAAAGTCATAAAGGATTATACCGACATTATTTTTAACATATTTATTTTTAAATTCGCATGCAGAAAGATTTTTATTATTCCCGATTTAGACTAGGTAGTATTTAAAATGAAACTATTGAAAAAAAGTTTTGCCATTTTTTTGAAATAATTGCAAATGAAAGAAATAAGATCTTGATTGAAAACAAAATGTAATTTTATCATTAAAATAACCCAAAGAAACAAAGGGTATCCCTTGCTTGAAAAAGAAAATTACTTTGAAATAGAAATCATCTTAGGAATCTCAATCATTTTACAATTATCGAGGAACGTGTCTGATGAGCAATGACCCGCCAAGTTGGGTATCCATTTATCATCCTTTTCTATTGCGGTCACTTTACTTTCGACCCCAGCACTATGAAAAGTTTCATTGATATGAGGAACTTCCTTTGCTTGTGAACCCTCTAGATCCCTTGATTAGCCGGTTTGTAACCCGGCCCGAACAAATCCTTCATCCCATAAATTACCCTCGTTTGTCTTATCTCCCTTCTTAATTAGGAAATTATCTTTTATCCTTTCAATGGCATTGATAGTTTCCCCAATGTGTCCCGATAATGGGTTATTTCCCATCTTATACTGGTATTGAAGATCCCAATCATATTGGTTTTCATGAGGACCATAAGTGTAAGGAGGTCTAGGTGCCCCACTATGAATAGGTGGTGGGATTACTCCTTTAGTATGTAGATCAATAACCTTTTGTTTACCCGCCTAAGCTTCTTCATTCTCCAAGTTATAACCATACAGTGGATTATCATTTCCATTTTCTTTGATAATGTTTGCATATCCCTTAAGGACTGCTTGATTCTTCTTCAATTGATCTATGGCTTACTTCTGGTAAGCTCGAGTGTGAGGTCGGGAAGTCAGGTTGTCAAGCTCGATGATTCCGAGATGAGATAATTTTTTTTAAAATGATTCCCGGTTTAACCCTTTTTGAAAAGATATGTTCTTATGATGAATGTTATATGCATGCAAATGTATGTATGAATATGCAAAGAAAAGATACTTTCGTCGGGATCTTGAAACATTCATTAATGGCCAAGCAAACCCAAGAGAAAATAAAACTCAAAATACTTTATTAGAATAGAAATTATTAAGGGTCATTTCCCAACTTATTACATGAAAGGAGAAATTACAATTAGGGTCATAGCCTTTCATTCATAAAAGCAAACTAAAAGAAACCATCGTGCCCCTAGAAACGTTTTTTAATCCTCTCCCTGAATTCTTCTATAATATGACAGCATAACCCAAGAAACTTCATGATTTCCTCATTTGGCCTGAAGATGATTGATATCTCTTTTGATTTCTTTAGCCTTTGGGGTATTTCACGAATAAGACCATTGGACAATATGACCAACTTGAAATATCACTCCTTGTAGTATTGTTCATCCCTAGAATGCCACTATATAATCCCTTTGTTTTCTTTATAATAAGCCTCCAATTGTTGTAGGTATTCCTCCACATAACTACTTCAAGCTTCTAAATCATCATATGACCCAAGAATATCTCCCATATCCCTTTCAAGTGCTTCCATATTCCTTTATGCCCTTGTTTTTAGCATGATGACATCTAAAGTTTTACTCATAGCCTTCTGAAGTGAATCAACCAACCCTTGAACTTCTGCTTTCAAAGCTTGAATATGAATTTCAAATCCTTCCTTTGTTTCCCTTTGAGTTGAACTCATATAGGTAGAGACGTCCAACAATTTCCATTAGCGAAGGACAAAATCCTATCTTTTTTAAGACACCTTTGTTACCTTTAGAATAATCTAAAATCTTGTAGAACTCTTCAAGGGTAGGAGCCATTTTGAGGTCTTGAAATTGAAAGCACCTTAACTCGGGATCATAGTTTTGGGCCAAAGTTGTTAACTCAAGAGAATAGTTATAAGATCCAAAATATTCCCATGCTTATGAATTAAGGATCTCCTTCTGTGTTTGGGTATCTTTGCAGAATATTCCTTCAACAATCTCATATCAGAGCTTCTCACCCTAACTGTAATCCTTCTTTTCTTATCAATTTGCATTGCCCCTGACTTTGCTTTTGCTGTAGGAAAGAATGTTTTAAGTCCCCGTAATGCAAAATATGAAAAATAAAATTTTCATGAATGAATGACAGGATGAAGATGATAATGAAACCATCATTTTTTTTATTTTTGGCAGGGTAACCTGCAAGCATGACCTAACTTGGGTGGGCCCATATTAGGACGGTTCTAGAGTCTTACTACCCAATCCCCTCACATGTTGGATATAAAGTTTGATAAGCCATGAAGTTTAGGATTATACACTTGTATTACCATGAGAAGGAGCAAGCCTTCCTACATTAATCCTTAATCGGGATAAGTCCAACTTAGACAGAACCTGGTAACGATCAACTGCCAAGTCATCATCCTCCGCCAAAGGTTAACCTTGACGGGGATGCACCCATTGGAGGATCTATTCCGAGTGCGGCCTCCATGCATTAATGGGATGTACACGTCATCAAAGTCACTTCCATTCCACATCCTAATATCTAGAATTATACTCAAAATAAAATAAAATAAAATAAAATAATAATATTCATGTAAATAATATAAACCAAATAACAATAATAATTAAAATATCATGAAAAAAAAAATCAAAAATTTTAAAAAAAAAATCCCAAAAATAAACATTCCACAAACAAAAAACCCTAAAGTCCTAGAATTAGGATTGCCTTTCTAAATTCCCAGCAGAGTCTCCAACTGTCGCGACCGACTTAAAATTTAGAGTCGCCATCACATGTTTAAGTCAAAAAATAGTGATAAACCTAAATTCTTATGGTAGAGACCTTTGGTTCAGAAGTCGGTTAAGTGAAAGAAAGGTGTTAAGCACCCCTCACTTCTATTGTATCCAATAGGATCCTTCCTAAGATTTTAAGGGTTGTTTTTTGTGTAACTAAATAAAATAAGTGAAATAAAAAAACCAAAATAAAACTCTAATTGCAACCACTAAGGTTTGTACAAACCTTATGCCTACGTACCTTCAGTTTGAAGGATCAGAGCATCGTAGTTCGATTCCCTCTACCCCTAACCCTATTCCTATTGTTTCTATCTAGCACTTACTAAATTTTTTATAAAAAAAACCCTTATTTTAAAACCCCAATTTTAATTATTTCACAAAACCCTGATTTTTATTATAAAAATTCTCATATTTTGAAACCCCTAAATATCCCAAAATTAGAACCCAAAATGTTTGTAAAATCCCAAAAACCCTAATTTGAAACCCCGTGATTAAATTCTTTAAAAAACGTATTTTAAACCCCCAAAATATAGTTTGAATCCCAAAATATTATTTCACATGATAAATCCCAAATAAATTAATCACATAGTTTATAAAGAATATTTTACTATTTTCATTAAAAAAATCTAGAAATCCCATTTTTTCATAAGTATAAAAAGGTTATAATATGATTATGAAAAAGTAATAAGAATAATTACTATGAAAGGAAACCAATAGTTATCCAAAATCCCAAAAATAATAAGTTAATTATTTCACAAAATTCCTAACCCCATAGAACCCCTTAGTAATTTATCTAAATCCTAATTAGTTAATTAATTAAGGATTTAATTAATTAACTAATAAATTCAAACAAAAAGAAAATAATAATAAGAAATAATAATAAAAATTATTAATATTTTAACCTTAAGAATAACATTCTAGAATTTATCCCTAATCATGTTATTTATTCTAAAAAATATAAACCTAATTAAATAATTAATTAATTAAATTAATTAGAAACCCCCATGGGGTGTAATTTATAGTTAAAATAGTACTTGGGCTACTAAGCAGGGTGTAAAGAGTAATGGGCGCAAGGCCCATTAATGAAGCCCTAAGAAAATGAACCCTAATTACCGTTATGGATTTGGTTGTTTTTTAGACAAATATGGGCAAATTTTAATTGTGTAAGGATTTATTATTATATTTTTTATGAATATGGTTTTATTACTGTAAAACAAACAAAGGTGTTTTTGAGTAATTATGCACATAATTTTTTTACGATAATTAGGTAAGCTTAACATAATGAAAACTTAATTGATATAAACCAGATTTTTGTTTATTAATTTTTACAATGATTACTATACTTGGTTATATAATATCATAAGTAAATGATATCACTATGCAAAATCATAATATATACAAATCAAACTAATTATATATACAAAGACACAATTATTTAAGAACAAACAGGCAATAATAATTTCGGACCCCAAATCGCAATCCAAACAAGAATTAAGAAAATAAATGTATTCGATAGTCGGAAGTTTGAATATACCAACCTAGAGAGTTGTGACTGATTTAAGTTGCTCCCTCACTCCCTTCTTTACTTTATGTTCCCCGCATATCTCTTTATGCTTTTCTCCCTTTTCTCTTTCGGTGCAAGATTTTTTTTCCTCTTCCCTTCTTTGAATGGATGTTGAAGGTTGAAGTTTTAGGGTTCAGTTGTTGTTGTTTTTCAATGTGAAGAGCAAGAACTTTTAGGGTTTTTTATGTGAATAGTAGGTGAAGAAAATATGAGAGAAAGAGGTTCTATTTATAGGGTAGAATTAGGTCAAGATATTGAATGTGATTATCTAATTTAGGAAGGATTTCATTTAACCTGATTCTCCCTATTTCTTAGAGTCCAAGCCAATGAATCTAGATAGATTCATGGTTTGGTGAATTTAAATAAAAAATATTTTAAAATAAAAATAATAACCTAATAATCTTGATAAATTTTTTTTTTTGGTTTTTTTGAGTTTTTTTCCATATAATATGAAAAAAAAAATCTTATTTTTAAAAATGCATTAAATAGGAATACGAAAATTAAAAAATTAAATAATAAAAAATGTTATTTTTGTGATTTTTTTATTAAAAATACAAATAGAAAAAGTTAGTTGTAAAGAAAAAATAAATAAAACATTAAAAGTGAGGAAGGTGGGTTACGAACTCACAACCTCTCACACTTATAGCCCTTATACCCCTCTTTCTACCAGTTGTGCCATTTTATTTATTCGAAATAAAGTGGTACTAGAAAGCAAATGAAGCGCATCCAAATTTGGGGTACGACACTAATGATTATTCGGTCCAGTTTCGATTTACCTGAACTTACTAGACCAATTTCGCTCCAAAAACTAGTCCATCACTGTAATGATCTGGTCTCGGTTTACCCGATTAGGGTTTCGGTACAACTCTCGGGAGCCCTGATAAAAAATAACCCTAGATATATGCTTATTCAGTTTACATATTTTTTGATTTGGATGCAACCAAAGCAAACTAATTTTCAGCTATGGCATCCTTAAATAAGATAGTGTTATTATCTGAATTGATTTCGGAGGTTATCTAAGGATTGAAAAAGACTTGACAATACCTATTGTATGATTTATGTATTGAGAGGAAGAAATATTTTCATATAACTCAGTTGTAATATCTTGTTAAAGAGTTGTCATTTATCATAATTTTATCTTGTTAAAGAGATGTCATTTATCATAATATTTTGACAGGAATAGTAAATAGGCTTATGTGGGTTGAATCTCATCTTTTATCATGTTATTGTCATTTTAGTTTTTTACATTATTGGATAGATTATTATTTCTTGAGACAGTTTAACATAGTTATGTTTATTCTTTCTTTCACACATCATTATTTTTTCTATGTTTGATTTCACAAAATATGAATGATTAATATATGTAGGGCCTAGAATATGGTTGTCCTCGCCTAACAATTGGGTCGTCCAAACGGAATATGAGGGATTCGCCTTAAAGATCCCACCAACATGGGAGACAAGCGGGAAATAATCCTCATTAACTCCGACAAGATATGCAGTCAACAACCTTCCCTAGTAAGAGAGGAGCGGTTAAGACCACATCTATGAGGTAAAAACTCTAAGCGGTCGTGACTCATATAAATATTTTATCCTTCAAGGGATAAGGGATATTCTCAAGTCATAAACATTTACGACTTCTCATTGAACATTACGCTCCTACCATCAACATATTCGTCCTCCTGCAGCCCAGCAGTGTCGACCACCAATAGGACATTTCACCTCACATGAGTTGGTCCCTTAAAAAACCTTAAAACCACTATACATGGCTTCTCTCCGCCATGAGAAATCTCTCACTATCCAAATTGTAATACACCTACAAAGACCTTTGAGTCTCCCTGCACTTGCAGATAGAACACGCACACCTTGTACTTTTTGACAAATGAAATATAGCTAAAACAATAATTATATGATAATGTATTAACCACTTCATTCTTAAATGTCTTATATTTGGGATGCGATCCATTATTTTTCTTTTTAATCATTTTATCCTTATAAGCCTCGTGCTTTGGAGATACTGGATTGTCACAAATATTATAACACAAGCCCATTTTGAACTATCTAACTTGACCCAATCACTTGTATCCATGTGAGGAGTATGAGAGACTTTGACTTAGATTAGACAATTTATGTCACAAGTACGACATATGAGAGAAGTTGTCACATTATGAGATAAACTCATAAATGAGTCATCCACCCGCTACCTTAAGAAGCGGGTCACATTGGTCATAGCCGAAGAGATAGCCTCAAGACTCGACACTTCTTACTAGACCATGAAGGGTAATATATATATATATATATATATATATATATATATATATATATATATATATATTACCCTTCATGGTAGTGAGAAGTGTCAGGCCTTAAGGAAAACTCGTGAATCATAACATATCCAAGTAGCTCACTCCCCTGCAGATATGTCCACATCATCTGGCCCATTTTTTGCGATCTCATCTTGCGCGCCCCCTTTGAGTGTCCATTAGTATATTTAAGTTTCCATGAATGAAACTGCTTATGTCAAACTTTTTGTATCACATCAAAGGAACCATCTGAACTTTGGGAGGCATCCATAGATGCATTTTTTTAGGGATAACCTGGAGTATCCTGGTCAATCGATCTTTTGTTTTTGGCTACCTAGCTCTTAGCTTTACTAGAGGATGCAACCTTAATTATGTCAAAAGGTTGGGTGTGTATGATCTTCATTTTTCCTTCAAGTTTATATTTTGTCTGCTTTGTAAACACCCTTTTTGGGACATTTTTCTCGCTAATGTAACCTTCCTCGCCTCTTATTTGTTTTGACTTGTCGAGGAATACCTTCCTTACCGCTTGCAAAACTGCAACAATCCATTTTGAATTAGGAAATAAAAAAATTAACCTTAAATCATAATAAATAGGGGAAGTTAATAAAGACATAAAATAAACTTACGTAGAAGAACATCAAGTCCCTCATGGTTTCCATCCACATCCATTAAAACCCAATCATTTAGAATGTATATTTTTTTCTAAGAGACCAACCCCATCTTTCTTAGACTCGTCGAGCCTATCATAGTCAAAGCTCTTAAAGAATACATGGTTACTCATTCAAAAAAGAGGAAACTTATGAACTCCCTCGTTATTAAATATAACATTGAGACAGTTAACCTCACCATGTATCTGAAAGAACTTCTTTTTCTAGTTCTTCTAGTTCGAGTTGTGTAATAAGAATAACCCTTTTTGAGATGGCACTTATTTGTATAAAAAAAGAAGTCGCCGACAGTAGGCATAATCCATATACCACCGCAAACAATCTAACCCCCTTACAAAGGTCCAACCGTTGGGGTGAAGTTGGGATGGGGTGTTAATTGTTCTCAGAAATTTAGCCTCAAAAGGGGTGAAGGGGATCTTCCCCACTTAATCCTACAAAATGTAAGTATATATTTGGAGGTTCTCACCTTCCACTCCATATGGAAGCCTTATGCAAAATTTAATGTCCCCCTCAAAGGGCTCTGATAGAATGTCCTCTTAATTACCAATAGAACAAATCGTTAAATCCTTGCGAAACACCTTCATTGTTGCTTCATTAATAAATATGGAGTCTGCGTTCACCACTTCATCACATAGATTACCAAATCTTGCATTTATAGAGGTCACCAGTTATGTCACCATCCTTCTCCTAGTCCTAAGAAAGAAGAGACCAAAATTATATCGCTAGATGAGTTATTATCTGAAATATTACAATTTTCACTTCAAAATATTTCCTTCTCAACTAAGTGCTAGTTAAATGTACCATTTTATCGTTTCGAATTTCAATGATGCCATAACGCATCTCTCTCTCTATGGTTATTTAGTTCAACTAAAATTTCCTTCTTGTTGCACTCCTCAAGTAAAACCATCCTCTAAGACAAAGGAAAAAATAATGTAGAAAGAAAATGAGAAAATACTAGCATAGGGTGTCATGGGATGTTTCCAGTGGGTTTGAACAAGGAAACAAAGTTGTTGGACAAAGGTTCATGAGATAGGGACATGAATTGATCGACGATATGGAAAAGGTTTGTTTAAAGATTTATAGGATACAATGAGTCCTTAGTCCAAACAACCATAATATTACATGATTAAGGAATATGCTTACAAGCATGCACTCAAACAAGCTCTATGCATAAATGGGCGTTCTCAAGAAGCTTAATCACTTAACTTTTTTAAAGGAAAAATAAAAGGTTTTCACTGAGAGCCATCAGATTCAAAAGTCTAACAGGATCTTAATCATATATGGTTGTGGTTATATCGACCTCAAACATGTGAATAATGAACATCTACAACTCCATCTATTTAAGCACTTATCCCTTAAGCCTCTTATTTGGGGAATCACTGATTGTTATGTTTCTCTTTAACCAATTTCCCTTACAAGCTTCATTCATAGAGGGTTGTGGACCGTTATTTTTCTCTTTAACCATTCCGCTCTTACAAGATACTATTTGAGGGTTGTGGACCATTATTTTTATTTAACCACTTTGCCTTTTTACCTGTTTGTGTTTAAGGGGTTGTGGACCATCACAAATATTCCACTCAAGTCCATTTAGTGTCACTACTACAAAAAGTGCTTTTAACGTCGGACGTGAAATGCATTTTACCTCGGCTGCAGTACTGAGGTAATGAAGAACGTCATGAAAACTAACGGCTTATCACCTCGGGTTTTTAAACATTGAGGGATAAATTAATTTGCACATGAGTTTGAACTCCAATATCTGCATTCTTATTATTTATAAAACAAATGCCTCATACATCTCGGTACAAACTACAATATTTACCCATAATATTACATTGTTTACTTAGAATATTAAAATAAAAATTAGTTTATCCATGAAGATCATATGTTGGATCTTCGAATCCTTGATATTTGGGCAAAATCAAATGCTTCACCTTGCAGTTATTTGTTTATGATATAACACAAAAAACGGGTTAGAAAAATAAATGATATTCTGCTCAAATGAATATTTTAAAACCCTTATAATTTTCTGCACTTGCAATCCATCATAGAGAACTCTTAATGGAAAAAATTCAAATTGGAGGATATAGATAGTTTCAAGCGCTTCATGATGTTTCTTTATCAATTATAGATATCAAAAGACTTTTATTATGGAATTTATTTAGGTTCACACGGATCACTGATGGTAGTGTCTTAAGCGTTGATAATCATGAAATAGACGACAAAGATTTGTTTATGGATGTCAATCAATATCTAAAATTATCACGCTAAGTTATCCATTTGATTTCGTTAAAAACCGAGGTGAACATGATTTTTTATTTAGAAAATTACATTGTTTACACTGAATATTGAAAAACAATAATAGAACAAAAGAATGATTTTGGTGTAAGAAGTTATTTGTTCCAAATATTGTACGAATCCAACTTCTAGGAGTTATTTGTTCCAAATATTGAATGCATCCAACTTATAAAGGAATTATATGTTCCAACCATGTAAAAAATGTTTTTCTGCACATGCAATCTATCATAGAGAACTTTTTCAAGCTTCTAAATACAACGACAACAACATCAACACAATTATGTGAGATGGATCCCAAAAGAATGATGTGTTCGAGTTTGGAGCAACTACATATAAGTTAAGATTAGGGTAAAATTGTTTAACGAGTGATTTTATAGTAAAATCTGATTATATTGTCTCTCGGTTATTAAGGAAACCGATATGATATATCATTTAGTTTACAAAATAAAATTATAATAATGAAAAAAAGGTTCCTGAATTTTTTTCCCCTCAAATTTTTTGAATAATTGTGATAATAAGTTGACTGTCCCCTCGGTAATGTGGTTTCAATTTCTAAAAAAAAAATCATGACGCGCAATAGAATCATATCACTAGAATAAAAATGATCATTCATATTTAAAAAACGTAACATATCTTTTTGATTTTCAAGGATGCATTTGAGCTTCTCTTATTGTTTCATTTCCTATTATCCATTTTATTTAAGCATTATTTCTAGTTTCAACATCTCATTTCCAACTCTTTGTGTCTTCAAATCTAGTTTAAAAGTCTTTTCTTTTCTTCAAAAATGTCTTCAACAACCTTAAGTAACTATTCGCAAACAAAAGTTGAATGGTTACTTTGACATTCTTCATGAACTCATCTACATTAATCTTGTTAAAGAGTTATGCTTAAATTCCACTGTTGAATTACTAAGTCACTTATAGCTCTCTGACAATAAACTGTGAATAGGAAGGTTGTGATGGATTACAACATGAGGGGGAAGCATTCACATTTGGTCAAACACTCATCTAAAGGTCAAATACTCACCCAAACAAGTGAGAGATAGACACCACATATACACTCAAACCTTAAGGTAATAGGTGTATCTTCCTCTTACTTATAAAGTGCTCAACCTCCACTTTTCTAAGCAATGCGGAACTTAGAACTCACACTTGTTTCTCAACAGGTTGTTGTATTAAACATTATAGATTCAACAAAGTCTACTCAGATCACCTTCGCCTGATGTATGTCAACTACGATAATCTCAACAGTCTTGCTACTTTACTACCAATTGGAAATATTTTTATCAACTTCTAGGTTCAAATCTCCGTCAATGAGAGAAACAACTGGAAACGCTTACTTGGGATGACAAGCATCTCTTGTTATTTCTTACCAAGAACATCTGAGTTAATCTTCCTTTTAACATTTTTAACTTCTTAAGGAAATGATAATCATCTCTAGGGAGGAAATGACTTTTCTCATACCATATGGAAGAGTTTTTTATGATTTTTTCTCATACCATGTTAGCTTCAAGAACCTAGACTTGGTTTTTGACATGTTTGAGCTGAAAGTTTTGTCATTCAATATGATATTTATCGTAGTGTGTTATTTAACTCGACCCAATTATATATAGCCATCTGAGGAATACAAAATACCTCATTTTAGATTAGGAGTGTGACACGAGAACGGAGTCTTCCCATATCGAGATAAACTCGGAAGTGAATCATCCACGGATCCACCACACTACTCTTTAAGTAGTCTCATCGATCATAGTCTAAAATATAACCTCAAGACTTGACACGTTTTGATATATATATATATATATATATATATATATATATATATATATATATATATATATATATATATATATATATATATATATATATATATATATATATATATATATATATATATATATATCAACTTCCAGAATTAGGTTAAGCATGACATTCGTTACAAATGATTGACGTACACTTTTGCTTGACTTATATAAGCCAAGGTATTAGTGATATTCTGTCAAAAAGAAGAAAAAATAGGAATAAACATAATCAATTTCTGTCATAAATTCACTAATAATTAATTTCCCTAACTTAAAATGCAAAATACAATTTGAGCACGCCATGGTTGTTGCATAAAACGTGAACAATCTAGTGCACTCTTAATTAACATCTTCTGTAATAACTTTAAAGTATAAAATGATTCAAACTTGTCATTAAAAATCTTTTTGAAAAAATGAAAATATTATTCATCAAAACACTTGTAGTTAAGCATTATCTGACAGCATGTTTATAGACTTTTATGTTATCCTATGATAGTGCTTACATGACTTCCCTGATCTACTTTTACTTTTTTTTTTATTTTCTATTGGATTGTTTAGATTCTCTATCAAAATTCTCATGTCTGAACAGCAAATTTTGCACACATGTTGATCCAGCTTCAAAACAATCAGATAGAGAGAAAGCTACATAAAATACAAATCATGATCCCAACAGTGAAAGGTAGAAGTGCTGTTTCAAATACATAGTGAAATAGATAACATATAATAATATCATACTATTACAATACAACAATAAACATTAACCAATTTCCATGCCTTATTTGATTTTTTCAGCAAATTAAACCAACAAAGATAGATGAAAAGCCAAGCATCAGACTTGCCTAGAGGGCATATTTCTTATGTCATCATCATCACTTTCTTGTTTCATCATCTGGCCATGGCTCCAACATCATCTTCAACCAAAGCTTTGTTGTTCTCATCATGATGTTTTTCTGCTGCACTAATTGGAAGAACAAGAAGAAAAAAGGATATGATATGCTTGTGAGAGGTGAGTATATAAGGTAGAGAAATAAGGATGAAACAATGGAGTTAATTATATTGTATATGTGTGAATACACAAATGTTATTATTATATTATACAAGGAGTGGTTTCTTGTGTATGTAATGTAGTGATCTCCATGTGTATGGGATTATTCTAGTATACACATAGAACTAGAAGGAATATTCTATTATTTACATTTTTTACACTGCTAGCTACTTGGAATCTCTATTTTTTCTTTCAATAGTTTTTTTTTTTTTTTGAGAGATAATCATAGTTGAGTTGTGTTAAATATTAATTATAGGAAAAAACCAAATTATTAATGTTGAAGAATGATTTAGTTTGTTTTGGACCAGGGATGTTGGACAGACAATTATAACATGGTGGACCTCACTCACCAGCTGTTAGACTCAAGAACAATATGTTGAGAGTGAATTTTCATAATGTCTCAAAAATTTTAAGTGTGATTTATAAAGTCACTTTTATGGACCTTGATAAAAAGAATGAAAAATTTGGACAAAAACCATATACTAATCCTTCTTCTCAAGTGAAGTGGTTTTCTCTGTCATGAGAAAGTAAAGCTTTATAGAAAGTATGTATGAATATGAAAGTATTGTGATAATCAAAATCAACATGGTGAAAAGAGTATTATATGAAAGTCTTAGTTGTAATTAAAAGGGGTGAATTAGATTCTTTAAAATGTAGGACATTCACTTTTAATATGTCTTCTTTTTTCGCATTCAAAGCAAGTAGCCTTCTTTCTCGGTGTTTTATTTTACTCATTTTTTTTGTCCATTCCTTTCTCAAGAATTTTTCAACTTTCTCGATTAGCGCAACATCTCTAAAAATACGATTTGCAGAAGCCATCTTCTGGATCTAAGGAGCAAGTTACGTATGAATAATCCGCTCTGATATCAATTGTAAGTATAAGTATGCGTAAGATGGGGTGAGATCAAAGTGTCAAGCAAAAACTCCTCATCAATTTATTTTGTCATCATCAAAAAGGGGGAGATTGTTAAGATGTTCATCATCTATCTTAATTTAGTTTTGATGAAAACAAAAGCATTTCAAAGAAAAAGTTTGGAATAAAGAATTAAGAATGCTTAAGCTTATGAATATTAATGTAAGGTAATTGATTTCAATTCATTATTTATAAACTTTAGATGCTCAAAAAATAATACTCTTATTCATTTCTAAAGTTCTCAAATTATCATGCATAAAAATATCTGAAACAAATGCATAAAAAGCTTATTTGTTAAAAAGTTGCATCACTTTTTAAGTCAGGTCTGGTTAACCAACTTAACAAAACCTGTTGTTTTTTGAAATTTGAAATTCAAATTTCCTACTGCACTTGTTAAGTCAAGTGTCAGTTGAACCGATTTAACAAGTACTTGACAAAATTTCAAAATTTTGCATCAATTCATAGAGATTTTGTAAGATGTATTTAAGGCAAAATACATTAGTTTTCAAACTACCTCTTTCATAATTAATTTTTCACATCAATTCAAAGAATTTTGTAAGTGTTCATTCTTTTTCAAAAATGTTGAAACTTTGTGCATAACTTTAAAATAATTCATTAAAGTTTCATAATATTTTTTTAGCACTTCAGTTTCATATATTATTGAATTGTACATTGAAAGAGAAGATCAATCATAGTATTGATAAACTTTGTATATACAACTTTCATACTCATTGTAAATCAACCATTATAATTATTTCCCTTGCTATTCAGGATTGTTGAAAAGGGGACTGGATGTACCTTCGATTTGTGGAGGGAACCAAGATAAACCATTGTGTCATTTACTTTCTGTTCTTTACTGCTTTCATAACCTTACCACAATTTATAAAAGCAATAACCTTCATTGATAAAAACCAGAAAAAAATTTAAGAACCTAATTCACTCCCCTCTTAGGTGCAATTCAGACTTTCAATTCGCATCAGAGCAGGTTTTAGGTAACATATTCCTAATCAATTCAGAATAGCTTCCGCAAACAACAATCTTGTGTTTAAAGACGGTGGTAGTAGCAACAAACCTCCACTGTTTTGTGGTGAATACTTTGACTTCTGGAAAATTCGCATGAAGGCTTATTTAGAGGCACAAGGTGATGAAATATGGGATGTTGTCCAAAATAGTTTGTTCATTTCTTCAACGATTGTTAATGGTGTTGGAACAACAAAGTCTAAAGGCTCATAGGATGACGATGATAAAAAGAAGGTTCTCTATGACAAAAAGGAAATCAATATTCTTCTACAAAGTTCTCTAAGCATTGATGAATTCTTTCGTGTCTCAACATGTACATCGGAAAAAAAATATGGGATACTTTGGTAGAAACTCATGAAGGAACCGCCGAAGTTAAAAGATTGGGATTGAATACGTTGAATCAGGAATATGAATTATTCAGAATGCAGACAGGAGAATCAATCCTCGATTTGCAGAAAAGATTCGTGCATTTGACAAATCATTTGACAACACTTGGTAAGACGTTAACTAACGATGAACTTAATCTTAAAGTCCTTAGATATTTGTCCAGAGAATGACAACCCAAAGTGATGGTGATATCCGAAAAGAAAAGTCTATCCACGATGAAATATGCTACATTGTTCGGAAAACTTCAAGAATATGAGACGGAACTTGGGCAATTGAAAAAGCATGAGAATCAAGAGAAGAAATCTAAAAGGATCGCGTTAAAGATTGATTCCAAAGAAGAGGTGAAATAAGACAATCCAATTGAAGATGAAAATCTTTGAGACAATTTTATGGCTACTACCACTTGGTCGAACTTTGGAGCCAACGATCTCAAAATCTTTGAGACGTCTACTTTCATCGTCATCACTTCTCCGTATACTTTGATTTGATTCACAAGTTTCGTAACTCTTTTGAAAAAATATGTAATGCTTTCATTGTCTTCCATCTGAAGCAATTCATAAGCCCTTTTGTGAGTTTGTAATCTCACTTATTTCACCTTCTCTGCACCTCCAAAAGACTTTTCAAGAATCTCCCATGCTTCTTTTGCAGACTCAATATCACTAACTTTTTCAAAGTTATCTGGATCAACACATTGATGAATTATAAAGAGAGCTTTATAATCTTTCTTCTTCAATTTTTAGTGCGCAATCTTTTCTTGATTTGTTGCATTCTCTACAAGCGTTGTTACTCCTTCCTTCACAAGATCCCATAAATCTTGATAACATAAAACAACTTTAATTTTCTTGCACCAATTTTCATAATTATCTTTCTTGAGAATTAGAAGACTTGTCGGAAAGTTCCCTTTCGGATGATTCATCGCCATCACATTTGCTTTCCACAGATTGTTCAAACCGGAGCTCTAAATACCATATGTTGGAATCAACTCAAAATCTATGAGAATTCTGACCCTTTCTTTATGAACAAGAAGGGTTCTTAGCGCAACAATAATAAAGAAAAGAAGAAAATAGAGAAATAGAAAAGAATTAGGGTTCTAAGAGAATTTGGAGAGAAAGTTTTGCTACCCACAAACTGTGGGATTTTTCTTTATATTCACTTGCAACTGCAAATCGTGAATTACAATGTGTTGGAATGAATTGATTACAAGAGATATACTCCCAATTTATAGAAATAGGTTTGCTTGCACCCAAGGTAAAAACCAAAAACTATAAAAGTCCAAAATATCTACTCCCTCTGTCTCAAAATAATAGTCTTTTAAGGTTGGTGCACATAAATTAAGAAAAGTAATGATTGAATGATTAAATGTAACAATTTTACAAAACTGCCCTTAATTACTATTGGTTTTCATAAAGGTATAGTATGATGTAATACATTGAAAGTAGTGTAATTAAGGGTAAAATTGGTAAAAAAGTAATTAATATTACATTGAAAACTCAGAAATACTATTATTTTGAGACAACTTTTTTTACCTTAAAAGACTATTATTTTGAGACAGATGGATATTTTGGAACTAAACTGTTCCGGAATGGGCCTTTAAGCCTGCGTCGGGAAAAGACTCAATCATTCGGGCAGAGATCCAACCCGACGGGTAAAAGATTCACATCGTCGGGCACACCCACGACCCACTAACTGGTAGTGGGGAGACCACGTCTTCCCTATGTATGCCACGTTACCCAATTGACAACTATTATCTCCTAGAAAATAAGGGTAGTTGGACCAAGGGCAAGATCACACGCTAGGTCTTACGCGCTCCTACGCGTTCCTTGGAAGTTCTTCCTTGGGCCTAGCCGATCCAGCCCAGGAAAGAACCTTGGCCCAGCGTTGGGGGCACACTATAAATACCCTATTTCATTAGAGGGCCTTGTATTCTGAACTTATTACTTTTATTCTACTATACACATAATCAATTAAGCATCGGAGTGCCTTATAGGTACACCCCCCACCTTATCTCAATCAACCGCCAAGTTCGTTGCTCAACACCTAGAAGGCCCTTCTGATAAGGTAAGATCAATGGTGCCATCTGTGGGAAATAGCCCTCCCCATCTTCCACGACAGAAGATCAAAGCTTCACTTCACTTTTTATCCTTCCAGCATGGACGAAAAACATGGTGACAACCTTGGCCTTGTCGACTACACCACGAAGGACAACATGATCGTCACTCACGAATCTGATGCGCGCGAAGGGAAGCCTTCGACCCCGACGCCAGAACCTGAGGACAATGGTGTCCCTTAATCTCATCCAGCAGTTCCCTTTCAACCCATTTCGGTGTCAGTCGAGAGGGGCCCTACCATGATAGCCATGGTGCACGCGTTGAACCAGGCCAATTTCTGAAGGAAAATTGCGATCTAAACGCAGCGGAAAACAAAATTTTCCTTTAGTGATCCTTACGAATGAGCATGGTCAGTGATAGAATCGTTACCTCTTTGTGGCGATTCAGATCTTTGATGCAGCGATCACAAGCGTTGATGAAGTGCAACGCCTCTATTCAGTCCACACGAACAGCTTCCGGTCACAGTGCTAGCTGCTTACGAACGGAATTATTTGAGTGAGAAAAGAGAATCAAAAACGAAATTGCATCAAGTTAAAGCTTCATCACAAGGGTTCCTTTTATAGACTCTCTTGTGGGCTGCGGGCTAAAAGCCCAATTCACATGATCCATAATAATATTATATATTATTATAATAACTATTATTATAATAAATATATTTATTTTATTATTATTTTATAACCATTATAAAATAACAATAATTATTATTATATTATCCGAATTTCTATTTTCACTTAAGTGCACCGTACCTTACGGTGTTCCTTTGATTTCTCTATCTCTCATCAAACTGTCCTTATGTGTGTGACCCTGTAGGATTTCGTAACGTTGGTAATTATATTAAATTATATATTTAACATAATAAACAGTGAGCGGTATCTAGCAACACATCACTGCTACCCAAGTCACGAAAATGTCATGTGATCTGACAAAACCTTTTTCGTGATAATATATGTTTGTACAATTATCCTTTTGCCCCTATGTCTATATTGAACACAAGGCATACATTGTGTCATCCTTGTCCAGTTCAATATTGGGCCCTTAGACATTTCTCCTGTTATGCAGGATTGGCAAATTCCATCTAGGACACTCATGTCCCTCAGCATGCTTCGTGGAGTGCCCATCAACTGTCTTTATGATCATCCAGTTACGGATAATGTTTGATCAGCAATAAAGCACCCGACTCTACATCTAGGGTCCATAGTGGTTTCAGGTCGAATGGTGGTAATACACCATTATCACCATGAGAATAACTTATGACACTTTGTATAACATACTATGTAGTATTCTCATAGCGGGTCAATCCGGTATAAATATTACTCCTAATATTTATACCTATGTCAAGACTTGATAACTCTTTATCCATGATCCATGAGATGTGATCATCAGTCTATCTTCATAATAGTCTCAATGCTTTAATGTTATCCCACTTTGCAATAAAGCTTGACTACGGATATTTTAAGAATAATGTCTTTATGTTTAATGGGATCTCATGATTAAGTCACACTTAACATTTCATTAAACAGACTAACTATTCTAGGGACTTTATTATTCTGAAAGACAAACATAATAAAGAAATGCCTTTTATTATTAAACGAATAATCCGATACAAGTACCAAAAAGTATTGGCCTCTAGGGCTTACACCAACAATCTCCCACTAGCACTAGAGCCAATTAGGCATACCCTTAATACCCATAGATCTAGTATGACCATCATGCTTCTGTTGCGCAAGAGGCTTTGTTAATGGGTCAGCGATATTGTCAAGTGTAGGTACTCTGCATATCTTCACATCTCCCCGATCGATTATCTCTCGAATGAGGTGATAACGCCTAAGTATGTGTTTGGATCGTTGGTGAGATCTAGGCTCCTTAGCTTGTGCGATAGCACCATTGTTATCACAATATAAACCAATGGGATCCACAATGCTAGGGACTATGCCAAGTTCACTAATGAACTTCTTGATCCAAACCGCTTCCTTTGCTGCATTTGAGGCAGCAATATACTCGGCCTCAGTTGTAGAATCAGCAACTGTTTCTTGCTTTGAACTTTTCCAGCTCACAGCGCCACCATTGAGACAGAACACATAACCAGATTGTGATCTAAAATCATCCTTATCTGTCTGGAAGCTAGCATCAGTGTAACCAATTACATCAAGCTCTTCCTGACCTCCATATATCAAGAATGAATCCTTAGTCCTTCTCAAGTACTTAAGGATATTCTTGACAGCTACCCAGTGAGCATCACCGGGATCAGATTGGTACCTACTCGTTGCACTTAATGCATACGAGACATCTGGTCGAGTACATAACATGGCATACATGATAGATCCTATTGCAGATGCATATGGAATCTTATTCATGCAATCCCTTTCTTCCTTAGTTGAAGGGGATTGTGTTTTTGATAAACACAGACCATGTTGCATAGGTATGAATCCTTTCTTGGAATCATGCATATTAAAGTGTCTCAACACTTTATCTATGTATGTACTCTGACTTAGGCCAAGCAGTTTTTGTGATCTATCTCTATAGATCCTAATTCCTAATATATAGGCTGCTTCACCTAGGTCTTTCATAGAAAAACAATTCCCTAACCAAGTCTTCACTTGTTGCAAGGTAGGGACATCGTTTCCAATGAGTAATATGTCATCTACATATAATACCAGAAACACGATCATGATCCCACTAACCTTCTTGTAGACACAAGGTTCATCTTCATTTTTGATGAATCCATATTATTTTACGGTTTCATCAAAACGAAGATTCCAGCTTCTGGAAGCTTGCTTCAATCCATAGATTGATCGCTGTAACTTGCATATCTTTTGGGCATCTTGTGGTATGTCAATTCCTTCAGGTTGTGTCATGTACACATCCTCAAGAAGATTCCCATTAAGGAAAGCAGTTTTGACATCCATCTGCCATATTTCATAATCATGATATGCAGCGATGGCAAGTAAAATCCGAACAGATTTAAGCATTGCAACTGGTGAAAAGGTTTCATCATAGTCAACCCCATGAATTTGTTTATAGCCTTTTGCAACCAGTCTTGCTTTATAGGTATGTACCTTACCATCCATGTTAGTCTTCTTCTTGAAGACCCACTTGCATCCTATAGGGTTAACTCCTATAGGAGGTTCTACCAAGGTCCAAACCTGGTTTGTGTACATGGAATCCATTTCAGATTTCATGGCTTCTAGCCACTTCTCAGACTCAGGACCAGTTATGGCCTCTTTGTAGGTCACAGGCTCATCTTGATCCATGAGTAATACATCACCCTGATCACTTATGAGATATCCATATCTCTCAGGTTGGTGACGTATCCTGCTTGACCTACGCTGGTCTTGTTCTACTTGAGCAGGTTGCTCTTCCACAACTACTTGTGTTTCCTGCTCTAGTTCCTCCATAGGTGTTTCAATGTTTTGTGATTCTTGAATTTCTTCAAGCTCTATTTTCCTCCCACTGTTTCCTTTGGAAATAAAATCCCTTTCCAGAAAGACTCCAGTTCGAGCGACAAACACTTTGCCCTCAGAAGGATTGTAGAAGTAATATCCTCTTGTTTCTTTAGGATACCCCACAAATAAGCATTTGTCAGATTTGGGCTCAAGCTTGGTTGAAATTTGTCGTTTGATGTAAACTTCGCAACCCCAAATCTTCATGTAAGACATATGTGGTTTCTTACCACTCCATATCTCATATGGTGTCTTATCAACCTTTTTGGATGGAACACGGTTAAGTGTGTAAGCTGCTGTTAATAATGCATGTCCCCAAAAGGAGTTTGGAAGATCGGCGTGACTCATCATGGATCGGACCATGTCTAACAAGGTTCGATTTCTTCTCTCAGATACACCATTCCATTGTGGTGTTCCAGGAGGAGTAAGTTGGGATAGAATCCCATACTCTTTTAGATGGTCATCAAATTCTAGGCTTAAATATTCACCGCCTCGATCTGATCGAAGAACTTTAATATTCTTACCTAGTTGGTTTTGTACTCCATTCTTGAATTCCTTGAACTTTTCAAAGGACTCAGATTTGTGTTTCATTAAATACACATATCCGTATCTACTGAAGTCATCAGTAAAAGTGATGAAGTACTGAAAACCTCCTCTGGCTGGTATGTTCAGTGGTCCACATACATCAGTATGTATGAGTGCCAAAAGATCATTAGCCCTTTCACCTTTTCCTGTGAATGGGGACTTTGTCATCTTTCCAATTAAACAAGATCTGCATGTCTCATATGATTCATAATCAAAAGAGTCCAAGAGTCCATCTTTATGGAGTTTGGAAATGCGTTTCTCATTTATGTGGCCTAATCGACAGTGCCAAAGGTAAGTTGGATTCAACTCATTAGGTTTCAACCTTTTAGTATTAATGTTATAAATTGGCATTTCAAGATCAAGGACATATAGTCCATTATTCATTTTTGCAGTAGCATAGAATATATCATTCAAATAAATGGAGCAACAATTGTTCTTTATTATGAATGAAAAACCAAACTTGTCCAAACAAGAAACGGAAATAATATTCCTGCTAATTGCAGGTACATAATAACAGTTCTCTAACTGAATTATTAAACCACTAGGTAAAGTTAAAACATAAGTTCCTACAGCTAAAGCAGCAACCTTTGCTCCATTGCCAACTCGTAGGTCAACTTCACCTTTTGCCAAATCTCTACTCCTTTTTAGCCCCTGCACATTAGTACAAATGTGAGAACCGCATCCAGTATCTAATACCCATGATGCAGAAGTAGATAAATTAATTTCAATAACAAAAATACCTGAATTTGAAGTCTCTACTCCATTATTCTTATCTTCCAGGTACTTTGGGCAATTTCTCTTCCAATGTCCGGTCTTACCGCAATGGAAGCAAGTGCCCTCCTTTGCTATTCCTCCACTAGGCTTCAAAACAGGAGGAGTGGGTTTGGGTTTGGCAACTTCCTTGCCTTTCCCTCTACCACCCTGTTTGATGGGCCTCTTGTTCTGTTTCTTTCCATTACTGACCATCAGAATGGATTTCCCTTTTGTCTTCATATTCTGCTCAGCAGTTCTCAACATGCCTAGCAGTTCTGGAAGACTTTTGTCCAAGTCATTCATATTGAAATTCAGGACAAACTGACTGAAGCTCTCTGGCAACGATTGCAAGATCAGATCAATCGCAAGTTCTTTTCCAAGGGGAAACCCTAATCTGTCAAGGTTCTCCACATACCCAATCATCTTGAGTACATGGGGACTTACAGGGGCTCCCTCAGATAACTTGCTGTTAAAAAGGGACTTTGAAACCTGAAACCTCTCATTTCTTGCTTGCTCTTGATAAAGCATTTTCAGATGTCCGATCATATCGAACGCAGACATGTTCTCGTGTTGCTTTTGCAACTCAGAGTTCATGGTAGCAAGCATGAGGCAAGCGGTTTCATTGGCATCATCGAAATGCTTCTTATAAGCATCTCTTTCTGCCTTTGGTGCAGAACTAGGAGGTTCCTCCTCAGGAACTGGTGTCTCCAAGACATACAGCTTCTTATCGTGCTTGAGGACAATCCTCAGATTACGGTGCCAATCCAGGAAATTTGTCCCAGACAATTTTTCCTTATCTAGGATGGATCGCAAAATATTGTTCGATGAGTTTGTTGTCATGGTAATCTACAAGAGAAATATGAAAATATAAGTATCATTAAAAACAACATATTTAATTATGCCTTTAATCAAATATGCTCCCACTATTTTATTCAAAACAAATGACCCTCATTATTTGATTCGGAAAATCCCGTTGGAAGACTTTCTAGTGGGTCGAGATCCATGTTTCACTTTGTTTTAAGTCAGCGTTAGGCTGATTACACAAAACTAAGTTATTTAGGTAGGAACTCCTTCCAATTGTATCTCATACAACTCTCGAATATTTTCAATTGGGTGAATAACTCCTTATTCTGATCCATCACATGAATCATTCCCAATTCTTGCTTCTAAACATGTATAATCTTATTATAATTTGTTTAGTTAAGTTTGACCCATTGTTTTAGCAATTGGATATTACAATTATCCCATCACACCTTACTAATATAGAACATGCACCTCGCGTAGGCGAAACCTACAATGCTCGATACTAGTCTTGATGAGTGCTAAAAATTGGAAAGCATAAACTTAATATTTAATTTTGAGGGAATTTGTTATTAGTTTGATCTCACCGGCTTAACATGCAAAACGTCTCTCACATGCATCAACATACAATTACATGCATCAACATACATATAAAAAGATACAATTATGGCCCCTAACGCAATTGTTCTCTCAAGCCAATGAGAGAACCTAAGCTAACCTAATAACGATCTAAGCTTCTCCAAGCATGATCTCCAAGGTTATCCTCCTTTAATATTGAATACTTCTTTTTTCTTCATAACATAATATTACATTACATATAAGAAAACTCGTTTTACATACGAGGGAGTGAGATGAGAAAAGAAGTTACATAAAGAGATTGAGAGAGAGGCACGACACGCAGGCCGTATTTAAAAATCCCAAAACAATAATAAAGGATAAACTAAGGCCATAACTGATCACCACAAATAAATAATAATAAACACACTTTTATTATTAGTTTAAAATTCCGATAATTAAATAAACTAAATTAAATTTCGGCTGATTGATCACACTTTGCAGACTTAGCCGGGGTTTCCGCTGCCCGGTCAAACACAACTCGATTGATAACTCAATATGATAGATCAACATGTCATTGCTTCACCATACTAACGTCGGATTCCGAAGCGAATGAAAATGATGATCTTTCAAAAGAATTACAATCCTTATGTGATTGAATGGATGAAATCAAAACAGTATATCCCATATACCATCTTTGCATCAGAATTTCTTATATCTTATATAAAAGTGATCGATCTAATTGTGTAACCTATGGATGATCAATGTATCGCACAACTTCACCATACTAATGTCGGTTTCTGAAGCATAATCAACATCAATCATCCAAATCGTACACAACAGATGCCAAATTTAATTAATCGTTTATTGTTAAATTCATTCTGTGTTTTAATCGAATCAAATACAGAAAAGACGGAAATTTAACAGCTATCAGATCCATGGTTTCGTAAGTGGCTCTGATACCACTGAAGGAAAATTGCGATCTAAACGCAGCGGAAAACAAAATTTTCCTTTAGTGATCCTTACGAATGAGCATGGTCAGTGATAGAATCGTTACCTCTTTGTGGCGATTCAGATCTTTGATGCAGCGATCACAAGCGTTGATGAAGTGCAACGCCTCTACTCAGTCCACACGAACAGCTTCCGGTCACAGTGCTAGCTGCTTACGAACGGAATTATTTGAGTGAGAAAAGAGAATCAAAAACGAAATTGCATCAAGTTAAAGCTTCATCACAAGGGTTCCTTTTATAGACTCTCTTGTGGGCTGCGGGCTAAAAGCCCAATTCACATGATCCATAATAATATTATATATTATTATAATAACTATTATTATAATAAATATATTTATTTTATTATTATTTTATAACCATTATAAAATAACAATAATTATTATTATATTATCCGAATTTCTATTTTCACTTAAGTGCACCGTACCTTACGGTGTTCCTTTGATTTCTCTATCTCTCATCAAACTGTCCTTATGTGTGTGACCCTGTAGGATTTCGTAACGTTGGTAATTATATTAAATTATATATTTAACATAATAAACAGTGAGCGGTATCTAGCAACACATCACTGCTACCCAAGTCACGAAAATGTCATGTGATCTGACAAAACCTTTTTCGTGATAATATATGTTTGTACAATTACCCTTTTGCCCCTATGTCTATATTGAACACAAGGCATACACTGTGTCATCCTTGTCCAGTTCAATATTGGGCCCTTAGACATTTCTCCTGTTATGCAGGATTGGCAAATTCCATCTAGGACACTCATGTCCCTCAGCATGCTTCGTGGAGTGCCCATCAACTGTCTTTATGATCATCCAGTTACGGATAATGTTTGATCAGCAATAAAGCACCCGACTCTACATCTAGGGTCCATAGTGGTTTCAGGTCGAAGGGTGGTAATACACCATTATCACCATGAGAATAACTTATGACACTTTGCATAACATACTATGTAGTATTCTCATAGCGGGTCAATCCGGTATAAATATTACTCCTAATATTTATACCTATGTCAAGACTTGATAACTCTTTATCCATGATCCATGAGATGTGATCATCAGTCTATCTTCATAATAGTCTCAATGCTTTAATGTTATCCCACTTTGCAATAAAGCTTGACTACGGATATTTTAAGAATAATGTCTTTATGTTTAATGGGATCTCATGATTAAGTCACACTTAACATTTCATTAAACAGACTAACTATTCTAGGGACTTTATTATTCTGAAAGACAAACATAATAAAGAAATGCCTTTTATTATTAAACGAATAATCCGATACAAGTACTAAAAAGTATTGGCCTCTAGGGCTTACACCAACAATTTCATGCTCTCTCAATAGAACGAGAAGATAATAGCATTAGAGACTGAGCGTTAGACTGACTGTCCTCGACAGCGACGTGGGCCTTAACCCGAGAAACGCCATCCAGAGGCGACCAAAAAGCGGGGACGCTCACCTCCCCGCCGAGGGCGACGTTCCCCTGAACCAAAGAAGAATAAGTCAAGGGGACGCCTCGAGCGAGAGAACGGCCAGCCAAGGACTTCCCCTCGACATGATCAGAGTCCTAGGAACGAGGATTACTCCCCATTGAGAAATGATGAAGATGGCCCTCGTTGCCCCCTTTCCCGGGCTATCATGGAGGCACTACTCCCTTCGGGCATGGAAAAACCCCCGAACCTGGAGACTTACGATGGAACGACTGACCTCGAAGATCACGTCGACAACATCAACACCATGCTCGACTACCGCAACGACATAAGTGGGAACGTCAAGTGTAGGTTATTCTCAATAACCCTCAGGAAAGGAGCAATGGTGTGGTACAAATGCATGGCCCCCAAATCTATCACATCCTGGAGGAGCATGAGGTCGGCATTCACGAGGCACTTCACGGCCTCCCGACGCCACCCCAAGACTGAAGCGACCCTTGAAGCTATCGTACAAGGGAAGAACAAAATATTGTGCTCGTACATCGAGCGAATTAACCAAGAGGCCGTCGAGGTAGATACAACCGATTACATGAAAAAGTGTCTCCTCGAAAAGGGGCTCCTCCCCGGAAGCAAACTCAGCAGAGTGGTCAGGATAGAGCCTCCTCGCACCATTGATAAGCTTCTCCACAAAGCTCAAGCGTATATCAGGTACGAGGAAAAACAGGTCGCTCACAGTGTTCAGAGCAACCGCAGTCATGACGATGCCAGAAGCTCCAAACACGAAGACTACACTTCCCCCGCCGCACCGGGAAAAGAGGAGAGACGATAAGCCTCGCGAGGTCTACAAAGGAAGAGGACCTGCGGGGCGATTCTCCGAGTACATGTTGTTGACCGCTCCCTGCGAGTAAATCCTCGTCGAGTGCATCAACTCTGATTTCAAACAGGACAGTGTGAGGTTCCCCAAACCTACAGCACCCAAGCCCCACACTGACAAGTCCATGTACTGCCGTTTCCATAGAAGTCACGGGCAGGTGACCAAATATTGCATTCACCTAAAGGATGCGATCGAGTTATGATCAAAGAAGGTCACCTCAAACAATATACCAAGAGAAGTGAGACTCCCCGACATGAGGAATAATCCAGGAAAAGAAATCGTGAAGACTCTTCAAACGATTTCTCTCCCTTCCAAGTAACAATGTGCATATCACGGCCTGAAGATTTCCACCTCCCCGATGTCAACATGGGAGGGCGACTTGCTCCACACAGCCTGTGGGGGAATTTCCCCGTGGCCTTGTTCATCTCCGGAGGAGGAGTAAGCAACGAGAACGCCGCCATTTCTATGAAGCGGAAGTTCGACGAACTCCTGTTGACCACGCCCGATCAATTGGCAACCTTAATAAAATCTCAGGGAAGGTCCAACCCGATATCCTTTTTTCTGGAGGAACTACCGGGTGGGTATCCTAACTCGAGCATCCCTCTACTTATAAGGGCCAAAATGGCACGCTTCGACGTACGACACGTCTTGGTCGAGCAGGGCATCTCGGTGGATATTATGTACGTCCACTTATTCAAGAATCTCAAGCTGGACAAAACAAACATGTCCCCGTACGTCGGGTCCAACCTTCAAGGATCCACTGGGGCCACCACAAGACCATGGGGGATACGCAGAGCTCCTCGTCCTCTTTGGGGATAAGGAGACCGCCAGAGAGGTCAAAGTCCAATTCCTGGTAATCGAGTGTCCTTCACTCTACAATTGTAACCTTGGCCGACCCACATTGGCCGAACTGACAACAGTCCCATTTACCATCCACTTGAAAATGAAATATTACACCAAGCTAGGCCACGTAGTCACGATTCACGGTGACATCTAAGTTACCCGAAGATGCTACGATGCGGCGGTCAAAGGACAGACCATCATCAACATTTCCAAGGACAACAAGAAACCTAGAGTCGAAGAGCATCCACCTCCCCTACGGGTCAACTCCGTTGAGCTCGACAGCCGCCTCGGCGAAGAAGACACTGAAGCACAGGGCCCCGTCTACGGGAAGACATTTACTCACCCAGTTCGTCTGGTCCCCGACGGTGATTTCGAGCTTATTCCTCTGGGCGACAACCCCGACTGAGCTATGAAGATAGGCACCGGACTACCACCAGCGACAAGGGAACAACTCATAACATGCCTCAAGGAGAATGAAGAAATATTCGCATGGAGTGCTACTGAGATGCCCGAGCTCGATCCTGAGGTGGCCTGTCACCAATTAGCTTTAGATCCGGCCAGTAGCACAGTGTAGGCGCAAGCAGTCTCCCGAGAAAGCGGAGGTTGCCTAGTAGGCTGTAAAAGACCTCTTAGAGGCAAATTTTGTTTATGAAGCCCAGTACACAACCTGGCTCTCTAATGTAGTTCTCGTTAAGAAAAATAATGGAAAATGGCGAATGTGCGTTGATTATACTGATCTTAACTGGGCATGTCCAGAAGATGTTTTTCCTTTGCCTAACATAGATAAATTTGTAGACAACTCTGCAGGTTTTAAACTTTTTTCCTTCATGGACACATACAGTGGATATAATCAAATCCTAATGTTGGACACGGACAAGAGGGACATGGCCTTCATGACTCCGACGGGCAACTATTACTACAACGTTATGCCCGTAGAACTGAAGAACGCAGGGGCTAAATACCAACGTACGATGAGTAAGGTATTCCGAGGAGAAACCAGGGACATGATCGAGGTCTACATGGACGACATGATCGTCAAATCGCACAAAGAGCTCAACCATGCCCAACACCTCCGGAAAGTCTTCGAACAGGAGAGGAAATACAAAATGAGGTTCAACCCTGAAAAATGCACCTTCGGCGTCCTGGCGGGGGAGTTCCTCGGCTTCTACATCACTGAACGAGGGATTAAATCCAACCCCGACAAATGTCGAGCATTCTCGGACTTCCCAACCCCAAACTCAAAGAAATACATTCAATCCCTTAATGGAATGCTTGCCTCCTTATCTCGTTTTGTAGCCAAATCCTCTCAATACGCCATTCCTTTCTTCAAGCTACTAAGGAGGAAAGTCATCTTTGAATGGATTAAAGAGTGCGAGTAGGCACTGCTCCACCTAAAAAAGGCGTTCTCCGAACCACCGGTGCTATCACGACCACTGGAGAAGGAGACCATATACATACACCTATCTGTAACCACTGAGGCAGTCAGTGTTGTCCTCATTCGTGAAACCGACGAAGGGCAAAAACCTATCTATTTCATGAGCAAGGCCCTTCAGGGTCCCGAGCTCAGGTATCAGCAGATCGAAAAGGTCGCTTTAGCTCTCATAAACGCGGCCAAAATATTATGACATTACTTCCTCGCCCATACAATAAAGGTCTGGATAGACCAACCCGTAAAGTAGCTACTTGGACGATAAGATATGGTCGGCAGAATGCTGAAGTGGTTATTAGAACTAGCAGAGTTTGACATCCAGTACGAAAGCATGAAAGCTTTGAAAGCACAAGTCTGGCTGACTTCGTCACCGAGATGACGCATAGCCCAACCCTGACCAGCGGTGCCCATAAATGGACGATCTTCGTCGATGGCGCATCCAACTCGACAGAGAGTGGTGCAGGTATCATCCTCGAGAACGAGGATGGCATCTTGATTGAAGTTTCGCTGGCATTGGCCTTCCTAACTTCCAACAACCAAGCTGAATACGAAGCGTTCCTGGCGGGCTTGAGATTGGTTGAAGATCTTGGGGAAAAATAAGTGAAGATATCTATCGACTTTCAGCTTGTAAAGTCCCAGGTACGAGGAGAATATCAGGAAAAAATGACAATCTCATCGAGTACCTAGCCCTCATGAAAGACAAATTGGAGAAGTTTGACTCCTGGGAAGTCCAACACGTTCCCTGCGAACACAATACACGAGCAGACATCCTATCTAAATTGACGAGCACATGAAAGAAAGGAGGGAACAAATTCGTGATCCAGGATATCCTCCTGTGACCAAGTATCGAAAAACCTACACCTCCACTTGAAGTGAACACCAATGGCGACGCCCATTACTGGATGACTCCCATCCACAACTACCTCACAAAGAACGAACTTCCAGCAGACCCCAAAGAGGCATCTGCTACTAAAAGAATGGTGTGTTCTTACGTCCTCCTAGAATGCAAACTCTACCGGCGAGGATTCTCCATACCACTACTTAAATGTGTAGAAGAGGAAAAATTCCCCGACATCTTAGGAGAGATACACAGGGGAATTAAAGCCCAACATCTCGGCAGACGATTATTGGCACGCAAAGCATAACGAGCAGACTATTACCGGCCGATGATGCAACACGATGCAAAGGAACAAGTCAAGAGATGCGAAAAGTGTCAAAGACACGCGGACATGCACCTGGCCCCTCTTAACAAGCTAAAAATGCTCTACTCCCCGTGGCCTTTCGCCTGGTGGGGAATGGACATCCTCGGTCCATTCGTGACCGCCTCTTACCAGAACAAATACCTTATCGTAGGTGTTTACTATTTTACGAAATGGATCGAGTTCGTAGCCCTTGCCAAGATCACTACACAAAACATACTACGTTTCTTCAAGAGAAATATCCTCGCCCGCTTCGGGATACCCCAAGTCCTTATAACCGACAATGGGACACAATTCACGGACAGGAGGTTCCAAGACTTCGTCGTCAACCTAGGCACGAAGCAACATTTCACGTCTGTCGAGCACCCCGGACCAACGGTCAAGCAGAGGCGGCCAATGTAGAGTAATCTTGAGACGACTAAAGTGCATATTAGGTGAAGCAAAGAAAACGTGGGTCGAGGATCTACACAGCATGCTCTGGGCATATCGCACGACCCCACACTCCACGAACAGGGAAACCCCATTCCGACTAACATACGGGACTGAGGCGGTCATCCTGGTGGAAATACGGGAACCCTCAAGACAAACAGAAGCACGCCCCTCGACGAAGAGCTGAACGAAGAAGAATTACGAGTAGAGTTAGACCTCGTCGAGGAGATTCATTATGAGGAGGTCCTACGGGAAGCTTCACTGAAATAAAAGGTAGCTCTACGCCATGACGCAAAAGTCATAACACGAGAATTTCAAGTGGCCAGCCTTGTTCTCCGACGAAACTAGAAGAACCCGCGTAGGGGTAAGTTGGTCACGAACTGGGAAGGCCCATATCGTGTCCGGAAAAAAACAAATAACGCGGCCTACTACCTTGAGAACCTACAAGGAGAAGAACTTACTCGACCATGGAATGTTCAAAAACTCAAGCAATACTATAGCTAATCAGCTCATGAAGGCATGGAAGGTACGACCATGGCACTTTGTCACTAATCGAAAGGAAGGTTGATGGCCCCGGAAGACGGGCACAACCTCCCTCGACGTTGGAAACTTCAAAACGAACTCCAGCGCCGCAGTACCATGTCAGCAGGGCATCTAGATCACGATGGGAAGGCCCAAGCCCCGGGATCAGAGACACGCCGAGTCCTTAAATCGACGAGTCTAAACAGTCGAACAAACAAGTTCACAATATAATCAACATTAGACACTTAACAAAAAGTAAACATTATATTATGAATCCGGCCAAAACGAATGGCCAAGTACATGCAGGCCGTTTTATTTAATTAATTATTTAATTAAATATAATTATGGTATATTGTGGTAATTCACGTTGATTTGGGTATATTTGTCGATTTGAGTTGCTTTGGATGGAATTGTGTCAATTCGTGTTGATGGCCGAATTTATCGGAATATTATGTTGATGGTTATAAGTTGGTTTAAGTTGAATTTAATTATTTAATTCAATATAAGTTGTGGAAAATGATATGGAGTTTTCTCTGTTTATTCTTGGATATGTTGATTGGAATGTTTGGACCATTTGGTTGATAATCGAAAGTTAATCTATTAAGTCGGGAGTAAGTAGTTAGTCGCGAATTATTATTTGGTTGATTTTATATTGCGAAGAATTAAGCCGTTAAGCCAGATTATTAGTTGGAAATTCAAGGAAATAATATTAGAAGTGATATTATCGATTATTGGAGCATGTTGGTTAATGGGCTTCGATTGCTTCAGAATTAGAAATTAAGAGGGTGTATGACTTAGGCCCAATATAATAGAATTATATGATAAGAAAATTAGGTTAATTGGTAGCAAGAGAATAGGACATGGAAGTTATAGAGAAAAGAGTCTTAGAAAAGAATAAGGGTTTTAGAGGAGAGAAAATAGCTTGGGAGCAAAGAAGGAGAAAAAAGTACTCATGATCATATCTCCAATTTCGCACTTACGGTACACCCTCCACTAAACAGGTGATAACTTTTTACTCATAATTCGGATTAAACCGATTCTTAAATTTATGGAAAGCTTATGAAATTCCCTTCAATTTGATATATGATTTTGGGTAAATAAGTTTGTATTGAAGGAGAAAAACGTATTTGAAGTTTGGAAGTTCATGCTGGAAATTGGTCAAATAGTAGTTACGGGATTGATGATGATGGAGGCTGAATTTTGGTCAAGATAGGAACTCAATGGCAGCATGTTTATATTTCTAATCTTCGTGGATGAAAGAGAAGAGGAAAAGAGTCATAGAGACAAAGGGTTGGAAATTCGATTGGAGAACTTTGGAGACTAACCGGTAAATTATTAGAGCAACCGTAAATAAAAGGTAAGGGTGGAGTTTGGTCTTTATAACCGGGTTTGATAAATAATATTGTGATTGGGTAGTTAGGTTGATGTGTCTTTTGTTGATATTGATGTTGTGTATAAAAATATGTAGTTGTTATTGCAATAATTGTCGAATCAAATTCGTTGTCTGGTTGTTGATTTTCGTTGATTATGAGTTGTTCTTGTTGTATTGATTTTATTGGTTTTTACTATGTTGTGCGAAGTTCTTGAAAAATTGTTGAAAAATTGTTGGTTGGGGATGCAAGCCACTAGTTGAACTTTGAAGGGTGGCGCAAGCCACCCTGTTTGGAGGGGAGATTCTTTTGGTTATTTTATTGTAATCCCATTATTTAAATTAACTTATACTTTAACTATTTTAGTAAATTTAGTTACAAACCAATATTATTACATGAATTTTGTTAGATTGAAAATCAGAAGAAAAAATATAGTATATCAGTAGAAAATGAATATTAGTAGTGAACTAAACCAGTTTCCTTGTAATTCGACTGTGATGGAATTTTGTAACAGAAAAGAAGTAGTTTCAGGAAAACTTGACAGAACCAGAAACTAAGCTATATTTTCATGACAGACCGGTTTATCAGAAAACAGGACAATTGGCAGATTTTTGTAATGACTCGTAATAATCGCAAAATGATAAAATCAGTGTCCGTTTAGTCAGTTTAGCCGAATTAGGCGAAAAACGTAGTTGCCCGGAATTTAACGAAAATCGTCGGGGTAAATCGGGTAGTTTAATAGTTGATTTTTGTTGTGTCGTTTTTTTTTTAAAAGATGTTGTAAAGTCGAGTTGCAGGTACAGGTTGAGTTGGTAAGTAGACTCGGTTTACGGAAAGTTTCTAAGTGTTTATATTGGAGGCCTTACGAGCCAATGTTGAATTTAAGTTGTTGACGTATTATAAGTTGTTTGTGTTATTTGTTTATGTTGTTTAAGTCGCTCATGTTGTCTAAGTCGTTTTGTGTTGTCGAAGTTGTTATGTTGTTCAAGTTGGAGGCTTAATAGCCAACGTTGATTTAAGTTATTCATGTTGTATAAGTTGGTTGTGTCGTTGATGTTGTATGTTGTTATGTTGCTCATGTTGTTATGTTGTTATGTTGTTTGCGTTGTAAAGTCGTGTATGCCATATAGAACATTTGCATATTGTGTCGGAGCGTTTCTCAAACCATGTTGGCCTGGATTGGCAATTAAGTTGAAAGTTGAAGGCTTATGCCTTAATGCCTAGGTAAATTGGCAAAATAAGTAAGTTGAAGGCTTATGCCTTGCAGATACCTCGATAACCTGGTATATTTTAAATTGGGAGTTGTAATCCAATGGTACAACATGCATACACATAGTTGAGTCGCATTTGTGTTGCATTATTTATGTTGTTTATGTTGTTCAAGTTGATAAGTTGTTTATGTCGTTCAAGTTGGTAAGTTGTTATGTTGTTTTCAAGTTGATTAAGGGAATTGTGTTTATTAGGCTGATTAAGTAGTTCGTGTTGAATATATGACTATGTGGTTTATGTAGAAAATGTTGATGGATATAATAAGTAGTAAAATAAGTTGATAAAAGGTGGATGATTGTTAAGTTGTTGTTTTGGTTGATGTTGTAAAGTGATGAATTGTTTATGATCCTTGTCTAAGTATTGTTTATCATATATCGTTTATAATTATCGATATCTCACCCCTTCTGTTTGAATGTTACCCCTATGTTGGTAACGTGCAAGTAGCTTGAAGGAAGATGATTATCTTCATTAGTTCGAGTCGGTGTTGATACTCTGATACGTAACACTCGGGGAATGGACGTTTAGTTGTTTTGTATGGTTTTCAAGTTGGTTTAGTTTAAATATGTTGTTACTAGGTTGTTTTAAGTTGAATAACATGTTATACCATGTTTAGTTGAATAAGTTGAAAATCCGTTGCGTAGTTGTAAAAGTTGAATTTGTTTTCATAAATGAATAAAATTTGTTGTTTTTAATTTCTTACGAACCGAAAGTGTTATGTATCAATTCTCATGAAGTTAAATGAAGTCTTTATAAGTTGAAATATATAGCATCCTGTTTTGTGTACTTGTTGGTTGAAATTTTAATACTCTGATTTTAATATAATCGTCGGGTATAAATGGGGTGTTACATTAGTGGTATCAGAGCAGGTTGGTCTGTCTGACCAATGTTGTTAATGTCGTTTACTCCTTAGTGCGTGACATGTGTGTGAAAACACTGTCGGCATTGTTTGTTGGTTTCTAGTCGCTGTCTGCAGGTGTTGGTTTGGATCTGACTGGGGGAGAGGTTGCTCCCGGAATATTGTTGGAATGTCGAAGTTGGTTCAAAGTTGATGTTGATTGCGAGAATGCAAGGTTGTTGAAGCGATGTTGTTATGGATCAACGAGAGTATGGACTCATGAATTTGTATCGATCGAGTTTGAGATGCGCGTAGAATATGGAAGGTGAAATGATTAAGATTAGGGAATTATTTTAATGAAAACGATAAGTGGATGCATCAAGTTGGTAGATTAATTTCCTTGAGTATAGTTGGATTAAAGTCGAGTAATTTTGGAGTTGAATAAAGAGAAAGGATGTTGGTGAATTTTGGAATCTTGGAAGTAAGAGGGAGAGAGGTGGAACTTATATTCATCAATCTCAAAATTCTAGTTTTTGCAATCTTGGAGCAGTTGTCACGAGAAGAGGCATAACTTTTTACTCGTGATTCTGATGGAGGTGATTCTGGACTTTTTGGAAAGCTTACAAATTCTCTACAGTTTTCATATAAGATTTTTCTTTAGGAGGTTTGTGAAGAGGGAGATAAGTGCGTTTTAATAGTTGGGTATGCTGCTGATTTTTGGAAGGAGGATAACTTTTTACTCGTGAGTCGGATTCAAGCGATTTTTGAAGTTCTGGAATCTGCGCAAAATTCTCTTCATGTTAGAATATAATTTTGTGATTTGGAGGTCTTTAATGGAAGAGATAATTGTATTCGAAGTTGAGCGTTTATTGCTAAAAAATTTGGAAAGATGAAGACGAGTGTGAAATGTTGATAAGGAATAAAATGTTGGTATTAGAAGGAATGTGAAAGTATCAGAGAATTCATAGAGATGTGATTTATGTCGAATGAGGATGGTTAAAGTGTCGATGTTAGATGATGATAATTTTGAGAGGAAGACGGATGTTTGATTTGTGTTACTAAGAATTTTAAATTGGATTGTACTCAGTGTTGTAGCAACTCCAATGTTAGAAGAATATATAAAGTTGTATTATGATATGAGCTTGTATAAGAGATGGTGTATTGGATGTTAGAGGATTTGGTATAATTGACTAAGTAGGAAATAAGGAAATTAAGAAGATGTTGGTAAGCCTTAGAGAGTTGGCAGAGCTTTATGCTAACAGACTTTATGCACAAGTTGAAGTACGTTATTCTGTGTGTAATGATGATTTATGTCACCATTATGATTGTTAGATGTCTATTGATAAATTGAGGAACTGATCACCCTTAATCTATTGTTGATAGTAGATGGAATCATAAATGATGGATAGATGTGCCATGTCAACTAGTATAGTATGTACGTTGAATTGGTTGAAGTCAAGCTGAATGCTTGAGTATTGGTTGTTTTTACGATGCAGGTTATTATATGAGAGTATTAGTTAGATTTAAATATGATAGCATGAAGTTACGTTTGGATTAAATGGTTATGAGGAAATTCATAGTTGAACTCTGGATAATTGGAGTGATGTTTTAGTGATGAATTAAGTGGCATAACACTTGAAGTTTTCTTGCAATGATTCAAGAGGAAAGTATATGGAAATGTAAGACCATGATTGACAAGATGTCAGGTAGAGTTGAGTTGCAAGTATTAGAAGAAGTGAAATTATAATTTGGTTTATTAAAGTGCGATTTTTAGTTGGAACAAGAAGAGTTGTTTGGTTGTGTCGATTCAGATAAGAATTTAAGAAGGGTTGTGTCGATATGTGTATGAATCGAGGATTCGGTATGTTGAATTATTTAGAAGCGAAGAATATGCGTTATCTTGTGGGAATTAGTTGGACCCATGTACCATATGTTGTTGTAATGATGTTGTGTGTTTAAGATGATATTTGAATGACGTATTGTTAAAAGATAGTAAAGTTGTAGTTATGTTAAGGATAATTGGGAAGTAATCGTCGTTGTAATTACGTTGAACATTCAAAGTTGTTGTCTTATGGATCTAAGTTGGAAGTATTTGGTAACTACAAAAGTTAGAATACCTGTTGGAACAAAATTCCAAAGGATTAAGTCGGAGGCTTTGTTGATATATCGATTTTGATGATTGGAAGTTGGAGTTAAACTCAGTAAACTTGGTAGTATGCAAGTAATCAGAGTGCACCGCGAATGTGTGGTGTAGTGTAGTTGTTTGTAAGTGAATGATACCGATGTTGGTAGCTTGGTTGTATTAATGTTGTGTTTAAGTTGTTTGTTTCTATATTGTTGTGTTTGAGTCCTTAAACCGGTGAATTCGTAAGTTGGTTACTCGTCGTGTTGTGTTGATAGTTATCAAGTGCATCTCTTGAGGGTATTTTGTGTTGTTGTTACCATTAAAGTTGTGAAATTATTGTTTGTAGTATGCGTAGGTTGCCTTCGGAGATGAGAGTTGATTAGTCGAATGGAATAAGTAGTTGGAGTAGTTGAATCAGATGAATTTTCGAGGACGAAAATATTCTAAGTGGGAGAGAGTTGTAACGCCCGTTTATTTAATTAATTATTTAATTAAATATAATTGTGGTATGTTGTAGTAATTCACGTTGATTTGAGTATATTTGTCGATTTGATTTGCTTTGTGTGGAATTGTGTTGATTTGTGTTGATGGCCGAATTTATAGGAATATTATGTTGATGGTTATAAGTTGGTTTAGGTCGAATTTAATTATTTGAGTCGATATAAGTTGTGGAAAACGATATGGAGTTTTCTCCATTTGTTGTTGGACATGTTGATTGCAATGTTTGGACCATTTGGTTGATAATCGAGAGTTAATCTATTAAGTCGGGAGTAAGTAGTTAGTCGCGAATTATTATTTGGTTGAGTTTATGTTGCAAAGAATTAAGTCGTTAAGTCGGATTATTAGTCAGAAAGTCGAGGAAATAATATTAGAAGTGGTATTATCGATTATTGGAGCATGTTGGTTAATGGGCTTGGATAGCGTTGGAATTAGCAATTAAGATGGTGTATGACTTAGGCCCAATATAATAGAATTATATGATAATAAAATTGGTTAATTGGTAGAAAGAGAATAGGACATGGAAGTTACAGAGAAAAAAGTCTTAGAAATGAATAAGGGTTTTAGAGGAGAGAAAATAGCTTGGGAGCAAAGAAGGAGAAACAAGAACTCATGATCATATCTCCATTTTCGCACTTACGGTACAGCCTCCACTAAACAGGTGATAAATTTTTACTCATAATTCTGATTAAAGCGATTCTAAAATTTCTGGAAAGCTTATGAAATTCCCTTCAATTTGATATATGCTTTTGTGTCAATAAGTTTGTATTAAAGGAGAAAACGCATTTAAAGTTTGGAAGTTCATCCTGGAAATTGGTCAAATAGTAGTTACGGGATTGATGATGATGGAGGCTAAATTTTGGTCAAGATAGGAACTCAATGGCAGCATGTTTGTATTTCTAATCTCCGTGGATGAAAGGGGAGATGAAAAGAGTCATAGAGGCAAAGGGTTGGAAATTCGATCGGAGAACTTTGGAGACTAACCGGAAAATTATTAGAGCAACCGTTAATGCAAGGTAATGATGGAGTTAGGTCTTTATAACCGGGTTTGATAAATAATATTGTGATTGGGTAGTTAGGTTGATGTGTCTTTTGTTGATATTGATGTTGTGTATAAAAATCTGTAGTTGTTTTGCAATAATTGTCGTGTGAAATTCGTTGTCCGGTTGTTGATTTTTGTTGATTATGAGTTGTTCTTGTTGTGTTGATTTTATTGGTTTTTACTATGTTGTGAGAAGTTCTGAAAAAATTGTTGAAAAATTGTTGGTTGGTGACGAAAAACAAAAATCACAAAAACCAGTAGTGGCGGGAGCCACTTGCTCCCTAGAGGCACAAGGCGCAAGCCATGGCCTCATTTGGCGGGTGTCGCAATTTGTAGTGGTTGGGGAATTGAAAAGGGCGCAAGCCACTTCATAATGTGGTCGGTGTCATATTGCTTAGCATAAAGTGGCACAAGCCACTAGTTGAAATTTGTAGGGTGGTGCAAGCCACCATGTTTTGGAGGGGGAATTCTTTTGGTTATTTTATTGTAATCTCATTATTTAAATTAACTTATACTTTAACTATTTTAGTAAATTTAGTTACAAAACAATATTATTACATGAATTTTGTTAGATTGAAAATCAGAAGAAAAATAATAGTATATCAGTAGCTAATGAATATTAGTAGTGAACTAAACCAGTTTCCTTGTAATTCGACTGTGATGGAATTTTGTAACTGAAAAGAAGTAGTTTCAGGAAAACTTGACAGAACCAGAAACTAAGTTATATTTTCATGACAAACAGGTTTATCAGAAAACAGTACAATTGGAAGATTTTTGTAATGACTCATAATAATCGCAAAATGATAAAATTAGTGTCGGTTTAGTCAGTTTGGCCGAATTAGGCGAAAAACGTAGTTGCTCGGAATTTAACAAAAATCTTCGGGGTAAATCGGGTAGTTTTATAGTTGATTTTTGTTGTGTCGTTTTGTTTGAAAAGATGTTGTAAATTCGAGTTGCAGGTACAGGTTGAGTTTGTAAGTAGACCTGGTTTACGGAAAAGATGTTGCTTATTTAATTTATTTTAATGTAATTGTATCTAATATGTAATAGTTGTAGTAATATTTATATTTTAAATGCTATGGTTAGTAAGATAGGGAGTGTAAAACATGTTTGTATTTAAAAATTGAATTAGATCATTAACTTAAAGATAAATATTTGAATTGGTACACTCACACACGTAAGTCGATCTTGGATCGCCATCTCACTTCTTAAGGGTTACCTCTCAAGTTGCCTAAACAAAAGGTCAAGTAGGGTGTATAAAGCAAAGTCCCTCATCTCACATCATCTAGTCCCTTAACAGATAAAAAGATCAAGTCCCTTCGACGTTGCCTTCGTAATGATCTTGTCCCTTTCGAATAAAGATGATAAGTCCCTTCGAATTGCTTATACACCTCACAGTTGCCTAAATAAACATATGTCCCTTCACTTGTCCCTCACACATCCAAGGTAATGACTACCTATTCCTTAATAATAGGGATAGTCTTACCACTTAAAGGATTTAAGAACAGAAAAGACTTAACTTAGGGTAGGTTCTTCTTAGATACTTGCTCACTTTCCAAAAACATTTCAAACACTTCACATTTTTCAAGCAATTTTCAAAACAAAGTTTTTTTTATATATATCCGTACATGGATCATTATAAAACACTTAAGAAAATTTCTAAACACACACTACACATTTCAAAAACATTTTAAAGTGAGCTAAGTAACTAAGAGCCCGTGGATAACCATGGATGTAAAGGGTGCTAACACCTTCCCTTTACATAACCTACCCCCCGAACCCAAAAATCTTTTAAGGTCTTTCCTGTTCTTTTATGCCCTTTCCTTTGGATAAAATAAAAGTCGGTGGCGACTCTTGCTATCCGCAACATAACTAAAGTTAGTTCTCCCACCGTGTTACAATAGGTTTCACCCTATATCACCTGTCCTTGAAGTTTCAGACAGGATCGTGGTAGATCTTGAACAACCTCGAAGGCTGTTTGAAAGAGACCCAATTGTGTCGACCTTCGTTGCCCGACCATTGTAAGTGGAAGACTCTAAAGAAGAGGGACAGAGTACAGCCAATGCCAAGATGCCGACAGACCAGTTCAAATACCCGAATGAACGAGATGGCATTGGGATGAAGTTGTGAGGGCGCTAGTCTAAGCCACTTAAAAACCCCATCTGGAAGTCATTGAAGGGGAGTCGCATCCCCGCTTCTCGGAAGGAGAACTCGTACATCGCAAACCGTTTTCCCCAAAAGTACGAGCAGATCCGCTGCTCAGGAAGGGGGGCGTAACACTGCCAGTTCAGGGGCTCATCGGGGCCCACATCATCGACTATTGTATGGGCGTTGGAGTGGTCGTTCATAAATCAAGACTTTGTTTTCCATTGGCTCGTCGGCAACCCACGAGAGATCTTCACTCTCGGACGAAGATGGCGCACTCCCTTCCAATGGACGTCTCTGGTCCATATCACCTGAAAGCAGAAGGAACAAGTGAATTCGACGTCGCATCAAATCAACTCTTCCACCGCAGTTCAAGTAAAAGGGCGGGGAGGTCAATACCTGACACATATACTAAATTACCCAAAGCATTCAAAGAATGCCCGTAAAATCAAAGAATCCATGAAGATTATGCTCGGGATATTCAAACAATGCCTGGGATATCCAAACAATGCCCGGTATATTCAAATAATTTATAAAGATTCTGCTCGGGACGTTCAAATGATACCCGAGATCTTTACATAATCTCCTATTTTCTGCCCGACATATGCATATTACGCCCGGGATATTCATCCAAAACCCTAAAAAAAATCGTCTAAAAGCATATGTTCTACCTACTACAACGAATGATTTTCTACTATGAATAACTAGTTGAATCCAAAATTACCAGAAAAAGGTGAACAAGGGATTACCTGACATAGTTCTGGTGATATGATGACGACAGTGAATGACGGCGACGGCGGTGGTTGTGCTTGCGGGAGAAAGTGTGAATATCCGGTAAGACGTATGAGGAGAGAAAAGGGACAAATAAAATGGTCCCCTCACTCATCCTTTTAAATATGTCACATGAAAGAACGTGCCCTAGGCAATCATTACCTAGATTCCCTAGGGAGGCCTTCATTTAATACACGGGAGACTGAGCGACATGCATTAAAGGCAGAGGACACGTCACCCTAGAGAATTCCAAAGGGCGACGAGCGAGCGTTACGCCCTCGACACCAAAGGAGTACGAGCACTAGGTCCTTAGCAAAGACAGACATTCATAGATCCCTGACACTAACTTGAACGCATTTCAACTTTCCTCATTTGCACCCTTCGAGCTTCATTGTCACACTCAGCATGACGGGACTCCTGACTTCCGCGACAAGGCAACCCGGAATCACCAGACATGTCCCACTCCTCGCCCCGCAGGAGCTCGTGATTGTCCCCGACATTAAGAGTCACGCCCGACAAGTTCTTAAGTCCTCATTATGTCCCAGAGTTTTGGCTTGGGGGCTCTTGTTCCAGAATGGGCCTCTAAGCATGCGTCGGGAAGAGGCTCAATCAGTCGGGCAGAGATCCAACCCGACGGACAAAAGATTCACATCGTCGGGCACACCCACGACCCACTAACCGACAGTGGGGAGACTACGTCTTCCCCACGTATGCCATGTCACCCAACTGACCACTATTATCTCCTAGAATATAGGGGCAGTTGGACTAAGGGAAAGACCACACACTAGGTCTTACACGCTCCTACGCGTTCCTTGACAGTTCTTCCTTGAGCCTAGCTGATCCAGCCCAAGAAAGAACCTTTGCCCAACGATGGGGGCACATTATAAATATCCTATTTCATTAGAGGGTCGGGTATTTTGAACCTATTACTTTTATTCTATTGTACCCATACTCACTTAAGCATCGGAGTGCCTTGCAGGTACACCCCTCACCTTCTCTCAATCAACCGCCACGTTCATTGCTCAACATCTGAAAGGCCCTTCTGATCAGGTAAGATCATAAACCATATCTAGATTTAAAACTAAATCAAATATGACATGAATTATATTTTCAATAATGAGCCTAGTGTTATCCAACTGAACTATGAAGCACTCAACACGTGTAAATATAAAATTATAGTCATCATCATCACAAACTAGAGGCACCATTAGTGCGACTAGAAAATGGACAACATACATGCCACAACAAAACTTGTACGGACAACAACACATGTTGCATCATCAATGATTATAAAATATGATTACGACTATAATCAAGTTATGGATTATTTGTCAATTTTACTATAGTTTTATTTCCCTCTAATTTAAGCACATCACAGGTTTGATTATACTGTGAGAATAAATGGAAAAATATGAAAAGGCAAATAGTTACGAAGATGGATGGTATATTACATACAGCATGCTGATGCTCCTCATTCAAACAAGCAATTAAATAAAGCTCTGGTTGACTAGATGCAGTGGGGGGAAAATGTAGCTTCGATTAAAATCAAATCTAGAGGAAGAATCAACTCTATTTTAGAAGTTTCAAACACTACAAAATCATTTCAAAATCAATTTTATATCTAAAATTACTGTGCACCTTTTTCATCATATCTATAACTATTTTTTGAACTGGATAAGCTATAGTAATCAATTTAAGAGAGAGAAACGATTTTTAAGTATGTAAAGAGAGATAAAATCTAAGAGAAGACAAAATATAAAAGAAATCCTTGTCATTAAAATTTATAGAAAATGATATGATTCGCTTAGTTTATATAAGTGGAATGACCTTATCTATAAAGAAAGACTACGATATTCCTTTCCCACCCAATTTTTTATTTCGTATCAACTTTTCTTCTTGAATACTGTATTAATAAGCAGTAATAATTATACTAACACACTGTCATAATAAAAAAAATATTTTATTCAGCACTCATTAAATTGTTGAAATTTAATGTGTACTAAGTTCAGAACATGCATAAAACTCCCTCAGCCGGTCTAAAGCTTTAACATGTCTAAAAAAAAGTCCCATAATCTACTGGACTTGATTAGTACCATTGATTTATACTAATAAAGCTGTCAAAAATCATTTAAAAAGAATGAAAAGTGTCCCAAAATAATGAACATTTATGCATAAGCATTTCAAGGAGTTAACTAAAATACACAGGATCTTTCTGCTGAATCCTTAAAATTATGGAACAGCAGTAGGCTACTAATTACCAGTACAACACTTCAAAGTCTGAATTGTGTCCTGGATCTAACAAGCATTTGAAAGATTGCTGTCTGAAATTTCTCATTCCTGACAAGATTTAAGGAGAAGGGTGATATCAACAATAACATGCAACCAGATGCGTCAAAGAAGCACTAGAAAAAATTCCAGGAAATTGCAGTGTATCCATTATTCAGAATGGCACCATGTCTCTGAATTGCAACATCCTGAAAAAGAAATAAGAGACAGCAGAAAATTTGTGGCCACTTATAAAACTAGCCACCCTGCTTGTGTATTTGTATTGCACTGTATATATGTTTCTTTCTTTTAACCTAACATGAATTTGGGTGCATGAGACAAAATAACACTAGCAACCCAAAACAAAAGCATGCACTTCAGCCCAACTAGAGACTGTATAAAGAATGCCAGATAAACCCTTCCAATTGGAGGAGCTTCCTTCATTATATTCTTTCTGTTTCTTAACCAAGCCAGAAAACAACGGGACAAATGAAACACCAAACTGTGTCCCTATTGTCCTAAGGCTTGAGCTTGAACCAACCACGATTCCTACATCTGCTTCAAGTAGACAGAGTAAATCACCCACAGAATCTCCAATGTAAATGGTTAATTTCTTCTTGTCATTGTTGCGACTTTTCAATATATTATGAAAAGCTTGGACCTTGTCAATGGGAGACTCCACTTTCTTAACAATATCACCAGTGGAAACAGAACCCTCATAACAGAACTCATTAGCATGAATATCCATCTCATTTAAATCAGCTGCCCAAAAAAAAAAAGTTATAAGACAACATAAAACTAAAATATCATCAATTGACAACTTCACAAAATTTGATAGCAAAGATTTGACCAACTAAGCTGAGAACAAGGGAGCAACTACTTCAACAGAAAATCACAGGATATGCTCCAAGCAGATAAATTAAAATAAATAAATAAAAAGCAGTATGAATGAAGAACTCATAATGGCTCAAATTTAAAATTTAAAATAAATAATAATAATATAAAGTATTATCAGAGAGAAATAAATCACAGCTCATGGTAAGGAATATGTACCTGAAGAGAAAACAGACCTAATAAGGTCACCGCACCAGCAGTATGAAAGAACATGCACATTGGCATTCAAATTTTCATTCTTTACAACTTTCTTAAAAAAGTCAGTGCAACCATCTTGAAGGATCAAACGCTCTCCAGCACGCTTTATATCTTCTATATTTATACCCTTGAGAACCCCTGACTCGACAACCCTATTATTTGCCGAGTTCTCGAATTTTGAGAGTTGCTCAAGTGCCTTAGACAGTGCTTTATAATCGAAATTTTCCACTGCAAATCACACAAGGTCAAAGAAAATTAACAAAATCTATGCAAAACACACATTCTTCCTAAAGCAGTTAAGACCATAGTAAAGACAATACAAAAAAACAGCATACATCTATCAGTCGGCATAATGCTTTCGATACATTGCTCATACTCTTCTGTATACTGTTTGGATAGAATGCCCCATGTATTTCTGAGGTCAGAAGATAACATTCGAGCTGTTTGATCTTCAGGCTGATTGTCAGATTTTGGTGCTGTCACTATAGCAATTTCTGCCAAGATGGCAGATGAATCAACAACAGTGCATGTTAAATCAAAATCAGAAAAAATCATGAGATGGTCTTCTTCAGGGTTAAGTCCTTTAGTCAATGGTACTATAGTTGGCTGAAAGAGTGGTTGAGCAGTGAAGAAGTCTATTTCAAGCTTCATTGCCTGATAATAAAGCTTTTCAATGACGTCGAGTTCTTCGCCAGTCAAAGAGATACTTAGTTTGTCGAGCAAATCTTCGGTTTGCAAAGCAGATGCCTAAATTCAAATATAAGAATAACTGAGTAGATGGGGAACAAGAATACCATGACTAAATGTATATTTGACCAAGATTCAAAATTGTATCCAAGCAACCACAAAGGCTATACTGTATGGCTCTACTGTCAATGTAACAAACCTGGAAAGCATCAGAGGAATAGTTGTCAATCCATTTGCTATAAGGGTGAGTACTTTCATTGGAGACTGGAAGTTTCTTGATCTTTTCACCAAGAAAGGCATAAAGCCTCATGCAAGGACTCATGGCACCTAAAGTATAAGCAGCAATTTTGGTTTTCTCAAATGGTGTTGCGAGTTTCCCAGAACTTTTCAATCCTTCAATCTTTCCAGAGGCAGTAGCCAACAGGAAGTCTGTATACTTAACTGTTGCAGAGCTAATACCGTGCTCTTTGGCAAGGTCCAATCCCCATTCCTATACACCATTAGCATAAAACCACAATAATATAAGCTGTATGGGTGGAAAATGGGTAGAAAATTCGTAGTGTTGTTTGAAAAATTCATAGCAAGCATGAGATGAGACATTTTGTTCATTAAAACTTAAAATATTGACTTCATCTTAAACATGGAAACAACACTATAAAAGACAAAAACAACAGCATATAGGATTTAGGCGAAACCCACTTTTCCTCTCGATAAATAAATGTTCAGTACTCTTTCATTGATCCACTGGAATGGATGTTCCTCAGATCCATACTCCTCCAACCACATAAATCTTCACTATTATGCATAAAAAAATGTTCCAAATTTTTTCAAAAATTGAAAAGGAGTCCAATCAGCATTTAGCAAACAAATTATCTCATTTACTATAAGTATGCAACCCCTAACTCAAGTCACAGTTCAAAAACAAAAATGGTAGAATTATAATGAGCAAGATGAAAAGCCCTGGCCCAACTCAGGCCCATATTACCAGGAAAAATGTCTTATCTTATTTGTGGTAGAATTATAATAAACAAGATGAAAAACCCTGGCCCAATTCAGGCCCATGTTACGGATAAATGTCTTACCTTTACCAGAGAGTCGTGCAGCTTCAGCTCCTCTAAGATTTCCTTCCTCAACTGAGAAATTCCAAGCTTATCATCATCATCATCAGCACACTCTTCCGCCAACTCATACCTATGAAATCATAAAAATTCAAGGAATAAATTTAAACAGTCAAGTTACTTACACCATAACCTTTTACTAGTTTCATCTTCTCTTAAAAAAAAAAAGGAGAGGGAATAGGTCTTGCACGGTGTTCTATATTTTAAAGACCGAAACTCACTTCAATCAAATCAAATGTAAACATACAATTTCACCAAATAATCAAACTCTCCAGTTTTGGTTGCTAAGAAAACTGACAAACAAGAGGGAGGGGATGCAGACGTAAAATAAAATTTCATATGCATGATCTTTTAGTTGCACTCATTTCCAAGCTCCCCAAGTTCAATTGAACTTATTTTAAAATCACATGATTCTAGTCAAGAGATCAATTCACTTCCACCAACCAAGAAAACAAACATATTATAATTAGGGTTTTGTCAATCGCGGATAGCAGAAAATAGAAGTCAGTTAAAATTTCGCGAAGCAGCATCTACAGAAAATAGAAGTCGGTTAAAATTTAGCTAAGCAGCATCTACAGAAAATAGAAGTCGGTTAAAATTTAGCTAAGCAGCATCTACAGAAAATAGAAGTCGGTTAAAATTTCTAGGCAGCATCTACAGCGCCGCTATAGCCGCTATTTGACCATATTTTGTACTAAATAGAGTATCTCAGACATAAAACAAAATTTCATTAGCATGATCTATTAGTTGCACTCATTTCCAAAATCCCCAAGTTCAATTCACTTATTTTTAAATCACATGATTCTAGCAGAGAGATCAATTCACCTCCACCAATCAAGAAAACAAACATATTCTATTTAGTGTTTTTGTCAACAGAATATAGAAGTCAGTTAAAATTTCTCTAGGCAGCGTCTAAAGTGCCACTATAGCCATAATTTGACCATATTTTGTACTAAATAGAGAATCTCAGACATAAAACAAAATTTCATTAGCATGATCTATTAATTGCACTCATTTCCAAAATCTCCAAGCTCAATTGCACTTATTTTAAAATCACACGATTATAGTCAAAAGAGATCAACTCACTTCCACCAACCAAGAAAACATATTATAATAAGTGTTTTGTAATCGCGGATAGCAGATAATAGAAGTCGGTTAAAATTCCGTTAAGCAGCATCTATAGTTCCGCTATAGCCGCAATTTGACTATATCTTGTACTAAATAGAATATCACAGACATAAAATAAAATTTCATACACGTGATCTTTTAGTTGCACTCTCATTTCCAAAATCCCCGAGTTCAAGTGCACTTATTTTAAAATGACATGATTCAAGTCGAGAGATCAATTCACTTCTACCAACCAAGAAAACAAACATATTCCAATTAGAGCTTTGTCAATCACGGATAGCAGAAAATGGAAGTCGGTTAAAATTTCGCTAAGCGGCATCTAGAGCGCCGATATAGCCACAATTTGACCATATCTTGTACTAAATAGAGTATCTCAGAACAATAACAATTTGTTCATTCCACCATAGCCACAATTTGACCGTATCTTGAACTAAATCTTGAACTAAATAGAGTATCTCAGAACAATAACAATTTGTTCATTCCCCTAAGCTAATTAACAACATTGATTCCAATATATCTATATAGTTGTCTACAGAGATCAAGAATCAAAATCAAACATCATTTATAATTTCATCTATCTATCTATCTATCTATCTATCTATCTATCTACTTTGTTTTTGTGTAAACTTTCTGAGCAACCAAAACAAGAAAAGAATATGAAGCCTAAGAGATAAGCAAGCATATAAAAATATTTTCAATCATGAAAGAGACTTACGCTTTGGCAAAAGAACGAAGAAAATGAACATCTTGTGCGATGTAATGACGGAAGGAATCGGTCTTCAGGTTACCGGAGGCTAAAGAGATGACAAAAGGAGTGAGCAGAGCAAAGATTGATTCACGGTTGAACTTGATCCAGAAACGCTTCGCAAGTCCAGCTTCGCTATGGTGATGAATAGCTGCCATTTGGATTCGGATTGTAAACGACGATCTTGAACTGAAAGAAAGGGAGGGAGGAACGAAACTTCGAAATGAGATTGAACGGATGTTGTTGATAATCGGAAGGGTTTTGATAGGGTTTGGGAGCAACCACCGCATGCGCATCGAGGGGATAAAACACACGGTGGCGATGATTCTCTCACTCTAACGTTCTTGGTGAGTCTTGGAATTTAGAGAGAGAGAAGAAAGAGAAGAAGGAGAAATAGAATAGACGAGTGTTGCTGGTGCAACTGCTGGGTGGTCTTTCCGTTTGTTGGGCTTTCGCACGGGCTTTACATTTGGACCAAGCCCGACTTGAGTTGAAGGTTTCAGCTTACAACCCCACACGTATATCTGGCACTGCAAAAAATTTCATTTATTTTTCGAAATTCATCTCACACCTATGATTTTTTATTTTCTCGGGGGATATTGAAAATCTCAATCGGCAAAAATATTATATTTTTATCGTCAATAACAAAATTTGTTTGATTTTGTACTGTAAATTTTAAAATTTTTGATAATTGTGCAAATATTTATCTTGAAAATTTCACAATTTCCGATACAAAATAATCTGCAAATCCCTGAAATTTTTAGAATTTTTTATAGTTATACAAACTTTGATTTTCCTAGGAAATTTCAGAATTTCGGGAAAAAATAGAGAAAAAAAAGTTAAAATAATGAAATTTCTAGTACTTTTTAATCTTTTTAATTTTTTCATTTTTTTAGTGAAATACAAGGGCACAGACGACATTGTTGCTGGTAGAGCGGCCGACTAGGCTAGGATGTTGAGGCAGGGTCTTTCCAGATACGGGTTAGACGACTGGTTCTAACTAATTCACACTGGAAATGGTTGGATAGGCAGGGGCAATTTCAGGCACCTCATAGCACCTGACGTCGAGCGATTAGATCAGTTGAGCAGCTCAGAGATGATGATGAGGTTATTAATGCTCAAGGTGTTCATGACCCAACGATCTAGACAGATGCAAAACATATTGTTGTTGAGGTTGTTGATGAGGTGGTCCATCAGATGTCGTTGTTATTGATCTGGTCTCATTTGCTACTGAGATAGAGGTTACGACTCCTTCAACCGAGATGTTTGTGCACAGTGATAAAGGATTCCCAAAAGGACTCATTGACTGGTCAAGGTGGCGATAATGTGGTGTCTTCTGGAAGCCGGAACTCTACGAGAGGTGAAGCTTTGTTGAAGTACACTTCTGTCTTAATCAAAAAATAAGTGACCCCCTATTTATACAACTTTGCATTTTTTTATCCCACAAAATTGTAGGTGCAATCACAATCGTCCAAAATTAACGGCAAAAGCCTGGACGTTTAAATTTCAAACAAATAATAGTGTACATGCCAAATATATTTCTACCACATTCGAGTAATGAAAATCCACAAAAAAGGCAAAAATTGCGACTCCTCGACTATGTTGGTATGCCTTGAGCCCGATTAAAATTAATAAACCTTTTGACCAGTATCTAATGAAGTCTGGGGCTTTTATTTGAGCACCAGCGAAAGTAATACCTACTTTAAACGGCAAGGAGTATTCTAAAAATCGGATGCATAAAACTCATTATGGTAACCACCGGACTCAATTCGCTTAGGGCTCATTAGCTCGAAAATATGAACAAGTGAATGATCGCCTTATCTCAGACATGCTTGGGGATATTAAAAGAAGCATCATTGCTGAAAAAGACGTAAAGTCAGTATCTTATATCAGGACACTTACTCTTATGAATTTGGTACCCGGAAGGCTCCGCCTATATCCGAAGATAAACACACAAGGATAGAGATAAGTGAATTGAGTTTATAAAATCGCTTGGGGCTCTAATGAAAGATGTTTGATAAAAAAATCCACAATGAAAGATTTGAAAATCTATAAAACTTCCAAAAATATTACCATGTCAGTCATATGCGAACACTTTCTTCCTACAGAATCCGTACCCAGGGAGGTTTAACATATGAACCTGGGATATGTTTTATCTAAATCAGGAAAGAGAACTTAGTTAAATCCCAAAGGGATCTAGATAGCTATTGAAAATTCCTAAAGTTTGGTAGATTGTTGGGTTAAAACGAAGACCTCCGATCAATTGACTCATGAGTCAAGGATAAATGAAATCCCACTACTTTGATACTATCGAAAATAGTCTAGTCAAATGACTGGCCAAAGAACGCGATAAACATAAGTATAATCAAGGTAATCAAATCCTTTATATATACAAAGTCGGGTAAAATATATCTCTGACTTAGGAGTAATGCGTACTTATAAGATTCTAAGGCCATAAATGAATAGTTGTGGGAATGCAAAAACTTTTTACAGAAATTTAGAGCACGTAAGGTATGGGAAGAAGACCAGGTCACAATAAGTCATGTTTCAAATATATACGAAATTTCTGATGACCGAATACCACACTCTTATATCATAATTCGTATTCGGGGGGATTATGTACATGCCAAATATCTTTACAACGGATTTGTATAGTCAACAAATACCGTGCATAAATCTAGCTAGTACTAGGTCAAGTTATCTGGCCAAGTCGAGTACCTGGCCTAGCTGTCTGGACGAGTTGGTACTAGGCCCAGTCTGGTCGGGTTGGTACCAGGCCCAATTATCTGACTGAGTTTTGTTTGGTCGAGTTCTATCTGGACGAGTTGTGTTGTCGGGTTGGTAGTAGGCCAAGTTATCTGGTCGAGTTTTGTCTGGTTGAGTTTTGGTGGTCGAGTTGGTTCCAGGTGTAACACCCCATTTTTAATATTTAATCGTCGAGTATTTTGGGTATTGTGTTGGCCTTGTTTAAGGTGTATGTCTGGTTGTTTTTGTGTTGTGTCCAAGTGGGACGGGTAGAATCGTGGTGCACTTAGTAATTGCGGGTGTGCGAATAATAATAAGACTATTTAATTACTATTTATATTATTATTATTACCTTTATGAAATAATATTAGTAATATTAGAATTAAAATTAATATTGTTATTATTTGGATTTAATTAAAATAAGGGATGGTTTAGTAAAATCTCAAGGTGAGGGTTTAGAGGTGAATTAGTCAAAACAGAGAATTAGTAAAAGATTAATCGTAGAAATTTTGTGGGAAGAGAAAATGAGGCTAGGAAGAGAGAAGATCAACCTAGGGCACCAATCTTAAGGAATGTACAAGAATTTTCACACGAATTCGAGGTAAGAGGGAGAACAGATTTAAATGTAGGTGATTTAACATGATGGGTAGTGAGGGTTTCCTTCCCTCGTAGGAATTTTTGTTGTGTTATGATGTTTGTGATAAATATGTGAATATGTAATCTTTGCTGTGAATATGTGAATATGATGATATAATCTTGATGAAATTCTGATGAGACATTGTTGTTGTTCTGGATTATGTATAATTATGCAGATGTTGTTGTTGATGATGAACAGTGTGAATTTTAGATCTAGAACGAAAGTATAAACTGTATATAGTAATGTAGATGAAAGAAGGATGAAATTAAGAGTGTAAAACTGGATTAGAAATAATCATAGGTCTGGTGCGAATCACGAAAGCGATAGTTGTGAGAAACAAATCTGAAATGAAGAGGAAAAGGAAAAAAAATAGGTTTCTCGCCCATACGCGTATGGAACTGGCCAATACGCGAATGGCTGGGCGAGAATTGGGCCAATACGCGTATGAAGGGGGTAATACACGTATAGAGGGTGAAAAAGTGGGGTTCTCTGCCCATTTATGTATGCTACGCGTATGGGGCTGGAGGAAAACGCGTATGAGGGGCATATGAAGGTCGTGTGGTGCGTAATAGGCTATGTCAATATGCGTATGGCCTTGCCATTATGCGTATGACCAGAGTGTAGGGCAAAAACATGTTGTTTTGTGATTTCTATCCCGATTTCGCGTGTGTTACCGATTCTTTTGGTCTGAGGTATTGAGATGGACCTTAAGACATGTTTAATCGAGGATTAACATCGAGGATGAATTAATGATGGATTTTAGGTGGATTTAATTAGTTGATTAATCAATTAAATCGTGTGAGGTTACTATTGGTGATTTTGGGTGAACTATCGTTGTGTTTTGATCGGATGGATCGTGTAGATGTATAATATGGTGAATTATACATGATTGTATGCATTTTCATAGTCATGCAAACATTTGTTGAATTATTGTTGGGATGATCGTGCTGGATGGGCGAATACGTTCATCCGTACTCCGTTACGGATAATGGTAGGATAATCATTGTCGGATGGGCGTATGTGATTATTGGTGTTCGATTGAATGAACAAAACTTGGTACCACATGCATTGTGTCGTGTTGAGTCACATTGCATAACAATTGTTGTATTGTTGCTGCATAACTACTATTATGTTGTTGTTACGTAATTATTGTTGTATCTGTTGTTGCTTGATCATTGGTGTACTTGTTGTGTTTGTTGTTATGTGTGAGAAACTACCTTAAAGATGTATACACACCGTTTATGTTTGAATTTGTTTCTCATCCCCTTTGTTATTGTTGTTGCATTTGTGCTTCTTTGGAAGTACAAATAATCCAGGTACTTGAGAGTGTGTGGAGTCGTGTTGCTTGTTCGAGTCTAGGACGCTCTGATACGTAACACGGGATGGGGAAATTTTAGTTGTTTATTTTGTTTCTGTTACGTATCTATTTTATGAACCGAATTATTGAGGATATTTTGTTGAGAATGACATATTGCCCGAGTTGAATTAAATTGTTGTTTATTTCCGCTGTTTTAAAATAAAGAACTCATTTTGGTGATTGTTGTATGAAAATAACGTGGCATTCCACTTTGGAAACTCTGATTTTCGTATTAAAAATGTTATTTTAATTTATTTGGGAAAGTGAGGTGTTACACCAGGCTCAGTCTGGCAGAGTTATGCATGGTCGATTTATGTCTGGCCGGGTTGGTACCAGGCCAAGCTATTTGGTCGATTTATGTCTAGTCGGGTTGTGTTGGTCGGGTTGGTTGGTTATTTGGTTCAGTCACAGAACTCAAGGGATAACGGTTACGAACCATTGATGAGACAATTACATCTGGTTAATATAAAAGGTTGTTACTAAATTAATGGAGGGCGGTTACGAATGTTATGAAGTGGTTGAATGGCCATTAGACCAAGAATAACCATATATAAGGGTCCTAAAAGAGGAATAAAAGGAGGCTTTAACTACGTTCATAAGCAGAATATACACAATACGCTCATATATTCATACATGGGCTCTCATACGAGGGATAAGCAAGATCGGCATCTTGGGATAGCATATGACACCCGTATAGCTCCCAAATCCACAAAGCTACTCATACAACTTATTTTGTATATGCTCCCTCACTTAAAGGAGGAGTCATGTATCTCTGGTGTTCTGACCATTTTTGGTAGGAACAAACACTACCGAAAATTTCACTTTAGTTGAAATTTCTAGTATTAAATGCTACTTTTAGAAATTCCGATAATATTTGTAAATTCACGTTAATTTCAAAAATTCTAGTATACCAAAAATTATAAATACACTACCAGAAATTTAGTTTGTATCGAAAATTCTGATTTGTCTATCAGATATTTTGTATGGAAATTTGTTACAAATTTTTGTCAGGGGAAATTTTGGAATTTTAAAACTATATGGGGTGCCTAGTATAATTGTGGGGTGGTAAGTTAAAACCTCTTTAAGTTCAAGCTACAATTTCATATCAGTTTGTCAGCTAGAGTATGTGTTCACATGGCTCAATAAGAGTTGACATGCTTTACAGATATCTACTCTCAACGGATCTATAGTACAAGATCACATGGAAGACGTTTACATAATGGATAAAGATAATTTGGTATATCTATCTTCAAAGTCTCTTAGTACTATGCAATAACAAATACGATTATACAAGTTATCTCTTCCAACGACTATTCTTCTACAACTGCTATATAAGTAGTTGACGATTCAATATGGAATCAACAAAAAGGAAAATAAAGAAAGAGAGCCAAAAAGAAAAGAAATGTTCCATGCTTTTATCAGAATGGGAGAATAATAAGATCAACGATGGAAACACAATCTAGTATGTAAAATTTATGTTATATGTTGTAAATTGTACAAAGCTTTAAGATTTATTAAACATTGAATATCTTAGAAATCTTAAGTGTTATGATCTTTGTTATGGTTATTTTCCTTGTACATCTGATTGTAAATCAAGTACACCTTGTTGTCTATTTTTTTAAACATGTTGTTTAGTAGTTTAGAAAGAAAGTCTCTTGATATGTGTTTGGGCATCAAAGTCTCTTGTTATGAGCTTGAACCAAGTAAGTACCTTGATATGTATTTGAGCATTGAAGTCTTGATCAGTTGTTGATTAAGAAGAAGTATTAAATTTGTGGGATTTGAGCAAGGAAATCTTGGACTATAGGTCTAAGAATAAGTCTTAGATTCGTGGAATCTTAGCAGGGAAGTCTTGGACCATGACTCTGAGCAGAAGCCTTAAACCTGAGGGGTTTAAGAAGAAGTTTTGGATTCGTGGAATCTGAGTAGGGAAGTCTTGGACTGAGGATTTAAGCAGAAGTATTGAACCCGAGGGGTTTGAGCAGGAAGTCTTGAATCTGTGAGATTTAAGCAGAAAGTCTTGGGCTGAGGGTATGAGCAGAAAAGTCTTATGTTGAGGGCATAAGCAATTGTAATCATGATTTGATTATAGTAAAAAATATATTGTGCTGCAAGGGGATTAGACTACTCTCAGTTTAAGAGGAATCAGGATAAATATGTGTGTGTTCTATTGTTATTTATTTGCTTATGTTATTATTTTACTACGACGTATAATCAGAATCTTAACATGGTTTACAATCTGAACTATGTTTAAAAGCATAAGTAAAAATGAATTACACAATTCAACCCCCTTCTTGTGTATTTTCTCACATTCAGTCTTCACTAATCTTGAATAAATACAAAGCTTGCTTCAGGGAGAGGTGATTGACAAAGAATTTGGTCATATACAAACTCTCAAGTTTGCTTCACACACCTACTGCCGTTTTCTCCTTTGAAACATATGTTGGAGAACCTTATCACCAAGGCACAATGTGACGACGTTGTGAGTTTCCTCGATCATCTTCATCTTCTCTTTCTCCATTGAAGAAGCATCCATCTTATCTGATCCTTTGAACGCTTCTAACAGACCTTATTGAACTAGTATGGCTTGCATCTTCAACCGCCACAAACCAAAATCATTCACACCGGTGAATTTCTCAATCTCAACTTTGTTGACGACACTTTCTCCTCCATATTCACCGCGCCAATTTCTCATACTTTTTTATTTCTGCAAATTTAATATTTTATTATTATTATTATTATTATTATTATTATTAGTGAACTAAAAAATGTTAAGGGTTGTGAACCCTAATTGTTATTACTCTTCCCCATTTCACTCGTAGTCATTTTCTTTTTTCCCCGTATCGAATTTCAATCTCTCAATACAACAAAAGTTCTAGCGCAACATGTTTTTCATCTCTAGCACAACAAACCTTGTCTCATTTGTAACCCATCACTCACACACACACACACACACACAAATCCTCATATATGACAACTTAAATCTCCTACTAGATTTACTTCGATCTCGTTCTCCAAATTACAAGATATTCATTTTGTTTTCTTAATATATTTATTTCATCACATGAATACACCTTCTTTGATTTAGGATTTTATCATGGGTAAATTGTTTTATTTTGGAGAAGAAATAGGTCGTTAACCTAAACTAGCGGGATATTATGCTATCGCACGGGTCCTGTCTGTATTCACACGCTACGTTGTGAAACATCACTTGTCAATTCTACCACATTTTTTCAGGATCTAAATTTTGTCCAGAGTAACCAATTTAATAGGTTAATAAATCCAACAACAATAATATAGATAAATTACAAATAAAAAATTAAGACTTCTTACATATAGTAATAAAAAATATATAGTGATATCATTCAATACACAATATGTGATTCCGGTAGAATTTTTCATTCCTACAATAACATATGAGTAAATATGTCAAACTTAATTCAATGTATGAAAAATAAAATTCAAATGATCAATCTACAACTGGTATCTTATAGATTTAATATATTAACATTAAAATGATCAGTCTACGACTTATATGTAATAGATATGTTTACGTCTACCCGTTTAACATGTATGTATCATACATGCAATTCCAGTAATTACAAAAACTCAGTTGAATTCAGATGAGCCTAAAACTACAACCATGAATAAAATCATGTTTTAAATTCAAATAACATTATCTTTTAAATATTATTCAACTTTTTCAAACCTAAAATCTATAATAGTTTCCCGTCAAATATCAGTTTTATGTTTTTTTAGGAGAATTTCATAATAGAAGTTTAACTCTACAAAATTTTGTAAATTTAAAAATTTTAAATTATTTGATATTTCATTGAATAATTTTAAATAAAAATATAATAAAATTTTATTAAAAAAATTCAAACCTAAAATTTATAACAGTTTCCCGTCAAATATCTAATAGATACGTTCACGTCTACTCGTGGATCATGTTTGGATTATACTTGTAATTCCAGTAATTAACAAAACTCGGTTGAATTCAGATGAGTAAATCTAAAACTACAAACATGAATAAAATTATGTTTCCAATTCAAATAATATTATCTTTTAGATATTAGTCAATTTGTTTAAACCTAAAATTTATAACAGTTTTCCGTTAAATATCATTTTTAAATCTTCTTATTAAATCATATTTACAATTTTTACAAACCTACAATATATGACAAATCTCTGTTAAATTTCAGTTCTAAATGAATATCTAGACTCTATGGTATATTAAAACTTCAATTCTAAATGAATATTTTATCTATCTTTTGTGTAGGAGAATTTCATAATAGAAGTTTAACTCTACAAAATTTTAAATTTCATATTAGAACATTTAAAGTTATTCCATTTTTAAATTATTCATTTTTTTCTTATCTTAGTATGTTTTTTTCTTTTCACTATAGTATTTGAATTTTTCAATTATTTATTTTTAATTTATTAGAAAATAATTGTATAAATTATTATCATTTATCATTATTTTTTCATAATTATTTATCATTATTTTTTCATGACTACCAATCATCTTTTCTTTTTCATGATTACTATTTAATAAAATGTAACAATAAAAGTTACTATAAATAAAAATTAGGAGGAAGAGAAAAGATATATATAAAAACAACTATGCCTATCCTTATAAAAAAACTACATATGAAAAAGAAATTGATATTGATATTTTATGTTATTTTTCTGTTACTAATATAAATACCTATAACATATAAAGTCATACCATCTTTTAAATTATTTATTTAGAATCAAATTAACAAATAAAATTATAAAATTAAATAAATTAAATGTTAAATCAAAAAAATAATATTTAACATTTATTAGGGTAGATATAAATAGATAAAGCAAAAATCAGATCTAAGAATATTATAGGTAAATCAAAAATTAGATTACCATTTAATAAAACTTTATTTTTTATTAAAATAAAGTGTTATGATAATCATATGTGAATTTATTAATTATTTAAAAAATTTATATATAAAATAATAAATTGATTTAAATTATGAATAGATATATTACACACACAAAATATATTTTAAAAAAGTATCATAATAATCATAAATGTATTTATTAATTAATTTAAAAATATATAAATAAAATAATAAATTGATTTCGATTACTATAAATAAAATATAACAATAAAAGAGCCTATAAATTAAATACAAACAACCACAATTAATTATTGTTTACATTGAGCCTTAATGAGTTGTAAAACACTATTATTTATTTTATTATAATAAAATAATATACAATATGTATTAACAATACAAATAAAGGGAAAACGAATAGTTGTCACAAACAGACTCATAATCTTGTTTATTATATGTATTTCATTTGAACTTTTTAAATATTAATTTTAATTTATTATTTTTTCTTGACCAATTTATTATAAAATGATTTTTTAATTTTAAATAATAAAATTAAAATAATATTCTTTAATATTAAAAGTAATTTAAATTTTATTGTAAATAATACAAAATTATTACAATTTATTTCAAATCTAAAATTATAAAAAAAAATACATTAGTAGTATATTTATTACAATTAATTAAATTTAACAATTAAAATAAAAATTGAAAAAAAAATATCTTTAATATTTTATTTATTTATTTATTTATCACATCATTAATATTTATTATTATTATATAGTATTATTTTTAATTGGTCGCTAAAAAATATATGAACCAATTATATTACGTTAGTCTTATTGATATTATTAAAATTGAAACAAAATAAAATATAATTCATCCCATTTGAATCATTCACGTGAAATAGAAAAAAATTCTATTGGAATAAAATAATAAATCAAGTGCATTTAATTTTTTATGCAATTAATTCTTTATAAGAAAAGATACGAATGAGAAAATAAATTGATAAAATAGTTTTTAATTTTAAATTATAAAATTAAAATAGCATTCTTTAATATTAAAAGTTATTTTAATTTATAAAGATAAAATAATAAAAACTATTACAATTTATTATAAATCTAAAATTGAAGAAAAAATAAATATCTTCAACTATCCAAATAAACAAATAAATATTACTGAGTTTCTAATATCAATCTCAAAATCAAATGTTTCCTAAATTTAGGATGGGTCCAAGGGTAAGACGGACTTGCCCTTTACTTTGGGCCTCGTAAAAAAGATATTTTATTTTTAAAGGATATTTAGATCTCAAAAAATATATTTTATAATATATTTTGAGAATAACAAAATTTCTATCAAATTATTTAAATGACATAAAGTTAGTCAATAGACAAAGAAGCATCGAGTACTCTATAATATTTGGTGAGTTGTTGGGAATTCCTTTTAAGGTTTTAACATAGGGGAGTCAATTGTTGTGGTTTTTTCTTTAGTTATAACATGTACATGTATAAAATCATGCCTCCACCAAAAACCGCGAAAACCGCGTTCCCAACTAAGAAGTAAATCCAAATTCACATGAATAAGATATTTTAGGGCTCATGTTGTATCCATCAAAGAGCAATTTAGTTATTTAGTTATAAATATTTATTGAGAATAAGTACAACACATAACATATCAGTACAACACATAACATATTTGTCACCATGAGCATTAACCTTTGGAATTTAATGTCAAAGAGTGAGAAAGAAGTCTCACATTGATTAAAAAAGAGAAGATTGAACATTATATAAGTGAGAGAACCCACACACATATTACCTTAAAGTTTTGGATGAATATGTGGTGTGTGTCCCAAGTAGAAATGTTCCCTCGTTGACTCCCCCTGAATCGTCCAACAGTGGTATCATGAGTCTTTGGTTTCGAGTGAAACGGTCAACTTACTTGTATCGAAACCCTTCCCACAAGTGGTAGGTAGAAGGTGTTTCGTTGAAGAGTGTCAAGGGTGATACAAATGTATGTGGAAGATGTTGGGGGAAATCCAAAAATGCAACGAAATAAACCAACAAGACAATCTCTCCCAAATACCAAATGCAACGACAATAAACGAAACATATAAAACAACACAACAAGATTTTAGCGTGGAAAAACCTTCGTTAACCCGAAGTAAAAAACCACGGGACCCGTAGGCCACTTAAATCCTACACTATTATCAATCAACCGATACAAGTAAGGTTCTCTCTAACACTAGTTAGAGGCATACATAAACATCATCAAGATTTGCAATCAATCTTGGAATACAACAATGATCAAGAGAGACAAAACAACCCCAAAACACCAAGAAATCCATACCTCAAAGATGAATTAGACATACTGACTTAGAAAGCTCTGAATTCAATAAAAATCACTCAGAATATGCTCCTATGAGTCATGAACATTGTGTCAAAATTTCAGGATGATTCGACCGTTGGATTTTGCGCAATCTCCAATTTAGTGAAACTGCACAGTGCTCAAATAGGGTTGCATGATTTCACTCTTCTCTTTATTTTTCTTGTTGTCTTTCACACACAATTTGGGCCTCTACAAATAGGAGGGATAGCCCAACAAACTCCCCGAGCGACTAGTTGGAGGGAAACACCAATCTGACTTCCATACGAGAAAACTCAAACTTTTCTCTAGGCAACACCTTCGTCAACATATTTGAACCATTGTCATCAGTGTGAATCTTCTCAAGCTCCATCAACTTGGAATCTAATGCACCACGAATCCAATGATAACGAATATCAATATGATTAGACCTCGAGTGAAAGGAGGAATTCTTCGATAAGTGAATGACACTTTGATTATCATAAAACAAGACATACTTTTCTTGTTTCACACCAAGTTCTATTGTAAATTTCCTCAACCATAACAACTCTTTTGACGCTTCCATGATGGCTGTAAATTTGGCTTCGATATTAGAGAGTGCAACACATTTTTACAACTTTGATTGCCAAGCCATGACTCCCTCGGCAAAAGTCACCATATATCCCGAATTTGATTTTCGATCATCTAAGCTTCCAGCTAGATCCTAATCCATATACCCAACTAACATAGGCTTCTTGTATCCTAAAGTTAGTCTCAAATTCGATGTGCCACATAAATATATCATTACCCATTTCACGACCTCTGAATGATTTTTTCCAGGATTTGAGAGATAACGACTCACCATTCCCACGACATGAGCAATATCAGGTCTTGTACAAACCATATCATACATCAAACTACCAATGGTTGACGAGTACAAAATGTTCTTCATACTCAACTTTTCTTCATTCGTAGATGGACATAGTTTATGACTAAGCTTGAAATGAGAAGAAAGTTGAATTCTCACCGCTTTAGCCTTATCCATATTAAAACACTGAAGGACTTTCTCCACATACTTTTCTTGTGACAAATACAACTTCTTATCATTTCGATCTCGAACAATTTCAATACCAAGAATTTTTCGAGCCTCTCCTAAATCCTTCATAGCAAAAGATTCTCTCAAAGTGTTCTTCAACTCTTTAATTCTTGAAATATTTTTTCCAACAATTAGCATATTATCCACATAAATTAAGAGAATAATGAAATCGCCTTCATAGAAATTCTGGAAAAACACAAAATGACCGGCCTTAGTCATCTTGTACCAATGTTCAATCATCAACGAGTTGAACTTTTGATACCATTGGCGAGGTGCTTGTTTCAAACCATAAAGACTTTTTACCGATTTATAAACATAGTCTTCTTTGACTTTCTCTCGGAATCCATATGGTTGCTCCATGTAAATCACCATGAAGGAAAGTCGTATTCACGTCCATTTTCTCTACTTCCAAATCAAGACTAACGGCTAGCCCAAGAACCACTCAAATAGATTGCATCTTCACAACTGGAGCAAAAATCTCGCCAAAGTCAACACCTTCTCATTTCTTAAAACCTTTTACCACCAAGCGAGCATTTTTTCTTCTTTGAGAAGTACACTCATCTTGCTTAACCCGATAAACCCATTTATTCTTTAATGCTCTTGCATTTCATCATCTATGGCATCCATCCACTCCTTTTTGTTATCATCCTCCAAAACTTCTTTACAGCTTTCGGGTTTTCCAATATCAGTAAGAAAAACATACTCGTTTGAGGGGTATTGAATGGAAGGCCTTTTATCGCGAATAGACCGACTCAGCTCATTAAAAGCAATCAGTTTCTCAACAGTTTCAACCTCTTGATCAACCTCATTTTCAACAACATCTTTCATAGCACCTATATCAACAATGTCATTAGGATTTAAAACATTATCAATATTAAAATCCATACCTTGATTTTCAATTGGAACATCTTCAAAAGTGACAAGGATAGGAGAAATATTAATTGAGTATGTATCAACCATTTCTTCATCTTCAAAAACCGTATCTTTATTTTCAACTTTGTCAATTTCCCCAATGGTATAATCCTCCATGAATACGACATCACGACTACGAATAAGTTTTTGTTGAACCGGATCAAAGAATCAATACCCAAACTCATCAAGTTCATACCTAACAAATACATATATTTTTGACTTCTCATCAAATTTCGATCTCTCATCCTTCGGAATATGCACATAAACCATGCATCCAAACACCCGAAGATGGTTGTCGGTAACATCTTTACCACTCAAAACATGATTTAGAACATCAAACTTTAACGAAACACATGGAGTGAGGTTTAAAAAGTGTACAACCATGCTCAATGCTTCTCCCCAAAAATAGTTCGGCAACATTGATTGAGAAAGTAAACATCTCACTCTTTCCACCAAAGTTCTATTTATTCTTTCGGCTAACCCATTCAATTGCGGTGTCTTTGGAGGAGACTTTTGATGACATATACCTTGATCTTGATAATACTTGTCGAAAATATACTTTCCCCCGTTATCGGTTCAGATACACTTGAGTTTTTTACCAGTTTCTCTTTCAACCGATGCTTGAAATTACTTGAAAGGATCTAACACTTGATCTTTTGTTTTCAATGTATAAGCCCATGTTTTTCGAGAACAATCATCAATGAAACTCACAAAGTAATATGCACCACTAAGTGATTGTGTCTTTGTCGGACCACGCACATCATAATGTACTAAATCCAACACTTTTGATTTCCTCTTTGGTTCAGATGACATAAAGGAAACTCACATTTGCTTACCCGCCAAACAATGTGAACACTTTCTCAACTTTGTATCGGAAACTCCATTCAACACAATCTTCTTTGCCAAAATGTTCAAACCTCTTTCCCTCATATGACCAAAACATTTGTTCCATAATTCTGGTGAGCTATCATTGTCACAAGTGTTGATGTAGCACTTCGAAACCCCAAGTTGGACGACATACAAGTTCAAATTCCTTTTTCCTTTAGCAACCACCATTGAGCCTTTCTTTAACTTTCACTCATTTCCCGAAAAAAGAATTATCATATCATTCGTTATCCAGCTTTCCAACAAATAAAAGATTAAATCGAAGTTTCGGAATGTGTTTCACACCTTTGAGAACTAGAGATGTCCCATTGCTAGTTTCGACACAAATATCTCTCATTCCTATGGCATTAGCTTGCCCATTATTTCCCATACAAACAACCCCAAAGTCATCGATCTCGTAAGTTGAAAAAAGATCACGTCTCTAGGTTGAATGAGTAGAAGCCCCATTATCAACCAATCAACCCATCACATCACGATATATTGACATTCTTAATACAACTATCACAAAAAATAAAGAAATCATAAACAATATCAACATTTTCATTATTGTTACTTTCCTTTTTATCGTTGTTGTAGCTTTTCTTCTTGTTTTCCCTTTTCAACTTACGACAATACCTTTTTATCTATCATTTTTCTCACCAATAATGACACTCAATATGAGAGAATCTATTAGAGCCTCATTGTGATTTACCACGTGAAGTTCCACGATTACTTGAATCTCTACTTTTATTTCTCTCCCTTGATTCAATAATTAACACCTCAGAATGTGAAGAAGAACCTTGTGACTTATGCCTAAACTCCTCATTCAACACACTAATTTTAGCCAAGTCCATTGAGATGATAACATTCAAATCGGAGTTAGACAAGGATGTCCTAAAAGTCTCCCAAGAATTAGGCAAAGTACCAAGAAGCCATAAACCTTGAATTTTAATATTCATTCCGACAATTGATTTATAATTCCTTGCAAAATGTCAAAGTGATCGGTCATTGGTGAACCATCATTATACCTCAATGACATTAATTGCTTGAACAAGAACAACTTATTGTTTCCCTTCTTTCTTGCATACAACTTCTTAAGTTTGGTCCAAAGAGAGCGAGAACGAGTCAATGAGCTCACATGATTCAAAACATTAACATCCACCCATTATCAAATATAACCACAAACTTGTCTATGCAATAAAGTCCATTATTCATCACTCTTTTCATCGGGTTTTCATTAGGGAAAACTGGGAAGTGAAATCTTTCACATAAAGCAAATCTTTCATTTTTCCTTTCCAAACATTATAATTGGAACCATTCAAACTCAATATCCTAGATGTGTTCGTCTCCATCGTTACACAAATCAAACAGTGACTCTAGATACCACTTGTTGGGAGGATATCCACAAACACAATTGAATAAACCAACAAGATAATCTATCTCAAATACCAAATGCAACAATAATAAACAAAACACATAAAACAGCACAACAAGATTTTAGCGTGAAAAATATTTGTTAACTAGGAGTAAAAAACCACAAGACCCGTAGGCCACTTAAATCCTTCACTATTATCAATCAATGGGTGCAATCAAGGTTCTATATAACACAATTTAGAGGCATACATAAACATCATCCAAATTTGCAACCAATCTTGGAATACAACAATAATTAAGAGAGACAAAATAATCCAAAAACACCAAGAAATTCAGACCTAAAATATGGACTCAACGGACCGACTTAGAAAGCTTCGAATTCAATTAAAATCTCTCAAAATGTGATCCTATGAGTCACAAACATTGTGTCAAAACTTCAGGATGATCCGACCGTTAGATTTTGCGCAATCTTTAATTTAGTGGAACTGCACGATGCTGAAATAGGGTTGCGAGATTTCACTTTTCTCTCTATTTTTCTTGTTGTCTTTCACACATAATGGATAAATTAACATAATTCTATTTGTTGGATAGTAACAAAGGCATAGAAACAAATGGGTCACTAACCCACATCAATTTTGGCCTCTGCAAATAGGAGGGATAGTCTAACAGAAAAGAGAGCTTCCACTTGAGGGAAAACAATGTGCATAAACTCACACTTGAAGGGGAGTGTTGAGAATCAAGTGTGAGGAAGAAGTCTCACATTAATTAGAAAAGGAAATATTGAGCTACTATCACCTTAAAGTTTTGGGTGAATATGTGGTGCGTCTCTCACAAAGGTGTGTCCCAAGTAAAAATACTCTCTCGTTGACCCCGCTGAATCGCCCCAACAATATATATATATATATATATATATATATATATATATATATATATATATATATATATATATATATATATATATATATATATATATATATATATTATAAAACAAAATATCATGGTCAATTATATTATAGAAAACATAAACATGATTGTCATGGTTAAAAACTATTGATATTTCTGACCTGACAAACAATTGTGGTACATTTTCATTGAACAACAACACAATTAAATGTGGATTATGATATGTTATAAATGATTTTGTAATATTTTTTTAAAATAATATATATATATATATATATATATATATATATATATATATATATATATATATATATATATATATATATATATATATATATATATATATATATATATATATATATATATATATAAACAAAACAAAAAAGAATTGATAATAATAATTTTCTCACAACAAAAAAATTTATATTATTATTTTTTATATTTCATTGATTGTTGTCATTTTTTAATTTTTAACTTTTCTCTCTAATTTCAACTAAGCTTCCTTTTATCTTCATAATTTGTTATTTCATTAATTTATGTTGTGAATCTATGTTGGCAAGAACAAACCAAAATATAAGAAAGATTGAGTTTCTTAAATAAACAAAAGAAACCCTATTATGTTTTACGAAAGAGATCGTTTATAGTAAGCCTTTCAGCCAAATCATTTTGTTAAGGAGTACCTGCAGTTGTTTTGTATTTTGCAATACTAAACGCAACACAATAGTTGTTGAAAGCCTCATTGAAAAATTCAAGACCATTGTTGGTCCTCAACCTCTTGAGCTTCCTGCCAGTATGGTTTTCGTTCAGAGTCTTCCAACTTTTGAAAATTTCAAAATTATCTTCCTTAGTCTTTTGATGAACACCTATAACTTTTTGGAATAATCATTGAAATTCTGTGACCAGGTATGAGATGTTTAAACACTTGACAACTTAACCAAAAACTTAAAGTGCAGGAAAATTAAACAACACAGTAATTTGTTAACCCAGTTCAGTGTATAACCACACTTACATCTGGAGGCTACCAAGCCAGGAGAAAATCCACTATAAGTAATATTAATTCTAGACTTAAACCACCCAGTTTAATCTTTCACTTAATATCTACCCAATGCAATTTCTACCTAAGACACAACTTAGATATGAGTACCAACTCACTCCCCCTCAATCACACAGTGATCTTGTTTACAAGTTTAATAAAATTGAAGTCATACTTCAAACAAAAACAGCTTGATCTTACTTCACAGTTTCAATCAAGACACAAATACACTTTTGCTTAAAAGCTCATAAAGTGGTACAATAAAAACAACCTGCTATTAAAACACAAAACACCCTATTTTATCTTCTTAAATTCGTACTCAATTCTGAGAGTTTCTGTTGATTAAATAGGTGTATGGATTTTGGGCTTTCTGTAGGTTTATCCAACCCTGAAACGCATGCAGCTTCCACCTTGAATTAGGGTTTGTTACTTCCTAGATTCTAGGTGATTCAGTTCTTCTGATTATGCTGAAGTCTCATAACAACACTCCCTACAGATGCGCCTTATTCTGTTTTGTCCATCCATTATTAATTCCAGATAACTTTCCTTAAATTACTCAGTTCTGTTAGTCATTAATTAATTCTGGTAGCAGGTTTGAGATGTCACAACATCTGTTGGGACATCCTGAAAAACTGAACTTAAATCATTAACTGATACAATGTCACAACATCTGATGTGACATCCTGTAAACTGAACTTATATCATTAACTGATACAATGTCACAACATCTGATGTGACATCCTGTAAACTGAACTTATATCATTAACTGATACAATGTCCCAACATCTAGTGTGACATCCTGAATTAAGTTCATTTACTTATACTCTGTTTGATAATGTCCCAACATCTGATAGGACATCCTGAACTGAATTCAACATTTCTTGTTGGTCAAAAATTCTGCCAATTCTAAACATCTACAAACTCCCCCTTTGGCTAATTTTTGGCTAACATAATTTTCTGGTTATCAAAGTGCAGCAGAAGTTCTTTTATCAGAGTATAGCAGTTCTTTTCTGTTGAGACATGTGTGAGTTTACTCCCCCTCAAACATACATGTATTCAGACTTGTTGCAACAGAAATTTTCATTAACATCACAGATTTAGTTCAGAAGCAAACAGAAGTTTTTCATTAATAACTAAACAGCATCATACATTGTTGTTGTTGTTCTCCCCCTTGTTAGACATAAATTTGGGGCCAAAGTTACTAAGTCAATATTACAATGCAGAAGCTGTCATTACATATTCCTCACATACAATTTTCACTCAGACTCCTCATAGTCAGTTTCTTCCTCTTCCTCAGTCTCCTCATCAGAAGTAGAAGTTTTCTGAGCACTTTCTTCAATCTCCAGCCTTTGGATAATCTCCTCAAGCTTCTGCTTCCTTGCATCCAGTTCTTTGCAAGTGCTCTTCAGTTCAGCAATCAATGCATCTTTGGAGATTGGAGACTTTGCCTTTGAAGGACCAGCAGATGTCCCAGAGGGAGCTTCAACATCAGCTGCATGATGACTCAGGAACAGCTTGTAGTGGAAGGCCAGAGGGCTTTCTCTTTTGCAAATTGTGTCCTTCTCAGTGAGGATACCAGGATACTGACTCAGCATTATTCCACACAGCAAGGAAGGGAAGGCAATTGGCAGCTTTGTTGCAGATGATCCAGCATGCTTCAATGTCTGATCAAAGATATAAGCTCCATAATCCAGCTTTGTTTGGGTGCCCACAACAAATATGAACCTGCCCAATCCAGTTGATATTGAGGATGTATGGTTGGTAGGGACCCAGTTTGTTGTGCCAATCCTATTCAGCATGACATATTTCCTTGTCAGCATGCTAACTGAGAGCTTCCCTTTAACTGGTCAAGCCTTGACCTGGTTAGCAGTGATAACCTTGCAAACCTGGTTATCAGTCTTCCCTAACTCATTTGGACCATCAGATTCTCTTCCAAGGTAGTGGTTGATAACCCTAGGAGAGAATTCTACACACCTTCCTCTTACATATACTTTTCTAAAGTCAGCAGACTTACCATCAGCACAATCTTCTTGGAGGTTGACAATGAATTCCTTGACAAGCAACTCATAGCAAGGAGAGAAGTTGGAGACAGTTTTGAAAAGGCCAACAGAAGAAATGAGATCAATTAACTCTGTGCATTCAAGTGCATTACTGCTCAGCTCTCTTTCAAGTGCTACCCTTCTTTGATAAACAAACTTCCATCTATTCACACTTGAAACATGATGAAAGGATATGTTGTCCAAAGGAGCTTCTGGAACAGCAGTTGATGACCTTGAGGGTGCTGGTTTCTTCTTTGGTGGAGATGTTGGGACATCTTCTTCAACATCTGAATCTGGAGGAGTGACAACTTTCCTCTTTTGAGTTTGCACCTTGCTCCATTGTTTTGTAGGACCAAAGACAACTTTAGCTTTGTCCTTCTTTGGTGTAGCTTGCTTCTTCTCAGGAGTTGCATGTCATGCATTCATCTTTTCTTTCCTAGTCCTAAGCCTTTTGGCTATGCTAGGGTTTACAGAAGCAATGATTTCTGTATCAGAATCATGCTCTAAGTTCACAACAGGAGGAGGTTGAGCAGTCTCCTCTTCAGCTGGTGGATCAACAGAGGTTTGATCTTCAGTGGAGGCCTTGTGCTGGTCCTCAGATGTATCATCAGCAGTATCAGATGAGACCTTTTGCTGGTCTTCAGATGGTTCAACATTTATTGGGACCTTTTCAGCCTGAGTTTGTTGATCTTCTTGTGGAGCTGGCATGGTGTTCAGAGGGAAAGATATGCCACTTACCACTCTTTGCTCAGATAAGATCCTGTTTACCAGCTCCTTTATGGAATCATCCACATATACAGAAGCTTTTGGAATGGTGTTTGATGATGAAGGCATGCCTTTGGCCTTGCTGAAAACAGGGTCCTTTCCCTTTTTCACAGTAGGGGTTCTTGGCTTTTGAACAAGAGGAACACTTCCTCTGATTTCGTCCATTGGAGTTGAATCCATGGGTACCACAGAAATGGGGGTTGCATGCACCACATCTTCCTTGTTGAGGATTTCTTCAGAGATGTTAGGGTTTTGGTGATGAGCCATTTTGAGAATGTGGTGAAGAAAAAGATTGAGATTGGTTGAGTTTGATGATCTCTGAGAGTTAGTTATAGCAAGCAAGTTGTTGAGAGAGAAAGATGAGAAGATGAATAGCTGAACTTGAGCTGATATTCTTATAAGAGCCGTTACTTGGAGAATTTCTAGGAGTGGAATACACAAGGTGCTTGACCAGACTGGTGTTGCCATCTGGTGATCATGCCACACGATGTCATATGACATGTTGGCACATTTCCATAACTGCTAAATTTCACATAAGCAGATTCCCAATTTACCCCTTAGGTTTTCAAATTGGGTAGCATCCAAGGCTTTAGTAAATATATCAGCCAATTGCAGATTTGTAGCTACATGTTCCAATGAGATCACTTTTTCTTCTACAAGATCTCTGATGAAATGGTGCCTGATATCAATATGCTTGGTCCTGCTATGTTGGATAGGATTCTTTGATATGTTAATAGCACTTAAGTTGTCACAGTACAATGTCATGACATCTTGTGGGACATTGTACTCAGTGAGCATTTGCTTCATCCAAACCAACTGTGAACAACTGCTTCCAGCTGCAATATATTCAGCTTCAGCAGTAGATAAGGATACACAATTTTGTTTCTTACTGAACCAAGAAATCAAATTGTTTCCTAGAAAGAAGCATCCTCCTGAAGTGCTTTTTCTGTCATCAGCACTTCCAGCCCAATCAGCATCACAGAAGCCAGTGAGAATTGGTTTGCATCCATGAAAGTACATTATGCCATAGTCACAAGTACCATTAACATATTTCAGAATTCTCTTGACTTGGTTAAGATGACTAACTTTTGGATCAACTTGATATCTTGCACATACACCTACTGCAAATGTTATGTCTGGTCTGCTAGCAGTCAGATATAACAAGCTTCCAATCATGCTTCTGTATAGACTTTGATCTACATTCTCACCCTTGTCATCTTTAGTCAGCTTTAAATGTGTGGGGGCAGGAGTTCTTTTATGAGTAGCACTGTCCATCCCAAATTTCTTGACTATGTTCTTAGCATACTTGCTTTGGGAAATGAACATGGAGTCCTCCATTTGCTTTATTTGCAGTCCAAGAAAGTAGGTTAATTCTCCTACTAGGTTCATTTCAAATTCAGATTCCATCTGATTGACAAAATGTTTGACCATCCTGTCTGACATCCCACCAAAGACAATGTCATCTACATATATTTGAGCAATCATGACATTTCCTTATTCATCTTTAACAAACAAGGTTTTGTCAATTCCACCTTTCCTGTACCCTTGCTTGATAAGAAAAGTAGTCAGCCTTTCATACCATGCTCTTGGAGCTTGCTTCAAACCATAAAGAGCCTTCTTTAGTTTGTATACATGATTTGGACAGCTTGGATCAACAAATCCTTTAGGCTGTTCTACATATACCTCTTCATTAAGATATCCATTTAGAAAGGCACTTTTCACATCCATTTGAAATAGCTTGAACTTCAAGATACAAGCAATTACTAAAAGTAGTCTGATTGATTCAAGCCTTGATACTGGTGCAAAGGTTTCGTCAAAGTCTACTCCTTCAATTTGTGTGTATCCTTGAGCTACAAGTCTAGCTTTGTTCTTTGTAACAACTCCTTGTTCATTTGACTTGTTCTTATACACCCATTTAGTGCCAATCACATTTATGTCATCAGGTCTAGGAACAAGATTCCACACTTCATTCCTTGTGAATTGACCTAATTCCTCTTGCATAGCACAAATCCAGTATTCATCAGTAAGAGCTTCCTTGATGTTTTTAGGTTCTATTTTTGAAACAAAGCAGGAACCTGAAATCACTTCTCTTGATCTAGTGCTTACACCTCTGTTGGGATCACCAATTATCAAATCTTTGGGATGATCCTTCTGGATTCTGATGGAGGGAGGTTTGCTGGATTGTTCTGTCCTTGCATCAGTTTGAGTGAAGTCAGAATGATCATGTTGCACCCCAAAATTTGCCCTCACAATACAAGACTTTGTGTACTATGAAGGTTCACAAGGTTCACAAGCTTCCCAATACTTACAAGACCTTTCATGATGTTCATGAAGTCTACAAGTCACTTCTTGAAGGTTCACAAGGTTCACAAGCTTCCCAATGCTTTCAAGACCTTTCATGATGTTCATGAAGTCTACAAGTCACTTCTTGAAGGTTCACAAGGTTCACAAGATTCACAATGTTTACAAGACCTTTCATGAGGTTCATGAAGTCTACAAGTCACTTTATGAGGTTCACAAGGTTCACAAGGTTCACAATACCTCCCATGAGGTTCACAAGACATTTTATGATGGTTCACAAGGTTCACAAAGTTCACAATAGGTCAGAAGAGTTGACAATTCCCTCAGACAATGCACCTCCTAAGCAGTGCATCCAAAACTAGGGTTTTGACTTTAATCAGGCTAAATGGACTTCCAAGACTTCAAGTGAGCTTCATAACATCTTATATGTGTGTAAGAACCCCCATGACAAGTTTCAAGACTTTTCTCAAAAGTTTGCTCAGTCAGATGATCAGATAAGTCAAAATCAGTCAATGCAGTTAAAAAGTCAAACTGAGGTCAACTGTGGTCAAACCAAAGTCAAACTTCATTTTTTTTGCCAACATCAACTATATGAAGTAAAATTCATCATTTGATCAAGGGTTGATCATGATTCATCAAGGAGATTCCAGATCATCAAGAATCAGGAGTTTCTAAATTAGGGTTTTCTCAGTAAAAGTCAACTGAACTTTGACCAGCCATAACTTTCACATTCTTCATCAACAAGTCTCCATCCAAATCTCATTTTGAAGTAAATTTAATTCTCTACAACTTTGTGTCTCACAAGCCAAGCCCAAAAATGCTTCATTTGGAAGGTATGAGCTAAGACATTATAGGTCCTTTTGAAGGTCAACAAAAAGTCAACAACTTCAAAAGGGCATAACTTGAGATTGGTAAATGATATGGACATGAAACCAGTGGGGTTGGTTAGAGGATTCTTCAAGCTTTCCAAAATGTCCAAGAACACCCTCATACCATTAAAATTGAAGGATATGTGCCCTTGCAAAGTTGGGAAATTTTAGGGAAGTTTATGAAGCAAATGGAGGTTTAAAACCAAATTTTGTCAAGTGGGCTGAACTTTTAATGACCCAAAGCAATCCATGACATCATGCACGAAAATTCTATGATATTTTCATAATTTTTATTTTATTTAATTAATTTATTATGATTTTTTATACTTAAAATCACTTTAAATTTAAATAAAATATTAAATATGAAGATTAAATTTTATTTTTGGTTCTAGAAAGTCATGAATTCAGCATGGAACAAATTGATACAAGAATAACATTGATTGGCTTGAAATAGAAAGTGTTGATGCAAAAATATTGAAATTTCAAAGCTTATCATTGTGAATCTTTTTGAATCAAATCTTATACACAACCATTCAATTTTTTAACCTAAATACATCCTCCTATAAGTACTTAGTGTAACCCTAACATGAACTCACGGATTTGCAGCAGCCAAGCATCATATTCAAACTTCAAATTTCTCACAAAAACTCAAATTCGATTTTTCAATTTCAGCCATTCAACAGAGGTTTTTAAGGTTGAGAAAGTTTCTTTGAGGTTGCTTGAACATGTTTGAATGACCATACGCATCAAAAGCATCATAAAATCATGAATACCGAATTCACTTTTGTCTTGCAATTTAAATTTTCGAATTCACTAATATATGCATTATGAATTGTTTTTGATGACTGATATGTGTTTGTTGTGATGCCTAGAATGATTCTGGACGTTTGGATTGAAGTTTCATGGCTTATTCGAGAGAATGTCATTATTAGGGTTTTGACTTTGAATTTGGGGTCAATCAATTCGTGGACCATAAGAGGCTTCCAAAAGGATTTTTGAATTCTATAGGACCTGGGCTTTAATTCCCCATAAAAATTATGGATTAATTGTGTGTATTTCGCATCCTATGAGAATCGCAGGTTTTGTTACAAAAAAATTTCGCAGGAAATTGCATAGCAAAAATCGCAGGAAATTTCGCATGGCTGGAGGTTGAAGATGACTGTGTGGCAGTGTACGATTGGACAAAGTTGAAGACGGTGGAATACACACAACAAAAGGAGCTGGTGTTGGACTATTCTCACAAGCATGCAGCTTGTCCCAGTGGTTGGAGGCGTGTGTGTATAGGGTTTGGTCTTGGGTTCGAATCCTGGCTTCCCAATGTTTTTCTTATTTTTTCAGTCTTTTCATTAAACATTATATATTATGTTTGGTTGTCATTGTATGAACAGACGCGCTCACCCAGCAGGATTGGTAAGGTACTTGTGTGATGTTTGAGAGGTCCTGGGGTCGATTCTCCCTCAGGCCTTTTGTTTCTTTTATTTTTCTGGACTTTTTGTGACAAAGGAACAAAACCAATTGCATTCTCTCTTCTATTGCCTGTGCGCATGGTAGCCTGGTGGTTGTTGTTGTTGCTGGCAGACAGGATGTCATGGGTTCAACCCCAGCCAGGTAAGTTTTCATTCTTTTTTCTTGTATTTTGTTTGTTTCAAATATTTTATTATTAAATTATATATAGTTTTGTATATATATTATATATCTAAATAATTCTAAAATAAAATATATGTATATACTATGTATTCTTTTCAAAATTCTAAAAATTTATTTTCTAAATTCAAAAATTAGTTTTTATTATTATTATAAAATGTATATATGTATTATTTAGTTAAATAAATTATAATTATAAAATAAACCCTAATATATTATTTTCTAAACAATTGAAAAGAAACCTAATTTTCTCTTATGATTTAAATTTCTAATTTTTGTAAATATAATTATTATGTACATATTTATTTAATATAATTATAATCAAATTTTTTTTTAATATGTAATTGTTTCTATACTTTGCCCATAATCTAAATTTTATAATTTTTAAATATATGTGTTTAAAAAATAATGCCAATTTAATATTGTAATTATAATTTTTTATATGTTTATAATTAATTTAACTTTTATAAGTTGCATATAATTTTAAATTTTATAATTAAATTGTTCATATTTCCTTAATAATTTCTAATTCTTATTTATTATTTTATTTTGTTTATTATTATTACTAATCATGTTTATTACTAATTTATTTACTTTTTTTAATTATGCTTATTATTATTATTTCACTAACCTTATTTATTTTTAATTATTATTACTAACCCCTATTATAATTATTCTTGCTTATTTATTTATTATTTTTGCTTATTTATTTATTTTGCTATTTATTATTAATTGCTTATTATTATTATGTAAATGTTCCTGGATGTAATTTTTGTAAATATTTAATTTTTATGCTATGGTTAGTAAAATAGGGAGTGTAAACATGTATTATATTTAAAATTGAATTTAGGTCATTTAAATTATAAGATAAATATTAAATTGAATACTCACACACGTAAGTCGATTTTTAATCGCCATCTCACTTTCTAGGGCTACCTCTCAATGTTGCCTAATCATAAGGTCAAGTGGGGTGTATAAAGCAAAGTCCCTTAAAAGAAAAGTCATCAAGTCCCTTAAATGGTTGCCTTCATAAAAGATCTTGTCCCTTTCGAATAATGATGATAGTCCCTTTGAATTGCTTATACACCCCACAGTTGCCTACATAAACAGATGTCCCTTACTTGTCCCTTACATCCAAGGTAATGACTACCTATTCCTTAATAATAGGGATAGTCTTACCATTTAAAGGATAAAGAACAGAAAGACTTAAACTTTAGGGTAGGTTCCTCATAGTTGCTTGCTCACTTCATTTAAAAACTTTTCAAACACTTCACAAATTTCAAACAATTTTCAAACACAAGTTTTTTACGCATCCGTACATGGATCATTATCAAACTCTTATGAAAATTTCTATTCACACACTTCACATTTTCAAAAACAATTCAAAGTGAGCTAAGTAACTAAGAGCCCATGGATAACCATGGATGTAAAGGGTGCTAACACCTTCCCTTTACATAACCTACCCCCCGAACCCAAAAAATCTTTTAAGGTCTTTCCTGTTCTTTTATGCCCTTTCCTTTTGGATAAAATAAAAGTCGGTGGCGACTCTTGCTATCCGCAACACATAACTAAAAGTCAGTTCTCCCACCGTGTTACAGAACTGGCGACTCTGCTGGGGATTTAAATTTAAGAGGGGTACCCTTAGGAATTAGATCACTTTAAATTGTTTGCCTTGTTTGCTTTATATTATCTTGTTGGGGTGCTCTTATGTGTGAAAGGTCCTAACCCGGATCTAGTGTACCTTAGGTAAATGGCAATAGACCAAGGAAAATGTACGACGTATATCGATACGGTTGATCTGGTGGCCATAGTTAGTGCGACTTCTTGGTTGGTGCTTATGTTCCTTAAGTCAAGTTGAGGATAATATAAGGCTGCCATATGTTGTCAATGCACTAACTAACTTTTAGAACCCTAGTTAACTCATCTTGGCCTTTAGAAAGTAGTGAGGTAACCGGCTTTGGTGCAGACTGAAGTTGGTTGACACTCGATACTACGCTCATTGAGATCTTAAACTTGGAGGGTTTTGGTTGGCAAGTAAGTTGCCTTCTGAACAACCACCCTTGTGAAGGATCAATGATATTGAGATCCCTTAGAACCTGGTTACTTTTGTAGGACAGGATGAACCATCTAACTTCAGGGGAGGGTACTTACCTTTGAACCTCATGCAAGCCTTTAAACCTAGGGCTATTGTGTGACTTGTTTGTGTGTGCCACATGTTTGTGATTGAGCATAACATCATGACATCATCATGCATCATAAGCATAGCATTTTCACTAACCATTTCAAGGACCAAAGGATTTATCTTTGTTCTTTGGTTGCAGGTCATGGCTTCTGCTCGTAGAAACACCATCAGGATCAACTTTGTAGGGATACCTCCTAAGCTTAAAGAGTTGGTTTCTCAAGTGTCTGATCATTCCCAGTTTATCAAGAGACATGGTCACCTACTGGATCTAGTCACTTCAGGATTCAATGAAGACATGATGAGTGTCCTATTTCAGTTCTTTGACCCTAAGCACCATTGCTTTACATTCCCTGATTATCAGCTGGTTCCTACCATTGAGGAGTTCTCTAAACTTCTGGGTATACCTGTTCTTGATCAAAGACCCTTCACAGGTTTGGAGAAGGAGCTTAAACCAGAGGTTATTGCTGCAGCTCTACATCTGAAGAAGTCTGACATTGTTCTAGAAACGAGAAGCGGAGTTAAGGGTATTCTTGCCAAGGTATTAATGGATAAAGCTCAAATGTTCTTGAAGGCCATGAGCTATGATGCTTTTGAGGAGATCTTAGCCTTGCTGATATATGGTTTAGTATTGTTCCCCAATCCAGATCAGTTCATAGATGTTCATGCCATCAACATTTTCCTGAGTCACAATCCAGTGCCTACATTGCTTGGAGACATTCTACATTCTCTTCACACCCGTACTACAAGAGCAAGAGGAACTTTGATGTGCTGCATACCTTTGCTTTCTAGGTGGTTTATTTCTCACCTTCCTCGCTCAGTAATGAAGAATGAGCAAGGGTTCAGATGGTCCAAGAGGATCATGTCACTTTCTCACTCAGACATCCATTGGTGCTCCAGATCTATGGAGAATATCACTATCATTGACCGTTGTGGGGAGTTTCCTAATGTGCCACTTCTAGGCATAAGAGGAGGCATCACCTACAACCCCTCTCTAGCTTTACGACAGTTTGGTTACGCTCGAAGCGATGGTCCACATGACATGTTGATTCAGGGCATTGTGTTTGACTACGACAACGATCTTCAGGGTTACCGTCAGAGATTCATACGAGCTTGGGGAAAAGTAAACAGGGTTGACAGCAAGACACTGGAGCCTAAGTACACTATTCCTATGGAAGCTTATCTCAGATGGGTGCGATCTCGTGCTCAGACTCTCATGATGCCATATCTTGCCGTCCTACCAGTTACCATGGAACCTGTTGCTGAAAGAGACACAACTTATACCATCCTTCACCCAGACATGCCTACTGATATGGGAGACTTGCAGAGATCATGGATCCAACTGAAGGAGCAAAGGGATACTTTCGAGGCTCATTACAAAGCAAGCCAAGAAAGAGTCCTAGAACTAACAAAGCAACTTCACGAGGAACGGAACCTCAATTCATACCTCAACACAAAGAGGAAACGTCCATGGGAGACTTAAAACCCCATCTTTTGTACTTATTTCATTTTATTTTTTGTAAGCCCAAGAGGCAAAACAAAGTTATTACTAATAAAAGTTTACTTTCGTGTTTGTTTAAACAAATTTAAATCCTGCGGTCCTTGAAAACATTGCATATGCATTCACTTATCATTTCATTACATCACAGGTTTATAATTGTAGACAGGTTTCTCATCTTCTCGCTGTTTATTTCAGCAATGGCTCTTGAACAATCAGTTAAGGATCTCCAGACACAAAATGCACAGTTCCAAGAGCTGATCTTGAACCTGTCCAAGGGGCAGGATGAATTGAAGGCACTGCTGGCCAAGAAGACTAAGAAGACTAGAAGGTCAGCTGGTTTGATCAACATGGGAAGAAGGTTCAAAGGTCTTGCCAAGACCAAAGAACCAGCTGAAGATTATAAATCTGAGGAATCTGAAAAAGAGGGAGGCAGTCTCCACAACACTATGGGGGACTCTGATTCTGAGGCTAACTACTACCATGAGCCTAATGAAGACAAATTCAAGATGCTGGTGGATAGGATGGATGCTATGGAGTTACAGAAATCATCTGGGCTAGATTTTGAGGATTTGAGTTTGATATCTGGGGTAGTCATACCCATTGGTTTCAAGGTTCCTACCTTTGTTGTTTATGATGGGGTCTCTTGTCCCAAGCTGCATCTGAGGTCTTATGTCAGAAGAATTCAACCTCACACTACTGATAAGAAATTGTGGATCCATTTTTTTCAAGAGAGCTTATCTGGAGCTCAGTTGGAGTGGTATTATCAGTTGGAGAGTGTCAACATCAGGGACTGGAATGATCTTGCTGAAGCTTTCTATAAGTAGTATCAATACAATGCTGACTTAGCCCCCACTCGCATGCAGCTGCAAAGCATGTCTATGGGTGCCAAAGAAAGTTTCAAGGAGTATGCTCAGAAGTGGAGAGATTTAGCTGGAAGAGTACAACCCCATTTAACTGACAGGGAATTGGTTGATATGTTCATGTGTACGCTGAATGGTCCTTTTTACAGTCATCTCATTGGAAGCTCATCATCTGGCTTCACTGAGTTGATAATGACAGGAGAGCGAGTAGAAAATGGTATAAAGAATGGCAAGATCCAAGTGGGCACTTCTTCATCAGGTGCTGCAAAGAAGCCTCCCACTGGGAAGAAAGAATCCAATGTTGTTTATGGTCAACCTGATCGTAATAGAAGGCATCAATCTGTTAGTGCAGTTCATATTTCAAATCCAACTCCTGCAACAACAGAGCAGCCACAGGGCAACCAACAGAGGGCTAGAAGACAGTTCACGAAGATCAACATGTCAATGGCTCAGGCATTGCAACATTTGTTGAAGGCTGAACTTATTACTTTGAAAGAGGCTCCTCAAAATCCTAATGTTACCTCTCCCAGGTATAATCCCAATGCACGATGTGCATATCATTCAAACTGCCAGGGACATGATACTAACAACTGCTGGATCTTGAAGAACAAAATTCAAGATATGATTGATGCTGGAGAAATTGAGTTTGATCCTCCAGGTACACCAAATGTGATTACTGCTCCAATGCCAAATCACGAGAAGACGGTCAATGCCATTGATGAAGATTTACATATCCATTCAGTTGCGGAGTTGACCACACCATTGTCTATTATCAGAAAGAAGTTGGTACAAGCTGGGTTCTTTCCGGGTTGTCGTGAAGATTGTGTTTATTGTGAGTATAATCCAGATAAGTGTTGGAGGTTGAAGGACGGAATTCAACGTCTCATGAATAATTACACCATAGTGTTTGAAAGGAGACCATCTTCTGTGGAGAGTATGGTGGAGCATATTACTAGAGGTAAGAAGATTGAAGAGGTTGATATGGTTGACAAAGTGCCGGTGAGAATCACTTCCAAGGGGCCTATTAAAATCACCCATCAGGGTCCAATCAGGATTACTGCTGAAGGTCCTGTGAAAGTTGTTGCTGAAGCCAGAGTGGCTCCCATGGTCATTACCACTCCGGGTCCTATTCCATATACGTCTGATAAGGATGTGCCTTGGCACTATGGGTATGATGTTTACATCCATGGTGTTAAGCAAGAGCCCTTAGCTGATGTACCTGTTGATATTGATTATATTGCTGGATCTAGTAAGATCACGCGTAGTGGAAGAGTCTTCTCTCCTCCAGTTGCTTCTAAGAATACCGCTACTCCTGCTGCTACCTCTACCACTGATGCTCGGGGCAAAGGTCCTGTTATTGAGCCTATATCTACTGATATGCCAGCTGTTGATGATCTCTCTAAGCAGATGGAAGAAGTATTGAAAATCATTCGCAAGAGTGATTATGACATTGTTGATCAATTGGGGCATACTCCCTCAAAGATTTCTATGTTGTCCTTGTTGTTGTGTTCTGAAGCTCATGCCAAGTCCTTGATCAAGTTTCTGAAGACTGCTCATGTACCCAATGCCATTTCCGTTGACCAGTTTGAGAGTTGTGTTGCCCACCTGACTTATGATAATGGGTTAGGATTTTCTGATGCTGATTTGACCCCTGCCAAGAGAGATCATAACAGGGCCTTGCATATTTCAATTGAATGCAGGGGCACTACCCTGTCACATGTATTGATAGACAATGGTTCCTCTCTGAATGTGTTGCCCAAGGAAGTCCTGAATAAGCTGAGTCCTGAAGATGTTGTGCTGAAGCCCAGTAATATTGTGGTGAAGGCTTTTGATGGTTCTAGAAGAGTAGTACATGGGGAAATTGATCTTCCAATCAAAGTTGGCTCCCAAGTTTTTACTGCTACATTCTTTGTGATGGATATTCGTCCTTCGTACTCTTGTCTGCTTGGTCGTCCCTGGATCCATGGGGCAGGTGCTGTAACCTCTACATTACACCAAAAGTTGAGATATCCGGTGGATGGAAAGGTTGTTACTGTCTATGGAGAAGAAGAATACTTTGTCAACCATGTGAACACTTTCAAGTATCTGGAAATGGAAGGTGAATACATTGAAACTCCGTGTCAGACGTTTGAAGTGGTTCCCTGGATTGTTAATGATTATGTAGCTCCTCCTGTTGCGAAGAAAGTTCCTGTGGTCACCAGAGTACCTCCAACAATGGCAATGGCCTCCCTCAATGATGCTAGAGCTGTGGTGGATGAAGGTGGTTGTACTATTTGGGGTCAGCTTCCTGATATTCCATACAAGTCTGACAAGTTTGGTTTGGGTTTCACTGCAGAGTCCCAGAAAGCTATTCGTCGTGCTCGTGCTGTTCGTATCACCAATCAAGGGGTTATGAAAGATCAGATCAATGCTGTGGGAGACTATGATGAAGACTACAATCTGGATGCTTGGATTTTTCCTATTGTGGGTGCTGGACTCAACAATTGGAAAGCTGAAGATGTTATTCCTATCTCTTTTAGTCAGGAGTAAATACTATTACTGTGTTGTTGCTTTTAAATTTGTAATTTCTTGAACAATAAAACTTTCAAGCCTTGTGTCTTACCCGGGGCACAATGGTGTGCCTGTTACGGGCTGTCATTTCATTTGCATACTTCATTCAATAAAATCAGTGGACGTTTCGTTTTAGTAAATATTGTGTTCCTTGTCTTTCTTTTACTTTTGCTTTATCAGCTATGTGTTCTTACAGACACACACATCACTAAAATGCAGATCCTCATCCACTCTGGATCCTGTTGATAACAGTTCTACTATTGCCAATTATAATTTCGAGAATCCGATCTATCAAACTGAAGACGGAAATGAGGACGATTGTGAAGTACCTGTAGAGCTTGCTAGGTTGTTACAACAAGAAGAGAAAGCCATACAGCCACATGAAGAGCCAGTCGAAGTTGTGAATCTGGGAACTGACGAAAACAGGAAAGAGGTCAAGATAGGGGCTGATTTAGAGGACAGTGTCAAGAGCAGGTTGATTCAGATGTTACGTGACTATGTGGAGATCTTTGCTTGGTCTTATGAAGATATGCCAGGGTTGGATACAGACATCGTGGTTCACCGTTTACCAGTAAAAGAAGATTGTCGTCCAAAGAAGCAGAAGGTTCGTCGTATGCGTCCTGAAATGTCAGAAAAGATCAAAGTAGAGGTAATGAAACAATTCAATGCAGGGTTCTTAGCAGTGACTTCTTATCCTCAGTGGGTTGCAAATGTGGTGCCGGTACCTAAGAAAGATGGTAAGGTACGTATGTGTGTGGACTACAGAGATTTGAACAAGGCTAGCCCCAAAGATGATTTTCCACTTCCTCATATTGATGTTCTGGTAGACAACACTGCTCAGCATAAGGTATTCTCTTTTATGGATGGTTTCTCTGGTTACAATCAAATCAAGATGGCTCCTGAAGATATGGAGAAGACAACCTTTGTTACACAGTGGGGCACTTTTTGTTATAAGGTGATGCCATTTGGTTTGAAGAATGCAGGGGCAACATATCAGCGTGCTATGGTGGCTTTGTTTCATGATATGATTCATCATGAGATAGAGGTGTATGTGGATGATATGATAGCCAGGTCTCAGAATGAAGAACAACATCTTGATCATTTGCATAAATTGTTTGAGAGGTTGAAGAAGTACAAGTTGAGACTGAACCCAAACAAGTGTACTTTTGGAGTTAGATCTGGAAAGCTCCTGGGTTTCATTGTTAGTGGAAAAGGTATTGAAGTGGATCCTGCAAAAGTGAAAGCTATACGAGAGATGCCAGCTCCCCGTACTGAAAAGGAAGTTAGAGGTTTCTTGGGACGATTGAATTACATTGCAAGATTTATTTCCCAATTAACTGCCATCTGTGAGCCAATCTTCAAGTTGTTGAAGAAAGATCAGGTGATGGAATGGAATGATGAATGCCAGACTGCCTTTGATGAAATCAAGAGATACCTGCTAGAACCTCCAATTTTGATGCCACCAGTTGATGGAAGATCCTTGATTATGTACTTAACAGTGTTAGACAACTCAATGGGGTGTGTGTTGGGGCAACATGACGAGTCTGGTCGAAAAGAGCAGACAATATACTACCTTAGCAAAAAGTTTACCGACTGTGAAACAAGATACTCACTGCTCGAGAAAACTTGCTGCGCTTTGGCATGGGCTGCTCGCCGACTAAGACAGTATATGTTGACTCATACTACCTTATTGATTTCAAAGATGGATCCAATCAAGTACATATTTGAGAAACCTGCTCTCTCCGGGAGAATTGCAAGATGGCAAATGATCTTGACAGAATATGATATACAATATACTACTCAGAAGGCCATTAAGGGAAGTGTTGTTGCTGATCATTTGGCTCATCAAGCAGTGGATGACTACCAGTCAATGAGTTTTGAATTCCCTGATGAAGACATTATGATCATTACCAAAGAACCTGGACAATATGACGGACCTGAACAAGGATCCCGATGGACTATGGTTTTTGATGGTGCCTCTAATGCACTTGGTAATGGTGTTGGTGTTGTGATTAGTTCCCCTGAAGGTTGTCATACCCCGATTACTGCAAGATTGTGTTTCTATTGTACCAATAACATGGCTGAGTATGAGGCATGTATCCTGGGTATTAAAGCTGCTATTGATATGAAGATTCAGTTCCTTGATGTGTATGGAGATTCAGCCCTGGTAGTAAGTCAAATTAAAGGAGATTGGGATACCAAGCATGATAATCTCATTCCTTACAGAGAGCATGTGTTGTCTTTGATCCCACATTTTAAAGAGATTACCTTTGGACATATTCCACGGAGAGAGAATCAGTTGGCAGATGCATTAGCCACCATGGCATCCATGTTTGAGATCAGCTGGGATGATGAAGCTCCCAAGATTACTATTGATAGATTTGAAAAGCCTGCATATTGCAATGAGATTGACACTGAAGGGGCAGAGGAGAAGCCTTGGTTCTATGAAGTGAAAAGATATCTTGAGGCTCAGGAATTCCCTGAAGGGGCATCTGTCAAAGATAGGAAGTTTCTGAGAAGGTTTTCTGCTAAGTTCTTTTTGAGTAATGGCATTCTGTATAAGCGCAATCATGATTCAACTTTGCTTCGTTGTGTGGATAAGAAGGAAGCAATTGAGATTATGGAAGATATGCATGATGGAATCTTTGGTACTCATTCTAGTGGACATACTATGGCAAAGAAGATTTTGAGAGCAGGTTACTATTGGTCTACCATGGAAGCTGATTGCTATCAACACTCCAGAACGTGTCACAAGTGTCAAATTTATGCTGATAAAGTCCATGTACCTCCATCACCATTGAATGTGTTGACTGCTCCTTGGCCCTTTGCCATGTGGGGCATTGATATGATCGGTGAGATCAAGCCTACTGCTTCTAATGGGCATCGTTTCATCCTGGTTGCTATTGATTACTTCACGAAGTGGGTAGAGGCAACTTCATTTGCATCTGTTACCAAGAATGTTGTGGCTCGATTCATTAAGAATAATCTCATATGTAGGTATGGCATCCCTGAAAGGATTATTACTGACAATGGCTCTAATCTGAACAACTCTATGATTACTAACCTCTGCACGCAGTTCAAGATTAAGCATCACAACTCTTCTCCGTATCGTCCAAAGATGAATGGGGCAGTTGAAGCTGCTAATAAGAACATCAAGAAGATTGTACAGAAGATGACTGTTACCTACAAGGATTGGCATGAGATGTTACCATTTGCTCTTCATGGTTATCGCACTACAATACGTACTTCAACAGGGGCAACCCCATTTTCCTTAGTCTATGGTATGGAAGCAGTTCTGCCCATTGAAGTTCAGATTCCCTCCTTAAGAATTATGAAGGATGCAGGATTGGATGAAGATGAGTGGATTCAGACCCGACTCGACCAAATAAATTTGATTGATGAGAAGAGGTTAGCAGCAGTTTGTCATGGCCAGATGTACCAGAAACGGATGATCAATGCTTTTAACAAGAAGGTTAAGCCAAAGGTATATCAGGTTGGTGATTTGGTAATAAAACGTATCATATTACCACAGGGTGATCCTAGGGGAAAATGGACTCCAACATATGAAGGACCATTTGTGGTCAAGACAATGTTCTCAGGAGGTGCCATGATACTCACTACAATGGATGGTGAAGACTTCCCACAGCCTGTATACGCAGACATAGTTAAAAAATACTACGCATAAAAAGAGACCCGCTAGGTTGACAGGCCTAGGCAAAAATAAGGGCATCCCGGCAAACCAAAAGGGTTTGGGCAAAAATTAGGGATATATATAAAAAGATGTACACCCGGCAAGTCGAAAACTTGAAAGGGCGGCTTGGGCAAAAAAGGGTATCCCGGTGGATTGAAAACCTGAAAGGGCAATCCAGGCAAAAGTTAGGGATTAAAGTGTATGACTATGTCTCGTTTGGATCACCCATGAAACTGCAACCAGTTGTATTACTTACTCAAGCTCGAACAGATAAAGCTCAATCCAATCATTTCCGTCTCAACAGCAGAAGATGAGATACTTGAAGATAGTGGCAATAGTGGAATTGAAACTCAATAGGATTATTTCCCACATAGCTGATCCTCTTTGTCTTGTAAAAAAGTTTTTTTGACAAAATCCTCTTACTAGGGTTTATGTCTCTTTGTACAAACTTACCCGTGTATGGGTCACTTTTTGATATAAATAAATTCCATCTTTTGAATCCAGATTTACTTTTACCCTATTTACATAAGCGAAACGTCCATTGGTTGTGTTTGAATGTATGTATGCTTTTGAATATGATTGATGTTTACCAAAAATGCATGTATGCTTTTTAATATGATTGATGTTTACCAGAAATGCATAAAATGCAGTAATAGTATTTACTAAGGACGAACGAGGGAAGGATTTCAACAAAGCTTCGCCGGTTCATCTTTACAAGACAATCACAAACCCTCAGTAGGACAAATCCATCTTCATAAAGTCACATCTCCCCTGGAATTTATATCCATCTCTTTTATCCTCATACGGATATACGGGAATTTACTTTCCAATAAGGGTACGACGAACGAAGACGGGGGTTATATCTACTATACTATCAAACGAAGACGAAGGTTATGTATACCTTACTATCCCCAGAAGACGGAAGGTTATATATACCTTACTATCCCCAGCAGACGGGAGGTTATATATACCTTGCTATCCCCAGCAGACGGGAGGTTATATATACCTTGCTATCCCCAGCATACGGGAGGTTATATGATATATTATCAAACAAGACGGGAACAAGTTCCTCATATTCTTCAACAACGAATTGGGATTTATTTTCCCTGGCCAGCAGTTGTTATACAAAGATATCCAGATGCTTCCGGCAGTGTCATATCATACATACATCATTTACATCATACCATAACATACATATCCATAGATACATAGTACATTACCTAAGTACATCATATCATACATGCATACATAATGCATAAACTAATATTATTATACAGAATGCTACCTTGTTTTCAGGTTAATTCTCCAGCAAACAAGTTTGTGATTATCAGGACCGCTTTATCCTCCTGAAAGTTATCATCCCTCAGGATTGCTTTATCCTCCTGATAGCTCATCATTATCTCAGGATTGCTTCATCCTCCTGAAAGATTATTACCTCAAGATTGCTTCATCCTCCTGACAAGCTTTTTATTACATCAGGATTGCTTTATCCTCCTGAAAGTATATTATCAATATCTCAGGATTGCTTTATCCTCCTGAAAGATTATTATTACCTCGGGACTGCTTTATCCTCCTGAAAACTTATCATCTCTCAAGACTGCTTCATCCTCCTGATAGCTCATCATCACCTCAGGGCTGCTTCATCCTCCTGATAGCTATTATCAATATCTCAGTACTGCTTTATCCTCCTGACAATTTCATTACCTCAGGATTGCTTCATCCTCTTGAAATCATATTATTACCTCAGGATGGGTTTATCCTCCTGAAATCATATCATTGCCTCAGGACTGCTCCATCCTCCTGATAGCTATCATTATACCTCCATATTTTGGACTGCTTTATCTTCCAAGAGATGTATCTGAAGAACTTTTCCCCCAGTGGCATCTTTAAGCCCACTCAAGCATATTCAACTAGTCATCTATATCACTCTATGCACTGGTGAGTGCAAATTTTTGGGCTTATGTGTTCAATACCCTTCAACCTTCCAGGTCACGACTGGCAAATATACCAATCTAACCCCTCAGGTTTCAGAAAATTGAACAGGGGCAGCTGTTGCACCCCAAAATTTGCCCTCACAATACAAGACTTTGTGTACTATGAAGGTTCACAAGGTTCACAAGCTTCCCAATACTTACAAGACATTTCATGATGTTCATGAAGTCTACAAGTCACTTCTTGAAGGTTCACAAGGTTCACAAGCTTCCCAATGCTTTCAAGACCTTTCATGATGTTCATGAAGTCTACAAGTCACTTCTTGAAGGTTCACAAGGTTCACAAGATTCACAATGTTTACAAGACCTTTCATGAGGTTCATGAAGTCTACAAGTCACTTTATGAGGTTCACAAGGTTCACAAGGTTCACAATACCTCCCATGAGGTTCACAAGACATTTTATGATGGTTCACAAGGTTCACAAAGTTCACAATAGGTCAGAAGAGTTGACAATTCCCTCAGACAATGCACCTCCTAAGCAGTGCATCCAAAACTAGGGTTTTGACTTTAATCAGGCTAAATGGACTTCCAAGACTTCAAGTGAGCTTCATAACATCTTATATGTGTGTAAGAACCCCCATGACAAGTTTCAAGACTTTTCTCAAAAGTTTGCTCAGTCAGATGATCAGATAAGTCAAAATCAGTCAATGCAGTTAAAAAGTCAAACTGAGGTCAACTGTGGTCAAACCAAAGTCAAACTTCATTTTTTTTGCCAACATCAACTATATGAAGTAAAATTCATCATTTTATCAAGGGTTGATCATGATTCATCAAGGAGATTCCAGATCATCAAGAATCAGGAGTTTCTAAATTAGGGTTTTCTCAGTAAAAGTCAACTGAACTTTGACCAGCCATAACTTTCACATGCTTCATCAACAAGTCTCCATCCAAAGCTCATTTTGAAGGAAATTTAATTCTCTACAACTTTGTGTCTCACAAGCCAAGCCCAAAAATGCTTCATTTGGAAGGTATGAGCTAAGACATTATAGGTCCTTTTGAAGGTCAACAAAAAGTCAACAACTTCAAAAGGGCATAACTTGAGATTGGTAAATGATATGGACATGAAACCAGTGGGGTTGGTTAGAGGATTCTTCAAGCTTTCCAAAATGTCCAAGAACACCCTCATACCATTAAAATTGAAGGATATGTGCCCTTGCAAAGTTGGGAAATTTTAGGGAAGTTTATGAAGCAAATGGAGGTTTAAAACCAAATTTTGTCAAGTGGGCTGAACTTTTAATGACCCAAAGCAATCCATGACATCATGCACGAAAATTCTATGATATTTTCATAATTTTTATTTTATTTAATTAATTTATTATGATTTTTTATACTTAAAATCACTTTAAATTTAAATAAAATATTAAATATGAAGATTAAATTTTATTTTTGGTTCTAGAAAGTCATGAATTCAGCATGGAACAAATTGATACAAGAATAACATTGATTGGCTTGAAATAGAAAGTGTTGATGCAAAAATATTGAAATTTCAAAGCTTATCATTGTGAATCTTTTTGAATCAAATCTTATACACAACCATTCAATTTTTTAACCTAAATACATCCTCCTATAAGTACTTAGTGTAACCCTAACATGAACTCACGGATTTGCAGCAGCCAAGCATCATATTCAAACTTCAAATTTTTCACAAAAACTCAAATTCGATTTTTCAATTTCAGCCATTCAACAGAGGTTTTTAAGGTTGAGAAAGTTTCTTTGAGGTTGCTTGAACATGTTTGAATGACCATACGCATCAAAAGCATCATAAAATCATGAATACCGAATTCACTTTTGTCTTAAATTTAAATTTTCGAATTCACTAATATATGCATTATGAATTGTTTTTGATGACTGATATGTGTTTGTTGTGATGCCTAGAATGATTCTGGACGTTTGGATTGAAGTTTCATGGCTTATTCGAGAGAATGCCATTATTAGGGTTTTGACTTTGAATTTGGGGTCAATCAATTCGTGGACCATAAGAGGCTTCCAAAAGGATTTTTGAATTCTATAGGACCTGGGCTTTAATTCCCCATAAAAATTATGGATTAATTGTGTGTATTTCGCATCCTATGAGAATCGCAGGTTTTGTTACAAAAAATTTTCGCAGGAAATTGCATAGCAAAAATCGCAGGAAATTTCGCATGGCTGGAGGTTGAAGATGACTGTGTGGCAGTGTACGATTGGACAAAGTTGAAGACGGTGGAATACACACAACAAAAGGAGCTGGTGTTGGACTATTCTCACAAGCATGCAGCTTGTCCCAGTGGTTGGAGGCGTGTGTGTATAGGGTTTGGTCTTGGGTTCGAATCCTGGCTTCCCAATGTTTTTCTTATTTTTTCAGTCTTTTCATTAAACATTATATATTATGTTTGGTTGTCATTGTATGAACAGACGCGCTCACCCAGCAGGATTGGTAAGGTACTTGTGTGATGTTTGAGAGGTCCTGGGGTCGATTCTCCCTCAGGCCTTTTGTTTCTTTTATTTTTCTGGACTTTTTGTGACAAAGGAACAAAACCAATTGCATTCTCTCTTCTATTGCCTGTGCGCATGGTAGCCTGGTGGTTGTTGTTGTTGCTGGAAGACAGGATGTCATGGGTTCAACCCCAGCCAGGTAAGTTTTCATTCTTTTTTCTTGTATTTTGTTTGTTTCAAATATTTTATTATTAAATTATATATAGTTTTGTATATATATTATATATCTAAATAATTCTAAAATAAAATATATGTATATACTATGTATTCTTTTCAAAATTCTAAAAATTTATTTTCTAAATTCAAAAATTAGTTTTTATTATTATTATAAAATGTATATATGTATTATTTAGTTAAATAAATTATAATTATAAAATAAACCCTAATATATTATTTTCTAAACAATTGAAAAGAAACCTAATTTTCTCTTATGATTTAAATTTCTAATTTTTGTAAATATAATTATTATGTACATATTTATTTAATATAATTATAATCAAATTTTTTTTTAATATGTAATTGTTTCTATACTTTGCCCATAATCTAAATTTTATAATTTTTAAATATATGTGTTTAAAAAATAATGCCAATTTAATATTGTAATTATAATTTTTTATATGTTTATAATTAATTTAACTTTTATAAGTTGCATATAATTTTAAATTTTATAATTAAATTGTTCATATTTCCTTAATAATTTCTAATTCTTATTTATTATTTTATTTTGTTTATTATTATTACTAATCATGTTTATTACTAATTTATTTACTTTTTTTAATTATGCTTATTATTATTATTTCACTAACCTTATTTATTTTTAATTATTATTACTAACCCCTATTATAATTATTCTTGCTTATTTATTTATTATTTTTGCTTATTTATTTATTTTGCTATTTATTATTAATTGCTTATTATTATTATGTAAATGTTCCTGGATGTAATTTTTGTAAATATTTAATTTTTATGCTATGGTTAGTAAAATAGGGAGTGTAAACATGTATTATATTTAAAATTGAATTTAGGTCATTTAAATTATAATATAAATATTAAATTGAACACTCACACACGTAAGTCGATTTTTAATCGCCATCTCACTTTCTAGGGCTACCTCTCAATGTTGCCTAATCATAAGGTCAAGTGGGGTGTATAAAGCAAAGTCCCTTAAAAGAAAAGTCATCAAGTCCCTTAAATGGTTGCCTTCATAAAAGATCTTGTCCCTTTCGAATAATGATGATAGTCCCTTTGAATTGCTTATACACCCCACAGTTGCCTACATAAACAGATGTCCCTTACTTGTCCCTTACATCCAAGGTAATGACTGCCTATTCCTTAATAATAGGGATAGTCTTACCATTTAAAGGATAAAGAACAGAAAGACTTAAACTTTAGGGTAGGTTCCTCATAGTTGCTTGCTCACTTCATTTAAAAACTTTTCAAACACTTCACAAATTTCAAACAATTTTCAAACACAAGTTTTTTACGCATCCGTACATGGATCATTATCAAACTCTTATGAAAATTTCTATTCACACACTTCACATTTTCAAAAACAATTCAAAGTGAGCTAAGTAACTAAGAGCCCATGGATAACCATGGATGTAAAGGGTGCTAACACCTTCCCTTTACATAACCTACCCCCCGAACCCAAAAAATCTTTTAAGGTCTTTCCTGTTCTTTTATGCCCTTTCCTTTTGGATAAAATAAAAGTCGGTGACGACTCTTGCTATCCGCAACACATAACTAAAAGTCAGTTCTCCCACCGTGTTACAGATCACTCTTTTCTTTAGCTTCAGTTTTGCTGTCACCAGATGTTCCAACATCTTTTGTAACATCTGTAGGAGCATCATCAATTATCACATTTATGGACTCCATGATAACCTTGGTTCTAGAATTAAATACTCTATATGCTCACCTGTTTATAGAGTATCCAAGAAAAATTCCTTCATCACTTTTAGGATCCATTTTTCTACTTTGCTCCCTATCTGCCAGAATATAACAGTTACTTCCAAACACATGGAAGTACTTAACTGTGGGGTTTCTGCCCTTCCAGACTTCATATATTGTGGACAAAGTTCCTTTCCTTAGAGTAACTCTGTTATGGATGTAACAAGCTGTGTTCATAGCTTCAGCCCAGAAGTACAAAGGTAACTTTTTAGCATGGATCATAGCTCTTGCTGATTCTTGAATAGTTCTATTCTTCCTCTCAACAATCCCATTCTGTTGAGGAGTGATTGGTGAAGAGTATTCATGATTGATTCCTTCTGAAGAACATAAATCTAAGAATTTTTGGTTCTCAAATTCTTTTCCATGATCACTTCTTATTCTGATCACACAGCTGGCTTTTTCCCTTTGTATTCTTTGGCATAAGTCTTTGAATACATCAAATACATTAGACTTTTCTTTGATGAAATTTATCCATGTATACCTTGAAAAGTCATCAACCACCACATAGGCATACCTCTTACCACCAAGGCTCTCAACCTGCATAGGTCCCATAAGATCCATATGCAATAATTCCAAAACTTTGGAAGTTGTCAGATGTTGGAGCTTTGGATGGGACATCTTGGTTTGCTTGCCTATTTGACATTCACCACATATTTTGCCATCATCAATCTTCAGTTTAGGAATACCTCTCACAGCTTCCATAGATATGATTTTCTTTATGCCTCTGAAATGAAGATGACATAGTCTTTGGTGCCATAGTTTCACTTCTTCTTCTTTAGCTAAAGAGCAAGTTGAAGTGAGACTGAAGTCTTGAGGTTCCCACATGTAACAGTTGTCTTTAGATCTGGCTCCTCTCATGACAACCTTTTGTTCTTTGTTAGACAATATGCATTCAGTTTTGGTAAAGTTTACACTGTACCCTTGATCACATAATTGACTTATGTTGATCAGGTTAGCAGTTAAGCCTTTTACCAGCAGCACATCATCTAGTCTTGGTACATCTGGACAGTCCAAGGTCCCAACTCCTTTGATTTCTCCTTTAGCTCCATCTCCAAAGGTTACATATCTGGATGAATATGACTTTAAGTCTACTAGCAGATTCTTCAATCCAGTCATGTGTCTTGAACATCCACTGTTAAAGTACCAGTCTTCTTTAGCTGAAACTCTTAGTGATGTATGAGCTATATATGCAACACCTTTCTTTGACCATTTGTGTTGAGATTTCTTTTGATACCTCTGCCCTGTGCATTGTTCATCAGTAGAGCTCCAAGGTTGTTTGTTGATCTTGTTCTTGGTCATGTAGCTTTGATCAGCATGAAGACTAGCTTTTGGTACCCATACCTTCTTGATGACCTCTGTCTTCTGCTTAGGGGGTTGCTGATCTCTTTGATGTCTATGCAGCACTTTCTTGGTAACTTCTATCTTCTGCTTAGGAGGTTGCTGATGCATCTGATTTGGATATCCATGCAACTTGTAGCAATGAGGTTTGATATGTCCAAATCTTCCACAATGATGGCATCTCCATCTTTGATACTTCTTCTTCATTCTGTTCTTTTCAGGATGTTGAGACATCTGTTGGAACATTATGTTTGACTTTGTGTTCTTTTCATGATGTTGAAACATTTGTTGGGACATCTTGTTTGATTGTATGGGCTTTGAAGTAGTTTTGATAGAGCTAGCTTCAACCTTATGAGCTTTGTTAAAACCCAGTCCACTTTTATCCCCTGAATGCTTATTGTTGTTGAGAATAACATCCAGTGTGCTTGAGCTACTGTTCAGCATTCTAACAGATTTGGACATATGTTCCAACTTGGAGTTGAGAAGACTTACTTCATTTTTCAAGGTGTCAATGATCTCTAGATCACTTGCTTTTTCATCATTTAGTGCCTCAATCTGCTTCTTTAGCTTTATACTCTCCCTGCATATTTCAGTGCTTCTTTTGACTAGTTCTCTGTATGATTGCTCAAGTTCTTCAAAAGTAAGCTCCCCGTCACTGGATTCACTTTCAGATTCACATAATCCAGCTAGAGCATTGATATGCTTAGCTGATTCTTCTTCTGAATCACCTCCTGAGTCTTTATCAGACCAGGTTACATAGAGACCTTTCTTTTTCCTTTTTAAATAGGTAGGACATTCATTCCTGATGTGTCCATATCCTTCACATCCATGGCATTTAATTCCTTTTTCTTGACTGGTCTTTTCATCATAATTTGACCTTCTATTAGCATCATAAGGTCTTTTGTTCTCAGAAGAATTTGTGTGTCTTCCACTTGGTCTGGACTTGTCTTCCATCCTTCTGAGAATCTTTTTGAACTGTCTTCCAAGCATAGCAATGTTTTCTGATAAGTTTTCATCAGTTTCTGATTCATCATTTTCTTCTTCTTTATCAGTATTTGACATCAAGGCTATGCTTTTGTTCTTCTTTACAATTGTGTCATTCATTCTCATCTCAAATGTTTAAGGGAACCAATGAGCTCTTCAACTTTCATTGTGCATATGTCTTGAGCTTCTTCTATTGTTGTGACCTTCATGTCAAATCTTTTTGGTAAAGATCTGAAAATCTTTCTTACAAGCTTTTCATCAGTCATCTTTTCTCCCAGGGCTCCAGAAGTATTTGCTATTTCTAAGATGTTCATGTAGAATTCATGAATTGTCTCATCTTCCTTCATTCTCAAGTTTTCAAACTTGGTGGTGAGAAGTTGAAGTCTTGACATCTTTACCTTTGATGTTCCTTCATGAGTTGCTTTGAGAGTGTCTCAAACATCTTTGGCCAGCTCACAGTGATGCACAAGTCTAAAGATGTTCCTATCAATGCCATTGAATAAAGCATTTAAGGCCTTGGAGTTGCCAAGTGCTGAATCTTCTTCCTCCTTACTCCATTCTTCTTCAGGTTTCAACACTTTTGCTCCATCTTTGGTGTCTTGGACAGGATGTTCCCATCCATTGTTGACTGCTTTCCAGGCCCTATTGTCAAGTGATCTTAAGAATGCAATCATTCTTGGCTTCCAGTAGTCATAATTAGATCCATCCAGTATAGGTGGTCTATTTACTGATCCTATATCTATGTCCATGTTTCCAGAATTTGTATTCCCTAGATCTCACCCAGTATAAACAGGCAGGGTGCCTGCTCTGATGCCAATTGAAATTCTGTGATCAGGTATGAGATGTCGAATGAGATGTTTAAACACTTGACAACTTAACCAAAAACTTAAAGTGCATGAAAATTAAACAACACGGTAATTTTTTAACCCAGTTCAGTGTATAACTGTAACACGGTGGGAGAACTGACTTTAGTTATGTTGCGGATAGCAAGAGTCGCCACCGACTTTTATTTTATCCAAAGGAAAGGCATAAAAGAACAGGAAATACCTTTTAAAAGATTTTTGGGTCCGGGGGGTAGGTTATGCAAAGGGAAGGTGTTAGCACCCTTTACATCCATGGTTATCTATGGGCTCTTAGTTACTTAGCTCACTTTAAAATGTTTTTGAAATGTGAAGTGTGTGAATAAAAATTTTCTTAAGTGTTTTATAATGATCCATGTACGGATGCGTATAAAACCTTTGTTTTGAAAATTTGTTTGAAAATGTGTGAAGTATTTGAAATATTTTGAAGAGTGAGCAAGTATCTAAGAGAAACCTATCCTAAGTTTAAGTCTTTTCTGTTCTTGAATCCTTTAAATGGTAAGATTATCCCTATTATTAAGGAATAGGTAGTCATTACCTTGGATGTGAGAGACAAGTGAAGGGACATCTGTTTATTTAGGCAACTGTGGGGTGTATAAGCAATTCGAAGGGACTATCATCTTTATTCGAAAGGGGCAAGATCATTACGAAGGCAACATTCGAAAGGGACTTGATCTTTTATTTGTTAAGGGACTAGATGATTTTATTTTGAGGGACTTTTGCTTTATACACCCTACTTGACCTTTTTTATTAGGCAACATGAGAGGTATCCCTAAGGAAGTGAGATGGCGATCAAAGATCGACTTACGTGTGTGAGTGTACAATTTTAATATTTATCTTTAAATTTGTGATCTAAATCAATTTTATATTACAAGTATGTTTACACTCCCTATTTACTAACCATAGCATAAAATATAAATAATAACATTATTAATGAATATTACACCAAGAAACAATTACATAATAATAATTAAGCAAAATTAAATATAATAAGCAAAATAAATAAATAATTATAATTGGGTTAGTGAAAATAATAATAAAAATAATACCAAATTAAATGGGGTTAGTAATAAATAAATATCATAAGAATATAATTAATAATAATAATGAAATAAACAAGAATATATTAAAAAAAAAAATCAAATTTTATATAAACAATTATTTAAGATTAATGAAAAAATATGAGCAATTATACTAATTATTATAAAATTTAAGTTATATGCAAATTATAAAATCAAATTGATTATGAACATATTATGAAAATAGAATTATAATTATAAAATTAATTTAGCAATTTTTAATTATTTCTAAACATATATTTAAAAATTATCTATATACCAAAAATTAAGTTATAAACTATTTATGCCATATTATTATATTAACAAAATTAAATTGAAAATTTTAATTTTAAACATAATTATATACAAAATTTAAATTATAAACAAATTATAAACCATATGCATATTATGAAAATAAAATTAATTATATTTACACAAATTAAGTTAAGAATTTATTTGTTTTAAACATAATTTAAAAATTATTTACATTATTAAGATTACCTAATGATAATTTGTAAATAAATAATATTAATAAAAAGTATAGAAACATAATTAACATTTATAAAAAACAATTAGGATTTAAAAAAAATATATATTTTTAGGGTTATGGTTTTAATTAATAATAATAATAAACAAGCAAAAAGCAAATTAATGGAGAAAAAGAGAAAAACTTACCTTGGCTGGGAATTGAACCCAGCCCCTCTGCTTTACACAACCCTCAGCCAACAACATCAACCACTGGGCCAGCGCGCACTTGGTGATAAGGAAAAGGGTCCAATTGGTTTTGTTATTTGTTCCCTCAAGCAATACGCGCACGTTCACAACCAACTGAGCCAACCATCATCTGTGAAACAAAACAAAAACCAATTCATAAAATATATCATCAATTATTTGAATTTCCAGAAACGCGCGCAACTTCTTCTTCTTCCTCCAGACTTACGAAATTTCCTGCGAAATTTCATAGGAATTTTGCTACGAATTTTTGCGCAGGAAATCCTATGCCCTTGACAACCTGCAATACAAGCAAAACTCATCCAAATTGATTGTTCTAATGGATTACCCAGGTCTTAATCAACTTAATTTTGTCAATTAACAACATTTATATGGCTTAGATCGTAAAACCCTAAATCGGTTTCCAAAACCCTAACTATGGTGAAATCCGTATTAGGTGATGAAACTTCAAGCAACCTGTCCAGAATCAGTCCATAACTCATCATAAACAAGAAATCCAACTCAAAATTCATTGAAAACAAGCAAATAATTGGAATCGAAAATAAAAAAAAAAACATGAATGTTCAGGATCGGTTTATGCATATGAACATGTTTACAATGCTTTTGAAGGTTGGGATATGTCTAGTGAGGTCCAAGGATCCTTGCTATGTCTTTAAAATACCTTCAAACACCCTGTAGTGAAGAAACCGAAAATTGGATTTTTGATGAAATTTGAAAATTTGAACTTACTCTTGGGAGGCTGAATTTCGTCTTCTATGATTAGGTTTGTGATATGTACTTATAGTGTGATGATTCTAGGTCAAAAAACTTGAACATTATGTGAAAGATTTGATCCAAAAAGATTGAGAAAGATAAGCTTTAAAATTCAAATATTCTTGCATAAACACTTTCTATTTCAAGCCAATCACCATTATTCTTGTATCAATTTAATCCACATTGCATTCATGATTTTCTAGAAGCTCAATCTCTTTTAAATATTTGACTTTTATATTTTATTTTAATTTAAAATGATTTTAAATGAATTAAATCAAAATAAATAAAATAAAATGATAAAAATATGATTTTTAGAGACTTGGGTCGTGCATGAGGTCTTGGTGTGGATTGGGTCATCATATGGCAAGCCCATTTAGAAAAAATTGGTTTTAAACCTCCATTTTCTTCATAAACCAACCAAAAATTTCCCAACTTTGCAAGGGCACACACCCTTCAATTTTAATGCTATGAGGGTGTTCCTGGACATTTTGGAAATCTTGAAGAGTCCTCTAACCAACCCCACTGGTTTCATATCCATATCATTTACCATTCTCAAGTTATGCCCTTTTGAAGTTGTTGACTTTTTGTTGACTTTCAAAAGGACCTATAATGTCTTAGCTCATACCTTCCAAATGAAGCATTTTTGGGCTTGGCTTGTGAGACACAAAGTTGTAGAGAATTCAATTTCCTTCAAAATGAGATTTGGATGGAAACTTGGTGATGAAGCATGTGAAAGTTATGGCTGGTCAAAGTTCAGTTGACTTTTATTGAGGAAACCCTAATTTAGAAACTCCTGATTCTTGATGATCTGAAATATCCTTGATGAATCATGATCAACCCTTGATCAAATGATGAATTTTACTTCATATACTTGATGTTGGCAAAAAATCATGAAGTTTGACTTTGGTTTGACCACAGTTGACCTTAGTTTGACTTTTTAACTACTTTAACTGATTTTGACTTATCTGATCATCTGACTGAGCAAACCTTTGAGAAAAGTTTTGAAACTTGTCATGGGGATTCTTAGACACATATAAGATGTTATGAAGCTCACTTGAAGTCTTGGAAGTCCATTTAGCCTGATTAAAGTTAAAATCCTAGTTTTGGATGCACTGCTTAGGAGGATGCATTGTCTGAGGGAATTGTCAAATCTTCTGACCAATTGTGAACTTTGTGAACCTTGTGAACCTCATAAGATGTCTTGTGAACCTCATGGGAGGTCTTGTAAGTATTGTGAACCTTGTGAACCTCATAAAGTGTCTTGTAAACTTCATGAACCTCATGAAAGGTATTGTGAACCTTGTGAACCTCTTAGCACACAAAGTCTTGTATTGTGAGGGCAAATTTTGGGGTGCAACAGCTGCCCCTGTTCAATTTTCTGAAACCTGAGGGGTTAGATTGGTATATGTGCCAGTCGTGACCTGGAAGGTTGAAGGGGATTGAACACAAAAGCCCAAAAATTTGCACTCACCGGTGCGTAGAATGATACTGATGACTAGTTGTATATGCTTGAGTGGGCTTAAAGATGCCACTTGGAGAAAGGTTCTTCAAACACATTTCTTGGAGGATAAAGCAGTCCAAAATATGAAGATATAATGATATGCTTTCAGGAGGATAACAACGTCCTGAGGAAATGATATGCTTTCAGAAGGATAAACAACGTCCTGAGGTAATGATATGCTTTCAGAAGGATAAACAATGTTCTGAGGAAATGATATGCTTTCAGGAGGATAAACAACTTCCTGAGGTATAAATATAACTTTTGGGAGGATAAACAACGGCCCAATAGTCATGATATGCTTTCAGGAGGATAAACAACGTCCTGAGGAAATGGTGTAACCTTTGGGAAGATAAACAACGGCCCAAGGTAATAATATGCTTTCAGGAGGATAAACAACGTCCTGAGGTAATGATATGCTTTCAGAAGGATAAACAACGTTCTGAGGAAATGATATGCTTTCAGGAGGATAAACAACTTCCTGAGGTATAAGTATAACTTTTGGGAGGATAAACAACGGCCCAATAGTCATGATATGCTTTCAGGAGGATAAACAACATCCCAAGGTAATAATATGCTTTCAGGAGGATAAACAACGTCCTGAGGAAATGATATGCTTTTGGGAAGATAAACAACGGCCCAAGGTAATAATATGCTTTCAGGAGGATAAACAACGTCCTGAGGAAGTGATGATAGCTTTCAGGAAGATAAACAACGTCCCGAGGAGATAATATGCTTTCAGGAGGATAAACAACGTCCTGAGGTGATAATATGCTTTCAGAAGGATGAACAACGTTCTGAGGTACAAGAAGCTTTCAGGAGGATAATCAACGTCCTAAGGAAATGATATGCTTTCAGAAGGATAAACAACGTTATGAGGGAATGATAACTTTTGGGAAGATAAACAACGGCCCAATAGTCACAATTTGTTGATGAAATTTGTCTGCTGGAGAATTAACCTGAAAACAAGGTAGCATCCTGTATGGTAATATTAGTTTATGTATTATGTATGCATGTATAATATGATGCACTTAAGTAATGTATTATGTATCTATGTATATGTATGTTATGATGTAAATGATGTATGTATGCAGCATGGAGTGTCTGGATATCTTCGTATAACAACTGCTGGCCAGGGAAAATAAATCCCGATTCGTTGCTGAAGAGTATGAGGAACTCATTCCCGTCTTGTCTGATAATATAGTATATACAACCTCTCGTCTGCTGGGGATAGTAAGGTATACATAACCTTCCGTCTTCGTTTGATAGTAGGATATACAGAACCTCCCGTCTGCTGGGGATAGTAAGATATACATAACCTTCCGTCTTCGTTCGATAGTAGGATATACATAACCTCCCGTCTTCGTTCGATAGTAGGGTATACATAACCTACCGCCTTCGTTCGTCGTACTCCTATTGGAAAGTAAATTCCCGAATATCCGTATGAGGATAAAAGAGATGGATATAAATTCCAGGGGAGATGTGACTTGAAGTACTTCATGAAGATGGATTTTCCCTGCTGGGGATTTGTAACTGTCTTGTAGGGATGAACCGGTGAAGCTTAGTTGGAATCCTTCCCTCGTTCGTCCTTAGTAAATACTATTACTACATTTTCATGCATTTCTGGTAAACATCAATCATATTAAGCATACATGCATTTCTTGTAAACATCAATCATATTCAAAAGCATACATACATTCAAACACAACCAATGGACGTTTCGCTTATGTAAATAGGGTAAAAGTAAATCTGGATTCAAAAATGAAAATTTATTTATATCAAAAGTGACCTATACATAGGTAGGTTTGTACAAGGAGACATAAACCCTAGTAAGAGGATTTTGTCATAAAATTTTACAAAACAAGGAGAATTAGCTATGTGGGAAGTAATATTATTGAGTTTCAATTCTACTATTGCCATTATCTTCAAGTATCTCATCTTTGGCTGTTGAGACGGAAATTATTGGATTGAGCTTTATCTGTTCGAGCTTGAGTAAGTAACACAACTGGTTGTAGTTTCATGGGTGATCCAAACGAGACATAGTCATACGCTTTAATCCCTAACTTTTGCCTGGATTGCCCTTTCAGGTTTTCAATCCACCGGGATACCCTTTTTTGCCCAAGCCGCCTTTTCAGGTTTTCGACTTGCCGGGTGTACATTTTATATATATATATATATATATATATATATATATATATATATCCCTAATTTTTGCCCAAACCCTTTTGGTTTGCCGGGATGCCCTTATTTTTGCCTAGGCCTGTCAACCTAGCGGGTCTCTTTTTATGCGTAGTATTTTTTAACTATGTCTGCGTTTACGGGCTGTGGGAAGTCTTCACCATCCATAGTAGTAAGTATCATGGCACCTCCTGAGAACACTGTCTTGACTACAAATGGTCCTTCATATGTAGGAGTCCACTTGCCCCTAGGATCACCCTGTGGTAATATGATACGCTTGATTACCAAATCACCAGCCTGATATACCTTTGGCTTAACCTTCTTGTTAAAAGCTTTGATCATTCTTTTCTGGTACATCTGGCCATGACAAACTGCTGCTAACCTCTTCTCATCAATCAAATTTATCTGGTCAAGTCGAGTCTGAATCCACTCATCTTCATCCAAGCCTGCATCCTTCATAATTCTTAAGGAGGGAATCTGAACTTCAATGGGTAGGACTGCTTCCATACCATAGACTAAGGAGAATGGAGTTGCCCCTGTTGAAGTACGTATTGTAGTGCGATAACCATGAAGAGCAAATGGTAACATCTCATGCCAATCCTTGTAAGTAACAGTCATCTTCTGTACAATCTTCTTAATGTTCTTATTAGCAGCTTCAACTGCCCCATTCATCTTTGGATGATACGGAGAAGAGTTATGATGTTTAATCTTGAACTGCGTGCAGAGATCAGTAATCATAGTGTTGTTCAGATTAGAGCCATTGTCAGTAATAATCCTTTCAGGGATGCCATACCTACATATGAGATTATTCTTAATGAATCGAGCCACAACATTCTTGGTAACAGATGCAAATGAAGCTGCCTCCACCCACTTCGTGAAGTAATCAATAGCAACCAGGATGAAACGATGCCCATTAGAAGCAGTAGGTTTGATCTCACCAATCATATCGATGCCTCACATGGCAAAAGGCCAAGGAGCAGTCAACACATTCAATGGTGATGGAGGTATATGTACTTTATCAGCATAAATTTGACACTTGTGACATATTCTGGAGTGTTGATAGCAATCAGCTTCCATGGTAGACCAATAGTAACCTGCTCTCAATATCTTCTTTGCCATGGTATGACCACTGGAATGAGTGCCAAAGATCCCATCATGCATATCTTCCATAATCTCTGTTGCTTCCTTCTTATCCATACAACAAAGCAAGGTTGAATCATGATTGCGTTTGTACAAAATGCCATTACTAAAAAAGAACTTAGCAGAGAACCTCCTCAGAAACTTCCTATCTTTAACAGATGCCCCTTCAGGGAACTCCTAAGCTTCAAGATACCTTTTCACCTCATAGAACCAAGGCTTCTCTTCTGCTTCTTCAGTGCCAATCTCATTGCAGTATGCAGGCTTTTCAAATCTATCAATAGTAATCTTGGGAGCTTCATCATCCCAGCTGATCTCAAACATAGATGCCATGGTGGCTAATGCATCTGCCAACTGATTCTCTCTCCGTGGAATATGTCCGAAGGTAATCTCTTTAAAATGTGGGATTAAAGACAACACATGCTCTCTGTAAGGAATGAGATTATCATGCTTGGTATCCCAATCTCCTTTAATCTGACTTACTACCAGAGTTGAATCTCCATACACATCAAGGAACTGAATCTTCATATCAATAGCAACTTTAATACCCAGGATACATGCCTCATACTCAACCCTGTTATTGGTACAATAGAAACACAGTCTGGCAGTAATCGGGGTATGATAACCTTCAGGGGAACTGATCACAACACCAACACCATTACCAAGTGCATTAGAGGCACCATCAAAAACCATAGTCCATCGGGATCCTTGTTCAGGTCCGTCATATTGTCCAGGTTCTTTGGTAATAATCATAATGTCTTCATCAGGAAACTCAAAACTCATTGACTGGTAATCATCCACTGCTTGATGAGCCAAATGATCAGCTACAACACTTCCTTTAATAGCCTTCTGAGTAGTATACTGTATGTCATATTCTGTCAAGATCATTTGCCATCTTGCTATTCTTCCAGAGAGAGCAAGTTTCTCGAATATGTACTTGATTGGATCCATCTTCGAAATCAACAAGGTAGTATGAGTCAACATATACTGTCTTAGTCGGCGAGCAGCCCATGCCAAAGCGCAGCAAGTTTTCTCGAGCAGTGAGTATCTTGTTTCACAGTCGGTAAACTTTTTGCTAAGGTAGTATATTGCTTGCTCTTTTCGACCAGACTCGTCATGTTGCCCCAACACACACCCCATTGAGTTGTCTAACACTGTTAAGTACATAATCAAGGGTCTTCCATCAACTGGTGGCATCAAAATTGGAGGTTCTAGCAGATATCTCTTGATTTCATCAAAGGCAGTCTGGCACTCATCATTCCATTCCATCACCTGGTCTTTCTTCAACAACTTGAAGATTGGCTCACAAATGGCAGTTAATTGGGAAATAAATCTTGCAATGTAATTCAATCGTCCCAAGAAACCTCTAACTTCCTTCTCAGTACGGGGAGCTGGCATCTCTCGTATAGCTTTCACTTTTGCAGGATCCACTTCAATACCTTTTCCACTGACTATGAAACCCAGGAGTTTACCAGACCTAACTCCAAAAGTACACTTGTTTGGGTTCAATCTCAACTTGTATTTCTTCAACCTCTCAAACAATTTATGCAAATGATCAAGATGTTGCTCTTTATTCTGGGACCTGGCTATCATATCATCTACATATACCTCTATCTCATGATGAATCATATCATGAAACAAAGCCACCATAGCACGCTGATATGTTGCCCCTGCATTCTTCAAACCAAATGGCATCACCTTATAGCAAAAAGTGCCCCACTGTGTAACAAATGTTGTCTTCTCCATATCTTCAGGTGCCATTTTGATCTGATTGTAACCAGAGAAACCATCCATAAAAGAGAATACCTAATGCTGAGCAGTGTTGTCAACCAGAACATCAATATGAGGAAGTGGAAAGTCATCTTTGGGGCTGACCTTGTTCAAATCCCTGTAGTCTACACACATACGTACCTTACCATCTTTCTTAGGTACCGGTACCACATTTGCAACCCACTGAGGATAAGAAGTCACAGCTAAGAATCCTGCATCAAACTTTTTCATTACCTCTGCTTTGATCTTTTCTGACATCTCAGGACGCATACGACGAACCTTCTGCTTCTTTGGACGACAATCTTCTTTCACTGGTAAGCGGTGAACCACAATGTCTGTATCCAACCCTGGCATATCTTCATAGGACCAAGCAAAGATCTCCACATAGTCACGTAACATCTGAATCAACCTGTTCTTGACATTGTCCTCTAATTCAGCCCCTATCTTGACTTCTTTCCTGTTTTCTTCAGTTCCCAGATTTACAACTTCGACTGGCTCTTCATGTGGCTGTATAGCTTTCTCTTCTTGTTGTAACAACCTAGCAAGCTCTACAGGTACCTCACAATCGTCCTCATTTCCGTCTTCAGTTTGATAGATCGGATTCTCGAAATTATAATTGGCAATAGTAGAACTGTTATCAACAGGATCCAGAGTGGATAAGGATCTGCATTTTAGTGATGTGGGTGTGTGTAAGAACACATAGCTGATAAAACAAAAATGAAATAAAAGAAAGACAAGGAACACAATATTTACGAAAAAGAAACGTCCACTGATTTTTATTGAATGAAGTATGCAAATGAAATGACATCCCGTAACAAGCACACCATTGTGCCCCGGGTAAGACACAAGGCTTAAGAGTTCAATTGTTCAAGAAATTACAAACTTAAAAAAAGCAACAACACAGTAATAGTATTTACTCCTGACTAAAGGAGATAGGAATAACATCTTCAGCTTTCCAATTATTGAGTCCAGCACCCACAGTAGGAAAAATCCAAGCATCCAAGTTGTAGTCCTCATCATAGTCACCCGCAGCATTGTTCTGGTTCTTCATAACCCCTTGATTGGTGATACGAACAACACGAGCACGACGAACAACCTTCTGGGACTCTGCAGTGAAACCCAAACCAAATTTGTCAGACTTATACGGAATATCAGGAAGCTGACCCCAAATAGTACAACCACCTTCATCCACCACAACTCTAGCATCTTTAAGGGAGGCCATTGTAGGAGGTACTCTGGTAACCACAGGAACTTTCTTGACAACCGGAGGAGCTTCATAATCATTAACAACCCAAGGAACCACTTCAAATGTCTGACACGGAGTTTCAACATATTCACCTTCCACTTCCAGATACTTAAAAGTGTTTACATGGCTAACAAAATATTCTTCCTCTCCATAGACAGTAACAACCTTTCCTTCTACCGGATATCTCAGCTTCTGATGTAATGTAGAGGTCACATCACCTGCCCCATGTATCCAAGGACGCCCAAGCAAACAGGAATATGAGGGACAAATATCCATAACATAAAAGGTAGCATTGAAAACCTGAGAACCAACTTTGATTGGGAGATCAATTTCTCCATGCACCACTCTTCTAGAACCATCAAAAGCCTTCACCACTATATTACTGGGCTTCAGCACAGCATCTTCAGGACTCAGCTTATTCAGGACTTCTTTGGGCAACACATTCAGAGAGGAACCATTGTCTATCAATACATGTGACAGGGTAGTGCCCCTGCATTCAATTGAGATATGCAGAGCTCTGTTATGATCCCTCTTGGCAGGAGTCAAATCAACATCAGAGAAACCTAACCCATTATCATAGGTCAGGTGGGCAACACAATTCTCAAACTGGTCAACAGAAATTGCATTGGGTACATGAGCAGTCTTCAGAAACTTAATCAAAGCTTTTGCATGAGCTTCAGAACATAACAACAAAGACAGCATGGAAATCTTGGAGGGAGATGCCCCAATTGATCAACAATGTCATAATCACTCTTGCGAATGATTTTCAATACTTCTTCCATCTGCTTAGAGAGATCATCAGCAGCTGGCACATCAGTAGGTATAGGTTCAATAACATGACCTTTGCCCCGAGCATCAGTGGTGGAGGTAGCAGCAGGAGTAACTGCATTCTTGGAAGTGACTGGAGGAGAGAAGACTCTTCCACTTCGTGTGATCTTACTAGACCCAGCAATATTATCAACATGAACAGGCACATTAGCTAAGGGTTCCTGCTTAACACCATGGATATAAACATCAGACCCATAATGCCAAGGCACAGCTTTATCAGATGTATACGGAATAGGACCAGGAGTGGTAATGATCAGAGGAGCCATTCTAGCTTCAGCAACAATCTTCATAGGGCCTTCAACAGTAATCTTAATTGGACCCTTATGAGTGATTTTAACAGGACCTTTGGAAGTGATCCTCACCGGTACTTTATCGACCATATCAACCTCTTCAGTCTTCCTACCTTTAGTAATATGATCCACCATACTCTCTACAGAAGATGGAATCCTCTCAAACACTATGGTATATTTGTCCATGAGACGTTGAATTCCATCTCTCAATCTCCAGCAACTATCCGGCTTATAGGTACAATACAAACAGTTTTCACGACAACCTGGAAAGAACCCAACTTGTACTAAATTCTTCTTGATAACAGACAACAGTGTGGTCAACTCTGCAACTGAATAGATATGTAAATCTTCATCAATGGCATTGACAGTCTTCTCATGATTCGGCATGGGAGCAGTAATCACATTTGGAGTACCCGGAGGGTCAAACTCAATCTCTCCAGCCTCAATCATATCTTGAATTTTGTTCTTCAAGACCCAGCAACTATTAGTATCATGTCCCTGACAATTCGAATGATATGCACATCGTGCATTGGGATTATACCTGGGAGAGGTAACATTGGGATTCTGAGGAGCCTCTTTCAGAGTAATAAGTTTAGCTTTCAACAAGTGTTGCAATGCCTGAGCCATTGACATGTTGATCTTAGTGAACTGCCTTCTAGCCCTCTGTTGGTTACCCTGTGGCTGCTCTGGTGTTGTAGGAGTTGGATTTGAAATATGAACTGCACTCACAGACTGATGCCTTCTATTACGATCAGGTTGACCATAAACAGCATTGGATTCTTTCTTCCCAGTGGGAGGCTACTTTGCAGTACCTGATGAAGAAGTACCCACTTGAATCTTGCCACTCTTTATACCATTTTCCACGCGCTCTCCTGTCATTATCAACTCAGTGAAGCCAGATGATGACCTTCCAATGAGATGACTGTAAAAAGGACCATTCAGCATACACATGAACATATCAACCAATTCCCTGTCAGTTAAAGGGGGTTGTACTCTTCCAGCTAAATCTCTCCACTTCTGAGCATACTCCTTGAAACTTTCTTTGGCACCTATAGACATGCTTTGCAGCTGCATGCGAGTGGGAGCTAAATCAGCATTGTATTGATACTGCTTATAGAAAGCTTCAACAAGATCATTCCAATCCCTGATGTTGACACTCTCCAACTGATAGTACCACTCCAATTGAGCTCCAGATAAGCTCTCTTGGAAGAAATGGATCCACAACTTCTTATCAGCAGTGTGGGGTAGGATTCTTCTGACATAGGACCTCAGATGCAGCTTGGGACAAGAGGCCCCATCATAAACAACAAAAGTAGGAACCTTGAAACCAATGGGTATGACTACCCCAGATATCAGACTCAAATCTTCAAAATCCAGCCCAGAAGATTTCTGCAACTCCATAGCATCCATTCTATCTACCAGCATCTTGAATTTGTCTTCATTAGGCTCATGGTAGTAATTAGCCTCAGAATCAGAGTCCCCCATAGTGTTGTGGAGACTGCCTCCCTCTTTTTCAGACTCTTCAGACTCATAATCTTCAACTGGTTCTTTGGTCTTGGCAAGACCTTTGAACCTTCTTCCCATGTTGATCAGGCCACCTGACCTTCTAGTCTTCTTAGTCTTCTTGGCCAGCAGTGTCTTCAATTCATCCTGTCCCTTGGACAGGTTCAGGATCAGCTCTTGGAACTGTGCATTTTGTGCCTGAAGATCCTTAACTGTTTGTTCAAGAGCCATTGCTGAAATAAACAGCGAGAAGATGAGAAACATGTGCACAATTATAAACCTGTGATGCAATGAAATGATATGTGAATGCATATGCAATGTTTTCAAGGACCGCAGGATTTAAATTTGCTTAAACAAACAAGAAGATAAAATTTTTATTAGTAATAAATTTGTTTTGACTCTTGGGCTTACAAAAAATGAAATGAAATAAATACAAAAGATGGGGTTTTAAGTCTCCCATGGAAGTTTCCTCTTTGTGTTGAGGTATGAGTTGAGATTCCGCTCTTCGTGAAGTTGCTTTGTTAGTTCCAGGATTCTTTCTTTCCTTGCCTTGTAATGAGCCTCGAAAGTATCCCTTTGCTCCTTCAACTGGATCCAGGATCTCTGTAAGTCTTCCATGTCAGTAGGCATGTCTGGGTGAAGGATGGTATAAGCAGTATCTCCTTCAGCAACAGGTTCCATGGTAACTGGCAGGATAGCAGGATATGGCATCATGAGAGTCTGAGCACGAGATCGCACCCATCTGAGATAAGCCTCCATAGGAATAGTGTACTTAGGCTCCAGAGTCTTGCTGTCAACCCTGTTTACTTTTCCCCATGCTCGTATGAATCTCTGACGGTAACCTTGAAGATCGTTGTCGTAGTCAAACACAATGCCCTGAATCAACATGTCATGAGGACCATCACTCCGAGCGTAACCAAACTGTCGTAAAGCTAAGGAAGGGTTGTAAGTAATGCCTCCTCTTATGCCTAGAAATGGCACATTAGGAAACTCCCCACAACGGTCAATGATAGTGACATTATCCATAGATCTGGAGCACCAATGGATATCTGAATGCGAGAGTGACATAATCCTCTTGGACCACCTGAACCCTTGCTCATTCTTCATCACTGATCGAGGAAGGTGAGAAATAAACCACCTAGATAGCAAAGGTATGCAGCACATCAAAGTTCCTCTTGCCCTTGTAGTACGGGTGTGAAGAGAATGCAGAATGTCTCCAAGCAATGTAGGCACTGGATTGTGACTCAGGAATATGTTGATGGCAAGAACGTCTATGAACTGATCTGGATTGGGGAACAACACTAAGCCATAAATCAGCAAGGCTAAGATTTCCTCAAAAGCATCATAACTCATGGCCTTCAAGAACACTTGAGCCTTATCCATTAGCACCTTAGCAAGAATACCTTTAACTCCGCTTCTCGTTTCTAGAACAATGTCAGACTTCTTCAGATGTAGAGCTGCAGCAATAACCTCTGGTTTAAGCTCCTTCTCCAAGCCTGTGAAGGGTCTTTGAACAAGAACAGGTATACCCAGAAGTTTAGAGAACTCTTCCATTGTAGGAACCAGCTGATAGTCAGGGAATGTGAAGCAATGGTGCTTAGGATCAAAGAACTGAAATAGGACACTCATCATGTCTTCATTGAACCCTGAGGTGACTAGATCCAATAGGTGACCATGTCTCTTGATGAACTGGGAGTGATCAGGCACTTGAGAAACCAACTCTTTAAGCTTAGCAGGTATCCCTACAAAGTTGATCCTGATAGTGTTTCTACGAGCAGAAGCCATGACCTGCAACAAAGAACAAAGATAAATCCTTTGGTCCTTGAAATGGTTAGTGAAAATGCTATGCTTATGATGCATGATGATGTCATGATGTTATGCTCAATCACAAACATGTGGCACACACAAACAAGTCACACAATAGCCCTAGGTTTGAAGGCTTGCATGAGGTTCAAAGGTAAGTACCCTCCCCTGAAGTTTAGTTGGTTCATCCTGTCCTATAAAGTAACTAGGTTCTAAGGGATCTCAATATCATTGATCCTTCACAAGGGTGGTTGTTCAGTAGGCAACTTACTTGCCAACCAAAACCCTCCAAGTTTAGAATCTCAATGAGCGTAGTATCGAGTATCAACCAACTTCAGTCTTCACCAAAGCCGGTTATCTCACTACTTTCTAAAGGCCAAGATGGGATAACTAGGGTTCTAAAAGTTAGTTAGTGCATTGACAACATATGGCAGCCTCATATTATCCTCAACTTGACTTAAGGAACATAAGCACCAACCAAGAAGTCACACTAACTATGGCCACCAGATCACCATATCGGTATACGCCGTACAGTTTCCTTGGTCTATTGCCATTTACCTAAGGTACACTAGATCCGGGTTAGGATCTTTCAACATAAGAGCACCCCAATAGATAAGTATAAAGCAAACAAGGCAAACAATTTTAAAGTGATCTAATTCCTAAGGGTACCCCTCTTTTATTAAGTCCCCAGCAGAGTCGTCAGTTCTGTAACACGGTGGGAGAACTGACTTTAGTTATGTTGCGGATAGCAAGAGTCGCCACCGACTTTTATTTTATCCAAAGGAAAGGCATAAAAGAACAGGAAAGACCTTTTAAAAGATTTTTGGGTCTGGGGGGTAGGTTATGCAAAGGGAAGGTGTTAGCACCCTTTACATCCATGGTTATCCATGGGCTCTTAGTTACTTAGCTCACTTTAAAATGTTTTTGAAATGTGAAGTGTGTGAATAAAAATTTTCTTAAGTGTTTTATAATGATCCATGTACGGATGCGTATAAAACCTTTGTTTTGAAAATTTGTTTGAAAATGTGTGAAGTATTTGAAATATTTTGAAGAGTGAGCAAGTATCTAAGAGAAACCTATCCTAAGTTTAAGTCTTTTCTGTTCTTGAATCCTTTAAATGGTAAGACTATCCCTATTATTAAGGAATAGGTAGTCATTACCTTGGATGTGAGGGACAAGTGAAGGGACATCTGTTTATTTAGGCAACTGTGGGGTGTATAAGCAATTCGAAGGGACTATCATCTTTATTCGAAAGGGACAAGATCATTACGAAGGCAACATTCGAAAGGGACTTGATCTTTTATTTGTTAAGGGACTAGATGATTTTATTTTGAGGGACTTTTGCTTTATACACCCTACTTGACCTTTTTTATTAGGCAACATGAGAGGTATCCCTAAGGAAGTGAGATGGCGATCAAAGATCGACTTACATGTGTGAGTGTACAATTTTAATATTTATCTTTAAATTTGTGATCTAAATCAATTTTATATTACAAGTATGTTTACACTCCCTATTTACTAACCATAGCATAAAATATAAATAATAACATTATTAATGAATATTACACCAAGAAATAATTACATAATAATAATTAAGCAAAATTAAATATAATAAGCAAAATAAATAAATAATTATAATTGGGTTAGTGAAAATAATAATAAAAATAATACCAAATTAAATGGGGTTAGTAATAAATAAATATCATAAGAATATAATTAATAATAATAATTAAATAAACAAGAATATATTAAAAAAAAATCAAATTTTATATAAACAATTATTTAAGATTAATGAAAAAATATGAGCAATTATACTAATTATTATAAAATTTAAGTTATATGCAAATTATAAAATTAAATTGATTATGAACATATTATGAAAATAGAATTATAATTATAAAATTAATTTAGCAATTTTTAATTATTTCTAAACATATATTTAAAAATTATCTATATACCAAAAATTAAGTTATAAACTATTTATGCCATATTATTATATTAACAAAATTAAATTGAAAATTTTAATTTTAAACATAATTATATACAAAATTTAAATTATAAACAAATTATAAACCATATGCATATTATGAAAATAAAATTAATTATATTTACACAAATTAAGTTAAGAATTTATTTGTTTTAAACATAATTTAAAAATTATTTACATTATTAAGATTACCTAATGATAATTTGTAAATAAATAATATTAATAAAAAGTATAGAAACATAATTAACATTTATAAAAAACAATTAGGATTTTAAAAAAAAAAATATTTTTAGGGTTATGGTTTTAATTAATAATAATAATAAACAAGCAAAAAGCAAATTAATGGAGAAAAAGAGAAAAACTTACCTTGACTGGGAATTGAACCCAACCTCTCTGCTTTACACAACCCTCAGCCAACAACATCAACCACTAGGCCAGCGCACACTTGGTGATAAGGAAAAGGGTCCAATTGGTTTTGTTATTTGTTCCCTCAAGCAATACGCGCACGTTCACAACCAACTGAGCCAACCATCATCTGTGAAACAAAACAAAAACCAATTCATAAAATATATCATCAATTATTTGAATTTCCAGAAACGCGCGCAACTTCTTCTTCTTCCTCCAGACTTACGAAATTTCCTGCGAAATTTCATAGGAATTTTGCTACGAATTTTTGCGCAGGAAATCCTATGCCCTTGACAACCTGCAATACAAGCAAAACTCATCCAAATTGATTGTTCTAATGGATTACCCAGGTCTTAATCAACTTAATTTTGTCAATTAACAACATTTATATGGCTTAGATCGTAAAACCCTAAATCGGTTTCCAAAACCCTAACTATGGTGAAATCCGTATTAGGTGATGAAACTTCAAGCAACCTGTCTAGAATCAGTCCATAACTCATCATAAACAAGAAATCCAACTCAAAATTCATTGAAAACAAGCAAATAATTGGAATCGAAAATATAAAAAAATCATGAATGTTCAGGATCGGTTTATGCATATGAACATGTTTACAATGCTTTTGAAGGTTGGGATATGTCTAGTGAGGTCCAAGGATCCTTGCTATGTCTTTAAAATACCTTCAAACACCCTGTAGTGAAGAAACCGAAAATTGGATTTTTAATGAAATTTGAAAATTTGAACTTACTCTTGGGAGGCTGAATTTCGTCTTCTATGATTAGGTTTGTGATATGTACTTATAGTGTGATGATTCTAGGTCAAAAAACTTGAACATTATGTGAAAGATTTGATCCAAAAAGATTGAGAAAGATAAGCTTTAAAATTCAAATATTCTTGCATAAACACTTTCTATTTCAAGCCAATCACCATTATTCTTGTATCAATTTAATCCACATTGCATTCATGATTTTCTAGAAGCTCAATCTCTTTTAAATATTTGACTTTTATATTTTATTTTAATTTAAAATGATTTAAAATGAATTAAATCAAAATAAATAAAATAAAATGATAAAAAAATATGATTTTTAGAGACTTGGGTCGTGCATGAGGTCTTGGTGTGGATTGGGTCATCATATGGCAAGCCCATTTAGAAAAAATTGGTTTTAAACCTCCATTTTCTTCATAAACCAACCAAAAATTTCCCAACTTTGCAAGGGCACACACCCTTCAATTTTAATGCTATGAGGGTGTTCCTGGACATTTTGGAAAGCTTGGAGTGTCCTCTAACCAACCCCACTGGTTTCATATCCATATCATTTACCATTCTCAAGTTATGCCCTTTTGAAGTTGTTGACTTTTTGTTGACTTTCAAAAGGACCTATAATGTCTTAGCTCATACCTTCCAAATGAAGCATTTTTGGGCTTAGCTTGTGAGACACAAAGTTGTAGAGAATTCAATTTCCTTCAAAATGAGCTTTGGATGGAAACTTGGTGATGAAGCATGTGAAAGTTATGGCTGGTCAAAGTTTAGTTGACTTTTACTAAGGAAACCCTAATTTAGAAACTCCTGATTCTTGATGATCTGAAATATCCTTGATGAATCATGATCAACCCTTGATCAAATGATGAATTTTACTTCATATACTTGATGTTGGCAAAAAATCATGAAGTTTGACTTTGGTTTGACCACAGTTGACCTTAGTTTGACTTTTTAACTACTTTAACTGATTTTGACTTATCTGATCATCTGACTGAGCAAACCTTTGAGAAAAGTTTTGAAACTTGTCATGGGGATTATTAGACACATATAAGATGTTATGAAGCTCACTTGAAGTCTTGGAAGTTCATTTAGCCTGATTAAAGTTAAAACCCTAGTTTTGGATGCACTGCTTAGGAGGATGCATTGTCTGAGGGAATTGTCAAATCTTCTGACCAATTGTGAACTTTGTGAACCTTGTGAACCTCATAAGATGTCTTGTGAACCTCATGGGAGGTCTTTTAAGTATTGTGAACCTTGTGAACCTTGTGAACCTCATAAAGTGTCTTGTAAACTTCATGAACCTCGTGAAAGGTATTGTGAACCTTGTGAACCTCTTAGCACACAAAGTCTTGTATTGTGAGGGCAAATTTTGGGGTGCAACAATAACCACACTTACATCTGGAGGCTACCAAGCCAGGAGGAAATCCACTATAAGTAATATTAATTCTAGACTTAAACCACCCAGTTTAATCTTTCACTTAATATCTACCCAATGCAATTTCTACCTAAGACACAACTTAGATATGAGTACCAACTCACTCCCCCTCAATCACACAGTGATCTTGTTTACAAGTTTAATAAAATTGAAGTCATACTTCAAACAAAAACAGCTTGATCTTACTTCACAGTTTCAATCAAGACACAAATACACTTTTGCTTAAAAGCTCATAAAGTGGTACAATAAAAACAACCTGCTATTAAAACACAAAACACCCTATTTTATCTTCTTAAATTCGTACTCAATTCTGAGAGTTTCTGTTGATTAAATAGGTGTATGGATTTTGGGCTTTCTGTAGGTTTATCGAACCCTGAAACGCATGCAGCTTCCACCTTGAATTAGAGTTTGTTACTTCCTAGATTCTAGGTGATTCAGTTCTTCTGATTATGCTGAAGTCTCACAACAACACTCCCTACAGATGCGCCTTATTCTGTTTTGTCCATCCATAATTAATTCCAGATAACTTTTCTTAAATTACTCAGTTCTGTTAGTCATTAATTAATTCTGGTAGCAGGTTTGAGATGTCACAACATCTGTTGGGACATCCTGAAAAACTGAACTTAAATCATTAACTGATACAATGTCACAACATCTGATGTGACATCCTGTAAACTGAACTTATATCATTAACTGATACAATGTCACAACATCTGATGTGACATCCTGTAAACTGAACTTATATCATTAACTGATACAATGTCCCAACATCTGGTGTGACATCCTGAATTAAGTTCATTTACTTATACTCTGTTTGATAATGTCCCAACATCTGATAGGACATCCTGAACTGAATTCAACATTTCTTGTTGGTCAAAAATTCTGCCAATTCTAAACATCTACAATCATCAACTATGAATATGAAATACTTTGCAAATTGGTGTGAGGATTCCTTGATGTCCCCCAAATATCAGCATAAATGTAATAAAAGGATCCATGAGTCCTTTGTTTACCTTTCTTAAACTTCATCCTATAGGATTTACAGAATACACATGGTTCACAAAACTCTAGTTTTTTGACCTTGTCACCATACAACATATTTTGTTTCGACAATTCGACTGAAGAAACATTTGAATTCAGGAATAAATCAAATATTAAATAGAAAGAGGTTATTCTTAAACTATTTTGCTTCAATATATTTAATAAGGAGTTTGCCTCTCAAGATAAAATCTTAAGTGACTTCGTTGCTCCTAAGAAAAGTGAAGATTATCAGATTATTTTTGTCAAAGGATAATTCTGTGAGAAACCTTTCATTTCTTCTTTTTCTGGAAATACTAAGAAAATGTTGAAAGCTTATTTTATGCCAATATCTAATAGCAAAACCTATTTGTATCTATGCTAATCAGAAGTTTCAAAATCAAGGATTATAAAGTCAAAAGATTTAATCCAAGACAATGAAATCAAAGATTCTGATAAGGTCAAGATTTTGTAAGTACCATAACTCATTCTAGACTCAAACTCTGAAATGAATCTTGGGACTACTATCAAACTAAGGCATGAAGTAAACAAAAGCTTGCCATGACTAAAAATTCTAGACCTACAGAAATATTGGTACCAATATCCAAAATTGTATTTACTGCAAATATCACAGAAGAAATGAGCAAGGCATCTTCCATGATACTTGATCAAAGGTTGTTCATAAAATTTGATGGAAGAAAAGTCTATATACCAAACTCAAAAACTGAAGTATGAAAAAATGTGGAGTTTAAAGAAGAAAGTGGAATCATTGGTTTAAACCCTATTGACTCAGAATCCAGTCAAAACATAATTCAGATTCCATGGTCAAAATTTGAATACTCATCTGAAGCTTGACCAAGAAGGAAAAAAGGTATGTTGTGTTCTTTACTCTTGAAAACTTCTTGACTAAATGAACTATTTAAGTATAAGTAAATGCAAATCCTCTGTTAGATCTCTTGTTGACAACAAAAGAATATTCATAAATATTTGAAAAAAAACTATGTTGTACTATTTGACTATACTAAATATGTCATTAACTAGAAGATGCCATATTTATGGAAACAATATTCTCACCTTTTGTGATAATACTACTACTAGTTAGTAGTCAAAGAAACCAATTCAATATTCATAAATCAAGCATGACTCTAGTCTCAAGAGAAAATACTTGACTTTGAATAGAATATCAAAGACTGATGACTAACAGAAGATGTCTCACTCAAAGTCTAATCCTACTAGACTCTTATGAAAGATAACTTCTAAAAATTATCAATATATGAGATTCATAAAAAAGGAATATTTACTTATGATAAAGCAGTTTAAGAAAAAATTAATTTAAAATTTTTGTCTTAGTTAAATTCCATAAAGTTGAAAATCATTTAGTGGATTCAACAAATCTGTTGGGTAAGAATCTTTTAGTAAATATGTTTTCTTTTTAAATACATTTATGGTCTTTATCCTTTGTCTTTGTGAAACATCATTTCTTGTCACTTTCTATATTCTTCTGATAAGATTCTTATTCCTTTAAAGTCTTGTTCAGTTCTTTTCTTTTTATTGTTTTTATCTGTGTTGATCAAACCATCCCTGAGAAGAATTCTCTAGTCAATTCTCCTTTGAATCAACTAGTTGTCATCAATGAAAAGTTTGTAGATTTTGAAGGGCTACTTAATCTAGGTTTTTACTTTTGGAAGACTGTGTCTGAACAAGGTTGGAATGGATACTTTGATATGATATGTTGTTTTAATTATCCAAATCTTTTCAAGGATTTTTAGGTTAATCCATCCATTGTTGAGCTAAATCATGTGTATGTTATTTTTTCCAAGGTTTATGGTGTTTCTATAACAGTAACCTCTAAGACGGTTGTTAATGTAATCAACTATGAGGAGATTTGAGAAATCCCATGTACTCTTGTTTGGGAATATTATCTTCCTACTTGGCGTACTTTTGTAGATTCATCTAACCTCTCTCAAGTCTCAAATCTTTGTCCTGATGCAATTATTTGGAATCAGATTCTGAACTCAAACTTTCTACCTAAGGACAAAGATCTACACCTTTTGTTGAAAAAATTTGCTACTTATTTTCAAATCAGACTTACAGATTGGTCTTCCTCAAGTTATGTTTGATTATCTAAAGAAGACTCTTTCATCTTTTCACAAGGTAAAGACATTATTCATTCCTTATGAATGAGTTCTTTCTGAACTATTGGTTCAACAAAGGGTTTTCATAAGATCAGAGGACTATTCTTCCAAAATTTGGAGAGAAAAGCTTGAAGTTATCTATGAGAGTTTCTAATGTTAGATTTTTTTCAAATATATGACTTATAACAGTTGAAATATCTTGTATTATGCAATCTTGTTAAAAATTGTTCTTGTTCATGTTCTTGTGTGTCTTAAATGTTATATATGCATTTCTTATGTTGTTCAGAGAATAAAAATTAGGGTTAAAATTCTTTAAAAAACTTGCAAGATTCTCATTAAAAGATTCATAGTTATTACATATTATCAAGAACTTTCTAGACATTTGGATTTGTTTTAAGGTATTCCCTAGGCTCGTCTAACATATCTAGACTCTTCAAATAATCCTCTAAATCTTCCTTGGCAAACCCAACTACTTTCTTCCTCAGAAGATTCCTACGCTTTAACCTAGAAGTTCTTTTTCTTCTGTATGTCTCAACAAAAGTTGATGTAGATGTACGTGCCTCTGAAAAAATCTGCTTGCTTGAAGAATCTTCAGTTGCTACATTCTTCTAGTTTGCTTAAGTTGTTGCTTTTAGCATTACTGCCTTTATAAAATCTCTTTAGAACCCAAATATGCTTCTACATATTAAGTGATTTAGGAAGATAGTTTGCTAAGAGTTTTATAGAGTTTATTCATTTGTTGTCTTGAGTGTTTATTATTTCTATATTGATTAGGTCAATCAATCTTTAAACGTCTGAATCTTGGGAAAGGATGTCTAGTATCTAGCCCTAGTGAAGATTCTATAAAATATAATCGTAAATTTCATTTTAAATAGCTATTTGTTGGTATATTATTTCATTTGTTCTTTTTTTACTTTGCTTATGTGTAAGTCAGAAAATCAAAAACAAAAGGGCAAAGTAAAATATTGTACTCTTGCATTTTAATATTGGTCAAAATAAAATTTCATTAATCAAAACAAGGATTATATAAAGGATGTAGAATATTTAGATTAAATTAATCTAACTCCTCTAAAGCCCTACGACCCACCTAGTTTCCCCAATCGAAGTCTGGCTCATCATCATCCTCACGATCAAACATGAGAATCTGAAACACCATTCTATCTATGTTCTTATTTTTATTCTTCATTCACTTCTTCATAGGTTTCAAAAACAATTGGTAATAAACATGCTTCAGAAGGTTTCACTACAACTAATGTTGAACCTTATTTCGAAGATTTCAGTACAGTAAAAGAAGAACCAATTTCAACAACTTCAGAACTTGCTGGTTTATGAGGACTTTGTATCTCCATATTCATTGCATCCTTTGAAACCTTTTTAATGATAGAGATCTTGGTACTCTCGCATGTTGCTTCCATGTTGATTTGAAGGATGTTGATGAAAAAGGACTTATGCTTCGGCTGCTTTTATAGTGGAGTCTGGGTAACCCAAATGGTTGAATCCTTTTCTTGATTCTTGGAAGTGTTACGACCAATAACTATTAAGGATGCACTATACAAGCCTATAATGTTATGCGTTACTTTCCTTGGGATCCGATCACATAATGATGATCTTCCTTACATTTATGAAAGTATTTCTCTTCATTTTCTTTATTCTTTTTTATGTGACAAAAGGGGGTAAAAGATATCAAAATATTTAATAAATAATCTGAACCCTTTAGATTTTAAATGTTGTTCATTTATAATTTTTTTAAATTATATTATTGCGGTTATCTCGTTTACCCTGGAGATATAATTTAGTTTTATTGGACATAGAACTTAAGAGGAGCTTACAAACCTCAAACTTTGGACTATTAGACCCAGGGGGAGCTTACAAACCTCAGACTCTGATGTTTCCAAGAAAATTAAAATATCACAACATTATTCTTTAAATACTTATACTTGTCACCATAAAAATTGGGGAGATTGTTAGAACAAGATTTGTTCATGATATATATCCTTTTGGTTTTAATGATAACAAAGTATTAAAAGAACAATGGTGTTATCTAATGTGCATTCTAAGTATGCATGTTCTAAATCTTAAGAAGAAATCATTCAGAATCTGATGGAAGAACACATTTGAGATAAGTTAAGTTATTGGCTTCTTATGGCTCAAAACTGATGCACATTATGAAGTGATGTCTGATAATATAGGTTTGTATAGACTCCGAAAGCTGAATGTATCAGAATTAGACGAGTAATATATTATCTCTGCACTTAGTGAATGTATCAGTTTCTGGTGAATTTTCAAAACCATAAACTAAACTAAGTTTTTTGTATTGCAAAAAGAAAGCTACAATGTCATTTCATTTTGTCATCTAGAGTCTGTGTTCACCTGGCTCAAGAATAGTTGACATGCTTTATAGATATCTACTCTCAACGAATCTATAGTACAAGATGTCAATGAAGACGCTTTTATTAAACATGTTACACAACAAATAAATATCTTTTGGTGTATACATCTTTAACATCTTTTAGTACTATGAAATAACAAAGACACTTGTACATGTTATCTCTTTCAATGATTATTCTTCTACAACTGCTATATAAGTAGTTGAAGATTCAATCTGGAATCAACAAAAAGGAAAATAAAGAAAGAGAACCAAGAAGAAAAGAAATTTTCCATGCTTTTATCAGAATGGAAGAACAATAAGATCGACAATGGCAACACAATCGAGTATGCAAAATTTATGTTATATGTTGTTAATTGTACAAAGCCATAAGATTTCTTAAATATTGAATATCTTAGAAATCTTAAGTTCTATGATCTTTGTTATGGTTATTTTATTTGTACCTTTGATTGTAAATCAAGTATACCTTATTGTCTATTTTGCTAAACAAGTTGTTTAGTAGTTTAGAAAGAAAGTTTATTTCTATGTGCTTCAGCATCAAAGTCTCTTTATATGAGCTTGAGCCAAGTAAGTTTCTTACTAATTGTTTGAGCATTGAAATCTTGAGCAGTTGTTGATTAAGCACAAGTTTTGAATCTGTGGGATTTGAGCAAAGAAGTCTTGGAATGTAGGTCTAATTAGAAGTCTTGGATTCGTGGGTCTAAGCAGAAGTATTGAACCTGAGGGGTTTAAGCGGAAGTCTTGGATTTGTGGAATCTTAGCAGGGAAGTATTGGACTGAGGTTCTAAGCAGAAGTCTTGAACCTGAGGGGTTTGAGTGGGAAGTCTTGAATATGTGGGATTTAAGCAGGAAGTCTTGGGTTGAGGGTCTAAGCAGGAAGTCTTGAACCTGATGGGTTTAAGCAGGAAGTCTCAAACTGAGGGTCTAAGTAGAAAATTCTTATGACGAGGCATAAGCACTTGTAATCATGATTTGATTATAGTGGAAAATCTCTTGTGCTGCAAGGGAATTAGACTACTCTCAATTTTGGAGGAACTGTGATAATTTTTGTGTGTTCTATTATTATTTATTTTCTTTTGTTATTATTCCACTGCAACATATAATCAAAATCTAAACATGGTTTAGAATCTGAACTCTATTGAGAAGCATAAGTAAAAGCGAATTACACAATTCAACTCCCCCTTCTTATGTATTTTCTCACCTTCAGTCTTCACTAATCTTGAATGAATATAAAGTTTTCTTCAGGTAGAGGCTATTGACCAAGAATTTGGTCATATACAATTCCTCGAGTTTTCTCCACACACACATATTGCAATTTTCTCTTTTAAAACTTGTCGGAGAACCTTATCATCAAGGCTCAATATGATGGCGTTATGGGCTTTATCGATCATCTTCATCTTCTCCTTCTCCATTAGAGAAACATCCCTATTTTATGATCCTTTCAACGGTTCTAACAAACCCTATTGAACCAGTAGGGTTTGCATCTTCAACCGCCACAAACCAAAATCATTCACACCAGTGAATTTCTCAATCTCATACTTTGTTGACGACATTTTCTACTCAATGTTAACCACACCAATTTTTCATACTTTTTTTTATCTTTGCAAATTTAATATTTTATTATTATTATTAGTGAACTAAAATTTTTTAAGGGTTGTAAACCCTAATTATTATTCCTCTTCCCCATTTCCCACGTATACATTTTCTTCTTTCCCTATATCGAATTTCAACCTCTCAATGCAACAAAAGTTCTTGCACACACATGTTTTTCATCTCTCACACAACAAACCTTCTCTGGAACAAAGGGGTTTCATCATTTGAAGATCAAATTCTTATCGGAATTGCATGTATTATTTCTTTAAATATATTGAATGAATTTGATTCCAATGAATAACTAATTTTCCTTTTGATTAGGTTTTAGGAGATCAATCTTTGTTTGATCTATTGGGACATATGATATGTTTATGGATCCCAACGTCAAGTTTATTCCAAGTCAGGGTGAGCCATTGAAACACTCGAGAAGATATTGACGACTTATGGGTAGACTCAATTATCTTATAGTCACCAAACTATATATTACATTTGTAGTGAGCCAACTTTTGAACGATCCCCTTGATGCAGTCATTCGAATTCTTAAATATATTAATAATTCACGGTAAGAGGACTATTATATAAAGATAAGGGTGGTGCTAAAATCACTTGTTATTTAGACGCCGACTGAGTCGGATCACAATCAAATAAGATATCCACTTCTTGATATTGTATTCTTATTGGAGGTAATATGATCTCATGGAGAAGCAAGAAACAAAATACAGTTGCATTATCTAGTATTGAAGTTGAATATTGTTTTATGGAAGCACACTCTAAGAATCTTGCATGGCTTTAAAATTTTTCTCAGAGTTTAGATTGAGAGATCTTCAGGCCACAAACTCATATGCAGAAATCAAGCGGCAGTGCACATTGCATTCAACCCGGTTTTCCATGAATGTACCAAGCACATAGAAATAGACTGTCATTATGTAACATACATGGTATTTTCAGGATAAATAACTATAGATTTTGTGAAGTCTAAGTACTAATTTTCTAATATGTTCACTAAGTCGTGCAAGGGTTCTCGAGTGGATTATATTTACAACAAACTTGACTTATATTATATATGATCCAACTTGAGCGGAAGTGTTAAAAATATGTTAAAATCAATTAGCATTGATTAGTATCAATTAGCAATGATTAACTTTAATATTGTATAAATTGTAATGATTATATTATCTATTATGTACAACCCCATATACATATAAATATACATTTGGTGTGATCTCATTAGACACTAAATTACATACATAAGTACACTTTCAATATATCAATGTGTTAGGTGATATATTTCATATTCATGTTTACTCCATATGATCATTATATAGAAGCAAACTTTCACGCTCTTTCTAGAAAATATATTACTTATAATATTTTCTATAACTTTCTATGAATGTAACACGCATTAGAAATTACAATTATTCTCTTACATCTTATTATCAAAACCAAAATTAAAAGCATTGTTTTTTAAATCGATTTTAGTTCTACATCGTTGAAAATATTTAGTTGAATGCAATAGAGCAAAGTCTTCAAGACAACACCCATTAGATGATATATTTTCGATTTATGTTTACTCCATATTGGTAAGGGCCAAATTATGTATATAATCAATAGTATTTTGTGGCCCTTTTCACTTGATTTTATTGGAAGTTCATGAAAAAACTTCAACTTTAGTGTGAATAATTGTTTTTTTAGCCTTAATGTGTAAATATCATGGTTTGATAATCTTCATGTCATTTTGTAGGGTTCCTTGAATAATTGAAGCATTGGGCACTTAAAAGGAAAAAACAAAGCTTCAAGATGCCTTTTTGGAAGGAAATTGAGAAGTCATGTTTGTGCTTAGCGGGGTCAAAATGCGCTTAGAGAAGTCATGGCAGAAGGTTCCGCGCTTAGCATAGTGCTTAACGTCGTTTGTGGCGGTTTAACTTTTTAGCTTGTGGTCGCGCTATGCGAGCTCTTTTATACTTAGCGCGGTCTGCTTTTTGGTCCTAGTATATATACTTTTTAACTTCATATTTTTATGAATGTTACCCATTTTTTAGAGCAAAATACATCAAAAACTCATAAGAACTCAGAATCAAGCCATTGGTATCAATATTTGATTTTTCGACATTGATGCTTGTGAATCTCTTCTCCTCTTTTGTGAAGCAAGCTACCATGAAGAGTAGCTAAACTCCTTTTTGTCAAGATTAGATGTAATTAATCTAACTAGTATGTATTTCTTTTGATTCTTTGTATGTGAACAAATTAATGATCAATGTAGATGATTATCTTTTCTTTTATGATATATTTGTGGTTTGAATCATTTTTTAGAAACATTTTTCAAGTCTTGACATAAGTTTTCATCTATCAAAGGCCAAATTCTAGACATAGATTTGGAGTTTGATATTCACTTTGTACTAAGTGTTAATGTTATTTGTATTATTTAATAGGTTAAGATATCGTCGATTAAACAATACGTAAAAAATCGCAATACCGGTTAGACATAAGTGTTATTGATGAGTGATATATAGTTATATTGATTATAAATGAAGTTCACATGCTAGATTAATCGAATACATATGAAATAGGTTAATGAATTCTAGTCTTGACATGCTTTTTAAACAAATTTCCGACTCTTTTATCTTTGTCACAAATTCTAGTGAGTATTACCTTTACCAATTGAAACCCATTTGAAATCCTAACTTAAAACACCGTCAACTGTAGAACGGTGGTGATATCGCACTAATCACGATATAAAATTCTTAACCACCTCAAATACTTTCAAAACATATGGTTGTTATACAAAAACAAACTTTCATGCTCTTTCTAGAAGACATATTACTTAAAATCTTTTCTATAACTTTCTATAAATGTAACACACATTAGAAATTACATGTATTCTCTTACACATTGTTATCAAAACCAAAATTTAAAAGCATTGTTTTTTAAACCGACTTTAGTTTAACAATCATTTGATCTCATTGTAATTACTTTCACGAACTATTATCATTAGCATAATTATTTATTTTCTAAATATTTCATTATAATTGTTTTTTTTTTTGTTAAGAAGTCTAGTGGGTTGAGTCCATCTTATTTCATTTTAATTATTTATATGAACAAGTTCATCATTAATTTGAGTTTTCTCTTTTTAATAGGTTTACTAATTGAATGTCGATTCTATGATTGCACGGACTAATTTATGGCAAATGTATTTTATAGAAGAAATTCACATAGAGATTATTGCATATCTTACATGCATACAATTTTAGTTGATATTATTTTCAAATTCACATGAACATGTTACAAGCTTTGGTGATGAATTTTTTGAACTTTATATGCAATTGAGTTCATATTTCTCCTCAATCTCATAATAAATGTTTTATTTCTTATTTAGAAAATGTTAACAAGAATCCAAGAGACACTCTTTACGCATTCTACTACCTCGGGGACACTCATTAGTATGATTTTTCTTATTTTATCTGTCTCAAATTATTTGTCTTTTTAAAATACCAATGCTATATTGATTATTTCTTTCCATTAATTTATCTTTATTCATTGGATTTTAATTCATGCAAAAATCTCACTATCGATTAATAAAGTTATTTTTGTAAATGACAAACATTTTAGATCAATTCTTAGATACTCATGATACATTGTTGGATACCGGTATCTTTAGTATAAATTATTTTTAAATTTCAATTTATTTTAAAATAAAATAAAAATGACATGACATTAAATTATCCTATTGGTTAAGGGTGCCAATACCCAATTAAATTGAAAGGTATCACAGTGTTCACCTTTATTTTATTATTAAAATCAATACAATAAATTATTATCTTAAAAAGTGTGAAAATTTCAAAAACAGTTAATATAAAGCGATGGAGTATCAAAATACCATCAAAACACTTAAAACAAATATATAAACTTGCATTTTCAGTCAAAAGCATAAAGTTGTGATTGCTGTCAAAATACATAAAGTTAAATACTTGGTCAAATACATAAATGTATGTCTACGAGTTTGACCAATATCTATCACTACTCTTTACAACTAACAAATTCATTAAGCTCATTTGCCAGTGGAATCCCATCAGGTGCAAAATATCGTTTGTTGAGTAGAGAATTGACAATCTGTATGACCTTTGATTGAAATGAAACATTTTGTAAGAAAAATTTAATGAACATTGAAAATTAATACTAATAAAGTTTAACTAATTTACCAATGATGATGGATCTTTAGACAGACCTGCAATAGTTGGTTTTGGATCTGTTGAATGATGTAAGGATGGGAGATCATCAAAACTACTCCATATACCCGTCAACACAGTCTGACAGGTCATTTACAGGACAACAGGAAAGGATTTCCTCAAGTGTGAATTTGACTGGAGGGGGAGCACTGCCCATCCACACCCTTAAAATTTCATACTTTTATATTTTATAGATTTTTGACTTTTTATCATAGGATTGAGATTCCACTGCACACATACTTCATGGGAGAGAATTTTAACAATACATCACCACTTCCTCCTGAAGACAACTGCCCACCGGCCACGTGGTCTTCATATGTCTTAAGAACAGGGGCCTTCGGGAAATCCATTTACCTCCTATATCCTGAATATCTAGATGGAGCTCCTCCCCCTCCTGATATGGCTGCTTGCTGCTCTGAAGTAGCATGCCTGCCGCCCCATCAACGTGCAGACGCAGTCATCTAACATGCCTTTCTCTGTCAGTAGTAAATGTCTGCACCATGCCTGCACATAAAGGAAAATGAAAAATAATGAACCTACGTTAACTCATACTCATACGTACCATGCGTGAATTGAAATTACATAAACCTATTCACTTACATCCCTGAAATGTAGAAAACAAAAAACTCTTAACTTTTCAACTCAAAATCAAACACAGAAATAACATAACCAACAAAAGGAAATATGAAATCTCCAAAATAGAGCTCAAAGTACACAAAAAATGCATGAATGGAATGAGGGTTTATGAATTTCTTACTTTTGAAATGAGAGAAACCTTGCTCTACATAAATGAAGTGGAATGGCTGCAAGTTTGCTCACGAAAAATGGTTGCGAAAATGGTGTGGAATGAAGGGAGATGGTGGATAGGAATGGAAGTGGAGAGAGATACAGTCAGAGGAAATGAGGGAAGAAAATGAGTTTTGTAAATTTTATTTTAAAATAGACGTAACTAATTGCCTCAAAAAAAAAAAAAACTGACTGAATTTCAAGGGAAATGTATCAAATGGGAAAAATTATCATTTATGCATACCTGAATGCATAATCCAAGAGGGATAAATTTCTTTCTTCAAGTTATCATTAATGATTCCATGCAACTTCTCCACAAAGGTTGTAAGCTGCTGTTTGAAAAGTAGTGCTGGGTACTCAGCTTCAACTTGTCTTAGTATCTACTCCCCTGCTTGTGCTACCATTGATTAGGGAAAGATTGTTGTCCACTATCCTTTCAATAAAAGGATAATTATTCAGAACGTTACAGCATTTACATACTATTAGCACTTGCATTTAGCATTTCCATTTAGTTGGTTATTCAAAGTGGGCATGTGCTGACTGCAGAGTTGGCAAGTGCATAGGGGTAAAGGTTCATTCCTATATTATGATCAAGGATCTATTGAATGAATCAACACATTCTAATCAAAATATTCCTCTCATCTCTCTAAATACTTTCTATGGTTATCTTCTTCAATCTTTTGCATGGGAAACCATTCAATTTATTGATTCCAAGCTCCTACTTAAAGGTTGAAGAAGATAACCATAGAAAGCATTCACAGAGATGAGAATAATCTTTTGATAGAAAAGTGCTGATTCATTCAGTTGATTCTTGATCATAATTATGGCATAACCCTTTACAACTTACAATTAGGAGAATATTTTAACAACTTACCACTACACACTTGCCAACTCAGCACATGACCACTTTGAATAACTAGCTAAATGAAAATGCTAACAGTGCAAATACTGTAACACAGAATCTATGTTTACTTTAGTCATCCTTCCAAACAGGGTTGCTGATGAAGAACGACAGTGTTGTGGAGCCATTCATGCAAAACTGCTTGCTTTGAGTATGTTAAGGAGTAACAAGTGTAGAGGCATTGGATAACAAATAGGCCAAAACATCATGTTATCCCGGGTCTGAAGTCCAAATGGAAATATCAGTGACTTGAAAGTATGTTGGAAAATATATTATTTACCGGTTTTATTATTGTTTTTGTAGAAATATACTTTATATTTTCCTTGTACTTTATGAGAATTACATAGCAGTATTTATAGAATACATTAGGCAGAATTTGAAAGGGAAATCTGTCCTAGAAATCAGGGGAGTTAATTTTCCCATAAATGCTAATTCTAATTACAGTAAAAACAGGAAATAATAACTAATTAATTACATTAGTCCTAATCCTAATGAGCTGTACAAACAGAATCATTTGATTCTGTATTGATTATTCCACACTCCCCCTCAATCTGGGTGGTAGATGTCTATCATACCCAGATTGGATCTGATATTCTCGTATATGTTCCTTGGAAGGGCTTTTGTTAGAATATCTGCAGTTTGCTGGCATGATGGAATATGGTTAACACTTATAATTCCATGATCAATTTTCTCCTTGATGAAGTGTCGGTCTATCTCTACATGCTTTGTTCTATCATGCTGAACTGGGTTCTTCGCAATGCTTATAGCAGCCTTGTTATCACATAATATCTTCATAGGATGTTTGGTAGGAATTTTGATTTCACCTAGCATTCGCTTAAGCCAAATTCCTTCACAAATACCTTGTGACATAGCTCTGAATTCTGCTTCTGCGCTACTCCTAGCCACAACAGACTGTTTCTTGCTTCTCCAAGTTACCATATTACCCCATACAAATGTGCAGTAGCCTGTAGTCGATTTCCTGTCAGATAAACATCCTGCCCAATCTGAATCAGTGTAGACTTCAATACCTCTGTTTGAGTTCTTTTGAAAATAGAGTCCTCGACCTGGCGTACCTTTTAGGTACTGGAGAATTCTGTTAACATTTCTCATGTTAGTTTCAGTTGGATTTGACATATAACGACTAGCCATGCTTACAGCAAAACCAATGTCTGGTCTGGTGTGAGTTAGATAGATTAGTTTTCCAACTAGACTTTGGTATCTATCTTTATTAGCTGGTATATTCTCATCTTCACTCCTTTTTATTTGTTCTATTGGAGTATTGGCAGCTTTGCATCCAAGCATACCTGTTTCTTGAAGTAAATCCAAAGTGTACTTCCTTTGAGAAACTGAAATACCATTCTTTGTCCGTGCAATTTCCATCCCTAGAAAATACTTGAGCTGTCCTAAGTCTTTGACTTCAAATTCTTTGGCTAGAAGTTTCTTTAACTGGTTGACTTGTTCATCATCATCTCCCGTAATTACGATATCATCCACATAGACAATAAACAAAGCTATCTTCCCATCCAAAGAGTGCTTGACAAACATAGTATGGTCTGTTTGACATTGAACAAAGCCATCTTGCTTGACAACTTTTGTTAGTCTGTCAAACCATGCCCTTGGTGATTGTTTGAGGCCATATAGAGATTTTCGAAGTCGACACACCATGTTGGAGGTCCCGGGTGATTCAAGTCCTGGAGGAATTTTCATATATACCTCTTCTTCTAACTCACCATTTAGAAATGCATTCTTTATGTCTAGTTGGTGTAGGGGCCAATCTAGATTTGCTGCCAGAGATAGTAGAACCCGAACAGAATTGAGCTTCGCAACAGGTGCAAAAGTCTCCTCATAATCCACCCCATATGATTGTGTGAACCCCTTAGCAACCAACCGAGCTTTGTACCTATTTATACTCCCATCAGCATTGTACTTAATTGAAAATATCCACTTGCATCCTACTGCTTTCTTCCCTTCTGGTATAGTGGTGATCTCCCATGTGCCACTTCTTACAAGTGCTTGAACTTCTTCTGTTACAGCTGCTGCCCATTCAGCTTTCTGCAGTGCTTCTTGAATATTATTTGGAATTTCTATGTTGTCAACAGCTGCTACAAAGGACCTGTAACTTTGTGATAGTTTTCCATAGGAGATATATTTTTCAATAGGGTGTTTGGTGCATGTTCTAACCCCTTTTCTCATAGCAATAGGAATATCCATATCTGCTGTATTTGTAACAATATGTTCAGAGTTAGGGAGAATATTACCTGTGGGAACTTCATTTTCTAGAGCTTGGTTGGACTCATGGCCTTGCATTGGAGCTATACTTGACTCTACTTCCTTCCTCCTCCTTTTATAAACCTTCCAGTTATCTGTTTTTGTATCACAATTCCGTTGAGGTGTGGTCGAGACTATAATTGGTCCGGTTTCCGTTACAGCTTCTGTTGTCCTTTCACTCGGCTGAATGTTAGAGGTTTGGTTTAGTAATTTTTCAGCTGGTTTAGGCATAGGTTCGGCTGATTGAGTGTTATCGGTTTGGTCTGGTAAGATTTTTCCATGTTCGGTTAGTTCAAGAGGCAAAAGTTGGTATTCTGAATTTTCAATACGATGTATGTATGATTGCTCCCCCTGAATACCAGTTTTGGTGTAATAGGGCTGATTTTCAAAGAAGGTTACATCCATAGTGTGGTAAAATTTTTTGGTATGGGGAGAGTAACACCTATAACCCTTTTGGTGAGGAGAGTAACCAAGAAAAATGCATTTGATGGATTTTGGGTCTAATTTGCTTCGGTGAGGGCTGAGGTTATGGACAAAAGTTGAGCATCCAAATATTTTTAATGGAATAGAGGAAAAGATTTTGCTGGTTGGAAATAGGTTTTGAAGTGTGGAGAGTGGGGTCTTAAAGTTAAGGATACGGGAGGGCATTCGATTTATAAGGTGAGTTGCTGAAAGGACAGCTTCTCCCCAAAAGTGTTGTGGGACATTTGTGGCCAACATGATTGATCTAGTCACTTCCAAAAGGTGTCTATTCTTCCTTTCTGCTACTCCATTTTGTTGGGGAGTGTCCACACACGAACTTTGGTGAACAATTCCAACCTTTTGAAGATAGGAATTTAGAGCAAGGTTGTAATACTCACGACCATTGTCCGTTCTAAGTATCTGAATATTGCTTTGAAATTGTGTTTGTACCATCTTATGATAAATTTCAAATATTCTCCCTACTTCTGATTTTTCCTTCATTAGAAACACCCATGTAACACGTGTGTGATCATCAATAAAGGTGACAAACCATCTCGAGCCAGTAATGTTGTGGACTCGTGATGGTCCCCATACATCACTATGAATTAATGAAAAAGGTTTGGATGGTTTATAGGATTGGGGTGGGTAATGGTTTCGGGTATGTTTAGACAATTGACAGATTTCACATTGAAAACGTTCCTTGTTTTTATTGAATAACGAGGGAAAAATCTTTTCCAAGTACATGAAATTTGGGTGGCCTAATCTATAGTGCCACATCATTACAGAATTATTATCATTTGAAACTGCAGCTGCAACATGATAGTTATTATTGAGTTTTTTCTCTGATTTTTCCACTTGGAGGAAGTAGAGTCCAGCACACTCTTCAGCATTGCCAATCGTCTTCCCCGACTCCAAAATCTGAAATTCACACAAGTTAGGGAAGAATTTAGTAACACATTTCAAATCTCTTGTAATCTTGCTAATGGACAGCAAGTTACAATCAAGTGTAGGCACATACAAAACAGAGTCAAGAGTAATATTTTGTGAAATTATAATTGATCCTTTACCCATGACCTTAGAATGTGTACCATCGGCTATTCGAACATTATAGTTATAGGGACATGGAGAATAACTATTAAACAAGGTGAAATCTCCAGTCATGTGATCTGAGGCCCCTGAGTCAACAATCCATGATTTTGTTTTTTCTTTACTAGTGTTTAGAGCATGTAAATAATTACCTCTTTGAGCCACTACAGCAGTACCACCTTTTTCTACTGTTAACATAGTTTGCTGAAGGAGTTTTTGAAGAGCCTCCATTTGTTCTTTGCTAAAAGGAGATGAGTTAGAGTATACCTCAGCTTCTTGGTTGTTAAATGCTGTGTTACCTCTGCCCTCCTTGCCTTTGAACAATTTTGCCTCCGAAGGTTTTCCATGTATGATCCAACATGTTTCCTTTGTGTGGCCTGGTCTCTTGCAGTGATCACACCAGGGCCGGTTTTTCTTTTGTGATGGTCGAGGCTGATTTCCCCTTGCTGCCATTGCAGAGCTCTCGCTGTACGGAACTGAGTTGGGTGTCCCCAGCATGATTTTCCTCCTGCTTTCTTCCCTTCTCACTTCTGAAAAGGCTTCTCGAATTTTGAGAAGTGGTTTGGTTCCAAGGATCCTTCCACGAACTTCATCTAGGTCCTTGTTTAGTCCCAATAGGAATTTGTAAATCCTATCTTTTTCCACCAATTCCTTATACTTCTTTTTATCTTCTGTACAACACCATGTAACCTCTTCATATATGTCCAGTTGCTGCCAGTGTTTGTTAAGTATGTTAAAATACTCGGTAACAGAAGATTCTCCTTGTCGAAGGTCATGAAGAATGCTTTTTATCTCAAATACGACAGATGTATTGTCAACATTTGAGTACGTTTCCTTCACTGCATCCCATATCTCTTTTGCAGTGTCATAGAACATGAAATTTTCACCAATTTCATTTTTCATGGTATTGAGCAGCCATGACATTACTTGGCTGTTCTCAAGTTTCCATTTCTGAAAATTTTTGTCTCCTTCCGCAGGACATTTAGACTCTCCCGTGGTGTAGCCTTCCCTTCCTTTTCCTTCGAGGAAGATCTTGACTGACCTTACCCATTGGGTATAGTTTTGACCATTTAATTTATGGCCTGTGATGAGGTGAGTGATCCCTTCGTGTGAACTGGTCGGAAATGATCCAGTCTCCACTTTGAGCGATTCATCAGATTTAGGATCCTCCATAGTTTGGCGGCGCTAGGTTAGGGATGGTTCAGATCGTGCTCTGATACCATGTAGAAATATACTTTATATTTTCCTTGTACTTTATGAGAATTACATAGCAGTATTTATAGAATACATTAGGCAGAATTTGAAAGGGAAATCTGTCCTAGAAATCAGGGGAGTTAATTTTCCCATAAATGCTAATTCTAATTACAGTAAAAACAGGAAATAATAACTAATTAATTACATTAGTCCTAATCCTAATGAGCTGTACAAACAGAATCATTTGATTCTGTATTGATTATTCCACAGTTTTTAATATTGCCTTTATTTGTCATTATTTCTCTTTATTCTCCATTAAGGAGAATATTATTGTAATCATTATAACTCTTCTATATAAACCAGCCTAAGGCTGAGGAATAAAATTACAACAGCTTTTACCTATTTCCTTCTAATATGGTATCGACCCGCTTTATTACCCGACCCATTCCACATACCCGTTTTCCTTCCTATGGCGAATAACAACAACCAGTGGCCTTTCCCATCACAAGCCTACACCGGATCCAACCAAGGCGAACAACATGAGTCCGGTGGTGGCCGCGGAAACGGCGGTGGCCGCGGAAACGGTGGTGGCCGCGGAAACGGTGGTGGCCGCGGAGGTGGAGTACGGGAGGATTCATCGGTGGTCACAAACAATGAAAACAATAACAATATTGTTTTTGGCAGTAATGGCGACAACAATGAAAACGGGAACAACGTTGTTTTTGGTGATAGTTATTCCAACACAGGCGGTAATGATCAAGAGGGTTCTTCATACTCCCTCAAGGTCAATATCCCTAAAATGAATGGGAATAACTATAATGAATGGGCTCAAACCGTTCGGTTGGTATTGGATAGCAAAGGGAAACTTGGTTTCTTAACAGGAGCAATAACTGAACCGGCAATAGGAGATCCTCGTTACAAACAATGGAAGTCTGAAAACTCCTTGATTAATGCGTGGCTGGTAAGCTCTATGGAAACTGGAATAGGTAAGCCTTACATGTTTTTACCTTCTGCAAAGGATGTGTGGGAAGCTGTTAAGGAGACATACTCTGATGTTCAAAACTCCTCCCAAATTTTTGGTCTGAAATCAAAATTATGGCATGCTAAACAAGGTGATAAGAGTGTAACTGCGTATTACAATGAGCTGTTGACACTATGGCAAGAGTTGGATCTATGTTATGATGACAATTGGAGGTGTACAGAAGATAGTGTTCTGTTTCTCAAGAGGCAAGAAAATGATCGTGTATTCATGTTTCTCGCTGGACTCAATAAAGACCTTGATGAGGTAAGAGGTAGAGTTTTAGGAAAAGTACCATTGCCAACTCTGCGTGAAACTTTTGCAGAAATAAGAAGGGAGGAGGCACGACAAGGAATTATGATGAGTAAGACACCACGAAGCTCTGAATCTGAAGGCTCGGCTCTGGTTACTAAGAACCTTGACGAGGGAAGAAGGTCAGACAAAGTTCCTTGGTGTGATCACTGCAAGCGCGAATGGCATACACGTGAAACTTGTTGGAAGCTCAAAGGCAAACCTCCTAACTGGAAGAAGAAAGGTGGTCGTGCATTTCAGGCGAGTAATTCTGATCAAGGGCAGCAATCCTCTCAAACTCAACTTCCACTCACTACGGAACAACTAGACAGACTGTACAAACTTCTCGAGTCTCCAACCCCTTCTTGCTCTATAGCAACAAAAGGTAATTCTGCATTTCTTAGTGTCAGTCCCAGTCATACTTGGATAGTAGATTCTGGTGCCTCAGATCACATGACAGGTGAATCTACTTTGTTCTCTTCATACAGTCCATGTGCAGGTAATCAAAAAATAAAAATTGCAGATGGCTCTTTTTCAGCCATTGCAGGTAAAGGGTCAGTTGTGTTGTCTCCAATGTTAACTCTTAAAAATGTCCTTCATGTTCCAAACTTATCGTGTAATTTAATCTCCGTAAGCAAATTAGCCCAAGATATAAATTGTCAAACTAATTTTTTCCGATCTCACTGTGTCTTTCAGGATTTGAACTCGGGGAAGATGATTGGCAGTGCTAAGGAGAGTGGAGGACTCTATTACCTTGACATTGGATCTGCATCACAACAACCTTCAAAAACAATAAGTTCCTGCTTTGAGTCTTTTTCTATTTTGAATAATAAAGATGACAACATTATGTTATGGCATTTAAGGTTAGGTCATCCTAGTTTTCGTTACTTAAAACACTTGTTTCCTAAGTTATTTCACAATAAGAATTTTTCTTCGTTTAAATGTGAAGCATGTGAGTTTGCAAAACATCATCGTTCCCAATTTTCAATGCAACCTTATAAACCATCAAAACCGTTTTCTATTATTCATAGTGATGTTTGGGGCCCTAACCGAACAAGTACACTCTCTCTCAAAAAATGGTTTATCACGTTTATAGATGACCACACAAGAGTATGTTGGGTGTACTTGTTAAAGGGGAAATCAGATGTTTGTCAGGTTGTAAAGAATTTTGTTTTAATGGTGCAAAACCAATTTCAAACAAATATCCAAGTCTTTAGAAGTGATAATGGCAAAGAATATTTTAATACTATTCTTGATGATTTTTTTCTAAAAAATGGAATTGTTCATCAAAGTTCATGTCCTAATACTCCTCAACAAAATGGAGTGGCCGAAAGGAAAAACAGACATTTACTAGAGGTTGCTAGAGCTCTACTTTTTTCAAATAAAGTTCCAAATTATTTGTGGGGAGAAGCTGTTTTAACAGCTGCATATTTAATTAATAGAATGCCCTCCAAAATTCTCAATTTTCAAACTCCAATTAATGTCTTCAAAGATTGTTTTCCTAGTACTCGTGTTTTATCTGATTTGACTTTAAAAATCTTTGGTTTCACAGCCTTTGTTCATGAGCATAAAAATGTTGGAAAACTTGAGCCACGGGCTATAAAATGCGTCTTTGTTGGATACTCCCCAACCCAAAAAGGGTATAAATGTTTTGATCCAAAAAATAAGAAAATGTTTGTCACTATGGATGTTACATTCTTTGAAAATAAACCTTTTTTTGATGACACTCATCTTCAAGGGAGGGAGATAAACGAAGATTCGTTTCAAATTGAGGACATGAGTTTTTTAAATAACTTATCTTTGCCAGTATCACAAAATTCTGAGATTTTTACACTTGCACCAACAGAAAATGGCCATGATTCTTTATCTGATCTTATTCCTGTTATGAGTAAGGAATCTTGTGAATCTGAGCCTACATTTTCTCTTGTAGAAGACAATGAGAATCCTAAAAATAATAATAATGATGATCTAATTGAAATGCCACAATATAATGAATCTCTTCAAGAAAATAAATTTGAATTAGGAAACAGGACTTGGAAAGGAAAGGTTTTTGTGAAAAAGCACCATAAAGGAAGGGATGAGTCCACATCTCAACACTGCCAGGAATCTGAACCGGGGGATGATCAACCTCCTAACAAACGGAAAGGTAAGTCTATCTCTATTTCTGAGAGTCGTATTGTGTATCCTGATATAGATGATCCTGTTGCCATTAGAAAACCTGTCAGATCTTGCACTAAACATCCCATGTCCAATTTTATATCATATTCAAATTTGTCTTCATCTATGTCTGCTTTCACATCAAAATTGTCTAGTGTAGAAATTCCAAAAAGTGTACAGGTTGCTCTAGAAATTCCAAAGTGGAGGGAAGCTGTGCTTGAGGAGATGAAAGCCCTTGAAAAGAACAAAACTTGGAGTGTTATGTCACTACCAGATGGAAAAAAGACAGTTGGGTGCAAATGGGTCTTTACTGTGAAGTACAATTCAGATGGAACAATTGAAAGGTACAAGGCTCGTTTGGTGGCTAAAGGCTTTACTCAGACCTATGGTATAGATTATTCAGAAACATTTGCTCCTGTTGCAAAATTGAATACTGTTAGAATTCTTTTGTCCCTTGCTGCTAACCTGGATTGGCCCCTACATCAGTTAGATGTTAAGAATGCCTTTCTTAATGGCGATCTAGAAGAAGAAGTATATATGGACATTCCTCCTGGTTTTGAAAAAAAATTTGGAGCAAATGTGTGCAAACTGAATAAGTCTTTGTATGGATTAAAGCAGTCTCCTAGAGCTTGGTTTGAAAAATTCACTCAGTCCATGAAGAAACAAGGGTACATCCAAGGACAGGCTGACCACACCTTATTCACAAAGTTCTCCCATGATGGAAAAGTTGCTATCCTGATTGTTTATGTTGATGATATTGTCCTTACTGGAGACGATACAGTGGAAATGGCAAGAGTAAAAGAAAAATTGGCTGTAGACTTTGAAATCAAGGATCTGGGATTCATGAGATATTTTCTAGGCATGGAGGTCGCTCGGTCAAAGAATGGTATTGTGGTTTCACAGCAGAAATACATTCTAGACTTGTTGAAAGAAACAGGAATGAGTGGATGCCGTCCTGCAGATACCCCTATGGATCCTAATGCTAAACTTTGGGGAGAAGGTAATGTTCCTGTTGATACCGGAAGATATCAGAGATTGGTTGGGAAACTAATTTATTTGTCACACACCCGACCTGATATTGCTTTCTCTGTTAGTGTAGTAAGTCAGTTTATGCATTCTCCTTTTGAGGAACATCTTGAGGCAGTTTATAGGATACTAAGATATTTGAAGGGAAATCCTGGAAAAGGATTATTTTTTAAGAAGACTGCGGAAAGAAATGTGTCTATCTTCACCGATGCTGATTGGGCAGGTTCTGTTACAGATAGAAGATCAACCTCTGGATATTGTACTTACGTTTGGGGTAATCTTGTGACATGGAGGAGTAAGAAACAAGGAGTTGTAGCAAGGAGCAGTGCAGAAGCCGAGTTTAGAGCTATGTCTCAAGGTATTTGTGAAGGATTATGGATCCTTAGAGTCCTTGAAGAACTTAAGATGAAAATTGAGCTTCCATTGAAATTGTACTCCGACAGTAAAGCTGCTATTAGCATAGCTCATAATCCAGTTCAACATGACAGAACCAAACATATCGAGATTGATCGACACTTCATAAAGGAGAAGTTAGATGCTGGAATCATATGTCTACCCTTCGTGACTTCAAGTCAGCAAACTGCAGATATCCTAACCAAAAGTTTGGCAAGGCCTACTTTTGAGCATTTGATAGACAAGTTGGGCATGATAGATATCTATGCACCAACTTGAGGGGGGTGTTGGAAAATATATTATTTACCGGTTTTATTATTGTTTTTAATATTGCCTTTATTTGTCATTATTTCTCTTTATTCTCCATTAAGGAGAATATTATTGTAATCATTATAACTCTTCTATATAAACCAGCCTAAGGCTGAGGAATAAAATTACAACAGCTTTTACCTATTTCCTTCTAATAAAGTAATATGTTCAGAATAAGAGCATTAGCATGAGGGAGTTATATCTTTCACACCTCAATTGCATGGACAACAGTGGATGATACGATCAAAAGAACTAGTACCAGTACCCTCAACTTCAGATGCTTGCCAATCCAAAAGACATTTGTATATGACACAAGCAGCAACTTCAGATGCTTGCCAATCCAAAAGACATTTGTATATGACACAAGCAGCAATTGGTCTGTTCCCAGCAAAGCCTAGAGGCTGCAATACAGCTAATGAGTAGCTCTTGATTCTCCCGTTGTTTGTTGTTTGTTTCTCCTTTAGTGACATCAGTGCTTTATCCTTTATCTCAGAGGATTCCCTCTGGTTCATTGATGGGATATGCAGTTCCTGATAAATCCATTAGGTGACCAAGAAAAAAGTAAAATTTATATAGAAATATCCAAACCTATCACAAATAACTTAAAAACAGATTTAGTTACCAAAGATGTCTTTGCACCCATGGCAGTATGACCACTTTCAGTAGTTCTCTCCCAACAGAGACAAAAAAAACTCTTTTAAACCAATGCCAAGCTTTAATTTGTTTTCATGCACATAGTATTCAATATGAGGAACAATTTGTTGAAAATGTATTCAAATGTGAGTATGTGTGGATAATAGTCCCACATTGGATAGGAATGTGGTGACTTTAGCATTTATAAGTGAGAGAACCCACCCACCTATCACCTTGGAATTTTGGGTGGATATGTGGTGTGTCTCTCACAAAGGTGTCTCTTAAAGAATGAAATCCCACAATGATCAATGCTCCCTAGTGAAAAATCTCCCCTAACAAATGGTATCACCCCTAACAAATGGTATCATATGTATCCTGGATGTGGCGAGTGTATGGGTTTTGGGTGGATATGTGGTGTCTTCTGTCCCTTAGGGTTTTGGGTGGATATGTGGTGTCTCTCACAATGATCAGTATCCTGGATGTGGCGTCTCTTCTGATTTGATTCTCTGACATAACTTTTGAGATGACTTTTGTAATTAGCTATAAAGTCTTCCGAGAAGTAAACCTAAGTTAAAGAAAGATAAATTGAAGGTAAGTTACCAAATGAGATTATCCCACATTTCACATGAAAGAAAACCTTCACAATAGATCAAGAATTTTAAACATTCCATTTAATATTTTCATAAAATCAATTAGTTATTATCACTAGTAGACGTAAATCAGGGATTATTGTTCATTATATATATTACCTGGTCATTGATTCTTGGAGCTGGCGAAGCTTCTTCTCCGTGTCTTCTAACCTTTTACCTCTTTCTTCACAACAAATTTTAGCTTCATTATATTTCCTTTCATAGTGACGGGCTTTCTGTTTCTCTAATTTGAGTGAAGTCTGAGAAGATAATGACAAGAAAATATCACATACAAATATATCGACATGATATACTGCTAACAATAGCGTCGGCATGTCACCATAAGCTTAGAAGGAAGTTCTGTTCCTTAGTCAGTTTTGTGATAAACTACTCCAATAGCATATTCAAAAACAAAACATTTTACTTGATCATTGCACGTTGTTAATAATATGTCGAATTAAAGTATATCATGGAGATGAAAATTATTGGATATATAAAACCATTCATGTTCCTCTATCTAGCCTCTTAGTTTTAAAATGATTTGTTCCTAACACGCCTACATGTTATTGGGGCCTCCATGATGGTCAATAGTTCAATCTCCATCCTTGCCATCCACATTCTTTAGAGATGTTAATAAATAAGGTAAGTTTCAGCATAAGGTAAAGTGCACTTGATTGTTATCCATGCTTGATGCCCATAGGACTTATCTGTCCACGTGTTCAACACACACTGGACACCGGCACATGACATCAGAAGATTATCCCTGCGACACATCTTGATTATACATTCTTCATAATTGTTCATAACCAACGGTCGTCTGTGAAGCACCAAGCATCTTGGGTTTAGTTGGGTCCACGTTGGTGCCGATGTCTTCTATTTTGGACATAATGTTTGTTTTGTATCCATGTTTCATTGACGGACATCAACTATCTCTATTAAAAGTTAAAATATAAACCGAAATCAACTATCGTTGAATATCTTTATTTTCATTTATTTTTCATCAATTATGAATACATTATTTTGGCTATAGAATTAATTAGGTGAAAGAATAATCATGTGAATTTACCTCACTGTTTCTCAAAATAACAGGAAGGAAACACACCATGTTACATCCCTTCATATTGAGGATCTATACACAGTATCTCATACAAATACTTGGAATTATACTGCAAAGGTTTCATTGAGTTAGAAAAATCTTTGATGAGGAGCATATTAAGTTCTGTTAACTATCCAAGTTAAACATTATTGTATACATATTGTCCAGGATAAAAGAATTGCTATTTTAGTAGCATCTTAAAATGGAAATTCTTTCTCTCTCTCAATCTGATAACATCAAGTCATATATTAGTTATATTATTCTTTCCAATTAACCAATGATTTTTTGGAGACCAAAGAATCCATACATCACTCTAAGAACTATAAATTCATATCAAACTAAAATATAGTCATACATGATTTAATTTTAAAAGAAGCATTGTATACAGAGAGAGATGCATCCTTAAAATAAGGTTCACCTAACAGAAAATTATGGATAACTTTACCTTTAGGCTCTCAACTTCCATTATCAATTTCTTAAACTTCTCTGGATCTTCAACAAGAACATTCGCTTCTTTAATGACAGGAGATGCTACTTCAATAGCTTTCCTTGCATTCTCTTCTCGCTCCAAAAGGAGAAGAGCATTAGTTTCATCAACCTTTTTCTGCATCTCCTGCAATGAATTTTTCAGGTTTGCTATCTCATGTGCTTTGTATTCTTCTAGATTTGTCTGCACACAATTTCAAATGGTTTTCTTCAGGGTTAACCAATTTAGAGAAAACTTGGGAACTTTCAAATATTTGGCCTTTTACACTACATTTTATTTATAATTGTGCAAATTTGTTTTTCGAAATGTCATTGTGTAAAGAGATCAGAACAACATTCTCACCCTTAACCCTCTTTCCAGTTGGAGACGCCACGTAAGTTCCTCCACTTGTTTTTCAAGCTTACTCTTTGCGTCTTGAAGTGCGCCGGTATCTCTTGCAGCCTAAAGACAAAATTCAAACAGCTGTCAACTTAAACGGGCTTAAAATTAAAGGGTTAAATATCATTTTAATCCTATAAAATTTCAACATTCCAGTTTTAGTCCCTTAAAAAATTTCTTCAATTTTTTGTCTGCAAAACTACAAAACTACCCCTTGAACAGTTTTAGTCCTTAATGTGAAGTCTCACTTAAATTTTTGAATGATTTTTTGTATGAATTTTAGAACATTATAAAAGTTCCTGCACAAAAAATGAGTTCAACATTCAATTTCTAGTTCTAAATTATTGTTACTTTCTTTTTCGTATTCAAAATTTGATACTTTATTCTTGAGCTTTTGTTGCTTAAAAAATTTATATTTTATTCATCTTGTGTTAAAAAACTCTAAGTTTTTGTGGAGAAACTTTTTATAATGTTCTAAACATGTGCAAAATTTCATTCAAAAATTTAAAAGTTCAAGGATAAGTAAACGCATTCCATTTCAGCGCAGACTAAAACTACACTTACAAAGTAATTTTGAAAGGAATAGATATTGAAGAAAATTTACATGGACTAAAAACAAAATGTTTAAATTTTATAGAAGCTACAAATATATTTAAATCAAAACAAAATAAGGGAATGATATAATGAAAATTGAAATCAAGGTTTATGCTACTTAAACAATAAGAATGACTCAGAAATTAGCAACTTATCGGCTGGAACAAGGTGAGAACAGCTTTGGATTCTATTTTTCATATAACCACCAAAAAGAAGAAAGAAAGATAGGACGGAGAACTTTTGCAAGAATTAATTCAAGGTCAATACAAATGAGATATTCGTGTTTGTAGTTCTCTCCACATCACATCTTTCACAATTAAGATTTGGCAATTATTTAAGAAATCCAAATTTAAAACACAACATTTTGGCTTCTGTAATAATTACATGAGAAAAGTTAAAGCCATTGTTAAAGTTGCAGCATGTTAGATAAAACGAGGAAAGAAAATAAAAAAGAACCTTGAATATTATTGTTAGTAACTCGATACAAAAAATTAAATACTAATCTTTCTTTATAGGATACTACTGGAGAAAAAAAATCCATTATTGATTAAAGATAAAGTCTAAAAAGAGTTTATAATATATAGAGGGATACTCACCACCTTATAAAATGGTTTGTAGGAATGAGTTAGACCAAAATCTAATTTTAATATTGTATTAGAAGAGTCTATCATTCTATGAAGCGTAAACTACGACACGGACACCAGAATATGACACAGACACTTTGACACTGATTATGTCAAAAATATATGGCACCGATAGTGTTCCATATATCATAGTATTTAACATTCATTTATCCATCTATTATTAAAAAAGTTAATATTATAATCAAAATTAATGTCTGCATTGATAACATTGTTGCAATACACATTTAAGCCTTTTAGATGTATAAGAAATTTGTCAAAAAAATGTATAAGGTGTGTTGAAGGAAAAAAAAATTACACGACACATGTCTGAATTGTCTAACACGTGTTCTGTGAGGGTCATATAGAGGGATACTCATCACCTTATAAAATGGTTTGTAGGAATGAGTTAGACCAAAATCTAATTCTAATATTGTATTAGAAGAGTTTATCATTCTATGAAGCGTAAACTACAACACGGACACCAGAACATGACACAGACACTTTGACACTGATTATGTCAAAAATATATGGCATCGATAGTGTTCCATATATCATAGTATTTAACATTCATTTATCCATCTATTATTAAAAAAAGTTAAGAATATTATAATCAAAATTAATGTCTGCATTGATAACATTGTTGCAATACACATTTAAGCCTTTTAGATGTATAAGAAATTTGTCAAAAAAATGTATAAGGTGTGCCGAAGAAAAAAAAAATTACACGACACATGTCTGAATTGTCTAACACGTGTTCTGTGAGGGTCATATAAGAAACGGACACCGATTCAAAGAGTGTCAAAACAAAGAAAAAAATATTGTTTTGGTACACTTGTTTGACTTTTCTGACATGTGTCATATATGTGTTGGACACCGACACGTAATAGACACCGCGAGACATCTACTCTTAGAGGTGTTTGTCCTTCATAGCTATCAATCCATTCACGTTACCCACCGTTTATATTCACTCACTTAGCCCAATAGTACTTGTCGTAAAGGGTGAATTGGAAAAAAAAAACAAGTCCCATATTGATTAAAGATAAAACTTAAAGAGTTTATATAGAGGAGCACCTTCACCTTACAAGTGGTTTTGTAAAGTTGAGCTAGGCATAGAATTTATCTTAAAATAAAGCCTAAAAAAAATTATATTGAGGAACACCTCACACCACTATTTAAAAAAATTTGGATTGGACCCAACTCAATCTTATAAACACTACGCAATGAAGTTGTTGGAAACTGGAATGAAGGCAAACCAAATTCCGCAATTTTGGCGGGTTAGGAGGGACCGCAATGAAGGCGAAATTTCCAACCCCCCACGTTCGGGCCTCGATGAACTTGAAGTCTGAATGATGCGGGAAGCCTAATAACAAATCTAAGATAAGCTTTTATACCATCTTAGAATTTTCCTTGGGACTAACTCAATCTTGCAATCTTACAAAACCGGCTTGTAAGACGAGGGTTGCACAAGTTTTATAAACACTACATGTCATATCTCTAAACAATATAAGACTAAATCGACCATTCACAACCACAATTTTAGCGGGCTAGGGGGGACCGCAATGAAGACAGTATTTCCAACATATACACACGTTCGGGCCTCGATGACCCTGAAGCGTGGACAATGTGGGAAGTCCAACAACAAATCTAGGATCAGCTTTGATACCGTCTCAGAATTTGTATTGGGACTAATTCAATCTTGCAAAACCGACTTGTGAGGTGAGTGCTGTCAAAATTTTATAAACAATACACATATCATATCTCTAATAAGCAATGAAAGACTAAATTCACCCTTCTCACCCAACACAACCACAATTTAGGAGGGCTAAGGGGAACTGCAGTGAAAGAGAAATTTCCAACACATACATACACTCAATTCTAAAAAAAAAAAGTAAATCAAGAACAAATCACAATAATAATACTAAGTAATATAAATTCAATATTAAACAACTCTAATATAATAAAAGATATTATCAGAACCGCGACAAATTTTCACAAATTGCATCCAAACGAAATAGCAACAATATTGGGTCAAATGTTGTCATTTGCTTGAAACAACCAAGTTAAGTATGGAAAAGGTTACAAAGTTTTCTGGGACCGGTGCCGGCTACTCAACCTTGACAATGGTCGAGCAACGGAACTACTAAAAAAACACAACTTATGTGGGACATGTCATAAATGACTGGTGCCAACAATTCAACTTTGACAATGGTTAGATGAAGAGACTACCACTATTTAGTGTGCGGAGATCAATGACTAGAGAGTGTACCATTAGAGATTAAATTGATATGAGGTAGAAAGCACACTGAAAAGGGTGGCTTCAACATATGATCAATTAACAACTTGAAACTTACGGCAAGACTTGACATGTGACTCCGTATGCGACATAGATGATGCTAACAAACAACCTCAAACAAAAAGATGCACAAAACCAAACCAGAAAGAAATGCACTAACAAGACGGAAACCAAGCACCAAGAAAAGTACAAAATATATGCATAGTGTGCAAAATGCAGAAAAACAAATTGGTAGCAGAAAAGGGGTCTGATACACACCCACACAAACCCAAATGTCAAAACAAAGCTTCAACTGAAGAATGATTTGCCGAAGAGTTGCCAAATTTGAAAAGATGCAGTTCTAGATGCACAGAGAACAAATGCACACAACTACAAGTGACAGCACTGAATCTGGGGCAGAAATCAGTGAACTTTACTAGAAAAACATAATCTGAAGCAGTAGCGTTACACCAGACGAGGAGCAAAACTGAACCTGAAATTAAATCAACCCACACTTGAAGAGTGGGAAATCGTCATCATTGAAATGATTGCAAAGGGAATAGAAGTCACTTATATGATCTATTAGAAAGTGTTAAATATATGTATTAGATTTAAATTATAGTTTGTTGAGAAAATATCTCTATGATTAGGTTTGTTGGTTTTATATCTAAAATAAAGGGATGTAGTTGTAGATTTGACTGTAATCATTTGGTTATAAATAACAAGCCAGAGAGTAATTTCTCTAGAGCAATTCAAATCATCTCATTCAACATGGTATCAGAGGCTGGTTCGATCCCTCTTGAACTGTCTCGCCACTGTATTGTTGTGGAGTTCTCAAAAGGTTGGGAATATAATAATAGTACTTTTTTTCTTTTTTGAGCAAACTTCAAAACCCTATTTTATTTTTCAATTTGGGTTGTAGGTGTCCATGTCTGGTCACAAAACCCTAGCCATCATACTCTCACATGTAGATATCCCGTTAAATATCCAACGAACACGGCCTTACGTGTCACAACGACTCCTCGCATCCAGGTAGCTTTTCTCTTGTGTTTTGGTATTTTGTCACTGTGATTGCATCCCAACGTCTATTGCTTCAGTATTTTAGGTCCTTGGTCACAATATTTTCGCTCGTTGTGCATATTTGAGCACTGCTCTTTTGAAGTGTTTTAAGTGTATCTGTTGTTAGCACATTTCTCTCTGGTCCAGTTTTGCACATCTTTTAATTTGAGGTTGTTTATTAGCAACATAAGTCTTACACTCAGTTTCAAGTTGATCGTTGATCATTTGTTCAAGTCACTGTTGTCACTGCACACTGCAATTGGTCATTGTTCATTGCAACAGTATCTAATGGAAGGCTCTTCGCTCATTGGTCTCAGTACACTCTCGATAATCTAAGTTGTCCAACTATCATCAATGTTGATTCACCTGTACTAATCACACTTGTTTGTTATTTCATAAAAAAGACAACATCTAACCCAATACCATTGCAACTTTGTTTGGATGCACTTCATGAAAGTTCATTGTGGTTCTAATATTGGTTGATTTGGTTTGATCTTTAAATGATATATTTGTAACAAGCTTAAAGCTTAGTAAGTTTTAGTTTGAGGGGGAGTCTTAAGATATGTTTAAGATTTAAATTATAGTTTATCCCTATAATCAAGGGATTTAGATATAGATTTGATTGTAATCACTTGGTTAGAAATAACAAGGCTGAGAGTAATTTATCTCAAGAAATTCAAATCATCTCATAGCAGTAAGAAAAGAATTGCAGGACAAACATTGAAGAAGAAACAGCGCAGATATCACTACAGGAAGTCATAATAAGTCAAAGGAGAGAGAAAGTGCATCCAAAACCGAAGTGTGGATTGAACGCAGAGGCTGTTGGAAGCATGCGCACACATATGGGAAAGTTTCTAGGCCTAAAATTTTCTGGGCTACGTAGATTGAAAGATTCTGCCTGCAAAAAAAAAAATTGATGATGGCAATGGCAGTGATAGTTGCTAAAAGTGATGGCAGCCAGAAAAGGGGTCTTAAGAATGTGAGGTTAGGTCTACAAAACCCTACAAAACCGGCTAGTAGGGTGAGGATTACTCCCACTTATAAACACATCTTCAGGCCACAAATTATCCGATGTGGGACTCTTAACACCCCCTCTCACGCCCAAGATTTACGTTTGGGGCGTGAAACTAAATGGTAGGTGGTCCAATGGATCTTAAACGAGGCTCTGATACCATCTTAAAAATGTGTGGTTAGATCTAACTCAACCCAACAAAACTGACTAGTAGAGTGAGGATTGCTCCAACTTATAAACACGTGTTCAGGCCATTGATTGTTCGATGTAGGACTCTTAAGGAGAAACTACTATTATATTCCCAAAAAATAAATAAAGGATGGTTCAAAAAATACTTTAAGAGTGGTCTCTGTTGATATATTTAAATATATATATATATATATATATATATATATATATATATATATATATATATATATATATAGTGTTAAGAATATTTGTATATAGAATAGTCCCACATCGACTATATCATGTAATTAGTTGTAATCTATCTATATATAATAATGTCTCCGTAGTGCTTTTCAAACACACGGTTTAATCTAAATGTCTCTTAGTCTTCGCTTATTTCAACATGGTATCTAGAGCCTGCTAAGAGGCAATTCTTTCTTCACCGTGCTTTACCCGGTCGACCCACTGGCCACTGTCTTCCGGTGAAAATATTTATTTGCAAACCGTGTTGTCACTCCGGTTTGCCTCTCATTTTTCAATATTCTCCGGTAATCACCTTGCTGCCGCCACTGCTGCCGTTACTATTCCGGCAAAACTTCCGACGACGTTTCGGAAAACCGTTCTCACCATTCAACTCGCCGTCCTCCGATCCGGCCATCGCCCTTTTCTTTCGCTGCTGCCCCGCGTGTCCGGTGTCTGATTCCGACCATTTTTCCGCCGATCTACTCGCCTCTCCCTATCCGTTTCAGATCCGGCTTCTGTTTTACTTTCCGACTCACGGAAAACGGTGCTCCAGTGCAAACAGCCCCGATTTCACTCCTTTTTTTTTGTCATTAAGCCATGGGAGACACTGATTCTGTCTCGTTTACTAAAGTTCCACTTATCCCATGTGAAAAACTAACCGGATCAACAAACTAAAACATATGGGCTCGTGCTGTCGATATGTGGTTTCATGGTCAGGGATATGAAGATCACCTAACCACAAAATTGACTAATGTTGCTGCCGCCAAACTCGCTAAATGGAAGAAAATTGATGCCTCTCTGCTTACCGTGTTATGGTTTTCCATAGCACCTAACCTCCAAGCGCAATATCAAGCCTTTTCCACTTGCAATGAGGTTTGGGAAAAGGCCAAGAAAGTCTTCTCCAACGACGTTCATTGTCTATATAGTGTCATCCTCAAACTCGACACACTGAAGTTAGAGAATATGGATATGCAAACCTATCTGAGTAAGCTTGATGCCTTGAAAGCTAGTTACGCAACCCTCATGCCGTACGCAAAAGATGCAACAGCTCATGCCGAACAACAGAGTAAATTTTTCATGGTCATGGCACTTAAAGGACTACCATCCGAACTCGACTCCATTCGTAACCAGATTTTATCAGGTACTACTGTTCCTAACTATGATGCAGTTAGTGAACAATTGTTGCGCTTGGCTACACCTCATGCGTTTGGTCCAGTTACCCCTCCATCTATTGTTGCTCCGACATCAGGTGACACTGCTGCCCTCGCATCTCTTGGCAACAATCAGAATCGCCCTCGAGGAGGGTCATCCAACTCCAAACCTCGTCCCAAGTGTGACCATTGTAACCGGCTTGGGCATACTATCGACCGTTGTTGGAAGCTACATGGCAAACCCCCACGTCAGGTAAATGTAGCTCAAAGTGATAACCCAGACACTATGCAAACTTCACCTTCTATTCAGAACCCTACGCCAAGCTACGAGGATTTTCTCAGGTGGTGTCAGACTAATCAGGCCTCTGGTTCCATAGCTTCGATTGCACACACTGGTAATTCATCTGTTTGCTTCTCTCAATCATCTTCTCTTGGTCCTTGGGTCCTCGACTCTGGTGCGTCTGATCATGTTACTGGTAATAAAGGTCTTTTTTCTTCCCTCTCTATCTCTGGTTTCTTACCCACTATAACTGCCGCAAATGGTTCTCAAACCCGATCCCAAGGGATTGGTACTGTTCAAATTTTACCATCTCTCTCTGTTACTTCTGTTCTATATGTACCTAATTGTCCATTTAATTTGCTGTCAGTCAGTCGTTTAACCCGTTCCCTTAATTGTTCTATCACCTTTACTAATAGTAATGTCACTTTGCAGGATCAGAGTTCGGGACAGACGATTGGCGTCGGATGTGAGTCTCAAGGCCTCTACTACTTCTCTTCGTCATCTACCACATGCTCCACCATAGATTCTCCTCTCATTATACATGCGCAGTTAGGTCATCCAGGTCTTCCCAAGCTACAAAAGTTGGTGCCCAGTTTAACTAAATTATCCACTTTACATTGTGAGTCTTGTCAGTTAGGGAAACATACTCGTAGTCAATTTCCCGATCGAGTCAATAAACGGGCTGCGTCCCCTTTTGTTTTTGTAGATGTTTAAGAATTGGCAGAATTTTTGACCAAACAAGAAATGCTAAATTCAGTTCAGAATGTCCTATCAGATGTTGGGACATTATCAAACAGAGTATGTGAATTTATTTCAGGATGTCTCATCAGATGTTGGGACATTGTGTGAATAAATTAAGTTCAGGATGTCCCAACAGATGTTGAGACATCTCAGACCTGCTACCAGAATTAATTATTGATTAACAGATCAGAGATATTTAAGGAGAACTATCTGGGATTAATTAATGCTGGATAAAAACAGAACAAGGCGCATCTGTAGGGAGTTTTAAATTGAAGATTCAGATTAAAACAGAAGACCTAATGCACCTAGAATATAGGAGGTAACAAACCCTAAATTCAAGGTGACAGTTGCTGCACAGTAGGGCTGGATCATTCTACAGAAAGCCCAAAATTCAGATACCTATTTAAACAACAGAAACTCATAGAATTGAGTACGAATTTCAGAAGACTAAATAGGGTGTCTAGTGTTTTTAATAGCAGGTTGTTTTTATGTACCACTTTATGAGCTTTTAAGCAAAAGTGCATTTGTGACTTGATTGAAACTGTTAAGTAAGATCAAGCTGTTTTGTTTGAAGGATGTCTTCAATTTCAGTAAACTTGTGAACTTGATCACTGGGTGATTGAGGGGGAGTGAGTAGGGTACTCTTATCTAAGTGAGTCTTAGGTAGAAATTGCATTGGGTAAGTATTAAGTGATAGATTAAACAGGGTGGTTTAAGTCTAGAATTAATATTACTAATAGTGGATTTCCTCCTGGCTTGGTAGCCTCCAGATGTAGGTGTGGTTATACACTGAACTGGGTTAACAAACTTCTGTGTTGTTTACTTTTCTTGCTGTTTGAGTTTTGGTTAAATTTGTCAAATGTCCTATTAAGTGTTGGGACATCTCTTAGGACATCTCATACCTGATCACAGAATTTCAATTGGCATCAGAGCAGGCACCCTGCCTGTTTATACTGGGTGAGATCTAGGGAAAACAAATTCTGTAACATGGACAGAGATATAGGGTCAGTAAATAGACCACCTATACTGGATGGTTCTAATTATGACTACTGGAAGCCAAGAATGATTGCATTCTTAAAGTCACTTGACAACAGGGCATGGAGAGCAGTAAATGTTGGATGGAAACATCCTGTTCAAGACACCAAAGATGGATCAATAGTTCTGAAACCTGAAGAAGAATGGAGTAAAGAGGAAGAAGATTCAGAACTAGGCAACTCAAAAGCCCTAAATGCTTTATTCAATGGCATTGATAGAAATATTTTCAGACTAGTGCATCATTGTGAGCTGGCCAAAGATGTGTGGGATACCCTCAAGACAACTCATGAAGGAACATCAAAAGTAAAAATGTCAAGACTTCAACTTCTCACCACCAAGTTTGAGAACTTGAGAATGAAGGAAGATGAATCAATTCATGAGTTCTACTTGAACATCTTGGATATAGCCAATACTTCTGGAGCCTTGGGAGAAAAGATGACTGATGAAAAGCTTGTAAGGAAGATTCTCAGATCTTTGCCAAAAAGATTTGACATGAAAGTCACAGCAATAGAAGAAGCACAAGACATATGCTCCATGAAAGCTGAAGAACTAATTGGTTCCCTTCAAACTTTTGAGATGGGAATGAATGACACACATGCTAAAAAGAACAAAAGCATTGCCTTGGTTTCAAATGCAGATGAAGAAGAAGATGATGAACTAGCAAATGATAAAAGCTTATCAGAAAACCTTGCATTGATTACAAGACAGTTCAAACAGATTCTCAGAGGTATGGAAGGTAAATCAAATTCCAGTGGAAGATTCACAAACTCTTCTGAAAACAAGAGAACCTATGATGCTAACAGAAGATCAAATCTTGCTGAAAAGACCAGTCAAGAAAAAGGAATCAAGTGCCATGAATGTGAAGGATATGGACACATCAAGAAGGAATGTCCTAACTTCTTAAAAAGACAAAAGAAGGGACTATCTGTAACCTGGTCTGATGAAGACTCAGGAGGAGATTCAGAAGAAGAATCAGCTAAGCATATTACTGCTTTAGCTGGACTGTGTGAATATGATAGTGATTCCAGTTGTGGAGAGCTTACTTATGAACAACTTGAGCAAGCATTCAAAGATTTATACAAAAGAAGCTCTGAAATATGCAGTGAGGTTATAAAGCTAAAGAAGCAGAATGAAATACTAGAAGAGGAAAAAGCAAGTGATCAAGTAATCATTGATACCTTGAAAAGTGAAGTAACTCTTCTCAATTCTATGATGGAACATATGTCCAAATCTGTTAGAATGATGAACAGCAGCTCAAATACACTGGATGTTATTCTCTGCAATAATAAACATTCAGGGGACAAAAGTGGACTGGGATATAACAGAGATGAAGCCAGCTCTAGCAAAGCTACTTCAAAAATTACACAGTCAAACAAGATGTCCCAACAAATGCTTCAACATCAGAACACAAAGACTAACATAATGTTCCAACAGATGTCTCAACATTCTGGAAAGAACAAAATGAAGAAGTATCAAAGATGGAGATGCCATCACTGTGGAAGATTTGGGCATATCAAACCTCACTGTTATAAGTTACATGGATATCCAAATCAGATGTGTCAGCAACCTTCCAAGCAGAAAGTAGAAGGTACCAAGAAAGTGCTGCTTAGAAATCAGCAACCTCCTAAGCAAAAGACAGAAGTAATCAAGAAAGTTTGGAGACCAAAAGCTGACATTCAGACTGATCAAAGCCACATACCCAAGAACAAGATCAACAATCAAGCTTGGAGATCAGCTGAACAACACTCAGAGCAGAGGCATCAAAAGAAATCTCAACTCATCTGGTCAAATAAAAGTACTGCATACATAGCACATACATCATTGAAAGTATCAGCTAAAGAAGACTGGTACTTTGACAGTGGATGCTCAAGACACATGACTGGATTGAAGAATTCGCTAGTAAACTTAAAGCCACATTCATCCAGGTATGTTACCTTTGGAGATGGAGCTAAAGGAGAAATCAAGGGAGTTGGAACCTTGAATTGTCAAGATGTTCCAAGATTAGATGATGTGCTGCTTGTTAAAGGTTTAACTGCTAATCTGATCAGCATAAGTCAACTATGTGATCAAGGATACAGTGTAAACTTTACCAAATCTGAATGCATAGTGACTAACAAAGAACAAGAGGTTGTCATGAAAGGAGCCAGATCTAAAGACAACTGTTACATGTGGGAGCCACTAGACTTCAGTCCCACTTCAACTTGTTCTCTAGCTAGAGAAGAAGAAGTAAAACTATGGCACCAAAGGCTAGGTCATCTTCATTTCAGAGGCATAAAGAAGATCATATCTATGGATGCTGTAAGAGGTATCCCTAAACTGAAGATTGATGATGGCAAAATCTGTGGTGAATGTCAAATAGGCAAACAAACCAAGATGTCCCATCCAAAGCTCCAACATCTGACAACTTCCAAAGTTTTGGAATTGTTACATATGGATCTCATGGGACCTATGCAAGTTGAAAGCCTTGGTGGTAAGAGGTATGCATATGTGGTGGTTGATGACTTTTCAAGATATACATGGATAAATTTCATTAAAGAAAAGTCAGATGTCTTTGATGTATTCAAGGAATTATGTCAAAGATTGCAAAGGGAAAAATCCAGCTGTGTGATCAGAATAAGAAGTGATCATGGAAAAGAATTTGAGAATCAAAAGTTCTTAGATTTCTGTTCTTCAGAAGGAATCAACCATGAGTATTCTTCTCCTATCACTCCTCAACAGAATGGGATTGTTGAAAGGAAGAATAGAACCATTCAAGAATCAGCAAGAGCTATGATCCATGCTAAAAAATTACCTCTGTATTTCTGGGCTGAAGCTATGAACACTGCCTGCTACATCCATAACAGAGTTACTTTGAGGAAAGGAACTTTGTCCACAATATATGAAGTATGGAAGGGCAGAAAACCCACAGTGAAGTATTTTCATGTATTTGGAAGTAAATGCTATATTCTGGCAGATAGGGAGCAAAGGAGAAAAATGGATCCTAAAAGTGATGAAGGAATTTTCCTTGGATACTCTATAAACAGCAGAGCATATAGAGTATTTAACTACAGAACAAATGTTATCATGGAGTCCATAAATGTGATAATTGATGATGCTCCTACAGATGTCCCAGAAGATGTTGGAACATCTGCTGATATCAAGATTGAAGCTGAAGAAAAGAATGATCAATATAACTTCACTCAAAATGATACAAGGTCAGAAGATTCAAGCAAACCTCCCTCCATCAGAATACAGAAGGATCATCCCAAAGATTTAATAATTGGTGATCCCAACAGAGGTGTGAGCACTAGATCAAGAGAAGTGATTTCAGGTTCTTGTTTTGTGTCCAAAATAGAACCTAAAAACATCAAGGAGGCTCTCACTGATGAATACTGGATTTGTGCTATGCAAGAGGAATTAGGTCAATTCACAAGGAATGAAGTGTGGAATCTTGTTCCTAGACCTGATGATATAAATGTAATTGGAACAAAATGGGTGTATAAGAACAAGTCAAATGAACAAGGAGTTGTTACAAAGAACAAAGCTAGACTTGTAGCTCAAGGATACACTCAAATTGAAGGGGTGGACTTTGATGAAACCTTTGCACCAGTAGCAAGGCTTGAATCAATAAGACTACTGTTGGGAATTGCTTGTATCTTAAAGTTCAAGCTATTTCAAATGGATGTGAAAAGTGCCTTTCTTAATGGTTATCTTAATGAAGAGGTATATGTAGAACAGCCTAAAGGATTTGTTGATCCAAGCTGTCCAAATCATGTATACAAACTCAAGAAAGCACTTTATGGTCTGAAGCAAGCTCCAAGGGCATGGTATGAAAGACTTACCACATTTCTTATCAAGCAAGGATACAGAAAAGGTGGGATTGATAAAACCCTGTTTGTTAAAGATGAAGAAGGAAATGTCATGATTGCACAAATATATGTTGATGACATTGTGTTTGGTGGGATGTCTGATAAGATGGTCAAACATTTTGTCAAGCAGATGGAATCTGAATTTGAAATGAGTCTAGTAGGTGAATTAACCTATTTTCTTGGTCTGCAAGTTAAGCAAATGGAAGACTCAATGTTCATCTCACAAAGCAAGTACTCCAAGAACATAGTGAAGAAATTTGGAATGGAAAATGCTTCTCATAAAAGAACTCCTGCTCCTACACATTTAAAGCTGACTAAAGATGAGAAGGGTGAGAATGTAGATCAAAGTTTATATAGAAGCATGATTGGAAGCTTGTTATACTTGACTGCTAGCAGACCAGACATTGCATTTGCAGTAGGAGTTTGTGCAAGATATCAAGCTGATCCAAAAGTCAGTCATCTCAATCAAGTCAAGAGAATTCTTAAATATGTTAATGGTACTTGTGACTATGGCATAATGTACTTTCATGGTTGCAAACCTATTCTCACTGGCTTCTGTGATGCTGATTGGGCAGGAAGTGCTGATGACAGAAAAAGCACTTCAGGAGGATGCTTCTTTCTAGGAAACAATCTGATTTCTTGGTTCAGTAAGAAGCAGAATTGTGTATCTTTATCTACAGCTGAAGCTGAGTACATAGCAGCAGGTAGCAGTTGTTCTCAGTTGGTTTGGATGAAGCAGATGCTCACTGAATACAATGTCCCACAGGATGTCATGACATTGTACTGTGACAACTTAAGTGCAATCAACATATCTAAAAATCCTATCCAACACAGCAGGACAAAGCATATTGATATCAGACATCATTTCATCAGAGATCTTGTAGAAGAAAAGGTGATTTCATTGGAGCATGTAGCTACAGATCTGCAGTTAGCTGATATCTTTACCAAGGCATTGGATGCTACACAATTTGAGAACTTAAGGGGAAAACTTGGAATCTGTTTATGTGATATCTAGCAGTTAATGAGATGTGCCAACATGTCATATGACATTGCATGGCATAAGTTCCAGATGGCAAAGCTAGTCTGGACTAGATCCTTGGGAATTTCATTCCTAATCATTTGGACTGTAATGGCTACTTATTTAGTAATTCCTTATAAGCAGCTATCAAGAGTCTCATCACACCATCACAAGCGAATCACATTAACTAGTAATCCTTCAGAAATCATAAACCCTAAAGCTGCACATTCATCTTCTTCAACAATGTCTCAAAACCCTAAAACTACTGATGAAGTTCTCAACCAGGAAGACGTGGTTCATGCCACTCCTATTTCTGTGGTACCAATGCAATCAACACCATTAGACGAGCTCAGGGGAAGCGCCTCTCACACTAAAAAGGCAAGAACACCAAAAAGAGGTAAAGATCAAATCAGAAGCAAAGCTAAAGACATTCCCTCTCATGCTAAATACTCCAAATATGTTGATGATTCCATCAAGGAGATTGTCAACCAAGTGTTTTCTGAACAAAGGGTGGTGAGAGGGATCTCTGTTCCTTTGAACACTATTCCTGCACCTCAAGAAGAACCAACTCAAGGTACAGAGGACACTGCTGCAGAACAAGATGTCCCAACAGATGTTGGAACATCTGAAGATAAGAAAAAGAACTCATCTGATGTTGAACAAACTGAGGATAAAACCTCAAGTGAAAGTGATAAAGAGATCTCTGAAGAACAGGCTCAAGGCTCAAATGAAGATCAAATCCCTGCTGATCAACCAGCTAAAGAGGAGGCTGCTCAATCTCCTCCAGTGGTCAATCTGGAGCAGGACTCTGATGCAGAGATCATAGCATCTGTGAAACCCAGTATTGCTAAAAGACTAAGGTCCAGGAAAGGAAAGATGCAAGCTGAACCTGTCAAGAAGAAGGCTAGTTCAAAGAAAGGCAAAGCTAAAGTTACCTTTGGTCCAACAAAACCATGGAGCAAAGTTCAAACCCAGAAGAGAAAAGCTGCAACACCATCAGATTCAGATGTTGGATCAGATGTCCCAACATCTCCTCCCAAGAAGAAACCAGCACCAGCTAGAGCTTCAACTGCTGTCCCAGAAGCTCCCTTGGACAACATATCCTTCCATCATGTCTCCAGTGTCAACAGATGGAAATATGTGTACCAAAGAAGGGTTGCTTTGGAAAGAGAACTAAGCAGCAATGCACTTGAGTGCACAGAACTCATTGACCTAATCTCTGCTGCAGGACTATTCAAGACAGTCTCAGAGTTCTCTCCCTGCTATGAACTTCTTGTCAAAGAGTTCATTGTGAATCTTCAGGAGGATTGCTCAAATGGTAAGTCCTCTGAGTTTAGAAAAGTTTATGTTAGAGGTAGATGTGTGGAGTTTTCTCCCCAAATCATAAATCAGTATCTAGGAAGAGAAACAGATGGACCAAATGAGCTAGGCAAGACAGATAATCAAGTCTGTAAGGTGATAACTGCTGACCAGGTCAAGGCATGGCCTGTGAAGGGAAAGTTATCTGTAAGCATGCTTACCAGAAAGTATGCCATGCTGAACAGGATTGGTACTTCTAATTGGGTGCCTACCAACCACACTTCATCAATCTCAACTGGTCTGGCCAGATTCATCTATGCTGTGGGGACTCAAACCAAGCTGGACTTTGGAGCTTTTATCTTTGATCAAACCATGAAGCATGTCAGCTCCTCTGCAACCAAGCTACCAATAGCCTTTCCATCATTGTTGTGTGGTATTGTACTCAATCAATATCCTGGGATTTTAACTGACAAGGATACTGCATGCAAGAGAGAGAGCCCCCTGGCTTTTCACTACAAGTTATTCCTCAGTCATCATGCTGCAGATGTTGAAGCACCTTCTGGGACATATGCTGGTCCCTCAACTGCTAAGTCTTCTATCTCCAAGGAAGAATTAATTGCTGAGCTAAAGTGCACATGCAAAGAGCTTGAAGCTAGAAAGAAGAAGCTGGAGGAAATCATTCAAATGTTGGAAAGTGAAGAAGATCAGAATGCTGCATCTGGTGAAGACAGTGAAGCTGAAAGTGAAGCTGATAAAGATGAAGACACTGAAGTGGAGGAAGCTACTGAGAGTGATGAATCTGAGTGATCTTTGTATGTGAGGCATTTGTAATGACAGCAATGATTTGTAATTCTGGATAATATTTCTTTGGCCCCTAATTTTATGCCTACCAAGGGGGAGAACAACAACAAATTTATACTGCTGGTTATTTTGAATGAAATCTGTTTGTTTCTGTCTGAACTGAATCAGTGTGTATTTCTGATGAAACAAGACTGGACACATATTTGTTTGAGGGGGAGTAATCTCAAATAAAAATCAACAGAAAAGTAATGATATACTCTGATAAAAAGAACTTCTGCTGCACTCTGAAAACCAGGAAAGATGTTAGCCAAAAATTAGCCAAAGGGGGAGTTTGTAGATGTTTAAGAATTGGCAGAATTTTTGACCAAACAAGAAATGCTAAATTCAGTTCAGAATGTCCTATCAGATGTTGGGACATTATCAAACAGAGTATGTGAATTTATTTCAGGATGTCTCATCAGATGTTGGGACATTGTGTGAATAAATTAAGTTCAGGATGTCCCAACAGATGTTGAGACATCTCAGACCTGCTACCAGAATTAATTATTGATTAACAGATCAGAGATATTTAAGGAGAACTATCTGGGATTAATTAATGCTGGATAAAAACAGAACAAGGCGCATCTGTAGGGAGTTTTAAATTGAAGATTCAGATTAAAACAGAAGACCTAATGCACCTAGAATATAGGAGGTAACAAACCCTAAATTCAAGGTGACAGTTGCTGCACAGTAGGGCTGGATCATTCTACAGAAAGCCCAAAATTCAGATACCTATTTAAACAACAGAAACTCATAGAATTGAGTACGAATTTCAGAAGACTAAATAGGGTGTCTAGTGTTTTTAATAGCAGGTTGTTTTTATGTACCACTTTATGAGCTTTTAAGCAAAAGTGCATTTGTGACTTGATTGAAACTGTTAAGTAAGATCAAGCTGTTTTGTTTGAAGGATGTCTTCAATTTCAGTAAACTTGTGAACTTGATCACTGGGTGATTGAGGGGGAGTGAGTAGGGTACTCTTATCTAAGTGAGTCTTAGGTAGAAATTGCATTGGGTAAGTATTAAGTGATAGATTAAACAGGGTGGTTTAAGTCTAGAATTAATATTACTAATAGTGGATTTCCTCCTGGCTTGGTAGCCTCCAGATGTAGGTGTGGTTATACACTGAACTGGGTTAACAAACTTCTGTGTTGTTTACTTTTCTTGCTGTTTGAGTTTTGGTTAAATTTGTCAAATGTCCTATTAAGTGTTGGGACATCTCTTAGGACATCTCATACCTGATCACAGAATTTCAGTTTTAGTTCACTCCGATGTTTGGGGTCCCTCGCGTACTGTGTCTACTTTTGAATCTAGGTATTTTGTAACTTTTATTGATGATTTTTCACGTTGCACATGGCTATTTTTAATGAAGAACAGATCTGAATTGTTTTCCATTTTTGAAAAGTTTTATCGAGAAATAAGAATCCAATTTGGTTTGTCTATTCGTACCTTAAGAAGTGACAATGCACGTGAGTATTTATCCCAACAATTTCAAACTTTTATGTCATCCAATGGTATTTTGCACCAAACATCTTGCCCTCATACACCCCAACAAAACGGGATAGCCGAACGCAAAAATCGGCACCTCGTAGAAACCACTCGGACCCTACTTCTCCATGGTAATGTTCCTCTCCGATTTTGGGGTGATGCGGTGCTCACATCATGTTACCTCATAAATCGCATGCCCTCATCTGTCCTTAATAATAAAATCCCTTATTCAATCCTGTTTCCAAACTCTCCACTTCACCCAATTCCTCCTCGAGTCTTCGGGTCTACGTGTTTTGTACACAATCTCTCTCCTGGTCTTGATAAACTATCAGCTCGATCACTAAAGTGTGTCTTTCTTGGCTATCATCGATCCCAAAAGGGTTATCGTTGCTACTCTCATACTCTACAACGATACCTCGTATCCGCCGATGTTACGTTCTTCGAGTCTGTTCCATATTTCGAGTCCAGCCAAGTGACTACGGAACCTCTACAGGAAAGTATTCCCACACCTCCTTCGGGCGTCCCATCTGTCATTATTCCCCATCATTCTAGGGAACCTGATCCACTAGATACCCCTACGGTTGACCCTATCACTCCTCGCCCACTTCAAACATACCAGCGTCGTCACCCAACGTCTGTTGTACCTGTCCCTGAAGTCGTACATGTCCCTGAAGTCGTACCTGTCTCTGAAGTCGTACATGTCCCTGAGGTCAATACAGACTCTCCTCCGACGCTTTCGCCATCACCGGATCTGATCCTGCAACCCGAGTCTGATCTTCCGATTGCCCTTCGAAAAGGTATACGTCAAACACGAAATCCCTCTCCACATTATATTGATTTATGTTATCATCGTCTTTCCCCTTTGCAGTATACTTGTTTGTCTTCTTCCTTGTCTTCTGTTTCTATTCCTAAAACTCCAGGTGAAGCATTATCTCACCCTGAGTGGAGGCAAGCAATGATTGATGAAATGTGTGCTCTTCAAAGCAGTGGTACCTGGGAACTGGTTCCTCTACCCCATGGGAAATCTTTAGTAGGTTGTCGTTGGCTTTATACAGTGAAGGTTGGTCCAGATGGCAAGATTGATCGATTTAAAGCTCATTTGGTAGCCAAAGGATACACTCAGATTTTTGGGTTGGATTATAGTGATACCTTTTCGCCTGTAGCCAAGATGGCATCTGTTAGACTTCTTCTAGCCATTGCAGCCATTCAACATTGGCCTCTTCATCAACTTGACATCAAAAATGCATTCTTACATGGTGATCTTGAAGAGGAAGTATATATGGAGCAACCACCTGGATTTGTTGCTCAGGGGGAGTCATCTAGTATGGTTTGTAGGCTACACAGGTCTCTTTATGGTCTTAAACAATCTCCGAGAGCTTGGTTTGGCAGATTCAACACTGTAGTACAACAATTTGGTATGGTCCGTAGTGAAGCTGACCATTCTGTTTTTTATCGTCACTCACCCCAATGGTGTATTTATCTTATTGTGTATGTAGATGACATTGTCATAACTGGTAGTGATCAACAGGGAATACTCCAGTTGAAACATCTCTCGAAACAATTTCAGACAAAAGATCTTGGTAAACTCCGCTATTTCTTGGGTATTGAAGTAGCCCAATCTAAAGATGGTTTAGTGATTTCTCAGCGGAAATATGCTTTGGATATTTTGGAAGAAACAGGTTTGTTAAATGCTAAACCAGCCGATACTCCTATGGATCCAAGTGTCAAACTACTACCTAATCAGGGGGAGCCTCTATCTGACTCAGGAAGGTATAGGAGATTGGTTGGAAAGTTGAATTATCTCACAGTCACTCGTCCGGACATTTCTTTTGCAGTTAGTGTGGTAAGTCAGTTCTTAAATTCCCCTTGTCAGGAACACATGGATGCTGTTATCCGGATTTTGAGATACATCAAATGTGCTCCAGGAAAAGGTCTTGTGTATGAGGATAAAGGACATACCCAGATAGTTGGATACTCCGATGCTAATTGGGCAGGGTCACCTACTGACAGACGATCCACCTCTGGGTATTGTGTACTTGTTGGAGGAAACCTTATATCCTGGAAAAGTAAGAAACAAAATGTTGTTGCAAGATCAAGCGCCGAGGCAGAGTATAGGGTCATGGCAATGGCAACATGTGAACTTATTTGGTTAAAACAGTTGCTCAAGGAACTTCAAATTGAAGAAGCAAGACCAATGACACTTATTTGTGATAATCAAGCTGCATTGCACATTGCTTCAAATCCAGTCTTCCATGAGAGGACCAAACATATTGAGATAGACTGTCACTTTGTCAGAGAGAAGATCGAGTCAGGCGACATCGTCACAAGCTTTGTCAACTCTAATGATCAATTGGCAGATGTGTTTACAAAATCTCTACGAAACCCCAGAACTAACTATATATGTAACAAGCTTGGTGCATTTGATTTATATGCTCAAGCTTGAGGGGGAGTGTTGATATATGTAAATATATATATATATATATATATATATATATATATATATATATATATATATATATAGTGTTAAGAATATTTGTATATAGAATAGTCCCACATCGACTATATCATGTAATTAGTTGTAATCTATCTATATATAATAATGTCTCCGTAGTGCTTTTCAAACTCACGGTTTAATCTAAATGTCTCTTAGTCTCGCTTATTTCAACAGTCTCAAATTTTCAGGAACACAGCAGCCAATTAGTGGGGTTGAGATCCTCTCCATTTTGCTAGAGAAATGAAGATGTCCGTTACTATAGTTTGGACAAAACTAATTCTATAAATGCAAATATTTTTGGAAATTGTGATATTAATTAGATATTTATACACAAAAATCACAGTAATGGAGATGAACATTTCTTCAAGAAAATGGAGATGGAGAGGATCTCTACTCCAATTAGTGACAGATCAAGGAGGATCAAATGAAACTTTAGATACCATGTTGAACTTATGGGGTTTTAGATGAAATTAGAAAACAAAACAAAAAAACCTTGAATATTATTGATAATAACTTGATACACAAAAATAAATATTAATCTTTATTTATAGGAATGCATAGACTCAAACCTAAATAAATAGTAAATCGAGAACAAATAATCTAAATTTATTATTTTTCGGTTTTGATCCCTGTAAGTTTTTTTGTTTGGCTTTGAGCCTTGCAAATATTTTTTATGTTGTTAAGTCTTTTTTTTTTTTTTCTTTTTGTCTTTGTTCTTTTGTTTCTAGTCTTTGCCAAATTGATTTATGTTGAAATTGATCTTTCTAATAAGTAGAAATATGGTTTGATCAAAATGAAAATAAAAAATATTTGCAAGCCGAAAACCAAACAAAAAAGATTACAAAGACTAAACCAAAAGGTGGTCTATATGCCGGAAAAAATTACCGGCATATTACTTATTAGATTATAAGTCTAATAAGTAATATAAAGTTCAATCCAAAGATATACTTTAAACTATAAGATTACAAACTATCCTAGGAAATAACAAAATATACTCTAATATAATATTATAGATATTTTTTAATATTTTCTTTTCGAAATGGCAAATTGTATAAGAGATCAAAACAACATCCTTCCAGAGTTATATCTATCTAAAAAAAGATATAGCTCACCCTTAAACCTTTTTCCAGTTGGAGACACCAAGTAATTTCCTTTACTTGTGTTTTAAGCTTACTCTTTGCTTCTGGAAGTGCACCAGTATGTCTTGCAGCCTAAAGCAAATGGAAACAGCTGTCAACTTATATGAGATAAAAAAGAAATAAGGAAATGATATAATGAAAAATGAAATTTGAAAATAAGGTTTGCGCTACTTAAATACTAAGGATGAGTCATAAATTAACAACTTGATTAGTTAGAACAAGGTGAGGACAGTTTTAGATTAGATCCTTGATTTAAATTATAACCACCAAAAATAAGAACGAAAGATCAGGGACAGAACTTTTGCATGAATTAACTCATGATCAGTACACAAATGGGATATTATTGTCTGTATTTCCCTCCAAGGTTTTTTTTCTATCAGTATAACTTCTTTCACAATTGAGGTTTGACAATGGTTTACAAAATCCAAATTAAAAACACAAATCTTTTGGCATTTGTAATCACATGAGAAAAGTTAAAGCCATTTTCAAATTTTCAGATCAGAAGACTATTTCTATTTTATTCCGTTGTTGTTCCTTTCCCAAAATGATAAAATTTGAATGTAATTTTACATGATAAGCATAACTTTATTATTATTTTTTTTTTAAATCATTAGATAGCATCTTTCACTTATTGTACAGAAGTTATGCAGGTTGAGTACAATACATATTCAGTCATATATTTCTGAAAGTTCTACTTTTTTTAAGGTTCTACTTAATGTATAAGAATCATGGTAAACATAGAAATATACCATTTTCAGTTTCCTAAGTTCTCCCGTAGCTAAACATTGTGTAACTATTGAGCCTTTTTTGAGCCTCTTATAATATAAAGCTGCTTTGTGGCACCGCCACCGAGCCTGCATTTTATTGGGGGAGAGAGTTTGAATTAATGAATACTACTGGAATATTAATTAGTTCTTAACCAAAACCTGAATAATGATGGAAGCTTTGGTCTGTATCCCAAATCTGAACTCCTTGCGAGCAGCGATGGCTCTTAAAGCTGTTTGCATAGTAAGTACTGACATATGAAGTTCTTTATATGCCTTCCTAGCTTCATAACTGCGTATGTTCTTTTGAATTTTCACAGCAGCAGCCTCCCTTCTCATTTTCTCATAGAGTTCGAATGCCCGTCTTCCTACAAAAAAGTAAGTTGTGCATATTAAATTATATTATGTAGAGAAGGGAGAATGATTCACTGAGCTACACTGTTCTAATTAAAGACGCCTATACTTTTTGAAAATAAAAATACATCTACCCTCAGAAATGAATTAGGCTATTTTACTTTTAAAATATCTTACCTCTCCACCGAGACTGCAAATATAGGGTCTTCTTTTGCAATGCAAGGTAATGTTTCCGAGCTTGATGGGTCCGTATGTTCTGTTGGATAACTTTTGCTGCATTACCAAGTACTTGAGCTCTCCGAGCATCTAGTTCAGCCATCTGACCAGCTCTCAAGAATACCTTTGTTTTTCCAATCTACAAGATTGGACAGCCAGTCGAACAAATTATGTAAACGTGAGAGTCGGGAATAAATATTATACACGGATGCATTTTATAAGACTTCAAGATCCCTGTTGATATTTGTAGCTGAATCTAAAAAAGGTATTATAAACGAATGCTACAATGAGCATGAGTTATAGTCGTTGCTAAGGTGTTAAGAGCTTTATGATAAAACTATGCACTAGAACACAAAATCAGTAATTATTCTTCTGAAACATTTCAAATTACCTGATATCCTTTAAGCCCTGTCTTTTCCAAAATCTTTTGGCAAACATTCTTTTCATCACAGCTGCTCATAAGTGAAATAACTTGACAAATAAGAGTATGCCCAAGTTTGGCCCAAAATATTTGGCATGTCAAATCAATCTTCCTGCCGGGTATAGAATATACACTAAAACAGTACTTACTTAGCTTCTGTGGCCTCTGGGGCAAAGAGACCAAATCTGTTCACAAATTCAATGAAAGGGCGGCGTGTAGGGTAGCCAGCACAACTGATCCTGATAGCCTCCAACACACCCTATAGGGGAAAGACTTAGGGACAGCTGAAGAAGGGTACGAGACTTGCATAAACTATAGTATTGTATGAACCACTATCTCGGAAGCATAGACACCTATGGGATTATGCATCTCGCCGTGTCTCACACGTGTCAGACAAATGTTCCAAAAAAACATGCTTTCTTTGCTTGGACACACCTAAGACACTTCTTGGGGACTTCTAATTCACTTTTACGAGTTAAGGATATGTCGAAGTAGTAATATACAGTGAAGGGGTTAAAGACATTAAATTTGATTACATTATCTTTAACTTTCCGGAACAATTGATGGATGAATGAAGATAAAAAAAACTATCGGATTTTGTTTAAGAACTTTTTGGTAATGAAACAAATTACTAAATTTAGATGCACATGTATATTTTTATTCACAAAATAGATCTTTTATAGATAATGTTCATATTTTAAAATATATAGATAATGTCCTATACTTTTTAATTAGCTGTGTTGACGTGTTTGTGTCGTGTCAGTTGTCTGTGTCGGAATCTGTGATTCAAAGATCACTATACAAAGAATAAAATATAGGTAGAACATAAAAGTATACTCACACCACAACGAAGTTGATGCCTAATGTTGACGTTCTCAAAAATTGCCGGCTTGTGGAGGTTGTTTGGTTTCACACATCTAATGTAATGGGGTTCTGTAGAACTTAATGTTTCCATTAGTTGCTGTAGTTGTAGCTGCACGATTCAAATTTTGTTAGCTTCCTGATAATAAGGACGCAGATAAATTTTTGTTGACAAGAGCTTGTATAAAATTTGTTAATTGTTACTTGAGGCAGACTCCACAAGTTTACCAGTGAAGTTTAGGAAAAGAAAGATACCTTAAAACTAGAACCTATTGAAGAAAATTTGGAAGATTTGGATGTCTCTTCAAGGAGTGGTGGAAAAAGGTCAGACACAAAAGGACATTTGGAAGCAATCAATAAATGTTGATGTTCAGGAACCACATAATCCTTGTTTTTGTCTAAAAACTGATCAGATTGGTATGTCACCTGCATATTTATGACGGTAAAAATGAATAAGCAGTAAAAGAAGTTGTAGCAACCAATTTGAAGAGAGCTAGTCATACCTCTCCAGCATAATGAGCAATGGTAAAATCTGTTTGCGAAAATTTTGGCTTAATAAAGCGCTTGTTATACTTAAATGTTTGATAAAGCTTGTTTGCAAATGTTTCATGTGTTGACTTTGGAAACATGCTGAAAGAAAAAGGAAATGTAGATTCAGTATGTTATGTGACAAGAAGCTTTAGATTCAACAAAAACACACAAATCTGGATCATGTCTAATTTAACCAACCTAAAGTAAAAAAGAAGAAAAGTTAAAACCATTTAGAGAATAAATAAAAGGAAGTAGATTTTGGAAAGTAACAATATTTTACCATGCTTCATCGAGAAGAGCAACGATTCCTCCGGGTTTCTGCAAAAGAAAAAAAAAATCAAGGTAAGAGAATAGTAAAAGAAGGGAGGAGCACAAAAGGAAAGAAAAGCCTCACCAAGGATTTAAATTAGGCAATGAAATAAGCCAAAAATAATAACCTAGTGGAAGGCTACTTAGAAATAGAGCTTGTGTTGTAAATATGTGATTGCTCTGATGTGGGGTAGAATTCAATGTGTAGTTATTTATCATATTTTCTAATTGGCGTTTATTTGGATAAGCCTATATACGTTAATATAAGAAAGTATCATAGCACTAAAGACATGTAGCGGGCTCGCGACCATTCTCCACTATGTCAGAGAACAGATCTGTTGATGTTTTAGTCTTGAGTTCTCTTAATGACAACTAGTATTATGCCTGAAGATATTTAGACCCTCTGACTCTAGTGTTGCTGATCAAATGACTTTGTTCCTCATATATCTCATCCTACTCTATTGTTAAGAAAGCAACATGTAAAATTTCTAATGGATCTCGAGTCTCTCTTATTAGAGGTGGCAACATTTGACTTTACCCTTCCCTACACTTTAATGATGTTCTACCAATTTCCGAACTAACATTTTTGTTTTTATATACAAACTTCTAAAATATTTAACCATTATTCTCAGAAATTAGTGTAGAATGAATTGATTTTCTTATATGAATTATGTTGAGAATACATCAGTCATATATACAAAGCTAGAAAACTATTTTAGGAAATACAATAACACCTAAACTATCAGATCCCTATGATTCAGGGATATTTCCCTTATACACTATAATTGTAATATGCTAAATAAGGAAATACTGCAACTAATAAATACAGTTAATAAAACAGATTCTAACACTCTCCCTCAAGCTGGTGAATAGGTATTTTCCATTCCCAGCTTGGAAACAATCTTCTCAAAGTTGTTGCTATTCAGCCCCTTCGTTAGAATATCTGCGAGGTTGTCTTGTGAGGAGACATATGGAGTGCAGATCAGGCCACTGTCTAATTTTTCTTTGATAAAATATTTGTCGACTTCAATATGTTTGGTTCTATCATGCTGCATTGGATTATAGGCTATGCTAATAGCAGATTTGTTATCACAATAAAGTCTCATTGGTTCATCCAACTTTATTCTTAAGTCTTCAAAGATGATCTTCAACCACAATAGCTCACATATCCCTTGTGTCATTGCCCTGAATTCTGCTTCAGCACTGGATCTAGCCACCACACTTTGTTTTTTACTTTTCCAAGTCACAAGATTCCCTCGAAGGAAAGTGCAATATCCTGTAGTCGACCTCCTATCCACAATCGACCCTGCATAGTCCGCATCTGTATATGCTTCGAGACTTACACTCCTATTCCGTTCAAACAGAATTCCTCTGTCTGGGGTCCCTTTCAAGTATTGCACAATTCTTAGTGCAGCTTGTAAGTGAACCTCCTTCGGTTGGTGCATGAACTGGCTGACTAGACTCACAGCGAATGCAACATCAGGTCTAGTGTGAGATAAATATATCAGTCTACCAACTAGTCTTTGATACATTTCCTTGTCAACTGTAGTATCTTCTTCTACATTTCCCAACTTCAGGTTTGGATCAATTGGTGTACTTGCAGGCTTGCATGTTGTCTTACCAGTCTCTTTCAACAAATCAGTGATGTATTTTTGTTGAGATATGAAGATCCCCTTTTTAGAATGAGCCACTTCAATTCCCAAAAAATACTTCAATTTCCCAAGGTCTAAATTTCAAATTCCTTGGCTAGATGTTGGCTTAGCAGTTGTTGCTCCTCCTCATCATCACCTGTCACTATAATATCATCCACATAAACCAGTAACACTGTTACTCCCCCTGACTTAGAGTGTTTAATGAACAAAGTGTGGTCTCCTTGACTTTGTTTGAAGCCCAGACCTATCATAACTTTAGTAAACCTACCAAACCACGCTCGTGGTGATTGTTTCAGCCCATACAATACCCTTTTTAGCTTGCAAACAGTGTTGGCAGCATTTTTTCCACCGTATCCAGGGGGCAATTCCATGTATATCTCCTCTTCAAGTTCTCCATGGAGGAATGCATTTTTAACATCAAATTGTTGCAAGTTCCAACCATAATTAGCCGCTAGGGATAGTATCACCCTAACTGTATTCATTTTTGCAACTGGAGCAAATGTTTCCATGTAATTCACTCCATAAGTTTGAGTGAATCCCTTAGCTACTAACCTTGCTTTATACCTCTCATTGGATCCATCAGCCTTGTATTTTATAGTATATACCCACTTGCATCCTACTGGTTTTTTTCCATTTGGGAGAGTAACCAAATCCCAGGTGCTATTTTTTTTTAATGCTTCCATTTCCAAGTCCATGGCTTGTTTCCATTTCCTATCAGTTAATGCCTCAGATAGGGAAGTAGGTGTGGCTGTAGTGTTTAGGCTTGTGAGGAAGGCTTTATGGGTAGGTGAAAATTTTTTAAATGATAGGTAATTGGCCAGAGGGTAAAGTGGCTTGGTGGTACATTTCCTTGTTTCTTTCCTAAGGGCAATTGGAATATTTAGGTCCTCATGAAGTGGTGCTGAACCGGATTCGGGTTCCTGTACAGTGGGAAAATCAGAGATTGATTCAGTGGAGATTAAAGGATCAAGGGTAGTTACCTCATGTAGTGTTGGGTTGGATTCTTGGACATGGACAGACTCTGGAATGGCCTTTGTCTTCTTTGTATAAACCAGATTTTTTCCAAATCTTACATCAGCTCCATCTTGAGTGGACTTAGTGGGTTGAGCCTTTTTCTCAGAAGTTGTCTCCTTCTCAAAAGTTGTTACACTTCTAGTCCCTACTTCTGGTCCTAAACTTAAGTCAGGGAGCATAAGGAGATCATCTTCTTTTCCTGTATTCTCCCCCTGAAGATGATCTTGGTGGAAGTAACTTTCTTGTTCAAAAAAAGTGACATCTCTGGACACAGAATTTTTTGGATGGTGGGTGATAGCATTTATACCCCTTTTGTGTGGATGAGTATCCTATGAAAACGCATTTTAAGGCTCTAGGATCAAGTTTACCTCTATCACCACTGTGGACATGTATAAAAGATACACACCCAAATATTCTTGGAACGAATTGATTGGATGTGGACACATTAGGATAGAAAGAAGACAGAACCTCCATAGGACTTTTTTAGGCTAGAATACTAGAAGGTAGTCTATTAATTAGATAACATGCAGTCTAAACAGCTTCTCCCCAAAGCCTTTTAGGAACCTTATGTTGAAAAAGAAGAGCCCGAGTTTGGTCTAGTAGGTGTCCATTTTTCCTCTCAGCAATCCCATTTTGTTGAGGTGTTTTGACACAAGATGACTCATGAATGATACCTTCCTTTTGACAAAAGGAAGTAAGCTCATGATTAAAGTAATCTTTGGCATTATCGGATCTAATCCTTTTAATGCTAATACCAAACTGATTTTTACCATGGAGAAAAAATGTTGGACCACAGAGCTGACTTCGGACTTTTGTTTTAGTAAGAAAACCCATGTGACCCGAGTACAGTCATCTATAAAGGTAAGGAACCAACGGACACCAGAAACATTTGGGACATTTGAGAGTCCCCACACATCAGTATGAATTAAATAGAAGGGAAAAGTGCTCATATTATTACTAACTGGAAAAGGTAAACGCTTGTGCTTAGCAAGCTCACACACTTCACAATGAAGACTCTCCACATCTAATTTGCTACAAAGAGAAGGGAATAACATTTTTATGACTCTAAAGGAAGGATGTCCAAGACGACAATGATGTAGGAGGACTTTCTCCCTGTTGGTCTTTATTGAGTCAGAGAAAAAAGAGTTGCTATTTTGTAGGTCTGGTGGCAGATTCGGGCTATCCAAGTAGTAAAGGCCATTCCATTCTCTAGCATGTCCAATCGTCCCCCGAGTGCTTGTCCTGCAGTATACAAGCATTGTCATAAAAAATAACATTACATGATAGGTCTTTTGTGAGTTTTTTTATGGAAATCAGATTGACAGATAGTTTAGGAATATGAAGGACATTTTTAAGGGTTTTGAATGAGCTTATTTGAACTTCTCCTTGACCTGCTGCAGTCATCAGAGTGCCATCTGTTGTGGATATTTTCTTATTGCTAGGGCAAGGGGTGTAAGAGGAGAAATGTTTAGGTAGGGGTGTCATGTGGTCAGTAGCCCCAGAATCCAGTATCCAATATTGGTTATAGTGTTTATCTGAGGCATTAAGTCCAAAGGAAAGAAACTCACCTGAATATGCTAGAGAGCAACTACCTGTTGGTTTATCCAACTTGTTGAGGAATGATCTCATCTTCTCTACTTCATCTTGGTTAAGTTGAATCACTCCTCCCTTGTTTTCTTCACTGGTTGCAACTATGTGTGTTTGTCCTCCCTTTCTTGTGTTGTCTCCTTTTTTTCCCCACTCCCTGTCTCGGTTTTTCCCCACTCCCTGTCTCGGTTTTGGGGCCCCCATTCTCTGCTAGGTGGCTTTCCGATCAGCTTCCAGCAGTTGTCACGAGTGTGGCGAGGCTTGTTGCAGTAGGTACACCACACTGCTTCACCTTTCTTTTCCATATTACTTATGCCCCACTTTTTCTGGTCTGCCATCATGGCCGAGGCCCCAGAAGCTACCATGACTGAATTTTCGGTGTTAGGTTTTCTAGCATGATTCCCCTTCTGCTTTCTTCACTTCTGACCATAGCTACTACTTCATTAATTCCTGGAACTTTTTCTTTTCCAAGGATCTGGGCTCTCACTTGATCAAAAACAAAGTTAAGCCCCACCAAGAAATCATAGACTCTATCTTGCTCAATATACTCTTTGAACATTGCTGAATCTGCTGGGCACTTGGCTTTTATGACCCTGTAGTGATCTAACTCCATCCACAATGATTTGAGTTGATTGGCGTACTCTGTAACAGTCTTGTTTCCCTGTTTTGCAGCCATAGTCTTCACCTTCACGTCATATATTTGAGCAACATCTTTAGCTTTGGAGTATGTCTCCTCCATGGCCTTCCAAATCTCCTTTGCAGAATTAAGAAACATACAAGTATGCTTTGGAGTATGTCTCCTCCATGGCCTTCCAAATCTCCTTTGCAGAATTAAGAAACATACAAGTATCAGTGATTTCTGGGATCATTGAGTTCCATAGCCATGCCATGATCATAGAGTCCTCTTCGTCCCATTTTTTAAATTTGGGATCTCCTTCTTTAGGGGCGTCATCAGTCAAGTGGTTAGCTTTCCCTTTACCTTTCAAAGTTCTGCCAACAAGCTGGGACCATTTCAAGTAATTCTTCCCATTCAATCGGTAGGCAGTGTTGATGTTCTGCAGCTCTTCCTGAGTTTTCTGCACCACTTCATCAGTTGGGTTTGCCATGGCCACAGCAGTACAACAACCTCAATGCAGTGAGGATGTATTTGATTGTTACGACGACAACAAAGGAACAACACTGCAAATCACAGCAGCAATGGAGGCTGCCCTGAAAGGAATGATGGACAGCAATGAAGGCCGAAAAGAAGAAAAAAAAGGATGATTAGAAGCAATGAAGGTTGCCGTCTAAGGTTTTTTGGTTTGCGCAGTCAGAGGCGGCTCCCAGAATTTGAGAGCTCTGATGCCATCTCAGAAATTAGGGTAGAATGAATTGATTTTCTTATATGAATTATGCTGAGAATACATCAGACATATATACAAAGCTAGAAAACTATTTTAGAAAATACAATAACACCTAAACTATTAGATCCCTATGATTCAGGGATATTTCCCTTATACACTATAATTGTAATATGCTAAATAAGGAAATACTACAACTAATAAATACAACTAATAAAACAGATTCTAACAATTATTATTCGCGATACTATTGGATTTTATGTTTATTGTGTTTTATTTTAATTCCTTAAATCACTTCTTAATTTGTGGAGTGTCTTTATGTACTCTCACCTATGAAAAGAACATCTTTTCATTGGAATAAACATACTTGGAAATTCTAGAATACTTTCAACACTTACACGAGGCCTTAATGTAAAATAACCTTCTTTTTTTTTAATCTCATTGTATGGAGGATGATTGGGCATTGCCAATAACCAGAGTAACTTTTATTATCTACACCACATGGAGACTGGAGATGGTACCAACAGGAAGGTGTTATCGAAGTAAGATTTATTATTTACACCACATTGAGACCGGAGTTGGTACTAACAAGGTGTTAACTTCCTGTCATCACACAAGCTGCGGGTGGGACTGGGGCAATTTCCCAAATATGGTTTCAGCATAGGTGTCATGTGCATCCTCCGTTCGGTCTCTTCAACTCCTTACCACGCAAGATTTCCCCCTAATAATACCATTTGTCCCTCTAAAGTTTTCCGTCAACACTAATGGTCTTAACGGTCTCTCCAGTTAACATCTGTTGACAGAGAATGGGTGGAATATCTATGTGGTTCCTCTAAATATATCATATTTCAATTTTAATTCCCAAAATAATTCTTCAAACATTTGTCCCTCTAAAGTTTTCCGTCAACACTAATGTCTCTCCAATTAACTTCCGTTGACAGTGAATGACACGGCAATACTATGTGGCATGACAGGGTTGCAAAGATGCTGACATAATGTACCAAGTGGTAGTCTTAACCCTTTTATGTTAATAAATTAAATAGACGGAGAGTTTGGACACTAAATCCGTCGAATAAGATGAAGATGAAAATTCATAGCTAAAACTCAAAATCTATCACTAAAATCAAAATTTGTCACTGAAATCATCGAAGATGATTATTCATAGCTGAACCTAAAATCAGTCAATAAAACCATTGCAGAAGATGAATAACACTCAATGAAGTTTAATTAAAGAACTCTAAGGGTGTGTTTGTATTGATGGAATGTGACGGAACAGAGCGGAACGGTGAATAATGAGATTTCATTATTTGGATTTGCAAATAATGAATGAAATGGAATGGAACATAATGAAATTCATTCCCTTCTATTATATCCAATCCTCCATTTTTTTTCTCCATCCGATTTAGAGTGTATGCAATGGAATGAGATATTTAATAAAATAGCCAAACAATAGAGTAGGATTTATATTTCATTCCGCTCCGTTCCATTCCATTTTGCGATGTTCCATCAATCCATTAATAGTCTAATTATATTTTGGTAAACATAAATTCTTTTAGGGAATGCATTTAAGTAGAGAGAGAAACTGACTGTAACCATCCAGTGTTTTAATACATTGGGTTAGTAAATTGTTCAGTTGATCTTTACTAATCTTGGTATTGAGTTTAATATTCTTCGAGAAATACGGTGTTGTTAATGTCTCTCTCTTGATTGCTTTTCTTGTTCTTGTTGCGCAGATGATTGGTTTTTGGTTTCGTGGAGCTTACTGCACTTTATGCTTCCTAGAAAGAGACACCTAGAAGGATTGGCTGTGGAAGAGACTGATACTGATAGTTTTTTGAAGAAGAGTGTAATTGCCTCGGTCGTAACTGAGGATTCGGATGTGAACAATGACCAGAGTTTAGGTGATAGTAGTAATATCAACAGTGATAATGGGACTACTCTTGAATAAGGAACCTATGTCATGACTTTGGGACATACCAACCCGTCCGGATTTTGGTGAAGATATGCATAGCCATCAACTTGCTCTTATGGTGGAGAGACCATATACAGGCCCTTTGGGGCTAGTGTTCTTGTGTCTAGGATGCAGAGTCCGGGAGTTGAGATTGGTATTAAATCATATACAAAAGGACTTGTGTTAGGAATGGTTTTCTATAACGTGAGTTTGGAAAGAATGGAACATGCACGGTTTGGCTAGGCAAAAACCCTGGTAAGTGTCATGTGCTTCTTGAATTGCATTTGTCTTTATAGAATACTAACAACATTGTAATATAGACCTCTAATTCTAATGATTAGGATTAGTTAGACTGAGTAGGATTTATTATTTTAATTAACTATTTTTAATTAGTTTTACAGTTCAGTATTTTTAGGAATAGATTTAGGGTTCAGAACAGAACCTTCCTATTAAATAGGATTATTATCATTTAATATTAAATGATAGTGATTCTAGGTGAAAGTAGTTACTGACCTAATTTAATTAGGGATTTTCTTCTATTGTAAACCTATTTAAAGGCATTCAGATTAGAAATAAAATTATCAATAATCAATATCAAAAATACTTGTGAATTTAAGAAGAGACTCTGTCAAGGACGAGTCCGCTTCTACCTTCACCATAGGTCGAAGCAAAGTTTCTACCGCGTCTAGGACTGTGTCAACACGATCCCAGACAAAGGACCATAACAATTTGATATCTAGAGCCAACATGGGTGACGCGGATTTAGCATCAGCTATGAAGGAATTCATCTCACAGATGACGACCAGGCAGACTGCTCTAGAAGAGAAGATGATGGCCAGATAGATTGCTCTCGAAGAGCAAATTGCTAACCTCTCCATCGTAGTTCAAGGAGCGAATAATTGTGCAAGTAAAGCCAACTCAGAAGATAATAGTCGCAACAATAACGATCACAGAGACAAAAACAGCTCGCAAATGGGTGGCAACATGATTCCGCGCTATTCCAAAATGGAATTTCCGACTTATGATGGGACAGGGGACCCATTAGGGTGGTTACGGCGCTGCGATAGGTTTTTTCTAAACCAAAGAATTGTTGAACAAGAGAAGGTGGGATTAGCAGCGTTTCACTTGCTAGGAGAAGCACAACTATGGTTCGATCAAATGGAAGAAGAAGAACCGAGAATGGTGTGGGAACGCTTCAAGGAATGTTGCCATATACGGTTCGGACCACCTATGAGCAATAATCCTTTGGGAGAACTCGCCAACCTCAAGCAAACTGGATCCGTGGATGATTCGCTGGTTGATTCAAGAGAATCCGGTGCGAAACCACATGAGACACCGGAGACCTCGTCTTCGTGGTGGCGATGAAGAAGAAAAGGAAGAATGAAGCGAACGGAGCACAATATCACTGGAGTCGCGACCACACCATCGTCGCCATGGTGGTGAGGTCGTTCACGATTCTTTGGGAGTCGTAGAAGGGTAGAGATCCCAGTGTTCAAAGGGGAGGATGTGTATGGTTGGCTGGTGCGCATCGAAAGATATTTTAACTTGAATGGGATTAGGGTACAGGACAAGTTGGATGCAGTGGTGCTGGCAATGGAAGACAAGGCTCTGAACTGGTACCAATGGTGGGAGGAGCAAGCCCCATTGCGAACATGGGAAGAGTTTAAGATTGTGATGAGAAGATTCCAGCCAGGGTTGTTACACAATCCTTTGGGACCTTTGTTAAGTCTGAAACAAAAAGGAACTGTAATGGAATATAGTGAAAATTTTGAGATGATGGTGGCACCATTAAGGAGAGAAGAAAGAGTCATGTTGGACTCTATTTTGCTGAATGGGATGAAGGAGGAAATTCAGGCTGAATTGAAGTTTCGTGAAAGCTAAGATTTAGTCGAATTGATGGACAAAGCTCTATTAATTGAAGAACGGAATGAAGTGATGAACAAGAAGGGAAGCTCTTGGAGGGACAGGGGTGGTACCTTGAGGATAAGAGATCCAGGAGATTATGGGGGAGTAAAGAAGAATAGTGAACAAGGGAATGAAAATCTGAAGGGGAAGAGGTTAGATCCTGAAGAGTTGGAAGATAGAAGTAAAAATGGGCTATGTTTCAAGTGTGGAGACAAATGGAATAGGGAACATATATACAAATTCAAACATGTGTTTGAAATTGTGTGAAAATAACAGTGAAACAGAAGGAGAAACAGATGAAGATGAAGGGGAAAATAAGCTGGTGAAAAATGCAGAGGAGGTAGACGAATGCCAAACCCTGCACCTGTCTATGCAGAGCAAGGAAGGGTTTACTTCAAACAAATCCTTCAAAGTGTGGGTGACAGTGGAGGGTAGGGAGTTGCTGACCTTGATTGATTTGGGGGCTATTAGCTACTTTATTGACCCTAATATTGTGGTTGAGTTAGCTGTGAAGGTAGAGGAAACTCCCACTTATGTAATAGAAGTGGGAAATGGAGATAGGGTTACAAACAAAGGGAGTTGTGAGGGGTTGCAATTCCATATGCAAGAAGTGGAATTTAGCCAACACTTTTTCTTGATGAAGTTAGGAAGGACAAACATGGTGTTAGGAATGGATTGGTTGACAAGTTTAGGGAATATTGAAGCTAATTTTGGAGAACTCAGTTTGAAATGGGAGAAAGGTGGACAAAAGTATAGTATCAAGGGTGACCCTGCTCTATGCACCAGACAAGCCTCATGGAAAGCAATATCCAAAGCCCTTAGTGATGAAGTATTGGGATTCTATGTGCATTCAAGGGGGAGAGATACACAAAACCAGTCAGTAAAGCATGCTGAATGGAAAGAGCTTTTGGACTCTTTCAAAGAGGTCTTTAATTTACCTGCTGGACTTCCACCTGTGAGGGAACATGACCCTTCCATCACCCTCAAACCTGAAGCTGCTATCCCAAATCTGAGGCCTTATAGGTACCCCTTTTATCAAAAGAATGAGATTGAGAAGATAGTCGGAGAAATGCTCCAAGCTGGAATTATAAGGCATAGCACCAATCCCTTCTCCATCCCAGTCCTGTTAGTGAAGAAGAAAGATGGGGGATAGAGATTTTGCACTGACTATAAGGCCTTAAATAAAGTGACCATTCCAAACAAGTTTCCTGTACCTGACATTGAAGAATTGGTGGATGAATTAGGGGGAGCTGTGATTTTTTCCAAACTGGATTTAAAGTCAGATTATCATCAAATTCGGATGAATGAAGGAGATATAACCAAGAGAACTTTTAGCACCCATGAAGGCCACTATGAATACCTAGTAATGCCCTTTGGGTTAACAAATTCCCCTTCAACATTTCAAGTCGTAATGAATGAAGTGTTGAGGCCATTCTTAAGCCAATTCTGGTCAGAATTATTCAAACAAGCCGACACTAAGTTGAAGTATAGCAGTGCCTATCATCCTCAATCTGATGGGCAAACTGAAGTGGTGAATAGGTGTTTGGAGACCTATCTAAGGTGTGTAACAGGGTTGAAACCAAAGCAATGGCCTAAGTGGTTGGCTTGGGCTGAACATTGGTACAACACTAATTATCATGCTTCATTAAAAACTACACCTTTTGAAGCCCTTTATGGGAAAGTTCCACATGTGATAGTAAGAGGAGATACACCTTTATCAGCAGTAGATGAAATCAATAAATTGACTGCTAAGAGAAACATGGTGCTCAAGGAATTACAGGAACAGTTGCTCAAGGCTCAAGATTTAATGAGGAATCAAGCTAATAAGAATAGAAGGGAAGTTGAGTATGAAGTAGGAGACCTAGTGTTCTTAAAGATTCAGCATTACAAAATGAAGAAATTGGCACGAAGGATGAATCAAAACTCAGTCCTAGGTACTATGGTCCTTTTGAAGTGATCCAAATGATAGTTGCAGTGGCTTATAAGTTGAAGCTACATGAGGACTCTAGGGTGCACCCAGTATTTCATGCATCCTTGCTAAAGAAGGCAATATCCCCCTCTGACAACACCTGAAAAGGCAGTGGAGTACAGACAGGGTGAACAAGGTGGAATTAAGGTATTGGTAAAGTGGAAAAATCTGCCAAATTTTGAGAACTCTTGGGAGTTAGTTGAAAAAATGAGAGCAGAATTTCCTATTTTTCTCCTTGAGGACAAGGAGAATTTTGAAGGGGGGAGAATTGGTAGATATGGGAAGGTTTAGCAAAGGAAAATGACAGGTAAACACTTCTAGAAGAATTTAGAGATTTTTGTTGTTAGTGTTGCACATGGCAGTGGACAGTTGGCATCCATTTAGTGGAAAGAATCTTTCTGTTAGTGCTGCACATGGCAGGGGACAGCTGGCAGCCACTTAGTGGAAAGTGAATTCAGGATTGAGGAGATAAATGCAGGAGAGATTGTGTACGGGAGGCAAAATTTAGTACTGAATCTAGTGGGACAGTCTAGGCCTCTCTAAGTACCTTTCTATTTTCTTTTCACTCATTGCTGCTACTATTTTCTGTAATTGCCAAATCCCATTCGAACTCTGATCAATTTTATTTCATCTTTAATCATATTGCTCCTATTTTCTAGCATTGTTTACTGTTATCACTTTATTATACCAAGTTGAATCTATCAAATCCTTCTTCACATTTTTCTCCAATCTTCACATTTTTCTCCAAAGGTCAAAGGGAGCTCAGAGCTCTACTTCACTCTTTCAAGACATCATCGCTAAACTTCACATGGCTTTCTCTCTCGAGCATTTAGGTGATCTAGATTACTTTCTAGGTATTGTAGTTAACAAGCCCCTCATGGTTCATTGCTCTTAACTCAAACCAAGTATAGTAACGACTTGCTACTAAAGACCAACATGCTTGAGTCATGCTCTGTCTCAAAACCTATGCAGTCCACATGGAAACTTATCGAGAATGGCTCAACAGCTCTTCCTGATCTCTATATGTAGAGGTCTGTTGTGAGTGCCTGCAGTATGATACCATAACTAGACATGAGATCTCCTACTTTGTGAGTAAGGTGTGCAAATTTAAGTCACATCCTCTCGAGGATCATTGGGTTGCTCTCAAGAGGATTCTTAGGTTCCTCAAAGGCACTCTTGGTCATGGTTTGCATCTTTCTCCTAACTCAACCCACAAAAACTCCTTCTCTCAGAGTTTTATGTGATGTTGATTGGGTTTCAGACTCTGATGAAAGAGAAGCACCTCAAGAACAGCTATATACTTTGGTTCTAATCTTATATCTTGGGGGTCCAAGAAAACTAGTTGTTGCTAGATCTAGCATAGGCAAAGTATAGGAGTCTGGCTCAGACTACAACACACTTGCTATGGGTTCAAACTTTGCTTAGGGAATTGTATGTGCCTTTTGAAGCCTCGTGATCCTATGTGACAATCAGTCAGCAGTTCTCTTTGCTCACAATCCCACCATGCATTCAAGGATCAAGCACGTGGAGATTGACCTATTTTTTGCTAGAGAGAAGGTCTTGGCCGAGCAGCATCAAAAGGTGCACATACCTGGCACTGATCAGTGGGCAAATACACTCACCAAGCCCGTATCTTCTTCCAAGCTCCTTGAACTCAAGCATAAACTCAGAGTCCCAAGCTCCCCCTGAGTTTGTCGGGGGTATTAGAGATGTGCTAGTTAAATCCCTTTTAGGACTTGCAATTATACTTAACTGATAACACCTGTCAGCATGTAACAGGGAATCTGATATAGCAGGTAAACTGTTTGCATCTATAAATGCAGATGCGAACAGTGTCTCTCTCTTGTTTACCAACTTTCATAAATGGAAAATCAATTACCACAGAAAGTGATTACTCTCTCTACAGTTTCTATTAGAAACTAATATTAATAGATAATAAGAAAAGACATTAAACTTAGGAGATAATTCAAGATATTAAAGATCTTTTTCATATATAAAACTGCGTGCAAAAGTAATTTAGGGACTAAAACTCGACGTTTTTTTATAGGGACTAAAAATCAAAATTGAGATATTTATAGGGATCAAAAACATATTAAACCCTATATTTTAACAAAGAATTCCAAATCAAAATAAATTAAGTATGCTCAATGCCTTAGAGAAAGTGAAAAAGGAGACAGAAAACCTTTTCAATAAGGTCCAAAACATCTTGGTTGTCATCAAATTCAATGTAGCTCCAATTGATCTGCTCCTTTGTATATTCTTCTTGTTCCATTTTGAACATGTGCTGAAATTCGTCATCAAAACCATATTAAATATGGAAATGAAAAATGGAACTTGAAGTGCATAATTTAGTCCGAAACTCTGCCTGATTGAAGTGTTGCTGCAACTTTTCATTTGTGAAATTAATGCAGAACTGCTCAAAACTGCAGAGCATGACAAACTGAAAATAAGTTACAAAACAATGAAATTTGAAAACAAGCATATGTGGATGCTTTCATTATCTTCAGTATTGCAATCTTGTGGATGTACTTTACAGATTGTATTTATACTTCTAAAATATAATAGTACCTGTTCAATTTAAAGCTTTCAAAACCATAGATATCAAGGACCCCGATCGAACATTTAGAATTGGGATCTTGTCCAATTGATTTATTGATCTTGTCCACCAGCCTACAGCACACATAAATGCAGCATGAATCAAAATCAAAACCCTGTATCCTTATCTTCAGCACTTTTTGTACTAATTAGATAATATAGAGGTTTAAAGAAATCGGTCAGTTCCCATTTCCAATATTCTACCAATCAAATAGCCGAGAATAAATTGTTTTTGCCAGTCCATCTCTACTGACTGTAGCACTTCCCGGATCAAGGCTCCGCTTTATAACTTCTTCTGGAGTGATCATGACACGCTTACATAATGCATCTTCCAAGGCATCAGCATCACACCTGATTCAATATTGACAATCATATTGAAAGGCGGTTGAATATCATATGGACAGAAGTAATAATACGAAAGCATTCATACATCAGCAGTTCAGCAGCTGTTTTCAAGTGGAATTTGGCTTTGTCGTCTTTCGGAATAGATGAGTCAATTTCCTTTCCTTTGGCAAAATCAATATTACCAAGATGAAGAATTGCAGCAACAACTCTGAAAATGGCTTCCTGAAAAAAGACAGCACAGGAAAGCAGGAAAAGTAAAAAAGCAATCATTCTATATTATCATAAGAACATAGCTAAATTCATACGTATGAAAGACATACCTGATCTTTTTTGCTTATTCCAACAATGCCCATAGCTCTACATGTGGCAAGATACTCATGAGCATCATTTACATCAGCCAGTTCATAGCATTGTGACTGATTAAGGTAGTGAAACAATTTCGGATTTCCTAATTTGTATTTTTCAATTTCCTGTTAGCAAAACTTACAATGAGTTTACATTATTGAATGAATCAACAAGTATATTGTAGACGGAGAGCTACCTCCTGTGGTGCAGCACAAAGATGATAAAAGCAGTGGTAGTTTCGTTCAGGATCATTAACTTGACAGACCCGAGATCTCTCTAGAAGGTATGTCCGGATGGCTGCTCCTGAGATTCTTCCACTCTTGTCAAATTGGATCTCAACAAATTTACCAAAACGACTGCATCATTAAGAACTTAGGTAATAGCTTAGAAACAAACAAATAGCATGTATCCATTTATGATGGCAAAAACATTTCCTTTTCTTGAAAGACAATATGATAAAACTATTCAAAAGTCATCATACTAACTGTCCATACTAACATCAAACTACCTTTTGGAAATATGAATGGAGTGAAATGAAACAAACTGAAGACCAAGTTAATTTATAATATCAGACTATATATCAGAAAATCCTTTATCATCCATTTATCAAAAGGACAGACAAAAAAGTTAGGTTATATGTACCAGACAATCACAAACGAAAACTTATGGAATCCTTATTGCCCAGATATAAGAAGGTCTCACCTGGAATTGTTATTCCTGACAGTCTTAGCATTGCCAAATGCTTCCAGAACTGGATTTGACTGCATTCAAATTTAAAATTCTTTATAAATTATACCCAAAGTAAAGAAAACGTTATCAATAAAAAGAAAACAAGAGTAGATATTTTGTTATGAGTGTCATTATTTGAATCATACTTCAAGAACTTGTTGCTCAATTGTTCTGCCTTCAGTTACAGCTCTACCACCTAAGAAAGCCAGGAATTGCATAAGCAGTTTTGTAGTTTCCGTTTTACCAGCTCCACTTTCCCCACTGACCAGAATGGAATTGCTTTTCCCTTCATTAACCATTGCCCTGATATTAATATATTCATCAATTAATATTTACTTCAATGGTAGAAATGAGATTTGAATCATAATAAAAAAGTTCTAAGATTACCTATATGCAACACCAGCAATTGCAAATACATGAGGGCTTAATTCTCCAAGTGGCACTCCCTCGTATTGTTGCATCATTTGTGCACCATAAATATGAGGCAGTTTTTGAAATGGATTTATTGCAATCAAAACATTTCCTGTATAAGTCTGCCATAGAAATTAAGAATATGGTAACAACATCTTATTGATAAACTCCAGGATCTTATCGTATCAAAGGGAAGAAACCTTACATATATTTTATTCAATTCATATCTAGCCTTTAAGTTCTGCAGGACTCCAGGCTCATGCAAATAGGACAGTTTAGTCATATCATCCACTCCACCAGGAAGAGCTTCCATATCCTTGGGAAATATTTTCGATAAATTTGCTACAACCTTGAAATAGACAAAATAGTAGTACATGTTAAAGAATTCAGATGTAATCTTTGGCTTGATAAATTACTGCAATACTTTTCACCTTTACCAGTCGGCAATGCAAGCGTGAGAAAGAACTAGTACTACACCAAGCAATGGAGAAATAATTATATTTCCCTATTGTAAATTTCAGCTAGTAAGGAAAAAGCATGAATATACAAGACGTGGATAAAGTGGAAAATATAGTTAATTAATTTTTCCGTAGAGAATAATGAGCCTCTGAATACAGAGGTGGGAAGGTCAACAGTGAAAGAAATAAAGAATGTTGGTTTGTGCATGTCTTCCCTAGTCCCTTTTAGGTGTTTCTTTTCCCCTTATTTACTCTTTCCATGATAAACTTGAAACTCGGATACTGTTGACTTGCATTGTCTTTTTTACTTGAATGTGGAAGCATTTATTAAGTATAAACCTAGGTTGATCACAAGGAAGATATGGGGTCTAATTAATTTTGTTTTTTAGAAATAAATTATATAGACAAAAAAAAACATTGTTTCAAAATGAAGAAAAAGGAAGGGCACAAGGCTCCCTTCGGTAGCATTTTCCGTTCCTAAAGGAGAGTTAAATCGTTCACACCCATATTAGTTTTTCTTTCTTTTATACCAAGTATTATCATACAATATGCCTATTTGAAATACTTAGCCAGTCAGCGCAGCATAAATTTACTGCAGAATGCAAGCCTGATTTAACAAGATTTATCATTGACTAAAATCTGCAGTAAGCCTACAGATGTTTCTTAAATAAATTGGTCCTCAAAAGGGTGGGAAATATAAACAGGAACCATGTTACTGGCAACCTACAAACCTTTTTTCCATCGGAAGTTTCAACTTCAGCATCCTTTCCATTGATTTTTAATACCTGTCCGTCAATCCAAGCTACCTCTGGGTCTTCAATCCAGACATGAGAACCCACAATAATATTCTCTGGAGTCCCCTGCAGATGGAGATGAAGAATCATTATTTTTTTCCCATTACAATTTGTTTTAAGATCTCACTTAAGTTCTAGATATTGATTTTCACAGCACTTTGTCAGCAAGAAAAGCTAACAAAAAGTTTAGACATGTTTATCACATGTTGAGCATCATGAAAGATTAATAACATCCAAACTAAAGTAAAATATGTACAAAATATGCCTAGTGTTGTCTGCTTTCTGATTAGAAAGGACCCTTATACTGAAGTCAAAAAAAAAAAAAATGAGAATCTTATACCACAGTTACTACAAACATTGAAGCCTAATAATAACCAACTGGAAACCACATTGATAGAAAAGTCAGTTGTATCACAATTTACCAGCAGTGTGATAAGATGCTCATTTCCCAATCCATCCCTTAATGCATATTATTGGGATATAATTTGAGTTTTTCAATCTTAAAAGAACAACTAATATCTATGCACTACCACCGCAAATCAGATTCCACTACTCTAACAATGCTAATCAAAAGTGGAAGTTCGTGAAAATCACCACGGGCCACAATTTGGAATCTTGAAGTCAATATTATTTAGAATCTTAATGTCCCAACTAAATCAATATCTCTTCTACCTAGCACTACTACGTGTATGTTTTGTAAAATTAATTTTGGTTAAAAGTGAGTTACCATAACGTAATTTGTATTTGAATAACTAGGCAAAATTGAGTAGAATAGTAAACTTGAATGTAAAATTACGTTTAAACTTAAAAGCTACAAATTCTAACTTTAGAATTTATTCCGAAGACAGAATCAATTTCCTTTAGAAGAAACACACCCCTCAAAATCATTCCAAAATCAATTGTACACCTCTACAATAGTTTTTGCCTCTTTCCAAAAGCTAAACCAAAACTCCAAACAATGCACATTGATCATGGAGGATCAGCATTGCAAAGAATCGCATAAATCTAAAGTTATTTCCTAATTAATGATTGACATAGTTAATTTGAATGAAAGAAAGCGAAAGGAAAATGCATTGAAATTGAAAACTAGGGTACGGTACCATTGTAGAGGTCTAAGTAGGAAGGTTCATGAATCGAAGAATGTACTAGTTAGGGATTTGATCGGTAAACGCCATTTTTGATGAATATTTTGAGAGAAATGAAAGTGAATGCGAATGGAGGTGCAGTAGCTCCGTGGCGTGAAGGGACATTCTACAACTTCGGCACCTTCTTCTTCTTCCCTTTGCTTTCGCGCCATCTCGTGGCTACTATTAACCCAGTTTCTCACCCTTTTTCTTTTTATAAAAATGAATTATTTCGCACTCTTAAATTTTTCATTTTTCATTAATTTGTTACATAAATATTAAAATCCAGTTTTTATTCTCATAAACTATATAATTAGATGAATACATTGTTTAAAATTTAATTTTGATTATTAAAAGGTTAATATCATAAAATTGACTTGCATTGTATTATTCAAATGATTTGAGAGAGACAATTTTAAAAATTAGTGAAAAATAATATATTTGTCTCTTATATACATTACATGACATATGAGTAAGAGTATCATCTTTTAAAAAAAGGAATAAACATGTTTTATACAAAATTGAAAAGGAAACAAAAAGGGAGATTGAAATGGACCACAAAACCCCTTAAACAAAAAAATCAAATAATTATATTAGGGACCACTATTAAACAAACATGAAACAAAACATGGACCACTATAAACACTAAAGATCAAATAATAACCTACTCAAATAGAACCAAGAACCACAATTAATCATTAAACAAATTGTATACAAACAACACAAAACAAATAAAATTCTTAGACAAGCATACATCGTAAATTGAAACCTAAATCATACAACACATGTCACGAGACACATGATCGTGCATGCATAGGAAACAGAACACCAAATCAAAACTCAAATTGAAATTGAAACCAAAACCACAAGATAGTACAAAATTGGAGAGTGAAGATCAAAAAACAGAAAAAGGGAAGAAAAATTGTTAACCTTTACACAAGAAAACAGAACATGCATAAAGTTACTAGTACTAGTACACACAAACATAGCAATGTTTGGAAACATTGTCTTTTAATTAAAAACATAAAACAAACTAAACAAAACATCTTAATTAACTCTAACAACCTTAACCTTCATTAATTGCCTAATAATCCTCCTAACTAAAAGGCATTTACCTAATTAATCTCATCACTAATTCCCATCAGAAGATTTCAGGTAAAGGGTTTCTCCGCCGTCGCCGGAGTGACCACTAGAGCTTCCACCGCGTCCATCGCCCACGCTACCAATGTCTTGCTTACCGCTCCCATTCAAACCGTCCCCGGTCGAGATTCGACCGAAGTCAGGAAAACCTCCTACATTACTGCCTTCACTATGCATCATGTGAAGACCTTGAGTTCCAGCGGAATTCATACCGAGCTGGCTTTGCAAAGCATGTTGCTGTTGAAGCTGTTGAGCATACAATAGCGAGGAGCGTGCAGCCATTAGCTGCTGCTGTGTCATCTGTTGAGCTTGTTGAGTTTGCATGTAGTGTCCTCCCTGCTGCATCATTCCACTTGAAGGATACTGCTGTGTTGTTCAAATCATTGAGAGGTCAAATTATTTTTATGGAACCAATCATTGTTGTGAGGTTATGTTAAGTGTTTTATTAGTGACCACATGTACTTGTATCAACATTATGGAAGTAGCTAGGTTGTATGTATATGTATGTACCTGACCAGGCATGGTAGGTGGTTGGGGTTGAGAATCAGCTATTGCAGCTAGGTACATGAGATTTCTCTGAAGCCTTGATTGGTTCCTGAAATGATAGGAAAAATCATGTTATGTTTAGGGAAAAATCCAAGATTTTGATTTCTATAAAACCTCTCTCCCCTACACACTAGAAAAGTTGTATTATGCAAAAACATGAAGATCCAGTTTCCAAAAAGGGTTGTCCTAAAGTTGTAGCAACTTATTTTCTTTGAAAAGGTTAGAAAAAGGCTGCAAAAGAGAAATGAGTTCTTACTCGGCACATTCGGTGAGTTTGCCAGAGTTCTGGCTTTCGACAATCTTGAGAATCAAGGACTTGTTTTCATCCAGGTACTGTTTGAAAAAAAGAGAAAAGAAAAAAAGTAAAGAAAAAGTGGCATAGGGGTGACAGAGAAAGGGTATCCAATGAGAAAAACCTGTTGAATATGATCAGTGGTGACGTTGTTGGGATAGTAAGCTGCCATCATAGGCTGCATCTGCATCAGGTGCTGTTGCTGCATTTTTCAAATATCAGTCAATCCAAACAAAGGTGAGCCTGTGAGAGAGCAGGAAACAGAACACAACACAACACTCTGTGAAACAGAGGACTCTGTTTTTCTCTGTACTGATGAATGATGATGCTACTAAACTACACTGTTATTAGTTGTTGTTATCAGAGACAAGAGAGAGAGAGAGTTTGAGGCGGTGGAAGAGAGAAGAAAGTGTTTCTTATCTGCAATGGCAATGAGGTGTGCCTCTACAAGTAGAAGAAGTAGAAGGAGCTGCGTGTCTTTTTCTCTCTCCGAATTCCCAAAACTGTCCAACTCACGTGATGCCCTCGTCATACATACATATTTGCTTGTCGTTTTTTATTGGAAAATGCCTACAACTTCTTTCTTTATTTCCAAATTCTTGATTCGTTACTAATACTATTTGTCATGTTCATGTATTCAGATCATATAGATTTTTAGTTTTGTAATTTTTTTTTCATAAAGATCAAAATCTATATGCGTTGAAATTTGAGTCACTTTTAAAATTAGAGGTGTCAAACAGACCGTTCGTCCCGCTCTGTCAAAATAAGAACGGGGAGGGTATGTCCGCCAATGTAAAATGGGTTTAAAATTCTAGCATGTCCCACCAAGATAAATATTAAGTTCAACCTTCAAGCAACTATGAACTTTATCATCAAACAACCAAAGTATTAAGATTATTAAGTACAACATCAAAGTTTTAAGTTCAACCAACCAAAACTATAATAATACTAATATTGTCTAACAAAACAAGAGGAAACATTTTTAAATTTAAATCCTAATCACCAAGGTCAAGAATATTTGATGCACTCTTAGAACAAGTTGGATCATCTTTTTCATCTTCATTGTCATCATCGAGAAATTTTTGTCTAGTGTTCTTCCACCATTGTAGTACATCCAAATGTTCTGTGTAATCAAGATCCAATGTCGGCTCTTCCAAATACATGTCAAGTTGACTTTGACCTTTTTTTTTCCTTACTAGATTGTTGTCTACCTAATCTAATTTCCTAAAATTGTGACATTGAAAAATAACATAAAGTTAAATAAAATCAATTAGTAAATCATGCTTTCTTACTATTTGAAAAAAAAAATCAATTAGTAAATCATGAACAACAAACTTACATCAAATAGGCTTGGCTCAATTGACATTGTTGAAAAGGTAGTAAGAGGAGTACTTGAAGCATTGGAAGAAGTAGAATATTCTGTAAACAGCTTGTATAATTTCAGCTTTATGTTTTCCAACTTCAATTTCCAATTTAGTAGATCAATCACTTTATAGCAATAGCCCAATGAGTCCAACTTCATTCTCGAATCTAAGACATCCCCAAATGCAAAAACAACATTATATTCATCCCAATACTTCTCAAATTTCAAAATAATGCTTTCGGCCATTTTTTTATAACTTCATCTACCTCTTTTTGGTTGTCTATCAAAAGACGTTGAATTTTCTGAATTTGCAAGAAGTACAAATTGGAAGTGGGATAACTTGTTTCAGACATCAAAGTGGTAATTTCATAAAATGGCAACAAAAAACTGCTCATTTTTTCAAGTCTCGCCCACTATTCCTTTGAAGGATTACTTGTATAATTTGCATCACAACAATGTAGATTTTCAATTACACGTTGATATTTAAGAGCACTTTTAAGCATCAAATATGTTGAATTCCATATTGTAGGCACATCTGTTAACCAACCCACTTGATACATCAATGTTGCCAACCATATCAATGCATTACTTAAATTTTACCTTTCTACTCTATGAACCATTCACATGCTTGATGTTTTCCCTAATCTTTTGCAAAGCATTGGAAGCTACTTTAAGACCCTCTTGCACAATTAGATTTAAGATATGTGCAGAACAACGTACATGAAAGAACTTTCCTTCACATAACAACCAATTTTGTAAGGCTAGTTGATTCTTCAAAGTTTGCTGCATGACATCATTTGCAGAAGCATTATCCAAAGTAATGGTAAAAAAATTCTTCTCTATTCCCCAATCAGTCAAAAATTCAGATATTTTTTTACACAACTCAAAACCATTATGAGGAGGAGGCATGTGACAAAAGTTCAGGATTTTACTATTTAACTTTAAACTTTTATCAACATAATGAGCAGTTAAAGTAATATAGCCCTCAGTATTAATTGATGTCCATAAATCAGAAGTTAAAGAAATCCTACAAGGAGTGTTGGTCATTTCTATCTTAATCTTTTCCTTTTCCCTTTTGTATATTCTCACAACATCAACATTGACAGTGTTTCTAGTGATAGGGATGTAATCAGGATTCAAGTACTGAAGCCAAGTTGTAAGCTCTTCAAACTCAACAAATTTAAAAGGAAGATCCCGCTTGATAATTAGTCGAGCACACATTTCACGAGATACCAAATTATCAACCTTTGATGATTTTAACTTTCCTTGCATGTCTAACATCATCTGACCAACATCTCCAAAATTAACTTTCTTACAAACATGAAGATGACATTTTAGAGAAGATGTCACATATTGTTTTCATCTACATGCGTATGTTGTACCACATGCATTGTATTTTGCTTTTTGTCTTTCCTCGTTATCCAACCCTTCTAACATAGTAAAAAACTTTCAAATTTGAGATTTCAGCTTTCTCTTAGTGTTCTTCGTTTTACTAGGTTCCCCTAACACATTATTATTAGGTCTCACCGACACACAATCTTGCTCAAAAGTTAGATCCAAATCTACATCATCACTCTCATCAATTGGAGATAAGAAATCCATATCCAAATATGTCCTAAAACACAATAAACACAAAATTAAACATTAAAAAACTAAGGCACATATAAAAACTAATATATAAAAACTAATATACAAAATTAAATATTAAATGAAACACAACTCAACATTAATACAATTTAGTATTAAAAACTAAAAACTAATATATAAACACAGTAAACCAAGGCACATTTTTAAAAGTAATACAATTGCATAATAGTGAGAGGTGAATGTAATAAAATGTTAGAAACATCTTGAATTTTTAGATGTCCAGTAACTAAAAGTGTAAGGTCATATTTGACCGGCAGCACCATTTGATATCATTGAAACATGTTTGGAAGTTTAACAATGACTTGATAAAAATGAATATGAAAGCAATAAGTGGCTTAAACAAAAATGTAGGAAAATAAACATTTTATCTATAAGTGAGATCAATTTTTAGTTATAACAATTATTTTATATTTAGTCAATTTTCAAATAGTGTTCTTAGAAAGTTACAATCTGTTGTTTATATCTTTAATATAAAACTAAAAGTTGTTATAAATCAAACATATAATATAAGGGGTAATAGCTAACATAAGTTGACGATTTCTTCTTATCGGCAGGTGACAACGAAGTAACCAAAAACATCTGATGGAAGACATGCTTATTGAGTTCATTAGATTTACAAATTGAAGCAAACAAAAGCCCCAATAGTTAAAAATTGAAGCAAATAGTAGGAAGAAAAAGTATTCAATTAAAACCCATAGAAGAACAATACAAAAGCAACACTTAATCTCATAGATTTAAAAATGAAAGAAAACAATACATAAGCAAATATTCAATAAGTATTTGCAACAACACTTAATCTCATAGAAGAACAAAAACATGTGGAAACCAAATTGTTGTGTAAAGAAGCGAGTAGACATAGGAGTTACGATGAACTTGTTGTGCGAAGAAGACAAAGGAAAGGAAAGTACATGGGCTGAGATCGATGTGTATGGTGATCGGCCGCCGTGAGGACGAAGAAGACTGAAATTTAGGTCATGACTCACGAGTCTCACTCACAATTTTTTTTTTCTTTTTGTTAAGCAAAAATAATTTAATAAAGTAACTAAGTAAGCATAAAATAATTGTCTTTTTTTAACTAGTTTGTTTTAACGGACTGGCGGGCCAACCCCGCCCCATTATGTATTCCGCCTGCGGGGTTTTTTGTTTTGGAGGGGAGAAACGGGTAGGCGGACCCAAAATTCCAACTCAACCCATTATTTTTTGGCGGGTGACGGGGAGGGTCGGCGGGCCCCGACCCGTTTTTCCATCCCTATCCAAAATGATGCTTTAAGCTAGATGTAAACGAACTACGGTGTTATAGTTTCATGTAAGCATAACATTTCTCTTAAAATTAATACAATAACCTCATTTATTTAACGACCACTCATAATGAGTTGTTTTAACTGAAGATGTGAAAAGTATAAAAAAATTGAATTATGTTTTGCATTTTATTAATTAAGCTATGATCAAAGCTCAAAATTTGAACTGATATTTAGATGATGTTTCAATTATTAGTAGTGGATGTTTACAGGAGTAAATAATAATAGTAGAAGACACAAGATTTATTTTGGTTTTTCCCTTAGTTGAGAGTAGGACTGAAAATGAGTTGAGTCGAGTCGAACTCGCCTTAGTTCAGTTCGGCTCGTTAAGAATTGGCCGAGTTCGAGTTCATTACGAACTTTTTTTTCAGCTCACACTCGACTCATTAAGAATTTGTTGAGTTTGAGTTCGAGTTACTCACGAACTTTTTTCAGCTCAAACTCTACTTGTTAGAAATTCACGAACATCTTGGTTCAACTCGTTAGGTTTATCTTGACATTTTAAATTAATACTTTTTAAAATAAACAATATAGAAATAAAATGAAATTTATATGATGTTAATTCTATTTGTATAATGTTTTTGGAAGTAATTTGCTCTCTTGAAAATATAAATTATCAATTAAAACTGTTAGATTACAAAAACAGGGTTAAGATTTAGAGTAAATATTTAAACTTACTCTTAAAGATGATATAATTTATCTTATATATAATCGAGTTGACTCATAAACCTAACGAATCGAACTATGTATAGTTCAAGTTTAACTCATTTAGTTAAAGAACTTTGTTTTTAGCTTATATTCGGCTCATTTGGTTCATGAACCTAGTTCAATGATTTTATTGTCGAATCGAATTTCGAACTATTTTCGAGTTGGTTTAGTTCATTGTCAACACTAGCTGAGAGTACTTTAGTTCCTTTACATCACAAGATCTTTTCACTATAATCAAATCATGATTACAATCATTTATGCATTCTACATAAGTTTTTACACTTACTTAAACCCAGTGTCTGAGACTTCTGCTCAATCAACCTCATTGATTGAGACTTTCACTACTCAGGTAATTAAGCAAGAGACTTATGTGGCCCAAGCATCTTGGCTTGAGACTTCCTTGCTTAGACTATGTGTCTAAGACTTCCCTTCTTAAGCCCTCAATCCAATACTTCTTTTCACCCCTCTAACCGAGCCCACTTGCTCCAAAGGTCACTCTGGTTGAGACTTTTTTGTTCACATCCTCTGACCGAACTCACCTACTCCAAAGATCATCCATAATAATACTTCCTTACTCACATCATCTGACTGAGTCCACCTGCTACAAAAGTCATGCAGACCGATACTTCCTTGCCCAAGTTTCACTCGAGACTTCCTGCTCACGCCCCTCAGACGGAGACTTTCTCTTGCTCAATCAACCTAGTTGAATAATAATTTTACAGCTCAAGCGGTTAAGCATTGAGACTTACGTAACTCAAGCATCATGACTCGATTCTTGTTGCTTGAATCCTATTAAGATAAGTGTCGCTCCCGAGATTTACATCCTAGTAAAAACGCGAAAGTGACACGGAAAAAGAAGGAGAGTCGCCAACCAGGCATTTTTATCCCAAGGAAATGGAAAGGTAATGCTACACAAACCTGGGAAAAGGGGAAAGAACAAGGTCTTTCGAACCAGAGATAATGGGTAAGGGAGTTGGTTACATGAAGGGAAGGTATGAGCACACCATCACGTCCGTTGTACTTGACGGAATCCATGCTTGCTTGTACTGTTTCAACGGGTAAAAATAAACTATTTCTGATCTGGAAATAAAGAACATGCTTGAATGGGACCTACCCCACTGCCTACGTATCTCATCGAATATGAGAATCAGAGTCTCCGTAGTTCGCCTAACTAGGGAGGAAATTTGTTTGTTTGTGTTTTTTATGACTGAACTGCTTATGTTTATGCTCAGGTGTTGAAGACTCGCTTTGAACGAGTGTGTTTACTGTCTTGCGAAGAGACAAGTCGAAGCGAGTCCTTTCGTTAAGAGTGAGGAGATGAGAATAGAATTCCCGAAGGAAAGACGTTTATTGTTTCTTGAATACTTTTAGAAGCTTTTTATTTGTGTTTGGCACAGGAAAGTGTATTCAAGTCCCTTTCCATGGCGCGTGTACTTATTACATCACTCCAAGATGGAATGAGGAAGAAGCACACCCAAGTAAGGAGAAGATCCTCAGGACTTGGTTCCAAAGATTAGGGCTCAAGCACACAAGCTCATTGTACTTATTAAGTGTTTTTGTATTTTCAAGTGAAGAAATGTTTTTTAAGGTTTTCTTTGTGAAAATGGCTTCAAGTTTAGACTTGTACATCATGCCAGACAAGTTTACATTACCCCAAGATGCGATAAATGCAAATTCCCTATGAAATAAGTCCATAACACAAGAAGTCATTTCAATCTTTATTAAGTTTTTTTGAATTGTTTTGAGATGAAAGGAGAGAAAGCACCAAAAGGATCTCCAAAGGTAAAATGTCTAAGGGAGACTAAACCTAATGAAGTTATCATGTTTGGATATCCTAGGTTAGTGAGGTTTGAAGATATCTATTCTAATGAATAAGAAGGAGAGAAAAGAAGAAGGAAGGAGAAGAAGAAAAGGAATTAGAAGACAACTTACTTCCATGAAGGAATATAAGTTGCTTCTAAAGGGGGAGTAATTAATTATGTAAATCAAAGCATCTTAGATGATTGCACAAATACAGTATTTAATTGTAAGGAGAGAGAGAGAGAGATAGGAATGTAGAAGCATTTCCACACTCTTAAAACTTACCAAAGCCCCTACAAGGTTAGCAAATGAAACACAATAGTTCATAAGAAGTGAAATACAAACTAAGCACACAAAGAGAACAAAATGAATTGAATCTAAAGGCATATGAACCTTACAAGTCAGAACCTAACCCTAATTGAAATCTAAGAAGATCAAAGAATCCAAACTAGATCAAACAAGTGCTAAGAAGCCCCAAAGTGGCAAAGAAGTTCATGGAAGTTGCAAATGGAGAAGTAAAGATGCAAAAGAGTACAAACATGAATGAGAACACATGATAAGGACCAAAGTCAGAATGTTATGTCAAATTAGAATGCCTAATGCTACCCTAAATGATCATACCAAAATTCATGTATTAGTTCATTATATAATGAGGGATGATGAGAAGAAAGCATTCACATGTTCATAAAAAGAAACAAGTAAGGAAAAAGTGAAAGTCAAACATGAAAAGATGACATGAGATGATATAAGTGAGTAGCATACATCACTTGTTAGTGTCCTATATTTCTTACGAATGAGCATACATGTCATGTGATGAAGCATTCAAGTGATTGATGGATTAAGATGAAGAAGAAGTAAGCATGTATCATGTAAGAATGAATACAAGTCAGGATGAAATTCAAATGAGAAAAGGTGATTATAAGATGATGAAGGTCAGTAGCACGTGATTCGAATGACATGTTAAAGATGCGCATACAAGCATGTTAAGTTAACACGACAAACAAGTTCAAACAAGTTATCAAACATGTAGAAGAAATTCACATAATGCAAAGATGTTTCATGATTGAAATGAATGGCAAAGATGCAACATGTCATACAAGTATGGATGCTTATGGATGAAGTCAGAGGAATATATGATGTATAATGCAAATTATATTAAGGGTATGAACATGTTAGAGGCATACAAGTTAGTATAAGAAGCATGAGATGAAGGGTGTGGAAGAATCAGGTCAAACATGATCACATGATGCATCTTACAAACCAAAAGGGAAAACTAAGTCAAATGGACCTATAATTGATCATACAAGACCTATAAGAATCTAATCAAACATGGAAAACCCCTACAAGTGACCTCAAATAATGGCATATATGCCTTCAAGCAATTAGGGTCAAGGAAGTGATGAATAAAGTTCATGAAAAGTAACTTCACTTGCAAGTAATCAACTATACATCAAACAATGTTCAAAATTTGTGAAATTAAAATCCTAGGGACCTAAGTTAGTGGCTAATCATGTGCTAAAAGTTCACACAAAAATTCAAAATTAAACTATTTCAAACAATACCGTAAAGTTCAAGTAAGAACAATGAACAAATATGCAAAGTTCAAGGAACAAAATGCAATTAACAAGGGTTTAAAAAATATGCAAAAATTAAAGAAAATAAAATAAAATTGTGAATTTATGATGAAAAATCAAAGAAATAAAAAATAAAAAATCACAAAAATTAATTAAATGTATGAAGGTGCTCCATGAGTTTTTGTATGATTTTTAGGTGATTAGGAGTGATTTTTAAAAACTAAAATGCAAACTATATGAAATTAAAATGAAAAATAGTGAGAAACCTAACAGGGGTTTGAAAATAGCAAAACCTACATTTAAAATTGAAATGGGCTCAGATAAGAGGGCGGGGACAGAATTCTGAGCCCAATCCAACTCAAAGCGCAAGTCAACAAACTTATGGTGGACAAGTCAACAAACTTGACTCTCATCAGAGCCAATGTATAAACCTAACATGCATGATCAGGTCAACACAATCAAAGTACACAAGATAAGAGGCCAGGATTAAACACACGCATGGTAGTGAAGTAAAAATGCACATAATCAGAATAAATGTCATAAAACATTCATGTGCCTCACACCCTCCCAATTTAATATGTTGGCACCATTTCATCCATCAGATCCAAACACATGGACGACTATGATTTCGTCTTCAATCTAAAACACTTCAATCATCTGAAACAGACTCAGACGCCGGAGCTAGGGCTCCGGTGGTCTAGCGCAAAACATTTACAGAAATTAAAGATTCTACCACAATCTTACTCTAATTCACTTTTTGAATCCAAATATCAAGTCCATTTTCTCATATCATGCCTAGATTACTCAAATGGAAGAGAAAAAAATGTGATCTGAAAAATTCCAGATCCTCATAACTTCCGTAATATACGTCTAATTCATAATTTAAACACATCTACATCATCAACACATCAAGGAGAGTATAATGCACACATAAAAATCAAGATCTATGAGGTCAAGAATTGCACTAACCTGAAACTTGCATGAGTGAAAATACACCAAGAAAACCCTCTGGAAGCTGCAGATCAAGTCCTTGGAACCTCTAATAGTAAAATAAATGCAATTAGAGCTTGAATTTGACTTGAATCTTGAGATTTTAAAGAAGAGGATCTTGAACTCAACCTGGTGAAATCCTTGATTATAGCTCCTTGTGATGCTTGATTCTTGTTCAATAGACTTCATTGATCATGAATATGAAAGAGATTTCAAAAACTCCTTGAGATGAGAGAGAATCGAAGAGATGAAGTTTGGTGCAATTTTTGTGAAATCTGAAATTATGTTCCTCTCTAGCTCTAACCAATGGAGTTAAGAGCATTTATTTGGTGGATTTTGGGCCTAACCATGGTTAGGGATCCATTGGATCCATGGTTAGTTAGTTTGAAGTAATTTTGCAATAATGCAACTTGGAGTGTATGTCATGGTTCACACGTGCATGGGAGCTATAATGTGCATGCATTGCCTTCCCTTGGATCCCTGATTGGCATTGGATGGATTTTATAGCTTGAGGTAACTTAATTTTGGTGTTTTGAATCCTTTTGTAATTTTGCATATTATGGTGAAAGTGAGAAATAATGCATCAAATGCCATGATTCAAAGACCAAACTTCTGTTAAATGAAGTGTACTTGGATATTATGAATTGAATTTGGCAAGTGGAGTCATGTACAAACCATTTTGTGAATTTTTGCAAAAGTTGGCAAACTCGAATGCATGTGGAACCCTAAAATACACCTTGAAGTCTTTTGATCATATCTTGAGATTCACAAATGGTATGAGGGTGATCTAGTACTTTTTGGAAAAGGGAGAGAATTCTTCAACTTTCATGTGTGGAAAAATGTAATTTTAAGCATTTTTATGATTAAATTTCAAGTTGGACGTGGCTTAGAAAGCTTCCAAAAATGGAAAGTTCAAATTACAAGTCATTTCCATTTTTGGTAACTTTTGCCCTAAGTCTTGATTCTTGATGAATGATGGGAATCTTGAAATTTTAAGACCATATGAGGATATAGGACCTTGAAAATCATGATTTAGACCTTAAGAATCCATAATTGATTTTTCTCTCTCCACAATTGACTTTTACTTAGATCACAGGTAACTATTTGATTGAAAACCTTCCTCAAGGAACCAATGCACCACATTTCATTCATGAACACTTTGTATCACATAGAAAACCATGGGAACAAGTGAAAATAAAAAAAAAATCCTTCAAAATACTCCTTGGAACCAAACCCCTAATTTGGGTCAGGTGTTAGGAGATCTTGCACTGCTTGGACCTTTTGATCAATCCCCTTCTTTTGGTGATTTGAAGTATCATTTGAGGTTGTATGGTATGTGAGAAACCTTTGAGACTTGTTGAAACACTTGGCTCTTGTTATTGGTTTTGGATGATCATACACTTTGATAAACCACTAACCACATGCCTTAGGCTTCAACCAATGAATGTATGCTTTCATTTCTTTTGATTCAAATGCAATGCAATGTATGGGAATAGTATGCCAAATGCCATGAAAATGAGAGGGAAAATTTTAGGGTGTTACAGCTGCCCCTATTCAATCTACTGTAGACCTGAATGGATGATAACAATTACTTTCAAACGTTCAAGGTATGAAGGGATTGAATACCCGAATAAACCAGAAATTTTGTACTCTGTGGGAAGTAGAAATATGTTGGAAAGAATGTCATTCTTGGATGATAACTCAAAGAAACGAAACTGGACTTGGACGAAATCGAAATGCATTTATCACACTTAGGTGATAAAGAAAACAAGACACGCTGTGAGTGAGCTTGAAAAGAGACTATCATACTTGGATGATAACTCAAAGAAACGAAACCGAACTTGGACGAAATCGAAAAGCATTTACCACACTTGGGTGATAAAGCGAACAAGATACAACGTGAGTAAGCTTGAAAAGAGATTATCGTATTTGGCTGATAACTCAAACAAACGAAACCGGACTTGGACAAAATCGAAAGCATTTACCACACTTGGGTGATAAAGCAAACAAGACACACTGTGGGTGAGCTTAAAAAGAGACTCTACTTGGATGATAACTCAAAGAACCGAAATCGGACTTGGACGAAATCGAAAGGCATTATCACACTTAGGTGATAAAGCAAACAAGACACACCGTGAGTGAGCTTTAAAAGAGACTATCATACTTGGATGATAACTCGAAGATATGAAACCGAACTTGGACGAAATCGAAAGCATTTACCACACTTGGGTGATAAAGTAAACAAGACATGTAGTGAGTGAGCTTGAAGAGAGACTATCATACTTGGATGATAACTCGAAGAAACGAAACCAGAATTGGACGGAATCGAAAAGCTTTTACCATACTTGGGAGATAAAGCAAACAAGACACATCGTGAGTGAGCTTGAAAAGAGACTATCATACTTGGGAGATAACTCAATTGGGGATAACAAGCATTGGATGATAAGAGTAACAGTGTTGAGGAATGAACTTGTCATTCTCAGTGGGGATACTTCGGTCTGATTGAAGAAATAATATTTCGGGCTTTTGTGCAAGGTACCAAAACTAGGCCATACTTTGCTTTGAAGCTATAGAACACCTTGTCATTCATTAAACTGATTAACTCCTGGATTTCTTCAGTCTCTAGCTTTGAGAAGGTGTAGTGCATATTATTCTTGCGAGGAATATCTCCAGCCATCTGGAATGAGAATATAGAAAACCCACCGGAACCGGGAATACAAAACAACCTGAGAAATGAGAAACACAATGTGTTAATGATGATATGGTGTAATGAAATGTAAGGCATGTGATCAGAGATATGTGTCTGTGTTGGTGTTGAGCAGTGAGCCAAGTGTTTGTGGGGGTTAGAAAGGCCCTCCAAACAGCATTTGACTCCGCTGCCGGAGAAGTACCAGGAAAGGGATTCCTAAACCAAATGGGCCCAAATTTCCGTTAGACAAAAGTCGTCATGCCTTCGACATAAGTGGTTGTCTCAACAAACATGTTGAGGTACTTCGTGAAAAGGCTTTTTGAGGAGGCCTCTTAGAGGGTCATCAAGGCTAGTCGAACCCCCTCGATAGGCCGACTCTTGTTCAGTCGATCCATCATAGCTGAATAGGGGTAGCCCTATTTGTGTTCACAAACAACATTCAGTTAATGTTGTAACAACCATATAGGTCCCGAAATATTCAGTGACCTATCAGCCTCAACCATACACTTCACCCTGTGGGATGACACCCCAAAAGTGTGGTAAAGAGAAGCTAACAACAACTTCCCCAAGGATATCTTATGGCATTCATGATTTTTGGATTTCTAGGGTGATAAAAATTTTAGCCACTTACAGAGAGCCTGAACAAAACAAATAATAAGATAACCATATTATCAAAAAATCAATGTGTTCCTTATCGGAAACTGTTGCAGATTCAATGTCATGGTGGTCTTCAATGAAGCCTTGAAGTCCAGCTCGACCAAAGTTGAAGGTATGGTTAGTTGGTAAAGACAAATCATAAGTTTCTCCCATGAGCGAAAGACCTATTATAGGCGCCACGTCGATCCAAGCCAAAAAAAAGTTATTTTTGGGAGTAGGCACAGAGCAGAAAACTCTGGTTTTGGGAGCCATAAATCTAACGTCCCATTTTCCCCCTTTTTGGGATGCAAGGCGACCATTACATTCATAGAAAGGGAAGAATTCCCCAGCCTCAGCATGATGGTTCAAAGTTTTTGGTAGAGGACCATTGAAAGCGTGGAGTTTATTTCCAATGGAGTAGGTAATCAGTATATAACGTTTCCAAGAAGAAACCCGTTCAACATCGTCGGTTGGAGGTTGATGGAGAAAATCTTGAACCCCTCCATCTAAAATAGAGAAGGATAGAGGGTTGTTTCCACTGGTGAAGTTGATAGCAAAATTTAGTCATGGCGGCCATAGTGGCCATAGTTTTGCTTTACCGAAGATGTTTATGAGGTGGAAAAAGATGAACAGTTTTTTTCGCAAAATAAAGGTTTCTTTTCAGAATGCAGAAATAGGTTTTAAGAGAGTTGAAAGGCTCTTCAACAAAAGAAATGGGTATTTATAGCAAAAACCCATGCAAAGGTTTCGTTTTGGAAAGTGCGTTATGCTAAAAAATGGGAGTTGTTTAGAATCCCCAGATCCTAGGTGATTATTATTAGCATTGGAAATTATGGCGCCAAAAGTGGAATCATGACGGATGTGACAAGATGTTTCAATCCGATAGAAGGTAAATAATTGATTAGTTCAAATTGACGGTTAAAATGCATCGAAATCTCTCAGGAAAGTCCAAAAGGCCAAGCTTCTTGGTCGACTATATCTCTGTCGAAATTGGCCTTTTGGGGGAAAATTTGTTGGCTGGAGATTGTGACCAGGCCAAAGAAGTCTTTATGTTTATAAGAAAATCCATGAAAATGCCAAAAAGGAGTATTTAGACCTAGCCAAAGGAAAAGGAAACATAACAGTGGGTCGACAAGAAGAAGGAGTGATGAAAAGTCCAGCTTTCGGAAGGAAGGCGTCGAAGCATTTCGATGTGTTCAGGAAAACCAATGTGTAGAAGGTCCTTTGACATGCCATTCAGAATGTTATGAACGAACTACTCAAGGAAGTAGGGAAAAGTAGTTGGCAGTTACCAGGAGAGTGAGGTGACAGGTGTCAAAGCCAGATTCGTTGAAGAGCATCCGACGTTTTATTTTTCATGTCTATTTAAGTAGATTTCATTTTCAGAATTCAAGGTCACATTTCTTTGCATTGTAAAAGGGCCACACTCAAAGTACCAAGCGTTAAAAGAAACGATTTAACCCCCTACTCAAAATGTACGAAAGCGTCCAAACCTTTATCTTTTCAAGTCATTTTAATTCCAAGCAATTTAAATACCTGTCTTTACTTTATCCTATTTTTTCTTGCTTTTTGTATCTTTTTCCCTTTTATTCAAGCATTTCATGAGCGTTTGCATAAAAACACAAAAAAAACATACAAAAAACCCTTACTATCTTACATTACAAAAGTCCACCGTATAACTAATCGGACAGAGCAGTCCTGAGACTCATATGGCCGGTCCCACGAGTAAACCTTTCAGAAAGGAGGCCAACGACTTGTTCGCACGAAATCCACGTGCGAACAGGCACACGATTTGATTGGTATTTAAATGAGTGACATTAATTGTGTAGGAGCAATATTTTGTAATGAATGTGATAGGTTGGTTGAGGTAATCATGTCGGGTACATGTTGGTAACTGTCACCTTTATGCATTAAATGTAAATGATTAACATTTATGTGTTGTTGGCAAAGTAACGGTCTTGGAGAATTACTCTGCACGTGCATTTAACTAGGGCTAAGATTTGAAATAGCCATAATTTCATTTGTGTGTAAAGCACTAATGCTCGTAGGCCACATGTGACATTCAAATTTATGTTACTGTTTCCACCATGCGACTACTCCATCTGAGGACTTTTGGCCAGTTACCTCCCCTTTGGCCATATCTCCGCCACTTTTTTCCTCCTTCAGCCACTGCGATGTCGTTCTTCCTCTGTTTCTTCTCACTTCCGTACGAAGCTTGTCGGACCATCCTTTCATCTCATCATCGTTCTTCTTAGCAAATCTAACCTCACACTTGTTTTCAGAGTGGCCTAAGACATTATAAACAAAATAAAATAGCCCTAACTTTTCATATTTGAATGTAACAGTGGACCATTCCCCTTCTTTATTCTCACTTAAGTGTTCTTTTTTCAATGGTTGTTAGATATTGATCTTCACCAGTAACCTCATGTATTGTTTCCATAAACTCGTATTGTTATTCTTGTCATACTCGACAAATGTGCTTATGTAATCTGTCATAGCTCTTCCTACTTTCTCCAACATAAGACCCACCAGTAAATTATGAACTTGAACCCAAAATTCCACATGAAACAATGATATATTTTCAAACTGGACTCATAACTTCACATTTTCAACAATCAACAATTAACTGTCAAATATCCACGAACCTCCTTTCAGTGTTGCCTCCATATCGATGACATGATCATAGTGAAACATGAACAATCACTACTACAAAAGGCGCAAACAACAACGTCATATTTATAACGGATTCATATACACCGTTATAATAGGTTAAAATTTTCGCAGCTGAATTTATATATAGTAATTTAATGACGATTGTCTTAAAACACCATAGTAATAAATGATGTGTAACAAGCTTAAATTCTCAGCAACTACATTTTTTTTTGCATTTTTTTCCATTTTAAACATATATTTTATTTCAGTTTTTAGTGTTATGGGACTTTACCCTTAAAACCCCAAATTCATCTTTTTTCTATTTTAAAGTGAAAGAGAAGAGTATATATAATAGAAAACTTCATTAAAGTTCAAAAAAGAAGAGTACATTGATAATATCATTACATATATTTTTTCAATATTTGAGCCCACGGCAGCAAATGCATCTTCATATTCTATGACTCTCTCCTCACTACCCTCATCAGAATCATAATAAAAAGGCATCTTCTGCTTTTTTTCTTTTTCTTCTTCGGCTTCTTCTTCTTCTTGGCCTTCCTCACCCTTAACGTATCTTTGTCAGACAACAATCCAGATGGTTGGACCTCCTCATTTGATCGTTGATGATGTTGTTCATTGGTGACCTCATTGGTGATGTTTTTGTTAGCATTCTCATTTGTAGAACTCATTGTACAAAGAATATTTTGAAGAAATGTAAAACTATCTATTTATAGATGAGGTCGAAGATGAAAAGTATGATACTTTAATGCTTGCAATGATGATAACTTGTAATGGTTGATATACTCGAATGATATTTTTGAAAAATGGAGAAAATTTTAAAATCATTATTATACTTAGGAAGAGCGTTTCTCTCTTTCGGGAAGAGTAAAGGTTGTAATATTACAACGGTTGCTTATAATAACAGTGATAAATCTACTATCAATCCATTAAAAATCAATTGCATTAATTTTCTAAATTGTTCTTTCACTATAAATTATTTACACTAACAAAAGAGCATTTATGTAATCAAGTAATATATACATTTTTCATTCATATACTATTATATTGTGACACTTGGATAGTTTCAATCAACTTTAACTTTTTTACTTTTCCTTTTAAATTTCAAATTTCCTCCACTTTTTCACTTTCATTAATTTTCTCTCAAATCTCTCTCTCTCTCTCTCTCTCTCTCTCTCTCTCTCTCTCTCTCTCTCTCTCTCTCTCTCTCTCTCTCTCTCTCTCTCTCTCTCATATCTCCATTTTTTCGTTTCTTCTCTTATGTTTTTAGTGGAGTAGATGATTTACCTCACTTAATTAATGAATCAGACATACAATTAACTTTATATCTCACAAATTATTATTAGAAAGATATCTATTTTATTTTAATTAATTATTTTTATTATTTGCGATAAAAAAATTATTTTTAAATGTCAAAATTTCATTTTTTACCGACCATATCAGCAACATACCTATTTTTTTAATTAACAATTGTTTTTATTCAAATGATAAAAGTATTATTTTCAAATGCCAATTTTTTTTACGGGCCACTATCAACAAAATATCTAATTTTTAATTTTAATAAATAACAATATATATTTATCTCACGAGTCACTATCAACCTAATATTTATTTTATTTTAATCAATCATTATCTTAATTTAATAGACAAAATCCTTATTTTTAAATATCATATTTTTTTCTTTTTTCATCTCACGTTTTTTTTAATAATTATTTAATAGAATTAAAATTTTATAATTATTGTTCATTTTACAATTAAGTAAATCATTTTTAAATTTTGTATTTGTACACATCAAATAATATTTTTATTTCACGGGTCATTATCACATCAATTTCTTTTGTCTTTTTTCATATCACGAGTCTTTTTTTTTTCTTTTTTTTTCATCATTATTTAATACAATTGTAATTGTATAATTATTTTTTATTTTACAATTAAATAACTAATTTCAATTTTATATCTGTATATAAATATGCTTTATATTGTATCGAATAATTTTTTTATTTCACGAATCACTATAACCACAATACATATTTTATTTTACTCAATAATTACCTTAATTTAAAAGATAAAATCTTTATTTTTAAATATTAAATGTTTTCATTTCACAAGTCTCTTTTTTTCTTTATATTTTAATTTAATTGATTTTACATAATTATTGTTAATTTTAAAATTAATAGCTAATTTTAAATTTAAATATATGTATAAATATATTTTATATCATATAAAATTTACGTATACATTTAAACATATTTTATACCGTATCAAATGATTTTACCCGCGCGGGAGCACGGGTATCTTACTAGTAGTTATATAAAATTGAAAAAATATTATTTTCAGGATTCGAACAGTGTACCACTAACTCTATCACCACGGTTGATGATATCAACCGTGGTTAAATCATTTTCCAAAAAATAAAAAATCTTAACAAAATGCTGATAGAGTTTTCACCACAGTTATTTAGAAGCATTGTGATCATAGGTAACGTTTGGTCATTGGTTCAAATCCCAGCAGGTGGTGACACTTATTGAGTTTATTCACTGTCCATAAACAAATATTAGTCGTCCATTTAGTGTTATCAACGACCAAGACACTACTATTAATGATCCACGTGAAACCTAAAACTCAAACGAATTGCATCTTCTACATCCAAACATCATCTTTCATTTACAATATTCTATTTCTCCATATAAAAAAAAAAAAAAAAGTATATCTAGAATATAAAATATCCGAGATGAATAAGTAATCTTAATGGTTATTTAGAATTGTCCTGGATAAATAAAAAACGACAAAGCAATGAAGAAGACAAAGAGGAGAGGTTGTAGGTGTGAGTTATTATATTAAATTGAAAAGCGTAGGTCTCACTTATTAATGTAAGATGATGACGTAAGAGATTCTCACTCACTGCACTGCCTCGTATCACGCGCTCACCTCATTCACCTTCGTCTACTACACATTACTCTTTTTTTATTCTATGCACATGCTACTAATATCTTTTCTTCTTTCATTCATAAATAGGTAAGGTAAATTGAGCCTTTAACTAATGCCCATTTTAAAATTAATTATATATACTCTTCATTATTTATTTATTTCTAATTTTAAAATTAATTATATATACTCTTCATTATTTATTTATTTCTAGCTGATATGCTAACACCATCTGTTACATCGTCTTATTATATACATTGTTATATTTTATCTTTTTCTTACTTATTTATCGTTTAAAATTATGTATGTGAGTCTCCCCATAGTATGTCTGCACATTAGTTGATATTTTATAATACTTATATTGGGTAGTTCTAATATAGATAATCATAATCTTTTTTTTCTCCAAAGTTTTTCACAAAATCTCTCTAAAAATATGGCATACATTATGACGTATCTAGAAAGATTAGGTGTAAGTCTTATTGGTTCATCCAATACCTCTTTAACACACAATGTAGTAAATAGATCTCTTCTATGATCAACCTCTCAAGTATAAAATTAAATTAATTTTCTATAACTCGAATCACTTTTCTTAATCTCTGTTCAATAATTATTTCTCACAATTTCATGATACGACTTATAAGTTAATCCTCCTATAAATAATTCAGTATATCACTTTTGTTCTAATAAATCAATATTAAAGTGTTTGTTCTCCATTCATCTGACATTTACTATAGTTTTGTTAAAAAAATTTGTGAGTCACTCAATGCATTTATCTTCAAGAATTTTCAACGCTTCAATAGGTAAGTTGTCTAATCCAACCACATTACTATTATTATTCATCATTTTCAACGCTTCTTTTACCTCATGTTTTCAATCCTCTTCTCTAATGTCCAAATTATTAGAGTCCAACAAAAAATCATATTCATCATTATATATATATATATATATATATATATATATATATATATATATATATATATATATATATATATATATATATATATATATATATATATATATATATATATATAATTTTTTGTTTCCTTCTTTAAAACTTTCATTTTGATTCTTCTGATGACTCTTTTGCTACTTTTCTATTCTTTGGTGACACCTAGTTCAATTATTTGTATTTTTTGTTGTGGTTGTCTGAAACTTTTCTATGATATATTGTGTCGGAAAATCCTTTGTTTGTCACCCTTCAATTGTCACAACTTAATATATAGAGTTTCCTTGCGTTTTTTTTTGTTTTTTATTTTTTGTTTTTTTATTTATCTTCAATGTCCTTTTGAATCTTATATTCATAACTAATACATTATTTTGGGTAGTCATACTTTCGGTATAACTTAACAATCCATGTATATCCTCATATTTGATTTCCTAATAAGAGTAAGAAAAATTGATTTGAGAGCATGTCACCCACTCTTATTTGTTCTTATTTGTGATAAGATACTCGTTTTTTTCCCTAAATAAAGTATTAGCTATAGTTAAATCAAAATTCATAAATAAATATATGATAAATTTACCTTTTGTATTTACATCTCTGAGACCATATCCCTTATGCATGCCGTCAAAATCTCTTGATACGCTCCCTACATACTCATATAGTTTCCCTACTAAAAAAAACTTTTCTCTTTAAGTCATATCATGAGACAAACCTTCTAAATCCTTTAAGAAAATTGCTTAAGATATTTAGCTAACACAATCTGAGGAACATTAAAGATGTCTTATTCCCATCATAAAGAGGCTAATTAGCATCCACACTATCCTTCTTTCACCCATTTGTATATAATTATTATTATTCTGGACTGGGCCTCCAGAGACTGTATTGGGCCGTGACCCAATCGTCGAGCATATGCCCATCCACTCGGGCAAACATATTGTACAGTCGAGCAGACGCTTAGGAGTCGAGCACACGCTTGGCACATCGGGCAAGTGATGGATCTACTATCCCACTTGCCACGTCACCCAACTATCCCCCATTATCTCCTGAAGGATAGGGGCAGTTGGACCAAGGACTAGACTACTTGCTAGGTCTACACGCTCCTTACGCGTACCTTGGCAGTTCTTCCCTGGGCCTCGCTAATCCAGCCCAAAAAAGGACCTTGGCCCAGCGCTGAGGGCTCACTATAAATACCCTTTCTTGCTTACCATTTATGTACCTCTACTTACTTTGACATCAGAGTGCCTTGCAGGTACACCCTCTCTCCATTCCTACCACCTTTGTTGTTCGCGTTCATTTACTGGAAGACCCTCCTGATCATGTAAGATCAATTATCATCACATTTCTCAATTTAATTTTGTCGATATACCACAACTTAAATGTTGTTTTATTCTTTCGTATTTTCATGCGTCCATTTAATTTCTTGTAGGAAGGCGCATATAATTGATCATTCTCCTAACCACAATACTTCACCATTTCCCTAAATTTCCCTATAAGTGTTCCTATAATTCACAACAAAATGAATCATAATCTCATGAACTAACTTATTTATCTACACTTGTTCACACAAATATGAGCACTTTTGCTTATATTTTAGAGGATATCTTAACACACCCCCATTGATTCCTTAGATACCCAGTGAATTTCCAAAAATACCCTCTGTTTCCGGATTTGTAAATCAGGACGTACATTTTTCTTTCAATTTGATTTTTTTCGGATCTACACATCCAGACCTTAAATTTACAAATAAATTGTTTCTGCATGTATACATCCGAAAACAATTTAGTTGTGTTATCTGCTTGTGTTTGTTGTAGAGTATTTGAATTAAATTAAATGGTGTTTCTACGTATGCTGCGTAATACCGATTTTCATTTATGATCATTATTTTCTATTGTGGTTAAATGCTTTCTAGAGAAGTGTCTCCTGTGTGAGATCGAAAACGAAAATCTTAAACGGTGATAAACATTTTCTAAGAGCATCAAAAATTGGTTTAAGTTACGAGTATGACATGTTGTATGTGTCATTTGATTTTGAAATATAGTGAACAAGAGTGTTGATAATTGTTGCTCGTAATGATGCATAAATAGAGGCGGTAATAACATATGAAATTATGAAAGTGTTCTTGTTGTTTAAGGTTGATTCTCTATCTCTTGTGTAAATGGATGTTGTAAGAAAAGCTAAAGTGAGAATTGATATGGATGCTAGTAGCCATAATCAATTTGAGTTTTCTTGTTTTTGGATATATGGATGAAGACGAATGAATTTTGTGTTGATGTTCTTCATTTTTGGATGGTTGAAAAAGAGATAAATTCTGGATGTATACATCCGGAAACAATCTATTTGTAAATTTGGGATTCGGATGCGTAGATCCGGAAAAAATCATCATTTAGAAGAAAAATGTACGTCTTGATTTGCAAATCCTGAAATAGAAAATATTTTTGAAAATTCATTAGGTGTCTAAGAAATCTATGGACTGTGTTAAAAAAATCCTCCCATTTTATTATATCCAAACAACATTGCAACAATCTTTACTCATATTTAAGTTAACATAGGTGAGATAATTAGTTAGAGATGATTTTAACAAAATAATAATTAATATTATTTTAAATTTAAAAAATAAATATAAAATAAATAAAAATTCGTTAAAAAAATTGTGGATGTAACAAATATTTGTCTCTCTAACAAAATATCTGTCTTATTTTATAATTTCAAAAGAATGTAAGAATCTCTTGACGACACTTATTTTTTTGTTAAATAGTTTTTCTTTTTATATATAATAATTTAGAATAAACCTAGTAATAGTTTTTATATTCGATTTAGTTACATGTGTTTTCGAATAAAATTTATAGTTCAGAGAATATAAAATAATAGCTCAGGACTTCAGGGAATATACTACTCTGTTCACGAATAAAACATATTGTCAATGATGATTACATTACATATACACTATAAACTTATTAAATTATTTAAAATTATATGAAAAGGATTCCATCGTCTATGTCATTGTCGGCGTAGCCAAACATTTTATCTACCTTTTTTTTTTTTTAATATTAAATAAAAGTATTTTTCTTTTGAAATTAATTGCTATGCAATGTACAGTGTAAAACAAATAAAATAATATAAACGGATAATAATAATGAATTGACAGTGTAAAACTGTTTTACAATATATTCCAATTAAATTCTTTTCTTTTTATATGATGTTTAATTTAAATGTATTTTAGACCGTTAAATGCTATTTACAATTTTGGGTACTTAAGTGGTATTGTATTTATTTTATAATATAAATTTATCTAATCATAGATTTTTAAGGTAGTAGATTTTACAAATTTGTATAAGTTAATCATAGTTCAAGTCTAACAAAATAATTAGGGGTTTGTTTTGTTTTCGGACATTAATAGTCTCTCTAGACCGTCCCGACATGGACGGAATCAACTCGCTCCGACTTAACTTATACGTGTGAATGGGTTAGACTAGATTTACCTTAATAAGACAAATTGATAAGGCTAGTCCACAACTAGAAATAATTCACCTCATATTATTATCCATTATACGCATATACGGAACATTCAAGTCACATAAATAGTTGACTTCTGAGAAAAAGAAAAAATGTTATATTCCCCTTAATCACTCTCAGGTGGACAAGGAAACATTGACCATAATGAAAAATAAATTGATCGTTAAGGACCCATGATATTGGGGATCCTATATAAATCAACAGTCACCATATTTAGAAGATAGCCTTTTGATATCTTATAAATACACAAATAGACCTTGCGACTATTGCTGACCTAACACATATGCAGTTATCAAATTAGTGTATCGTGGGTGTACATTTGTCTATCATCGTAGGTCCCACTAAAACTAACATGGCAAAACATTCTCTTCCAATAGCTATGTGCCTTAGTTTCTCGATGATGAAGGCTGCCACTAGTAGCAACAATCATAATCACCATGGAAGAGCTACAATATCAAAAATGTCATGTTGCAAGACAATGTGTAACCAACAACAATAACAAATGTAACATACGATTGACGACCAAGAAGATCTGGTGGACCCCTATCGACGAAGTTCTGGGACACACAAGATGATACTCACTGATACCTATCCACCATGGGATACTATTTGTTTCATAAAAGGAAAAGAAGATCCTAGCAGTGGGCATGATGTCCAAACCCCACCAGAAGATTTCGAGTATTCGGATGAACACTCAGTTGTTAGGATGAAGCTGGAAAAAAATGACATTTATAACTTTAAGGACGTCAGACTCAAAGAGGGTTACAAGGAAACTAATATCTGAAATCCTCAAAAAAGTCGATGTAGGATTAGAAAAATTTATTATCTACTCCTAGGAGGTCGCTGCATGCACACCTTCTTGCCTCATACACATGGATATAAAATAACATAATTTTCTTTTACAGTGTTGTATATTTCCATCCCCACTCAGAATGCTTTTATCTAGCCGTTTTATAAATATATGGAATCCAAGCTTAAAAATTCTTCAAGAAGGAGCTTGGGGGAGTGAATGCAATCTTCATGATAATTTCAACAAAACCTGGGGAGGAATACACCAAATCACTGTCATTAGAAGAACTCACAGAAGAACATTGTAACGAACCAACTTATAATTAGAGTATTTTATTTAATTGTCCATGTGATTTATTTATTATATTTAAATTTTGATGTTTTCAGAGTGTAAGAGTAATTTAGTAATTTACTAATTACCGGGGTTATAACAGTTGAGTAGATAATGAAAATATTATTATTGAGATTATTGAAAATAATTAGAAATAATTAATTATTTTGTAATAAGATAAAATATTATTGTAAGAATAAGAGTTATCTTTGCATTCTATCTCTATGCTTTGATGATAACAATGAAGTATTTGAGTAAGGACAATTTAGTGTTCTTATGTTTGTTACTGTGCAAATCATGTTAAAGAAGTTATCAGATCTAACAAACATTATCCAGATGTGCATCAAATGCCATATGCGAGTTACTATGTGTAATAAAAGTCGCAAGCATGCTGAAGAAGCAAGGATGCTTCTGTATCTGATCACAATCAGAAAGATCTGAAGATGACCTATGTTGTTGTTGTAATGTCTCTTAGATGTTGTTTTGTGTGTGGTTTTGATTTTGAATCTAGCATAACTTCTGAAGTTACCATCTTCTGAAAACCAAGTGCTGAAGGACTCTGAAGACTTGCGGTTCTGATGGAACGAAGTGCTGAAGATTCTGAAGATTGAGGTTCCGAAGACTAAGTGCTTAAGACTCTTAAGACAACGTTCTGATTAAATAAGGTTCTGAAGACTTGAAGTTCTGAAGACCAAGGATTTCAAAGATAAGTGTTGAAGTTCTGAAGACAAGGTTATGAGTGAACAAGTTCTGAAGACTTGAGATTCTGAAGATCCAATCATCATGTCTCTACTCATGCTTCGATCATACTACAGTCAGAAGCCTCTGAAGATCAGAAGATAATGTGACCGTTAGCAAAGATAATACATACTACAAAATGATTTATCCCACTACCTCTCCACTATCCTTAAATTGTGGAAAAGGACAAACATGGCAGTACTATTTTTCATCCTTGTGTAACGACATTCCTCAGTAGCCATCTACTATCCAACAACTCTATTTTGTTTAGCTATATAAGGAAATGCTCACATGCTTATGTGAGGTTGTCGTTTTTGGTCAAATTGGTTATAAAGTTGAAATACGACCAAGTTGTCAAAAACAACCAAGCAGTCAACTATGTGTTGACAATGCTTGTGTGCTTAAATTGATATGCAGCCAAAGGCTGATAATTATTAGACAACAATTTGTTGTTGCAAAAGTTGATTGATTCACGGTGGGCTTAATTACATATGCTATATAAGACTTGAAAAGTCGCAAAAGAAACAAGAAAATGATCATGGAAGCTCAATTACAAATCCACAATTGAATGTTGTCTTCTGAAGTGTTCATTGGATTGAGAGAACAATGACTGCTATCTAGAAAGTTCCTCTTACATGAATCAAGCTGAAGAAGTTCTTCTATGTGCTACATCAATTTCAATCAAGCTTTCAGAAACTTAAGAAGAAGAAAACTTCAAGCAACTCAAGTGTTTTGGTTTGTTATCCATGAAGAAGCTACTTGAAGAAGAAGAAGACTCCACACATTGAGGCTACAATACAATGTAATATTCTTAGTGTGTATTAGGATGATATTCTGATGTACTTAATTATGTTTACTCATGCTTACGTAAGAAGAAAAATATGTAAACATTACCCACTTATCCCTAAAGGAACGAGTGAAGGTCAGAACTTTAGAAGGCTTGGAGCTTAGCGGCTTGATGCTTGCTCAAGACTTGGGGTCTTGGTGCTTGCTCAGGAGTTAGTGTTTTGTTGCTTGTTGTACCCCAAAATTTTCCCTCCCACAATCAAGGCAATGTGTCTCAAGATTTCTAAATGGTCACAAGGTTCCCAAGGTCCCTAATTGGTAAAAAAGATTGAAGGTTTCATCAGACAAAGTCTCCTCATAACCAATGGATCCAAAACTAGGGTTTTGAACTTCACCAAGATAAATGGACTTCCAAGGCCTCAAGTGAGCTTCATAACATCCCAAATGTCTTCAAGAATCCCCATGTCAAGTTTCAGAGCTTTCCCAATAAGTTTGACCAGTCAAATGTTCAGATATCCAAAAATCAGTTAACTTGGTAAAAAAGTCAAACTGAGGTCAACTGTGGTCAACTTAAAGTCAAACTTCAAGATTTTTTGTCAACATCAAGATTATGATGTAAAATTCATCATTTGATCAAGAGTTGATCATGATTCATCAAGGAAATCTCAGATCATCAAGAATCAAGAAGTTTCTAAATTAGGGTTTCATAGTAAAAGTCAACTGAACTTTGACCAACCATAAATTTCCCATACTTCATAAAATATTTCCCATCCAAATCTCATTTTGAAGGAAATTTAATTATCTACAACTTTGTGTCTCACAAGACAAGCCTAAAAATGCTTCATTTGGAAGATATGAGCTAAAACATTATAGGTCCTTTTGAAAGTCAATAAAAAGTCAACTTTTTTCCAAACCTCATAATTTGAAAATGGTAAACGATATGGACATGGGACCAATAAGGTTGGTTAGAGGATACTCTAAGCTTTCTAAAAAGTCTAAGAACACATTCATAGCCTTAAAATTGAGAGAGTTATGCATTGACAAAGTTGAGAAATTTTCAAGGGGTGTATGAAGCAAATAAGGCCTTAATTTCAATTTTTTCCAAATGGGCCCATAAAATTGCAACACAAACTCAAAGATAAAGTGATGCACGACCCAATGACTATTTATTGATTTTTATAATTTATTTCATATTATTTTGGATTTTATTTGTTAAAATTCATTTTTAATAAAAATAAATATGAAAAATCAATATTTGGATCAAATCTTTGTTCTAGAATCACATATACCACATTAAAAGTTGATTGAAGCCATCCAATTTCGTACAAGACCATTATGCTAATGATATATTTGATTTTGTTTTGACAAAAATAGAAGTGGGATTTCTTCATGATCAAGTAACATCAAATTGCACCCAAAAGCCCAATCGTTTTTGACCTAATCATACTAATATAAGTACACAACAAGGCCAAAGTATGAGAGGGGATTTCCAAAACAAAAAAGCAACGTTGCCATCTTCAAAATTTTGCAAAAAAAAATTGATTTTCGGTTTTTCATTTGTAGGTCGTGTCAGGTATTCTAAAGATCTAAACATGATCCTTGGACCCTCTTGATGCTATTACCATCAATTGCATCATTCAAAACACCTTCATACACCATGAATGAAATCTTTTTACATGTGCTTTAATTTTTTTCCGATCTCACGCATCTAACCATTATAAATTGATTTTGTTGACTGGTTTGTGTTTGTTATGATCTAAGGACACTTTCTGGGCAGTTTAATTGAAGGATCATGGCCTGATACGTGAAACGCCATTGTTAGGATTTCAAGGTTCAAATTGGGGTTTCATGATTTAACCAATATAAATGAATTATAATGGCAAAATCTAACTATAAATGGTATGAGGATCTTGTTTATGTGTTCAATTTTGAAAAATATTGCAGGTTTCATGGTCGTTGAGAGAACCTAGGAATTCCTATGAAAATATGTTCGTAGGAAACTTCGCAGGAAGATTTTTAGGAAATTTTGCAGGAAATTTGAAGAGGAAGATGAAGACGATGGCGGCAATCTGGGATTTTTAAATTTCATTCTTTTTTTAAATTTCATGGTTGGTGCAGTGGTTAAGATGCAAGTTCAAAGTCCTGAGGGCGTGGGTTCGAACCCAGCCTCAGGCATTTCTTTTAATATTTCATTTTACGTAATAAACTTATTTTATATATAATTATTTCCTAACCTTATTACCTGCGCGCAGGTGTCCCAATGGATGGGAATCAGGCTGGTGAAGTAAGGGTCAAGGGTTCAAACCCTGATGGTGGCATTTTGAAGAAGAAACATGGGGTTTTCTCTCTTTTTCTTTAAACTTTTTTTTTAAATTTAATTAATTAATCTTAACTTTTTTCTATAAAAAAAATTAACCATTAATATTTTTATTAAAAAACAAAACTCTTCTTTTCATTAACTTATAATGTTTTTTTTATATATAAAGTTTTTTTTTATAAGTTAAATATTTTTTTACAAGTTAATAATTTAATTAATATTTTCCTTATAAATCTTAATTTTCAAAAATTAATAACCTTATTTTATTTTAAAGATTCTTAATATAATAATGTTAATATTTTGTATATAATTAATTTTTCTATTTCATAGAGTAATTAGTAATTTTTTTTATATAAATTTAAATTTTCTCTAAAAACCCTATTTTTCTAGTTAACCCTAATTTATTCTAAATCCTAATTTCATTTTACTTTTATTTATTTTTTTTAATTGCTTAGAAATTGTATAAGTTATTATTATTATGTACTTTATTTTTTTTCCTGCCCGATTATTATGTATCTGCCCCAAAGCGATGTAATAGTGTATGATTTAATTTCTTTGCATTTTTATTATTATTGTTTAGTTAGTAATTAGGGAGTGAAAAGAAATATATGATTAAAAAAGGACTTAGATAACTTAATTAAAAAGATTAAATATCTGAATAAAATCACTCACACACGTAAGTCGATCGTTCTACGATCGACGTCTGCACCTCCTAGGGTTACCCTTCTCAGTTGCCTTAAAAAGATATATGGTCAAGTCCCTCGAAAATAGGGGTGTCTTAAGCAAAATACATATCCAAATAAAACCATCTAGTCCCTCCCAAATTTAAAAGATCAAGTCCCTACGAGGTTGCCTACGATAATGATCTTGTCCCTTCGGTAAAAGATGATAGTCCCTCCAAATTGCTAAAGACACCCCTTCAGTTGCCTTCATTGACTATACGATGATCCTACACATGTCCCTTAATACATCCAAGGTAATGACTACCTACACCTTAATAGTAGGGACAGTCTTACCCTTGAAAGAAAATAAAAAAACATGAAAGACTAGTCTAGGGTAGGTACCTCTTAGTTACTTGCTCACACTTCAAAAAATATTTTTCACACCTCACTATTTTCAAACATCTTCAAAAACAAGGTTTTGTATACATCCATACGATGATCATTACAAAGTACTTAGACAAATTGCTAAACACACACTACATTTTCCTTTTTCAAACAAATAAGTTATCTAAGTAACTAAGAGCCCATGGATAACCATGGATATAAATGGTGCTAACAACTTCCCTTTATATAACCTACCCACCGAACTCAAGTCTTTAAAAATAGGTTTTTTCCTGTTCTTTTATGTCCTTTCCATATAGATAAAATAAAAGTCGGTGACGATTCTTGCTATCCGCAACATAAATAGAAAGTCAGTTCTCCCACCATGTTACAGTGCTGCTAAGGACTATGTGTCTTAATGCATGAAAGTTGCATCAACTACTAACGCCTTGTGGTAAGTCTCTTTAGTTGGTTGTGCAGTCGGTCACTGTAGGTAGTTGTGCAGTGGAAGTTGCAACTGCGGTTGTGCAGTTAGTCACGACAGATATCCTCACAAGGAAGTCACATCAGCTAGTAGTGCCATGTGGTAAGTCGCTTTAGTTGGTTGTGCAGTTAGTCACATGTAATGTTGTGCCTTGTAATCAGTTTGGGTATAGTGGATTAAGTCTTTGTCTAAGACAAATAATCTTGCGGGGTGAACTAGATTAGCTTGGAATTTTCTCAAGTGAACCAGGATATATCATGAGTTCTTTACTATTTCTTATGTTTTACTTTATTGTTTATGCTTCCGCTTTCAAACACGAAAAATTAACAAGAGTGAAAACCTCAATTCAAACCCCTCATTTCTTGTGTTTTTCTCACACCTTCAATTGATATCAGAGTCTGGTTCTATTATTGATGAATATCAAACACTTAACTGCGTTAGATAAAGATTCAAATGCTCTGTGAAAAATACTCTGGATGAGATTCTACTCCACTTACAATGTCAGTCTCGTATATTCAAATCTTCATTTAAAATAAATGAGCATGAATACTGAATTGTGCAACCAAAATGATTTACCTTGAGTAAGTCACTGATTTTTTGAAATTTTAAAGAGTGACTAATTAAATTAAATAGACTTTTCTAAAGAGTTTTTGAACATTTATCTTGATTATTTAAAACAAAATATAGGTTTCATTTTGGTCGATTTTGATTAATGTCTTTTAAAGAGATATTTTGACAAATGAAATAAATTGAGCGATGTTTTGATAATAAATTTGTATACTATGAGTGAAACTATAGCTTTAACAACTCTAATACAGAATCGAATTTCCCCTCCAGCACAAATAGATATTTCAAAACCTAAACCAAACATGGCATTAAATATATAGCGTAGTAGCAATATTGAAAGTAGACATAAACCACTGTGTAAGTAATGTAAGAATGGAAATGGAGTCAAATCCAAAAAAAGCAAGAGATGTGGTCCTGAAACATGATGGATGGTTAGGGTGTGTCAATTGATTTATGTGCATAAATTCCAATCCTGTCTTTTCAACCATATGTTGCCTTTCTACGTAGGGTCTCATTCTGTCATCACAAATCCATATCACTCACGCGCTCTTCTCATTTCTTCACTCAGGACAAAACATTCAACAAAAACGTTTTGATGGTGTTTCTGAGATGCTTGAATGCGTGTGGTGTTGGTTGCAATGTGAACAATATACACCACAGTGGCTTTTGCATTAGTTACTACTCTGCTACGTACTTTGTATACCAATCACATCATGCATGGTCCAGTACTGAGACCGAAGACCGAACTATTTTGCACTCCTTTTGGACTCTATTGTTTTTTCTTTCTTATCTCTCTGCTCTTACCCATGTGATATAATGTAAATGCCCCTACATGTCTTTCTGATTTTCTTCCCATCTTTACGTATAATACTTACTGTGCCATGCCGTGCCATGCTATGCCATTCGATCATCAATAGTAAAATGGGGCTTAATTATGTATGGTAACTGTTATCAATCTGTCAAATATCCAATGAAAATGACGAATCATACGCACATTTAACTAAGATGGTCTAATTATCTTGGACTTGGTTGGAAGTATACATGTTGATATTTTTTATGATGGATAATGATTGTTGTTGAAGATAATGAAAGTTTATGTATTATTTTCAATCAAAGTGAAGATTGTTAGAATTTGTTGGAAATATACATGTTGAACAAGTCTCACATCGTTTAGTTTTTTGAATGAAGAAAGTCAAAGATTATATATAGGATATGAGTTCTATGAAATCTCACATCGTTTAGTTTTGTTAAACGAGAGAGTTCGAAACTATATATAGAATTCAAGTTTTTCATTTTAAAATACAGTTAAATATTTATTTTGGAGGATGTATGTACTGTGAGTTTAGGTTACTTGAACATATATTTTATGTTGGAATGATGATAATTTAGAGTAGAGACATGAAAGAAGATAATGGTATAATGATATTAAGTTGACAATAAATGAATATAATTAATTATTATATATTTCAAGTAGGCAAATTGGATTGCCCTAAGGGTACTCAATTTTGTGGTTGGTGAGAACAAATTACCATGAAACTTAATAGATGCCACTGGCGGTTCGGTCCTGTCTTGGGTTTGGGGTTGATTCAAATTTTTTTTTTTTATACAAAATGATGAAAAATTATTTAATATTAATTTATTAATTATGTGTAATATAAAATAATTAATTATTGTTAATTAATAATGTTGTGTTGTCATTAAATTACAAATATTAATTAATGATAATTGTTGACCATGTTTTTCTTTATCGGAGACCTATATATAATGTTATAGAGATTAAAAACATATTTTTCTTCCGTTCCTTTTTTATCTTACCTGATCAGAAGGGCCTTCCAAAGATTTGATGAATGGGCCAAAGAATGAAATGAGGAAGGGGGTGTATCTGCAAAGCACTCCAATGCTTAAGTCAGAAGAGGTACAGAATATTAAGGTTAGTTCAGAATGAGTGAGAGTACCTGACCCTTTGCCAAGAAAGGATATTTATAATGTGCCCCCAGCGCTGGGTCAAGGCTCCTCAATGAGCTTAATCTGGCTAGGCCCAAGGAGGAGCTGCCAAGAGACGCGTGAAGACCTAGACAAAAGGTCTGCCCCTTGGTCCAACTGCCCCTATCCTTCAGGAGATAATGAAGGGCAGTTGGGTGGCGTGGCAGATGAGCTGGCAGACATGCTCTCTGCCCGTCTCCAGGTGTATGCCCGTCGTATGAGCAGGTGATTTATCCAAGAGGCTCACCTGCTCGAACACATGGGCCTTTGCCCGACATGTATTGGGCCGTGCTCATATATAACCTCGCGGCCCAGTCCGGAACACTTTTTAAGTGTCACTTTTTGAATAATTTTATGTTCAATTTTAATTGTCACTTGTAAATTTCAAGATAATATCAAATGTACTTTTGTCAAAATTACCCCTACGTAATTATTACAGATAGAAAAATTAAAATGAATATAATAAATAATTATGGATAATATAGGTAAAATGAGAATTATTGTATGAAAAGTAACAATATTGATTAACTTTCTTGGTATGTGTAAAAAAATCAAAGAGTGATACTTAAAAATGAACGAGGGAGTACTTAAAGTCAACATGATAAAGATCTTGACTAAAGGGATTAAGTTTTCCGTCAATAGAAAACTTTGTTATATATATCATTTCAATGTGTTGTTTTTGTGTAGTCATTAATCTTCATTCAATGTGTTGTTTTAGTGTAGCAATTAATTTTCATTCATTGTGTTGTATAATAAAAATAGATTCACTACAGATCAATTACAAAGTTTCACTAATAACTTATGTTATACGTAATATGTCTTGGATAACGTCAAAGAAATAATGTTTTATTGTTATCCAAGACAGATTATAGGGTGAACACAAAGTAAACAAATGATATTGTTACATGTATCATAAGTTATTAGTCTCTATAACGTTATATATATATATATATATATATATATATATATATATATATATATATATATATATATATATATATATATATATATATCTACGACTAATAAATCTGACTTAATTAAAAAAATATTTAGCTGAAATTCACTAGATCCGCAGGTATATCTGCGGAAAATTTCAACGTAAAATAAAAAAGTGTGTCCGGAAGTATATCAGCAAAATCAGAAAGAACATAATTGAAAATATACATGGTATGTGAGAGACCCATAAGATGGGATAAGAAATTCTCCTCTCTTTTTTTGTATCCAATTTTTTTTTTTTGAAAAAATATCTTTGTAAAAGAAATGCTTTGCTCTGCAATGGAAATTGGAATAGGTTTGTAATTTATCGGTTGTAACTTGTAATTCATTCCCAAAATAATCTACTTATATTTTTATTAAAAAAAAAACAGAATGACTCATTCTTTCAATTTGAGTTAAAATATTAATTTTCACTTCTTTTAACTCTATTAACTAATATTATTTGCATAACTTTTGTTTTCCAAAGCGATATAAAAAGATATATATAATCCTTACTAATATCAAATACATAATTTTTTTATATTAAAATTTAAGTTAAAATTTTGGGCTCAGGCTTAGAAGTTGGGCACTTATGAGTGACTTTGCCTTCAATTCACCCCTATCAAGACTATGCAAGAACCTTTATCTTTTTTATGTAACATTTTATTTATTTTTTAGGTTTAGTTTTCAATTTGTCTGACACTATTTGCCATTTGTGAGATGTCTCTAACTTGTGGACTAATCATTTTCTTTTAAATATCATAAGTCAAACTTGTTGCGACCATAATTTATACCAACTCATATTTTGAAATCATAGTCATAAATCTAGTTTTCATTTGCCTGAACCTGCTAACGTAATCATCAATATATTCATTATCTTTTATATGCATTTTAGTTAAAGTGTCGTGATAGTCATGAATATGGTATATAATAAAATGATTTCTTAATAAATTCTATTCTATGAGTTATTTAGTCACTAACTCATAGTGACTGTGTGAAATTATTATTTTATTCCATTTTTTACAAAAACGTTGATTTGCTCCGGATGCGCATATCTGTGAGATGTCCGGATGTGCATATATTGAAGTATTTCTTATAACTCTTCGCGTCAGAGACTCTCATCCCTCACTTTTCACATTCTCATTTCTACAAACACTCTCAAACTCTCAAAATATCATTCCCACAAATCCCGATTTTTTTCACTTGAGTTCGACGCATAGCGACTTTTACAACGATCAATACACTCCACAACCTCTGTATCTCAGTTTAATCGATAAGTTTTTGAATTTTTGAGTTTCCGAGTTATTTACGAGTAATCAATTTAGAGTTGAATTTTAGGTGTAGAAATTGTTAGGTAGTATGAAAAACATAGTTTAAAGACAGTGTAGGTGTTTTTTGCTGCTTCAATCGGACGATCAGAGCATTAAAATGCCATTATCTATGGTACAACAACAATGGTTGCGTTTTTGAAACTAAAAATACGTATCGGATGTGCAGATCCGGTAGTTTCCAACGTTGGTTTCTTCCTGATGTGCACATCCAGGAGTTTCCAACGTTATAAATTTTGAGTGGTTCCTGATGTGCACATCCGAAAGATTTTGTTGTTGTTGTTATTTTTGTTATTATTTATTTATTTATTATTTTTATAAACTTCTAATATATTTATTTTGCTTTGCAGATTACATGGTTGATAGAGAGGATCGTATGATACACGGTAGACCAGCTAAGCATGCATCTGTTCGACGTGAGAAGAGGTGGGCTAGAGTCGGGAAATCCGACATAGAAGATATCCCAGCAGCCCCTACACCTGAGCTACATGTTACACCTTCCACATCACATGTCACTCCCACCACAATCGCCGCTTCTTCATCTCGGAGGCGTCGGGTTACTAATGGTTCTTTATCTAGAGCCCCGCACACACGCATGCGCCACAATACACCTGTTCCTGTTCCTACACCCGTTGTCGCCGCTTCTACACCTACTACTGTTCCATCAGCCACACCTCAAGAGGTTGTTTGTGATGCACCCACTAAGGAACCTATTCATGATCCTGAGGGTGATCACCCTTCACATGTGGGTGATAACGACTTCGATGAGCTGAAAGGTTACCCTGAGGGACCGTCTGATATGTCCTTACTTCTGGGGCACTCTAAGCATACTGCCATATATATATATATATATATATATATATATATATATATATATATATATATATATATATATATATATATATATATATATATATATATATATATATATGGCTAAAAGAGGTAAATATTCTCTGTTTAGAATTTTTTATGTAGAAAATATATTCAATTTGTAACATTATTTTATTTGGAAATATTTAGGAGAAGGATCCCCATAAGTTTTATAACCATTGGGAGAAAGGTCTTAAACATGGTTGCGGAGCTGTCAGAGATGAGTGGTTTCGGACTGCACTTGCTACTTCTGGTCTCAGAGGACTATCGGGGATTGGGTATTCCCAAATCACGTACAATATGCTGATGGCATTTGTTGAGAGATGGCACCCTGAAACATCCTCATTCCATCTACCTTACGGCGAGCTCACGATCACACTAGACGACATCTCTTACCTTTTACATCTACCGATCACGGGCACCCTGCTCCGTCACAGTAAAATGTCGAAGGTGGACGCGATAGAGATGTTGACTTAGGAGCTCGGGGCTACCCATTGTCATACCCTAAATTTTGACCCTAAGATACCCACCCCCACATTAGCTCAATAGACATTGTTGAAGTTTACCAGGTCACATCCCCATAGTGAATTAGGATTCCTGAGTCTCTAAGAGAATTCAGGCAAATGATCAATCATAAATTCCTAAGATTTTCAACGTTTCAAACATCCTCAAAGGATCAAGGAATCTCAAATGGTGAAGATTCATGCAAATATTGCATAAATTTTCAGTGATCTGAGCCCTGAGGCCTTAGTGTCACAAATTAGGGTTTTCAATCGATTGTGCCCTCCAGAGGAATATTTTCATGGGAGAATGAGACAAGACCTCCACATTTCATTCAATAAGCTCAACGCAACCCTAATAGACCAACTACAAGTGTGAATCTAGATCAAAGGATGCATAGATTAAGAATCCCAAAATTAGGGTTTCATAGTGCCCAATTAGGGTTTTGACTGATCGGAGAACCCAAAGTTGAAATTTTCATTTGGACATGAGCAAATACCACATGGAAGGTTTAAATAGCCCACATACACCTTGGAAGTCCATTCACAAGTTCAAAATACCTCAGAGGATGCCCAGTCAAAAATTCAAAAATCAGGGGGTATCTAGTGCAATTTTCATCTAGACCAAAAAGTCAAAGTTTAACTTTTTGATCTAAAATAATCCTCATGACCTATATTACAAGAATATATGATACATGAATGCATTTGATCACAAAAAAAAATAAGAATTTGAAGTTAACTTGTAAAAGGGGATAACTTATAAATTTTAGAAAATTTTCTAAGTTAAGAGAAAAAGTGTGCATGTACCTTACTTCCAAGCATCATAACTTGTGATCCAAGAATCAAATTTTTGTGAATGAAAGCTCAAATGAAATATTTAATTACCTTCTACAAAATATTCAACTACATCAAACTCCAATTTTTATGTATTTTAAGTTGGAGGACGATCAAAAAAAAAAAGTTGAATGTTTCAACACTTAGACAAAATCTGTCTAAGTTAAAAACAATCAAAACATCAAAACTTGAAGACTTTTTTCACATAGTTCCAAGCTGATTTAGTTCTTCATGAAAACACCAATGTTTTCACAAATCGCACCAACAATTCAAAGAATCATTTGTCATGAAAAGATCTCACTTAAGCATGAAGAAATACATTACCAAAGACACCATGTCACAACTGTTTTGCAAAAAACAGATTTTTGACAAAAACTTGAAATTGAGATTTTGAGTCAATGATAAGATCAGATGGTCAAGAGCATCTTAATCATCATTAGAAACCTGAGCCAACCTTCAAATTCATGATTGGAACCAAGAAGCTTCCATTTTACATTTATGAATTTCAACACCTATCAATTGATCCAAGGGCCAAAAAGCTTCAAAAAGGGATATCCTAGAATCTTATGAACTTCAACCAATTTGCATTCATAAACAAAGATTAAAATGTATGCAGAATATGAATTTGGCCTAGGCTGGACTGGTATATTTGAGATAGTAATTGAGTGTCTTGAGTAGCAAGTAATGATGCATATTCATAACTAAGTTCCCAAGCCTTAGCCCTTAAGCAAGAGGAAAACCACTTTAGCAAGTCTATTCCCATATAAATAGAGACTCTCATTGATCATAAAAATCACTCCAAAGCATTACAATTCATAGCTTTCTCTTCATTCATTCAAAAGACTCAAAACTTGTCATTTTGAGCTAACACCATCGGGTTTTGAGTTGTGGCCACTATCAACTCAAACCAAACACTCAAAAATATCACATTGTATATGAGGCGTTCAAACACTTAGATCACCTCTGTAACACCTCTAACCAAAAATCATCCTTCAACCAAGCCATTATGCTTTCATTCTGCAGCTAGGATGCCACAACTTGATCCAAGGAGTTTCAAAGTGTTTCAAAGCTTGAAATCCACTCAATATCATTCAAGGAAGTTGTTTAGATCATCACAACATCTTTGTAACACCTCCAAATCATAAAACAAATTATTCTTGCTGCTACCACATTCATGTAAGCCTAAAATGGTCATTTCAAAAGCTTGAGAAATGAATGAGAAAAAGTTTATATTTAAAGAGTTTAGGTATGAAAATTTGGTGGAATGAAGTTTGCTTTGGAAATTCAAAATTAGGATTGGAAATTCAAATTTGGAGGGAATTATAAAAAGAATGGTGATTAGTGAGAGTTTATGGTGGAAAATGATAAAAATGATATAGGGAATTAAAAGTGAAGTGGTCTAGAATATTCTCAAATGATAAAATTGGTGTCAAATGCCTCAAAACTTGAAAAACGCTGATTTTGGCCAAATTGGCACTCGTGCAATCGATTTGCATAACAGTGCAATCGATTACACAGGCAAAAATTGCAAGGTGCAATTGATTGGACAGTCAGTGCAATCGATTGCACAATGTAAAATCATGAAAAATTCCTTGTTGACCGGATTGTGTTAGCTTTGAGCTCGATTCTTTTGTGCGTCGAAGAAGGCATTGAAATAAACACATAAACCTTGGAAATCCTTGAATAAATCAATCAAAACTTGAGAAATCCTTGATCAGAGTAAGTTGAATTGTTTATAGATCAACTTCGAATTTGTTGAGATGAAATTCATTCGAGCTGTGAGACTGTTATTTTTGGTATTTTGACTTATTCTTCCCCTGAAAATTTTAATAAAAGAAAACAAAATATTTTTTGGATTTTTATTAAAGGTTAGTAAACATAAACAAATAAAAGGAAAACAAAAGCAATGGTGATCCCCTCTGAGGTATAAACCTGCAACCAAAAAGGATAGACGAACCAATGCGTGATCTTGTTTGTATGCAAGATGTAGATGAGATGCAAAAAATCTTAGGGTCAAAAATTAGGGTATGACACTTAGAACCCTCTTAGGTCAAAACATAGCCTCCTCTTGGGCTTATTTCAAGGACCCTCAGGCCTCTTAAAAGCGCTTTCTCTCAGGCTTAAAAGTTGCTCAGCCTCCCCCAGCCTCTTCTTGGGCTTTGCTCAAGGATACATGAGCCTCTTAAAGGTAACCTAACTTTCTCTTGGGCTTAAACTCATGGACCCTTAAAGGCTTCCTAAAATCATATGACAAAATCCTTAACATCAAACACATACAATAGTCTCCCTCTCCTATATGGATGACCAAGATACCCTCCTCTTAGGCTTATTCAATTAAACCTCCCCAGAAAAAGGAAAGTTTGATGACCTCAACTTTAACAAACAGACAAGCACTCTTCATCAAGAGTCAATCTTCCACAAATTTTTAACCTCCCATCCTGGGCTTTATTCAGGATACAAATAAATCAAGAGTCAGTCTCTCACAAATAAACTTTGCCATCTTGGGCTTCTAAATCAGGATACATATAAAACTTTCCCCATAGATTCAATTTTCTTTGTTCAACTTCAACTTTGGGCTTCAATCAAGACATATATAAATCAACTATTCTCTCTACCGAGTCTTTCAGCTTCAACCTTGGGCTTCAATCAAGGCACATAAAACCAAACACTTACTAGTCAAACATTTACAGTTATAATCTTGGACTCTAGCTAAGCTAAATTATTACAGTCATAGTCTTGGACTCTAACTAAGCTAATCCAATTTAGTCATACACTTGGACTATAACTAATATCACTCAATAGAGTCATACACTTGGACTATAACTAAGACATCTACCCAAATTCAGCTTTCCTGAGCTATGCAATTCAGGTCAACATTCATCCTTTCTTGAGCTATGATATTAAAGATAACCATTTAGTCCTCCTTGATCTATGCAATTCAGGGTACCCATTCAGCCTTTCTTGAGCTATATAAATCAAGATACTAGATTTAGCTTATGCCTTTAGCTATTCAATTCAAGCAAACTATTTGAGCATCATCATCTTGTGCTTTGATCAAGATACAAATCAACCTCACTCCCAGCCTTAGCCTTAAGAGGAACTACAATGCTCTGATCTCTCAATTCTCTTTTTGGGGGTACGTAGGCAAAAGGTTGTAAGATCTTTGCGAGCACACCAAACAAAAAACAACAATTAGGTCCTCAGACCTATCCAAAATAATCAGAAAATCTTCCAAAATACAAAAAAAATACAAATCTCACTTATCTTACTACATCTCAACTCACTCTCAATCCCAGATTCAAGACCCCGCCACCAGATATCAAGAACAACTGATATTTTCTAAACTTGGTGTTAATAAGCTAAAAGGGACCCACTCTTTTGATAGCATCTGTAAACCAACAGTATTTACTGTTTAACCTCAGTTTGCAAGCAGAGTTAATTGTAGACATCTATTTTCATTCCTTAATCATCTCAATAGGATAAAAAATGAATTGAACTATAAAATTAATCTGTTGTACTTGAAACCACTAAAACCGCACTACAGAAAAATGGCGACCATAGTGGGAGAGTATTGTATTCTTCTTACTGCTTTTTTTTAAAAACCTTTTAGTTATAAAGCCTTAGGCTTAAGAACATGTATATATACAACTTTTGTATCGCTTTTATAAATTGCTTTTATACTGCTTTATGTTTATGTTTCCTCAAAATATATGTTCAATTGATATCCTTGGGGTGGTCTCTTCAAAATGGGAATGCGGTTAATCCGCAAGTGTGTGAGTTCAAGTACTCTCTAAGATAAGTAGGGCATAATTAAGATGACTTGTAGGGAGTTGAGTCCCAACCAAGTTCACTCTTCAAATTCCTTGAATCAGTCTAGGTATCTAGTAGAAATTGATGTTTATAGCATACTCCGCTAAAACTCGACGATTTCTAATTGGATACTCATCACACTGAGGATTTAGTAAACATTTACCCCTTGAACTTGACTTACATGATCTACAGGTACAAATATCTTTATCGTAGTAAAAAAAACCTTGGGAATGGGTAGAGCTCTGACCTCATGACGCCGAACCTTTGAACCCATGTATTCACCGTGTTTTTGTATGTTGCATTCATCTGAAAAACATCATTTTCAAAAAAATAACATCATTTACTTTTCTTATTTAAAATAATTGAAAGAAATTTTGTTGCATTTATCAGTTTTCAAAATGGAATTTGGGTGAGGGAAAACCCATAAGTTTACATTCAAGAGTCCGAAGCAGGATGATCTGAGAAAGCTAGGAAAGCTGGTAACAAATCCAGAAGCATTTAGGGAAAAGTTTGGAGGAATTTTGTCCCTACTAAAGATCAGTATGGTAGAAGGAGTTCTTGTTACACTGGTTCAGTTTTATGACCCGGTATACCACTGCTTCACATTTCCCGACTATCAGCTTAGTCATACACTAGAAGATTACTCATAGTTAATAAATGTCCCTATTAATGAGAAAGTCCCATTCTCCAGATTTGAAGGAACTCCGAGAGAGTCAACTATTGCTAAGAACTTCGCTTTGGAAGAGTCAGACGTCAAAGCTCATTGGACTACCAAAGGAGGAGTTAAAGGATTACCCTCCAAGTTTCTAATCTAACGAGCATTATAATTTGCCAGTATCAGAAATACTATTGCATTTGTAGTCATCTATGTGTTGCTCATCTACGGGATATTCATATTCCTCAATGTAGAAAAATTTGTCGACATCAATGCGATAAAGATTTTTCTGATCAGAAACCTAGTTCCTACACTGCTCGCATATGCTTATCATTCAGTTCACCTGAGGGAACTATGTAGCGGAGGAATGATTACTTGTTGTGCACCAAGTCTCTACAATGTTTCACTTCCCATTTACATAAATCATCAAAACTTTGGGACGATAACAGTGGAATGCATTGGTCTCAGAGAATTATGTCTCTGACCAACACAGACATTAATTGGTCTAACCCAGTCTATGACGTAGTTATGATCATCAACAATTGTTGTAATTTCCATAATGTGCCTCTCATTGGTACCCAATGAGGGATCAATTATCATCCAAAGTTAGCTCGCTGTCAGATGGGATACCCAATGAGGGATATACCGGTCAACACTCATTTGGAAAGTCTTTTCTTCAAGGAAGGAGGAGTTGACATCATTATCAGGAAGGATATTGCACATGCTTGGAAACATGTGCATAAGAAAGGAAAAGAATATCTGGGAAAACCAAATTGTATCTCTTTAGATCCTTATCTCCAATAGGGACAAGCTAGAGCAATTAAACTAAGGATGCCTTATCCTCGACAAGGAGTGTTTCCACTGAAGGAACATATTCCCTACTTCATGAAAGACACAGAAAAGCTCCAGATAGCTTTCAACAAAATACACACACGGAGAGAGAGAGAGAGAGAGAGAGAGAGAGAGAGAGAGAGAGAGAGAGAGAGAGAGAGAGAGAGAGAGAGAGAGAGAGAGAGAGAGGAAGAGAGAGAGAGAGAGAGAGAGAGAAACACCTAGAAGAATAAATATCAGATTCTCAGCCTAGAGAATGAAAAAATTCAGAGTCTACTGAAGGAAAATCATGCACTCATCGAGGTACTTGAGTACCATGTCACGGAAAAGGAGGAGATATTGGCTGCTAATGGCAACTATGGAACCTTCTACACCTGGAAAAGAGCTAAAGATCCGCCAAAATCGGAAGAAGCCCCACTAAAGAGGAAGCAGAAGGATCAACAAGGAACTGAAGTCACATCAAAGAAAGCTTTAGAGTTTTAAGTTTTCTTTCACGCATTTGAACAATGTACTCTAAATGTAAATAGTTTCAGTTTAATAAAATATCTGTGATAGTTTTAAATAGTTCGTTCAATCAGTTTCTTTCTTAAAATAAAGAAGAAAGTTAACAAATTTTAATTAAAAAACATTTGCATTATCATTCATCATTTGCATCATTTTCATTTTTCTTTTTATAGATTCTTATTCTCGCATGTCCTTCTAGAGTCAAACCGTCTCATTTGTACAATACGCAGGCCGGTCGTAAGAAAGGATGAAGGATCTCGAGGAAGAGAACAAAGAACTCAAAGAGGAGCTCTCTAGCATGAAGTCAACAATGGGTGGACTCAAAGAAATGATCGAGGCTATGACTGTAGCTCAAAATTTTCATCAAAGGATTGTGATCTACGAAGTGGTTTCTACACCAATTAAAGATAAACCCTACAAAGATCTGAGGTTCGCCATGCCGAAGGACCGCCCTTGGGGCATGCCACCTAATCTTATCCTAGAAGGATATGATCCTCAACTCTCAGATTAATTGAGAAACTCCACAAGAGCGTCTCTTTTTGAAGGTTAAAAAATTCAGATTCTTGAACATGCATTAGCAAGAACAGGAAATCTCGTACCTGGAGGTTACAAACTCCCGGACGCTGAAGCTCTAACAATAGTAATGATTGTGCCACCTCAGCTGGTACACATTACCCCAGATGTTCGCAAATACCCCCTACTCCAAGTGAATGGGGAGGAATCAACGAAAGAATGGGCAAACTCCAAGAACAATTAGCAGCAATACAAAGGGAATTGTTGTTCATCAGAGGAAAAAAGTTGTTTGGAAGCAACGTAGCAGATCTTTGCTTAGTTTTTAATGTTCAGATACCACACAAATTTAAGGTTCCCAACTTTGAAAAATACTAAGGGGAATCTTGCCCTAAAAGTCATCTGATCGTGTATGCCCAAAAGATGTCTGTTCAAACAGATAATCAACAGTTAGTGATTCACTACTTTCATAAGAGTTTAATTAGGGCAGCGCTTCGTTGGTACATTAACCAGAATCGTACAAATATCAACAATTTCCGAGAGCTCAGAAAAGATTTCATTGAGCAATAAAAATTCAACTTGGATATGGCTCTTGACCGAAATCAACTCAGAGTAATGTCTCAGAAGGATAATGAGACTTTCAAAGAATACACGCAAGGATGGCGTGAAATTACTGCTCAAATTTCTCCTCCTCTCAGAGAAAAAGAGATGACTAAAATACTCCTCAAGTGCATCCAGTGATTTTACCGAGTTGGTAAACATGGGAGTACGTTTGGAAGAGGCAATAAGAGAAGGACATTTAGCAAATGACGTTGAACCTTCAAGTTCAAGCAAAAGATATGGGAGTTCCTTTCCAAAAAGGAAGGATCAAGACATCAACAACATATCTCTAGGTAAGCAGCGACAAAGATTTGCACCACGTCAAGCGGTGATGGTATCTCTTATTATTACCTCATTAATAGCTCTGACGTATCAATCTCAGATCGCTCAAAGCTCTTCTAATCAAAAACAGTATCAACAAAGGCAATAACCTCTTCAACAGGCTCGTCCGTAACACAACAACAATGGGTATCCCAGGGCTCCACCAATTGACTATATACCTACAACATATGTCGATTGTTCTTGATGTTACTAAACAAGGGGTACATTTCGACCTGGACTCGTGTCGCGATTCTTGTTGATCCACCTCCATGGCACAAAGTTGATCAATTATGTCCTTATCATCAAGGAGGAAAGGGTCATAACATTGAAGATTGTTTAGCTTTTAAGTACGACGTCCAAAGACTCATCAGGAACAAAGTTTTATCATTCAAATATATTAACCTGGACGTTCAAACAAATCCATTCCCGCAACATAAGAAAGCATCGGTCAACTGGATCTAAGATCATAGAACCCAAGGAATTACTTTGGTTTCTACTCCTCTGGGGATTGTTCAAAATTTTTACATCTGAGTAATAAATGTCAATTTGGTTGCATTTCACTCCAGAAAAGGTCAACATCATGACTTACCACGACACGACTACAAAGGTTGCTCCATCTGCTCAGAAAATGATCAAGGATACTACTTTGTACAAAACGCTCTTCAACAACAAATGGATTTAGTATAGGTTCAAGATTACTGTGAGATGAATGATCCTCAGATCAACATGATTCAAATCTTTGATATTCTCCTAATGAATACTTGTTTAGTAAAATTGGACTCTAAACACGTCAGACTTGGATTCATATCAATGCATGATTATCAGAATTGCATAGGTTGCTCTGAAGGTAATCAAGGGTGCGCAACAATGCAAAGAGATCTTCAAGCTTTATTGGACCATCAGTGGCATTCAATCTACCTTGATGAATAAACTGGTCAAATTAGTCTTAGCAATGGAACTCCGGCTAGACGAAAAACTTTCAAAGCCAAATTACAAGATTCAGACAGAGTCAATATGCATCGTATACTGAATGAATACGGTCTTTTTCCACCTCACATCTATGAACGTTGTGATGTCTGCTTGACTGATAAAAAATTGTATCATGGTACGCATGAATATCCAAGATCAAATGGAGCAAAGTGTTACTCGTCTCCGAGAGTCTTAATTCATCAACATGATACAAGATATTTCAGTAGTCGAACCTATGGACTATGGAACTGATAAAGAGGTTTTCATTATTATCCATTTGATCAATGAAAAGAAATGCTTGGAAGTTCCCCTTGACAGCGAAAAAATCCCCAAGCCAACACTGATAGAGGTTACTTTCGACAGCCGAAAGGCTCTCCTAACCCCTTTGGTCATCTACTTACAAGGATCAGTGCCTTACGCTTCAGAGAAAGCAATTATGTAAAAATATATATCAACAATCATAGAAAATGGGAAGGAAGTTCCTTTACCATCTATCGTCAATATTGCTAATATCAGTCGAGTCACTCGAAGTGTACGAATCTTCAAACGAGGAGTTGGAGAACCAACACGAGAAAGGGAACTGATAAGTGGATTTTGAATCACTTTTTACTAGTATTTTTCATCGTTATTTTATCGTATTTTGATTACTTTCCTTACTTTTTTCCGTATTTTATGCTTTGGTTTTGTGTTTTTGTTGTCTTCAGGGCTTCATAGTCATTTCAAGAGAAGAGAACGAAAAATCGGGCGAAAACCGGAGAAAAGAGAAAGGGTTGGAAATTCCCCATACTAAAATCAGAGCTATGTTATAGGTGCCCGTAACACATGTTACGACCCGTAACAAAGGTGCAAATTCCCCAATTTTGTTTTCTTCTTCATCAAGTTTTGGCCTTTGATTTGGAGATCATTGGCATTAATTTCTTAAGATTCTCTTATGAAATAGTTTTGAAGACCCTCTTTTCAAATAATGTTGAAGATTCTCTCATGTAATTGGAACTGAAGATCCAATATTTGATTTGATTTAGTCTAGATTTAGTTTTATTTTAGTTTTGGCTATAAAACCCCCATTAGAGGAGGAGAGTTGTAGTCAAGCTTTTCATTACGGTCTTTATTTTTTGTAACCTTTATTTTTCTGCCATTATTTTCTTGTACCAAACATATTTTCAATTCAAGTATTTTATACAGTTATGCCTTTCGTTTTCTTTACCGTTTTTGTTGTTTTCAAACTCACCATGAGTGAGTAGTTCTCTAGGGATGAGGGGTCATGAGACCCACTTACGAATATTTGTATGATTAAATAAAAAGCAGCACAAGATTTTTATCAGGTTCATTATTCTGAAGTTCAAGGATTACTACAAGCCTTATATGAGAGTGAGAGCTTTGATTCTTAAGAATTGGAGATGATGCGAGAGAACTGAAATTCTGTGATCAGGTACGTGATGTCGAATGAGATGTTTAAACACTTGAAGACTTGACTAAAACTTAAAGTGCAGGAAAATTAAACAACACAGGAAATTGTTAACCCAGTTCAGTGTATAACCACACTTACATCTGGGGGCTACCAAGCCAGGAAGGAAATCCAATATAAGTAATATTAATTCTAGACTTAAACCACTCAGTTTAATCTTTCACTTAATATCTACCCAAGGTAATTTCTACCTAAGACACAACTTAGATATGAGTACCAACTCACTCCCTCTCAATCACACAGTGATATGTTTACAAGTTTAATAAAATTGAAGTCATACTTCAAACAAAACAGCTTGATCTTACTTCACAGTTTCAATCAAGACACAAATACACTTTTGCTTAAAAGCTCATAAAGTGATACACATAAAACAACCTGCTATTAAAACACAAACACCCTATTTAGTCTTCTTAATTTCGTACACTATTCTGAGAGTTTCTGTTGCTTAAATAGGTGTTTGGATTTTGAGCTTTCTGTAGGTTTATCCAATCCTGATACGCATGCTGCCATCACCTTGAATTAGGGTTTGTTACTTCCTAGATTCTAGGTGATTCAGTTCTTCTGATTATGCTGAAGTCACATAACAAATCTCTCTACAGATGTGTAACACGGTGGGAGAACTGACTTTAAACAATGTTGCGGATAGCAAGAGTCGCCACCGACTTTTATTTTATCCATAAGGAAAGGTTATAAAAGAACAGGAAAGACCTTAGAGAATATTTTGGGTCCGGGGGGTAGGTTATGAAAAGGGAAGGTATTAGCATCCTTTTCATCCATGGTTATCCATGGGCTCTTAGGTACTTAAGCTCACTTTAAATTGATTTTGAAAGTGTAGTGTGTGAATAGAAAAAATCTTCAGAATAGTTTAGTAATAACCCATGTATGGATGTGTAAAAAACTTGTTTGAAAATTTGTTTGAAATTTGTTTAAGTGTGAAAAAGTTTTGAAGTGAGCAAGTACCTAGGAGTAACCTACCCTAATGTTTAAGGTCTTTCTTATTCTTTATCTTTTCCTTAGTAAGACTATCCCTACTATAATGGAGTAGGTAGTCCTTACCTTGGATGTTAAGGGACATGTGAGGGACAATTTGATTTTGAAGGCCATTGTGGGGTGTAGTAAACATAAAGAAGGGACTATCATCATTTTTCGAAAGGGACTCGGTTCGTAAAGGCAACCATAAGGGACTTTGATGATTTTTTATTTTAAGGGACTTGCTTTATACACCCCACTTGACCATTATTCGTAGGCAACTTGAGGGATAACCTTAGGAAGTGAGACGGCGATTAAAATCGACTTACGTGTGTGACGTGCTTAATTTAATTATCTTATATTAAAAATTATCTAAATTTATTTTTAAATAACAAACAAGTTTTACACTCCCTAATTACTAACCATAACGATAATAATTAAATAATTGCAAAATTACATCCAGGAAACAGTTACATATAATAATAAGTAAAAATAAATAAATAGCAAAATAATAATAATTTAACAATAAATAAATAAGGGGTTAGTAAATAATAATAAGCAAATATTAGCAAAATAATGAAAATAAGCATAATTTGAAATATAAATGGGTTAGTGATAATAATAATATTAAATAATAAGTAAGAACAATTAGTAATAATAAAAGAGATTAATGAATAATAATATTTAATGAAATAATAAAAAGTTAGTAAAGCAAAAATAAATAATATTATTAGTAGTAACAATAAACAAAATTTTTCAAAATTATCTTCATATGAACAATTATATTAAAAAGAAAAATAAATATGATCAAACAATTATTTTTATTTGCAAAATTAAATTTCTAATAGCATGAAATATATTTATATTTGATATGAGAAAAATAATTATATTTACAATATGAAAATAAATGAATTTACATTATAATTATATTAACAATTAAAAAAATATTTAGAAAAAATAGGATTAGGTTTTATTTTTGAAAATAGTTTTAGGGTTGAAAAATTAGGGTTTACTCATGTACAAAAAAAATTTATTTTTTAACTAATTATATAGAATTATCTTACTAATATATATATTATAAAATTTACATTGAAAAATCATGAATTTTTTTATTTTTTAGAAAAAAATAATTTTTAGGTGTTTGAATACATAATATATACATGTTTAATAATATAAATAATAATATGTTAATTATTTAAACCAATTGAATTAAACAAGAAAATAAAAGAAAATAAAAGAAAGGAAAAGAAAAGGAACCTGGTGGGATTCGATCCCAGGACTTCACCCTTGCAAGCAGCAACAACATCCACTGGGCCAGCCAGGCGCAGGTGAGAAAGAATGAAGCATGGTTGCTTTTGTGCCTTGCTCTTGAAAATCCAGAAAATATAAATAAACAAAAAGGCCTGGGGTGGTTTTGAACCCAGGACCTTTCAGTTAAACATGCACACGCTTTATCACCGGGCTGGGAGAGCCTTCCTGCTTACCAAACAGGCACTAATAATAATATATTAAACAAGCATATTGAATGAAAAAAAAAGATCAAAACATTGGTAGAGGCAGGATTCGATCCCATCCCCCTCTTGTCAAACACGCCTACGCTTTACCACTGGACCAACCATCAGTTGGTGATATACAAACAGAGAGAATAGATAATATTTTAAAACAAAATTTGAATTCTAAAACTGGCGCGCAGGGTCTTCTTCTTCAACCTCCAAACCTTCAAAATTTGCTGCGAAATCCTCCATGATATTTCCTGCGAAAAAGGAAACCCCAGCAAAACCTGCAAAACTCAACAAGCAGCAAAACTGTACGATTTTGCAAAATTGAAACCAGCATCATGATCCAAACATTCACACAATTAATTCTATGTTTTTAGAATTGATTTATGTTTCTTAAATCCAAAGTTCCTAAACCTAAGTCAAAACCCTAGCTATGGCATCTTGTGAATTGGCCACGGTTTCTTTGGTTTTCTTATCCAGAAACAAGCTACACAACATCATAAACAACATTAGTCAATCAAAATCCATTAAAATGCAGTGAATCATGGGAATCGAAAAAATGTTTTCAAGTATGAACAATGCTTCGGGTTTTGCAACATGGAGCACATGAGATGCGTATGAGTATTGGTTTAGGATCACTGAAGCCTAAGGAATCTTGTAGTGTCTTTATTTTACCTTCTAATGGCTTGTATGTGAAAATCCGAATGGATTTTTTTTGGTGTATTTTTGAAGTATGAAACTCACCTTTGGCTGCTGGAAATTCGTCCCCTCTTGCTAGGTTTATGTTAAGCATATATACATGAGTGAATTAGGTCAAAAATATGTCTTCATTGTGTGGAGATTTGGATCCAAAAATATTGAAAAAGATCATGTTGTAAATTTCAAATATTTGATCATGAGTGCTTGCTATTTTGGGATAATTCACATGATTTCCTTCTCCTTCTAATTCAATCAATAATTATGAATTTCTAGAAACAATATCTTCACCCAAAAATAGATTTTCATATTTTATATTTATTTAAAATGATTTTTATGAATTAAATCAATAATAAATAAATAAAAAATAATAAAAATGCTGAATTTTGGTCAATTGGGTCGTGCACAATGTTATGAGATGGATTGGGTCACAACTTAGCAAGCCCATTTGGAAAGAATTACTTCTAAGCCTCCATTTTCAACATAAACCATCACAAAATTTCCCAACTTTGCAAGGGCACATCTCCCTCATTTTTAAAGGTATGAGGGTGTTCTTGGACTTTTTGGAAAGCTTGAAGAGTCCTCTAAACAACCCCATTGGTTTCAGGTCCATATCATTTACCAATCTCAAGTTATGCCCTTTTGAAGTTGTTGACTTTTTGTTGACTTTTGAAATGACCTATAATGTCTTAGCTCATATCTTTCAAATGAAGCATTTTTGGGCTTAACCTTCAACATCAAAGTTGTAGGGAATTCAATTTCCTTCAAAATGAGCTTTGGATGGAGACTTGGTGATGAAGTATGTGAAAGTTATGCCTGGTCAAAGTTCAGTTGACTTTTACTAAGGAAACCCTAATTTAGAAACTCCTGATTATTGATGATCTGGAATCTCCTTGATGAATCATGATCAACCCTTGATCAAATGATGAATTTTACTTCATATACTTGATGTTGGCAAAAAATCATGAAGTTTGACTTTGGTTTGACCATAGTTGACCTCAGTTTGACTTTTTAACTGCATTGACTGATTTTGACTTATCTGATCATCTGACTGAGCAAACTTTTGAGAAAAGTCTTGAAACTTGACATGGGGGTTCTTACACACATATAAGATGTTATGAAACTTACTTGAGGTATTGGAAGTCCATTTATCCTGATTAAAGTCAAAACCCTAGTTTTGGATGCACTGCTTAGGAGGTGCATTGTCTGAGGGAATTGTCAACTTCTTTGACCAATTGTGAACTTTGTGAACCTTGTGAATCTTCATAAACTGTCTTGTGAACCTCATGGGAGGTATTGTGAAGCTTGTGAACCTTGTGAACCTCCTGAAGTGGCTTTGTAGACCTCATGGACCTCAGGAAAGCTTTGTAATCATTATGAAACTTGTGAACCTTGTGAACCTTCATAAAGTAACTTGTGGACTTCATGAATCTCAAGGAAGGTTTTATAAATGTAGAGAAACTTGTGAACCTTGTGAACCTTCAAGAAGTTACTTGTAGACTTCCTGAGCCTCATGAAAGGTATTGAAAGTATTGAGAAACTTGTGAACCTTGTGAACCTTCATAAAGTGACTTGTAGACTTCATGAACCTCATGAAAGGTTATGCAAGTGTTGGAGAACTTGTGAACCTTGTGAACCTTCTTAGAACACAAAGTCTTGTATTGTGAGGGCAAATTTTGGGGTGCAACAGCTGCCCCTGTTCAATTTTCTGAAACCTGAGGGGTTAGATTGGTATATTTGCCAGTCGTAACCTGGAAGGTTGAAGGGGATTGAACACAAAAGCCCAAAAATTTGCACTCACCAGTGCCTAGAGTGATATTGATGGTTGGTTGAACATGATTGAGTGGGCTTAAAGATGCCACTAGGGGAAAGTTCTTCAGCAATATAATGAGAGCTGTCAGGAGTCTGGAGTAATACTGATGTAACAGCATGTCTTCATGAGGATAGAGAAATCAATAATGACAACTCCAAAGCAGTCTTGAAATAATAATATGATTCAGGAGGATAGAGCAATCAATAATGATAACTCTAAAGCAGTCTTGAAGTAATGATTTCAGGAGGATTGAGCCATCAATAAGGATAACTCTAAAGCAGTCTTGAAATAATAATGATTTCAGGAGGATAGAGCAATCAATAATGATAACTCTAAAGCAGTCTTGAAATAATAATATGATTCAGGAGGATAGAGCAATCAATAATGACAACTCTAAAGCAGTCTTGAAATAATAATGATTTCAGGAGGATAGAGCAATCAATAATGATAACTCTAAAGCAGTCTTGAAGTAATGATTTCAGGAGGATAGAGCCATCAATAATGATAACTCTAAAGCAGTCTTGAAGTAATGATTTCAGGAGGATAGAGCAATCAATAATGATAACTCTAAAGCAGTCTTGAAGTAATGATTTCAGGAGGATAGAGCCATCAATAATGACAACTCCAAAGCAGTCTTGAAATAATAATATGATTCAGGAGGATAGAGCAATCAATAATGACAACTCTAAAGCAGTCTTGAAATAATAATGTGATATGTCTTCAGGAGGATAGAGCAATCAATAATGACAACTCTAAAGCAGTGTTGAAGTAATAATGATTTCAGGAGGATAGAGCAATCAATAATGATAACTCTAAAGCAGTCTTGAAATAATAATGATTTCAGGAGGATAGAGCAATCAATAATGATAACTCTAAAGCAGTCTTGAAATAATGATTTCAGGAGGATAGAGCCATCAATAATGATAACCCTAAAGCAGTCTTGAAATAATAATATGATTCAGGAGGATAGAGCAATCAATAATGATAACTCTAAAGCAGTCTTGAAATAATAATGATTTCAGGAGGATAGAGCAATCAATAATGATAACTCTAAAGCAGTCTTGAAATAATGATTTCAGGAGGATAGAGCCATCAATAATGATAACCCTAAAGCAGTCTTGAAATAATAATGATTTCAGGAGGATAGAGCAATCAATAATGATAACTCTAAAGCAGTCTTGAAATAATGATTTCAGGAGGATAGAGCCATCAATAATGATAACCCTAAAGCAGTCTTGAAATAATAATATGATTTCAGGAGGATAGAGCAATCAATAATGATAACTCTAAAGCAGTCTTGAAGTCATGAGAAGTCATCAGGAGGATAAAGTAACCCTGAGGTAACAATAAAGCAGTCCCAAAGTAATAAGAAGCTTATCAGGAGGATAAAGTAACCCTGAGGTTACAATAAAGCAGTCCCAAAGTAATAAGAAGCTTATCAGGAGGATAAAGTAACCCTGAGGTTACAATAAAGCAGTCCCAAAGTAATAAGAAGCTCATCAGGAGGATAAAGTAACCCTGAGGTTACAATAAAGCAGTCCTGGAGATCATAAGTTTGTTTGTTGGATAATTAACCTGAAACAAGGTAACATTCTGTATGATAGCATTAGTTTATGCATTATGTATTATAATATGATGCACTTAGGTAATGTACTATATGTTCATGGATATATATGCTATGGTATGATGTATGTATGATATGATACTGCCGGAAGCGTCTGGATATCTTCGTATAACAACTGCTGGTCAGGGAAAATAAATCCCGATTCGTTGTTGAAGAATATATAGCCCTCTGTCTGCTGGGGATAACAGGGTATAGATAACCTCCCGTTGTTGGGGATGGTTAGGTATAGATATAACCTCCCGTTGGCTGGGGATAGTAGGGTATATATAACCTTCGTCTTCGTTTGATAGTAGGATAAGTATAACATCCCGTCTTCGTTCGTCGTACCCTTATTGGAAAGTAATTTCCCGTATATCCGTATGAGGATAAAAGAGATGGATATAAATTCCAGGGGAGATGAGACTTTATGAAGGTGAACCTGCCTTACTGAGGGCTTTGTAACTGTATTGTAAAGATGAACCGGCAAAGCTTCGTTGAGATCTTTCCTTCGTTCGTCTTTAGTAAATACCATTACTGCATTTTCATGCATTTCTGGTAAACATCAATCATATTCAAAAGCATGATACATTCAAACATAACCAATGGACGTTTTGCTTAGGGTAAAAGTAAATCTGGATTCAGAGGGAAAAGTAAAGCTGAACTTTGAACACAAGATTATTTCAATTTCGAGAGTGTATAACCAATTGGATTTGGAACTCCTGAAATTTTTTAACTTTCCTGAGTATCTTCCCAGAAATCCTCATGGCTGGATCTGAAGACATGATACTGACACCATCTGATACTACCGGCGTAGACAATTAATTTCCATCATGGTTTCAGCTGAGAATCAAAGTAATACAATGAGAGGAATGTGTCTTCAAACTGTAATGGACCATATACGCTCCAGGTATTAGATTTGAAGAGAAAGCATTGCCCCTTGGTTGGGGATGAATTGTCCCATAATGGAAGTATCTGAAATGAGCTACCTCAAGAGAAACAAGCAGAATGCCCCATAAGCATATGCCCCTGGCATTATGAACCTTGCAGTGTTACCCTTGGTAATTCAAATATATGAGAAAAGTTGCCTCTGGCTATTAAGCATTGTTGGATCTGGAACTGATTGCCCCGAATGATCTGGACAGTAGCTTGGTATGCCCCCTTGATTAGGAAACAATGACCATGCCCCTGGCATCATGAACTCTGTAATGTTACCTTCAGTAATTTAGACAGATGTGGAGATCTGCCTCTATTTGCTTAGACATAATTGAGTCTTGTCCTGGTTGCCCCAAATGAATTAGGCAGTATCATGGTCTGCCCCCCCCTGGATTGGGAGATAATGACTATGCCCCTTTGTATACATGGACTTTGATCCAGGAAGCAACTTTGTTTATCGGGAGGACTTTGATTCACTGAACATTCATCCTGTAAACTTCTCCATTTGTTAAACACTCAGGTATATGCAAACAAATATATTCAAAAATGCAATGCTTATGTCTGTCTTGAAGTTTTGAAATAAGTTATTTTAGAAAAACTGTTTTTTTTTTTTTTTTTTTTTGGGAATACTGTGATATTAACTCAAATTTTATGACAAGCCCTAAGGGAGTCAGGATACCTTTTTGCAGCAGCACGCTTTCGAACTAACCATGCTTCAGTTAGGACTTTTAAAGGGTTGTAACGTGGCCTGGTTCATGGTTTAAGAAACAAAGGATAAAGGCTCAAATTTTATTTGTACCCAACCCAATCTCCATGATGTTCTTCAGTCCTATACTCAGTTAACTTATGCATTGAGATTCCACAGAAGTGTGGTATTGTAACATTGATATTTTGTGATGGTTTGGCAACCAAAAGTTTATTTGAACCTTCAGTCATCTTTCTTTATTGAGGATCCATAGTGACCTTTTTTTTTCTTTTTGACTTTATTATCCCTTCTTTTTGCCTGAACTGCTTATTTCAAGATTACAGTCAGTGGGATGTCTTAATCCTTCATAGGTTTTGACTTAGTGAATTGTTCTTTTGCTGGATATTGACTGTCAGGTTTCATGATTACGGAGAACCATCATTAGTTGTGTACAACACAGATAATTGGCATATTTGAGTTAACTGAGTAACTACCCTGCCCCAGGTTATGAATAAGGGTTTTAATTTGTGAGAACAAAAAAACTCCTACTTCATAGGCTCAAAAGGGTTGTCTAGGGATTAACTTCCTTATATCTCCACTGTTTAGGAATTGAAACAATGCCTGTACATCGTCAGCATAGTCTGTTCAAAAGCATACTGCATAAGCTTATGGTATTGTTTTCGTCATCCTCCCCCTACAGGCTTATAGCTTTATCAGGAGTTAAATATCACAGGATAGAAATAAGAAACATAGCTCAAAACATAGTGAAACGAATGGATTAATTCAAGACAAACATACGCAATGCATTAATGAAGACAAAAGTTTAACATAATAATAAGTGTTCAAACAAATAAGAGAAATTACAAATGAAAATTCAAATGTTCTCAAAGTCTCTTCCTCTAAACTTGTCACTTCAGTATTCTGGAAACTTTGATGCTTGATGGACGATAGAAGAACTCAACCTGGCCTTCTGGCGTAACCTCGAGTATTCTTTCGTCAATTAGGTCTTGAATCTTATTCTTCAATGCCCAACAGTTATTAGTGTCATGTCCAGGACAATTGGAGTGGTACATACACCTTGCTTTGGGATTATAGCGAGGAGAAGAGGTATTAGGATTTTCAGGAGAATTTTCCAAGGAAATCAGCTTCATCTCCAACAGGCATTGCAAAACTTGCGACATTGGAGTGCTGAACTTGATAAACTGCCTTCTACCTTTCTGGTGTTGACGTGGATTAACCTTATCAGGTCTTTCTCCTTCAATTGAAGAATAGTCAATGGCAACCTGTCTCTTACCCTCTTTTATCCTCATCCTCCTTTCAACCAAATCAGCTTGTTTTAACGGAGGTTGACTGAAAATTAGATCCCTGACTCTATCACTTTGATGTTTGTGGACAAAGGTTCTCAGCTCTTCTTGCCCCTGAGCTAATCTTTGAATAAGAGCCATCTGGCCATTCATCTGGATCCTCATTCCTGTCATCTCAGCTTGTAGTTGTTCCAGCTGACTATCCTTGTTGTCCTCAGGATTCTTCTTCTTAGCCAACAGTGTCTTCAATTCATCCTGTCCCTTGGTCAGGTTCAGAATTAGCTCTTGGAACTGTGCATTTTGTGCCTGAAGATCCTTAACTGATTGTTCAAGAGCCATTGCTGAAATAAACAGCGAGAAGATGAGAAACCTGTGCACAATTATAAACCTGTGATGCAATGAAATGATATGGGAATGCATATGCAATGTTTTCAAAGACCGCAGGATTTAAATTTGCTTAAACAAACAAGAAAGTAACTTTTTATTAGTAATAACTTGTTTTGCCTTTTAGGCTTACAAAAAATGAAAGTGAAATAAGTACAAAAGATGGGGTTTTAAGTCTCCCATGGACGTTTCCTCTTTGTGTTGAGGTATGAGTTGAGGTTTCGTTCCTCGTGAAGTAACTTTGTTAGCTCTAGGATTCTTGCTTGGCTTGCTTTGTAATGAGCCTCGAAAGTATCCCTTTGCTCCTTCAGTTGGATCCATGACCTCTGCAAGTCTTCCATATCAGTAGGCATGTCTGGGTGAAGGATGGTATAAGCAGTGTCTCCTTCAGCAACAGGTTCCATGGTAACTGGTAGGACGGCAGGATATGGCATCATAAGTGTCTGAGCACGAGATCGTACCCATCTGAGATAAGCCTCCATAGGAATAGTGTACTTAGGCTCCAGTGTCTTGCTGTCAATCCTATTTACCTTTCCCCAAGCTCGTATGAATCTCTGACGGTAACCCTGAAGATCGTTGTCGTAATCAAACACAATGCCCTGAATCAACATGTCATGTGGACCATCGCTCCGAGCGTAACCAAACTGTCGTAAAGCTAGAGAGGGGTTGTAGGTGATGCCTCCTCTTATGCCTAGAAGTGGCACATTAGGAAACTCCCCACAACGGTCAATGATGGTGACATTCTCCATAGATCTGGAGCACCAATGAATATCTGAGTGAGAAAGTGACATGATCCTCTTGGACCATCTGAACCCTTGCTCATTCTTCATTATTGAGCGAGGAAGGTGAGAAATAAACCACCTAGAAAGCAAAGGTATGCAACACATCAAAGTTCCTCTTGCCCTTGTAGTACGGGTGTGAAGAGAATGCAGGATGTCTCCAAGTAAGGTAGGTACTGGATTATGACTCAGGAAAATGTTGATGGCATGAACATCTATGAACTGATCTGGATTGGGGAACAACACTAAGCCATATATCAGCAAGGCTAAGATCTCCTCAAAAGCATCATAGCTCATGGCCTTCAAGAACATTTGAGCTTTATCCATTAATACCTTGGCAAGAATACCCTTGACTCCACTTCTCGTCTCTAGAACAATGTCAGACTTCTTCCGATGTAGAGCTGCAGCAATAACCTCTGGTTTAAGTTCCTTCTCCAAGCCTGTGAAGGGTCTTTGATCCAGAACAGGTATACCCAGAAGTTTAGAGAACTCCTCCATGGTTGGAACTAGCTGATAGTCGGGGAATGTAAAGCAGTGGTGCTTAGGGTCAAAGAACTGAAACAGGACATTCATCATGTCTTCATTGAACCCTGAAGTGACCAGATCCAATAGCTGACCATGTCTTTTGATGAATTGGGAGTTTTCAGACACTTGAGAAACCAACTCTTTAAGCTTGGGAGGTATCCCTACAAAGTTGATCCTGATGGTGTTTCTACGAGCAGAAGCCATGACCTGCAACAAAGAACAAAGATAAATCCCTTGGTCCTTGAAATGGTTAGGGAAAATGGTATGCTTATGATGCATGATGATGTCATGATGTTATGCTCAATCACAAACATGTGGCACACACAAACAAGTCACACCATAGCCCTAGGTTTAAAGGCTTGCATGAGGTTCAAAGGTAAGTACCCTCCCCTGAAGTTAGATGGTTTATCCTGTCCTACAAAAGTAACCAGGTTCTAAGGGATCTCAATATCATTGATCCTTCACAAGGGTGGTTGATCAGAAGGCAACTTACTTGCCAACCAAAACCCTCCAAGTTTAAGATCTCAATGAGTGTAGTATCGAGTGTCAACCAACTTCAGTCTGCACCAAAGCCGGTTACCTCACTACTTTCTAAAGGCCAAGATGAGTTAACTAGGGTTCTAAAAGTTAGTTAGTGCATTGACAACATATGTCAGCCTCAATATTATCCTCAACTTGACTTAAGGAATATAAGCACCAACCAAGAAGTCGCACTAACTATGGCCACCAGATCAACCGTATCGATATACGTCGTACTAGATCCGGGTTAGGACCTTTCACACATAAGAGCACCCCAACAAGATAATATAAAGCAAACAAGGCAAACAATTTAAAGTGATCTTAATTCCTAAGGGTACCCCTCTTAAAATAGATCCCCAGCAGAGTCGCCAGTTCTGTAACACGGTGGGAGAACTGACTTTAAACAATGTTGCGGATAGCAAGAGTCGCCACCGACTTTTATTTTATCCATAAGGAAAGGTTATAAAAGAACAGGAAAGACCTTAGAGAATATTTTGGGTCCGGGGGGTAGGTTATGAAAAGGGAAGGTATTAGCATCCTTTTCATCCATGGTTATCCATGGGCTCTTAGGTACTTAAGCTCACTTTAAATTGATTTTGAAAGTGTAGTGTGTGAATAGAAAAAATCTTCAGAATAGTTTAGTAATAACCCATGTATGGATGTGTAAAAAACTTGTTTGAAAATTTGTTTGAAATTTGTTTAAGTGTGAAAAAGTTTTGAAGTGAGCAAGTACCTAGGAGTAACCTACCCTAATGTTTAAGGTCTTTCTTATTCTTTATCTTTTCCTTAGTAAGACTATCCCTACTATAATGGAGTAGGTAGTCCTTACCTTGGATGTTAAGGGACATGTGAGGGACAATTTGATTTTGAAGGCCATTGTGGGGTGTAGTAAACATAAAGAAGGGACTATCATCATTTTTCGAAAGGGACTCAGTTCGTAAAGGCAACCATAAGGGACTTTGATGATTTTTTATTTTAAGGGACTTGCTTTATACACCCCACTTGACCATTATTCGTAGGCAACTTGAGGGATAACCTTAGGAAGTGAGACGGCGATTAAAATCGACTTACGTGTGTGACGTGCTTAATTTAATTATCTTATATTAAAAATTATCTAAATTTATTTTTAAATAACAAACAAGTTTTACACTCCCTAATTACTAACCATAACGATAATAATTAAATAATTGCAAAATTACATCCAGGAAACAGTTACATATAATAATAAGTAAAAATAAATAAATAGCAAAATAATAATAATTTAACAATAAATAAATAAGGGGTTAGTAAATAATAATAAGCAAATATTAGCAAAATAATGAAAATAAGCATAATTTGAAATATAAATGGGTTAGTGATAATAATAATATTAAATAATAAGTAAGAACAATTAGTAATAATAAAAGAGATTAATGAATAATAATATTTAATGAAATAATAAAAAGTTAGTAAAGCAAAAATAAATAATATTATTAGTAGTAACAATAAACAAAATTTTTCAAAATTATCTTCATATGAACAATTATATTAAAAAGAAAAATAAATATGATCAAACAATTATTTTTATTTGCAAAATTAAATTTCTAATAGCATGAAATATATTTATATTTGATATGAGAAAAATAATTATATTTACAATATGAAAATAAATGAATTTACATTATAATTATATTAACAATTAAAAAAATATTTAGAAAAAATAGGATTAGGTTTTATTTTTGAAAATAGTTTTAGGGTTGAAAAATTAGGGTTTACTCATGTACAAAAAAAATTTATTTTTTAACTAATTATATAGAATTATCTTACTAATATATATATTATAAAATTTACATTGAAAAATCATGAATTTTTTTATTTTTTAGAAAAAAATAATTTTTAGGTGTTTGAATACATAATATATACATGTTTAATAATATAAATAATAATATGTTAATTATTTAAACCAATTGAATTAAACAAGAAAATAAAAGAAAATAAAAGAAAGGAAAAGAAAAGGAACCTGGTGGGATTCGATCCCAGGACTTCACCCTTGCAAGCAGCAACAACATCCACTGGGCCAGCCAGGCGCAGGTGAGAAAGAATGAAGCATGGTTGCTTTTGTGCCTTGCTCTTGAAAATCCAGAAAATATAAATAAACAAAAAGGCCTGGGGTGGTTTTGAACCCAGGACCTTTCAGTTAAACATGCGCACGCTTTATCACCGGGCTGGGAGAGCCTTCCTGCTTACCAAACAGGCACTAATAATAATATATTAAACAAGCATATTGAATGAAAAAAAAAGATCAAAACATTGGTAGAGGCAGGATTCGATCCCATCCCCCTCTTGTCAAACACGCCTACGCTTTACCACTGGACCAACCATCAGTTGGTGATATACAAACAGAGAGAATAGATAATATTTTAAAACAAAATTTGAATTCTAAAACTGGCGCGCAGGGTCTTCTTCTTCAACCTCCAAACCTTCAAAATTTGCTGCGAAATCCTCCATGATATTTCCTGCGAAAAAGGAAACCCCAGCAAAACCTGCAAAACTCAACAAGCAGCAAAACTGTACGATTTTGCAAAATTGAAACCAGCATCATGATCCAAACATTCACACAATTAATTCTATGTTTTTAGAATTGATTTATGTTTCTTAAATCCAAAGTTCCTAAACCTAAGTCAAAACCCTAGCTATGGCATCTTGTGAATTGGCCACGGTTTCTTTGGTTTTCTTATCCAGAAACAAGCTACACAACATCATAAACAACATTAGTCAATCAAAATCCATTAAAATGCAGTGAATCATGGGAATCGAAAAAATGTTTTCAAGTATGAACAATGCTTCGGGTTTTGCAACATGGAGCACATGAGATGCGTATGAGTATTGGTTTAGGATCACTGAAGCCTAAGGAATCTTGTAGTGTCTTTATTTTACCTTCTAATGGCTTGTATGTGAAAATCCGAATGGAGGTTTTTTGGTGTATTTTTGAAGTATGAAACTCACCTTTGGCTGCTGGAAATTCGTCCCCTCTTGCTAGGTTTATGTTAAGCATATATACATGAGTGAATTAGGTCAAAAATATGTCTTCATTGTGTGGAGATTTGGATCCAAAAATATTGAAAAAGATCATGTTGTAAATTTCAAATATTTGATCATGAGTGCTTGCTATTTTGGGATAATTCACATGATTTCCTTCTCCTTCTAATTCAATCAATAATTATGAATTTCTAGAAACAATATCTTCACCCAAAAATAGATTTTCATATTTTATATTTATTTAAAATGATTTTTATGAATTAAATCAATAATAAATAAATAAAAAATAATAAAAATGCTGAATTTTGGTCAATTGGGTCGTGCACAATGTTATGAGATGGATTGGGTCACAACTTAGCAAGCCCATTTGGAAAGAATTACTTCTAAGCCTCCATTTTCAACATAAACCATCACAAAATTTCCCAACTTTGCAAGGGCACATCTCCCTCATTTTTAAAGGTATGAGGGTGTTCTTGGACTTTTTGGAAAGCTTGAAGAGTCCTCTAAACAACCCCATTGGTTTCAGGTCCATATCATTTACCAATCTCAAGTTATGCCCTTTTGAAGTTGTTGACTTTTTGTTGACTTTTGAAATGACCTATAATGTCTTAGCTCATATCTTTCAAATGAAGCATTTTTGGGCTTAACCTTCAACATCAAAGTTGTAGGGAATTCAATTTCCTTCAAAATGAGCTTTGGATGGAGACTTGGTGATGAAGTATGTGAAAGTTATGCCTGGTCAAAGTTCAGTTGACTTTTACTAAGGAAACCCTAATTTAGAAACTCCTGATTATTGATGATCTGGAATCTCCTTGATGAATCATGATCAACCCTTGATCAAATGATGAATTTTACTTCATATACTTGATGTTGGCAAAAAATCATGAAGTTTGACTTTGGTTTGACCATAGTTGACCTCAGTTTGACTTTTTAACTGCATTGACTGATTTTGACTTATCTGATCATCTGACTGAGCAAACTTTTGAGAAAAGTCTTGAAACTTGACATGGGGGTTCTTACACACATATAAGATGTTATGAAACTTACTTGAGGTATTGGAAGTCCATTTATCCTGATTAAAGTCAAAACCCTAGTTTTGGATGCACTGCTTAGGAGGTGCATTGTCTGAGGGAATTGTCAACTTCTTTGACCAATTGTGAACTTTGTGAACCTTGTGAATCTTCATAAACTGTCTTGTGAACCTCATGGGAGGTATTGTGAAGCTTGTGAACCTTGTGAACCTCCTGAAGTGGCTTTGTAGACCTCATGGACCTCAGGAAAGCTTTGTAATCATTATGAAACTTGTGAACCTTGTGAACCTTCATAAAGTAACTTGTGGACTTCATGAATCTCAAGGAAGGTTTTATAAATGTAGAGAAACTTGTGAACCTTGTGAACCTTCAAGAAGTTACTTGTAGACTTCCTGAGCCTCATGAAAGGTATTGAAAGTATTGAGAAACTTGTGAACCTTGTGAACCTTCATAAAGTGACTTGTAGACTTCATGAACCTCATGAAAGGTTATGCAAGTGTTGGAGAACTTGTGAACCTTGTGAACCTTCTTAGAACACAAAGTCTTGTATTGTGAGGGCAAATTTTGGGGTGCAACAAGATGCGCCTTCTTCTGTTTTATCCATCCATAATTAATTCCAGATAACTTCCCTGAATTTACTCAGTTCTGTTAATCATTAATTAATTATGGTAGCAGGTTTGAGATGTCACAACATCTGGTGTGACATCCTGAAAACTGAACTTACTTCATTTACTGATACAATGTCACAACATCTGGTGTGACATCCTGTAAACTGAACTTACTTCATTAACTGATACAATGTCACAACATCTAGTGTGACATCCTGTAAACTGATCTTAATTCATTAACTGCTACAATGTCACAACATCTGGTGTGACATCCTGAATTAAGTTCATTTACTTATACTCTGTTTGATAATGTCACAATATCTGATGTGACATCCTGAACTAAATTCAACACTTCTTATTGGTCAAAAATTCTGCCAATTCTAAACATCTACAAACTCCCCCTTTGGCTAATTTTTGGCTAACATACTTTTCTGGTTTATCAGAGTGCAGCAGAGTTTCTTTTATCAGAGTATAGCAATTCTTTTATGTTGAGACATGTGTGAGTTTACTCCCCCTCAAACCTACATGTGTTCTGACTTGTTGCAACATAAATGTTTTTCATTAAAAACACATCTTTAGTTCAGTAGCAAACATAATTCATTTTTCATTAATCAGTAAGCTGCATCATACATTGTTGTTGTTCAGTTCTCTTCTCCCCCTTGTTAGACATAAATTAGGGCCAAATTTTACAGTGACAGAGAGAATTACAAAATCAAAATACAATGCTGAAGCAGACATTACATATTCCTCACATACATGTTTCACTCAGAATCCTCATATTCATTGTCTTCCTCTTCTTCAGTTTCTTCATCAGAAGCAACAGCTTTCTGAGCACTCTCTTCAATCTCCAGCCTTTGGATAATCTCCTCAAGCTTCTGCTTCTTGGCATCCAGCTCTTTACAGGTGTTCTTCAGCTCAGCAATCAAAGCAGCTTTGGAGATTGGAGACTTTGCCTTTGAGGTTCCAGCAGATGTCCCAGAGGGAGCTCCAACATCAGCTGCATGATGACTTAAGAACAACTTGTAGTGGAAGGCCAGAGGACTCTCTCTTTTGCAGATTGAATCCTTCTCAGTGAGGATACCTGGATACTGGCTAAGAATTATTCCACACAGCAAAGAAGGGAAGGCAATAGGCAGCTTTGTTGCAGATGTTCCAGCATGCTTCAATGTCTGATCAAAAATATAGGCCCCAAAATCCAGCTTTGTTTGGGTGCCCACAACATATATGAACCTGCCCAAACCAGTTGCTATTGAGGATGTATGGTTGGTAGGGACCCAGTTTGCAGTGCCAATCCTATGCAACATTGCATACTTTCTTGTTAGCAAGCTAACAGAAAGTTTCCCTTTAACTGGCCAAGTCTTGACCTGATTGGCAGTGATGACCTTGCACACCTGGTTATCTGTCTTTCCCAGCTCATTAGGTCCATCAGATTCTCTTCCTAGATAGTGGTTGATAACCCTAGGAGAGAATTCCACACATCTCCCTCTTACATACACCTTTCTGAAGTCAACTGACTTACCATTAGCACAGTCTTCTTGAAGGTTGACAATGAATTCCTTGACTAGCAGCTCATAGCAAGGAGAGAAGTTTGACACTGTTTTGAATAAGCCAGCAGAAGAGATGAGATCAATTACCTCAGTGCACTCAAGTGCATTACTGCTCAGCTCTCTTTCAAGTGTTACCCTTCTTTGATAGACAAATTTCCATCTGCTCACACTTGACACATGATGGAATGAAATGTTGTCCAGAGGAGCTTCTGGAACAGCAGAGGAGGACCTTGAGGGTGCTGGTTTCTTCTTTGGTGGGGATGTTGGGACATCCTCTTCAACATCTGAATCTGGAGGGGTGACAGCTTTCCTCTTCTGTGTATTCACCTTGCTCCATTGTTTGGTAGGACCAAAAGCAACTTTAGCTTTATCCTTCTTTGGTGTAGGTTGCTTCTTCTCAGGAGTTGCATGTCCTGCAGTCTTCTTTTCCTTCCTAGTCCTAAGCCTTTTGGCTATGCTAGGGTTTACAGAAGCAATGATTTCTGTGTCAGAATCATGCTCTATGTTTACAACAGGAGGAGGTTGAGCAGTCTCCTCTTCAGCAGGTGGATCAACAGAGGCTTGATCATCAGTGGAGGCCTTGTGCTGGTCCTCAGATGTTTCATCATCACCATCAGTGGAGGCCTTTTGTTGGTCCTCAGATGTTTCATCAACATCATCAGTGGAGGCCTTTTGCTGGTCCTCAGATGTTTCAACATCTATTGGGACATCCTGTTTAGCAGGAGTGTCCTCTTCAGCCTGATTTTGTTGTTCTTCTTGTGGAGCTGGCATGGTGTTAAGGGGAATGGATATTCCACTCACAACTCTTTGCTCAGACAGAATCCTGTTCACAAGATCCTTGATTGAAGCATCCACATACTCAGAGGCTTTGGGAGTGGTATTTGAGGATGAAGGCATTCCTTTGACTTTGCTAAAAACAGGTTCCTTTGCCCTTCTCACAGTAGGGGTTCTTGGCTTTTGAGCAAGAGGAACACTTCCTCTGATTTCGTCTATTGGAGTTGAATCCATAGGTACCATAGAGATGGGGGTTGCATGCACCACATCTTCTTGGTTGAGGATTTCATCAGAGAGGTTAGGGTTTTGAGACATTTTCGAATGTGTTGAAGGAAGAGGTTAAGATTGATTGAGTTTGATGATCTCTGAAGGTCAACTATAGCATGCAAGTTGTTTTAAGAGAATGATGAGAAGATGAATAGCTGAGAGTAAGCTGATATTTTTATAAGAGCCGTTACTTGGAGAAATTTTAGGAGTGGAATACACAGAGTTTTTTACCAGACTGGTGTTGCCATCTGGTGATCATGCCACACGATGTCATAGGACATGTTGGCACATCTCCATAACTGCTATATTTCACATAAGCAGATTCCCAATTTGCCCCTTAGGTTTTCAATTTGGGTAGCATCCAAAGCTTTAGTAAATATATCAGCCAATTGCAGATTTGTAGCTACATGTTCCAATGAGATCACTTTCTCTTCCACAAGATCTCTGATGAAATGATGCCTGATATCAATATGCTTGGTCCTGCTATGTTAAATAGGATTCTTTGATATGTTAATAGCACTTAAGTTGTCACAGTACAATGTCATGACATCTTGTGGGACATTGTACTCTGTGAGCATTTGCTTCATCCAAACCAACTGTGAACAACTGCTTCCAGCTGCAATATATTCAGCTTCAGCAGTAGATAAGGATACACAATTTTGTTTCTTACTGAACCAAGAAATCAAATTGTTTCCTAGAAAGAAGCATCCTCCTGATGTGCTCTTTCTGTCATCAACACTTCCAGCCCAATCAGCATCACAGAAGCCAGTGAGAATTGGTTTGCATCCATGAAAGTACATTATGCCATAGTCACAAGTACCATTGACATATTTCAGAATTCTCTTGACTTGGTTTAGATGGCTAACTTTTGGATCAGCTTGATATCTTGCACATACACCTACTACAAAGGCTATGTCTGGTCTGCTAGCAGTCAAATATAATAAGCTTCCAATCATACTTCTGTATAGGCTTTGGTCTACATTCTCACCCTTGTCATCTTTAGTCAGCTTTAAGTGTGTGGGTGCAGGAGTTCTTTTATGAGTAGCATTGTCCATCCCAAATTTCTTGACAATGTTCTTAGCATACTTGCTTTGGAAAATGAACATGGAGTCCTCCATTTGCTTTATTTGCAATCCAAGAAAGTAGGTTAGTTCTCCTACTAGGCTCATCTCAAATTCAGATTCCATTTGAGTGACAAAATGTTTAACCATCCTGTCTGACATCCCACCAAAAACAATGTCATCTACATATATTTGAGCAATCATGACATTTCCTTCTTCATCTTTAACAAACAAGGTTTTGTCTATTCCACCTTTCCTGTACCCTTGCTTGATAAGAAAAGTAGTCAGCCTTTCATACCATGCTCTTGGAGCTTGCTTTAGTCCATAAAGAGCCTTCCTTAGTTTGTACACATGGTTTGGACAGCTTGGATCAACAAATCCTTAGGCTGTTCTACATATACCTCTTCATTAAGATATCCCTTTAGAAAGGCACTTTTCACATCCATTTGAAATAGTTTGAACTTCAGGATACAAGCTATTCCTAGAAGTAGTCTGATTGATTCAAGCCTTGCTATTGGTGCAAAGGTTTCATCAAAGTCTACTCCCTCAATTTGTGTGTATCCTTGAGCTACAAGTCTAGCTTTGTTCTTTGTAACAACTCCCTGCTCATTTGACTTGTTCTTATACACCCATTTAGTGCCAATCACATTTATGTTATCAGGTCTAGGAACAAGATCCCACACTTCATTCCTTGTGAATTGACCTAATTCTTCTTGCATAGCACAAATCCATTACTCATCAGTAAGAGCTTCCTTGATGTTTTTAGGTTTTATTTTTGAGACAAAACAAGAACCTGAAATCACCTCTCTTGATCTAGTGCTTACACCTCTGTTGGGATCCCCAATTATCAAATCTTTGGGATGATCCTTCTGGATTCTGATGGAGGGAGGTTTGCTGGAATGTTCTGTCCTTGCATCAGTTTGAGTGAAGTCAGGATGATCACTCTTTTCTTCAGCTTCAGTTTGGCTGTCAACAGATGTTCCAACATCTTCTGTAACATCTGCAGGGGCATCATCAATTATTACATTTATGGACTCCATGATAACCTTGGTTCTAGAGTTAAATACTCTATAGGCTCTGCTGTTTATAGAGTATCCAAGGAAAATCCCTTCATCACTTTTAGGATCCATTTTTCTTCTTTGCTCCCTATCAGCCAGAATATAACAATTACTTCCAAACACATGGAAGTACTTAACTGTGGGTTTTCTGCCCTTCCAGACTTCATAAATTGTGGACAAGGTTCCTTTCCTTAGAGTGACTCTATTATGAATGTAACAAGCAGTGTTCATAGCTTCAGCCCAGAAGTACAATGGTAACTTTTTAGCATGGATCATAGCTCATGCTGATTCTTGGATAGTTCTATTCTTCCTCTCAACAATCCCATTCTGTTGAGGAGTGATTAGTGAAGAGTATTCATGATTGATTCCTTCTGAAGAACAGAAATCTAAGAATTTTTGGTTCTCAAACTCCTTTCCATGGTCACTTCTTATTCTGACCACACAGCTGGCTTTTTCTCTTTGTATTCTTTGGCATAAATCTTTGAATACATCAAATACATCAGATTTTTCTTTGATAAAATTTATCCATGTATACCTTGAAAAATCATCAACCACCACATAGACATACCTCTTACCACCAAGGCTCTCAACCTGCATAGGTCCTATAAGATCCATATGCAATAATTCCAAAACTTTGGAAGTTGTCAGATGTTGGAGCTTTGGATGGGACATCTTGGTTTGCTTGCCTATTTGACATTCACCACATATTTTGCCATCATCAATCTTCAGTTTAGGAATACCTCTCACAGCTTCCATAGATATGATTTTCTTTATGCCTCTGAAATGAAGATGACCCAGTCTTTGGTGCCATAGTTTCACTTCTTCTTCTTTGGCTAAAGAGCAAGTTGAAGTGAGACTGAAGTCTTGAGGTTCCCACATATAACAGTTGTCTTTAGATTTGGCTCCTCTCATGACAACCTTCTGTTCTTTATTAGACACTATGCATTCAGTTTTGGTAAAGTTTACACTGTAACCTTGATCACATAATTGACTTATGCTGATAAGTTAGCAGTCAATCCTTTTACCAGCAACACATCATCTAGTCTTGGTACATCTGGACAGTCCAAGGTCCCAACTCCCTTGATTTCTCCTTTAGCTCCATCTCCAAAGGTTACATATCTGGATGAATATGACTTTAAGTCTACTAGCAGATTCTTCAATCCAGTCATGTGTCTTGAACATCCACTGTCAAAGTACCAGTCTTCTTTAGCTGATACTCTTAGAGATGTATGAGATATATATGCAACACCCTTCTTTGACCATTTGTATTGAGGTTTCTTTTGATGCCTCTGCCCTGTGTAGTGTCCATTAGTAGAGCTCCAAGGTTGTTTGTTGAACTTGTTCCTGGGCATGTAGCTTTGATCAGCATGAAGACTAGCTTTAGGTACCCATTCTTTCTTGATGACCTCTGTCTTCTGCTTAGGGGGTTGCTGATATCTTTGATGTTGATGTCTATGCAGCACTTTCTTGGTAACCTCTATCTTCTGCTTAGGAGGTTGCTGATACATCTGATTTGGATATCCATGCAACTTGTAGCAATGAGGTTTGATGTGTCCAAACCTTCCACAATGATGACATCTCCATCTTTGATACTTCTTCTTCATTATATTCTTTTCATGATGTTGAGACATCTGTTGGAACATTATGTTTGACTTTGTGTTCTTTTCATGATGTTGAAGCATCAGTTGGGACATCTTGTTTGACTGTATGGAATTTGAAGTAGTTTTGCTGGTGCTAGCTTCAACCTTATGAACTTTGTTAAATCCCAGTCCACTTCTATCCCCTGAATGCTTATTGTTGTTGAGAATAACATCCAGTGTGTTTGAGCTACTGTTCAGCATTCTAACAGATTTGGACATATGCTCTAACTTGGAGTTGAGAAGGCTTACTTCACTTTTCAAGGTGTCAATGATCTCTAGATCACTTGTTTTTTCATCCTTTAGTGCCTCAATCTGCTTCTTCTGCTTTATACTCTCCATGCATATTTCAGTGCTCCTTTTAACCAGTTCTCTGTATGATTGCTCAAGCTCTTCAAAAGTAAGCTCCTCATTACTGGATTCACTTTCAGATTCACATAATCCAGCTAGAGCAGTGATATGCTTAGCTGATTCTTCTTCTGAATCACATCCTGAGTCTTCATCAGACCAGGTTACAGAGAGACCTTTCTTCTGCCTTTTTAAATAGGTAGGACATTCATTTCTGATGTGTCCATATCCTTCACATCCATGACATTTAATCCCTTTTTCTTGATTGGTCTTTTCATCATAATTTGACCTTCTATTAGCATCATAAGGTCTTTTATTCTCAGAAGAGTTTGAGTATCTTCCACTTGGTCTGGACTTGTCTTCCATCTTTCTGAGAATCTTTTTGAATTGTCTTCCAAGCATAGCAATGGTTTATGATAAATTTTCTTCAGGTTTTGCTTCATTAATTTCTTCTTCTTTATCAGTATTTGACACCAAGGCTATGCTTTTGTACTTCTTTACAATTGTGTCATTCATTCCCATCTCAAATGTTTGCAGGGAACCAATGAGCTCTTCAACCTTCATTGTGCATATGTCTTGAGCCTCTTCTATTGCTGTGACCTTCATGTCAAATCTTTTTGGCAAAGATCTGAGAATCTTTCTTACAAGCTTTTCATCAGTCATCTTTTCTCCCAAAGCACCAGAAGTATTGGCTATCTCTAAGATGTTCATGTAGAACTCATGAATTGTCTCATCTTCCTTCATTCTCAAGTTTTCAAACTTGGTGGTGAGAAGTTGAAGTCTTGACATCTTCACCTTTGATGTTCCTTCATGAGTTGTTTTGAGAGTGTCCCTAACATCTTTGGCCAGTTCACAATGATGCACAAGTCTGAAGATGTTCCTATCAATGCCATTGAATAAAGCATTTAAGGCCTTGGAATTGCCAAGTGCTGAATCTTCTTCCTCCTTACTCCATTCTTCTTCAGGTTTCAACACTTTTGCTCCATCTTTGTTGTCTTGGACAGGGTGCTCCCATCCATTGTTGAATGCTTTCCAGGCCCTATTGTCAAGTGATCTTAAGAATGCTACCATTCTTGGCTTCCAGTAGTCATAATTAGATCCATCTAATATAGGTGGTCTGTTTACAGATCCTACATCTCTGTCCATGTTTCCAGAATTTGCAGTCCCTAGATCTCACCCAGTTAAACAGGCAGGGTGTTTGCTCTGATGCCAATTGAAATTCTGTGATCAGGTACGTGATGTCGAATGAGATGTTTAAACACTTGAAGACTTGACTAAAACTTAAAGTGCAGGAAAATTAAACAACACAGGAAATTGTTAACCCAGTTCAGTGTATAACCACACTTACATCTGGGGGCTACCAAGCCAGGAAGGAAATCCAATATAAGTAATATTAATTCTAGACTTAAACCACTCAGTTTAATCTTTCACTTAATATCTACCCAAGGCAATTTCTACCTAAGACACAACTTAGATATGAGTACCAACTCACTCCCCCTCAATCACACAGTGATATGTTTACAAGTTTAATAAAATTGAAGTCATACTTCAAACAAAACAGCTTGATCTTACTTCACAGTTTCAATCAAGACACAAATACACTTTTGCTTAAAAGCTCATAAAGTGATACACATAAAACAACCTGCTATTAAAACACAAACACCCTATTTAGTATTCTTAATTTCCTACACTATTCTGAGAGTTTATGTTGCTTAAATAGGTGTTTGGATTTTGGGCTTTCTGTAGGTTTATCCAATCCTGATACGCATGCTGCCATCACCTTGAATTAGGGTTTGTTACTTCCTAGATTCTAGGTGATTCAGTTCTTCTGATTATGCTGAAGTCACATAACAAATCTCTCTACAGATGCGCCTTCTTCTGTTTTATCCATCCATAATTAATTCCAGATAACTTCCCTGAATTTACTCAGTTCTGTTAATCATTAATTAATTATGGTAGCAGGTTTGAGATGTCACAACATCTGGTGTGACATCCTGAAAACTGAACTTACTTCATTTACTGATACAATGTCACAACATCTGGTGTGACATCCTGTAAACTGAACTTACTTCATTAACTGATACAATGTCACAACATCTGGTGTGACATCCTGTAAACTGATCTTAATTCATTAATTGATACAATGTCATAACATCTGGTGTGACATCCTGAATTAAGTTCATTTACTTATACTCTATTTGATAATGTCACAACATCTGATTTGACATCCTGAACTAAATTCAACACTTCTTGTTGGTCAAAAATTCTGCCAATTCTAAACATCTACAAGAACTTCAACGATACCGTAAAACGAGCGGTTAGACAATACAAATCCGATTATGCGAGAGAACTCAGAGGAAGGCTGAGAAGAATATAGTTGTGTGATTAACCTAAAGGTTTCTTTAGATTCAATTGAATACGCCATTTGCTGACAGATTATCTATCGTGACCAAGATAACGGATTACAAGATCCGACGTTGTCTATAAAATCTATCTTCTATAAGGCTCTAATGACAATGACTTTTCACACATTATAATTAAATCTCCAATAGGATGAAAACCATAATTGCCATCAGCCTCCACATATACAACATCTTCAATATATTCATGCATGTAAATAGGAAACTGAAATAACATGTCTCTTAAAAAATCTCAAGACGGTTGACTTGAGGAATAAATGATCTCTTAGATGTTTGACTTTTCTGTGAGGCATTAACATACACCCAATGTTAAATATCACAATGAACATCACTCTTTGGCCCCTTTTTACTCTTATTGGCTCCTTTTTAAGGTTTAAACTTCACATGTGGATGACACATAGAATTTGTACATGGATATGTAAGTCCAAGAACCTTTTTCTTTATTGCCCTCTTACCAAGAATATGTGAGGCACTGAAATACTTCTTCAACTTTTCACATTCATCGTTTGAGTTCAGTTATGTTCCACTTCCTTCCCCAATAACTTCATACTCATCAATGTGTAATTTCCTCTAAAATATATGAATGGATTCCAATGGAATATTTTCACCTTGTACTTGAATATGTATAAGTTCACATGTACAAGGTAACTTATGTGTTGTCTTAATGAAGCTTTAATGTGCAACTTTGTGAACACCGACTCTCTTCATACGCTCAAACTTTTCCGTTATGTTATGTATACACTGTATTGAGACAAATCCATGTAATATCGAATAAAAAAGATTTTTATGTATATGTTCAATGTTCATAACACTTGTTTGAAATGATAATTTAATTGCACCTAGTTACAACTTCAACATGGTGTTGAATGCATCCTAGCTTCTTCATAAATCTCCTCTACTAGTACTCAACATGTTTTTGAGTCTCCAATGAGAAAACTCAACCCAATAAAATAATATTATAGATATATTCAATAAATAAAATATTTTCATAATAATATTAAACTCATGTAAAAAAAAGTACTAGTTTGTTATCGTGTTCCCTAAGTGAGTGACTTGGTTAATCCATGCAACAAAAAATATCTCCTTATAGGCTGACAACCATATTTGGTTAACATAATCAACAACTAAAGAGAGATCAACACATACTAGTTCAAAATATTGCAAGTGTTGCTCATACTCAAATACCCATTTGAATACACGACCTTATTCCATAGTTTCATCACATGTTATTGTCTATTAACCTCAAAAAACTCCTTGCACTTTGCACCAACATTTTTTGCAACATTGAATGTACATATAAGGTTAATGGAGGATGGTAAACAACTTTAATGGAATTCTTCGAGGAAAGTTCCTAATTAATCACCATGGCCTTGGGAAACTACTTATTGTATGTGAACGACTTCTTCGACTTCTCTAGTGTCCATGTAATAATTCCTTCCCTTTCATGTTCTAAGTAAGCAAATCCAACAGAGAATTTCAAATTAATTGACATAACACCAACAATATCAAGTAGTGGAAGTTGGTACTTATTGGTTATATAAAGTCAAAGATCAGAACCATATGAAACATATTCAACAACTTCACTAAATCAGGATGTGTCCGAAATATATCTCCCACAACATCCTACTACTCTCTATTTTTTGTCCAACATATATACTTCTCTTTATGAATTAGCCACAACAAATGTTAAATTTCCTTCAATAGACCTATAATATTAGATTTATATGTTTGTCTCGCCTTATACAATTGCCTTACACTTGTGAAATTATCAACATTTTTATCTTTCAAAGGACCCATTATGAAATTCGGCGCGATGTTGTACATTATCGTGTCATTTACAAACTATTTTTCTTAAGGTTTTATACGATCAAGTATGTCATGATCGTCGAAATCATTAATTAGAAAATGGTTGTGAATACCACATAAACCTTTTATGTTCCAACCACAATAAAATGACACTGATCTCAATTGAAAGGGGCATTCAACTCTTCTACTACATGTAACTTCTGACTTTTCTTTGTTCTTGTAATTTCCTCCCTTGTCACAACCAAGAATCATTTTGATCTTCTTGTCGACTAGCCCATTTGTTTTATTAGAGCGAATGGTAACCACATTTATATTGTGTTGTCTCCTAATACATTGGGCCCGTGATAACACTTATGTATGGGAGGGAAATATTTGTCAATTACATAAAATAAATTACCCATAGATTCCATATGTCAATTAACAAATTCAAAAGTTATGAGTAACACATACAAAGTCAATGATAAAAAATTGTGTAAAATATTCTTGAGCACCAACCACCGCAAATTCATGCACAATAATCTGTTTAACGACAAATAGAATAGTGAGTGGTCAAAAATCTAGTGTATTGGGTTCTTAAAATTTCCAATAGGTGAAAATTTCATATTATACTTTTTAGATATTTTGTATAAACGAATATCAGGTTTTTGATTGGCAATGAATATTATATTTTAAAATTTGTATGGTTCGATCGAATTTATATTTTAACTTCCGAACATTTAGTTTTCACATGATATTTTAAAAGTAATATTTTTATCTGAAAATTTTAAAATCTATAAATGTAAATTAGGAGAGAAATATTATTAATATTTAAAAATTATGGGAGGATGCAATGGTGAATAATCTAAGCTAACACTTATAATAAGAAATTTAATTACGTCTAGGTAAACTGAGGTAACAAGTTTCAAACACAATTTCAATTCACTCTTTTTTCTCACATACTGACTTTAGTATTGGAGTGCTAACCATATAGCCCCCCTCCATTCTGCTGGAAGATAAGAACCACCATCACTTCCGATCATCACTCAATTTCTAGTTCTAAGACGGGATATTGGCACCATCTATGGGAATTAACTTCTCTAATCAAGTATCATTTAAACTTTGAACTTCAAGATCTCTAATTCTTACAATTATACATGATGGGTGGATCAAAATCTACTCGATTCGCCGTTACGCGTGAAGTTGTTGTTGCTGCTCAAGCAATGATCAATCAACCACTTCTACCTCCATTCCTCATCAAAGCGTTGTGAATCCAAAATTGGTGATTCTATTGCATCCAAATCTAAGTCAAACACGCCAGGTGGATGGATTTGTCCAATTTCTTTCGATTGGACATCAAATTCCACCTCCAGTTACACCACGAAAGTACTTGTCTGGTTTCCAATTTCCGCGTGCTAACCTTCGAGTGCAAGGTGCTAACGAGTCGTTGAACAACATATACCATATTGTTTGATAATAGAACTCACATGTGTTCAAAGAAATGTTACTATCCATAATATAAATTCTCTAATACGCTCTTCGATAAGGAAATGCCGTCTTGGAGGCTATATCAAGAAGAACTCAAGTTTTCATTGTAGAGCTGACCAGAACTAAGGAAAAGGCTTCTAGATCAAAAAATTAGCATAGGAGCAGGAAGCACCAAACACCTCTCTCGATCCCTAGGAGAGATAGAGACAACCATATTTCTTCCCTAGACCAAGGATAAAACTGACCATCAAAAATTCAACCGAAGCATCCTCTATGTGCTTAGATTTTGATCAATAAGATAACAAAATCCCTGGAAAATCCTCTCATGCTAGGGGAGTATGATGGAAGGTAGATCTAGATGAACATGTGTAGCTCCTCAAAGATCTATTAAAATATATCAGCGACAACAAAGCATCTAAATAGAAGTGTTTGCCTTGACTTTGGTTGTATGATGGATGATCGAATCATTTACTGATTTCATGGAGCAGTTCTTTGTATATTCATTGCCCATAAGCAATGGTTGTTGACTGAAGTCACCCTGAGTGATATTCTCTAAGGAAAGAAGGAAATCTTACAGTCTTACGTTACTTAGTTTAAGCAAGTTACGATTGAAATGGAGGGAGTTGAAGAATGACTTAACTGCTAGATCTTCAAAAATGGCCCTCTGAAGGACCATCCATTCAGGTTTAAGATAAGAAGGAAGAGGATGAAAACCACTTGAGAGATGATAAACATGGAATAATCTTATAGGATATTGGAAGAAAAGTTGAACACATGTTTTGACAACCTTATTTCCTCTTACACCAACTCCAGTGTTTGGAAAGGAAGGAGTCCTACTAGCCGGAGGATGATTCTGATCGAGATATACAAGGATGGTACGATAAATACACTGCTCTGACTATTTCTCAAAAAAATATCTACCAGGACCATGTTAAAACAAAGTTCAGGAAGGGAGGAGTACCACCACCTTACCCCGTCAAAGAGACATATCAAATTGACAAGTCAAAATACTATCGTTTTCATAAGATTCACAATCATATAACACTCACGATTGCATCTAACTGAAGGATGGCATCGAAGGACTGATTAAAAGGGACCAACTAAGCAAAAACATGAAAGGGGAAAAAGAGACCAGGAAGAGCCGCCTAAAGGAAAATCTCTCTAGAAGATTATAGTTGTCGGGATGAGCAGCAAGAGCAAAGAGACATCAAAGGGAATCACCTATATATTGATTTCGTCACTGGAGGATCAGTAAGGGAAAATCTCCCCTCCAAGGGGACCATTTAGAGGAAAATCATTGAGATGATGTTCGTCCACAAAAAGGATGCATGTACGTTGATGAAGAGTTTGGACAAACCTATGTTGGTTTTTGAGAATTTGAGAAGGTACATAATATTCCCGGTAGGATTTTATCCTAGTGATGACAACCACCGTCCGACAGTTTGATGTATTATGGATCCTTATTGACGGTGCATCTCATGTAATAAAATGTATTTTGAATTCTTTGAAAAAATGAACCTTGAGGGAGGATTCTTACTTCCAAATGAAGGCTCTGACCTGTATGTGTTCAATAGGATAACGACATGTCCATGGGGCTACGTCGAGATAATGATATCAATAGGCAATGGATTAGACATTCGAGTTGTCAATTCACTATTCCTCGTCATCCCTTGTCGGAACATTTACATTTGTATCCTATGAAGGCCCTTTTCCATTATGTTGAACGTTGTAGCCTCATAGGTGTACCTCAAGCTCAAATATAACAACCTAAAAAAAGAGTCAGTCACAGTCAATGCTGACCTCGAGGAAGAAAAAAGTCTATCAAGCGCTCCAGGAAGATCAAGGAAAAGACACAACCATAGAGATTAACGTAGCTTCAACCATAGAGATTAACGTAGCTTCCCTCACCATCCATCTCAGCATGATGGGCATCTGTCCCTCAAAAAGTGGATAGATAAATGAAGAGCGAACAAGAAGAATAAGTGGAATCTAGCCCACATGGTTATATTTTCTCTATCGCATTTAAATTAAATGATGTGATTCTATAATTATCTTCCTAGTGTTCAGGGAAACCTGCGATTATAAATGAAATATGACTTTTTCTGAATGTTCGTTTCTTTAGAATTATGCAAAGTAACTGGGAGAATATGGTATATCTGACTATTACAATTATTACCCTACAACACAAAGCACACACAAATAAATCTAAGGGTGCTGCCAGATACACTTTGTGCATCCGGCTACAACAATCACGTCCCAACCAAAAGTCTGGGGTGCTTCAAGAGAAGCTTTGAATGCATAACTATAAAAATCACATCCCCACCTAAAAGCATTGGTGCTACCGGAGACGTTTTGCACATCTTGTTACAATAATCACTTCACCATCTAAAGTCAAGAGTGCTGCCAAAGATTCTTTAAACTTCTGGATACTACAATCACTTCCCCCACCTAAAGTCAAGGGAGTTGTCGGAGATGCTTTGTACGTTTGGCTACAACAATAAATCCCCCACGGGAAATAATGATCAACCCCTCTCTAGTAGCTAGCCACTCCAAAGGCTACGGTGGGTTGGATACACATTTACCCTTGATTGAATTTTCATCTATTAGGTAAAGGAGAAATGACCATTGGTCACAAATGGCTCAGTGACATAAAATAAATTCCGAGAGAAGACCTCGTGAGTTCTTAGAGGATCCAAAGCCTTGCACTCAGGATCATACAAATATGAATCCAGAACCTCACACTCAGAGTCACACAAATATACCTTAAATAGGTAAAAGACATTTAATTCCAAAAATTACAATATATGCATATACATTCTTCCATTACATCAATATTACACATCAAGTACATACAAAAGGAAATGCGTGTCATGGTTACTTTTGTAGAGACTGATAACTCGAATTCATATCGATTATTTAATGCGATTTCTGATTATTTAACATGTTTATTTATTGGTTTTGGACGATATTATGCGCAAATTGTGTTTGTTTTGCAGACATTCGATTAGACTCGTCATTTGGAGGCAACAATACAAAAAGGAAACATTTAAGACAAGAATCAAGGAAAAACACAAGAAAAATGACATAAAAATGCAATTGTGCATTTTTGCTGTCGAACGGTCGTCGTGATAACCAGATGGTCGTTTCATGTGCCAGACGCCCAACTTGGCAATGAGTTGGTCGTCTCATCCTCAAGACACTTGTTTCAATTACAAGACGTATGTTTCAACTAAATAATTTAATAACGCAAAAGTCGTAACAACAATCAACAGAAGTCAAATTTCATAGAGATTCTTCCGGTCACGCAGAGGATTCTTCGCACCCTAGTTCACTTAGTCCATGCAATCCGGCCTCAAGCTCAGTCGAAGTCCAAGCCTTATTTTTCTTAACAAACCCTACCACAGTATCTATAAATAGAGCTCCCTGCCATTTAAGTAAGAAAGCTTCGTTGGACATCCAATTTCTTCCGTTTTTGTTCTGCGAAGTTCACCTTTATTTTTTCAGTATTGCATCAATTTTTATTTCTTTTACCGAACCTTAGTGATAGTTTCCTCCATTAGGAAACTATCACCATTTTTATTGTTTCTAGCCACTGCATTTTCGTTTTCGTTTCAAGTTTCGAAGTTTGGTTCATCAAGGATATTGCAACCAGGTTTCTGATTTTAATGTTATTTTATTTATTTATTATCACATTTATTTACATTATGCAATTTCTCTCCTTCTACCTTTCTTCATTTAATATGTCAGCTTAAACCGTTAATCAGTATGTAATTGTATAAACCAGAACAAATTCGACAGAATTAGGCTAAAACCTTAAATTAAGCTATAATTTGGTTTCGATTTCTTGTTTTAATTAACTTTTATTACGAGAGTAAGTGAGTCTAAAAGATTAGGATTAAGACCACGGAAGTGTGAGATTCTAATCAGATAGCTAAAATCGGGCATTAGTTTTAAACATTGCAGAAGCGCTTTAAAACCAATTAGAACCTTTAGGTTTCCAAAGAGTATTTCTAACTTGAATTGACACAGCGAGAGCGCTCAATTGAACCTAGGAGTATAGTATTAGGTAAGACCATGAGAGTGTGAGTCGAGGACTTTTAAATCGAGAGTTTATACGGAGAGATAACTTAATAAACTTTAACAAGCCGACCCTCTATTGAATTCGCGAAGGCGGAATCAATTACGTACCGATAATTTATATCATTAATTTAATTTAGTTAATTCTTAACCCTTTAAAACCCAAAACATCGCTCGCCTTAGCTAAACATAGCAACACCCGACTACACTGGGTTGATTATCGAGTCTTTGTGGGATTGATATCTTTTATTACTATGCAATAGATTGTGTACTTGCAGTTAGTAATCGTTAGACTCAGGAAGTCGCGACCAGAGACACGACCTATTTTGATAATTTAATCAACCCAAATTTTCTCCCTCGAGACAACCAAAGGACAGTGAAAAGGTCCCACTTACTGCATAACATTCTCAAATGACTGCAAGATAGCCTCAACGGTTGCACTCATATAGTCGGAAAACTATTGAGTCATAAATTTTTTATAAAGGCGTATAAACTCTAATTCCCCCTAAGAAGACGACAAACTTCGCCGAGCAGAAATTAAAGCCTATTTATTCCTTGTCGTTGTCCTCACCAAATGGGTCACTTAGTCAGCTTAAGATCCAACATGATTAAGGGGAGGCAAATTATCGCTCACCCTAGTAAGAGAGTTGAAAGCCTTCTTTATTTCTTGCATGTATGTATACCGCTAAAGCTTCATATCTCGAACACTCTCCTCCTGCCATTGTTTCACAACAGGTGTCGGTCGGGCCAACAAGCGTCCCAATGGATAGGTCCGTCTAAAGCCAATGCATAATAAGCACACCTTGTACACCGAGCCAGAGTATCCAATTCTTCCTCCAAGACAGACCCTGATAGGTTGGCAAGATAAGTGTAATCCTCTTTTAAGGGAGGCGTGCGTCGGTATGCAAAGGAATGAGAACTCGACCCCATCAACAACAGACGGGCAGGAAAACCTAACACATTCGGAAGCATCGAGATCTTATTCAAATCAACTTCATCCCCGATCGGACATATCCCACACTTCAAAAGACGAAGAGTTACTACATCTTTCATATGATTTGGGCACCATCATAATAAGTGTCAAAACAAATACATCATGAACAAGCATGTTAGAAAGAAAGAAAATCAAGAGTTTTCGGAACTTACCAAATATTAATTTCCTTTCTTTCCAAAAATAGGTATCCATCAGTAATTAAACATTAATGAGGAATTACAAGCATCTATGATCGACTTCATCCGTGGGGGTACCACATCTGAAGTAACAAAACTGGATGAAACTCATAAGTTATTTCTTCTGATACAAAGCTTATATAGAAAGATCATCCTTTCTATTTACGTACACATTATTCCCCATAAGGAAGTGAATCTTAGTCCAATACTTGGGGAACAACTTAGTGCATCGACCTTCTGTTAGACGATAGCGCGGATCTAGAAGGGGGGTTGAATAGATCCTTTTTTAAAATTTATCTTTTCAAAATTAATTTGAAAGAGAATAGCGGAAGTTTCCCGGAAAATCGTCTAGTTCAAATTTGAAGTCACCGGAGATCGGATATGCGTAAAACCCAAATCGAATGAAATGATGACTAGATGAATTAATGATTTACAAATGATACACTTGAATATTCAGCACTTGATAAAACTATTCTTAATGATGATTAGAGAAGAAAACAAATACAAAATAGTGATCTTGTGTGATTGAGCTTTTTATCAAACACTTAGAGTGCACACTCTAAGGGCAATTTTGTTGTGTCAAATAGTGCAGAATTTTACTCACTCCAATCAACACTTTTGAGTGAAGCAATTTAACAAACACCTTGTTTGCACTAATTTGATACACCAGAATTTTCAAGCACACAATATCAATATGAACAAAAATAGAAAGCGAGAAATAATAAGAACACAAGGAATTTGTTGAGGCAGTTCCTTCGTCGTCCTCGCTCGAAGTACTCTGCCCCCAATTCGAAATTGAATTGGGCAATTTTATTAAATCGCAATTGTTTTACAAGAATAGAAATGAATTAACCAACAAACCAAACCAAGTTGAAAGTGCTGTCAATTCTTCTTCTTGTCCCTTGATCCAAAGTAGAATCAAGTCTTCCACGCGTGTCGAGAAAGCCTCCGATTAATTTGCTCCCTTATTGCAAGAATACACGATTCTTCAAACTTTGAGCATGGCTGAGTTTCTCCCACACTTGTGAACCCACAAAGACCTTCGCAATCCTCCATCTACCGTGATATGAGAGAATGATCCACTTGATCTTCAATCTACCTAACTCGGCTGAATCTACGACCGATCAATGTGTGCAAAACCCCCAAATCTTCAATGATCTTGGAGGATAAAACCCCTACGGATTTTTCCAAGGAAAACCCACACACTCTAAACCCAATCTGAAATTCTGATTCACGATTGAACGTTATCTTCAAAATGTACACCAATATCGAACAAAGATTATTGTGTGTAATTGTTTGATTGATGCAAGAATGAAGAAGATGAAGAGAGATATGTGTATATCTTTCACTTTCCTTGTTGACCTTCTCAAAAGAAATTCAGCATCTATTTATATTGGTTAGAGGAAATGAATCATAAGAGAGAGAAAAATAAATGAAAAAATGAGTCAGCACAGCAATGAGCCGACTCAAACCTTCAAGTGAGCCGGCTCAAACTTACAGATGAGCCGACCTAAAATAACAGAAAGGCAGCCTGTTGAGACCCGTGCAAATGATATGAGAAAAATTCTTGATGAGTCGGCTCAGAGAGATCATGAGTCGGCTCATGTACTCTCATGAGTCGACCTAAATTATGTTCCAGGCAGACTGTTCGGACCCGAGCATTTCTCATCAATTTAACTCATAATGAGTCGACTCATGAGAGATTATGAGTCGGCTCATTCACTCTCATGATTCGACCAAAATTATGTTCCAGGCAGCCTATTTGGACCCGAGCATTTCTCATCAATTTAACACTGAATGAGTTGGCTCATTGATGAATTTGAGTCGGCTCATTCAGTGTATTTTTCCAAAATTGCCAAACCTTCCTTTTCCATTGTGAACCTGTCCAGCTTTATAAACATGCCAAGTTTTTGACACATTAAAATCATGCTATGTCACACAAACTCCCCCTTTTTGATGATGGCAAAAATTTGATGAATTAGTCGCCAAAACTCCCCCTGATTGAGTGACCCAATCTCATATACATCGATCTCAGTATCATCTCCCCCTTTGACAACATCAAAAAGAAGAGAAACCATATGAGGGAATTTAAATAGCAAACCGAATGAAATGTTAATTTGAGAAGCCAAATGCGATAGAACCCGTCATTCATAAACACACAATTTTTGAAAGACAAGTAAAATGAATAATAAACAAAGATAAAAAGATTAACGCGAAATAAAAGTTCATTCAAACAAATTAAGCAAACATTACAAAAAAAACATGACAATGTCATATGATGCAACTATTCTCTCAAGGGTGTGGATAACGATCTCTATTGGAAGGATAACGGCGTTGATAGGTGATGGGCTGCGAATCATCCATGTCATTTTCGGTGAATTGAAGAAAGCTACTGTTCAGAGAGTTAAAGGTTGTATCCTGAGCAACCAAGTGTTCCTGCAAAGCAGTATACCTAGTGTCTTAAACAGACACATACTCAGCAAGGGCGTTGTCCTGCGCAGTTAAGCGCCTCTCTAACTCAGTGTATCGCTATGTCTGAGTGGTGTAGTAAGCCTGCTGTTGGATTTGCATATTTTGAAGCTTCACCATTATTCTTGATGAGTCATCTGGTTGCGATTGAGATGGAGGAGGAGATGAAGGAGTAGGTACGTCTTCATCCGGAATTTCATTTTGTTCGGGTTGATCTTCAGGATCATCCCCATCAGAATTATCTTCAAGCGGTTGATTTTGATCACCTCTTCCCACATAACGATATCGGCGTTCTTGAGAGTCCCATATGTGACCCATGAGGCTTAGGGTTTTCTGCTGAAACCAATTTGTATCCGGAACAGATATCAAAGGAACATCAAAACCAACAACCTCAGCTTTGTCGATAATCTTCTGAATAATGGAAGGATAAGCAAGAGCAACGCCTTTCTTTTCCTTCAAGGCAATCTATTGATTAATTTACAAACATACTTCTGTAGCGGTAAAATCGTGAGTGTAAGCTATTGATTAACTTAACTCGATGAACACAGAGTCGCCACCGCGCTTTTCTTTATTTCCGAAAGGAAAAAGGTAAAAGAACGAATAAAAACCTAGGATTCTAAAAGCAAAAGCTAAAAGAAATAAACAGAGATTGGGTAAGGGGATTGGTTATGAACCGGGAAGGTTTTAGGCACCCGACTCATCCGTGGTACTCCACGGGAACCCTTTGAAATACTTATCGCTTTTTGGTCTGAAATTGGTTTGCTTAAAATGATGGAAGAGATGAGGAGAAGAATATTTTTTAATGATTTTGTGTTTGATAAGGTTTTAACGCCTTATGCCTACGTACCCACAAAGTGCAATGCGAGATCAAAACCTCGTAGTTCGTGGTACAAAATTTGAAAAGAACAAATGAGTTGAATTGATTTTAAAATGTAGAGATAAGTCGTCATCCTTTAGCGAATAATTCCGCTAGAAAAGATGAATCATATCTAAACATGTAAAAAGAAAAGGTGCACAAAGGCACAAAAATAATTGAATGAGTTTTGAGTTTTTTAAAGTATATAAGAAAATGGTTTTGATATATTTACATGGATTAACTTTGATTAAGAAAATAAAGTGAAAAGATTAAAAAATCGCTTGACCTAAGTCAAGGTTTGATTATGAAAGTGTTTGAAGTTTGAAAAAACAAGAAGGTTTTTGAAATAGGAAGAAGTTTTGAAAATTAAAGAATGGGGAGGAGATGAAGAGACTAGTCCTAATGCTTGAATTAAAAGCTAAGGAAAGAATTTACCAAACCATAATAGACACAATTCTTCAAAGATCGGAATTTCCTCTTCAAAGGCTAATGAAATCACTTGAGGCCGAGGTTTCTAATCCATTCCAACTTGAGCAAGGGGAAAGTATCTTAAAGTCTAAGTCCATTCTCCAAAAGCAAAGGGATAGTAACCATTAGTCCAAAATTAGAAGTCACAAGTCTTTTAAGTGTTCAATCCTTTATTAAGTGTTTTGATATCCAAATGGACAAAATAAAAAAAAACAAGCAACAATATGAATATAAACAAATGATATATGATATAATATGACAAAATATAATAAGGAGATAAGGGAGCAAGAGATTAAAGTAAAAGGATAAGGTGCAAGGGATTAAATTTAAACAATTATATTCACATTATTATAATATTTACAATATAAGGTGGTATGATGAACTTAATCAAGCACAACCACAAAAAGAAAAATAAGATCGAGGCAACCGGATCCAAGTGGATCTTAATTCGAATCGGGACAACTTTAGGTCTATGTTAAGCAATCGCCGAGTAATTTACGAAGTAATTACCCTACAAATGAGGCCGACCACCACTAATTAAAGTGGAAAGTATTTGTGTTAATACATGTTAGAGAAACGATATAAGGATCGTTCTCCGAAAACATGCCACACTAAAAGAAAAAGGAAGGTCTAATCTTAATCGAGATTCTCGTTGAGTTTCATCGAAAAGCAACCTATCACGATCTCAAAGTATGGAGAATGATCCAAATGATCATTCATCCATAGATTTGAAATAATGAAGATTAAACTTAATCGGAAATCAACAATCCCGAATCGGAAGATTGTCATCGACCAAAATTAAATAGAGAGGATGAAGAACAATAGATCCAAAAGTAGATCCATAAGAAGAAATCAAAACATTTTTTAAATCATTTTCTAAACTCTTTCTAAAAATCTTTTTATCAAAATCTTTTTTGAAATAACTTTTTTCTAAATCTTTTTATTAAAAGAAGTATTTTAAATAATATTCTAAGAATATTATTTAAAACATTCTTTACTTAATTTTTTTTAAATCAAATTGAATAAAATAAATAAAAAAAGAAAATAAACCAGGGGGAGGGGATGAGAAACCCACGGGTAGGTGGTGAAATGGATCTGCAAAGATCCTTCAGGCCCAAACAATAATTCATTTTATATAAAATAAATTAGTATTATATAAAACAAACAAAAAAAAATCAGAAGGAACAATGAAGTGTCTTCTTCTCCGCATAAACAACCAAACAGGGCACAAAATTTCCGGACCCTCACCTTCCAAATCAAAACAAAACAAAACTCAACAATCTCTCCTTCTCAATCACGAGCTACCTCTCTTTCTCTTCCTCAAATCGCGAATTCCTCTTTCTCTCCTTCTTCTTCTTTAACTTTCGGATCTTTTCTCTCTCTCAATTCGGTTCAAGCTTTGGAGTGAAGAATGAAATTAATGGAAGGAAACTGAAGATTGAAAGGGTTTCAGATTGGGGATAGATTCGGGATTAGGGATTTTTTGAGATTAGAATTGATTGAGGGAAAATGAATTTCGGATTATGGATTTTGAGAGTTTGGGATTGATTCAGCAGGGATTCTTTGGCTCTCTAAAGCTTGTTATTTGAAGTGATGAATGGTTCTTTAAATAGATGGAGGGAGCTGAAATTGTGATGCCGTTTTGTGAAATTTGGAAGCGTTTTGGATGTGTGTGGAATGCGTGCTCGGTTGATTTCATTTTCATTGCGTTTTGCTTTACGTTGAATTGCGTTTTGCTTTGATGATTTTCGTTTTGATTGTGGCGTGAAATTTGCGTTTGTTTCATTTTGTCTTTCAGGTGGATTCCGCGTGTGGGCCTTGCGGGATGTGCGTGAGGATTGCGGCTGACTTGTGTTTTTGTTTTCGGCTGCTGCGGCTTTGGTAAGTTGCTTCAGCTGCTATTATTTGTGGCTTGAGATATTGGTCTTGGTGCAGCTGGTTTTGGTGCTTGCGGCGTGAGGGAGAAGCTGAGGTAAAGGCTGGAAATTGCGGCGTGCGCGTGAAGCTTTGTTGCACGTGAGGAGTGAAGGCAAGGGAATGAGGCTTGGAAATGCTTTTTTTGCTTTGATGGGCCTGCTGTTGTGGTACGGGATGTGGCTGGTGTGCTTGAGTACTGGCTTGCGTTGCGAAGTGGCTTCGTTGCTTGTGCAAGTGTGGGCCAGGAATTGTTAGGCTTGAGTTTGATTTTTGCTTAACTTCGGCGCGGGATACAGATTGAGGTGTGTGGGCCAGCTGAGTTTGTTTATTTTGGCTGGAATTGTGTGCGGCAGGAAAAGGCTGAGGGCATGGATTGATGTGCTAGCTGATGGAAATTTCTTTTGTTTTTGCAGCTTGGCTTGAGCTGAAGGCAAGTGCTTGTGGGGCCAGGCGTATTGGCTTGGATTGTTAACAGACTGAAGTTTGCTTTTGTTGTTGTTCAGAGTGATGCTTGGGGTTTGTTGTTCACGCATGTGGCTTAGGTGTGGCTTGGCAAGCAAATGTTGAAGTGAGGCTTTGTGATGTGAAGTTTGAGCTGGGAAAATGAAAAGCTGGTGGGCCAAAGGCCTTTTTCTTTATTATTATGAGAAACAAAAATAAAAAAGAATGGGTTATAAAAAAAACTTTATAATAGAATCTTTTGGAATTTTTGTATTATAAAATAAGAAAACAAAATTGGAATAAAAAAATGGAAATAAAAAATGAAAATAAAATTTGGAATTTGATTGATTGAAATTGACTAATTTTTTAATGGACAATAGGCTAAAAAAAATGGGATGAAAAAAAAATGGGTAATGATCGTAAATGAATAATGGATAATCGAGAAAAATGGGAAACGAAGATTATTGAATAAAATGGGTATTAGAAAATTGGGAAAAATAAGGAATGGTTTAATCGAAAAATGGATAATGGATGAAGTTTTGATTTTAAGCCCACAACCAGATCTTGATTATTTTTGCACAAGCCACTGATGAACACAGCCAAGACAGACCCAACTGGATATTTCACAACTTAAGCCAACTGTCATCTGAAAATTGTCTGATTATTTCCCTGATAAACTGAATCCATACCGAGGAAAATAAATCCTCAGATGAAATTACTGATGAACTGATGAACTGATAAACACTGAAGATTCAAACCAAACTTCGCACAAAACACTGTCACACATCCCAACTTGTTCTTTGAAACACATTGCCTGATGAATGAATTACTGGCACACACAACTTGCAGTCGACACAATCTTTTGATAGTTTGACCAGATTAGGTCAAACATCCATCCGAAATCGCATTGAGACTGAACAAAATTAACGCCCTGTCTTTGAAAACCTGCAGCACAGAGGAGAAGAAGAACACTGCAACATATTTTTGTATTTTGGTTAGTGATCAGTAAATATAAACAAATATAAAGAAATGATAAAAAAATGGTGATCCCCTGTGAAGCATAGACCCTATATCTGAGGAGAAACTCGAAGGCCAGTGCGATCTTGTTTGTATGCGAATTTGCAGATGATATGCGAAGAAACTTAGGGCAAAAATTAGGGTGTTACAGCTGCCCCTATTTAAGTTTCTTCAATCCGGAGATATGAAGATTGACATCTTCGTCTCTACAAGATGGGAGAGACTTAAATACAGAATACCCAATTTTTGTCCTAAGAGAACAATGATATGATATGCATATGATATGCAAACCCAAGATCTCTGTGGGGAAGATATGACCACCAGAGAACAGCAAAAACTTGGGGACACAGAAGAAAATCCCGCTGGGGAAACAATAGCAGACAGCAAAATAGTTACCAGGAAAATAAATCACTGGATAACAGACTCCACTTGGGAAAAGATATGATATAATCAAGAACAAGATTCAACCATGGAAAAATAAACACCCTGCCAGGAATATCAACCAAACAAATATTTGAATCCAAGAAATGGAGAAATACTGTGTTGGAAAAGAAATCATCAACTACCTAATTTACTGGGTAGGAAATATAACAGACTCGACTATCAATTTACTGGATAGGAGCAAAATACGGAGGGATAACCTCAACTACCTTTTTACTGGGTAAGAAAAACATATGGGGCTCGACTATCGTTTACTGGATAGGAGCAAAATAAAGAGGAATGACCTCAATCACCTTTTTACTGGATAAGAAATATTCTCAACTACCTGATTTACTGGGTAGGAGATATAAAAGACTCGACTATCAATTTACTGGATAGGAGTATGATCATCTACCTGATTTACTGGATAGGAACTCAATCAAATGGAAACAGCTTCTATTACCTTTTTACTGGGTAAGAAGAAAATATCGGCTACCGGATTTACTGGGTAGGAACTCAATCAAATTACCTTTTTACTGGGTAAGATAAAAATATCTGATTCTATTACCTTTTTAGTGGGTAAGAGGAAAATAATTTGACTACCGGATTTACTGGGTAGAACAAATCTAGACTACCTGATTTACTGGGTAGGAGCTTAAGCAAAGGAAAACAAACTCTATTACCTTTTTACTGGGTAAGAGACTGAAATCTCGACTCCCGAATTTACTGGGTAGGAGTACAAGTAAAAGAACTTGATCAAATCTGGTAATATCACCCACTATCGATTTACTGATAGCTTAATTCCAAAATAATATACTCAAGCTGGAGAAAGCGTTGCCCACTATCAAACAATGATAGTTTAATTTCAACGCAATATATCCACAAAAGGGGACCAAAATTCAATCCAAGAACAAATTGGAAAGAAACGGTCAAACAAGACTCATCCCGAGGAGGAAATATCTCAACTGGGGAAAATCCATCCAGATAATAAACTGGGGAGGAAACTGAATCAACATCATCCACGAGAAACAAACTCAGTGGGGAATTAGAAAGGATTAACACTTTCTGCTTAATGGTCGACACTCTAAACTTGAGAGGAACACGACACACACACTTTGTGGGGAAAATCCACACCAAAGAGCAGATAACAATGATAAACGCAAGAATGCAAGCAAACAATGCTATGCTTATGCGTATGAATATGCTTATGAATATGCTGACAAAACAGACATAAAGATAAGAAACGGGTGACATGAACAATCACAAACAACCGGTTACTCGGCTAATCCCAAGGCAACAATGTAGGGAAACATGTTGGAGATTCAACTTTGAAATCTGCAGGGGAATATCATAAGCCATTAAAGGAATAAAATCCTACTACAAGGCTCAAATCATGATAAAACAGCATCTGCTAGGGATATCATCCTGCTGAGGAAAGGTAATAATCTGTTGAGGATGAAAATCAAACTTCACGAGGAATAACTGTCATATCACTCTTGCTCCCCCTGGGGATAGAGTGTCAGACTTGCTAAAAATCAACATAGGAACCTGCTGGAAATCAACACATGCAGACCTACTGGGGATCCATATAGGGATATCAGAAGTTAACATCATAACCAAAACATAGTTACGAGGGATTTTAAATCTATACCCAACATAGGGTAAAAGAAAACCTCTAAACCGACTGCTATATCAAAACTTCGATATTCAAGGATGCAAACAAATCGAGCTGAGGAACAAGAGCTCAGCTGGGGATTCCCAATACTTCTTAATTCAAAGATAACATGCCGAGGAAAGATCACAACTCAGCTAGGGATTCTTAAGAACGTCCCTTCCAACAACTCTTCTGGGGAATACATACAATCTCCATTCATGCTTATTGTTGGGGAACAAAACATCACTAACATCAATCTGTCAAGACTATCCAGGAACTTTGCATGGACACAACCGAATCAAACCCTACTTTGGGAAAGACGAGTTACACACATCCAGACTTTACCATTCTTGGAATCACTATTGATATCCGTTCTTTGTTCATATATTAAAAGAAAAATGTTTTTAAAATCTTCAAAAATTAAAATTTATTAAATTTGTTTCAAAAATCATCATCAACAATAAATTGAAATTTTGCAAACAGAAACAATATAAAGAATTGCAAACAATTGGATAAAAGCTCAAATTCATTGATAGAATGGTAGTCAGCAAATGGCATGACTCCATGGATCATTACGAGTTTGAAAAATGGTAAATACATGGAAAAGGGCTACATTGAGATACAATGATCACTATTCTCCCTATCAACTTTGAACTCCACTGTGTCTGAAACTTCAGTCAAGGATGAGCGAATAAGAATCTTTGATGAATAATTCTTCTGAGGGATAGAATCTGAAATCCTCGGTTACTACAAGTGATTCAGTCTGTCGACGCAGTTACTTGCCATGATCCCTAACTTTTGCCTAGATTGCCCTTTCGGGTTTTCAATCTACCAGGATAATTATTTCTGTTTTTTGTCTCTAATTTTTGCCTGGACCGCCCTTTCGGGTTTTCAATCCACCGATACGCTCATTTTTGCCTAAGCCGCCCTTTCGGGTTTTCAACTTAGCGAGCTGTTCTTTTATTTTTTAGGCGAAGTATTTCTTGACTGCATCCGCATTCACAGGGCGAGTGATCTCCTCACCATCCATAGTTGCAAGAATTAATGAACCGCCAAAGAAGGCTTTCTTAACAACATATGGGCCATCATAGTTCGGAGTCCACTTGCCCCGAGAATCTTTAAGGAAAGACTGAATATTTTTGAGCACGAGGTCGCCTTCTCTGAATACACGAGGTTTGACCTTCTTGTCAAAAGCTTTCTTCATTCTTTGCTGGTACAACCGACCATGACACAAAGCTGTTATTCTCTTTTCTTCAATCAAATTCAACTGATCGAATCTACTCTGACACCATTCAGCCTCAGTCAACTTGGCTTCCATCAGAACTCTCATTGATGGGATCTCGACTTCGACGGGGAGCACTGCTTCCATACCATAAACAAGTGAGAAAGGGGTTGCCCCTGTTGAAGTGCAGACAGATGTACGATACCCATGCAAAGCAAAAGGGAGCATCTCATGCCAGTCCTTGTACGTCACAACCATCTTCTGAATGATCTTCTTGATGTTCTTGTTCGCAGCTTCAACAACCCCATTCATCTTCGGTCTATAAGGAGAGGAATTATGGTGTTGAATCTTGAAATCTTCACACAGCTCTTTCATCATCTTATTATTCAAGTTCGAACCATTATCAGTAATGATTCTATTCGGAACACCATATCTTTAGATAAGATTATTCTTGATAAACCGAACCACAACTTGCTTGGTCACATTAACATACGATGCTGCTTCAACCCACTTGGTGAAGTAGTCAATTGCCACGAGAATAAAACGATGTCCATTCGAAGCCTTGTGTTCAATCATGCCAATCATATCAATTCCCCACATAGAGAAAGGCCATGGGGAAGAAATCACATTGAGATAGGCTGGTGGCACGTGAATCTTATCAGCATACACCTGACACTTATGGCACTTTTTCACATATTTGCAACAATCAGATTCCATTGTCAACCAATAGTAACCTGCTCTCAACATCTTTTTAGCCATTACATGCCCATTGGCATGAGTGCCAAAAGATCCTTCATGAATTTCTTTCATCAACATGTCTGCTTCGTGTCTATCCACGCATCTGAGCAAGACCATGTCAAAATTTCTCTTGTAAAGCACATTTCCATTCAAGAAGAAATTGCCTGCCAATCTCCTCAAAGTCCTCTTATCTTTATCGGATGCCCCAAGCGGGTACTCCTGACTCTGGAGAAAACATTTAATATCATGATACCAAGGCTTGTCATCATGAACCTCTTCAACTGCAAACACATGAGCTGGTCTTTCAAGTCGCATCACACTAATCATGGGAACATCATTCCACTGATGCACCTTTATCATAGAAGCTATGGTCGCCAAGGCATCTGCCATCTGATTCTCATCACGAGGAATATAATGAAACTCAACTTTGGTGAAGAAAGTTGATATCTTCCTGGCATAATCTCTATAAGGGATCAAGTGGGGTTGATGAGTTACCCACGTGCCCTGAATCTGATTGATCACCAAGGTAGAATCTCCATATACATCAAGATGCTTAATCCTCAAATAAATAGCTTCTTCAAGACCCATAATGTAGGCTTCATACTCAGCTTCATTGTTGGTACAAGGGAAAGTTAATCTTGCGGCAAAAGGAATATGTGAACCATGGGGAGTAATGATCATTGCCCCAATTCCTCTTTCGCGTGCATTCACGACACCATCAAAAACTAAACCCCATCGAGATCCAAGCTCCGGCCCTTCCTCAATCAAAGGTTCATCACAATCTTTCACTTTCAAGAACATCACATCTTCATCTGGAAAATCAAACTTGATTGGTTGGTAATCATCAATCGGTTGATGTGCCAAATAGTCAGCCAAGATACTACTTTTTATAGCTTTTTGAGTTCGGTACTCGATATCATATTCTGATAATAACATTTGCCAACGAGCAATCCTCCCAGTCAAAGCAGGCTTTTCAAAGATATACTTGATTGGATCCATTTTAGAGATCAACCAAGTCGTATGATTCAGCATATACTGGCGAAGACGCTTTGCAGCCCAAGCTAAGGCACAACAGATTTTTTCAAGCATGGAATACCGAGACTCACAATCAGTGAATTTCTTACTCAAGTAGTAAATTGCATGTTCTTTTCTTCCAGTTTCATCTTGCTGACCAAGCACACAACCCATGGAATCTTCCAACACAGTCAAGTACATGATCATCGGTCTACCTTCCACCGGAGGAGACAAGATAGGAGGTTCAAGCAGATATTCTTTAATACTTTCAAACACCTTTTGACAATCATCTGTCTAGACACAACCTTTATCTTTCCGAAGCAACTTGAAAATCGGAGCACACGTGGCAGTCATGTGAGAAATAAACCTCGAGATATAATTCAATCGGCCCAAGAATCCTCTCACTTGCTTTTCGGTTCTTGGAGCAGGCATTTCCTGAATAGCTTTCACTTTATCAGGATCAACTTCAATACCTCTTTGGCTAACAATGAAACCTAACAACTTTCCAGAACGTACACCAAAGGTGCACTTGTTCGGATTCAGACGAAGCTTATACTTCCTTAGCCTTTGAAATAATTTCAGCAAATGTTCAACATGATCCTCTTCAGTCCTCGACTTGGCGATCATATCATCAACATATACTTCGATTTCTTTATGCATCATATCATGGAAAAGTGTAGTCATAGCTCTTTGGTACGTCGCACCAGCATTCTTCAATCCAAAGGGCATCACTCTGTAGCAGAATGTTCCCCATGGTGTAATAAATGTGGTCTTTTCCATGTCCTCGGGTGCCATCTTTATTTGATTATAACCGGAAAATCCGTCCATAAAAGAGAACACATCAAACTTAGCCATATTATCTACCAACATATCAATGTGTGGCAATGGAAAATCATCTTTCGGACTGGCTTTGTTCAAATCTCTGTAATCTACGCACATTCGGACTTTTCCGTCTTTCTTCGAAACAGGAACAATATTGGCCACCCATTCAGGATAAGTTGACGTCACAATAAAACTGACATCAATCTGCTTTTGAACCTCCTCTTTGATTCTTACTGCCATGTCTGGATGAGTTCTTCTGAGCTTCTGCTTTACAGGTGGACATTCAGGCTTCAACGGCAATCTATGCTCCACAATATTAGTATCAAGACCTGGCATGTCTTGATAAGACCAAGCAAATACATCAACATATTCTCTGAGAAGCTCTACAATCCTCTTCTTAACATCAGGATCAAGCAATGCTCCCACTTTGACTTCTTTCTTTTCATCATCGAAACCCAAGTTGACCATCTCTATAGACTCTCCATGAGGCTGAATAATCTTCACCTCGTGCTCAAGCAACCGAGAAATTTCATCAGGAATCTCTTCATCATCCTCTTCCTCAGCTTCAAACACAGGGAATTCAAAGTTGGGAGAGGGCATAGGATCATTGTTTTCAATGGGTTTATCATTCAATCTGCACAATGATTTTATTTTTATTTTAGAGCATGAACAAAAGTGCAAACAATATGCAGATACACAATTATTATATTTTTGGGTTTTTTATGTTACCATTTTTCAGAATAAAGCAAAAAGGAAAAACACACATATGGAAATAACAAAATAACATTTTATTGATGATGATAAAATTTGAAACAAAGCCCGACAAGCATCACTTTCACCTTGGGCAGAGTGAAAGGATTTTTGAAAGAAAATAAAAACAAATTACTTTGAAGAATGAACAATAAAAGGAACATCAACAACGATCCAGTTCTGGCAAATCTTTCCATGCGTCACGAAGTCAAGCATTTCTTTGTCTTCATCATCATCATCATCATCAATGATGGCAGCAGCGGAATGGTCGTTGATAAATCCAGCACTTCTAAATCCTTCTTGAATAGTCTTTGGATCTTTGATAACTGCACCTGGCGCAAAGCCGATACCGAAACCTTCCTTGTTGTCGACAACATCAATAATTCGCCCCCAACCATCAGACTGACCAGCTTCAATCACTCGCAGAGCATCCTTGAAAGAGGACATGGGCATGGCATTCTTCTTAGCAACATTATCCACAACAGAAAGAGCTTGAAACGACGTTCCCACCTCTTCCTCAGCATCGATATAAGAAAAAGAAGACAAATTACTCACAAGCATCGCCCTCTCACCTTCAATGATCACCAATTTACCTTCTCTCACAAACTTCAACTTCTGATGAAGAGTGGATGTTACAGCTCTAGCCTCGTGGATCCATGGTCTTCCGAGGAGATAACTATATGCGGGACGTATATCCATTACTTGAAAAGTAATCTTGAATATAAACGGTCCAATAAGAATAGGAAGATCCACCTCTCCAATCACTATCTTCTTCGACCCATCAAAAGCTTTCACTATAATCCCACTGTGCCTCATGGGAGCACCTTGAAACGCAAGCTTTGATAAAGTCGATTTTGGCATAACATTCAGAGACGAGCCGATATCCACTAGCACCTTAGATAAAGCATCTTCTTGACAATTCACCGAAATATGCAACGCCAAGTTATGATTCCTTCCTTCTTCAGGCAGATCATCATCACAGAAGCTCAAATTGTTTCATGACGTGATATTTGCCACAATACTATCGAATTGATCAACGGTCACATCATGGTCCACATAGGCTTGATCCAAAATCTTCTGCAATGACTGCCTATGAGCCTCAGAACTCATCAAAAGAGACAACACTGATATCTTCGAGGGAGTCTGCAATAACTGCTCAGAAATGTTATACTCACTCTTCTTTATCAACTTTAGCACCTCATCATCACTATTACCAGCTTGGCCCGATTGGACAACAGCATCCATAATCTGCTTACTTGCACTCGTATCTTCAACTCTTTTCGGAGGATCTGAAGCATACACTCTACCACTTCGGGTCACCTTCGTCACATCAGCAGTGCTAACCATAGACTTTGGAGTAGGAAGAGGAATCTCCCTACCATTTTCTATCATCGTAGCATTATACCGATACAGAACAGTCTTATCCGACTCATATGGCATTGGACCAGGTACATTAATCACCAATGGAGTAACAACAGTTTTGCGACTATCAAAAGAAATAACCACCCTCTCAGGAGCAACCCTTCTAGGAAGATTGAACTGGGGCATAATGACATTCACTTCATTCTCATATTCATCTCTCTTCGCTGTTACTTCGATCAGCTTATCGTCCATCATCTTCTGAATATCCCTTTTAACAATCACGCAACCACGAGGATTCACCGAGCAAATACAACATCCAACATAGTCGTGATCAATGTCGTGATATTCACTCAAGAAAGCATGCATCTCCACCAAAGATCTTCTGATATGACGGACTTCATAGATTTTGAACAAACCAGGACAACCAGCAACCATATTCACAGACGCATTACCATGCTTCGGCAACGGATTCTTCTGCACATTTGGATTAACATCATTAAAATACAGAACATTGTTCCTCATTAATTTATGTACTTCAAACTTCAACGGATAACAATTCTCAACATCGTGCCCCGGGGCACCTTGATGAAAAGCACAACGAGCCTCTGGCTTATACCACCATGGAATAGTCTCTGGAACTGGAGGTGGAGGACGAGTTTGCACAAGATTCTTTGCAATCAAAGACGGAAGCAAGTCCGCATACGGCATCGGAATAGGATCAAAACTTGGTTTAACTCGAGCTTGTTGATTACCACCTTGTTGCACAGAAGGTTGTTGATAACGGGGTTGGAACTTTGGAACTGCTGGCACCATTGGAGCCACGTTAATAATCGGTGTTACAGAAGCCACATGCTGCGAATGATGATTCCCACGATTGTGAGGTCTTCTATAACTTGCACGGGATACTGCATTAGTCTCATTTTCTTTCTTTTTCCCAAAGTTGAACCTTATAGAGCTTGAGCCATTACCATTCTCTTGACTCAACCGTCCCTCACGGACACCTTCTTCTAAACGCATCCCCATACTCACCATCTCAGTGAAGTCAGAAGGAGCGCTTGCTATCATCCTCTCATAATAAAAAGAACCCAACGTCTTCAAGAAGATCTTCGTCATTTCTTTTTCTTCCAGCGGAGGAACAATCTGGCCTGCCAGCTCTCTCCATCTCTGCGCATATTCTTTAAAAGTCTCTTTGTCCTTCTGGGACATAGCACGAAGTTGATCTCTATCAGGCGCCATATCAATGTTGTACTTGTACTGCTTCACAAAATCTTCTCCCAAATCATTAAAGGTCTTGATTTGGCTATTATCCAGACTCATATACCACCTCATGGGTGCACCAGTCAAACTGTCCTGGAAATAGTGGATCAACAACTTATCATTATCAGTCTGAGCAGACATCTTCCTTGCATACATCGTCAGATGGCTCAATGGACAAGTGTTGCCTTTGTACTTCTCAAACTCAGGCAATTTGAATTTGTAAGGAACTTTAACATTCGGGACCAGACAAAGGTCATAAGCATCTTTTCCGAACAAATCCTTGTGCTTCAAAGCTCTCATCTCCCTCTGGATCTCAACAAAGCGTCCCTGGAAGTCATCAAGTCTTTCAGCAACTCCAGCGCCTTCACTGGGCTCAGCATGGTAAATCATTTCATCATGGTGCAGAATATTGTGCACAACAGGCGGTACAGTAGTCACAACTGGAGGAAGAGTAGTCCAAACTGGTGGTGGGAGATTATTAAATGCAGCAGTCTCCGGACGATGAGGAGGACGATACCCAGCAGGAAAAAACTCCACCGGCATGCCCCAAGGTGTGCTAGCAGGTATACGATAGCGAGGAGAGATAACAGTCTCAACAGGAATGGATGCGGTAACAACCTCTGAGATGACAGTATTCTGAACAGGAGGACTAGGAGGTGGCTGATTCTGAGCAGCCATCAAATTTTCCATCATAGCAGTCACTCTTTACAAGCTTTCCCTCAAATAGGTAACCTCTTCGCGCAGCTCGCGATTCTCTTGTTGCAAAGTTTTCATCACTCTTCTCCGATTAGCTCGAGTATCAAAGCGGTGAGTCGGCTTGACAGGAACACTGAATGAAGACCAAGAAACAACAATAAGATCCCTGGAGAACACTTAAAAAGCAAGACAAATGCGAGTATGATGCATGCTATGCATATGCAAATGCAAAGATTTCAAAGGATTATAAGTTAACTTGCAATATTCATAAAGAAACATTTTTTTGAAATTTTTAAAAAAACTCATTCTCATTAATATCAAAGTGAGGATTACAAATGAAGTACAAACATCAATAATCCTAATACATAAGAGGAAAATTAAACTAAGCCTATGGAATCATATCCGAAGAAGTCCCGAATCCTGGCTGATACTTCATTCGAATCCTCTTGATCTCATTCTTGTACCGCTCTTCCATATCTTCCTTATCCTTCACTAACTTGTCGACAATGGCCTTCCAAGCACCGGAAGTAGGAGGAATAGTAGCTGGAGTACTAGAGGAAAATAAATCCTCTCTCGGTCTCTTCGTGACGCGCCGCTCAAGTAGCTCGATAAGATCATCCTTCTCCTTAAGCTGCTCCTGCATAGTAGTCCTCTCAAGTAACCATTCTTCCTTTTCTTTCTTCATCTTCTCTAACTCTTCTTGAAGAACCAACTTCTCATCAACGGGAGGAAGAAAAGCAGACAAAGGCAAGATGGGAAACATAGGCTCCTCAGGTGGATAAGGTATCTTGAGCTTGGAAGCTCTAGATCGAACCCACTGAATTTAACAATTGGAAGGAGGAAGGTGTTGTCTACCCAATTGACCTCTCTCTTTCCTATGAACAATATGCCAAGAGTGAGCAATCCTTTTCTTTATCTCTATATGATCAGCACCATTAAGAAAGAAGAAACGGGATAAGGCAAGATTATTTGGAACATCCTTCAAACAATAACCGAACTGTCGTCTAGCCAAAATGGGGTTGTAGCTAATTCCCCCACGTGTACCAAGAAGAGGTACATTAGGAAATTCTCCACAACTATCAATAAGAACTCCAATGTCATAATGAGAACTATACCATGTCATGTCCTTATGAGAAAGTGACATCAACCTTTGAGACCATCTTCGATTCTCTCTATTGTCCTTGAAAACATCCGACTTCGGTAGGTGAGAAATAAACCACCTATAAAGAAGAGGCGCACAACATACAATCTCTCTGTCACCTTTGGAGGTCCTATAGTGAAAAGCATGATACATATCTCCAAGCAAAGTAGGAATCGAGTTCTTCTTCAAGAAGATCTGAATAACATTCTCATCCACAATACCATCCAAGTTCGGAAACAAGACAATCCCGTAAATGAGCAAAGCAAGAATAGCCTCAAATGCATCCTTATGACCCAAAGTAAGTGAAGTAGAAGCCTTTCCCATCAAGAACTTAGCATTAATACCACGAACACTCCCCTTCGGAAGAAACTTCCCATTAAGATCGGATTCCTTAAGAAAAAGTGCTTTGGCGATGACCTTGATAGTAAGCTCCTTCTCTAAACCAGTGAAAAGAAACTCCTTTTCCAGAATAGGCAAACCTAACCAATGAGAATACTCCTCCAAAGTCGGCACAAGCTGATAATCCGGAAAGGTGAAACAATGGTGCAACGGGTCATAGAACTGAGCTAAAGTAGGGAAAATCCCCTCAGGCACATCAATATCCAACATATACAAAAGCTTCCCATGACATCTTCGGAACTCTTGGGTATCAACAACCAAAGCTCCTAGCTTTCTCAACTCTACAACATTAGGATTCTTGAAAGTGTACTTCTTTGTGTTCCTCCTTTCAAAAGTCATAGCCATGGACATCTGAAATTTTGCAAAAGTTCCTTATAAGTCCTTTGAAATCTTACGAACAATGCTCATGAATGTTATGATGGCATGTATGCAACAAACACAAACAAGATCACACAAGGCACACGGGCTTAGGTTCCGAGTCACGAGCATGAAGTCAAGGTAACAGAACACCAACCCAAACAAGTAAGTACTAAGGTTTTGTCTTCATTGTACCTGCAAGAAACCAAAAGGGTGCTAACAGAGGTGCCCGGAGTTAACAACCATCTTTAGAATATCATCGGTACGTTGGATTACTCCCCAACCGATAACATTCTTAAAATAGACCTCGTCCGAGTGTAGTATCGCGTGACAACCGCCTTAGATTTACACCCAGACAGTTTCCGCACTATGTTCCTAAATTGGCTTAGATGGGTTAAGGGTTCTAAGGTCCTCAGTATGATCAGCTCAAGGTCGGAAAATAATGCCACGTACGATTACTCGTCATGACATTGATAGTCCAAGAGAGCCTAACCGAGTGGAGATTATCGAATTGATATTGCTTTGGACTACTCCATCACATATCGCTTCGAATATCACCGTCCTATCATAAGTGTCACTCAGATCCGGGTTAGAATCTATCTCACACAGAGGATCACCAAAACCAAAACGGAACAAACAAATAACAAACAATTCAAACCAAAGCAATAAATAAATCAAAGTAGGCTGAATCCGCTTAAAGATTAATTCCCCAGCAGAGTCGCCACTTTTCTGTAGCGGTAAAATCGTGAGTGTAAGCTATTGATTAACTTAACTCGATGAACACAGAGTCGCCACCGCGCTTTTCTTTATTTCCGAAAGGAAAAAGGTAAAAGAACGAATAAAAACCTAGGATTCTAAAAGCAAAAGCTAAAAGAAATAAACAGAGATTGGGTAAGGGGATTGGTTATGAACCGGGAAGGTTTTAGGCACCCGACTCATCCGTGGTACTCCACGGGAACCCTTTGAAATACTTATCGCTTTTTGGTCTGAAATTGGTTTGCTTAAAATGATGGAAGAGATGAGGAGAAGAATATTTTTTAATGATTTTGTGTTTGATAAGGTTTTAACGCCTTATGCCTACGTACCCACAAAGTGCAATGCGAGATCAAAACCTCGTAGTTCGTGGTACAAAATTTGAAAAGAACAAATGAGTTGAATTGATTTTAAAATGTAGAGATAAGTCGTCATCCTTTAGCGAATATTTCCGCTAGAAAAGATGAATCATATCTAAACATGTAAAAATAAAAGGTGCACAAAGGCACAAAAACAATTGAATGAGTTTTGAGTTTTTTAAAGTATATAAGAAAATGGTTTTGATATATTTACATGGATTAACTTTGATTAAGAAAATAAAGTGAAAAGATTAAAAAATCGCTTGACCTAGGTCAAGGTTTGATTATGAAAGTGTTTGAAGTTTGAAAAAACAAGAAGGTTTTTGAAATAGGAAGAAGTTTTGAAAATTAAAGAATGGGGAGGAGATGAAGAGACTAGTCCTAATGCTTGAATTAAAAGCTAAGGAAAGAATTTACCAAACCATAATAGACACAATTCTTCAAAGATCGGAATTTCCTCTTCAAAGGCTAATGAAATCACTTGAGGCCGAGGTTTCTAATCCATTCCAACTTGAGCAAGGGGAAAGTATCTTAAAGTCTAAGTCCATTCTCCAAAAGCAAAGGGATAGTAACCATTAGTCCAAAATTAGAAGTCACAAGTCTTTTAAGTGTTCAATCCTTTATTAAGTGTTTTGATATCCAAATGGACAAAATAAAAAAAATAAGCAACAATATGAATATAAACAAATGATATATGATATAATATGACAAAATATAATAAGGAGATAAGGGAGCAAGAGATTAAAGTAAAAGGATAATGTGCAAGAGATTAAATTTAAACAATTATATTCACATTATTATAATATTTACAATATAAGGTGGTATGATGAACTTAATCAAGCACAACCACAAAAAGAAAAATAAGATCGAGGCAACCGGATCCAAGTGGATCTTAATTCGAATCGGGACAACTTTAGGTCTATGTTAAGCAATCGCCGAGTAATTTACGAAGTAATTACCCTACAAATGAGGCCGGCCACCACTAATTAAAGTGGAAAGTATTCGTGTTAATACATGTTAGAGAAACGATATAAGGATCGTTCTCCAAAAACATGCCACACTAAAAGAAAAAGGAAGGTCTAATCTTAATCGAGATTCTCGTTGAGTTTCATCGAAAAGCAACCTATCATGATCTCAAAGTATGGAGAATGATCCAAATGATCATTCATCCATAGATTTGAAATAATGAAGATTAAACTTAATTGGAAATCAACAATCCCGAATCGGAAGATTGTCATCGACCAAAATTAAAAAGAGAGGATGAAGAACAATAGATCCAAAAGTAGATCCATAAGAAGAAATGAATACATTTTTTAAATCATTTTCTAAACTCTTTCTAAAAATCTTTTTATCAAAATATTTTTTGAAATAACTTTTTTCTAAATCTTTTTATTGAAAGAAGTATTTTAAATAATATTCTAAGAATATTATTTAAAACAATCTTTACTTAATTTTTTTAAAAATCAAATTGAACAAAATAAATAAAAAAAGAAAATAAACCAGGGGGAGGGGATGAGAAACCCACTGGTAGGTGGTGAAATGGATCTGCAAAGATCCTTCAGGCCCAAACAATAATTCATTTTATATAAAATAAATTAGTATTATATAAAACAAACAAAAAAAAAATCAGAAGGAACAATGAAGTGTCTTCTTCTCCGCATAAACAACCAAACAGGGCACAAAATTTCCGGACCCTCACCTTCCAAATCAAAACAAAACGAAACTCAACAATCTCTCCTTCTCAATCACGAGCTACCTCTCTTTCTCTTCCTCAAATCGCGAATTCCTTTTTCTCTCCTTCTTCTTCTTTAACTTTCGGATCTTTTCTCTCTCTCAATTCGGTTCAAGCTTTGGAGTGAAGAATGAAATTAATGGAAGGAAACTGAAGATTGAAAGGGTTTCAGATTGGGGATAGATTCGGGATTAGGGATTTTTTGAGATTAGAATTGATTGAGGGAAAATGAATTTCGGATTAGGGATTTTGAGAGTTTGGGATTGATTCAGCAGGGATTCTTTGGCTCTCTAAAGCTTGTTATTTGAAGTGATGAATGGTTCTTTAAATAGATGGAGGGAGCTGAAATTGTGATGCCGTTTTGTGAAATTTGGAAGCGTTTTGGATGTGTGTGGAACGCGTGCTCGGTTGATTTCATTTTCATTGCGTTTTGCTTTACGTTGAATTGCGTTTTGCTTTGATGATTTTCGTTTTGATTGTGGCGTGAAATTTGCGTTTGTTTCATTTTGTCTTTCAAGTGGATTCCGCGTGTGGGCCTTGCGGGATGTGCGTGAGGATTGCGGCTGACTTGTGTTTTTGTTTTCGGCTGCTGCGGCTTTGGTAAGTTGCTTCAGCTGCTATTATTTGTGGCTTGAGATATTGGTCTTGGTGCAGCTGGTTTTGGTGCTTGCGGCGTGAGGGAGAAGCTGAGGTAAAGGCTGGAAATTGCGGCGTGCGCGTGAAGCTTTGTTGCACGTGAGGAGTGAAGGCAAGGGAATGAGGCTTGGAAATGCTTTTTTTGCTTTGCTGGGTCTGCTGTTGTGGTACGGGATGTGGCTGGTGTGCTTGAGTACTGGCTTGCGTTGCGAAGTGGCTTCGTTGCTTGTGCAAGTGTGGGCCAGGAATTGTTAGGCTTGAGTTTGCTTTTTGCTTAACTTCGGCGCGGGATACAGATTGAGGTGTGTGGGCCAGCTGAGTTTGTTTATTTTGGCTGGAATTGTGTGCGGCAGGAAAAGGCTGAGGGCATGGATTGATGTGCTAGCTGATGGAAATTTCTTTTGTTTTTGCAGCTTGGCTTGAGCTGAAGGCAAGTGCTTGTGGGGCCAGGCGTATTGGCTTGGATTGTTAACATACTGAAGTTTGCTTTTGTTGTTGTTCAGAGTGATGCTTGGGGTTTGTTGTTCACGCATGTGGCTTAGGTGTGGCTTGGAAAGCAAATGTTGAAGTGAGGCTTTGTGATGTGAAGTTTGAGCTGGGAAAATGAAAAGCTGGTGGGCCAAAGGCCTTTTTCTTTATTATTATGAGAAACAAAAATAAAAAAGAATGGGTTATAAAAAAAACTTTATAATAGAATCTTTTGGAATTTTTGTATTATAAAATAAGAAAACAAAATTGGAATAAAAAAATGGAAAGAAAAAATGAAAATAAAATTTGGAATTTGATTGATTGAAATTGACTAATTTTTTAATGGACAATAGGCTAAAAAAAATGGGATGGAAAAAAAATGGGTAATGATCGTAAATGAATAATGGATAATCGAGAAAAATTGGAAACGAAGATTATTGAATAAAATGGGTATTAGAAAATTGGGAAAAATAAGGAATGGTTTAATCGAAAAACGGATAATGGATGAAGTTTTAATTTTAAGCCCACAACCAGATCTTGATTATTTTTGCACAAGCCACTGATGAACACAGCCAACACAGACCCAACTGGATATTTCACAACTTAAGCCAACTGTCATCTGAAAATTGTCTGATTATTTCCCTGATAAACTGAATCCATACCGAGGAAAATAAATCCTCAGATGAAATTACTGATGAACTGATGAACTAATAAACACTGAAGATTCAAACCAAACTTCGCACAAAACACTGTCACACAGCCCAACTTGTTCTTTGAAACACATTGCCTGATGAATGAATTACTGGCACACACAACTTGCAGTCGACACAATCTTTTGATAGTTTGACCAGATTAGGTCAAACATCCATCCGAAATCGCATTGAGACTGAACAAACGCATCTGAACGAAATTAACGCCCTGTCTTTGAAAACCTGCAGCACAGAGAAGAAGAAGAACACTGCAACATATTTTTGTATTTTGGTTAGTGATCAGTAAATATAAACAAATATAAAGAAATGATAAAAAAAATGGTGATCCCCTGTGAAGCATAGACCCTATATCTGAGGAGAAACTCGAAGGCCAGTGCGATCTTGTTTGTATGCGAATATGCAGATGATATGCGAAGAAACTTAGGGCAAAAATTAGGGTGTTACAACTTCATGCACACATTCTTACTAAATACATACATCAAGAATGAATTAAGATAAGTGAGTAAAGAAAGATATTACCTCGAGTATATGAGAGATGAATGAAAGATGATACCTCATAATAGGATGTGAGATACAAGTGAAATTAACTCAAGGAATAATATAATCAAGACAATGATTACTAAGATCTATCAGATATATCAAGAACACCAAGTTCTCTACGGATAAAGAAGAAAGGATCGATAGCAAGTGGTTTTGTAAAAATATCGGCTAGTTGATTTACACTATCAACATGCTCAAACACCACATCACCTTTCTCTACATGATCCCTAAGAAAATGATGCCTGATTTCAATATGTTTAGTGCGTGAATGAAGAATAGGATTCTTGGTAAGATTAATTGCACTAGTATTGTCACAAAATATTGGAATTTGCTTGAGAGAGATATTGAAGTCGAGCAATTGTTGTTTTAGCCATAGAATTTGGGCACAACAATTTCCGGCTACAACATACTCTGCCTCTGTAGTTGACAAGGCAACAGAGACTTGCTTTTTGCTATGCCAACTGACAAGAGAGTTTGAAAAGAAATGAAAAGTTCCACTAGTGCCTTTCCTATCCACTTTGCAACCGGCAAAATCGGAATCGGAAAAACCTACCAAGGAACAATCACTACCCTTAGGATACCATAGACCAAACTTAGAAGTACCACAAAGATACCTAAGTATTCGTTTAACTGATTTTAAATGTGATTCCTTAGGGCAAGATTGAAACCTAGCACACATACATACACTGAACATAATATCGGGACGCGATGCAGTGAGATAAAGAAGAGAACCAATCATACCTCGATACCTTTTTATATCAACATCTTTACCTTTTTCATCACGATCAAGACTTGCCGCCGTAGGCATTGGTATATCAATAGGCTTGGAGTTTGTCATATCAAACCTCTTGAGCAACTCATTAAAATATTTAGTTTGACTTATGAAGGTTCCATCTTCAAGTTGTCTAATTTGAAGTCCGAGGAAGAAATTTAGCTCCCCCATCATACTCATCTCAAACTCACCTTGCATAGAACTTGAAAATTCTTTGACCAATTTCATATTAGTAGAGCCAAATATAATATCATCTACATATACTTGAACTAATATAGAATGTTTTCCTTCACGTTTAATAAAGAGAGTAGTATCAACTTTTCCTCTTGAAAAACCTTGATTGATTAAAAATTTGCTTAGACGCTCATACCAAGCTCTAGGAGCTTGTTTGAGACCATATAAAGCTCGTTTTAATTTGTAAACATAATTTGATTTTTCAAAAATTTCAAACCCAGGAGGTTGACACACATAAACCTCTTCATTTATATATCCGTTAAGGAATGCACTCTTAACATCCATTTGATATAGTTTAAAGTTTTGAGAACATGCAAATGCAAGCAAAAGGCGTATAGCTTCAAGGCGGGCAGCAGGAGCATAAGTTTCCTCATAGTCTATGCCTTCTTCTTGGTTATACCCTTGAGCAACAAGACGAGCCTTGTTGCGAATGATAGTGCCGTTTTCATCCAATTTGTTCCTAAAAACCCATTTGGTGCCAATTACTCGATGATTTAATGGAGGAGGAACAAGGTCCCAAACCTCATTTCTTTTAAATTGATTTAGTTCCTCTTGCATAGCTAGGAACCAATTTTCATCAAGTAATGCTTCTTTGGCATTATTAGGCTCAATTTGAGATATAAAGGCATGATAAAAACAAAAATTACTTAGCCTTGATCTAGTAATGACACCCTTTGAGATATCTCCAATGATGTTATCGATAGGATGATCTTTTGATGTCTTCCATTCCAATGGTGGATCATTTTGAGGGGAAGCTTCACCTTCATCTTTGAGACTAGACACATCCACCGGCTCCTTATACACAACATCCGGCAAGGGTTCAACACGAGAAACAACAAAGTCTTTAACAATCTCATTAGAGGAGGCACCTGCACCAATAACACTACTACCTTTTTCGACAACATTAGGATAAGCTTCAACAAAGGATACATGTACAGATTCTTCGACTATAAGCAATCTTTTATTGAAAATTCTATATGCTTTGCTTGAATTAGAGTAACCAAGTAAGATGCCTTCATCTGCATTTGAATCAAATTTTCCAAGATTCTCTTTTCCATTATTAAGCACAAAGCATTTGCAACCAAAAACATGAAGATGTGAAACATTTGGTTTTCTTCCTTTTAAAAGTTCATAGGGAGTTTTGTTTAGAATAGGTCGAATAGTGATCCTATTCAAAACATAACAAGCGGTGCTAATAGCATCGGCCCAAAAATATTTAGGAAGACCGCTATCATTAATCATAGTTCTTCCCAATTCCTCCAACACATGGTTTTTACGTTCCACAACACCATTTTGTTGTGGTGTTCTAGGAGCGGAGAAGTTACGATCAATGCCATGGTTTTCACAAAATTTTTCAAAGAGATGATTTTCAAACTCACCTCCATGGTCACTTCTAATAGTTACAATTTTTGTGCCAAGTTTGTTTTGAGATAATTTGGCAAAAGTTTCAAAGGCCGAAAAGGTATCACTTTTACTAGCTAAAAAGATAGTCCAACAAAATCGAGAGTAGTCGTCAACAATAACAAAACCATAATAGTTCCCTCCTATACTTTTGATTCTAGAGGGACCAAAAAGATCCATGTGTAGAAGTTCAAGAGGTCTAGAAGTAGAGACTAGATTTTTTGATTTAAAAGATATCTTAGTTTGCTTACCCATTTGGCATGCATCACAAAGATGATCTTTAGTGAACTTTATGTTAGGCAAGCCGACTACCAAGTTTTTGGACACAATCTTATTTAGCAAGTCAAAGTTTATATGAGCTAAACGTCTATGCCAAAGCCAAGATTCCTCACTTTTGGAAATAAGACATTTAGGGTTACTCATTGTCATAGAATTCAAATCAAGCAAATAAAAATTATTAACCCTCAAGCCTATAAACATATCCTCTTTGTTGTCATTGTGTTCAATTATGCATCCTTCTTTAGAGAAAGAGACATTATATCCCTTATCACATAATTGACTAATGCTAACAAGGTTATGTTTAAGACCCTCAACTAAAAGGACATTAGAGATAGATGTAGAAGAGGGATTACCTACACTACCTTTACCGAGTATAGCTCCTTTGTTGTTATCACCATAGGTAACAAAGCCCTTCTTCTTAGCCACAAAGTCATAGAATAGGGAAATATCACCTGTCATATGTCTTGAGCATCCACTATCAAGAAACCACCATTTCTCCATAGTCTCAAGACACTCCACCTGTATGATTTGACAAGAGATAAAGGTACCCAATTTTCATTGGGTCCTAGAGTGTGAGTGAGAATTTTGTTGCTTTTAGGCAACCATTGACAAATGCCTTTTGGGACCAAGTGTTTCCTAAAGCGACATTTGGCAATTTTATGACCTTCCCTGCAACAATAGTGACATTTCAAGAACGGTTTTGATTTGCATTGACTATTTTGATCCTTCACGACATAGGTGTATTTTCGAAATGTATTATTCATTGATTCCCTAAAGTTTTAATGATCAATAGTGAATGTCATTTTTGGTTGTGATAACTTGTTTAGTTTGGCTTGAAGAGTTTTGACTTCCTTTTGCCAAATCCAACAAGTTTCACAACCATGAAAGTTGTGCCATTCTCGTTTGTCTTCTACCATAGATTCTACCATTGATGCCTTAAGAGCATTCATAGCATTTTCACTATCCGAAACTTTTCCTTCTAAATAGGCAAAAATTCTTTTATCGGATGCAATGCGCTTGAAGGCTTCTTTAGCTTCTTGATGGAGAATATTAAACTTACTAAGCAAATCATTATAAGAGAGTTTTTCAGCATATTCGTATTTAGCGTGTTTTACCTCTTTCTTGCTTTTCTTATGAGCCATGAGGCAAAGATTTACTTTCCCTTCATCATCACTTGAGGTATCTTTGCTAGACGACTCACTATCGCTTTCCCAAGCTATATATGCTCTTCTAGCCTTGTTGCCTTTTCTTTGATATTTGTCTTTTGCCTTGTCTTTCTTTAACATAGGACAATCCGGTTTGTAATGTCCCGGTTTTCCGCAATTGTAACAAGATCCTTTGCCTTTAGTATTTTTAACATACTCTTGTTTGGAAGGATTTGAATTTCTTCGATAGTTGATGAGACGCTTATCCGAATGAGAGATCTCATTCTTTTTGAGATACCGATTGTATCTTCTTACGAATAAGCCCATATCTTCATTTGATTCGTCATCATCATCACTCGTATCACTCCCACTATCTTTATTTGTGGAGGATTTTGATGAAGAAGTTTTTAACGCAATGGACTTCTTCTTCTTCTCATGATCTTTATTTTTCTCAATCTTTTCTTTCTTCTCTTTGTCTTCATGCTCATTTAAGTTTAAGAGCTCTTGTTCATGCTCTTGTAGTTTTCCAATGAGAGTCGTCAGATCTAACGTTCTTATGTCATTGGCTTCTTTAATTGCCGTGACTTTTGGCAACCATTCCCTAGTAAGACATCTCAAAATCTTGTTAGTTGCAACATCATTAGGAGTAGTTTTACCAAGAGCATTTAATCTATTAGTCAAGTGAGAAAATGGATCTGCAAAGATCCTTCAGGCCCAAACAATAATTCATTTTATATAAAATAAATTAGTATTATATAAAACAAACAAAAAAAATCAGAAGGAACAATGAAGTGTCTTCTTCTCCGCATAAACAACCAAACAGGGCACAAAATTTCCGGACCCTCACCTTCCAAATCAAAACAAAACGAAACTCAACAATCTCTCCTTCTCAATCACGAGCTACCTCTCTTTCTCTTCCTCAAATCGCGAATTCCTCTTTCTCTCCTTCTTCTTCTTTAACTTTCGGATCTTTTCTCTCTCTCAATTCGGTTCAAGCTTTGGAGTGAAGAATGAAATTAATGGAAGGAAACTGAAGATTGAAAGGGTTTCAGATTGGGGATAGATTCGGGATTAGGGATTTTTTGAGATTAGAATTGATTGAGGGAAAATGAATTTCGGATTAGGGATTTTGAGAGTTTGGGATTGATTCAGCAGGGATTATTTGGCTCTCTAAAGCTTGTTATTTGAAGTGATGAATGGTTCTTTAAATAGATGGAGGGAGTTGAAATTGTGATGCCGTTTTGTGAAATTTGGAAGCGTTTTGGATGTGTGTGGAACGCGTGCTCGGTTGATTTCATTTTCATTGCGTTTTGCTTTATGTTGAATTGCGTTTTTCTTTGATGATTTTCGTTTTGATTGTGGCGTGAAATTTGCGTTTGTTTCATTTTGTCTTTCAGGTGGATTCTGCGTGTGGGCCTTGCGGGATGTGCGTGAGGATTGCGGCTGACTTGTGTTTTTGTTTTCGGCTGCTGCGGCTTTGGTAAGTTGCTTCAGTTGCTATTATTTGTGGCTTGAGATATTGGTCTTGGTGCAGCTGGTTTTGGTGCTTGCGGCGTGAGGGAGAAGCTGAGGTAAAGGCTGGAAATTGCGGCGTGCGCGTGAAGCTTTGTTGCACGTGAGGAGTGAAGGCAAGGGAATGAGGCTTGGAAATGCTTTTTTTGCTTTGCTGGGCCTGCTGTTGTGGTACGGGATGTGGCTGGTGTGCTTGAGTACTGGCTTGCGCGAAGTGGCTTCGTTGCTTGTGCAAGTGTGGGCCAGGAATTGTTAGGCTTGAGTTTGCTTTTTGCTTAACTTCGGCGCGGGATACAGATTGAGGTGTGTGGGCCAGCTGAGTTTGTTTATTTTGGCTGGAATTGTGTGCGGCAGGAAAAGGCTGAGGGCATGGATTGATGTGCTAGCTGATGGAAATTTCTTTTGTTTTTGCAGCTTGGCTTGAGCTGAAGGCAAGTGCTTGTGGGGCCAGGCGTATTGGCTTGGATTGTTAACAGACTGAAGTTTGCTTTTGTTGTTGTTCAGAGTGATGCTTGGGGTTTGTTGTTCACGCATGTGGCTTAGGTGTGGCTTGGAAAGCAAATGTTGAAGTGAGGCTTTGTGATGTGAAGTTTGAGCTGGGAAAATGAAAAGCTGGTGGGCCAAAGGCCTTTTTCTTTATTATTATGAGAAACAAAAATAAAAAAGAATGGGTTATAAAAAAAACTTTATAATAGAATCTTTTGGAATTTTTGTATTATAAAATAAGAAAACAAAATTGGAATAAAAAAATGGAAAGAAAAAATGAAAATAAAATTTGGAATTTGATTGATTGAAATTGACTAATTTTTTAATGGACAATAGGCTAAAAAAAATGGGATGGAAAAAAAATGGGTAATGATCGTAAATGAATAATGGATAATCGAGAAAAATGGGAAACGAAGATTATTGAATAAAATGGGTATTAGAAAATTGGGAAAAATAAGGAATGGTTTAATCGAAAAACGGATAATGGATGAAGTTTTAATTTTAAGCCCACAACCAGATCTTGATTATTTTTGCACAAGCCACTGATGAACACAACCAACACAGACCCAACTGGATATTTCACAACTTAAGCCAACTGTCATCTGAAAATTGTCTGATTATTTCCCTGATAAACTGAATCCATACCGAGGAAAATAAATCCTCAGATGAAATTACTGATGAACTGATGAACTGATAAACACTGAAGATTCAAACCAAACTTCACACAAAACACTGTCACACAGCCCAACTTGTTCTTTGAAACACATTGCCTGATGAATGAATTACTGGCACACACAACTTGCAGTCGACACAATCTTTTGATAGTTTGACCAGATTAGGTCAAACATCCATCCGAAATCGCATTGAGACTGAACAAACGCATCTGAACGAAATTAATGCCCTGTCTTTGAAAACCTGCAGCACAGAGAAGAAGAAGAACACTGCAACATATTTTTGTATTTTGGTTAGTGATCAGTAAATATAAACAAATATAAAGAAATGATAAAAAAAATGGTGATCCCCTGTGAAGCATAGACCCTATATCTGAGGAGAAAATCGAAGGCCAGTGCGATCTTGTTTGTATGCGAATATGCAGATGATATGCGAAGAAACTTAGGGCAAAAATTAGGGTGTTACAGCTGCCCCTATTTAAGTTTCTTCAATCCGGAGATATGAAGATTGACATCTTCGTCTCTACAAGATGGGAGAGACTTAAATACAGAATACCCAATTTTTGTCCTAAGAGAACAATGATATGATATGCATATGATATGCAAACCCAAGATCTCTGTGGGGAAGATATGACCACCAGAGAACAGCAAAAACTTGGGGACACAGAAGAAAATCCCGCTGGGGAAACAACAGCAGACAGCAAAATAGTTACCAGGAAAATAAATCACTGGATAACAGACTCCACTTGGGAAAAGATATGATATAATCAAGAACAAGATTCAACCAGGGAAAAATAAACACCCTGCCAGGAATATCAACCAAACAAATATTTGAATCCAAGAAATGGAGAAATACTGTGTTGGAAAAGAAATCATCAACTACCTAATTTACTGGGTAGGAAATATAACAGACTCGACTATCAATTTACTGGATAGGAGCAAAATACGGAGGGATAACCTCAACTACCTTTTTACTGGGTAAGAAAAACATATGGGGCTCGACTATCGTTTACTGGATAGGAGCAAAATAAAGAGGAATGACCTCAATCACCTTTTTACTGGATAAGAAATATTCTCAACTACCTGATTTACTGGGTAGGAGATATAAAAGACTCGACTATCAATTTACTGGATAGGAGTATGATCATCTACCTGATTTACTGGGTAGGAACTCAATCAAATGGAAACAGCTTCTATTACCTTTTTACTGGGTAAGAAGAAAATATCAGCTACCGGATTTACTGGGTAGGAACTCAATCAAATTACCTTTTTACTGGGTAAGATAAAAATATCTGATTCTATTACCTTTTTAGTGGGTAAGAGGAAAATAATTTGACTACCGGATTTACTGGGTAGAACAAATCTAGACTACCTGATTTACTGGGTAGGAGCTTAAGCAAAGGAAAACAAACTCTATTACCTTTTTACTGGGTAAGAGACTGAAATCTCGACTCCCGAATTTACTGGGTAGGAGTACAAGTAAAAGAACTTGATCAAATCTGGTAATATCACCCACTATCGATTTACTGATAGCTTAATTCCAAAATAATATACTCAAGCTGGAGAAAGCGTTGCCCACTATCAAACAATGATAGTTTAATTTCAACGCAATATATCCACAAAAGGGGACCAAAATTCAATCCAAGAACAAATTGGAAAGAAACGGTCAAACAAGACTCATCCCGAGGAGGAAATATCTCAACTGGGGAAAATCCATCCAGATAATAAACTGGGGAGGAAACTGAATCAACATCATCCACGAGAAACAAACTCAGTGGGGAATTAGAAAGGATTAACACTTTCTGCTTAATGGTCGACACTCTAAACTTGAGAGGAACACGACACACACACTTTGTGGGGAAAATCCACACCAAAGAGCAGATAACAATGATAAACGCAAGAATGCAAGCAAACAATGCTATGCTTATGCGTATGAATATGCTTATGAATATGCTGACAAAACAAACATAAAGATAAGAAACGGGTGACATGAACAATCACAAACAACCGGTTACTCGGCTAATCCCAAGGCAACAATGTAGGGAAACATGTTGGAGATTCAACTTTGAAATCTGCAGGGGAATATCATAAGCCATTAAAGGAATAAAATCCTACTACAAGGCTCAAATCATGATAAAACAGCATCTGCTAGGGATATCATCCTGCTGAGGAAAGGTAATAATCTGTTGAGGATGAAAATCAAACTTCACGAGGAATAACTGTCATATCACTCTTGCTCCCCCTGGGGATAGAGTGCCAGACTTGCTAAAAATCAACATAGGAACCTGCTGGAAATCAACACATGCAGACCTACTGGGGATCCATATAGGGATATCAGAAGTTAACATCATAACCAAAACATAGTTACGAGGGATTTTAAATCTATACCCAACATAGGGTAAAAGAAAACCTCTAAACCGACTGCTATATCAAAACTTCGATATTCAAGGATGCAAACAAATCGAGCTGAGGAACAAGAGCTCAGCTGGGGATTCCCAATACTTCTTAATTCAAAGATAACATGCTGAGGAAAGATCACAACTCAGCTAGGGATTCTTAAGAACGTCCCTTCCAACAACTCTTCTGGGGAATACATACAATCTCCATTCATGCTTATTGTTGGGGAACAAAACATCACTAACATCAATCTGTCAAGACTATCCAGGAACTTTGCATGGACACAACCGAATCAAACCCTGCTTTGGGAAAGACGAGTTACACACATCCAGACTTTACCATTCTTGGAATCACTATTGATATCCGTTCTTTGTTCATATATCAAAAGAAAAATGTTTTTAAAATCTTCAAAAATTAAAATTTATTAAATTTGTTTCAAAAATCATCATCAACAATAAATTGAAATTTTGCAAACAGAAACAATATAAAGAATTGCAAACAATTGGATAAAAGCTCAAATTCATTGATAGAATGGTAGTCAGCAAATGGCATGACTCCATGGATCATTACGAGTTTGAAAAATGGTAAATACATGGAAAAGGGCTACATTGAGATACAATGATCACTATTCTCCCTATCAACTTTGAACTCCATTGTGTCTGAAACTTCAGTCAAGGATGAGCGAATAAGAATCTTTGATGAATAATTCTTCTGAGGGATAGAATCTGAAATCCTCGGTTACTACAAGTGATTCAGTCTGTCGACGCAGTTACTTGCCATGATCCCTAACTTTTGCCTAGATTGCCCTTTCGGGTTTTCAATCTACCAGGATAATTATTTCTGTTTTTTGTCTCTAATTTTTGCCTGGACCACCCTTTCGGGTTTTCAATCCACCGAGACGCTCATTTTTGCCTAAGCCGCCCTTTCGGGTTTTCAACTTAGCGAGCTGTTCTTTTATTTTTTAGGCGAAGTATTTCTTGACTGCATCCGCATTCACAGGGCGAGTGATCTCCTCACCATCCATAGTTGCAAGAATTAATGAACCGCCAAAGAAGGCTTTCTTAACAACATATGGGCCATCATAGTTCGGAGTCCACTTGCCCCGAGAATCTTTAAGGAAAGACTGAATCTTTTTGAGCACGAGGTCGCCTTCTCTGAATACACGAGGTTTGACCTTCTTGTCAAAAGCTTTCTTCATTCTTTGTTGGTACAACCGACCATGACACAAAGCTGTTATTCTCTTTTCTTCAATCAAATTCAACTGATCGAATCTACTCTGACACCATTCAGCCTCAGTCAACTTGGCTTCCATCAGAACTCTCATTGATGGGATCTCGACTTCGACGGGGAGCACTGCTTCCATACCATAAACAAGTGAGAAAGGGGTTGCCCCTGTTGAAGTGCGGACAGATGTACGATACCCATGCAAAGCAAAAGGGAGCATCTCATGCCAGTCCTTGTACGTCACAACCATCTTCTGAATGATCTTCTTGATGTTCTTGTTCGCAGCTTCAACAACCCCATTCATCTTCGGTCTATAAGGAGAGGAATTATGGTGTTGAATCTTGAAATCTTCACACAGCTCTTTCATCATCTTATTATTCAAGTTCGAACCATTATCAGTAATGATTCTATTCGGAACACCATATCTGCAGATAAGATTATTCTTGATAAACCGAACCACAACTTGCTTGGTCACATTAACATACGATGCTGCTTCAACCCACTTGGTGAAGTAGTCAATTGCCACGAGAATAAAACGATGTCCATTCGAAGCCTTGGGTTCAATCATGCCAATCATATCAATTCCCCACATAGAGAAAGGCCATGGGGAAGAAATCACATTGAGATAGGCTGGTGGCACGTGAATCTTATCAGCATACACCTGACACTTATGGCACTTTTTCACATATTTGCAACAATCAGATTCCATTGTCAACCAATAGTAACCTGCTCTCAACATCTTTTTAGCCATTACATGCCCATTGGCATGAGTGCCAAAAGATCCTTCATGAATTTCTTTCATCAACATGTCTGCTTCGTGTCTATCCACGCATCTGAGCAAGACCATGTCAAAATTTCTCTTGTAAAGCACATTTCCATTCAAGAAGAAATTGCCTGCCAATCTCCTCAAAGTCCTCTTATCTTTATCGGATGCCCCAAGCGGGTACTCCTGACTCTGGAGAAAACATTTAATATCATGATACCAAGGCTTGTCATCGTGAACCTCTTCAACTACAAACACATGAGCTGGTCTTTCAAGTCGCATCACACTGATCATGGGAACATCATTCCACTGATGCACCTTTATCATAGAAGCTATGGTCGCCAAGGCATCTGCCATCTGATTCTCATCACGAGGAATATAATGAAACTCAACTTTGGTGAAGAAAGTTGATATCTTCCTGGCATAATCTCTATAAGGGATCAAATGGGGTTGATGAGTTACCCACGTGCCCTGAATCTGATTGATCACCAAGGCAGAATCTCCATATACATCAAGATGCTTAATCCTCAAATAAATAGCTTCTTCAAGACCCATAATGCAGGCTTCATACTCAGCTTCATTGTTGGTACAAGGGAAAGTTAATCTTGCGGCAAAAGGAATATGTGAACCATGGGGAGTAATGATCATTGCCCCAATTCCTCTTTCGCGTGCATTCACGGCACCATAAAAAACTAAACCCCATCGAGATCCAAGCTCCGGCCCTTCCTCAATCAAAGGTTCATCACAATCTTTCACTTTCAAGAACATCACATCTTCATCTGGAAAATCAAACTTGATTGGTTGGTAATCATCAATCGGTTGATGTGCCAAATAGTCAGCCAAGATACTACTTTTTATAGCTTTTTGAGTTCGGTACTCGATATCATATTCTGATAATAACATTTGCCAACGAGCAATCCTCCCAGTCAAAGCAGGCTTTTCAAAGATATACTTGATTGGATCCATTTTAGAGATCAACCAAGTCGTATGATTCAGCATATACTGGCGAAGACGCTTTGCAGCCCAAGCTAAGGCACAACAGATTTTTTCAAGCATGGAATACCGAGACTCACAATCAGTGAATTTCTTACTCAAGTAGTAAATTGCATGTTCTTTTCTTCCAGTTTCATCTTGCTGACCAAGCACACAACCCATGGAATCTTCCAACACAGTCAAGTACATGATCATCGGTCTACCTTCCACCGGAGGAGACAAGATAGGAGGTTCAAGCAGATATTCTTTAATACTTTCAAACACCTTTTGACAATCATCTGTCCAGACACAACCTTTATCTTTCCGAAGCAACTTGAAAATCGGAGCACACGTGGCAGTCATGTGAGAAATAAACCTCGAGATATAATTCAATCGGCCCAAGAATCCTCTCACTTGCTTTTCGGTTCTTGGAGCAGGCATTTCCTGAATAGCTTTCACTTTATCAGGATCAACTTCAATACCTCTTTGGCTAACAATGAAACCTAGCAACTTTCCAGAACGTACACCAAAGGTGCACTTGTTCGGATTCAGACGAAGCTTATACTTCCTTAGCCTTTGAAATAATTTCAGCAAATGTTCAACATGATCCTCTTCAGTCCTCGACTTGGCGATCATATCATCAACATATACTTCGATTTCTTTATGCATCATATCATGGAAAAGTGTAGTCATAGCTCTTTGGTACGTCGCACCAGCATTCTTCAATCCAAAGGGCATCACTCTGTAGCAGAATGTTCCCCATGGTGTAATAAATGTGGTCTTTTCCATGTCCTCGGGTGCCATCTTTATTTGATTATAACCGGAAAATCCGTCCATAAAAGAGAACACATCAAACTTAGCCATATTATCTACCAACATATCAATGTGTGGCAATGGAAAATCATCTTTCGGACTGGCTTTGTTCAAATCTCTGTAATCTACGCACATTCGGACTTTTCCGTCTTTCTTCGGAACAGGAACAATATTGGCCACCCATTCAGGATAAGTTGACGTCACAAGAAAACCGACATCAATATGCTTTTGAACCTCCTCTTTGATTCTTACTGCCATGTCTGGATGAGTTCTTCTGAGCTTCTGCTTTACAGGTGGACATTCAGGCTTCAACGGCAATCTATGCTCCACAATATTAGTATCAAGACCTGGCATGTCTTGATAAGACCAAGAAAATACATCAACATATTCTCTGAGAAGCTCTACAATCCTCTTCTTAACATCAGGATCAAGCATTGCTCCCACTTTGACTTCTTTCTTTTCATCATCGAAACCCAAGTTGACCATCTCTATAGACTCTCCATGAGGCTGAATAATCTTCTCCTCGTGCTCAAGCAACCGAGAAATTTCATCAGGAATCTCTTCATCATCCTCTTCCTCAGCTTCAAACATAGGGAATTCAAAGTTGGGAGAGGGCATAGGATCATTGTTTTCAATGGGTTTATCATTCAATCTGCACAATGATTTTATTTTTATTTTAGAGCATGAACAAAAGTGCAAACAATATGCAGATACACAATTATTATATTTTTGGGTTTTTTATGTTACCATTTTTCAGAATAAAGCAAAAAGGAAAAACACACATATGGAAATAACAAAATAACATTTTATTGATGATGATAAAATTTGAAACAAAGCCCGACAAGCATCACTTTCACCTTGGGCAGAGTGAAAGGATTTTTGAAAGAAAATAAAAACAAATTACTTTGAAGAATGAACAATAAAAGGAACATCAACAGCGATCCAGTTCTGGAAAATCTTTCCATGCGTCACGAAGTCAAGCATTTCTTCGTCTTCATCATCATCATCAATGATGGCAGCAGCGGAATGGTCGTTGATAAATCCAGCACTTCTAAAGCCTTCTTGAATAGTCTTTGGATCTTTGATAACTGCACCTGGCGCAAAGCCGATACCGAAACCTTCCTTGTTGTCGACAGCATCAATAATTCGCCCCCAACCATCAGACTGACCAACTTCAATCACTCGCAGAGCATCCTTGAAAGAGGACATGGGCATGGCATTCTTCTTAGCAATATTATCCACAACAGAAAGAGCTTGAAACGACGTTCCCACCTCTTCCTCGGCATCGATATAAGAAAAAGAAGACAAATTACTCACAAGCATCGCCCTCTCACCTTCAATGGTCACCAATTTACCTTCTCTCACAAACTTCAACTTCTGATGAAGAGTAGATGTTACAGCTCCAGCCTCGTGGATCCATGGTCTTCCGAGGAGACAACTATATGCGGGACGTATATCCATTACTTGAAAAGTAATCTTGAATATAAACGGTCCAATAAGAATAGGAAGATCCACCTCTCCAATCACTGTCTTCTTCGACCCATCAAAAGCTTTCACTATAATCCCACTGTGCCTCATGGGAGCACCTTGAAACGCAAGCTTTGATAAATTCGATTTTGGCATAACATTCAGAGACGAGCCGATATCCACTAGCACCTTAGATAAAGCATCTTCTTGACAATTCACCGAAATATGCAACGCCAAGTTATGATTCCTTCCTTCTTCAGGCAGATCATCATCACAGAAGCTCAAATTGTTGCATGACGTGATATTTGCCACAATACTATCGAATTGATCAACGGTCACATCATGGTTCACATAGGCTTGATCCAGAATCTTCTACAATGACTGCCTATGAGCCTCAGAACTCATCAAAAGAGACAACACTGATATCTTCGAGGGAGTCTGCAATAACTGCTCAGAAATGTTATACTCACTCTTCTTTATCAACTTTAGCACCTCATCATCACTATTACCAGCTTGGCCCGATTGGACAACAGCATCCATAATCTGCTTACTTGCACTCGTATCTTCAACTCTTTTCGGAGGATCTGAAGCATACACTCTACCACTTCGGGTCACCTTCGTCACATCAGCAGTGCTAACCACAGACTTTGGAGTAGGAAGAGGAATCTCCCTACCATTTTCTATCATCGTAGCATTATACCGATACGGAACAGCCTTATCCGACTCATATGGCATTGGACCAGGTACATTAATCACCAATGGAGTAACAACAGTTTTGCGACTATCAAAAGAAATAACCACCCTCTCAGGAGCAACCCTTCCAGGAAGATTGAACTGGGGCATAATGACATTCACTTCATTCTCATATTCATCTCTCTTCGCTGTTACTTCGATCAGCTTATCGTCCATCATCTTCTGAATATCCTTTTTAACAATCACGCAACCACGAGGATTCACCGAGCAAATACAACATCCAACATAGTCGTGATCAATGTCGTGATATTCACTCAAGAAAGCATGCATCTCCACCAAAGATCTTCTGATATGACGGACTTCATAGATTTTGAACAAACCAGGACAACCAGCAACCATATTCACAGACGCATTACCATGCTTCGGCAACGGATTCTTCTGCACATTTGGATTAACATCATTAAAATACAGAACATTGTTCCTCATTAATTTATGTACTTCAAACTTCAACGGATAACAATTCTCAACATCGTGCCCCGGGGCACCTTGATGAAAAGCACAACGAGCCTCTGGCTTATACCACCATGGAATAGTCTCTGGAACTGGAGGTGGAGGACGAGTTTGCACAAGATTCTTTGCAATCAAAGACGGAAGCAAGTCCGCATACGACATCGGAATAGGATCAAAACTTGGTTTAACTCGAGCTTGTTGATTACCACCTTGTTGCACAGAAGGTTGTTGATAACGGGGTTGGAACTTTGGAACTGCTGGCACCATTGGAGCCACGTTAATCATCGGTGTTACAGAAGCCACATGCTGCGAATGATGATTCCCACGATTGTGAGGTCTTCTATAACTTGCACGGGATACTGCATTAGTCTCATTTTCTTTCTTTTTCCCAAAGTTGAACCTTCTAGAGCTTGAGCCATTACCATTCTCTTGACTCAACCGTCCCTCACGGACACCTTCTTCTAAATGCATCCCCATACTCACCATCTCAGTGAAGTCAGAAGGAGCGCTTGCTATCATCCTCTCATAATAAAAAGAACCCAACGTCTTCAAGAAGATCTTCGTCATTTCTTTTTCTTCCAGCGGAGGAACAATCTGGGCTGCCAGCTCTCTCCATCTCTGCGCATATTCTTTAAAAGTCTCTTTGTCCTTCTGGGACATAACACGAAGTTGATCTCTATTAGGCGCCATATCAATGTTGTACTTGTACTGCTTCACAAAATCTTCTCCCAAATCATTAAAGGTATTGATTTGGCTATTATCCAGACTCATATACCACCTCATGGGTGCACCAGTCAAACTGTCCTGGAAATAGTGGATCAACAACTTATCATTATCAGTCTGAGCAGACATCTTCCTTGCATACATCGTCAGATGGCTCAATGGACAAATGTTGCCTTTGTACTTCTCAAACTCAGGCAATTTGAATTTGTAAGGAACTTTAACATTCGGGACCAGACAAAGGTCATAAGCATCTTTTCCGAACAAATCCTTGTGCTTCAAAGCTCTCATCTCCCTCTGGATCTCAACAAAGCGTCCCTGGAAGTCATCAAGTCTTTCAGCAACTCCAGCGCCTTCACTGGGCTCAGCATGGTAAATCATTTCATCATGGTGCAGAATATTGTGCACAACAGGCGGTACAGTAGTCACAACTGGAGGAAGAGTAGTCCAAACTGGTGGTGGGAGATTATTAAATGCAGCAGTCTCCGGACGATGAGGAGGACAATACCCAGCAGGAAAAAACTCCACCGGCATGCCCCAAGGTGTGCTAGCAGGTATACGATAGCGAGGAGAGATAACAGTCTCAACAGGAATGGATGCGGTAACAACCTCTGAGATGACAGTATTCTGAACAGGAGGACTAGGAGGTGGCTGATTCTGAGCAGCTGTTGCACCCCAAAATTTGCCCTCACAATACAAGACTTTGTGCTTCTTGAAGGTTCACAAGGTTCACAAGTTTCGCAATGCTTATATAACCTTTCATGAGGTTCATGAAGTCTACAAGTTACTTCTTGAAGGTTCACAAGGTTCACAAGCTTCTCAACATTTACAAGACCTTTCATGAAGTTCATGAAGTCCATAGGTTGCTTCTTGAAGGTTCACAAGGTTCACAAGTTTCACAATGATTACAAAGCTTCCCTGAGGATCATGAGGTCTACAAAGCCACTTCATGAGGGTAAAAAGGTTCACAAGCTCCACAATACCTCCCATGAGGTTCACAAGACAGTTTATGAAGATTCACAAGGTTCACAAAGTTCACAATTGGTCAAAGAAGTTGACAATTCCCTCAGACAATGCACCTCCTAAGCAGTGCATCCGAAACTAGGGTTTTGACTTTAATCAGGCTAAATGGACTTCCAATAACTCAAGTAAGTTTCATAACATCTTATATGTGTGTAAGAACCCCTATGACAAGTTTCAAGACTTCTCTCAAAGGTTTGCTCAGTCAGATGATCAGATAAGTCAAAATCAGTCAATGCAGTTAAAAAGTCAAACTGAGGTCAACTGTGGTCAAACCAAAGTCAAACTTCATGATTTTTTGCCAACATCAAGTATATGAAGTAAAATTCATCATTTGATCAAGGGTTGATCATGATTCATCAAGGAGATTCCAGATCATCAATAATCAGGAGTTTCTAAATTAGGGTTTCCTTAGTAAAAGTCAACTGAACTTTGACCAGGCATAACTTTCACATACTTCATCACCAAGTCTCCATCCAAAGCTCATTTTGAAGGAAATTGAATTCTCTACAACTTTGATGTTGAAAGTTAAGCCCAAAAATGCTTCATTTGAAAGATATGATCTAAGACATTATAGGTCATTTCAAAAGTCAACAAAAAGTCAACAACTTCAAAAGGGCATAACTTGAGATTGGTAAATGATATGGACCTGAAACCAATGGGGTTGTTTAGAGGACTCTTCAAGCTTTCCAAAAAGTCCAAGAACACCCTCATACCTTTAAAATTGAGGGAGATGTGCCCTTGCAAAGTTGGGAAATTTTGTGATGGTTTATATTGAAAATGGAGGCTTAAAAGTAATTCTTTCCAAATGGGCTGCCCAAAGTGTGACCCAATTCATTTCATAATGGCTTGCACGAAATTAATTTAAATTATTCATAATTTTATTTATTTTATTTTTATTTATTATGATTTTTATATTAAAAAGTCATTTTAAATTCTAATAAAATATAAAATCATGAGAATAAATTTTAATTTTATTTCTAGAAAGTCTTAAATCATATTTAAGTGTGATTGATACAAAAATTATGAAAAATCTCCAAAGATAGCAAGTCTTCATGATCAAATATTTGAATTTTACAACACCATCTTTTTCAATCTTTTTTGGATCAAATATCCACATAACCAATGAGTTTTTCTGACCTAATTCACTCATGTATATATGCATAACACAAACCCTAGCCTCATTCACGAAATCAAGCAGCCAAAGGATAAGTTTGCACTTTCAAAATTTCACCAATTTTCTTAAATTCGGATTCCTCTAAATTGTAGTTTTTCAGGTGAATGGAGCATGCCAATCTCTTCCTTGTACATCACTGAGCATATATCAATAACCATATGCATCTAAAAGTTCAAGAATTGGTCAAACCGAATCAAAGTTCATGGACATTCATATTTTTTTCGTTTTTGCATATTGGTGTAAAATAAATTGGATTTGATTGTTGTTTCTTGTTTATTATGAGCTAATGATCGTGTCTGGTTGTTTTAATTTGAGTTTTGGTACAGAATCAAGGATATGCCATGGTTAGGGTTTAGAGGTCGAAAATGGGGACCTTTGATTTACTGAGTTTAAATGAGTTTTGAGAACATAGGAGTGTTCTATGAATCTCCAGGATCACAAAACTACAATTAATTTTATGAATCAGTGCTGTTTGGTATGAATTTGATTTTCGCAGGTTTGACACCATGAAGAACTCGAAGCTAAATTCGCAGGAAAAAAGGAAGCTAAATTCGCAGGAAATAGGTTGAAGAAGAAGAAGTTCGCGCGCTGCTGGATATTCAAAAATTGATTATAATATTTTATTAACTTGTTTCCATTCTTAATCACACAAACGCTTGTGGTCCAGTGGCCAGGCATACGCGCGTTTAAGGAGATGGCGTAGGATCGAATCCTGCCCTCAGCAAGGTTTTGACATTTTTTTCATTTAAACTTGTTTCTTAATATATTATGGTTTGTGTTTGTGTTGTAACCAGGTGGGCTCTTCCAGCCGGGTGGTAATGTGTGCGTGTATATGGCTATGAGGTCCTGGGTTCAAACCATGAATCAGGCCTTTTTATTTCTTTATTTTCCTGGATTTTGCAAGCAAGTAACAAAAGGAACTCTTCCTCCTCACTTATTACCAGCGCGTGCCTGGCCTGGTGGTTGTTGTGCTTCCTGGAAATCAAGCTGGCCTGGGTTCAAACCCCAGCCAGGTAAGTTTCCACATTTTTTCTCTTTTATTTGTTTTAAATGTTATAATATTAAAAATTAAATATATTGTGTATGTTTCTCAATAATAAATAAATAATAATAAAATATGTCTGCTTTCTTTAATTTCAAAAATATTTTCACAAATTTTGTTTCTATATTTTATGTTTAATTTATAATGTGTATACATAAATTAGAATATTTTTGTATATAGCTAAATCCTATTTTTTTATAAACCCTAAATATTTTTCTAATAGAACCCTAATCTTGTAAAAAATCATAAAATAATTTTCTCATTTAAATTTTGTAAAAACCTAATTTTATTTTCATTTTTTTTTTATTATCTAAATATAATTATAATGTATAGTTATTTATTTATTTAAATGTGATTCATGTAAATGTTATAAGTATAATTATAAATTATTTCTCTCATCTAAAATGTAAATATGTTTCATATTATTAGAAATTAAAGTTTTTTTTTTAAATATACTTATAATTTATTTTTCTCTTTATTAAATAAATATTTTTTATAACTTTTGTCTAGAAATAATTGAATTTATGATAATTAAGTTTTGTTGCTATAATACATTTAAAAATAACCTAATAATTTGTAAATTAAAACAATTGCTTGTTCATATTTGTTTTCTCAATATAATTGTTCATATTAAAATTTACTAATTTCTTATGTTTTGATTAATTTTTATTATTACTACTAACCATATTATTTATTTTGCTTTGTAAATTTTATATTATTATTAATTATTATTTTTATGCTTATTATTTCACTAACTTTATAATTTTTATTATTTACTAACCTTTCTTATTTTATTACTAACTATTTTTCTTGCTTATTATTATTATTTACTAACCCCAATATTTTATTATTTATTACTTTTTTGCTTATTATATTTATTTTGATTATATTTTGCTATTTTTATTATTATGTTGTAATTGCTTCCTTGGTGTAATTTTGTAATATTTTAAATATTTAATTATTGTTATGGTTAGTAATTAGGGAGTGCTAATATGTATGTCATTTAAAATAAATTTAGATCATGTTAATATAAGATAATTAAATTAAACACGTCACACACGTAAGTCGATTTTAATCGCCGTCTCACTTCCTAAGGTTAACCCTCAAGTTGCCTACGAATAATGGTCAAGTGGGGTGTATAAAGCAAGTCCCTTCAAAAGATAAATCATCAAGTCCCTCATGGTTGCCTACACGAATCGAGTCCCTTCGAAACAAATGATGATAGTCCCTTCTTTATGCTTACTACACCCCACAATGGCCTTCAAAATCAAATTGTCCCTCATATGTCCCTTAACATCCAAAGTAAGGACTACCTACTCCATTATAGTAGGGATAGTCTTACTAAGGAAAGGATAAAGAATAAGAAAGACCTTAAACATTAGGGTAGGTTACTCCTAGGTACTTGCTCACTTCAAAACTTTTCCACACTTAAACAAATTTCAAACAAATTTTCAAACAAGTTTTTTACACATCCGTACGAGGATTATTATTAAACTATTCTGAAGATTTTTTCTATTCACACACTACACTTTTAAAATCAATTTAAAGTGAGCTTAAGTACCTAAGAGCCCATGGATAACCATGGATGAAAAGGATGCTAATACCTTCCCTTTTCATAACCTACCCCCCGGACCCAAAATATTCTCTAAGGTCTTTCCTGTTCTTTTATAACCTTTCCTTATGGATAAAATAAAAGTCGGTGGCGACTCTTGCTATCCGCAACATTACTTAAAGTCAGTTCTCCCACCGTGTTACAGAACTGGCGACTCTGCTGGGGATCTAATTAAGAGGGGTACCCTTAGGAATTAAGATCACTTTAAATTGTTTGCCTTGTTTGCTTTACTTTCTTTGTTGGGGTGCTCTTATGTGTGAAAGGTCCTAACCCGGATCTAGTGTACCTTAGGTAAATGGCAATAGACCAAGGAAACTGTACGACGTATATCGATACGGTTGATCTGGTGGCCATAGTTAGTGCGACTTCTTGGTTGGTGCTTATATTCCTTAAGTCAAGTTGAGGATAATATTGAGGCTGCCATATGTTGTCAATGCACTAACTAACTTTTAGAACCCTAGTTAACTCATCTTGGCCTTTAGAAAGTAGTGAGGTAACCGGCTTTGGTGCAGACTGAAGTTGGTTGACACTCGATGCTACACTCATTGAGATCTTAAACTTGGAGGGTTTTGGTTGGCAAGTAAGTTGCCTTCTGATCAACCACCCTTGTGAAGGATCAATGATATTGAGATCCTTTAGAACCTGGTTACTTTTGTAGGACAGGATGAACCATCTAACTTCAGGGGAGGGTACTTACCTTTGAACCTCATGCAAGCCTTTAAACCTAGGGCTATGGTGTGACTTGTTTGTGTGTGCCACATGTTTGTGATTGAGCATAACATCATGACATCATCATGCATCATGAGCATATCATTTTCCCTAACCATTTCAAGGACCAAGGGATTTATCTTTGTTCTTTGTTGCAGGTCATGGCTTCAGCTCGTAGAAACACCATCAGGATCAACTTTGTGGGGATACCTCCCAAGCTTAAAGAGTTGGTTTCTCAAGTGTCTGATCACTCCCGGTTCAACAAGAGACATGGTCACCTATTGGATCTAGTTACTTCAGGGTTCAGTGAAGACATGATGAGTGTCCTGTTTCAGTTCTTTGACCCTAAGCACCATTGCTTCACATTCCCTGACTACCAGCTAGTTCCAACCATGGAGGAGTTCTCTAAACTTCTGGGCATACCTATTCTTGATCAGAAACCATTCACAGGCTTGGAAAAAGAGCTTAAACCAGAGGTTATTGCTGCAGCTCTACATCTGAAGAAGTCTGACATTGTTCTAGAGACGAGGAGTGGAGTTAAAGGTATTCTTGCCAAGGTATTAGTGGATAAAGCTCAAATGTTCTTGAAGGCCATGAGCTATGATGCTTTTGAGGATATCTTAGCCTTGCTGATATATGGCTTAGTGTTGTTCCCCAATCCAGATCAGTTCATAGATGTTCATGCCATCAACATTTTCCTGAGTCACAATCCAGTGCCTACATTGCTTGGAGACATCCTGCATTCTCTTCACACCCGTACTACAAGGGCAAGAGGAACTTTGATGTGCTGCATACCTTTACTCTCTAGGTGGTTTATTTCTCACCTTCCTCGCTCAGTAATGAAGAATGAGAAAGGGTTCAGATGGTCCAAGAGGATCATGTCACTTTCTCACTCAGATATCCATTGGTGCTCCAGATCTATGGAGAATGTCACCATCATTGACCGTTGTGGGGAATTTCCTAATGTGCCACTTCTAGGCATAAGAGGAGGCATCACTTACAACCCATCTTTAGCTTTACGACAGTTTGGTTATGCTCGGAGTGATGGTCCACATGACATGTTGATTCAGGGCATTGTGTTTGATTACGACAACGATCTTCAGGGTTACCGTCAGAGATTCATACGAGCTTGGGGAAAGGTAAACAGGATTGACAGCAAGACACTGGAGCCTAAGTACACTATTCCTATGGAAGCTTATCTCAGATGGGTACGATCTCGTGCTCAGACACTCATGATGCCATATCCTGCCGTCCTACCAGTTACCATGGAACCTGTTGCTGAAGGAGACACAGCTTATACCATCCTTCACCCAGACATGCCTACTGATATGGAAGACTTGCAGAGATCATGGATCCAACTGAAAGAGCAAAGGGATACTTTCGAGGCTCATTACAAAGCAAGCCAAGCAAGAATCCTAGAGCTCACAAAGCAACTTCACGAGGAACGAAACCTCAACTCATACCTCAACGCAAAGAGGAAACGTCCATGGGAGACTTAAAACCCCATCTTTTGTATTTATTTCACTTTCATTTTTTGTAAGCCTAAAAGGAAAAACAAGTTATTACTAATAAAAAGTTACTTTCTTGTTTGTTTAAGCAAATTTAAATTCTGCGGTCCTTGAAAACATTGCATATGCATTCCCATATCATTTCATTGCATCACAGGTTTATTATTGTGCACAGGTTTCTCATCTTCTCGCTGTTTATTTCAGCAATGGCTCTTGAACAATCAGTTAAAGATCTTCAGGCACAAAATGCACAGTTCCAAGAGCTGATCTTGAACCTGTCCAAGGGGCAAGATGATTTGAAGGCACTGCTGGCCAAGAAGACTAAGAAGACTAGAAGGTCTGCTGGGTTGCTCAACATGGGAAGAAGGTTCAAGGGTCCTGTCAAGACCAAGGAACAGGTTGAAGACTATGAATCTGAGGAATCTGAGAAAGAGAGAGGCAGTCTCCACAACACTATAGGGGACTCTGATTCTGAGGATAATTACTACCATGAGCCTAATGAAGACAAATTCAAGATGCTGGTGGATAGGATGGATGCTATGGAATTGCAGAAATCATCTGGGCTGGATTTTGAAGATTTGAGTCTGATATCTGGGGTTGTGATACCCATTGGTTTCAAAGTTCCTACCTTTGTTGTTTATGATGGGGTCTCTTGTCCCAAGCTGCACTTGAGGTCTTATGTCAGAAGGATTCAACCTCACACTGCTGACAAGAAATTGTGGATCCATTTCTTTCAAGAGAGCTTATCTGGAGCTCAGTTGGAGTGGTATTATCAGTTGGAGAGTGTCAACATCAGAGATTGGAATGACCTTGCTGAAGCTTTCTACAAGCAGTATCAATACAATGCTGACTTAGCCCCCACTCGCATGCAGCTTCAGAGCATGTCCATGGGTGCCAAAGAAAGTTTTAAGGAGTATGCTCAGAAATGGAGAGACTTAGCTGGAAGAGTTCAACCCCATTTGACTGACAGGGAACTGGTTGATATGTTCATGTGTACGCTGAATGGTCCGTTCTACAGTCATCTCATTGGAAGCTCATCATCTGGCTTCACTGAGTTGATCATGACAGGAGAGCGAGTAGAGAATGGTATAAAGAATGGTAAGATCCATGTGGGCACTTCTTCATCAGGTGCTGCAAAGAAGCCTCCCACAGGGAAGAAAGAATCCAATGCTGTTTATGGTCAACCTGATCGTAACAGAAGGCATCAGTCTGTTAGTGCAGTTCATATTTCAAATCCAACTCCTGCAACAACAGAGCAGCCTCAGGGCAACCAACAGAGGGCTAGAAGACAGTTCACGAAGATCAACATGTCAATGGCTCAGGCATTGCAACACTTGTTGAAGGCTGAACTTATTACCCTGAGGGAGGCTCCTCAGAATCCCAATGTTACCTCTCCCAAGTACAATCCCAATGCACGATGTGCATATCATTCAAACTGTCCAGGACATGATACTAATAACTGCTGGGTCTTGAAGAACAAAATTCAAGATATGATTGATGCTGGAGAAATTGAGTTTGATCCACCAAATGTGATTACAGCACCACTGCCAAATCATGAGAAGACTGTCAATGCCATTGATGAAGACATTGAGGAAGACCTGCATGTCTATTCAGTCATGGAGTTGAGCACACCATTGTCTGTTATCAAAAAGAGGTTAGTACAAGCTGGGATCTTTCCAGGTTGTCGTGAAGATTGTTTGTATTGTACCTATAAGCCGGATAGTTGCTTCATTTTGAGAGATGGTATTCAGCGTCTCATGGATAAGTATACCATAGTGTTTGAAAGAAGACCAGCATCTGTAGAAGATATGGTGGATCGTCTGACTCAGGGTAAGAAGATTGAAGAGGTTGATATGGTTGACAAAGTACCGGTAAGAATCACTTCAAAGAAGCCCATCAAAATCTCTCATCAGGGTCCAATCAAGATTACTGCTGAAGGTCCTGTGAAAGTTGTTGCTGAAGCCAGAATAGCTCCTCTGATCATTACTACTCCTGGTCCTATTCCTTATACATCTGATAAAGCTGTGCCTTGGCACTATGGGTCTGATGTTTACATCCATGGTGTTAAGCAGGAGCCTTTACCTGACGTGCCTGCTGACATTGATAATATTGCTGGATCTAGCAAAATCACTCGTAGTGGAAGAGTCTTCTCTCCTCCGGTTGCTTCTAAGAGTGCAGTTACTCCTGCTGCTACTTCCACCACTGATGCTCGGGGCAAAGGTCCTGTTATTGAGCCTGTATCTACTGATGTGCCAGCTGCTGATGATCTCTCTAAGCAGATGGAAGAAGTATTGAAAATCATTCGCAAGAGTGATTATGACATTGTGGATCAGTTGGGGCATACTCCCTCAAAGATCTCTATGTTGTCCTTGTTGCTGTGTTCTGAGGCTCATGCCAAGTCCTTGATCAAGTTTCTGAAGTCTGCTCATGTGCCCAGTGCAATTTCTGTAGACCAATTTGAAAACTGTGTTGCTCACCTGACCTATGACAACGGGTTAGGATTCTCTGATGCTGATTTAACCCCTGCCAAGAGAGATCATAACAGGGCCTTGCATATTTCAATTGAATGCAGGGGCACTACCCTGTCACATGTGCTAATAGACAATGGTTCATCTCTGAATGTGTTGCCCAAGGAAGTCCTGAATAAGCTGAGTCCTGAAGATACTGTGTTGAAGCCCAGTAATATTGTGGTAAAGGCTTTTGATGGTTCTAGAAGAGTAGTGCATGGAGAAATTGATCTTCCAATCAAGGTTGGCTCTCAGGTGTTTACTGCTACATTCTATGTGATGGATATTCGTCCTTCGTACTCTTGTCTGCTTGGTCGTCCCTGGATCCATGGGGCAGGTGCTGTGACCTCTACATTACACCAAAAGTTGAGATATCCGGTGAATGGAAAGGTTGTTACTGTCTTTGGAGAGGAAGAATACTTTGTCAGCCATGTAAACACTTTCAAGTATCTGGAAGTAGAAGGTGAATACATTGAGACTCCATGTCAGTCATTTGAAGTGGTTCCCTGGGTTGGTAATGATTGTGTGGCTCCTCCTGCTGTGAAGAAAGTTCCTGTGGTCATCAGGAAATCTCCAACAATGGCAATGGCCTCCCTCAATGATGCTAGAGCTGTGGTGGATGAAGGTGGTTGTACTATTTGGGGTCAGCTTCCTGATATTCCGTACAAGTCTGACAAGTTTGGTTTGGGTTTCACTGCAGAGTCCCAGAAGGCTGTTCGTCGTGCTCGTGCTGCTCGTATCACCAATCAAGGGGTGATTAATGCTGTGGGAGATCAAGATGAAGACTACAACTTGGATGCATGGATTTTTCCTACTGTGGGTGCCGGACTCAATAATTGGAAAGCTGAAGATGTTATCCCTATCTCCTTTAGTCAGGAGTAAATACTATTACTGTGTTGTGTTTTTTTACATTTGTAATTTCTGAACAATAAAACTTTTAAGCCATGTGCCTTACCCGGGGCACAATGGTGTGATTGTTACGGGCTGTCATTTCATTTGCATACTTCATTCAATAAAATCAGTGGACGTTTCGTTTTAGTAAATATTGTGTTCCTTGCCTTTCTTTTCTTTATTTTTGCTTTATCAGCTATGTGTTCTTACACACACCCACATCACTAAAATGCAGATCCTCATCCACTCTGAATCCTGTTGATAACAGTTCTACTATTGCCAATTATGATTTCGAGAATCCGATCTATCAAACTGAAGACGGAAATGAGGACGATTGTGAAATACCTGTAGAGCTTGCTAGGTTGTTACAACAAGAAGAGAAAGCTATACAGCCACATGAAGAGCCAGTCGAAGTTGTGAATCTGGGAACTGAAGAAAACAGAAAAGAGGTCAAGGTAGGGGCTGATTTAGAGGACAGTGTCAAGAGCAAGTTGATTCAGATGTTGCATGACTATGTGGAGATTTTTGCTTGGTCTTATGAAGATATGCCAGGGTTGGATACAGACATTGTGGTTCACCGGTTGCCAGTGAAAGAAGATTGTCGTCCAAAGAAGCAGAAGGTTCGTCGTATGCGTCCTGAAATGTCAGAAAAGATCAAGGCAGAGGTAATGAAGCAGTTCAATGCAGGGTTCTTGGCCGTGACTTCTTATCCTCAGTGGGTTGCAAATGTGGTACCGGTTCCTAAGAAAGATGGTAAGGTACGTATGTGTGTGGACTACAGAGATCTGAACAAGGCTAGCCCTAAAGATGACTTTCCACTTCCTCATATTGATATTCTGGTAGACAACACTGCTCAGCATAAAGTATTCTCTTTTATGGATGGGTTCTCTGGTTACAATCAAATCAAGATGGCACCCGAAGATATGGAGAAGACAACATTTGTGACACAGTGGGGCACCTTTTGCTATAAAGTGATGCCATTTGGTTTGAAGAATGCAGGGGCAACATATCAGCGTGCTATGGTGGCTTTGTTTCATGATATGATTCATCATGAGATAGAGGTATATGTGGATGATATGATAGCCAGATCTCAGAATGAAGAGCAACATCTTGACCATCTACACAAGTTGTTTGAGAGGTTGAAGAAATACAAGTTGAGGTTGAACCCAAACAAGTGTACTTTTGGAGTTAGGTCAGGTAAACTCCTGGGTTTCATTGTCAGTGGCAAAAGTATTGAAGTGGATCCTGCAAAAGTGAAAGCTATACGAGAGATGCCAGCTCCCCGTACTGAGAAGGAGGTTAGAGGTTTCTTGGGACGATTGAATTACATTGCAAGATTTATTTCCCAGTTAACTACCATCTGTGAGCCAATCTTCAAGTTGTTGAAGAAAGATCAGGTGATGGAATGGAATGATGAGTGCCAGACTGCCTTTGATGAAATCAAGAGATATTTGCTAGAGCCACCAATTTTGATGCCACCAGTTGATGGAAGACCCTTGATTATGTACTTAACAGTGTTAGACAACTCAATGGGGTGTGTGTTGGGGCAACATGACGAGTCTGGTCGAAAAGAGCAGGCAATATACTACCTTAGCAAAAAGTTTACCGACTGTGAAACAAGATACTCACTGCTCGAGAAAACTTGCTGTGCTTTGGCATGGGCTGCTCGCCGACTAAGACAGTATATGTTGACCCATACTACCTTATTGATTTCGAAGATGGATCCAATCAAGTACATATTTGAGAAACCTGCTCTCTCCGGAAGAATTGCAAGATGGCAAATGATCTTGACAGAATATGATATACAGTATACTACTCAGAAGGCCATTAAGGGAAGTGTTGTTGCTGATCATTTGGCTCATCAAGCAGTAGATGATTACCAGTCAATGAATTTTGAGTTCCCTGATGAAGACATTATGACTGTTACCAAAGAACCTGGACAATATGACGGACCTGAACACGGATCCCGATGGACTATGGTTTTTGATGGTGCCTCTAATGCACATGGTAATGGTATTGGTGTTGTGATTAGTTCCCCTGAAGGTTGTCATACCCCGATTACTGCCAGACTTTGTTTCTACTGTACCAATAACATAGCTGAGTATGAGGCATGTATCATGGGTATTAAAGTTGCTATTGATATGAAGATTCAGTTCCTTGATGTGTATGGAGATTCAGCCTTGGTAGTGAGTCAGATTAAAGGAGATTGGGATACCAAGCATGATAATCTCATTCCTTACAGAGAGCATGTGTTGTCTTTGATCCCACATTTCAAAGAGATCACCTTTGGACATATTCCACGAAGAGAGAATCAATTGGCAGATGCATTGGCCACCATGGCATCTATGTTTGAGATCAGCTGGGATGATGAAGCTCCCAAGATTACTATTGATAGATTTGAAAAGCCTGCATACTGCAATGAGATTGATACAGAAGGGGCAGAGGAGAAGCCTTGGTTCTATGAAGTGAAAAGATATCTTGAAGCTCAGGAATTCCCTGAAGGGGCATCTGTCAAAGATAGGAAGTTTCTGAGAAGGTTTGCTGCTAAGTTCTTTCTGAGTAATGGCATTCTGTACAAGCGTAATCATGATTCAACTATGCTCCGTTGTGTGGATAAGAAGGAAGCAACTGAGATTATGGAAGAGATGCATGATGGGACCTTTGGCACTCATTCTAGTGGTCATACCATGGCAAAAAAGATTTTGAGAGCAGGTTACTATTGGTCTACCATGGAAGCTGATTGCTATCAACACTCCAGAACTTGTCACAAATGTCAAATCTATGCTGATAAAGTTCATGTACCTCCATCACCATTGAATGTGTTGACTGCTCCTTGGCCCTTTGCCATGTGGGGCATTGATATGATTGGTGAGATCAAACCTACTGCTTCCAATGGGCATCGTTTCATCCTGGTGGCTATTGATTATTTTACGAAGTGGGTAGAGGCAGCTTCATTTGCATCTGTGACTAAGAATGTTGTGGCTCGGTTCATTAAGAATAATCTCATATGTAGGTATGGCATCCCCGAGAGGATTATCACTGACAATGGCTCTAATCTGAACAACACTATGATTACTGATCTCTGCACTCAGTTCAAGATTAAGCATCACAATTCTTCTCCGTATCGTCCAAAGATGAATGGGGCAGTTGAAGCTGCTAATAAGAACATTAAGAAGATTGTACAGAAGATGACAGTTACTTACAAGGATTGGCATGAGATGTTACCATTTGCTCTTCATGGTTATCGTACTACAATACGTACTTCAACAGGGGCAACCCCATTCTCTTTAGTCTATGGTATGGAAGCAGTTCTGCCCATTGAAGTTCAGATCCCCTCCTTGAGAATTATGAAGGATGCAGGCTTGGATGAAGATGAGTGGATTCAGACTCGACTGGACCAGGTAAATTTGATTGATGAGAAGAGGTTAGCAGCAGTTTGTCATGGCCAGATGTACCAAAAGCGAATGATCAAGGCTTTTAACAAGAAGGTTAAGCCAAAGGTATATCAGGCTGGTGACTTGGTAATCAAGCGTATCATATTACCACAAGGTGATCCTAGGGGTAAATGGACTCCAACATATGAAGGTCCATTCATAGTCAAGACAGTATTCTCAGGAGGTGCCATGATACTGACTACAATGGATGGTGAAGACTTCCCACAGCCTGTAAACGCAGACATAGTTAAAAAATACTACGCATAAAAGGAGACCCGCTAGGTTGACAGGCCTAGGCAAAAATAAGGGCATCCCGGCAAACCAAAAGGGTTTGGGCAAAAATTAGGGATATATATAAAAAGATGTACACCCGGCAAGTCGAAAACCTGAAAAGGCGGCTTGGGCAAAAAAGGGTATCCCGGTGGATTGAAAACCTGAAAGGGCAATCCAGGCAAAAGTTAGGGATTAAAGCGTATGACTATGTCTCGTTTAGATCACTCATGAAACTGTAACCAGTCGTACTACTTATTCAAGCTCGAACAGATAAAGCTCAATTCAATCGTTTCCGTCTCAACAGCAAGAAGATGAGATACTTGAGTGGCAATAGTAGAATTGAAACTCAATAGGATTGTTTCCCACATAGCTGATTCTCTTTTGTAAAACTTTATGACAAAATCCTCTTACTAGGGTTTATGTCTCCTTGTACAAACTTACCCATGTATGGGTCACTTTTTGATATAAATAAATTCCATCTTTTGAATTCAGATTTACTTTTACCCTATTTACATAAGCGAAACGTCCATTGGTTGTGTTTGAATGTATGTATGCTTTTAATATGATTAATGATTACCATAAATGCATGAAAATGCAGTAATGGTATTTACTAAGGACGAACGAGGGAAGGATTTCAACGAAGCTTCGCCGGTTCACCTTTATAAGACAGTTACAAATCCCCCAGTAGGACAAATCCATCTACATAAAGTCTTATCTCCCCTGGAATTTATATCCATCTCTTTTATCCTCATACGGATATACAGGAAATTACTTTCCAATAAGGGTACGACGAACGAAGACGGGATGTGATACTTATCCTACTATCAAACAAAGACGAAGGTTATCTATACCTTACCATCCCCAACAACGGGAGGTTATATCTATACCTTACCATCCCCAACAAGGGAGGTTATATATACCTTATTATCCCCAGCATACGGGAAGTTATATATACCTTGTTATCCCCAGCATACGGGAAGTTGTCTATACCCTGTTATCCTCAGCAGACGGAGGGTTTTATATTCTTCAGCAACGAATCGGGATTTATTTTCCCTGGCCAGCAGTTATTATACGAAGATATTCAGACGCTTCCGGCAGTATCATATCATACATACATCATTTACATCATACCATAGCATATACATCCATAAATATATAGTACATTACTTAGGTGCATCATATCATACATGCATACATAAAGCATAAACTAATATTATTATACAAAATGATACCTTGTTTCAGGTTAATTATCCAACAAACAAACTCATGATCTCCAGGACTGCTTTATTGTAACCTCAGGGTTACTTTATCCTCCTGATGAGCTTCTTATTACTCCAGGACTGCTTTATTGTAACCTCAGGGTTACTTTATCCTCCTGATGAGCTTCTTATTACTTTGGGACTGCTTTATTGTAACCTCAGGGTTACTTTATCCTCCTGATGAGCTTCTTTGGGACTGCTTTATTGTCACCTCAGGGTTACTTTATCCTCCTGGAGTCACATCATTATTTCAAGACTGCTTTAGAGCTATCCATCACTCTATCCTCCTGAAATCATTGCTTCAAGACTGCTTTAGAGTTATCATTGCTCTATCCTCCTGGAGTCACATCATTATTTCAAGACTGCTTTAGAGCTATCCATCGCTCTATCCTCCTGAAATCATTGCTTCAAGACTGCTTTAGAGTTATCATTGCTCTATCCTCCTGGAGTCACATCATTATTTCAAGACTGCTTTAGAGCTATCCATTGCTCTATCCTCCTGAAATCATTGCTTCAAGACTGCTTTAGAGTTATCATTGCTCTATCCTCCTGGAGTCACATCATTATTTCAAGACTGCTTTAGAGCTATCCATTGCTCTATCCTCCTGAAATCACTGCTTCAAGACTGCTTTAGAGTTATCATTGCTCTATCCTCCTGGAGTCATATCATTATTTCAAGACTGCTTTAGAGCTATCCATTGCTATATCCTCCTGAATCATATTTTCAAGACTGCTTTAGAGTTATCATTATTGATTGCTCTATCCTCCTGAAATCATGTTATTTCTTTTAAGACTGCTTTAGGGTTATCATTATTGATTGCTCTATCCTCATGAAGACATGCTGTTACATCAGTGTTACTCCAAACCCTTGACAACTCTCATTATACTGTTGAAGAACTTTCCCCCAGTGGCATCATTAAGCCCACTCAATCATATTCAACTAGCCATCTGTATCACTCTATGCACTGGTGAGTGCAAATTTTTGGGCTTTTGCGTTCAATCCCCTTCAACCTTCCAGGTTACGACTGGCAAATATACCAATCTAACTCCTCAGGTTTCAGAAAATTGAACAGGGGCAGCTGTTGCACCCCAAAATTTGCCCTCACAATACAAGACTTTGTGCTTCTTGAAGGTTCACAAGGTTCACAAGTTTCGCAATGCTTATATAACCTTTCATGAGGTTCATGAAGTCTACAAGTTACTTCTTGAAGGTTCACAAGGTTCACAAGCTTCTCAACATTTACAAGACCTTTCATGAAGTTCATGAAGTCCATAGGTTGCTTCTTGAAGGTTCACAAGGTTCACAAGTTTCACAATGATTACAAAGCTTCCCTGAGGATCATGAGGTCTACAAAGCCACTTCATGAGGGTAAAAAGGTTCACAAGCTCCACAATACCTCCCATGAGGTTCACAAGACAGTTTATGAAGATTCACAAGGTTCACAAAGTTCACAATTGGTCAAAGAAGTTGACAATTCCCTCAGACAATGCACCTCCTAAGCAGTGCATCCGAAACTAGGGTTTTGACTTTAATCAGGCTAAATGGACTTCCAATACCTCAAGTAAGTTTCATAACATCTTATATGTGTGTAAGAACCCCTATGACAAGTTTCAAGACTTCTCTCAAAGGTTTGCTCAGTCAGATGATCAGATAAGTCAAAATCAGTCAATGCAGTTAAAAAGTCAAACTGAGGTCAACTGTGGTCAAACCAAAGTCAAACTTCATGATTTTTTGCCAACATCAAGTATATGAAGTAAAATTCATCATTTGATCAAGGGTTGATCATGATTCATCAAGGAGATTCCAGATCATCAATAATCAGGAGTTTCTAAATTAGGGTTTCCTCAGTAAAAGTCAACTGAACTTTGACCAGGCATAACTTTCACATACTTCATCACCAAGTCTCCATCCAAAGCTCATTTTGAAGGAAATTGAATTCTCTACAACTTTGATGTTGAAAGTTAAGCCCAAAAATGCTTCATTTGAAAGATATGATCTAAGACATTATAGGTCATTTCAAAAGTCAACAAAAAGTCAACAACTTCAAAAGGGCATAACTTGAGATTGGTAAATGATATGGACCTGAAACCAATGGGGTTGTTTAGAGGACTCTTCAAGCTTTCCAAAAAGTCCAAGAACACCCTCATACCTTTAAAATTGAGGGAGATGTGCCCTTGCAAAGTTGGGAAATTTTGTGATGGTTTATATTGAAAATGGAGGCTTAAAAGTAATTCTTTCCAAATGGGCTGCCCAAAGTGTGACCCAATTCATTTCATAATGGCTTGCACGAAATTAATTTAAATTATTCATAATTTTATTTATTTTATTTTTATTTATTATGATTTTTATATTAAAAAGTCATTTTAAATTCTAATAAAATATAAAATCATGAGAATAAATTTTAATTTTATTTCTAGAAAGTCTTAAATCATATTTAAGTGTGATTGATACAAAAATTATGAAAAATCTCCAAAGATAGCAAGTCTTCATGATCAAATATTTGAATTTTACAACACCATCTTTTTCAATCTTTTTTGGATCAAATATCCACATAACCAATGAGTTTTTCTGACCTAATTCACTCATGTATATATGCATAACACAAACCCTAGCCTCATTCACGAAATCAAGCAGCCAAAGGATAAGTTTGCACTTTCAAAATTTCACCAATTTTCTTAAATTCGGATTCCTCTAAATTGTAGTTTTTCAGGTGAATGGAGCATGCCAATCTCTTCCTTGTACATCACTGAGCATATATCAATAACCATATGCATCTAAAAGTTCAAGAATTGGTCAAACCGAATCAAAGTTCATGGACATTCATATTTTTTTCGTTTTTGCATATTGGTGTAAAATAAATTGGATTTGATTGTTGTTTCTTGTTTATTATGAGCTAATGATCGTGTCTGGTTGTTTTAATTTGAGTTTTGGTACAGAATCAAGGATATGCCATGGTTAGGGTTTAGAGGTCGAAAATGGGGACCTTTGATTTACTGAGTTTAAATGAGTTTTGAGAACATAGGAGTGTTCTATGAATCTCCAGGATCACAAAACTACAATTAATTTTATGAATCAGTGCTGTTTGGTATGAATTTGATTTTCGCAGGTTTGACACCATGAAGAACTCGAAGCTAAATTCGCAGGAAAAAAGGAAGCTAAATTCGCAGGAAATAGGTTGAAGAAGAAGAAGTTCGCGCGCTGCTGGATATTCAAAAATTGATTATAATATTTTATTAACTTGTTTCCATTCTTAATCACACAAACGCTTGTGGTCCAGTGGCCAGGCATACGCGCGTTTAAGGAGATGGCGTAGGATCGAATCCTGCCCTCAGCAAGGTTTTGACATTTTTTTCATTTAAACTTGTTTCTTAATATATTATGGTTTGTGTTTGTGTTGTAACCAGGTGGGCTCTTCCAGCCGGGTGGTAATGTGTGCGTGTATATGGCTATGAGGTCCTGGGTTCAAACCATGAATCAGGCCTTTTTATTTCTTTATTTTCCTGGATTTTGCAAGCAAGTAACAAAAGGAACTCTTCCTCCTCACTTATTACCAGCGCGTGCCTGGCCTGGTGGTTGTTGTGCTTCCTGGAAATCAAGCTGGCCTGGGTTCAAACCCCAGCCAGGTAAGTTTCCACATTTTTTCTCTTTTATTTGTTTTAAATGTTATAATATTAAAAATTAAATATATTGTGTATGTTTCTCAATAATAAATAAATAATAATAAAATATGTCTGCTTTCTTTAATTTCAAAAATATTTTCACAAATTTTGTTTCTATATTTTATGTTTAATTTATAATGTGTATACATAAATTAGAATATTTTTGTATATAGCTAAATCCTATTTTTTTATAAACCCTAAATATTTTTCTAATAGAACCCTAATCTTGTAAAAAATCATAAAATAATTTTCTCATTTAAATTTTGTAAAAACCTAATTTTATTTTCATTTTTTTTTTATTATCTAAATATAATTATAATGTATAGTTATTTATTTATTTAAATGTGATTCATGTAAATGTTATAAGTATAATTATAAATTATTTCTCTCATCTAAAATGTAAATATGTTTCATATTATTAGAAATTAAAGTTTTTTTTTTAAATATACTTATAATTTATTTTTCTCTTTATTAAATAAATATTTTTTATAACTTTTGTCTAGAAATAATTGAATTTATGATAATTAAGTTTTGTTGCTATAATACATTTAAAAATAACCTAATAATTTGTAAATTAAAACAATTGCTTGTTCATATTTGTTTTCTCAATATAATTGTTCATATTAAAATTTACTAATTTCTTATGTTTTGATTAATTTTTATTATTACTACTAACCATATTATTTATTTTGCTTTGTAAATTTTATATTATTATTAATTATTATTTTTATGCTTATTATTTCACTAACTTTATAATTTTTATTATTTACTAACCTTTCTTATTTTATTACTAACTATTTTTCTTGCTTATTATTATTATTTACTAACCCCAATATTTTATTATTTATTACTTTTTTGCTTATTATATTTATTTTGATTATATTTTGCTATTTTTATTATTATGTTGTAATTGCTTCCTTGGTGTAATTTTGTAATATTTTAAATATTTAATTATTGTTATGGTTAGTAATTAGGGAGTGCTAATATGTATGTCATTTAAAATAAATTTAGATCATGTTAATATAAGATAATTAAATTAAACACGTCACACACGTAAGTCGATTTTAATCGCCGTCTCACTTCCTAAGGTTAACCCTCAAGTTGCCTACGAATAATGGTCAAGTGGGGTGTATAAAGCAAGTCCCTTCAAAAGATAAATCATCAAGTCCCTCATGGTTGCCTACACGAATCGAGTCCCTTCGAAACAAATGATGATAGTCCCTTCTTTATGCTTACTACACCCCACAATGGCCTTCAAAATCAAATTGTCCCTCATATGTCCCTTAACATCCAAAGTAAGGACTACCTACTCCATTATAGTAGGGATAGTCTTACTAAGGAAAGGATAAAGAATAAGAAAGACCTTAAACATTAGGGTAGGTTACTCCTAGGTACTTGCTCACTTCAAAACTTTTCCACACTTAAACAAATTTCAAACAAATTTTCAAACAAGTTTTTTACACATCCGTACGAGGATTATTATTAAACTATTCTGAAGATTTTTTCTATTCACACACTACACTTTTAAAATCAATTTAAAGTGAGCTTAAGTACCTAAGAGCCCATGGATAACCATGGATGAAAAGGATGCTAATACCTTCCCTTTTCATAACCTACCCCCCGGACCCAAAATATTCTCTAAGGTCTTTCCTGTTCTTTTATAACCTTTCCTTATGGATAAAATAAAAGTCGGTGGCGACTCTTGCTATCCGCAACATTACTTAAAGTCAGTTCTCCCACCGTGTTACAGCAGCCATCAAATTTTCCATCATAGCAGTCACTCTTTCCAAGCTTTCCCTCAAATAGGTAACCTCTTCGCGCAGCTCGCGATTCTCTTGTTGCAAAGTTTCCATCACTCTTCTCCGATTAGCTCGAGTATCAAAGCGGTGAGTCGGCCTGACAGGAACACTGAATGAAGACCAAGAAACAACAATAAGATCCCTGGAGAACACTCAAAAAGCAAGACAAATGCGAGTATGATGCATGCTATGCATATGCAAATGCAAAGATTTCAAAGGATTATAAGTTAACTTGCAATATTCATAAAGAAACATTTTTTTGAAATTTTTAAAAAAACTCATTCTCATTAATATCAAAGTGAGGATTATAAATGAAGTACAAACATCAATAATCCTAATACATAAGAGGAAAATTAAACTAAGCCTATGGAATCATATCCGAAGAAGTCCCGAATCCTGGCTGATACTTCATTCGAATCCTCTTGATCTCATTCTTGTATCGCTCTTCCATATCTTCCTTATCCTTCACTAACTTGTCGACAATGGCCTTCCAAGCACCGGAAGTAGGAGGAATAGTAGCTGGAGTACTAGAGGAAAATAAATCCTCTCTCGGTCTCTTCGTGACGCGCCGCTCAAGTAGCTCGATAAGATCATCCTTCTCCTTAAGATGCTCCTGCATAGTAGTCCTCTCAAGTAACCATTCTTCCTTTTCTTTCTTCATCTTCTCTAACTCTTCTTAAAGAACCAACTTCTCATCAACGGGAGGAAGAAAAGCAGACAAAGGCAAGATGGGAAACATAGGCTCCTCAGGTGGATAAGGTATCTTGAGCTTGGAAGCTCTAGATCGAACCCACTGAATATAACAATTGGAAGGAGGAAGGTGTTGTCTACCCAATTGACCTCTCTCTTTCCTATGAACAATATGCCAAGAGTGAGCAATCCTTTTCTTTATCTCTATATGATCAGCACCATTAAGAAAGAAGAAACGGGATAAGGCAAGATTATTTGGAACATCCTTCAAACAATAACCGAACTGTCCTCTAGCCAAAATGGGGTTGTAGCTAATTCCCCCACGTGTACCAAGAAGAGGTACATTAGGAAATTCTCCACAACTATCAATAAGAACTCCAGTGTCATAATGAGAACTATACCATGTCATGTCCTTATGAGAAAGTGACATCAACCTTTGAGACCATCTTCGATTCTCTCTATTGTCCTTGAAAACATCCGACTTCGGTAGGTGCGAAATAAACCACCTATAAAGAAGAGGCGCACAACATACAATCTCTCTGTCACCTTTGGAGGTCCTATAGTGAAAAGCATGATACATATCTCCAAGCAAAGTAGGAATCGGGTTCTTCTTCAAGAAGATCTGAATAGCATTCTGTAACACGGTGGGAGAACTGACTTTAGTTATGTTACGGGTAGCAAGAGCCGCCACCGACTTTTATTTTATCCAAAGGAAAGGCATAAAAGAACAGGAAAGACCTTTTTTAAAAGATTTTTGGGTCCGGGGGGTAGGTTATGTAAAGGGAAGGTGTTAGCACCCTTTACATCCATGGTTATCCATGGGCTCTTAGTTACTTAGCTCACTTTGAATTGTTTTTGAAAATGTGAAGTGTGTGAATAGAAATTTTCATAAGAGTTTAATAATGATCCATGTACGGATGCGTAAAAAACTTGTGTTTGAAAATTGTTTGAAATTGTGAAAAGTTTTTGAGATGGTGAGCAAGTAACTATGAGGAACCTACCCTAAAGTTTAAGTCTTTTTGTTCTTTATCCTTTAAATGGTAAGACTATCCCTATTATTAAGGAATAGGTAGTCATTACCTTGGATGTAAGGAACATATGAGGGACATCTGTTTAATGAAGGCAACTGTGGGGTGTATTAAGCAATTAGGAGGGACTGTCATCATTATTCAAAAGGGACTTGATCTTTATGAAAGGCAACCATTAGGGACTTGATGACTTTTCTTTTGAAGGGACTTGCTTTATACACCCCACTTGACCTTATGATTAGGCAACATTGAGGGATAACCCTAGAAAGTGAGATGGCGATTAAAAATCGACTTACGTGTGTGAGTGTTTAATTTAATTTATCTTATAATTAAAGTGATCTAAATTTAATTTTAAAATAGAATACATGTTTACACTCCCTAAATTACTAACCATAGCATAAAAATTAAATAAATTAAATATTTACAAAAATTTACACCAAGGAGCAATTACATTATAATAAACAATTAAAATAAATAGCAAATAAATAAATATAAATAATAAGCAAAAATAAATAAATAGGCAATAATAAACATAATAGGGGTTAGTAATAATAATAATAAAAATAAATAAGGTTAGAGAAATAATGATAATAAGTATAATAAAAAAATAAATGGATTAGTAATAATTAAAATAAATGGAATTAGCATAATTAAAATAATAAACAAAAGATTAAAATTTTTAATATAGACAATTATTTAGAAATAAAAAATAAGAGAAAACATGAACAATTAAATAATTATTATAACATTTTAATTTATGTACAAATTATTAAATTATTTTTAAACATATTATAATTACAAAATTAAAATATTATAGATTCAATTATTTCTAAACACATATTAAAAATTATTTATATATATAATTTAGATTACAAACAAATTATAAAAATATTTACATATTATATAAAGAAGATAGGTTATAATTATATTTACAAAATTTAATTTTATTAAATATTATATTAAATAAATATGTACAAAATAATTATATTAAAAATTAGAAAATAAAAATTAGGTTTTTAATAATTATTTAAAAAAGATAAACTAGGGTTTCTAAAATTAGGGTTTTGTTTAGAAAATATTTTTTAGAGTTTATAATTTAATATACAAAATTATTTTAATAAATATATGTACATCATAAAAAAAAAATTTAAATGGAGAAAAATAAAAGTTTAGAATTTTAGAAAGCATAACTGTTTTTATATGTTATTTAAATATATATATATATATATATATATATATATATATATATATATATATATATATATATATATATATATATATATATATATATACATGCATAATTTATTTTTTGATTAATAATAAGAAAATAATTAAACTAATTAATTAAATAAATCAAAACAGAAAAAAGTGGTAAAAAAGAAACTTACCTTGGCTGGGTTTGAACCCAGGACGTTTTGCCTGCCAGCACTAAAACCCACCACCAGGCCAGCCAAGCGCAGGTGATAATGGAATGAGTTGAATCAGTTTTATGCAATGCCTGGAAAAAATCAGAAAAATAATAGAAGCAAAAAGGCCTGGGGGAGGATTGAACCCAGGACCTTTCAACCAAACGCATGTGCACATTACCAACCAAGCTAGATGAGCGAACCTGTTAGTTATCCCACAACAATTGATAATATAATATAACTGCCAATTATATGGAAAAAATAAGAAAAAGGATGGCGCAGCCAAGTGTCGAACACAGGCCATCAAGTTACAAACAAACGCCACTTTCCACTGGGACACATGTTCCTGTGTGATAAACAATCAAGATGAATACATAATATTTTAAATCAGAATTTCAAATATGAAATTCGCGCCAGAACGCCTTCATCTTCAACCTCAAATTCGTAGGGTTTCCTGCGAATTTTTCTGGGAAAATTCCTACGAATTTTCATGCAACTCAAACCTGCGAATCACATACATCCTCATACGAGTAAAATTTCTTCAAATTGAACCTGCAAACATGATCTATACAACAATTACAGTCCAAATATGAGTCCATTATCAATTTATATTAGGTATTCCATGAATCCCCAATTTTGAAGCTCTAACCCTAACAATGGCCGATTGCTATTTAGGTCACGAAACTCCAACTTCTTTGTCCAGAAACCTTCACAAGCTCAATACAAACATCATAAACCAAACAAAATTCATTGAGATACATTGAATTAGTGAAACCGAAAAAAATATATTCAAGAACAAATAGAATTCGGATTATGCATTATGGAGTGATTTTGATGCATATGAGTGTTGGTTTTGCTTCAAGAAGGTCCAAGGAACATTGCTATGTTCTTATTTTACCTTAAAACACCTTGTATGAATGAATCCGAATGTGAGGTTTTGGAGGATTTTTCAATTTGTGAAACTTACTTTTGGAGGCAGCAAATTCGTGTCTTTGCAATGGCAATGAGTTATGCACTTATAGGAGAGTGAATTAGGTCAAAAAGATTGATTGTTTGTGTGGAAAAATTGATATGAAAAGATCCAAATTGATCATGCCTTGAAAATCAAATATTCATGTGTGAATGCTTGCTATTTTTGGACAAATCTCATGATTTCCTTCCTCTTCAATTCAAATCAATATTTAAGACTTTCTAGAAACTTAATCTCAACCAAATCTCATATTTTCATATTTTATTTTTATTTAAAATGATTTTTAATGAATTAAATCAAAATAAATAAAAATAAAATAATAAAAATTCTGATTTTTAATGGTTTGGGTCGTGCATGAAGTTGGTGTATGGGTTGGGTCATTATTTGGCAAGCCCATTTGGAAGAAATTGGTTTTAGACCTCCATTTTCATCATAAACCAACCCAAAATTTCCCAACTTCGCAAGGGCACATATCCTTCAATTTTAATGGTATGAGGGTGTTCTTGGACATTTTGGAAAGCTTGAAGAGTCCTCTAACCAACCCCACTGGTTTCATGTCCATATCATTTACCAATCTCAAGTTATGCCCTTTTGAAGTTGTTGACTTTTTGTTGACTTTTGAAATGACCTATAATGTCTTAGCTCATACCTTCCAAATGAAGCATTTTTGGGCTTGGCTTGTGAGACACAAAGTTGTAGAGAATTCAATTTACTTCAAAATGAGATTTGGATGGAGACTTGGTGATGAAGTATGTGAAAGTTATGGCTGGTCAAAGTTCAGTTGACTTTTACTAAGGAAACCCTAATTTAGAAACTCCTGATTCTTGATGATCTGAAATCTCCTTGATGAATCATGATCAACCCTTGATCAAATGATGAATTTTACTTCATATACTTGATGTTGGCAAAAAATCATGAAGTTTGACTTTGGTTTGACCACAATTGACCTCAGTTTGACTTTTTAACTGCCTTGACTGATTTTAACCTATCTGATCATCTGACTGAGCAAACTTCTGAGAAAAGTCTTGAAACTTGTCATGGGGATTCTTAGACACATATAAGATGTTATGAAGCTCACTTGAGGTCTTGGAAGTCCATTTAGCCTGATTAAAGTCAAAACCCTAGTTTTGGATGCACTGCTTAGGAGGTGCACTGTCTGAGGGAATTGTCAACTCTTTTGACCAATTGTGAACTTTGTGAACCTTATGAACCATCATAAAATGTCTTGTGAACCTCATAGGAGGTATTGTGAACCTTGTGAACCTTGTGAACCTCATAAAGTGACTTGTGGACTTCATGAACCTCATGGAAGGTCTTGAAAGCATTGTGAATCTTATGAACCTTGTGAACCTTCATGAAATGACTTGTAGACTTCATGAACCTCATGAAAGGTATTGAAAGCATTGGGAAACTTGTGAAGCTTGTGAACCTTCTTAGCACACAAAGTCTTGTATTGTGAGGGCAAATTTTGGGGTGCAACAGCTGCCCCTGTTCAATTTTCTGAAACCTGAGGGGTTAGATTAGTATATTTGCCAGTCGTGACCTGGAAGGTTGAAGGGGATTGAACACAAAAGCCCAAAAATTTGCACTCACCAGTGCATAGAGTGATATTAATGGTTGGTTGTATATGCTTGAGTGGGCTTAAAGATGCCACTTGGAAGAACTGGAGATGGGCTTAGAGATGCCATCTAAAGAACTGGATGTGATGATAGCTTTGTGTTGATACTGGATCTCAGTACTAGGTGTTCGTATAGGACGTCTCTGAATCGTTTATCCTTTGAATTTGTTGAATAGACCAGTAGAAATAAATCTTCGTGACGATTATCTCTTCTGGAAATATCTTGGATTAGGGAATAGATCTTTTTACAGACCGTTCGCCTACTCTCCAAGGTCAGAAGAACGTCAGGATTTGTTCTTCTGAAAAATATCTTGAACCAGGGAATGGATCTTTGTACAGACCGTTTTCCTGCTATTCAAGGGCCACTAGATTAGATCTTCTGAAAGTGTCTTGAACCAGGGAATGGATCTTTGTACAGATCGTTTGCCTGCTATTCAAGATCAGCTAGATGAAATGTTCTGAAAATATCCTGGATTAGGGAATGGATCTTCTTACAGACCGTTTGCCTACTCTCCGAGGACAAAAAAGTGTCAGGATCAAGTCTCCTGAAAATATCCTGGATTAGGGAATGGATCTTTGTACAGACCGTTTGCCTACTCTCCGAGGAAATAGATTAAATCTTCTGAAAATATCTTGAACCAGGGAATGGATCTTTGTACAGATCGTTTGCCTGCTATTCAAGACCAGATAGATGAAATCTTCTGGAAATATCCTGGATTAAGGAATGGATCCTCTTACAGACCGTTTGCCTACTCTCCGAGGACATCTTGAGTAATGTATGGATCATCTCTGACCTGTTGTGACTCGTTAATATTGTTTTATCTGCATATAACTATCCTGCAAGGAAACTGTTAGTTTATGCAATATGTATGCATGCATAGTATGATGCACCTAAGTAAATGTATTATGTATTTATGGATATGTATGTTATGGTGTGATATAAATGATGTATGTATGATATGATGCTGCCGGAAGAGTCTGGATGTCTTCGTATAACAACTGCTGGCCTGGGAAAATAAATCCCGATTCGTTGCTGAAAAATAATGAGGAACTTATTCCCGTCCTGTTTGGAAATTGATTATACATAACCTTCCGTCTGCTGGGGATGGCAAGGTATAGATAACCTCCCGTCTGCTGGGGATGGTAAGGTATAGATAACCTCCCGTCTTCGTTCGTCGTACCCTTATTGGAAAGTAAATTCCCGTATATCCGTATGAGGATAAAAGAGATGGATATAAATTCCAGGGGAGATGAGACTTTATGAAGATGGATTCGTCCTACTGAGGGTTTGTAACTGTCTTGTAGAGATGAACCGGCGAAGCTTCGTTGAAATCCTTCCCTCGTTCGTCCTTAGTAAATACTATTACTGCATTTTCATGCATTTCTGGTAAACATCAATCATATTCAAAAGCATACATACACTCAAACACAATCAATGGACGTTTCGCTTATGTAAATAGGGTAAAAGTAAATCTGGATTCAAAAGATGGAATTTATTTATATCAACAAGTGACCCATACACGGGTAAGTTTGTACAAGGAGACATAAACCCTAGTAAGAGGATTTTGTCATAAAGTTTTTACAAAACAAAGAGAATCAGCTATGTGAGAAATGATCCTATTGAGTTTCAATTCTACTATTGCCATTATCTTCGAGTATCTCATCTTCTGCTGTTGAGACGGAAACAATTGGATTGAGCTTTATCTGTTCGAACTTGAATAGGTAACACAACTGGTTGCAGCTTCATGGGTGATTCTAAACGAGACATAGTCATACGCTTTAATCCCTAACTTTTGCCTGGATTGCCCTTTCAGGTTTTCAATCCACCGGGATACCCTTTTTTGCCCAAGCCGCCTTTTCAGGTTTTTGACTTGCTGGGTGTACATCTTTTTATATATATCCCTAATTTTTGCCCAAACCCTTTTGGTTTGCCGGGATGCCCTTATTTTTGCCTAGGCCTGTCAACCTAGCGGGTCTCTTTTTATGCGTAGTATTTTTTTAACTATGTCTGCGTTTACAGGCTGTGGGAAGTCTTCACCATCCATAGTAGTGAGTATCATGGCACCTCCTGAGAACACTGTCTTGACTACAAATGGTCCTTCATATGTTGGAGTCCACTTGCCTCGAGGATCACCCTGTGGTAATATGATACGCTTGATTACCAAGTCACCAGCCTGATATACCTTTGGCTTAAGCTTCTTGTTAAAAGCTTTGATCATTCGTTTTTGGTACATCTGGACATGACAAACTACTGCTAGTCTCTTCTCATCAATCAAATTTATCTGGTCCAGTCGAGTCTGAATCCACTCATCTTCATCCAAGCCTGCATCCCTCATAATTCTTAAGGAGGGAATCTGAACTTCAATGGGTAGAACTGCTTCCATACCATAGACCAAGGAGAATGGGGTTGCCCCTGTTGAAGTACGTATCGTGGTACGATAACCATGAAGAGCAAATGGTAACATCTCATGCCAATCCTTGTAAGTAACAGTCATCTTCTGTACAATCTTTTTGATGTTCTTATCAGCAGCTTCAACTGCCCCATTCATCTTCGGACGATACGGAGAAGAGTTATGATGCTTAATCTTGAACTGCGTGCAGAGATCAGTAATCATAGTGTTGTTCAGATTAGAGCCATTGTCAGTGATAATCCTTTCAGGGATGCCATACCTACATATGATATTATTCTTAATGAATCGAGCCACAACATTCTTAGTTACAGATGCAAATGAAGCTGCCTCCACCCACTTCGTGAAGTAATCAATAGCAACCAGGATGAAACGATGCCCATTAGAAGCAGTAGGCTTGATCTCACCAATCATATCAATTCCCCACATGGCAAAGGGCCAAGGAGCAGTCAACACATTCAATGGTGATGGAGGTACATGGACTTTATCAGCATAGATTTGACACTTATGACAAGTTCTGGAGTGTTGATAGGAATCAGCTTCCATGGTAGACCAATAGTAACCTGCTCTCAATATCTTCTTTGCCATAGTATGACCACTAGAATGAGTGCCAAAGATCCCATCATGCATATCTTCCATAATCTCAATTGCTTCCTTCTTATCAACACAACAAAGCAAAGTTGAGTCATGATTGCGCTTGTACAAAATGCCATTACTCAAAAAGAACTTAGCAGAAAATCTTCTCAGAAACTTCCTATCTTTGACAGATGCCCCTTCAGGGAACTCCTAAGCTTCAAGATATCTTTTTACTTCATGGAACCAAGGTTTCTCCTCTGCCCCTTCTATGTCAATCTCATTGCAATATGCAGGCTTTTCAAATCTATCAATAGTAATCTTGGGAGCTTCATCATCCCAACTGATCTCAAACATGGATGCCATGGTGGCCAATGCATCTGCCAACTGATTCTCTCTTCGTGGAATATGTCCAAAGGTAATCTCTTTGAAATGTGGGATCAAAGACAACACATGCTCTCTGTAAGGAATGAGGTTATCATGCTTAGTATCCCAATCTCCTTTAATCTGACTAACTACCAGGGCTGAATCTCCATACACATCAAGGAACTGAATCTTCATATCAATAGCAGTTTTAATACCCAAGATACATGCCTCATACTCAGCCATGTTATTGGTACAATAGAAACAAAGTATGGCAGTAATCGGGGTATGACAACCTTCAGGGGAACTAATCACAACACCAACACCATTACCAAGTGCATTAGAGGCACCATCAAAAACCATAGTCCATCGGGATCTTTGTTCAGGTCCGTCATATTGTCCAGGTTCTTTGGTAATAATCATAATGTCTTCATCAGGGAACTCAAAACTCATTGACTGGTAATCATCCACTGCTTGATGAGCCAAGTGATCAGCTACAACACTTCCCTTAATGGCCTTATGAGTAGTATATTGTATGTCATATTCTGTCAAGATCATTTGCCATCTTGCAATTCTTCCGGAGAGAGCCGGTTTCTCAAATATGTACTTAATTGGATCCATCTTTGAAATCAATAAGGTAGTATGGGTCAACATATACTGTCTTAGTCGGCGAGCAGCCCATGCCAAAGCGCAACAAGTTTTCTCGAGCAGTGAGTATCTTGTTTCACAGTCGGTAAACTTTTTGCTAAGGTAGTATATTGCCTGCTCTTTTCGACCAGACTCGTCATGTTGCCCCAACACACACCCCATTGAGTTGTCTAACACTGTTAAGTACATAATCAAGGGTCTTCCATCAACTGGAGGCATCAAAATTGGAGGTTCTAGCAGATATCTCTTGATTTCATCAAAGGCAGTCTGGCACTCATCATTCCATTCCATCACCTGATCTTTCTTCAACAACTTGAAGATTGGCTCACAGATGGCAGTTAACTGGGAAATAAATCTTGCAATATAGTTCAATCGTCCCAAGAAACCTCTAACCTCCTTCTCAGTACGGGGAGCTGGCATCTCTCGTATAGCTTTCACTTTTGCAGGATCCACTTCAATACCTTTTCCACTGACAATAAAACCCAGGAGCTTTCCAGATCTAACTCCAAAAGTACACTTGTTTGGATTCAATCTCAACTTGTACTTCTTCAACCTCTCAAACAATTTATGCAAATGATCAAGATGTTGTTCTTCATTCTGAGACCTGGCTATCATATCATCTACATACACCTCTATCTCATGATGAATCATATCATGAAACAAAGCCACCATAGCACGCTGATATGTTGCCCCTGCATTCTTCAAACCAAATGGCATCACCTTATAGCAAAAGGTGCCCCACTGTGTCACAAAGGTTGTCTTCTCCATATCTTCGGGTGCCATCTTGATTTGATTGTAACCAGAGAAACCATCCATAAAAGAGAATACCTTATGCTGAGCAGTGTTGTCTACCAGAACATCAATATGAGGAAGTGGAAAGTCATCTTTAGGGCTAGCCTTGTTCAAATCTCTGTAGTCTACACACATACGTACCTTACCATCTTTCTTAGGAACTGGTACCACATTTGCAACCCACTGAGGATAGGAAGTCACTGCAAAGAACCCTGCATCAAACTGTTTCATTACCTCTGCTTTGATCTTTTCTGACATCTCAGGACGCATACGACGAACCTTCTGCTTCTTTGGACGACAATCTTCTTTTACTGGTAAACAATGAACCACAATGTTTGTATCTAACCCTGGCATATCTTCATAAGACCAAGCAAAGATCTCCACATAGTCACGTAACATCTGAATCAACCGGTTCTTGACACTGTCCTCTAAATCATCCCCTATCTTGACCTCTTTCCTGTTTTCTTCAGTCCCCAAATTCACAACTTCGACTGGCTCTTCATGTGGCTGTATAGCTTTCTCTTCTTGTTGTAATAACCTAGCAAGCTCTACAGGTACTTCACAATCGTCCTCATTTCCGTCTTCAGTTTGATAGATCGGATTCTCGAAATTATAATTGGCAATAGTAGAACTGTTATCAACAGGATCCAGAGTGGATGAGGATCTGCATTTTAGTGATGTGGGTGTGTGTAAGAACACATAGCTGATAAAACAAAAATAAAAGAAAAGACAAAGAACACAATATTTACGAAAACGAAACGTCCACTGATTTTATTGAATGAAGTATGCAAATGAAATGACAGCCCGTAACAAGCACACCATTGTGCCCCGGGTAAGGCACAAGGCTTGAGAGTTTTAATTGTTCAGTAAATTACAAACTTAAAAAAGAAACAACACAGTAATAGTATTTACTCCTGACTAAAGGAGATAGGGATAACATCTTCAGCTTTCCAATTATCGAGTCCAGCACCCACAGTAGGAAAAATCCAAGCATCCAGGTTGTAGTCTTCATCATGATCTCCCACAGCATTGATCTGGTTCTTCATAACCCCTTGATTGGTGATACGAACAGCACGAGCACGAAGAACAGCCTTCTGGGACTCTGCAGTGAAACCCAAACCAAACTTGTCAGACTTGTATGGAATATCAGGAAGCTGACCCCAAATAGTACAACCACCTTCATCCACCACAGCTCTAGCATCATTGAGGGAGGCCATTGCCATTGTTGGAGGTTTTCTGGTAACTACAGGAACTTTCTTTGCAATAGGAGGAGCTACATAATCATTAACAACCCAAGGAACCACTTCAAACGTCTGACATGGAGTCTCAATGTATTCACCTTCCATTTCCAGATACTTGAAAGTATTCACATGGCTGACAAAGTATTCTTCTTCCCCATAGACAGTAACAACCCTTCCTTCTACCGGATATCTCAACTTCTGATGTAATGTGGAGGTTACAGCACCTTCCCCATGTATCCAGGGACGACCAAGCAGACAAGAGTGTGAAGGACGAATATCCATCACATAAAATGTAGCAGTAAAAACCTGGGAGCCAACTTTGATTGGAAGATCAATTTCCCCGTGCACTACTCTTCTAGAACCATCAAAAGCCTTCACCACAATATTGCTGGGCTTCAGCACAGCATCTTCAGGACTCGGCTTGTTCAGGACTTCCTTAGGCAACACATTCAAAGAGGAACCATTGTCTATCAGTACATGTGACAGGGTAGTGCCCCTGCATTCAATTGAGATATGCAGGGCCCTGTTATGATCCCTCTTGGCAGGGGTCAAATCAGCATCATAAAATCCTAACCCATTGTCATAGGTCAGGTGGGCGACACAATTCTCAAACTGATCCACAGAAATTGCACTAGGTACATGAGCAGTCTTCAGAAACTTGATCAAAGCCTTGGCGTGAGCCTCAGAACACAATAATAAGGATAGCATAGAAATCTTTGAGGGAGTATGCCCCAACTGATCAACAATGTCATAATCACTCTTGCAAATGATTTTTAATATTTCTTCCATCTGCTTAGAGAGATCATCAGCAGCTGGCACCTCAGTAGATGCAGGTTCAACAACAGGGCCTTTGCCCCTAGCATCAGTGGTGGAAGTAGCAGCAGGAGTAACTGCATTCTTGGAAGCAACTGGAGGAGAGAAGACTCTTCCACTACGTGTGATCTTACTAGATCCAGCAATATTGTCAACATCAACAGGCACATCAGCTACAGGCTCTTGCTTAACACCATGGATGTAAACATCAGATCCATAATGCCAAGGCACAGCTTTGTCAGACGTATACGGGATAGGACCAGGAGTAGTAATGACCACAGGAGCAACTCTGGCTTCAGCAACAACTTTCACAGGACCTTCAGCAGTAATTTTGATTGGACCTTGATGAGTGATTTTAATAGGACCCTTTGAAGTGATTCTCACCGGCACTTTGTCAACCATGTCAACCTCTTCAGTCTTCTTACCCTGCGTAATATGATCTACCATACTTTCCACGGAAGATGGTCTTCTTTCGAACACTATGGTGTAATTATTCATGAGACGTTGAATTTCGTCCTTCAACCTCCAACACTTTTCTGGATTATACTCACAATAAACACAATCTTCACGACAACCCGGAAAGAACCCAGCTTGTACTAACTTCTTTCTGATGACAGACAATGGTGTGGTCAATTCATCAACTGAATGGATATGCAAATCCTCCTCAATGGCATTGACAGTCTTCTCATGATTTGGCATTGGAGCAGTAATCACATTTGGAGTACCCGGAGGATCAAACTCAATCTCTCCAGCATCAATCATATCTTGAATTTTGTTCTTCAAGACCCAACAATTATTAGTATCATGTCCCTGACAATTTGAATGGTATGCACACCGTGCATTGGGATTGTACCTGGGAGAGGTAACATTGGGATTCTGAGGAGCCTCTTTCAAGGTAATGAGTTCAGCCTTCAACAAGTGTTGCAATGCCTGAGCCATTGACATGTTGATCTTCGTGAACTGCCTCCTAGCCCTCTGTTGGTTGCCCTGTGGCTGCTCTGTTGTTGCAGGAGTTGGATTTGAAATATGAACTGCACTAACAGACTGATGCCTTCTGTTACGATCAGGTTGACCATAAACAACATTGGATTCTTTCTTCCCAGTGGGAGGCTTCTTTGCAGCACCTGATGAGGAAGTACCCACTTGGATCTTACCATTCTTTATACCATTTTCTACTCGCTCTCCTGTCATTATCAACTCAGTGAAGCCAGATGATGAGCTTCCAATGAGATGACTGTAAAACGGACCATTCAGCGTACACATGAACATATCAACCAATTCCCTGTCAGTTAAAGGGGGTTGAACTCTTCTAGCTAAATCTCTCCACTTCTGAGCATACTCTTTAAAACTTTCTTTGGCACCCATAGACATGCTCTGAAGCTGCATGCGAGTGGGGGCTAAGTCAGCATTGTATTGATACTGCTTATAGAAAGCTTCAGCAAGATCATTCCAGTCTCTGATGTTGGCACTCTCCAACTGATAATACCACTCCAGCTGAGCTCCAGATAAGCTTTCTTGAAAGAAATGGATCCACAACTTTTTATCAGCAGTGTGAGGTTGAATTCTTCTGACATATGACCTCAGATGCAGCTTGGGACAAAAGACCCCATCATAGACAACAAAGGTAGGAACCTTGAAACCAATGGGTATGACTACCCCAGATATCAGACTCAAATCTTCAAAATCCAGCCCAGATGACTTCTGCAACTCCATAGCATCCATTCTATCCACCAGCATCTTGAATTTGTCTTCATTAGGCTCATGGTAGTAATTAGCCTCAGAATCAGAGTCCCCCATAGTGTTGTGGAGACTGCCTCCCTCTTTTTCAGATTCTTCAGATTCATAGTCTTCAGCTGGTTCCTTGGTCTTGGCAAGACCTTTGAACCTTCTTCCCATGTTGATCAACCCAGCTGACCTTCTAGTCTTCTTAGTCTTCTTGGCCAGCAGTGCCTTCAATTCATCCTGCCCCTTGGACAGGTTCAAGATCAGCTCTTGGAATTGTGCATTTTGTGCCTGGAGATCCTTAACTGATTGTTCAAGAGCCATTGCTGAAATAAACAGCAAGAAGATAAGAAACCTGTGCACAATTATAAACCTGTGATGTAATGAAATGATATGGGAATGCATATGCAATGTTTTCAAGGACCGCAGGATTTAAATTTGCTTAAACAAACAAAAAGGTAAACTTTTAGTAATAAATTTGTTTTGCCTCTTAGGCTTACAAACAATGAAATGAAATAAGTACAAAAGATGGGGTTTTAAGTCTCCCATGGACGTTTCCTCTTCGTGTTGAGGTATGAGTTGAGGTTCCGCTCCTCGTGAAGTTGCTTTGTTAGTTCCATGATTCTTTCTTGGCTTGCTTTGTAATGAGCCTCGAAAGTATCCCTTTGCTCCTTCAGTTGGATCCATGATCTCTGCAAGTCTTCTATATCAGTAGGCATGTCTGGGTGAAGGATGGTATAAGCTGTGTCTCCTTCAGCAACAGGTTCCATGGTAACTGGTAGGACGGCAGGATATGGCATCATGAGAGTCTGAGCACGAGATCGTACCCATCTGAGATAAGCCTCCATAGGAATAGTGTACTTAGGCTCCAGTGTCTTGCTGTCAATCCTGTTTACTTTTCCCCATGCTCGTATGAATCTCTGACGGTAACCCTGATGATCGTTGTCGTAATAAAACACAATGCCCTGAATCAACATGTCATGTGGACCATCACTCCGAGCGTAACCAAACTGTCGTAAAGCTAGAGAGGGGTTGTAGGTGATGCCTCCTCTTATGCCTAGAAGTGGCACATTAGGAAACTCCCCACAACGGTCAATGATGGTGACATTCTCCATAGATCTGGAGCACCAATGGATATCTGAGTGAGAAAGTGACATAATTCTCTTGGACCATCTGAATCCTTGCTCATTCTTCATTACTGAGCGAGGGAGGTGAGAAATAAACCACCTAGAAAGCAAAGGTATGCAGCACATCAAAGTTCCTCTTGCCCTTGTAGTACGGGTGTGGAGAGAATGCAGGATGTCTCCAAGCAATGTAGGTACTGGATTGTGACTCAGGAATATATTGATGGCATGAACATCTATGAACTGATCTGGATTGGGGAACAATACTAAGCCATAAATCAGCAAGGCTAAGATCTCCTCAAAAGCATCATAGCTCATGGACTTCAAGAACACCTGAGCTTTCTCTATCAACACCTTGGCAAGAATACCCTTGACTCCACTTCTCGTCTATAGAACATTGTCAGACTTTTTCAGATGTAGAGCTGCAGCAATAATCTCTGGTTTAAGCTCTTTTTCCAAGCCTGCGAAGGGTCTTTGATCAAGAACAGGTATACCCATAAGCTTAGAGAACTCCTCCATGGTTGGAACCAGCTGATAGTCAGGGAATGTAAAGCAGTGGTGCTTAGGGTCAAAGAACTGAAATAGGACACTCATCATGTCTTCATTGAACCCTGAAGTGACTAGATCCAATAGGTGACCATGTCTCTTGATGAACTGGGAATGATCAGACACTTGAGAAACCAACTCTTTAAGCTTGGGAGGTATCCCCACAAAGTTGATCCTGATGGTGTTTCTACGAGCAGAAGCCATGACCTGCAACAAAGAACAAAGATAAATCCTTTGGTCCTTGAAATGGTTAGTGAAAATGCTATGCTTATGATGCATGATGATGTCATGATGTTATGTTCAATCACAAACATGTGGCACACACAAACAAGTCACACCATAGCCCTAGGTTTAAAGGCTTGCATGAGGTTCAAAGGTAAGTACCTTCCCCTGAAGTTAGATGGTTCATCCTGTCCTACAAAAGTAACCAGGTTCTAAGGGATCTCAATATCATTGATCCTTCACAAGGGTGGTTGTTCAGAAGGCAACTTACTTGCCAACCAAAACCCTCCAAGTTTAAGATCTCAATGAGCGTAGTATCGAGTGTCAACCAACTTCAGTCTGCACCAAAGCCGGTTACCTCACTACTTTCTAAAGGCCAAGATGGGATAACTAGGGTTCTAAAAGTTAGTTAGTGCATTGACAACATATGGAAGCCTCATATTATCCTCAACTTGACTTAAGGAACATAAGCACCAACCAAGAAGTCGCACTAACTATGGCCACCAGATCAACCATATCGATATACGTCGTACAGTTTCCTTGGTCTATTGCCATTTACCTAAGGTACACTAGATCCGGGTTAGGATCTTTCACACATAAGAGCACCCCAACAAGATAATATAAAGCAAACAAGACAAACAATTTAAAGTGATCTTAATTCCTAAGGGTACCCCTCTTAAATTTTAAATCCCCAGCAGAGTCGCCAGTTCTGTAACACGGTGGGAGAACTGACTTTAGTTATGTTGCGGATAGCAAGAGCCGCCACCGACTTTTATTTTATCCAAAGGAAAGGCATAAAAGAACAAGAAAGACCTTTTTTAAAAGATTTTTGGGTCCGGGGGGTAGGTTATGTAAAGGGAAGGTGTTAGCACCCTTTACATCCATGGTTATCCATGGGCTCTTAGTTACTTAGCTCACTTTGAATTGTTTTTGAAAATGTGAAGTGTGTGAATAGAATTTTTCATAAGAGTTTAATAATGATCCATGTACGGATGCGTAAAAAACTTGTGTTTGAAAATTGTTTGAAATTGTGAAAAGTTTTTGAAATGGTGAGCAAGTAACTATGAGGAACCTACCCTAAAGTTTAAGTCTTTTTGTTCTTTATCCTTTAAATGGTAAGACTATCCCTATTATTAAGGAATAGGTAGTCATTACCTTGGATGTAAGGGACATATGAGGGACATCTGTTTAATGAAGGCAACTGTGGGGTGTATTAAGCAATTAGGAGGGACTGTCATCATTATTCGAAAGGGACTTGATCTTTATGAAAGGCAACCATTAGGGACTTGATGACTTTTCTTTTGAAGGGACTTGCTTTATACACCCCACTTGACCTTATGATTAGGCAACATTGAGGGATAACCCTAGAAAGTGAGATGGCGATTAAAAATCGACTTACGTGTGTGAGTGTTTAATTTAATTTATCTTATAATTAAAGTGATCTAAATTTAATTTTAAAATAGAATACATGTTTACACTCCCTAAATTACTAACCATAGCATAAAAATTAAATAAATTAAATATTTACAAAAATTTACACCAAGGAGCAATTACATTATAATAAACAATTAAAATAAATAGCAAATAAATAAATATAAATAATAAGCAAAAATAAATAAATAGGCAATAATAAACATAATAGGGGTTAGTAATAATAATAATAAAAATAAATAAAGTTAGAGAAATAATGATAATAAGTATAATAAAAAAATAAATGGATTAGTAATAATTAAAATAAATGGAATTAGCATAATTAAAATAATAAACAAAAGATTAAAATTTTTAATATAGACAATTATTTAGAAATAAAAAATAAGAGAAAACATGAACAATTAAATAATTATTATAACATTTTAATTTATGTACAAATTATTAAATTATTTTTAAACATATTATAATTACAAAATTAAAATATTATAGATTCAATTATTTCTAAACACATATTAAAAATTATTTATATATATAATTTAGATTACAAACAAATTATAAAAATATTTACATATTATATAAAGAAGATAGGTTATAATTATATTTACAAAATTTAATTTTATTAAATATTATATTAAATAAATATGTACAAAATAATTATATTAAAAATTAGAAAATAAAAATTAGGTTTTTAATAATTATTTAAAAAAGATAAACTAGGGTTTCTAAAATTAGGGTTTTGTTTAGAAAATATTTTTTAGAGTTTATAATTTAATATACAAAATTATTTTAATAAATATATGTACATCATAAAAAAAAAATTTAAATGGAGAAAAATAAAAGTTTAGAATTTTAGAAAGCATAAATGTTTTTATATGTTATTTAATATATATATATATATATATATATATATATATATATATATATATATATATATATACATGCATAATTTATTTTTTGATTAATAATAAGAAAATAATTAAACTAATTAATTAAATAAATCAAAACAGAAAAAAGTGGTAAAAAAGAAACTTACCTTGGCTGGGTTTGAACCCAGGACGTTTTGCCTGCCAGCACTAAAACCCACCACCAGGCCAGCCAAGCGCAGGTGATAATGGAATGAGTTGAATCAGTTTTATGTAATGCCTGGAAAAAATCAGAAAAATAATAGAAGCAAAAAGGCCTGGGGGAGGATTGAACCCAGGACCTTTCAACCAAACGCATGTGCACATTACCAACCAAGCTAGATGAGCGAACCTGTTAGTTATCCCACAACAATTGATAATATAATATAACTGCCAATTATATGGAAAAAATAAGAAAAAGGATGGCGCAGCCAAGTGTCGAACACAGGCCATCAAGTTACAAACAAACACCACTTTCCACTGGGACACATGTTCCTGTGTGATAAACAATCAAGATGAATACATAATATTTTAAATCAGAATTTCAAATATGAAATTCGCGCCAGAACGCCTTCATCTTCAACCTCAAATTCGTAGGGTTTCCTGCGAATTTTTCTGGGAAAATTCCTACGAATTTTCATGCAACTCAAACCTGCGAATCACATACATCCTCATACGAGTAAAATTTCTTCAAATTGAACCTGCAAACATGATCTATACAACAATTACAGTCCAAATATGAGTCCATTATCAATTTATATTAGGTATTCCATGAATCCCCAATTTTGAAGCTCTAACCCTAACAATGGCCGATTGCTATTTAGGTCACGAAACTCCAACTTCTTTGTCCAGAAACCTTCACAAGCTCAATACAAACATCATAAACCAAACAAAATTCATTGAGATACATTGAATTAGTGAAACCGAAAAAAATATATTCAAGAACAAATAGAATTCGGATTATGCATTATGGAGTGATTTTGATGCATATGAGTGTTGGTTTTGCTTCAAGAAGGTCCAAGGAACATTGCTATGTTCTTATTTTACCTTAAAACACCTTGTATGAATGAATCCGAATGTGAGGTTTTGGAGGATTTTTCAATTTGTGAAACTTACTTTTGGAGGCAGCAAATTCGTGTCTTTGCAATGGCAATGAGTTATGCACTTATAGGAGAGTGAATTAGGTCAAAAAGATTGATTGTTTGTGTGGAAAAATTGATATGAAAAGATCCAAATTGATCATGCCTTGAAAATCAAATATTCATGTGTGAATGCTTGCTATTTTTGGACAAATCTCATGATTTCCTTCCTCTTCAATTCAAATCAATATTTAAGACTTTCTAGAAACTTAATCTCAACCAAATCTCATATTTTCATATTTTATTTTTATTTAAAATGATTTTTAATGAATTAAATCAAAATAAATAAAAATAAAATAATAAAAATTCTGATTTTTAATGGTTTGGGTCGTGCATGAAGTTGGTGTATGGGTTGGGTCATTATTTGGCAAGCCCATTTGGAAGAAATTGGTTTTAGACCTCCATTTTCATCATAAACCAACCCAAAATTTCCCAACTTCGCAAGGGCACATATCCTTCAATTTTAATGGTATGAGGGTGTTCTTGGACATTTTGGAAAGCTTGAAGAGTCCTCTAACCAACCCCACTGGTTTCATGTCCATATCATTTACCAATCTCAAGTTATGCCCTTTTGAAGTTGTTGACTTTTTGTTGACTTTTGAAATGACCTATAATGTCTTAGCTCATACCTTCCAAATGAAGCATTTTTGGGCTTGGCTTGTGAGACACAAAGTTGTAGAGAATTCAATTTCCTTCAAAATTAGATTTGGATGGAGACTTGGTGATGAAGTATGTGAAAGTTATGGCTGGTCAAAGTTCAGTTGACTTTTACTAAGGAAACCCTAATTTAGAAACTCCTGATTCTTGATGATCTGAAATCTCCTTGATGAATCATGATCAACCCTTGATCAAATGATGAATTTTACTTCATATACTTGATGTTGGCAAAAAATCATGAAGTTTGACTTTGGTTTGACCACAATTGACCTCAGTTTGACTTTTTAACTGCCTTGACTGATTTTAACCTATCTGATCATCTGACTGAGCAAACTTCTGAGAAAAGTCTTGAAACTTGTCATGGGGATTCTTACACACATATAAGATGTTATGAAGCTCACTTGAGGTCTTGGAAGTCCATTTAGCCTGATTAAAGTCAAAACCCTAGTTTTGGATGCACTGCTTAGGAGGTGCACTGTCTGAGGGAATTGTCAACTCTTTTGACCAATTGTGAACTTTGTGAACCTTATGAACCATCATAAAATGTCTTGTGAACCTCATAGGAGGTATTGTGAACCTTGTGAACCTTGTGAACCTCATAAAGTGACTTGTGGACTTCATGAACCTCATGGAAGGTCTTGAAAGCATTGTGAATCTTGTGAACCTTGTGAACCTTCATGAAATGACTTGTAGACTTCATGAACCTCATGAAAGGTATTGAAAGCATTGGGAAACTTGTGAACCTTGTGAACCTTCTTAGAACACAAAGTCTTGTATTGTGAGGGCAAATTTTGGGGTGCAACAGCTGCCCCTGTTCAATTTTCTGAAACCTGAGGGGTTAGATTAGTATATTTGCCAGTCGTGACCTGGAAGGTTGAAGGGGATTGAACACAAAAGCCCAAAAATTTGCACTCACCAGTGCATAGAGTGATATTAATGGTTGGTTGTATATGCTTGAGTGGGCTTAAAGATGCCACTTGGAAGAACTGGAGATGGGCTTAGAGATGCCATCTAAAGAACTGGATGTGATGATAGCTTTGTGTTGATACTGGATCTCAGTACTAGGTGTTCGTATAGGCCGTCTCTGAATCGTTTATCCTTTGAATTTGTTGAATAGACCAGTACAAGTTCGGAAACAAGACAATCCCGTAAATGAGCAAAGCAAGAATAGCCTCAAATGCATCCTTATGACCCAAAGTAAGTGAAGTAGAAGCCTTTCCCATCAAGAACTTAGCATTAATACCACGAACACTCCCCTTCGGAAGAAACTTCCCATTAAGATCGGATTCCTTAAGAAAAAGTGCTTTGGCGATGACCTTGATAGTAAGCTCCTTCTCTAAACCAGTGAAAAGAAACTCCTTGTCCAGAATAGGCAAACCTAACTAATGAGAATACTCCTCCAAAGTCGGCACAAGCTGATAATCCGGAAAGGTGAAACAATGGTGCAACGGGTCATAGAACTGAGCTAAAGTAGGGAAAATCCCCTCAGGAACATCAATATCCAACATATACAAAAGCTTCCCATGACATCTTCGGAACTCTTGGGTATCAACAACCAAAGCTCCTAGCTTTCTCAACTCTACAACATTAGGATTCTTGAAAGTGTACTTCTTTGTGTTCCTCCTTTCAAAAGTCATAGCCATGGACATCTGAAATTTTGCAAAAGTTCCTTATAAGTCCTTTGAAATCTTACGAACAATGCTCATGAATGTTATGATGGCATGTATGTAACAAACATAAACAAGATCACACAAGGCACACAGGCTTAGGTTCCGAGTCACGAGCATGAAGTCAAGGTAACAGAACACCAACCCAAACAGGTAAGTACTAAGGTTTTGTCTTCATTGTACCTGCAAGAAACCAAAAGGGAGCTAACAGAGGTGCCCGGAGTTAACAGCCATCTTTAGAATATCATCGGTACGTTGGATTACTCCCCAACCGATAACATTCTTAAAATAGACCTCGTCCGAGTGTAGTATCGCGTGACAACCGCCTTAGATTTACACCCAGACAGTTTCCGCACTACGTTCCTAAATTGGCTTAGATGGGTTAAGGGTTCTAAGGTCCTCAGTATGATCAGCTCAAAGTCGGAAAATAATGCCACATACGATTACTCGTCATGACATTGATAGTCCAAGAGAGCCTAACCGAGTGGAGATTATCGAATTGATATTGCTTTGGACTACTCCATCACATATCGCTTCGAATATCACCGTCCTATCATAAGTGTCACTCAGATCCGGGTTAGAATCTATCTCACACAGAGGATCACCAAAACCAAAACGGAACAAACAAATAACAAACAATTCAAACCAAAGCAATAAATAAATCAAAGTAGGCTGAATTCACTTAGAGATTAATTCCCCAGCAGAGTCGCCACTTTTCTGTAGCGGTAAAATCGTGAGTGTAAGCTATTGATTAACTTAACTCGATGAACACAGAGTCGCCACCGCGCTTTTCTTTATTTCCGAAAGGAAAAAGGTAAAAGAACGAATAAAAACCTAGGATTCTAAAAGCAAAAGCTAAAAGAAATAAACAGAGATTGGGTAAGGGGATTGGTTATGAACTGGGAAGGTTTTAGGCACCCGACTCATCCGTGGTACTCCACGGGAACCCTTTGAAATACTTATCGCTTTTTGGTCTGAAATTGGTTTGCTTAAAATGATGGAAGAGATGAGGAGAAGAATATTTTTTAATGATTTTGTGTTTGATAAGGTTTTAACGCCTTATGCCTACGTACCCACAAAGTGCAATGCGAGATCAAAACCTCGTAGTTCGTGGTACGAAATTTGAAAAGAACAAATGAGTTGAATTGATTTTAAAATGTAGAGATAAGTCGTCATCCTTTAGCGAATAATTCCGCTAGAAAAGATGAATCATATCTAAACATGTAAAAATAAAAGGTGCACAAAGGCACAAAAACAATTGAATGAGTTTTGAGTTTTTTAAAGTATATAAGAAAATGGTTTTGATATATTTACATGGATTAACTTTGATTAAGAAAATAAAGTGAAAAGATTAAAAAATCGCTTGACCTAAGTCTAGGTTTGATTATGAAAGTGTTTGAAGTTTGAAAAAACAAGAAGGTTTTTGAAATAGGAAGAAGTTTTGAAAATTAAAGAATGGGGAGGAGATGAAGAGACTAGTCCTAATGCTTGAATTAAAAGCTAAGGAAAGAATTTACCAAACCATAATAGACACAATTCTTCAAAGATCGGAATTTCCTCTTCAAAGGCTAATGAAATCACTTGAGGCCGAGGTTTCTAATTCATTCCAACTTGAGCAAGGGGAAAGTATCTTAAAGTCTAAGTCCATTCTCCAAAAGCAAAGGGATAGTAACCATTAGTCCAAAATTAGAAGTCACAAGTCTTTTAAGTGTTCAATCCTTTATTAAGTGTTTTGATATCCAAATGGACAAAATAAAAAAAAAACAAGCAACAATATGAATATAAACAAATGATATATGATATAATATGACAAAATATAATAAGGAGATAAGGGAGCAAGAGATTAAAGTAAAAGGATAAGGTGCAAGAGATTAAATTTAAACAATTATATTCACATTATTATAATATTTACAATATAAGGTGGTATGATGAACTTAATCAAGCACAACCACAAATAGAAAAATAAGATCGAGGCAACCGGATCCAAGTGGATCTTAATTCGAATCGGGACAACTTTAGGTCTATGTTAAGCAATCGCCGAGTAATTTACGAAGTAATTACCCTACAAATGAGGCCGGCCACCACTAATTAAAGTGGAAAGTATTCGTGTTAATACATGTTAGAGAAACGATATAAGGATCGTTCTCCGAAAACATGCCACACTAAAAGAAAAAGGAAGGTCTAATCTTAATCGAGATTCTCGTTGAGTTTCATCGAAAAGCAACCTATCACGATCTCAAAGTATGGAGAATGATCCAAATGATCATTCATCCATAGATTTGAAATAATGAAGATTAAACTTAATCGGAAATCAACAATCCCGAATCGGAAGATTGTCATCGACCAAAATTAAAAAGAGAGGATGAAGAACAATAGATCCAAAAGTAGATCCATAAGAAGAAATGAAAACATTTTTTAAATCATTTTCTAAACTCTTTCTAAAAATCTTTTTATCAAAATCTTTTTTGAAATAACTTTTTTCTAAATCTTTTTATTAAAAGAAGTATTTTAAATAATATTCTAAGAATATTATTTAAAACATTCTTTACTTAATTTTTTTTAAAATCAAATTGAACAAAATAAATAAAAAAAGAAAATAAACCAGGGGGAGGGGATGAGAAACCCACTGGTAGGTGGTGAAATGGATCTGCAAAGATCCTTCAGGCCCAAACAATAATTCATTTTATATAAAATAAATTAGTATTATATAAAACAAACAAAAAAAAATCAGAAGGAACAATGAAGTGTCTTCTTCTCCGCATAAACAACCAAACAGGGCATAAAATTTCCGGACCCTCACCTTCCAAATCAAAACAAAACGAAACTAAACAATCTCTCCTTCTCAATCACGAGCTACCTCTCTTTCTCTTCCTCAAATCGCGAATTCCTCTTTCTCTCCTTCTTCTTCTTTAACTTTCGGATCTTTTCTCTCTCTCAATTCGGTTCAAGCTTTGGAGTGAAGAATGAAATTAATGGAAGGAAACTGAAGATTGAAGGGTTTCAGATTGGGGATAGATTAGGGATTAGGGATTTTTTGAGATTAGAATTGATTGAGGGAAAATGAATTTCGGATTAGGGATTTTGAGAGTTTGGGATTGATTCAGCAGGGATTCTTTGGCTCTCTAAAGCTTGTTATTTGAAGTGATGAATGGTTCTTTAAATAGATGGAGGGAGCTGAAATTGTGATGTCGTTTTGTGAAATTTGGAAGCGTTTTGGATGTGTGTGGAACGCGTGCTCGGTTGATTTCATTTTCATTGCGTTTTGCTTTACGTTGAATTGCGTTTTGCTTTGATGATTTTCGTTTTGATTGTGGCGTGAAATTTGCATTTGTTTCATTTTGTCTTTCAGGTGGATTCTGCGTGTGGGCCTTGCGGGATGTGCGTGAGGATTGCGGCTGACTTGTGTTTTTGTTTTCGGCTGCTACGGCTTTGGTAAGTTGCTTCAGCTGCTATTATTTGTGGCTTGAGATATTGGTCTTGGTGCAGCTGGTTTTGGTGCTTGCGGCGTGAGGGAGAAGCTGAGGTAAAGGCTGGAAATTGCGGCGTGCGCGTGAAGCTTTGTTGCACGTGAGGAGTGAAGGCAAGGGAATGAGGCTTGGAAATGCTTTTTTTGCTTTGTTGGGCCTGCTGTTGTGGTACGGGATGTGGCTGGTGTGCTTGAGTACTGGCTTGCGTTGCGAAGTGGCTTCGTTGCTTGTGCAAGTGTGGGCCAGGAATTGTTAGGCTTGAGTTTGCTTTTTGCTTAGCTTCGGCGCGGGATACAGATTGAGGTGTGTGGGCCAGCTGAGTTTGTTTATTTTGGCTGGAATTGTGTGCGGCAGGAAAAGGCTGAGGGCATGGATTGATGTGCTAGCTGATGGAAATTTCTTTTGTTTTTGCAGCTTGGCTTGAGCTGAAGGCAAGTGCTTGTGGGGCCAGGCGTATTGGCTTGGATTGTTAACAGACTGAAGTTTGCTTTTGTTGCTGTTCAGAGTGATGCTTGGGGTTTGTTGTTCACGCGTGTGGCTTAGGTATGGCTTGGCAAGCAAATGTTGAAGTGAGGCTTTGTGATGTGAAGTTTGAGCTGGGAAAATGAAAAGCTGGTGGGCCAAAGGCCTTTTTCTTTATTATTATGAGAAACAAAAATAAAAAAGAATAGGTTATAAAAAAAACTTTATAATAGAATCTTTTGGAATTTTTGTATTATAAAATAAGAAAACAAAATTGGAATAAAAAAATGGAAATAAAAAATGAAAATAAAATTTGGAATTTGATTAATTGAAATTGACTAATTTTTTAATGGACAATAGGCTAAAAAAATGGGATGGAAAAAAAATGGGTAATGATCGTAAATGAATAATGGATAATCGAGAAAAATGGGAAACGAAGATTATTAAATAAAATGGGTATTAGAAAATTGGGAAAAATAAGGAATGGTTTAATCGAAAAATGGATAATGGATGAAGTTTTGATTTTAAGCCCACAACCAGATCTTGATTATTTTTGCACAAGCCACTGATGAACACAGCCAACACAGACCCAACTGGATATTTCACAACTTAAGCCAACTATCATCTGAAAATTGTCTGATTATTTCCCTGATAAACTGAATCCATACCGAGGAAAATAAATCCTCAGATGAAATTACTGATGAACTGATGAACTGATAAACACTGAAGATTCAAACCAAACTTCGCACAAAACATTGTCACACAGCCCAACTTGTTCTTTGAAACACATTGCCTGATGAATGAATTACTGGCACACACAACTTGCAGTCGACACAATCTTTTGATAGTTTGACCAGATTAGGTCAAACATCCATCCGAAATCGCATTGAGACTGAACAAACGCATCTGAACGAAATTAACGCCCTGTCTTTGAAAACCTGCAGCACAGAGAAGAAGAAGAACACTGCAACATATTTTTGTATTTTGGTTAGTGATCAGTAAATATAAACAAATATAAAGAAATGATAAAAAAATGGTGATCCCCTGTGAAGCATAGACCCTATATCTGAGGAGAAACTCGAAGGCCAGTGCGATCTTGTTTGTATGCGAATATGCAGATGATATGCGAAGAAACTTAGGGCAAAAATTAGGGTGTTACAACTTCATGCACACATTCTTACTAAATACATACATCAAGAATGAATTAAGATAAGTGAGTAAAGAAAGATATTACCTCGAGTATATGAGAGATGAATGAAAGATGATACCTCATAATAGGATGTGAGATACAAGTGAAATTAACTCAAGGAATAATATAATCAAGACAATGATTACTAAGATCTATCAGATATATCAAGAACACCAAGTTCTCTACGGATAAAGAAGAAAGGATCGATAGCAAGTAGTTTTGTAAAAATATCGGCTAGTTGATTTACACTATCAACATGCTCAAACACCACATCACCTTTCTCTACATGATCCCTAAGAAAATGATGCCTGATTTCAATATGTTTAGTGCGTGAATGAAGAATAGGATTCTTGGTAAGATTAATTGCACTAGTATTGTCACAAAATATTGGAATTTGCTTGAGAGAGATATTGAAGTCGAGCAATTGTTGTTTTAGCCATAGAATTTGGGCACAACAATTTCCGGCTACAACATACTCTGCCTCTGCAGTTGACAAGGCAACAGAGACTTGCTTTTTGCTATGCCAACTGACAAGAGAGTTTGAAAAGAAATGAAAAGTTCCACTAGTGCCTTTCCTATCCACTTTGCAACCGGCAAAATCGGAATCGGAAAAACCTACCAAGGAACAATCACTACCCTTAGGATACCATAGACCAAACTTAGAAGTACCACAAAGATACCTAAGTATTCGTTTAACTGATTTTAAATGTGATTCCTTAGGGAAAGATTGAAACCTAGCACACATACATACACTGAACATAATATCGGGACGCGATGCGGTGAGATAAAGAAGAGAACCAATCATACCTCGATACCTTTTTATATCAACATCTTTACCTTTTTCATCACGATCAAGACTTGCCGCCGTAGGCATTGGTGTATCAATAGGCTTGGAGTTTGTCATATCAAACCTCTTGAGCAACTCATTGCAATATTTAGTTTGACTTATGAAGGTTCCATCTTCAAGTTGTCTAATTAGAAGTCCGAGGAAGAAATTTAGCTCCCCCATCATACTCATCTCAAACTCACCTTGCATAGAACTTGAAAATTCTTTGACCAATTTCATATTAGTAGAGCCAAATATAATATCATCTACATATACTTGAACTAATATAGAATGTTTTCCTTCACGTTTAATAAAGAGAGTAGTATCAACTTTTCCTCTTGAAAAACCTTGATTGATTAAAAATTTGCTTAGACGCTCATACCAAGCTCTAGGAGCTTGTTTGAGACCATATAAAGCTCGTTTTAATTTGTAAACATAATTTGGTTTTTCAAAAATTTCAAACCCAGGAGGTTGACACACATAAACCTCTTCATTTATATATCCGTTAAGGAATTCACTCTTAACATCCATTTGATATAGTTTAAAGTTTTGAGAACATGCAAATGCAAGCAAAAGGCGTATAGCTTCAAGGCGGGCAGCAGGAGCATAAGTTTCCTCATAGTCTATGCCTTCCTCTTGGTTATACCCTTGAGCAACAAGACGAGCCTTGTTGCGAATGATAGTGCCGTTTTCATCCAATTTGTTCCTAAAAACCCATTTGGTGCCAATTACTCGATGATTTAATGGAGGAGGAACAAGGTCCCAAACCTCATTTCTTTTAAATTGATTTAGTTCCTCTTGCATAGCTAGGAACCAATTTTCATCAAGTAATGCTTCTTTGGCATTATTAGGCTCAATTTGAGATATAAAGGCATGATAAAAACAAAAATCACTTAGCCTTGATCTAGTAATGACACCCTTTGAGATATCTCCAATGATGTTATCGATAGGATGATCTTTTGATGTCTTCCATTCCAATGGTGGATCATTTTGAGGGGAAGCTTCACCTTCATCTTTGAGACTAGACACATCCACCAGCTCCTTATACACAACATCCGGAAAGGGTTCAACACGAGAAACAACAAAGTCTTTAACAATCTCATTAGAGGAGGCACCTGCACCAATAACACTACTACCTTTTTCGACAACATTAGGATAAGCTTCAACAAAGGATACATGTACAGATTCTTCGACTATAAGCAATCTTTTATTGAAAATTCTATATGCTTTGCTTGAATTAGAGTAACCAAGGAAGATGCCTTCATCCGCCTTTGAATCAAATTTTCCAAGATTCTCTTTTCCATTATTAAGCACAAAGCATTTGCAACCAAAAACATGAAGATGTGAAACATTTGGTTTTCTTCCTTTTAAAAGTTCATAGGGAGTTTTGTTTAGAATAGGTCGAATAGTGATCTTATTCAAAACATAACAAGCGGTGCTAATAGCATCGGCCCAAAAATATTTAGGAAGACCGCTATCATTAATCATAGTTCTTCCCAATTCCTCCAACACATGGTTTTTACGTTCCACAACACCATTTTGTTGTGGTGTTCTAGGAGCGGAGAAGTTACGATCAATGCCATGGTTTTCACAAAAGTTTTCAAAGAGATGATTTTCAAACTCACCTCCATGGTCACTTCTAATAGTTACAATTTTTGTGCCAAGTTTGTTTTGAGATAATTTGGCAAAAGTTTCAAAGGCCGAAAAGGTATCACTTTTACTAGCTAAAAAGATAGTCCAACAAAATCGAGAGTAGTCGTCAACAATAACAAAACCATAATAGTTCCCTCCTATACTTTTGATTCTAGAGGGACCAAAAAGATCCATGTGTAGAAGTTCAAGAGGTCTAGAAGTAGAGACTAGATTTTTTGATTTAAAAGATATCTTAGTTTGCTTACCCATTTGGCATGCATCACAAAGATGATCTTTAGTGAACTTTATGTTAGGCAAGCCGACTACCAAGTTTTTGGACACAATCTTATTTAGCAAGTCAAAGTTTATATGAGCTAAACGTCTATGCCAAAGCCAAGATTCCTCACTTTTGGAAATAAGACATTTAGGGTTACTCATTGTCATAGAATTCAAATCAAGCAAATAAAAATTATTAACCCTCAAGCCTATAAACATATCCTCTTTGTTGTCATTGTGTTCAATTATGCATCCTTCTTTAGAGAAAGAGACATTATATCCCTTATCACATAATTGACTAATGCTAACAAGGTTATGTTTAAGACCCTCAACTAAAAGGACATTAGAGATAGATGTAGAAGAGGGATTACCTACACTACCTTTACCGAGTATAGCTCCTTTGTTGTTATCACCATAGGTAACAAAGCCCTTCTTCTTAGCCACAAAGTCATAGAATAGGGAAATATCACCTGTCATATGTCTTGAGCATCCACTATCAAGAAACCACCATTTCTCCATAGTCTCAAGACACTCCACCTGTATGATTTGACAAGAGATAAAGGTACCCAATTTTCATTGGGTCCTAGAGTGTGAGTGAGAATTTTGTTGCTTTTAGGCAACCATTGACAAATGCCTTTTGGGACCAAGTGTTTCCTAAAGCGACATTTGGCAATTTTATGACCTTCCCTGCAACAATAGTGACATTTCAAGAACGGTTTTGATTTGCATTGACTATTTTGATCCTTCACGACATAGGTGTATTTTCGAAATGTATTATTCATTGATTCCCTAAAGTTTGAATGATCAATAGTGAATGTCATTTTTGGTTGTGATAACTTGTTTAGTTTGGCTTGAAGAGTTTTGACTTCCTTTTGCCAAATCCAACAAGTTTCACAACCATGAAAGTTGTGTCATTCTCGTTTGTCTTCTACCATAGATTCTACCATTGATGCCTTAAGAGCATTCATAGCATTTTCACTATCCGAAACTTTTCCTTCTAAATAGGCAAAAATTCTTTTATCGGATGCAATGCGCTTGAAGGCTTCTTTAGCTTCTTGATGGAGAATATTAAACTTACTAAGCAAATCATTATAAGAGAGTTTTTCAGCATATTCGTATTTAGCGTGTTTTACCTCTTTCTTGCTTTTCTTATGAGCCATGAGGCAAAGATTTACTTTCCCTTCATCATCACTTGAGGTATCTTTGCTAGACGACTCACTATCGCTTTCCCAAGCTATATATGCTCTTCTAGCCTTGTTGCCTTTTCTTTGATATTTGTCTTTTGCCTTGTCTTTCTTTAACATAGGACAATCCGGTTTGTAATGTCCCGGTTTTCCGCAATTGTAACAAGATCCTTTGCCTTTAGTATTTTTAACATACTCTTGTTTGGAAGGATTTGAATTTCTTCGATAGTTGATGAGACGCTTATCCGAATGAGAGATCTCATTCTTTTTGAGATACCGATTGTATCTTCTTACGAATAAGCCCATATCTTCATTTGATTCGTCATCATCTTCACTCGTATCACTCCCACTATCTTTATTTGTGGAGGATTTTGATGAAGAAGTTTTTAACGCAATGGACTTCTTCTTCTTCTCATGATCTTTATTTTTCTCAATCTTTTCTTTCTTCTCTTTGTCTTCATGCTCATTTAAGTTTAAGAGCTCTTGTTCATGCTCTTGTAGTTTTCCAATGAGAGTCGTTAGATCTAACGTTCTTACGTCATTGGCTTCTTTAATTGCCGTGACTTTTGGCAACCATTCCCTAGTAAGACATCTCAAAATCTTGTTAGTTGCAACATCATTAGGAGTAGTTTTACCAAGAGCATTTAATCTATTAGTCAAGTGAGAAAATCTTTTTCCCATTTCACCAACGGTTTCCCCTTGGCTCATGTGAAAACGATCAAACTCTTGTTGTAAAGTATTAATTCTAGCTAGCTTAACATCATCGGTTCCTTCATGGGCAACTTGTAAGGCTTCCCACATAGCTTTAGCCGATGTGTGATGAGAAACTCGAAAATATTCATCAGCTCCCAAGGAAGCTATAAGTATGTTTCGAGCTTTCCAATCATAGCTATATTTCTTTTCATCATTATCATCCCATTGTGCTTCCGGTTTCTCAATTTGGACATTATCCGGTCCGGCCATGGTTATTTGAAAAGGGCCTTCTTGGATAACTTTCCAAATTTTTCTATCAACAGAGTTGATATGGATACGCATACAATCTTTCCAGTGACTATAGTTTTCTCCGGTAAAGACTGGAGCTCTATTGTACGCCCCCGTTGGATCGTTGTCCATTTTCCAATAAGTTGTATGTGAAGCACTAGATAAACCGGTGCTCTTGATACCACTTGTTAGACGATAGCGCGGATCTAGAAGGGGGGTTGAATAGATCCCTTTTTAAAATTTATCTTTTCAAAATTAATTTGAAAGAGAATAGCGGAAGTTTCCCGGAAAATCGTCTAGTTCAAATTTAAAGTCACCGGAGATCGGATATGCGTAAAACCCAAATAGAATGAAATGATGACTAGATGAATTAATGATTTACAAATGATACACTTGAATATTCAGCACTTGATAAACCTATTCTTAATGATGATTAGAGAATAAAACAAATACAAAAATAATGATATTGTGTGATTGAGCTTTTTATCAAACACTTAGAGTGCACACTCCAAGGGCAATTTTGTTGTGTCAAATAGTGCAAAATTTTACTCACTCCAATCAACACTTTTGAGTGAAGCAATTTAACAAACACCTTGTTTGCACTAATTTGATACACCAGAATTTTCAAGCACACAATATCAATATGAACAAAAATAGAAAGCGAGAAATAATAAGAACACAAGGAATTTGTTGAGGCAGTTCCTTCGTCGTCCTCGCTCGAAGTACTCTGCCCCCAATTCGAAATTGAATTGGGCAATTTTATTAAATCGCAATTGTTTTACAAGAATAGAAATGAATTAACCAACAAACCAAACCAAGTTGAAAGTGCTGTCAATTTTTCTTCTTGTCCCTTGATCCAAAGTAGAATCAAGTCTTCCACGCGTGTCGAGAAAGCCTCCGATTAATTTGCTCCCTTATTGCAAGAATACACGATTCTTCAAACTTTGAGCACGACTGAGTTTCTCCCACACTTGTGAACCCACAAAGACCTTCGCAATCCTCCGTCTACCGTGATATGAGAGAACGATCCACTTGATCTTCAATCTACCTCACTCGGCTGAATCTACGACCGATCAATGTGTGCAAAACCCCCAAATCTTCAATGATCTTGGAGGATAAAACCCCTACGGATTTTTCCAAGGAAAACCCACACACTCTAAACCCAATCTGAAATTCTGATTCACGATTGAACGTTATCTTCAAAACGTACACCAAGATCGAACAAAGATTATTGTGTGTAATTGTTTGATTGATGCAAGAATGAAGAAGATGAAGAGAGCTATGTGTATATCTTTCACTTTCCTTGTTGACCTTCTCAAAAGAAATTCAGCAGCTATTTATATTGGTTAGAGGAAATGAATCATAAGAGAGAGAAAAATAAATGAAAAAATAAGTCAGCACAACAATGAGCCGACTCAAACCTTCAAGTTAGTCGGCTCAAACTTACAGATGAGCCGACTTAAAATAACAGAAAGGCAACCTGTTGAGACCCGTGAAAATGATATGAGAAAAATTCTTGATGAGTCGGCTCATGAGAGATCATGAGTCGGCTCATGTACTCTCATGAGTCGACCTAAATTATGTTCCAGGCAGCCTGTTCGGACCCGAGCATTTCTCATCAATTTAACTCAGAATGAGTCGGCTCATGAGAGATTATGAGTCGGCTCATTCACTCTAATGAGTCAACCAAAATTATGTTCCAGGCAGCCTGTTTGGACCCGAGCATTTCACATCAATTTAACACTGAATGAGTCGGTCATTGATGAATTTGAGTCGGCTCATTCAGTGTATTTTTCCAAAATTGCCAAACCTTTCTTTTCCATTGTGAACCTGTCCAGCTTTAGAAACATGCCAAGTTTTTGACACATTAAAATCATGCTATGTCACACACCTTCCACTCTATCCCCAAATGTGCAAACTGTGGCATGGGCTAGAGGATCGATTGGTAACTAGACATAACCAATCCACAAAAGGTTATAGCATAAGAAGATGCCCAAAGCCACACACATTCGGCTTCGAAAAACTTATCCCTCTATTACACCCCCGAGCCATAGGGACTATGATGTCATTTAAAGAAATGAAAGAAAATAGTCACAAAAGGCTTTACTTCCTGGTACTCATAGCAATATTTGTAAGCCTTCATGTACGCTTAGCTTGCAGGATGAAGTTGCTAAGAAAGTTATCGTCAGGTGCTTCTAGACTTTTCTGTCAAATGCATTTAACGGTAAGTGAAGACCTATGACATAGAAAATTCCCTTGTAAAAGGGAATGGCACAATGTCAATACTAGTTGCATATCCTTTAATCCTCGATGGGACACAAGACTCCCAGTAGGAAGATGGATCGACTTCGGTAAATGCGTCATCAAGGTCGTCTACTTTAGCTAAAACATAAGCACTTGAAGAGAATGTAGAATCCACCCAGGAAGATTTTGCACTCTTCTGCAATTTGTGAGCACTCTTTTGTGATTTCCTATCCATTATGCTCTAACTTTTTGAATACAAAAAAGCAAAATATCATAGAGGAAGATAACAGTTAAATTGGGAGAATGACACAAAAGAAAACAAAGTTGACTCTTTGAGGACTATATCCTAGCATGCAAAAGGAAGTAGACACTATCAAACATGTCAACTCACTCGCATGTAACACTCAAGTGTTTGGGTTCCACAAAGTTTTAATGATGGTACTTTCGAAAAGACATTTAAATTATGGAGCATTAAATGCACAAATCCCCAAAAACTGAAATGCTTTCTTTAGATCTCCAAAACAAAAATGCAAGAGTGGCCAGCAACCGGCGTTGAAGAAATAAACTCATGCCTTGCGAAGCATGGGCACAAATTTGGGGACAACTATTTCGAGCCGGCATATCGTCTCTGACCGACCACTTAGAGGGAACAATAACCCTTATAGAATCTTCTTAATAAACAAGAATTCTCCTTATAACGTTAACAAAGATCTCATTTGCAAGTGCATCCAACGACTCTCCTAACAAAAAACGAGTTCATTATTTTTACATTGACTTGAGTGTTAGAGTGATAACTTAATATATAAGTTACCATCATTTTCGATCATCACTATATTTCTTGTCCTAGGATGGAAAATTATTATTTTCAGTATTTAAATATGAGTTAAATATATTTTTGGTCCCTGTAAATATCTCAATTTTCATTTTTAATCCCTATTAAAAAAATAGTAAATTTTAGTCCATACAAATTTTATATGCATGCAATTTTAGTCCATGTTGTTTTCTAAAATTTTGAAAATTGTTTAATTACCCTTAAATTTTTAAATTTTTGAATAATTTTTTTCATCCATTTTTAGAATACTATAACATATTTCTTTACTAAATTTTATAATTTTTTAAAATGAGAAGAATTAAATATGAATTTTTTAAATTTCAAAATATAATGATAAAAATAATGAAAACATTGACTTAGAAATCAAATTTTGAGTTTTTTTTTCGAAAAACTTTTTATAACATTTTAAAGATGTTTGTAAAATAATCATTTAAAATACACATCGCTTTAATAGAAGAGACTAAAATTATGTGCATAATAATTTTTTAGGATTAAAATATCTTATTTTTTTAATAGGGACTAAAATAAAAAATTGAGATATTTATAAAGATTAAAAATATATTTAACCTTTTTATGTGAATATTTATAGTATGAGATATTGAAATTTTTAAGGCCTCAGTTGTGTACATCACAGGTCATCAATTGTAATGAACAGATCGTTCGTGCATGCCATGCTGCAAATTTTGAGAATATAAAAACTACACTATACAAACAAAAATCAAGCGAAAATACCCTAATTCCCAAGGCAAATTGAATATATTTTCGAAAGCTAGAGATTCTTGGATAAAGAAAAATGAAATTATTGTCTATATAAATTTATGTACATGTAGACTCCGGCATCTAGGTGGTGTTAGTGGAATGTGTTTCAAACTTTACACCTAAACTGGAAAGCACGGTGGTGATGACGGATGTGGCAGATTACGTGCAATTTCCGTGGTTGCGGCCAGGAACGGTGGAGCACGGGTTTCTCTGGGAGCCTTGCACGGGACCTCGTTGTAGCGACTGTGTCGCTACATTCATATAAAACAACACTTGTTTCTCTATTAATAACGGTCTTATAGCCGTTATTTGTTGTGGACCCAAAAGCATAATTATTGTTACAAGTACTAATATTTTGGTGTAGCAATTCATTATTTGTGATGGAGTAGCAAAATTTAAATAAATTCACTGAAGACTATGGAGTTGTATGAATATGATAATAGGATGAGATGTTAATTATATTTATAGGTAGGATTAATGAGATGATAAAGTAAGTTTGACTGAAAATGAGTTTTGGGGATGAAACACTTGTGAAATTTCCTTTCAATTGCAAAGAGTTGAATAAGTCTTTAGAAGAATTCATAATATTTATTTCACGTTAAGCTTTTCATACGTTTTTGACTTGCCGTGCTTATTTGTCAAGCTCATGTTAGACTATGTCAAACCAAGACAATATTTTCTTGTGAATCAACCTGTGTTTTCCACCAAGTTTGGTTTGGCCAAATATAAACAGAAAAGATTTTTATGAAACATAGGAGGGAGAAAAGGTGAAATCTATTTGCGAGCTCCAAAGAGAAGTTGCCCCACACATTTATATTTGATATCCTCTGTATCCTATGGATAGACAAAAAAAAAGAGGCGGTGGGCATGCCCGCCAAGTTGAATGGACATAAAAGTCTAGCTCGTCCCGCCAAGGTGGCGGGCGGCAGGCTTGTCCGTCTTCTTTTTTATTTATTTATTTTTCATTTTTTAAATAAATTAAAAGGCTTTATTTTACATTTCAATAAAAAATAATCAAACCAATATTTAGAAAGCATTAATGGCAAAATACTAAAATCATCAAGTATTAATCTTAAATAAAAAATAAAACTTTCAACAAATTTTCATCTAAAATAGAAGTAAAAGTAAATGGTCATAAATGTATTAAGGATTGAAATCCTAACAATGACTATATTTAGTAAAATTGCATAAAATATAAATATGATAGGCTCTTCCAATTAGATAAAAAAATATTTATTTCATAGGTGCAGCGGGTTTTGGCGAACGACGGGTTTTGGCGGGGCGGACAATGGCGGTTGACGGTCTTTAGCGGGGCGAGCTTTGGTGAGCGGCGGACCCAAAATCTCAAACCAATTCGATATTTTTTGACGGGTACGCGGACCAGGTCGACGGACCACAACCCGTTTTACCACCCATAATATTGAGGTTATCGATAAGAGACTTTTTTACCTACATACCACTGTTATGAAAATGTAATACCAAAATGCCACATGCTGTAAAAAAAATAAAAAATGTCATGATTTACATTTGGACTCGACCAACCATTGGACGAGTCAATGAAGTGGCCCACGAACACGATAAGCTCGGCCATCCATTGGCCGAGCCATTGAAGAATAAATAACATAGCCAGAGGAGGTGGGTGTCATTAATTTCACTCCCTCTCTTCCTATTATTTACACTATCCTTCTTATCCATTCACACAAATTAATTTAAACTTGGAGTAGTCATTTCTTTCGTACTTTTTGTTTTAAGCAAAATACTTTTCTTATTTTTACTTTCTTTTTCTTCTTAATGATTTATAAATAAAATTTATTAGTATTTTATATTTATTAAAAAAATTACATTTTAATATATTTTTTTTAATATATTTTGTAGAAAGAAATAAAAATAATTGTAATTATTTAAAATTTATGGAAAAAATAAGAGACAAATTCAATTAAATACAACTATTATTTAGTTTTATTTTGAATAAAGATAAATTTTTATAGTAAAATAATTAAATTAAATAAAAAAAGTTGTTTGTTAGAGATCTACTAATATACATTTTAAATTAATATACATTTTATAAAGAGAAGAGAAATAACAATAAAGAAATTATATTAGTAAGACCGTGTACAGATATTAGTAATGAAATATTATTGGAGATCCATGGTTCAGAAAATGGCATTGAACGGATGAATTGATTGATGAGAAGATAAGAGAAGGCATATTTAGAAAAATCAATTTATAAGAAGAAAAATAAGAAGAAGAAAAACTTATTTAATGGCTCAACCAATAGATGGTCAAACTTATGTTGTTCATGGGCCACTCCATTGGTTTGTCCAATGGTTGGCCGAACCCAAACATAAATTGTGGCATATTTGAATCTTTTTCAGCATGTGGAATTTTGGTATTATATTTTCACAACAGTGGTATGTAGGTAAAAAAAAGTCCCGATAAAGTGGTTCTTGATGATGTGGTTACTGATGAGGTGTTCCAGCCAGATGCCCCTGTTGTAGATGATATAGTCTAGCCAGATGACGATGTTGCAGTTGAGGTGGTCCAGCTAGATACTGGTGTTGCTGATCTAGTCTCATCTATTACTACTGACACTAAGGTTACGACTCATTCAACCGGGTCGTCTGTGCCCACTGATGGAGAATTCTCAGGAGGACCCATTAACCGGTCGGTGTTTATCGAGTATGTTAACCATGTGGCATATCGAGTATGGTAGAGAGAGGTATATATGTTATGTTGAACTTTAATTTATTTATTATTGTGTCATGAAAGCTAACTACTATTTTTTTTCAAATTGTTTGTTACATGACCTTCCACTGAATGTGAAATCGCACAGGTCGAAACTGAAGAACTTCCTGAAGACTCCGATGTATGAGCAGGTTAGACGTATTGTACGTGATTTTGAGCTCCTTGATTTTGCCTACTGTTTTGTCACCATGCTCAATGTAACGCCCTGTTTTATGTTAATTATTTTTATGTAGCCTTAAGAACAGACTTTAAGGTGTTATAGGGGTGTGTGAACAATTGTGTAGAATTTGGTGGTATGGGGAGTAGAACTAATTAATTTATATTAGTTACTATTTATTTAATTAAATAATAGGAGGTGATTATTATTTAAATAAATATCCAGTGTTATTATTTTAATTAGTTGGATTAAATAATAATAATAATAATAATAATAATAATAATAATAATAATAATAATAATAATAATAATAATAATAATAATAATAATAAGAAGAAGAAGAAGAAGAAGAAGAAGAAGAAGAAAATAAGGGAGTTGGGAAATAGAATTGTCAGATCGTGTTTTTGGAGAAAAGTTTAGAAGTGAAGGTTAGGGTTGTAGGAGAAAGAGGAGAATCACCATTGTTGAGGAACTTGCAAGAACTCTAAGAAAAAATGGGGTTCTAATTATTTAAGGGATAATATGGTGATTGGTGGGTAGATTATGCCATGTAGGGTTTGTGTTTCTTTCTCTGTTCATGATTTTGATGAATTGGTATTATGTGATTGATGAAATTCTTGATGAATTGTGAATGGTTTTTTATGTTTTGCTTGATGATAGAATTATTTATCGTTGCAATTTCTGTTGTTGGAATCGTATAAGTCATTATAGTATGTTGTTGATGTTATTTGTGGTATGTGATCGTGAGTCAGAGTCGGAACAAAGTTATGAGTAATTTTGGTTAAAAAGATTTGGGGTTTGGGACTTTAGAAAAGTGTTTTTTCGTGTTAAATGGTGTTTCAAACGATTTATAAGTAAAATGGAGTTCTGGGAATGTTCAGAAGTGATTTTTGTATGATAAGCTGGTGAAAAAGTGATCCTGGACGCAACGTAATTGATTACCATTGTAGGGGTAATAGGTTACATTGCCTAAAAACCGCATTTGGGCATTTTGTGAAGGCATAGCTGATTAGAGTAATTGTGGTAATCCATTGCGCCATATGGTAGTGGTGTTGGTTGTTGGTTACACAGGGGTGTAACTGGTTACCTCATTTTGCGTAACCGGTTACACTTGAACTATTTTTTAAATTTTTTCTAAAATTCATAATTTTTGTTCCGGGTGTCCGATTCGAGTGTTGTTCGAAGTGTCGGGAAGCTGACATGACGAAGTTGAATATGGAAATGGTTTCTTTTCTTGCAACTCAGTCTTTGTTGTGTGTTGTTGTTAGTTACATCATCATTGTTATGTTGTGTTATGACATAACTTGTAAATGTTTGCATTGTTACTTGCCTTGCTATATGTTGATTTTGTTGTATTGTTATGGCAAGTTGTGTTGTGCTTGTAGTGGCGTGATACATTGATTTCATGAAGGTCATTATATGTTGTTGTTGTCATCATTTCATATATGCACGAGTTGTGAGATAAGTTGTGGGCCTAGTAGGGGGTGAGCGTCTAATCCAGATTCTAGTTTGTAGAATCACGTTGTTGTTGAGATGATTGTGTGTCCATGTGGTGTGTGAGCGGTCATGGAGGTTGTGTGCCCATTTGGGGTTTGAGCGACGTAATGGAATTCCAATGAAATTGTGATTCTGAAAAAGAGATCGGGTTCTGAAATAGGAACCGAATGATATCACATGTGTAATACCCACTTTTCCCATTTTCAAAAATAACATAAGTTTCCACGAAAATCAGAGTTGAATTAACAAAGTGAATGATTACACTTCAAAAACTTTTAATAATTTGATTCATTTTATCATAAGACAGCGGAAATATGTTTTCAATAACAATTGTGCCCAACGGCATACCAATCCAACAATACAAAACGGTTCTCTAGTTCATTAACCTAATACGTAAATTAACAAAGTCAAAAAATAACGTAAAATAACATAATTAAAAATTCTCCATTCCCGTGTTACGTATCAGAGCGTCCTAGGACTCGGACAAGCAACACCAGAGCACTTCTTATGTACCTGGATTATTTGTACTTCCGAAGAAGCACAGACGCAACAACACAAAGGGGTGAGAAACAATTTCATATCATAACGGTGCAAACAACATATTTGAAGGAGTAATCACACACCAACCATAACATATAACACCAATCATACATTCAATTATATATATATATATATATATATATATATATATATATATATATATATATATATATATATATATGCAATGTGACTCTATACACAATGCAAATGCGGTACCGACTTCAACAAATGTCCATCGATTCGGATCGGAAGCATCGCTTACGCTACTACTGAGACACGACCATCCCCCACCCAATGAATTCGAATAACCACTTACGCTTTGTCCGAGACATGGTCAATCCCCTATTATGTATGCGTATGCAAAACTTGATTCACACATACAATATCATCAACATGCATAGATATAATTATGCTCACACGATCCTTTTGATCCTCATCTTTCATCAATCATCATATAAACATAAAGCGTACATTTCCATAATCAACACAAGTCAATGGTCTTTAAAACTTATTTACTAAATGGTGGTTGTCAGGTCCTATGGTTGCTACTAAACATTATCCTCAACGCCTTTAATTAATGGTACGAACCTTAACTAGAAGAATGGGACAAAACCGACTCAAAATATCGCAATTTTTCCAAATGCAGAGGCCTGACACGGCCCCCCGTGTCCCTTGACACTGCCCGTGTCAGGGAGCCTGCGCAAAGAATTGTTTTTTCACCCAAAAATCATTTTTCCTCCATCTTTGATACCAGTCCGATTTCAGTTCTTTTTACATGAATTTTTCACTCTCAAACAGTCCCATCATGGTTCTTAGGATCAAATTATACCTATAACATCATCTAAATTATTAGCCTAACTTTTACTAATCAAATTAGGAAAAATCATAGTTCTCTTCATCTTCCCCAATCATCTAACATCATCAACAACCATAACCCAATTCACATATCACAAAACATACACAAACAATCCAATCAACCTCAAACATATATCAGCAATCATCATATTATTCATAAACATATCATAAATCCACCAATTTCAATCCAAATTCATAAATCCCTAAGGGAGTAAGGAACTCCCAATTACCCTTCTATGTTAGGTCACCGACATAAAACCCTCCCCCTACCTCAGATTCAATTGATCCTTAGAGAAATCTTGATCTTCAAATCCTACGATTCTTGATCTCCCTCTTCTTCTCCCTTTTCTCCAAAGCCCTCTGTTCTTCGTCAAAAAGCACGATAATTCGAAATGTATCGTGTTATCCCTTTTTCACAATATAACCAATTTACCACCTTACCCCTTAAACCTCCAACTTACTCTTTTATTTTATTTTATTAAATAATAATATTATAATAATAATACACATCATCATATTATCATTATTTAAATAAAATACCTTCTCCCCTATAATTCCAAATATCTCACCATAGTCTTAATATTTATTTTATAAAAGTAATTTATAAAATCGGAGTGTTACTACTCTCCCCCACTTAATTTATTTTCTTCCTCGAAAATGTACCTGAATGGAATAATTCTGGATATGATTCCCGCATCTTGCTTTCCAATTCCCAGGTAACACTTCCACCACCAGCTCCTCCCCAAGCTACTCTCACAAGAGGTATTTCCTTGCCTCGTAGTCGCTTCATCTTGCGATCCTCAATCCTCAAAGGTAAGGTCTCCATCGTAAGGTTGTCACGAATTTGCACCTCATCCCTCTGGATAACATGTGACGGATCAGGTACATACTTCCTGAGCTGCGGCACATGAAACACTTCGTGCAGATTCGAAAGTTTTGGCGGTAACGCCACTCTATAAGCAACTTTACCTACTATCTACCTAATCTGATATGGTCCAATAAACTTAGGATCCAACTTCTTAGATTTTAAGGCACGTCCCACACCGGTCATCGGGTTGACTCTCAAGAATACATGGTCACCCTCACTGAACTCTAAGTCCTTCCTTCTATTATCATGGTAGCTTTTTTTGTAGACTCTGAGATGCTTTCATTTTCTCTTTGATCATCTGAATAGTCTCGGTAGTTTGTTGAATAATCTCAGGTCCAAGCGTAACATTTTCTCCTGTCTCATACCAACATAGAGGCGTCCTACATCTTCTACCATATAAGGCTTCAAACGGTGTCATTCCATTACTCGAATGGTAACTATTATTATATGTGAACTCAATTAGTGACAAATGAGTATCCCATGCACCGCCTTTTTCTAACACACAAGTCCTCAACAAGTCTTCCAATGACTGAATATTCCTCTCGGATTGTCCATTCGTCTGTAAATGGTAAGCCGAACTCAATTTCAACTTAGAACCTAAAGCTTCATGCAAACTTTTCCAGAATTTAGAAGTGAACCGCAGATCTCTATCTGATACTATACTCGACGGTACACCATGCAATTTCACAACAACCCGAATATAAATCTCCGCCAACTTAGTTAACGGAAAACTGATGTTGATCGAAATAAAATGTGCAGACTTAGTCAACCGGTCTACAACTACCCAAATAACATCAAAACCTCTCGCCGTATTCGGTAAACCCGTCACGAAATCTATAGAAATAATATTCCATTTCCACTTCGGAATCTATAATGGTTGCATCAGCCCGGAAGTTTTCTGATGTTCCACTTTAGATTTCTGACACACCAAGCAAGCATAAACAAATTGCGCAATATCTCTCTTCATACCATGCCACCAAAATAACTTCTTTAAATCATGGTACATCTTCGTAGCTCCTGGATGAATACTCAAGCTACTTCGATGACTTTCTTCCAAAATTGCTTTCTTTAACTCAGCACTGTCAGGTATACAAAGTCTTCCTCGGAATCTCAAAATACCATCGTTATCCAAACTAAAATCACCGCCTTGATCATTTCCTTCGGTGGGCATTAAGTCCACCAATTTCACATCTTTCCTTTGGTTCTCCTTAATCACATCAAGAAACTCATTATTTATCCGCAACATACCCAACTTGACGCTTTCTAGTGTCATTTCATAAACCATGCTCAAATCTCTAAATTGCTCAATTAAGTCCATTTCTGTAATCGTCATAGTCGACATATGAATTGTCTTTCGGCTTAAAGCATCTTCTACCACATTTTCTTTTCCTGGGTAATTTTCTTCCTTTCATACAAATTAACACAAATGCAAGATTTACACATAAAATGAACGAGCTAAACACAATTGTCGGTTTCCCGTATATATACACAATGGAAGCTACCTCACAATGGTTATGTTTTACATGATTCATAATTGAAAAAGTATTAAGAAATAATTCATGTTATCAAACTTTTAACAAATCACAAGTTTCAATAATCATGTTAAGTCTAGAAAGCGATAAAAAATGTACCTTGCCAATGTACCTCAACTCACACATATCATTAACCCTCAATTGTGTGTTGATTCGTCATTCTCGACACTCATTCAAGGTTCCTTCAAAGTTTTAAACTAAGAACCAAACAATAAAAATTTAAAATTTTCTACTATACTACACAATAATTCAAAGCATATATTATAAAAGAAAGTGCAACACCTAAACATGGTGTGCACAATTGTTTAACAAACCTCATCCTCAAAAGGATGGCACAAAATATAACCACAACGATATCCCGTCATCTTTAAAAAGATAGTATAAAATCCAAATAAACAGCAAAATAAAATCAAGCATAAACATAAAACAACAAAAACTACAACACAAAATCAAACCCATCGACATCAGTCACTGCTACGGTCCTCTGAATTAACATCCTGAGTGGTCTCTCCACTACCACTATCATCTGGTCTAGCCTCATCATCCCTATCCATATGAACATAAACAGCCTGAGGTACCAGAGTCTACTATTGAGGCACATGCTCCCTTTCAAAAGAAATTGGCAAGTCCCCAAGCCAAGCAACAAAAGCATGGAACTCTTCATCGATAGGAAAAGGATGATGCACCTGCGACACGAATCTGCAAATGTAACGAATGCATGTATGAATGAATATAAGTGCATGCCCTTTGATGAGCCATATGCATCTCCCATGAATTCATTCAATTTGTGCGCTCATCAAACGCCTGACCCTATGGAGGAATGTCTGCTTGTTGTTGGTCTGGTTGCTACTCTGGTTGTGCTGGAGGTATCGGTGCGTCAACCTGGGCATGCAATAGGTCAAAATTCAATCATCATTCACAATATCCTTAATGGTCTTGTGGACTACTTCAGGTATTTGAACCTCATCCTTGGTACATAGTCCTTTAATCAGCCCTGAAAAAAATAGCATTGAAGGAGTCTTGGTGCCCAATGGAAATCCAACGAAAGTCGTAGCTCGGATCTCGTTGGAGATGATCCTTGCCACATGAATTGACATTTCCTATAAATCATAATAGATCATGCAATCAATCTCAAGGGGGATGTTAGAAGTATGACTCATAGGCCTAATATTATTTAGCACTAGGGTCATTATGATTTGAGTTATGGTGTCCATATCCCCTCTTTTCAGGATCCTAGGCTTTCTAGTCACATTCAACATAAAATCTCGTCCCAGGTACACCAAGGAATTCCTAACATTTCCACATTACAATTCCTACTCACAACCCTCCTAGCATATATACCCTTCTCTCCATCAGCTAAATCCAAGGGATTACCTAAATAGGCATTGACCGCATTCCTTGTAAATGAAATATGTTTACCCCTCACAAACGTCCTAAAGGAGTACACCTCCCCCTTAATAGGCATAACATTTGCGTATAATTCGTGAATGATGTCATAGTTCAGCTTTCAGTGAGGATCCATCAATTTCTCTTAATCATGGCCCTTGATGATGCTTAAATAGACCTGATAGTCTCCTTGGTAATTGATGTTAAATGGTCTTTCATCCCAAATTCCTCTTTTGGTAAGCTCATGGTATATGGACTCTTGTGTTAGCCCAAGAAACTGGTGGGCATCAAACGCAGCTTCCTTACGTCTCTGTGCAGAAGTTTGGTCGGGAGTCATACGGGCACACTTCGGTGGAGTCATCTACAAAAATAACAAGCCAAACTGCACCCAATATGTCAAATAACCAATCAATAAATTCTATTAAATTCATACACAACCATACATCAACTCACAACAGCGAGAAACCAAGCATTGGAATTAAAAAAACAATTTTTGCCCTAGGTGAATGTGCTAAGAAACTTCATAGGCACGCTAAGTGCGGTTGCACAGACAAACATAGATGCCTTTATAACACCCTACTCCCTCTCAATCCCGCACATGCACAAATAATCAACATTAAATATGCACACACAGAAAAACAACTTTAGGCTATAAGTAACATGAAAACAACAAAACAGAGGAGCATGATCGTTCTTAAGCGAGCTTTTGGGACAGATTCCCTTGAAACCCCTTAATCCATCAATAACAATGGCAACTCCCCAGAAAACAAACCCACACATAAAAATTCATTTAATAGAATAGGATTCACAGTAAAGAGTACACATGCAATGACCGAAAGTTCAACATAATCAAGAAAACTAACAATTTCACAACCTAAACATAAAACTACTCTAACAGTTCCTAAATCAATCTCACACACCAATCACAATCAACCCCTAACAGCATTTGGTTTCTATTTCACTCAATTGAACCCTAACCCCATGGGTATTTCAATGCAAAGAAGAAAAAATAAAATAGAGCAACCCTGGAATGAGAGTAGAGAGTGACAGAACTTGAACTTGATTTTTCTTTGGTAGTGAAAGTGATTGTGAGAAGAGGGAGAATGTGAGAGAGGCAAGGAATTATAAAGGAAAAGGTGGGAAAGTGTAACATTTTAGAGTTTGCTTTCAAAATTCGCGCCATTTCACCTTTCCACATTTCCACTTAAAAGCACCCATTATGCCCCACACTTGAGGGGTCGTGTCCATGTAAGTGTGTTAAGCGGCGTCATAGGCGCGCTAAGTGAGCATAATGGAACAAGGTCTCTCAAGGGTGGTTCAGAATATTTTCCAGCCGACTCTCAACTCCGGATTAAATGCAGTAAGATAAAAAAACAATAAATACTTATAATGTTGGGGTGCCTCCAAACAAGCGCTTTGTTTAACGTCATTTGAGCTCGATGATCAAATGTGACCTCAAGGATCACACTAAGCAACAAAAACGATAATCTGCTCAGGATCACCGCCAAGATACACTTACTATTCAACCATTGTCTCAACCTAGCTTTGGTCCAATTTTACACCAAAATGAGAAGTCCCAACAAGACTTCATCGTTGTTTTTTGGCTTTCGTATTCTTTTTTTGAAATTCCGCTTCACTATTTTCATATTCATCTTTCTTTTTCTCACGAAGGTCCTCATCAAATTGATTTTCTTATAACACTCCTTTGAAAAGCGTAAAACACATTTCCTCTTCATTAATCCTTACCTCCATTATACCTCATCGACATCAATTAACATACGAGCGGTCATCATGAAGGGTCTTCCAAGTATTATCGGTGTGTCCGTCCATCTCCATAACCACAAAATCAACAGGAAATAAGAATTTGTCAAAATTTATCCACACATCCTCAACAGCACCGTAAGGATGAGCCTTTGACTTGTACGCCAATAATAATGTCATGGTGGTTTCTTTCACATCCATATTATTAGGCCTTTTTATCAATGACAACGGAATCAGATTTATACTAGCACCCATGTCAATCAAAGCATTGCCCTTTCAATCACTACCTATGGTAATAGGTAGAGCCACCCTTCTCGGATCTCTTTCTTTCCGCGGAAGTATGCTTTGAACCATGGCACTACAATTCACATTTAGCACAATGTTATCTTTATCCGTGTGTCTCTTCTTCTTTGAAAGGATGTCCTTCATGAACTTTGCATATTTCGGCATTTGTTCTAATGCATCGATAAATGTAATAGTCACTTACAAGCGGCTAAAAATATTCAAGAATCGAGCATAGTGCCAATCATTTTCCTTTTTTGTAGGAGCATTGGGGTATGGTACTTTTTTCATTGGTACGTCTTTTACTTGATCCTTTCCTTTCAATTTTTTCTTCTTTTTCTCCTCTTTCAAATTCTTCTTTTTCAACTAAATCATCATTTTTTTCAACTTCTTCCTCCATTATTTCACCTTCCTTTTAAATTTTCACCTCTTCATTCACAATATTTTTTTCAACATCCACTCCAGTAGTCATTCCATTCCGAGTAAAAATAGACTTGCAAGTTGCATTGGGATTCACATGAGTGTTAGTAGGAAAAGTTTCCTTGTTTTGATCGGCTAATTGGTTGGATAATTACCCCCACTTACGTCTCAAGGTTTCTTATAGCGACATCCGTACTCTTTTGAGTAGAAATTGACATATGCATGAATATAGTGTGTTTCTTCAATTTTTGAACTTCCACTAGGAACCTGCAAAGCTTGAGTGTAGTTTTGATATTGATTTTGGTGATTTGAAAGTTCGGCATCTTGTCTCCACCCTTGTTTATAACCTTGGTTTCCAACTCGTGGTTGGTAACCCTTGGTTGTTGCTTTTATAGGGTGGACGAGGTTGATAACCTTGATTTTGATTAGCCACATAATTCGCTTATTCCTCATGTACCGGTGGAAAATAACCGGTAAGATGATCGCCTTAACACAATTCATAAATTGCAACTTATTGCTTGTTGTTGGGAACCTCTTGCATTTCCTTAAGTTGTTGTGGAAGCTTTGACATTTGTTTCGTCAAAAGTTCCACTTGTTGCGAAAGCAACTTGTTTTGTGCAAGTAAAGCATCATTTGTTCCCAACTCTAACACACCTGACTTTATTTGAACAATTCCACGATTATGTTGACCTTGATGATCATTTAGTGGCATCCTATCAATAATGGCCACCGCAACTTCCGCGCTTTTAGACATGAGAGAACCAACCGTTGTAGCATCCAAAAGAGTTATGTGAATGGGTTGTAATCCATTGCGAAAGATATGAACTTGAGTTAATAAATCAAAATCGTGTCCTTTACACTTCCTAAACATTTATTTGAATCTCTTTCATGCATCATTGAGAGATTCGTTTTCACCTTGAGTAAACACTGATATAGAAGTCTTCGTATCCATAAATCTAGATTACGGGAAGAACCATTCAAGGAACTTTTCTTCCAAGACATTCCAATTCGTCATAATAGAAGTCGGTTGATCGAGGTACCCTTCCTTTGCCTTACCAGTAAAGGAATGCGAGAATAACCTTTTGAACAACGATTCCTCTTCATTTTCCGGCGCTCCCGTTGAACACGTGATCTCATAGAATTTGGTGAGGTGAGTAAACTGATCCTTATGGTCCATTCGGTGAATGTATTTTGATATATAAGAGATAGGATTCCCGTTTTCATCTCGGTATGCCTCCCATTGTAAGGATTTTGCACAAACAGAGGGTTGTGCCTTGGATTGTTAACATAAGGTGCAGAAACTGGGGGTGGTGGTGGAGCTGCCATGATTGGAGTTTCAATGGTGGTTGATGAAGAAGATTCTCCTTAGGCTAGTCTTTCTCTGTCTAGTTGCCTCCTCCTTCTGTTATTGAGCTTACGAGCGGTCCTTTCAATCTCATGATCTAAAAGAATTTGATATGCTGGTAAGTTCTCTCGTATACACAAAAACTGCACACTAAATCAAACAAATTACAAGCACAAGAAAAATAAAACTGAGGTAAGAGATAACAATACAAAACTTAAAACATATAAACTATTGTAATGTTTGCAATATCAAACAACAATCCCCCCGACAATGACGTCATTTTGTTGGAAGAGTATTAGTGGGGGGTTTGTTATTGTCTCCACAAGGATTATTCTGATATCACATGTTGTTTTATAGTTTATATGTTCTAAGTGAAGGTTTTCAAATGGGTTTTGTTTGGTAAAATGAGTTGTCACTTTTTTTGGTAGTTATATATATATATATATATATATATATATATATATATATATATATATATATATATATATATATATATATATATGTGTGTGTGTGTGTGTGTGTGTGTGTGTGTATGTGTGTGTGTGTGTGTAAAGATTAAATTAAAGTAAGATGTTTGTTTGAGAAAAGTATGTCAAGATTATGGCTTGCTAACCCTTTTCATATATATTCAATTAATCAAGCATGCGAACTTAATTACGATCAATAAAATCATGTATCATCTCAATAACTCCCATTCCTAAGTCGAAATCGTGAGTGTTATTGTATCGATCGTTAAGTGATTCCTCTAAATAACAATCAATATAATAATCGTGAAGATCAATACAAAGCGAATATTTATTCACAAGTTTATTTCAGTACTTGGTCATTAATATATGAAGAAACTAGATCAAGGTTTATAAAATCAATTCCTAGCTTAATCTAAACCATACAAACTCAAGAAAAGCAAATTACTTCATCATATATTGAACATTACCTTGTTCACATACAAAAGATCAAAAGAAATGCATACTAGTAAGGTTAACTACCTTTAATCTTGACACAAAAGAGAGCTTAGCCATCCATTTTCATGGTAACTTGTTTGCAAGAAAGGAAAAAAACTTACGAGCATCAAAGTCGAAAGTTCAAAGATTGATGTGGTAGAACTTTTATCCGTACTCCTTGAAGTTTCTCTAAGCTCAAACCCTAGCTCTTTTGTCTAAAACTCAGAAAATATGAAATGAAAGTACAATCCCACAAAATATCTAAAAATAATAATTTATACAAGTTCCTATAAGTGTCTGTAAATGGCACCACGCTAGGTGGCCTCAGAGTGCGCTTAGCGCGATCAGTTCAAAGACAGCAAATATCACACTAGCGCATGGAGCTCGTAGAAGGCGCGCGTGCTTAGTCTGCTAGTACTTTTCAAACTTGCTGAAAATGATCTTCAAAGCACTCTTTCTTCATCCCTAGTCTCCAAGCACCCAAGGAAGCACAAAAACCTATAAAAACAATAAAAAGATCATAATATGATAAATGAAAAGTAAAAGCGATTAAGTACATATTTACACTAAAACATACGATTTCGCAACCGAATTAAGCACAAAAGAATTGTAAAGTTCCATAAAATACTATCAAATATATTAACAATTTGACACTCAACAGATATGCAACTTTAAAGTTTACTTTGTGAAAGAAAAAAAAACTCCTTTTAACTATGTATTATGTAAATATTATGTTGTAGTTTGTTGCCATCTCTATTCTTTGGCAGATGTGGAATGCTAAGTGTTGTTGGTTGAGTTGCTCTCAGTCGCGAGTCGCAGGAAGCTGATAAATAAAGAACTTAAAGATTTAAGATACTCATTGTTCATAGTTCCAGTAGCCCGTGAATCCTTTGCAATCATTTTAAGAACTTGTTCAGAAATAAATTCAGGATAGTTATCCTGAAGCAATAGAAGTTATGTCTAAACAATTAAAGAATACTTATGTCTAAAACATTGAAGATGTATTCGACTAAATAACAAATTATGTCAGATTTCAAAGTGAAAGCACAAAATGAAAACAAAACAATTAAAGAATACTTCTGTCTAAAACATTGAAGATGCATTTGATAGAAACTTGATAATAATTTATGTCATATTTCAAATAATAGTAATTTTCATCAAAATTGTGAATCATGTAACAAACCGTCTATTTGCGTTGAGGATGATCTCAATGCTTTGACAGAAGTGGATTTACGCACACTTCCTCACAGCTGCAGATTTTTATGGTGAACACTTTACGAATGTGCATGTACTGAGTCTCACTTGCAACACTTTTTTAAACAATGTTCGTACAATTTTTTGATCAAAATAGAGGATGTCTCACTTGTAACACCTTTGTTGGTGTAATTTTATGTGTGTGCGAAGATGCATCCTCGAATATAACCAGAGCATTTTCAGATTTTTCAAATGTATTAAATGCATACTCTCTTAAGGGTGGAAGAGTAACCCAAAAATAATGACACTAAAATATGTAGAAAATGCTACGGTCCACTAAAAAAACTTGAATATATATTATCCTTTCAAAATATTCAAAGTATAGAACTTTTTTAGTTCTATATGTTTAATCCAATATTATTTTTTGATACTTTGTTTATTTAGATTGAACTAGGTGTCAATGAAATTGATGTTTAAATGTGTAATGCACATAATTTATCCGTAGATTTTACCAATGTGTTCATTACTTAAGATGTTTTGTAAGATCAATTTTTGATATTATAAATTGATAATTTATAAACAAAGCATAATATTTTATTTATAAAAGATTGCATAGTTGTGTATCAAGAGCTGTATCAAGAAGTTACCTAATAGTTTCTGAGAAAAGAAGGTACCTGTAAGCTTTAGATCAGATATTTTATGTTTAATTTTGATCTTTGCAAATATGTATTCTTTTAAATAATAATTTAGGATAACCAACAAAAGTTTCATCCAGTTTTATATGAATTACACTTATGCCATAACTCTGAAATTGGTTGCATCATGCTTAATAAAAAAGTACAAGAAACTCAGACATACAACAGGCACTAGAAAAAGTTACAATCGCCAAATTTCCTGCAGCATTTCCAAATAGTAAATCAAACATAAGAATGGAATTTGTTAATGCTCAATTACATGTGTTTAATTCCGTAGCTAACCAACAAAAACATTTAAAAATCATTATAATAATGAGTGGAATAGCAAATAGGATGCAAAGACTCAGGAAACTCATTCTACTAGACTATTTTCACCTCCTGCTAACTACTTATTGATACCCCGGGTTGTCCAAAAATGTGACTTAATCAATAATGGGTTATTCAACTAATTACTATCATTTAAGTAGGATTCCCAACCAAGTTTTTCTAACTTCTTTCCTTTCGCCAATACGCTTTCTTTTTGGTCCTCTTGATATTGGATCATCCTGCATAACAATATAAACGTTACATCATCGTAGGCGGGAAGTGTAAAATCATTTTTCCATTTTTTCTTTTCTGTGAATTTTTTATTTCAATATATACAAATTTTAGATCACAGATTCACATAAAGGAAGAGAGGCCGGGAGAGACGGACCTTGACATAAGATTTTCATCGGCAACACTCAATATCCTCGCTGCCAACAGTCCAGCATTTGTTGCATTATTAACAGCAACGGTGGCAACAGGGACACCTCTTGGCATCTACACACCCAACAATCATATTTGTTTGTAAGAAACAATTACATATAATGTATAGTAATTGCAAAAATTTATCATTCCTACAGTGGACATGAATCATGATTAGTCTGCTAGAATATTTTATCAGTCTATTTATATGGCAATGATATCACTTCTTTGGTTCATTCATGTCGTGCAATCACTGGCTCAAAGCATAAACATAAACAAAGCAAAGCAAAGCAAGGCAACACAAGGGTAGTGTCGAAGGGACGGGAGGATCATCCTGCATAGCAATATAAATGTTACAAGAAATGTGAATATGGGATGCACCAAAGGGAAAAATTGTGTAAGAAAAGGGGTGCAAGGGAAAACGTGAAGATAAGTCTTGACGATTGGTTTTCAGCATCTAGCAAGCATACTGATTGAAAATCTGCCTTTAAAATGTGAGTCAACTGATTGTCAAAACAACTTCTCAAGTGCTTCAGGATTTAGGTGTTGCCAAACTCATCAATAACCAATTCCTTGGAACTGTTTATGCTTCTCACAACTTTGTTTTTAAGAATACAACCTTGTACCTTTTAAAAGAAAACATCTACTGATCGTTTTTTAGTCTTGAGATTGAATAAAGGCATCTTTCATTGACATACAATCACCGATGATATTAACCTTCATATAATTACCAGACTCTTTAGTGGTGATAGAGACTTCAAAAATAGTACACATTTTTTTAGAAATTCTACTAGTCATTTTGCCAACTAACAAAAAAACCGACATAAAATCGTTCACTCACGAGGATTCCCGGTTCAAAAAAAAAACATTGATCTTAATCTTTTAAAAAGAAGCCAATAATATCAAATTAGATTTACAAACATAATACTAATTATATTATTTCATTAGAAAAGCAATTATGTGGAGCACAGAAAGTAAGATTCGAATATGTAAAGATCACTGAAATATGTACCTGGACAATTGACAAGAGTGAATCAACTCCATCGAGGGTAGAACCACGTACAGGAACACCAACTACAGGCAAGGGAGTCATAGCAGCCACCATTCCTGAGAATTGGAAACTTAATCAATAACTAATGGCATTAAGACAGTAAATCCTAGTGTTAATTAAACAAAGCACACTTGAAGTAATTTACCAGGTAAGTGAGCTGCACCCCCAGCACCAGCAATAATAACTTGAATGCCTCGTTTATGAGCAGACGAAGCATAATGAAACATCAGATCCGGAGTTCGATGTGCTGAAATTATTCTTACCTGAAAATTGATAAATGGACATTTAGGCATGGATAAACAACTTGACACAGGACAGTTCTCTCCCTAGAGTAAATTTAAACAATCTTACCTCATGAGGCACTCCAAACATTTCCAAGATTTTAGCAGCTTCTTTCATAACAGGCAGATCTGAATCAGAGCCCATTATGATCGCCACGCGTGGAGCTACTACAATTTAATTTTAATAAACAAAAAAATTATTATATATCGGAATAACAAATTTTTAACTTTAAAAATTCAAATATATTAACATAAAGAGTTTGTGTCAATAACCTGCAGTCGTGTCATCTAATTTTTCCCCTTCTATTATTGTTTCAAGATTGCCTTCAAGATTACTTAGGGAAGGCCCAACAACTGTTATGTGGCCCATCTTTCGTTGTTTTCTCATTTCTGGCACATTATCATTACAAAAAGTTATATATTTGGCCATACATGTTATCAAGCAGCAATAAATCAGAGGGCACTAAGCAACCTAAAATTGCCACTTAACCACAAATTTACCTGGCTTATCGTACCAATGAATAGAAGCGCCGGGGATGGTCAATGCCCTCGTCATCAATTGATGAGCCAATTGAAAACCAAGCTCCCCCTAAAATCATAAAGATTTGATGGACAAGAGTCTTAAACAGTGATAAATGAATAGAATGATCTTCAAACAAGTAATGAATGAACTAAAGAAAGCACTCCATAGCTTCTAAGACTACAAGTGTACAACTGTCATCCAATTCCAGACCGAAAGAAAAATGGGGGAAATCGACATTTTTTGTTTGGGTTCTAGCACAGTGATTTGACACCTAATTTAGTGTTCTTACATTCTAACATGCATTTAATTAGAAATTGTGATATTCTTTTAGCATGAATATAACAGAAATAACTAAATTACTATTCATTTTTAAATAGTCATTAGGAATTGCACCATTCCCTTCAAACAATGCGCCTAGTGATGATGATGAACATTATCAATCCCAAGTGAATATGATATTAGTATCCCACAAAAATAGGCAAAAAACGAAACTCCCGCAAACCTTACAATGGAGACGGTTAAAGGAAATGAAATTGGATAAAACTTAAATGCTAATAATACCTCTTCTTCACCTAATATATTGTACATGATCGCAGCTGGAGTTTTCATTGATGGATTGCCGAGAGGGAGACCAACGACAGCCCGTAAATGTTGCTCATATTGTGAGGTGTAGCAAGATTCAATTGTGTGGTGCCCACTATTGTGAGGTCTAGGTGCAACTTCATTTAATAAAATCTGCCAAGAAACACAATCATTATCATTATTGGATAAACAGACAACATAACACATTTGCAGGAGCATAAAAATTTACTAGTATAAAGAAGCTATTATAGAATTTTAGAAGAACAAAATATTGAGGCACGTTCAGAGTTAATGATCTAATAAATTGACAACCTGTCCGTCTTCAGTCAAGAACAATTCAACAGCAAACACGCCAGCGCCTTCTAAAGAGTTGACAGCATTGAAAGCAACTTCGGTGGCACGCTCCCTAATCGTCCATTTTACATCTGCTGGAGCCTTAACTATGTGACATATGTTGTCCCTAGAACAAAAATAAATCCTTAAACAGACGTGTAAGGAAGTTGAAATTGTACATTTTTTATTAGTCTTATCATGATCTATGTTTTGAAGTCGGTTCGCTTTTTTTTTTAATATTCCACACTAATAACATGTACCTGTTCTGCGTATTACCTGTGAATAGTTTCAACAACGGGATAGCATGAAATTGTATGGTCTCTCCCTCTCGAGACAATGACAGCTAGTTCCTGCCATTAATTTAGGACATAGAAACACACGAAAATGCATCAAATCATTCAATAATATGACAAGAATGTTTAATTATAAGGGCATTCAGAATGTGGTGCCAGCGCGGTATAGAATTCAAATAAGTTACATCCTAAAACAATTCCCATTTATTGAAAGAAAACCCGACATGGGAGGTCCGCGTTAGAGCTTACACAATAAAAAGAAGGCATGGTTATCTAATTGAAAACCAATACCACAGTAGTTGAGAAACAATCACTTTACAAAACACACAAAGTTGGTCATAGCATACAATAATTTCAGATGTGTTGGCTTAATGCAAGAAATATTGCTTTACATCATACAATTTGTGAATCATGAATTGGAAAATCACCATTGGCGGTCAATAACAAGATTTAGATACAAACCTTGACAAAAGGTGCCCATTTTTCAGCATATAAACCACGATCAAATCCTCCAAGTGCTGCATAGTTTTGGGGGAATTTAAAGAATTAAAACAAAACAAATTTGCATCTATCAAATAGGCAGAAAGCTTTTTCTTCTACTACTTGAAAGTTGAAAGACAACTTGTATCAACTCAGATGATTTTTTCCCGTTCTTGCTTTCTTAAAGAAAGAATTAACATACTGCTCAACACTAATTACCATCCACAGCAGAAGGTAGTTCCTCTTCACTTTTTGCAACTGCATTTCCTCGTCCATCATATGCTAGTCTCCTACTCTTGATCATAAGAGGATAGCCAAAAAGTTGCCCTATTTTCTTAGTACCTTCAAGATCATCTATCTGTTCCATGCATTTTTCATGCATTAATTTGAATCCTAAAGATGAATTTTCAAATACTATTGGAACTGAGAAAAACAGTACAAACCTGCCTAAATTCAGGAAGTGGAATGGCGTGCTTAGAGAAGTGAACCTTTTGCAGATACTTATCCTGTATCATCAAAGAAATAATTAAGAGTTTGACATCATCATTATTCTTACCTTAAAAAACTATTGAAACTAACACAATGATTTCACTATAAAAGCTAAAAACAAAAATATCAAGTTGTTAGTTTTCTCATCTAAATCCGCAAAGCAAAACTGGAAAAACTCCACCAATATAATACCTGAATAATTCGTATAGTAGAGGCTTTAGGTTGACATACAACTCCTTGTTTCTCAAGTTTTTCCAATGTAGTAACATTGACATGTTCAATTTCAAATGTTAAAACTCCACACCTGAACACCATTTCAAACAAATACAAGAATGTGAGTTAATCAAATGATAGAACTCACAGTAACGAGTATGACAAAAACAGAAAAAACATGAACCTCTTTGCAAATTCCTCTACTGTTGCACTGTCATCAAAGCTTCCAACCATGTGTTGATAGGAGAATGAGCTAGCGGGACAATTCTCCTGAGGATCTAAAACGATGACCTTAATTGCCATCTGAGAAGCAGCTTGACATAGCATGCGACCAAGTTGACCTCCACCCAAAACACCAACAATCGTTTCAGATAGTCCATGAACAACTGATTCTTCATTCCTACACACACAACATAAAGATGGTAAACATTACATTAATTTGTGACAAGTAAAAAACAAATACCATTGATAAAAATCCAAAAATGAACCTTGGAGAAACTGCATTAGCTTCGTGTTTGTGTGATGATGCTTGAAAAGTGAGGCGAGATTGGTTAGAGTGCTTTAAGTTGAAAGATAATAAAGGAGATTGCTCCATGTAGAAGGCGATTGAAGCAGAAGAAGGGTGAGAAGGTTTGAACGGAAAGAATGAAGTGGAAGTGTGCCCTAAAGACACAGTGCGGACGGTATGAAGCATAGGAAATAGGTGGTGGTGGATGGAAGAAGGTGCGAGCGAGCGAGGAAGAAGGTGCGAGCGAGCGAGGAAGAAGATGGAAGATGAAGCAAAAACTGCAATGGAGTTCAAATAGGGTTTAGGGTTTTGGTGAAGGAAAGGAACTGAAAATGAAATCTCTGATTCAGTGCACTGAGCGCGCAAACAAACAGAAACAAGGGTTTAAGCGTTGAGTTGAAGCTAGCTTTCGGTTTTGCCCTGCGTTATCACAGTGGAAGCAAAAGTTTCACAAAAAGTGTTTCATATTTTTATTCCAAAAAATTTACATAAAATTTAAAAAAGTTTTAAATATAAAATTAGTGTAAATAATTATTGTTAGTTATTTTAGTTATTTTATCTTTTTATTATAATTTTTTAATACTATTTTTCAAAAAATTACTTAATTTTAAAATTATTTCAAATAATTATTCATAAAAAAAATTTGAGATACATTTTATAAATAAAAATTATAATTTTCACTTAATCGAGGTTTTCAGGAGGAGAATATTGTTCCGGCTCGATATCGTAAGAATTTCTTACTATTGCATGGGAACAAGTTCATTTTCGAAGTACTTTTTCCTTCCAATATTTTTTTTCTATTGGAGCTTCTCTCATTCCTCTTATCAAGCATAATGATGTGAATAGAACTTTAATGAGTTCTAATATGCAATGTCACGCGGTTTCTCTTTCTCGGTCCAAAAAGTACATTGTCGGTCCAAAAAGTGGCCTTAGTCGAACACGAGGAAAATATCGTTTAGCAGATGGTCCTGCTACAATTGGTGGTGAACTCGCTTTGGAAAAAAACATATTAGTAGCTTATATGTCATGGGAAGATTACAATTTTGAAGATGTTGTACTCATTAGTGAGTGTTTGGTCTATAAAGATATTTATACTTTTTTTCACATACAGAAATATGAAATTCAAACTCATTTGACAAGCCATTGTCCTGAAAGAATCACTAATAAAATTCCACATCTATAAGCCAATTTACTCTGAAATTTAGATAAAAATGGAATTGTAATTTTGGGATCTTGAGCAGAAACAAGCGATATTTTAATGGGTAAATTAATGCCTCAAATGACAAAAGAATCCTTTTATGCCCCAAAAGATAGATTATTATGAGTTATACTTAGGATTCAAGTATCCACCTCGAAGGAAACTTGACTAAAACTAACTATAGGTGGTAGGGGTCGAGTTATTGATGTGAGATGGATCCACAAAGAGCAGGTTCTAGCTATAATCCAAAAACAATTTATATATATATATATATATATATATATATATATATATATATATATATATATATATATATATATATATATATATATATATATATATATATATATATATATATATTGGAACGAACTCTAGGTTTAGCATGTCTTCGAAGTCCGTTCACATGTTGTTGTTTAATTGGACCTTGTGTTATGGATCAAATTGTTTAAGTTAGCTTGTAATGGGTAATTGTTAAAAAGCTCATTAGGTTATTGTGTTAGTTTTCTTATAAATAGCATAATAGTCTCTCATATTTTAAATAAGGGAAAATAGGAAGATAAAACTCTAATTCAATAGTGAAAGAGGTTATTTGTTATTCTTGTATACTTATAATCTTGTTGAAAGAGAAAGGAAAGAATAACAGTTTATAATCAATCCTTGTTGTTATCTTTGGTTACCCTAAACCTCAACCCTTTGTGTTTCTTGACTAATCAAGGAACCAGTTATACTTTATTTTTAAGATATCAAATTCACAACAAATTGGTGCGGTGAGCATGGAGAAGAAGCCTTCAACAAAGTATGAGATTGAAAAGTTTACCGGAGTGAACGTTTTCGATCTGTGGCACTTGAAGATGAAAGCCATACTTGTTCAACAGGGTTGTTTGGAAAAGTTTAAGGGAGAGACAACCATGAATGATGCATTGACGACAACTGAAAAGACAACCATGATTGAGAAAGCACACAACGCAATATTGTTGAGCCTTGGTGATAAGGTTCTTCAACGGGTATCAAAGGAGACGACGGCGTCAAGGTTATGGTTGAAACTTGAAGGTTTACACATGACCAAATCGTTGGTGAATCGACTCTACCTGAAGTAAGCCTTGTATTCATTCAAGATGAGTGAAGACAAAATGTTGGCTGAGCAGTTGGATGTGTTCAACAAGTTGATTCTTGATCTTGAAAATATTGATGTGAAAATCGATGATGAAGATCAAACATTGTTGTTGTTATGTGTTTTGCCCAGAACACATGCTCACTTCAAAGAAACCCTCTTATATGGAAGAGAGTCATTGACCTTTGAAGATGTTCAATATGCCTTGTACTCTAAGGACTTGAACAAACGAAAGGAGCATAAACCTTCGACGGTTGGTGAAGGTTCGACTGTCAAGGAGGAATTCTTGCGAAAGGATGGTAAGTTCGAAAAGAAGAAGGGCAAAAGTCAGCATAAGTCTTATAGTGGTGAAGCATCTGGTGTTCAATGTTATCATTGTAAGAAGGAGGGTCACATTCGAAAGGTGTGCCCTGAATGCGTGAAAGATCATGGAGGTAAGGATAAAGGCAACGCGGCCATTGTTCAAGATGATTTTAAATCATCTAATGCTCTTGTGGTTTCAAGCGGCGACTCAAGAAAAGAGTGGATTATGGATTCAGGTTGCACTTGGCACATGACTCCAAACAAAGATTTGTTCGAGGAGCTATGTTATCAAGACGGTGGATCGGTGCTGCTGGGAAACAACAAAACTTGCAAAATTGCAGGTATTGGATCTGTAAGATTCAAGCTTCATGATAAGTCAATAAGGTTATTGACTGAAGTTAGGTATGTACCTTGCTTGAAGAGAAATTTGATTTCTCTTGGTGAATTCGACAAGAAGGGATATGTTTTTCAATGAGAGAAAAGTACATCCTGATATATTTTAATCTAGCTAAAGTGGCAACTATTTCAGCGAGTTCCACTCCTCTAATTTGAGCACCAAGTTTACTTGTACCAACAACATTAATCCATTCACGTCTTGGCACCAGATTTGGAAATTCATTCCTTTTGAACTTCCTTAAGTCATCTAGCACAACCTTGCTCCAGTAATCATTAGTCAAAATTCCTCTTACACTCTTGGCTTCAAATAAGATCTTCAACATTGTCTTCTTAGATCTGGTATTGGTTTCCAATGTTACAACATCTTTCTTGACATCAACATCATTTTTAGACTCCAACATACCTTCAGTACTGGGATAAAATGATTTATAGGCTCCTTCATTACCTATGATTGTTTATATTGACATAGTTTCCATTATCTCCTTCAAATTTAAATGATCAAACTTCTGATTCCACAATCTCTCTACATCATTTTTGGATGTCAAACATTTGGATGAACCATTAGTTTGAGGAGTCCATATGTAGTAGTTGTTCTTAGATCTTACTCGCTTCATGATAAATTTATTATTCTTATTTGTAACCAGAGATTCTGAATTAGTAAAGTTAACTTGGAAGCCTTGATCACACGATTGAATAATACTTATAATATTTGTAGTCGACCCTTTCACGAGTAACACATCATTCAGACTGGGCAGACCAACATAATCCATTTTTCCAACACATTTGATTTCACCTTTTGATCCATCACCAAAAGTGACATGGTTGGATGAATGTAATTTAATGCTCTTCAAGAATTTCTTGACACTAGTCATGTGTCTAGAACAACCACTATCAAAATACCAGTAATGTATGGTATAAATTCTTAGAATAGTATGAGCCATGAATGCATTCATTTTCTCTTTAGCAATCCATCTTTTCTTAGCTTTAGTAGTATTCTATCTTCTTCTAGGTTGTGCGTCAGATTAGGGGTAGCCATATCATTTGTAGCAATAAGGTTTTATGTGATCCAACATACCACAATGATAACATTTCAAGCCTTGTTTATTTCCTCCTGGCTTAATTTCTAGCTGTCTTTTCTGATGTTGTTTATGATGATGAGACATGTCATTCGACATTTGATGCTTCTATCTTCCTTTAGCTTGATTAGAAGTCATTTCAAGCCCTTTGTGTTTATTCTTTTCACCTTGATAACTAAGACCTGTAACATCTCCAACATTCTTCCCAATTTGTAGATTTTCATCCAGTACATCAGAACTAATGTTAAGCATTCTAACAGATTTAGTCATTGACTCAAGTTTTAAACTAAGTACAATAACTTCAACTTCTAGATCAAAGATAATAGTTATATGATTCATTCTTTATGCCTGAAGTTTATTAATGACTTTATGTTGACCAGTTCCCAATTGAATTGCTTCTGCACTCCTGAGCCATAATTCTTTGTATGAATTTACAAGTTCATCAAAGGTAAGCTCCTCAATATTTGATTCTTCATTGAGATTATAAACTCCAGTAAAGGCAGAAAGCTCTTTCACATATCCTCTTTCACTTCCAGAATCATTTTCTGACCAAGATGTAGTTAAGTTTTTCTTCTTCCTCTTGAGGTAAGTAGGACATCCATACCCTATGTGTCTAAATCCATCACATTCAAAACATTTGAATCCTTTGCCTTGATTGTCTTCAGTTCTGGTTCTTCTCCTAGAATTTTACCTTCTATTGATGTCAGATGACTTGTTTTTGATATCTGATCTTGAATTCCAGGTCTTTATTACTTGGTTGAACTGTTTACCAAGTAACCCAACATCTTTAGACATATTCTCCTTTGTTTCCAGATCCCATCCATCTTCATTAGACACAAAGGCTATGTCTTTCTTCTTTTCAGACTTATCACCTATATCCCTACTTCAAAGATTTGAAGAGATCCAATAAGCTCATCAATTTTCATGGTTTTAATGTCCTGAGCTTCTTCAATGGAAGTTACTTTCTTGTTGAATCTCTTTGGAAGAGACTTCAAAATTTTTCCAACCAATTTAGCTTCTGACATCTTTTCCCTCAAAGCACCCGAAGCATTTTCTATGTCAACAATAGCCATATGATAATCCTGAATGCTCTCATACTCCTTCATCTTCGTGTTTCAACTTCGTTATAAGAAGTTCAAGTCTTGACATCTTCATTCTAGACGTACCTTCATGAGCAATTTTCAGAATCTCCCACACCTATTTTGCAACAGTACAATTGCTGATCAATTTGAATATGTTTTTGTCCACTCCATTGAATAGGGCATTCAATGCTTTGGAATTTCCTTGAGCCTGTTTGTCATCTTCATCATCCCAATCTTCTTCAGATTTCACCACATCATTGGATTTACCATCCATGTCTTTGACCAATGGAGGATCCCATCCCTTTACCATATATTTCCAAGCATTGCCATCTATAGATTTGAGAAAGGAAACCATATGAGACTTCCAATAGTCATAATTTGTTCCATCAAGAACAAGTGGTTTATTCACCATTCATCCATCCTTGTCCATTGTACCAGAAAGTATTGTTCATAAATCTCACCCAAAAACGAAATAGGGTGCAAGCTCTTAATGTCAATTGAAATTCTAGTGTAGCAGATCTCAGATGTCCTATGAGATGTCGAGACAATTGATTTCTGCTTTTAGCGCATAATGAACAACATGAATACAAAATAGAGTTGCAGAAAGTAAAGAACATACAATCAATTGTTAACCCAGTTTGATGCAACTCACCTACCTAGGGGGCTTCCAAGCCAGGAATGAAATCCACTAAATAATATTAATTCGAAGTGAAACAACCTTCGGTTTCCAACTTGTCACTTAATCACTACCCGTGCTATATTTCTACCTAAAACTCTCTTATGTATTATACCCTTTCTCAATTCCCTAACAATCACCACGTGATCACACTCATTCTATGTTTAAAAGATTTAGAGTGATCAACATTTTACAACTCAATAAAATAGTCATTCTCTTAGCATCAACTCAATAAAAGAGAGACTCATAAAACACAAACCCTAATACTCACTATTTTCAATATATTTTTTTTCTTGTTCAGAACTAGGGCTAATCAATCATATTTATAACTATAAATCAGAATGGATTTTGGGCTTCAAATTGCATCAATTCTGGTTGCACATAATCTGCAAAATATTCTCCAAGAAAATAAAACTTTTAAATCTTTAGTTTCCTAAAATGTCTCCATGATTAGCAAACTTAAAATCTTCAATTCCAAATCGAATCTCTGAAAATATTCACTTTAGGACGCCAACTAGGATCACATAATATTCAAATAATATTATGTTATTTGTACAGAAAATAGCAGTTACCAAAACTATAACAGACAAAGATGTCGAATAACTCTGTTAGGACGTCTTATCTGACATCTTGCCAACCCTGCTATAAAACATGTTCTTCAGCATATTATGACATCATGTCCAATATGTTGCTGTCAGATTACTTTTACCAAAATTAATGTCAACACCAAAAATCCAGAAGTAACAGAAATGCCTAAAAATTTGAAAAAAGTCACACCTACAAAATATGATACGAAGCCCAAAGTTGCATGCATAGAGTTTTCTTCCAAATTGATGTCATACAACTTACTTTTATATAAGGTTTACTCGAAATCCCAATACCAATTCAAAACCCCATAACATTTCTTTTATGTTCCATAAATTCTTCCATGATCCCCTTCCCACTATAAAAGTATCATCTACAAATTGTAATACTTGAACATTGTTATAATCGTTAATTCTAAATGCCTAAAAATCTCCCGCCTGCATGCACCGCATTTCGCATCAACCACGTTAAACCTTTACCCGCAATAAAAAATGGGAAGGACCATAAAAGATCCCCTGTCTAAGCCCCTCCCTACTTGAAAATCATTTGTTGGACTTCCGTTAATTAGAAGCAACATGCTACTTGAGAATACACTCGCCTCCATCCGTTTCATACCAACTCCCATTCATATGATAATGTTTCTTAGATAGTTCTAACTTACGCAATTGTGAACCAATATAACTTCTCTTTTCTCTTTCAGCTAAATCTATCGATTCATTTTTCACATACACTCAATCTAGAATTTATCTACCCGATACAAACATATTAAATATTTAGAATTTTCAATTACTCTTTCTATCAAACTGATCCATCTTAACGAAATTTGATTGAATTGATTGATCAGGGCATAATATGATATAAGGGCAAGATGAGAAATTTTCTAAGAAAGTTGAGTTAATAAAATGCACGTGTATATTAACAAAAAAAAGAGATAGTAAAGGCTAGAACAGTAATTGTGAGAAATTAAAATAAAGAGAGGTTGTATTTGTTTGACCAAAATACCCTCTTTTTGTGCATAGCCTCAAATCTTGATTTTCCCTTCTCAACCCTCACAAGTCACAACCATCTTTTCCTTTCTTCTCCTTACCCTTCTTCTGCTATTTCCGATTTTCTCCACTTCCCCGCCAATTTTCACCAACCTCTTTTCAAACACTCTTTCCTTCTCCATCAATCCATAAACCCCCCCCCCCCCCCTTTCCTCTTCTTCGACCAGCGTTCAACGTTCTAGTATCTTTTTCAAAATGTTCTTCATCGTTCTATACCCTTTTGGGATATGGTGAACCACCTCGGGTAATTTCACTCTGATTTTTCTTCATTTGTTGATAATTCAACTTGGTTTTAGTAAAGTTTTAATTTTTACGGTTAATTCCATTCTGTGTAATGGGTGTGTGATTTTGTGTTGTTGGAGTAGTTATTTATATCTTGAGTGGCTAACCAAGATATGATGTTTGGTCAAAGACAATTTGGCGCATAACCAAGATATGATGGTTGTGGTTCAGCATACATAAATGAGCATTGATTCTTCCAATGATATGGGTGTTCATCAGTCTCAGTATATGGTTTCTTCTGAACACTATGTGATTCAGGCTCGTAAAGTTGATATAAGTCAGACTTATGAATTGTTAGTGGGCCAAGAATTTTCCGATGTCAAGAGTTGTCGAAGGGCATTGAGGGGTACAACAATTGCTCTGCACTTTGAGATGCAGACTATAAAATCTGACAAGGCACACTTTATCGCTAAATGTGCTAGTGAAGGATGCCCCTGGCGCATTCATGCTGCAAAGCTTCCCGGGGTTCCAACTTTTACCATTAGGACAATTCATGAGAGTCATACATGTGGAGGAATTTCTCATCTTGGTCATCAGCAAGCTTCAGTTCAGTGGGTTGCAAGCCAAAGGATATATTGGAAGAGATTCATAGGGTTCATGGTATCACCTTAACGTACAAGCAAGCATGGAGAGGCAAAGAACGTATAATGGATGCAATGTGTGGGTCTTTTGAAGAAGGGTATCGTTTGATTCCATAATACTGTGCACATGTGAAACACACAAACCCGGGCAGTATTGCATCTGTTTATGGAAATCCATCTGATAATTGCTTTCAACGCCTATTTATTTCTTTCCAAGCATCTATTTATGGATTTTTAAATGCTTGCCGACCTCTCTTGGGGCTTGATAGGACATATTTAAAGAGCAAGTATCTTGGTACATTACTTCTTGCTACTGGATTTGATGGTGACGGGGCTCTTTTTCCTCTCGCATTTGGTGTTGTTGACGAGGAGAATGATGATAATTGGATGTGGTTTCTGACTGAATTTCATAACCTGCTTGAGATTAATACTGAGAACATGCCAAGGCTTACTATTTTGTCTGATAGACAGCAGGGAATTGTGGATGGCGTTGAAGCAAATTTTCCTTCTGCTTTCCATGGATTTTGTATGCCCCACTTGAGTGACAGCTTCTCTTAGGAATTTAATAACACCATGCTGGTCAATCTTCTATGGGAAGCAGCCAATGCTCTTACTGTAAATGAATTTGAAGCTAATTTTTTTGAAATTGAAGAGATATCACAAGATGTTGCATATTGGATTCGAAGAGTTTCACCTTGGCTGTGGGCTACTGCTTATTTTGAGGGCCAAAGGTTTGGTCATACAACAGCCAACATTGTTGAAGCTTTAAATAGTTGGATATTAGAAGTATTCGTGCTTCCAATAATTCAAATGATGGAATTCATTAGAAGGAAGCTGATGACTTGGTTCAATGAGCACCGAGAAACCAGTATGCAGTGGACATCTATACTTGTTCCTTCTGCGGAAAGATGTGTTGCAGAGGCTCTAGAACGTGGGCGAACTTATCAGGTACTTTGTGCCAACGAAGCTGAGTTCGAAATTATATCTCACGAGGGAACTAATATAGTTGATATAACTTATAAGGAATCACTTTTGTCTTTGTCGTGGTTGGCAACTTTATGGCTTGCCATGTGCACATGCCGTGGCAACACTTCTCTCCTGCAGACAAAATGTGCATAGATTCACAGAAAGCTGTTTCACTGTTGCAACGTATTGCAAGACATACTCACAAACCATACATCCAATTCCTGACAAATCTCTCTGGAAGGAGTTGTCTGAGGGAGATTCCAATGCTAGCCAAGCTTTCAAAGTTATAATCAACCCACCTAAATCTCTCAGACCACTTGGACAACCAAGAAAGAAGAGAGTTCGTGCAGAAGATCGTGGGCATGTTAAGCGAGTGGTGCATTGTAGTCGCTGCAATCAAATAGAACACTTTAGAACCACATGTGCTGCTCCCATCTAATAAATTGGACCTTCCCCTTTAGTTATGTTATGTTCCCTTTTTGCTGAAGGCATTCTGTCCATTTTTTAGGCTTCATAGGCTCATAGATTACAATTGCTAGTAAATGACAATGTTATTTACTTGATGCTAATGTGAATTAGTTTGTAGCAGATATTCTCCATGTATATAAAGCATATACAAATATATATTTAGATTCATTGTTTATAGTTTGAATATATCAATGAGAAAGATATGAAGGGATGTTACACATTATCATTAACGGCCTTAAAATACTTTGATTCAACTTTCCATTAAGTATACTGTAAATTTAGTTACAATAGTTCCATATGTATGACTTACATTTTGCAGAATTAGTACAGACCACTTGGGAACGACTAAATAAGTTAAATTAAAATATAAAAATATAACTGATGTACATATTATATTTTCTTAAAACAAACATATGAGCTATAGTTTTATTTGTAGATTGAAAGAGACATGTCGTGTGTGACATCAAAAACTGAAAGTATGTGGTTTCCAAGAGTTGCATTTCCTGGATCATAAACATATGTGTCAAATTTCTAAAGGGAAAAGGTTCTTTTAGATTGATTTTTCCATAGATTCTTCTGAACATTGTTTCTTCAAAAGATCGTTCATTTACGGTGATAGTTTTTTCAAATGACATTTTTGGTGTTGATTTTTCATTCACTTCTTCAAATAGTCTTTTTGACGAGGATGAAGATGATGAAGATTTTTCAAGTGTTCTTGAACTATTTTCTTTATCTTCTAGATGTTGCATTATCCTTGAGTTTTAAGATAATTTCCTCCTTTATAGATTTTTCTTGAAATTGAATACAATATTTTTTATCCTTCGGATCAAGTATTAGATCATATTTCTGACTCTAATTCTTGAGTCTTACATATTTTTATATACAAACTTTCTAAAATAACTTCAAGGATTCCAATATTTGAGAACCATTTCATTGGATGATTTTCACTTTCACTTGGTGACTCATCTTCTTGGATATATATGTTCATTGTCTTGTTCGATCTCAGTGAAATCTCCGTGAATTATTTTAAGAGTGTCTCATATTTCTTTGGCCGAATTATAATTAGAAACCAAAAGATACTCTCTAGTGCTTAAAACACTCATCATCATGTACTTAACTTTAAAAACAATTTTTTATTTTCTTCTTGGGTCCATATATTACTTGGTTTATCTACTACTTCACTATTAACAACATGAGTATGGATTAATGAGCCATTAATAACAAAATAGCACAAATAAAAATCAACAGCTTCAAAAAATATTTTCATTCTATCTTTCCGTAGATCAAATCTTTCACTATCAAATAACAAAGTTGTATTTAAGAAAAACTTCACACTTAAAGAGTTGTTTGAAATCCTCGTTTTACTTGGAGTGTGTTGGAATGCGGTACAGTGGCAAGCAACAAAAATTTTGGAAGTATTTTTTCGAGAATTTATCGAATCCACAGAGATCGGTTCTGGAAAGTAAATAAGAACATAAAAAATATACATTCTTCAGAGAAAAGAAGCTTATCAAGCATGTATATAATTGACTCGTCACAAACATAAATTTATCGATCATTTTCACTCTACTACAATACTCATCAAAATCATCCAACATCGCTCATCCAGAACCAGGAAAAAACCAGTACAACATGGTTCTGGTGTAGGCCTCCACTAAACACCTACACAAACTCAAATACAAAAATTGGTCTAGAAAGACTGGGTGAAAATGAATTAAACAAGTTGTAAAGTGAATATTTGAGAATTTTACGAACAATCCGAGTACAACTTGCTTAATGAATGTTCACCACACTACCTATGTTATAATGCAAAAGTAATAACTGACAAAAAACGATAAAACATGCTTGTTTTACGTCGTAAGTTCGACGCCTTTACTGTGCTTAACTAGTAACTTCCTCCCGTCATGCCATGGTGATGCCTCACCGCGCAAACCTAAAGCAAGTGTCTTAACCAAACACTTGAACAAACATTAAACTAACAAGTATATACACCTCGGGTAAAATGTACAAGTATCGAAGTATGTATGTGCACAAGTATGGTAGCAAAGTTTAAAACAAGATTATACACAATATGGACATTATATGCAAAACTCAAAAACATCGAAACTATCGCGATGCAATTCAATATTTAAACCAATCCTCGGCAACGACGCCATTTTGTTGGAATGCGGTACAACGGCAAGCAACAAAAGTTTTGGAAGTATTTTTCCGAGAATTTATCGTATCCACAGAGATCGGTTCTATTAAACTGTCGTTCGACAATATCTAAGTTTATGAGTTTGGATTAAAATAGTTTTAACGTAAATGCGGGAAAGTAAATAAGAACATAAAAAGTATACATTCTTCAGAGAAAAGAAGCTTATCAAGCATGTATATAATTGACTCGTCACAAACATAAATTTATCGATCATTTTTACTATACTACAATACTCATCAAAATCATTCAGCATCACTCACAACCGTGTCCATCTCTGGCACACTGAGCTGAGAGAGCAACCGTATCATTCTCGTCGTCACTCTCGCGCACGACGCCTCGAAACACGGAAGACATTAAGTTCCGACACCATAAAGATTATTATCTAAATCCATCTCTAGCATCTAGACAATAGATATACATCCCTAACCAAGATTTGTGATGTTTATCTCTAACATAACCCAAATCCAAACATAAATACAAAAAGATCAAGGAGATCGATAATGATTTGTAAAACAGATTTATACATTATTATGATCAACAAAGATACATATGTTCATAGTAACTATACAACACTCAACAAATAGAATTTACAAAGAGAAGAGAAGAAGAGGAACCAAACATTTCTTGGTTTGTCAACATCAATCGACGAGAGATTCGACTCCGGATCATCCAAATGCAAGCTCCAATGTTATTTTCTAAGCTAAATCTATGAAGAAATGAAGTTTGATGGAGTGAAAGCAAAAACTACCCAAACCATAACCTACAAAATATGTTTTCCCTTTATATAAACTGTCATGATCGCATGGCTCGCTCAACAAGATCAAAAAAATTGTTAAACCGCCTTACAACTTGCTCAGCGAGCTCTGAGCTCGCTCAGCGAAAAACCTGCTGGAAGTTCAAAAATCCAAAAATTGCTTTCTTCATATCTTTTGAACCGTAACTCCGATTTTTGCCCGGTTCGAAGCGTTGGAAAGCTTATTCAATGCTCTATTTAACAATGCTCCAATATCAATGATGTAAAACCTACTAATATAAATGGAAAACAATTAAATTCAATAATATTTACAAGAGAACGTAATATATACACTATAATGTAAGGTAAACGTATTTACAAACAAAGCGGAGTTTATTTGAATGATTCTAACAAAAAGTATCGATAAATGCAACAAAACTTATATACAAAAATACCTACAGTTTGCACTTATCAAACTCTCCCCAACTTACATAATTGTTTGTCCTCAAACAAAGCCAGACACTAAAGGAACAAAAGATGATAATTCAAGAATCACGAATCAACAAGTTTTGAAAACGGAAAACAAATGCAATGGTTCAATTGAAAATGATACACACAAAGTAAATACTCACCACTAAACTTCAACGCTAACATAATCACGAAACAAATGCTCAATACAAAAGTCATGCCAAACATTCTAAAACAATACAAGTTCACAAATGAATCACACCTAGCACACAATCATCGGTCGATGAAAAACACAAAATGAGGGATTTTTTTCACTCACACAACAATCTTGCAAACAAAAGACTAAATTATGCAATCATCCAAAAATCATGTTGAAACCACAAAAGCAAGAATCAAAAGGACTTTCAGGACTGTAATACGATCGAGTGAACAAACAAGGGATAATTCCTAAAGATAATCGAAATAAAAACTTGCCTAAACCTAAGGGAGTGATCAACTCATAAAGTTTCAAACAGAGAATTCCAATCAAACTTCTTCTTTCATCCTAAATTTTACACCAAACACAATTGAACTTATTAGCACAGCATTATTCTACTCTTTTTGTTTTTCTTTTTCAAAGCTTCTTTTCAATTTTTTTTTCTTTTCTTTTTCATACTTTTCTATTTTTTTCTTTCAACCTCATAGAAACCAACAACATAAGTGAGCAAACATTGCTCTCCCCAACTTGAATTCAACCAACATCAAAGCGTGAATACTCATTACTTTCTAAGGCAGGGTAAAAATTCAAACCATAAGTCATGGTTGAGGGTTCAAGACAAAAGAATCAAAATCCATACAAAAAGAGAACTAACACTCATAGACAAGCATCAAGTTCACACAAAATACGGATATTGACAAAGCTCAAAGGGGTTAACAAATGCGCATACACTCACATGGTAATTTGACTATTTGGCTAGGTAGTTATGCTCAATATGAAACAAAAAAGCCTTTATCATTTTCATGCTTTCGTATATACAATACAAACAAAAGATTAAACATAATGAAATCCAGTTAAAACAAGGATGTTGGTACTCCGAGCATATATGAACAATGGAAGGATTTCTCACAAAAAGGGTGGGAACTAAAGTGATTCATAAAATGAACAAGTATACAAAAGAATGAATGACATGGAAGTTGTAAAAAGTCTAAGTATCATGAATATGCTAAAGTATAGAAAGCGATAAACACATACCTTGAACATGTACAAAACTTTAAACATTATCATTACCACACATTCGCAAGTTGAAACAATCAAACTTGAAAAATCACCAAATGCGACTTCAAGTTATCAGAGCAAAATTTGAGTCCAAACAATCAACAAAAGAATTAGAAAAATTACTAATAATTAATAATATATAAGGCATTGGTGGAAGTGGAAGAAGGAAAAACCAAGTGAACAATTAAAAGAATTCATTGGCTCAGCACAGTAAGGCTCGTTCAACGAGGGTATGCTCGCTCAACGAGCTACACCAGAACCAGGAAAAAAACAGTACAACAACAGGGTTCTGGTGTAGGCCTCCACTTAACACCTACACAAACTCAAATACAAAAATTGGTCCAGAAAGACCGAGTGAAAATGAATTAAACAAGTTGTAAAGTGAATATTTGAGAAATTTACGAACAATCCGAGTACAACTTGTTTAATGAATGTTCACCACACTACCTATGTTATAATGCAAAAGTAATAACGGACCAAAAATGATAAAACATGCTTGTTTTACATCGTAAGCTCGACGCCTTTATTGTGCTTAACTAGTAACTTCCTCCGGTCATGCCATGGTGATGCCTCACCGCGCAAACCTAAAGCAAGGGTCCTAACCAAACACTTGAACAAATATTAAACATAACAAGTATATACACCTCGGGTAAAATGTACAAGTATCGAAGTATATATGTGCACAAGCATGGTAGCAAAGTTTAAAACAAGATTATACACAATATGGACATTATATGCAAAACTCAAAACACTGAAACTATCGTGATGCAATTCAATATTTAAACCAATCCTCGGCAACGGTGCCATTTTGTTGGAATGCGGTACAGCGGCAAGCAACAAAAATTTTGGAAGTATTTTTCCGGGAATTTATCGTATCCACAAAGATCGGTTCTATTGAACTGTCGTTCGACAATATCTAAGTTTATGAGTTTGGATTAAAATGGTTTTAAGGTAAATGCGGGAAAGTAAATAAGAACATAAAAAGTATACATTCTTCAGAGAAAAGAAGCTTATCAAGCATGTATATAATTGACTCGTCACAAACATAAATTTATCGATCATTTTCACTCTACTACAATACTCATCAAAATCATCCAGCATTGCTCACAACCGTGTCCATCTCTGGCACACTGAGCTGAGAGAGCAACCGTATCACTCTCGTCGTCACTCTCGCGCACGACGCCTCGAAACACGGAAGACATTAAGTTCCGACACCATAAAGATTATTATCTAAATCCATCTCTAGCATCTAGACAATAGATATACATCCCTAACCAATATTTGTGATGTTTATCTCTATCACAACCCAAATTCAAACATAAATGCAAAAAGATCAAGGAAGAGATCAATAATTATTTGTAAAGCTGATTGATACATTATTATGATCAACAAAGATACATATGTTCATAGTAACTATACAACACTAAAAAAATAGAATTTATAAAGAGAAGAGAAGAAGAGGAACCAAACATTTCTTGGTTTGTCAAAACCAATCGACGAGAGATTCGACTCCGGATCATCCAAATGCAAGCTCCAATGTTGTTTACTAAGCTAAATCTATGAAGAAATGAAGTTTGATGGAGTGGGAGCAAAAACTACCCAAACCATAACCTAAAAAATCTGTTTTCCCCTTTATATAAGTTGTCATGATCGCAGGGCTCGCTCAACGAGACCTAAAAAATTGTTAAACCGCCTTACAGTTCACTCAGCGAGCTCTGAGCTCGCTCACCGAAAAACCTACTGGAAGTTCAAAAATCCAAAAATTGTTTTCTTCCTATCTTTTGAACCGTAACTCCGATTTTTGCCCGGTTCGAAGCGTTGGAAAGCTTATTCAATGCTTTATTTAACAATGCTTCAATATCAATGATGTAAAACCTAAAAAAATAAATGGAAAAAAATTAAATTCAATAATATTTACAAAAGAACGTAATATATACATTATAATGTAAGGTAAACGTATTTACAAACAAAGCGGGGTTTATTCGAACGATTCTAACAAAAAGTATCGATAAGTGCAACAAAATTTATATACAAAAATACCTACAATTTGCACTTATCAGGGTGTTCATGAGTGTGGATCAACCTGCGAACCTGCAAACTCAAACCGAATCAACCTATAAATTACCTGAACTAGATCATTTAAGGGTATATCCAACCCAACTCGCAACAATTTATATAGTTTTGGTTCGGATAACGAGTTTGAGTTTATCACCCATTGATCTATTAACCCAATTCATTGATATGTCATTAATGATTTCTTATTTTTTATATATTATTATTTTAGAGTAAAATATAAAAGTAATATATCACTCACTACAAACCAAAATTTTGTCAATTTGTTTTATTCAACATCAATAGTACTACTAGACCAATGAGTTTATATGATTTTAAAACTATTTTTTTTTGCATCATTTCTAATTTAGATATTTTATAGAAATGATCTGTTTTGTGAAATTTTCTATTATTATTATTATTATTAAATATAGATGAATTTTATTATACATTATATGATGTGTTTTATTCAATTTGAGTATTAGAAATATGTGCAATTTGTATTGAATTGCATTACCATTTTTTTATGATTAGATATTGTTACATCAAAAAGGTATTTTTTTTTATATTTGAAACACAACCCACAAATTCAACTCAATCAACCCATAAATGTTTGGGGCAACTTGCTTCGTTTTGAATGTGAAATTATGAGTTAGATGATGAATCGACTCATTAAAGTATGAACGAGTTAGGTAATGGGTCAGACCAAACCCGATCCAATCCAACCTCTGTACACCCCTAATTCTATCTCCTGAGACGATTAGTCTTATAAAATGAGTTAGACTCTAATGATACTTGTTAGACAAGTGACTTCAAACACAATAAGAGAAGATGAATTATGGAGTTTGAAAAATGATGTCCATTTATAAAATCTATGTTTTATAAAAATGCTTAAATTAATTTTATAAACTAACAACAAATAAAGTGGCAAAATAAGTAATAGAAAGAAAATGAGTAGGGTTGGCAATGGACATGGTACTATAGTACATGTCCCCATACTCGTGGATTAAAAAAAATCCTCATATATGAGTCCACACTTAGTGGCCATCAATGTTTGCACTCGTACTTGTACCCTATGAATACCTAAGTATCCATACTCATACTCATTTTATACGTATTTCTAATAAAAAATAATATATCATTTATAATTTATCATGTCATTTAAATTTTTAACAACATTAAAAAAATTCAATGAGGATATTATTGAGTTACGAAATAAATAAACATTTATATTAAAATACACAGAAGTTTAATAGTGATTATTCAATGAAATTGATAAATTAACATGTAACATAATAATAAAAGTAAAAATATATAAATATATATTGTGTGGGTATGAGGCGGGGTGGGTACTAATTGAAATTTTGGTATGCAAATCACAAATGTCCTAACCACATGAGGGGAGATTGATCTCTGCATCTCATAAACAAAGGCAAAATAAATGCAAACTGATATTCAAAATATCATCACACAATCATGTCAGATGTTCCAACATCTCTTTCGATATGTTAATCAACAAACACAAGAACATAGTTGTAAATATGCAGAATGATAAATAACACAAGATATGTTAACCCAGTTCAATGCAACTCACCTACTCTAGGGGCTACCAAGCCAGGAAGAAGATCACATTATCAGTAAGATTATTTCTTGTAAACAACCTTCGTTTTACAGGTAAATAACCTCTGTTTTACCTAATTCTACCCAACGTAATCTTTATCTTAGAACTCTATCTTTGATAAGAGAAACCTATCTCACTCCCTTTAATCACCATCTGTGATTCCTAATAGTTAAAACCCAACAACTGCATCATTCTACTTGAAAGACCCACCTTTCAATAGAAAGTTCAGTTCAAACATTTGACTAACAATCATGTTTGGATATGATTAAAATCTTCATCCAAGAACAATACATAATTCATTACCTACGAGTTTCTGAATTATGTTCAACAACTATGTCTACCACAATGTATCAAACTTATTCAAAGGGTGACTTACAATACAAGAAAGTCAACAACTTTCAAAACCCTAAACTCTTATTTTCTACTTTTACAAAAGTGTTACATGGATTAGTTATTTTCCCCTAGGTCTAGGTCTTCTATTATAATCTTCAGTTGTCCATGGGCTTCGAATAATCCAATCAATTATTCCTTGATCCATGTGTTGATTGTTGCAGATAATTGTTTTTTAAATCTTCAACAAAATTTGTTTGTAACAGACAAAGATGTCGAATCCTCCTGTTAGGACATCTTGTCCGACATCATATCCAGCATTTAAGTTTTACCAAGATTTAAGCCAAATCTTTTAGAGCTTTCAATCTCCCCCTTTTGACAAAATTTGGCTTAAACTTCTTTTGCATAATAAACTCAGGATGCTTCTTACCCTGCAATCATTTTAGTCGAATGATAAATCTTGAAATTCCTGGACACCTTCCTCAATCTATAGATCAATTTATATGAGGAAGATAATAACACAAACTCTCATCATCATAAAATAAAACTTGATTGATATCCCAACCCTTGGGAAAAGTGATACAACACTCTTCCCCTCAACTTAGGAATTTATCTACCACAGGTAGTGAGTATGCTTTTTAAAGAAACCCCCAGTCGACCTGGGTAACTCAGAACACATGAAAAAATTGTGTTCAAAACTCATATTACAAGACACACAAAAAACTGAGACTTAGATGAGATATTAGAACATCTCTTCAAGCATCCTTGCAAAACAACTGCAAAAATTTGCAAAAATGTGTACAAAACTCATGTGATGACTATTCTCCCCATTTTTATCCAAAACTTGACAAAAGTATCCAAGACAAACCCATACCTAAGCCGTACTCACCCAGACACGAATAAAAGCCATATAAGATGTTCTCACAAAGACTCAATTTAAAGGAAAATGAAAGAAGGACTCCCCATTTTTATACCCGAGAAATACCCTAGGAAATAATGTTCCTAGAATATTAATAATGGTCTTGGTCAATGAGGGAATTATTTGAAGAGGGAGATTTTAGCATAACTAAATGTGTAGAGACCAAGTCAGTTTTGAAAGATTCTTCTTTATTGCACACCATCCACAAACAGATCTCCAAACCTTTATTCACTTTGGAATATTTCTCCTTGAAATTAAAGTTCCAATGAATTCACATGCATTGTCAAGAATCACGTCTTACATGTCTTTCTATCATGTACTTGACATCTCAACCACTCTTTAGTAAAGAGACTAAGTCCTGAGCAATGTCCTGACATCTGGTCAAACATTGTCTACTTTATGTTGTCTTCTACTGAAAATCCAACATACTCCTTTTAGTTGAACATTGATAATGATATCTTCCTTTTAGAAACATGAGATTCTCAAAATCAACCTCCTAGGTTCACCATGAACTGATCTAGTAACCTAGAGCCAAGACATCCTATCGGTCTTCATATCTTCGCATAGTCACAACCTGCTTGAACCTCAAGCAATCTATGCAGTGTTTGTATTACTGCATTAATACATCTTGGATAGAAGTTTAACCCCCTTATCCCTCATAAGTAATTCTCCTTCTGACCAGAATCAACACACTCTTGGATTGAGATCAACTATCACCTTTGATCACTCTCCTCCTGAACACATCCACGCATTATCCAAATTCACCTTGAAATTTATAGCAATAGATACTCATGTCCTTTGAAAATAAATCCACTCAAGTTTTGTTAGTCAAGATGTCATCTTCACTTGATTTGACATCAACCATATACTCTAGAACAACAATTTTTAGTTTGTTTGCTTCACAATAGCCAAACTATCATAATCCTTTCTAGAGGTATGAACATTGGAATAACCCATCAATATTTTTTGGTAAGAGAACAACCACACTTAGTATATTTATTTTAATGAGTAACCACATGATGTTTCATCATATAGGAAATCCGTCTTCTCATACCCTGACATATCATTCTCAGTCGCACCTTCTTGATCATCAAGAAACCCAAACAAACATATATAAGAACAAACTCCCAACTCCTACCATAGTAGAAACCATTATTTATTTGAAGCTTGATCAATAGTATCTCATACTACTTCATTAAATAAGAGAATCACTACTGAATATTGTTGAGCATTAATCTCCACGTTCATAATCCCATGTTAACACTTGCTAGATATGATGTTACAACATCACATCAGTCTCTCCATTTGCATTGAGCCATTCACCTTGATTGCATAGTGATTCAGTCACCTCCAACTACTAGGAATTACAATCATTTCATAATAGATCATGTTTGCAGAGAATCATCCTTCAAGAACAGTTTGTTGATTAATTCTTTAGTCTTCTATCTTGTAGAATTAATCTCCTTTACTCAAGTATTATTGAATACATCAGAATTATGATCTTCATGCAATCACACAATGATTTACTTGAGTCTAGATTGAAGAGTTTACATTATACTCCATGATAGTCATCATCTTATCATTCTCCCGCATGATAAGATAAAATACTTTTGATTCAAGATGTGAATATTAATTTCCACATCTAGAACTTCAATTCCTTTTCCAAGGAAATCTAGTAATCAAGATGATATTTTAACATCTGTTATGACATCATTATCGTATCATAGAACCCAATCACTCTGATTCTTGATACACCAACCACCCGACTTACTTTCCAACTGAAGATATTCATAGAACACAGCTCTATTAGCTTGATTGTCAAGACTTCCAGACATCCATAGAAAGAAATAAACTCTTATGCTTCTTCCAAAAACATAGAAATCATCCTAAGTACCTTAGGGTTTCCTCCACAAGCTTCAAGCTAGGATATGAACCATTTAATCCATTGATCTTCAATCTACTACCCTTATCCTTAAGACAGATCTGTTTCAAGTTGATGATGAACACACCTCTTAGATCAAGGTGTTTGTGAATACTCACAATCCATAAACAATAGTTAGTTTGACACGACTTCCTCCAGAGTTTCAAGAGAGAAAGATCTCTTGATCCATAAATAAGAATTGATCTTCTAGAACCCATCATACCATTTTGAAGGAAAAACATCTTAGAGACACTGTCTCTCCCGAAGATTTGCATCTCGGTACACGCGCGAACGGTCGGCGAAAGGAGAAAATGAAGGTGAAGATGAATAGAGTCGCCAGCTAGGCATTTTTATCCCGAAGGAAAGGTAATGTTGCATAAACCTAGAAAAGGATGGATAAGGCGGTTGCAAACCAGAGAAACTGGGAAAGGGGGTTGGTAACAACCTGGGAAGGTATTACCACCCAGATTGTATGTCGTACTCGACGGGATCCACGCTTAAAAGTTTGTGTTTAAAGGGGTAGTGTATGTGCTATCTGTGTGCAAAAGCTGGAAGAGAAATGTACAAGTGTCAGTGCAAAAAGGTGAATGCTCAGGAGCCGAGGCTTAAAAGGGAATGCTGAAAGAAGGGGAAGACAAATAGACTTTTATTCGATAACAGTTAAGTTATGCCTACATATCCTCTCGTGCAATGAGGAAGTCAGAACACCGTAGTTCAACTCAAAGAGACTGAAAAATGAATTGACTGGTGAACTGCTTACTTGTCTATGCTCAAGTGTATGACTCGTCTGGCTCGAGTGCTAACTGTCTTGCATTAGACGGAAGAAGCAAGTTCTCGTTTGTGAATGAGTGTGATGAGAAAAGAATCCCGAAGGAGATGATTATTGTTTGTTTTTTGTGTTTTCAGTTTTGTTATTGTTTTTGGTGTTTGTCATAAGTTAATGAGCTTAAGCCTAAATCAAAGGTTTGTAAACTCATTATATCCTCCCTGATTAGGGATAATGAGCATATTTAAGTATGAGATAAGCACCTCAACTTAATTACCATGATGATGTAAGATTAAGATCATTAACGTACTTGTGATTAATTAGATGTTTTTGGTTTTTTTTTGTTTAGTGTTAAGTAATGAGTTTAATCTCTAATCACTGATTAGTGGGCTCATTACACCATCCTAATAGAAGGATAATAGATGAGAACACTTAAGCTGAGGAAGATACCTCAACTTAATCCATGGTTAGGGATTAAATTAATTATATAACAAAGCCTTTATTAAGTGGATTTTAATTAAAGGGATGAGATTAAGAAATGGATTTTATGGTTTGTAAGACAACTTGAGGGGGACTTGTCCATTAAACACTAGGGTTAGTCCTTCTTAACCATGAAGGAAGAATTAGAACCCTAATGTAAGGCCCAAGTTACAAGATGAAGTCTTAGTGATTATTACGATGATTTGATTAAGAGTTTTAAACAAATTAAAGGTTTAACACTTAGGATTAAAGTTATACACTCTATCCTAAGAGAAGGATGCAGGCATAACCCTAATTCCAAAGTCCTAAAACTTTAAGAGTTTAGTCTCTGATTATGAAGATGAGAAGAGAGACTCAAGGAGACTCAAAGGTAAAAGCTATGGGGAATAATCACAATCCTAATTATTATCATGCTTGGATGTTCCTATGGTTTTCAAGGCTTAAGAAAGATCTTCAAGGAAGCCACCAATGGAAGAAGCAAATGAAAGGAGGAGGAAGCAAGAAAATAAGTTACTTACTTCATTGAAGAAGATAAGTAAATTAAAGAAAGAAAGTGAGAGAAAAGGAGCACAAGTGAACAAGTTCACTTAAAAGATAAACAAAATGCAAATGAAAGAGATAAAGAGAAGTGAGAAGTGAAGGCAAATCCACTTCTCAAAGTAACTTACCACCTGAAAATGTTAGCATAGATGCATATAGTTCAAGGCATAAAGAAATGAAATGAAATGAGATGAGATGAGATGAAATGACCAAAGTCAGAAGTTTTTATGCAATGTTTATGTCATGTGAGATGATGTAAAGGCATACAAAGTACATATGAATGATCATACAAAGATGAGATGTCATGTGAGCATGCTTTGAAGTTTGAAAGTTCATGAAAGTTAATGAAAGAAAGTGAATGAAACTCATGGAAAATGAATGAAGAAATGATCAAGCATGATTCTAACATGTCCTAAGATGTCTAAGATGACATATGAATGCATGAAATGTCATGGAAAGTTCATGTATGGATGTATATGCAAGATGAATGCAAATGAACATGTAAAATTAGGGTTATATGGAAGTATGAGATGCACATGAGCAAAACAGAATCAATGCACAAGATAAAAAATTGAAAATGCACTCAAAGGAACCCTAAACCTATACTTGGTTATCATCCAAAGGGGGAGGTCATAAGCTAAACCTAGAAGGAGTTATGAATTTCCTAAGTTACCTAGGGTTTTTGGGTGATCTTCAATGTAAAATGCCAAACAAATTGAAAATGAAAGATAAATTCATGCCAAAAATATCCTAGAAACTACATGATGTGTGTGAAACAATACAAAAAGAACCAACTTCAAACCCTTCATGGTTAGACAGAAAAGATTTTTTAAGGTTAGGGTTTAAAAATGTGTTTTTATGAACCCTAAATTCAAAGAAAATTGTCAAATGATGATCAAAACCAAAAATAAATTTGTATGAAGGGTTTGAAAATGTTTCTAAATGTGTTAAGATGCAACATGAATTTTTTGGTGATTTTTAGAAACTTAAATGCTATTTTAATTAATTAAATTCAATTAATTAATTAAAATAAACATTAAAATATTTTAAAAATACAATTTTTATGCAAAAAAATAAAATAAAAATTATTTTCTGATTAAGAAAAATATTTGGAATAAAAATGCAAAGGGAAATATTTTTAAGATTTTTCTAACTAGTTTAAAATAAATATGCAAGATAAATGAATAAAAATGAAATAAAAATAAATTTAAATGGAAGTATGCACATCTGGTGGCTGAGATTCAAAGGGAAAATGGAGGGAATTGACTGCACGCCAGATCCAGTGGTCCACATTCAAACTGGCCTAATTTCTTAATTAATTTAATTAATCTGAAATTAAACCTAAGTGAAATGATCCTAGCCATCCGTTCCTAATCTAATCCAAATCCAAAGGCCCAGAACGCGTCTGGCAAATAAAACCCTAATTAAGCCCTAATCACATTCAGATGACCGGAACAGTGCTCTGGTCATCTTCTCCGGCGAGACCTTCACTCTATCTTCTTCCCTAGGCCAAATCAAAGCCTCTAAAACTCCAGAAACAATCCCCTAACCTTCCTAAGCATGAATATACCCTCAAACCACATTTATCATTCCTCAAAAACAAGATTCGAAGCAAAACGTGAAACTGAACAGAAATTTCAGAAACTCAATACATGCTTAATACTCAACCATTTTCGAAACAAATTACATTAGCATGATCAGAGAAGCATGAAGAATCATTTAGGAACTTAAAAATACATTTCTGGAAAAAAAAGTTATCGATGATACCTGAGCTTGAGCTTTCTCAGTTTGAGTTATCTGGGCCTTTCCTTGGTGTCAATCAACTCCAATGGACCTCCTGAGTATGCTTTGATGCTTGGAATGAATTTATTTGGGCTGTTTTGAAGTTTCAGTTTTGAAATGTGAGAAATCGTGTTTTTGTTTTGTGATGTTTCAGGCTATAATGGAGGGTGGGAAATGTTCTATGAATGATGTTGAGTTGAATGGTGAAGTTTGCTTGAAGTTTTTGTGGTTGTGTTATGAATTTCGAAGGAATGAAGTTTCTTGAGGATTTTTGTGTTCTTGAGTTGTGGGATGATTCAGGGAAATGTGTTGTATGAAATGAGTCCCTTGAGGCATGTATGTGAAGATGTGATAGGTCAGAGTAGTTGTTGTGGCCTATGCTGACTGGTATGAGTGATTTTGCAAAAAGTCAAGTTTGGTTATACTTGAGGTATGGGTCATGGCAGGCCTGGTTGCAAGGGGTGTCTGGCCTCAGCTGGTTTCAAGGAGGTCCATAGAAACGGATTTGGCATGCTGGCACAAGTGTATGGGAAGATTCATACCATTTTGCAAATTTGAGAAGTTTTGGCCCTTTTGGAATTTCTTGAAGTTCAAGGCATGAAAATGCATGATTCTTAGGCCAATTATGATCAAAATGAGTTGCACTATGGTGGTATCATGTTTAGAGATGCATTAGATGTCATGAAATGGCTTGGCAAGTGGTTTTGCAAAAAATCCTCTTTGGTGCATTCTTGAAAATTATAGGATTTTTGCCAACTTTGAAGGATCATAACTTGAGTTCCATAATGAATTAGAACATGTTCTTGTACTTTTTGAAAAGGGAAAGACCTAATCTACAAATTTCATGACCAAGAATTTATCATTTGAAGCATTTTTGGTTGAGAAAGAGGAGGTTGAAGAACTTTCCCAAAATGGAAAGTTTCCATTACAAGTCATTTCCATTTTTGGCAAATTTTGGTTTAGCTCAAATTTATTCAATTTTGTGAACTTCCAAGCACTTCAATGATCAAACAAAGATCATAGAACTTCAATTTGATGAAAATACCCTTTTGGTTCCATTGTTGGGGGCCTCAGATGCCCTGATTTTGCTCTGACTTGCTCAAGAAGTTACCTAATGAACATATGACTTCCACAATGAATTTCTTAATCAAACTTGGTACACATGATCCTTATAACATCTTAAGAAAATTATAAACAAGAATGGCCCAAAAATTTGGAGTTAAGGCCTCTGAAACCAAAACCCTAATTTTGGTCATTTGTTCAGTGAAAACCCTAGCTCTGCTTCCATGCCTTGCCAGTTCTTGTGACTTCTTGACTTATATGAACTTTGAGGGACATAATATGATGATAGAACACACATGGAACCTCTTGGAACAATTGGAGACATTTTGAGTGGCTCAGATGGAATCTTGGATTGCTCAGATCACAAACCCTAGATGCAGATGAACTTGAACTATGCAGGGAAACAAACATGCAATATGAGATGGTATGCTTATGTTTATGAAACAAATTAAAGATCACAAGCCATGGTGTGAAATTAGTGAGGGAAAATTTGGGGTGTTTACAGCTACCCCTATTCAAACATGAGTTAGCCGTGCAGGATGTAAGCGCCTGGCTTAACAGACAAACAATATAACTTGTGGTTGAATATCAAAGACAATCCAAAATTTGCACTCACTGGGGAGAAGAAGAAAGGGATATAAATTGTAAAAGACAGTATAGCATGATTATCAAATGAAAGCGATGGAGGACGACCATCGAGCAGAGGACGACTGCTGGGGACGACCGACAAGCTGGGGGAATAAAGAGATCATGATGGGGACGACCATCGGGTAAAGAAACAAGATTCTCTGGGGATTAAAGTGAAGGCAATGATGGCTACGGCCATCAGGTTTGAAAAGTAATGTAAACAACGACGGGGACGACCATCGGTTTAAAGAATAAATGAAATATTGATGAGGGACGGTCATCAAAGGTGAAGGACGATCACCTAGCAGGGGACAACTGCTCTTTATCACGACATAGGACGAATGTCGGATAGAAAAAGTCGACGATGGAGACGACCATCGGATAAGCATGATGAAGGACGATCATCAAGAGGTGAAGGACGATCACCTAGCAGGGTACGGCTACTCTTCGGGGTTTTATCACGACATAGGATGAATGTCGGATAACAAAATCAACGATGGGGACGGCCATCAGATAAAATGATGAGGGAAAATCATCAAAAGGTGAAGGAAGATCACCAAGCAGGGGACGACTGCCAAATATCACGACATAAGATGAATTCCAGATAGAAAATGGTTCCAATAATGGAGACTCCGCTGGGGAAAGGACGAGGGACGATCATCCAAAGGTGAAGGACGATCACCTGGCAGGGTACGACTGCCGAAAGTATCACGACATAGGACGAATGTCGGATAGAAGAAAAGTTGCTTTGCTGGTGACTTACTGGGGAACGGTAAACACGGATGAGTGTTCACGCTCAAGAATAAAAAAGGTATAAGTGTTCGATGCTGTGTATATATTAAAGATGCGGAAGAGCATCCTTAGGACTATGATACAGACGAGTATCGATAGAAACAAACGCTGACGTGTGTTCAGAGATGATGATACAGACGAGTACCAACTGGTTAACAAAGAACACGGACCAGTGTCGAATCTGTTGAGGAGTGATATATAAACGGGATACGGACGAGTATCGGAGACTTTTGTATAAGTACGAGTGAATATTGATTTGTTGGTGAAGTATGAGCAAGACACAGACGAGTGTTCAACTTGCTGGGGAACGTATGACATGGACGAGTGTCAAAAGAGAATATGTATAAGTTATGAACAAATATTTGCATGTGGAAGTGTAAAAAGGTGTTCTGGCGACCTGTAGGGATGGGATGACACGGACGGGTGTCGGAAAAAAAGAGTGTGTTATAAACAAACATTTGGTTTGCAACAAGTGTTTTAGAAACCATGCTGGGGGAAAATGGCACGAACGAGTGTCAAAAAGAGTGTGTGTAGGTATCTGTATTTGAGAGTGCAGAGGGGACGCTTTGGCTTATATCTGCGGGGAATAGTACGACACGGACGAGTGTCGAAAAGGGTATATATGAACAGGCATTTGTGTTGGAGAGTGCAAAGGGGACGCTTTGGCTTTTATTTGTAGGGGATATGAGTTTTTATATTCATTGCTGATGAAATAATGATGGTATTTGCAGGTGGCTAGCATGAACCTGGCTTGTGATCATGCAAATGTTTGATTTTTGCCGTAATGCCCCGTATTAGACGGAATGCTACGCTTATTTGGTGAATATGATGCAAATGCTATGATTATGCAAAAAGAGAAACCGATCCCGGATTCGGATCCCACTGTTATAAAGATATCTGGTTGATCTGCTTGGAGGGATATCCCAGCTGGGGAAGAGATTATTGGTAGATCTATCAGGAGAAATAGCTCTACTTGGGGAAATAGATCATTGATAGATCTATCTCGTAAGGAGAACTCAGCTGGGGAGAAGGAAACTTTCGTCACTTTGTTGTGTAAGGGTTTCAGGTATTGCTCTTCTGGGGAGAAGCTGAAGACTCTATGCGGATATTGGCTGGGGATGCTTCTGTTGAGTAGACTTGTATTAGGGACGAGGAGGCTTTGGCAACTCCGCTGTGGAAAAAGCATTCCAGATATTGCTTGGGGAGGAGGTATGTTGGGGAAGTGTGTTAGGCATGCCCCATGCTGCGCATTGAATACCTACAACCTGTTAAGACAAGAGAAACGCACAAGTATCCTGAGGCATCCCTTACCGGATTTCTTCATAGGAGTTAAGTATTCCTGAGAGTAAATATATTTCCTGTAAGCATTTATTAAAAATGGCTCATTTGTTTTATGCAAATATTATATCATGGATATTGGAGATTTTGCAAACGAAACAAAAATGTACAAGAAGAGGTGTGACTGAAAATCTAATTTTATTAATCTGGGTGCCCTGAATCGGCAAATACAGTCAAAGAAACAAATCCCCTGGAATGAGGAGATTGCTATAAATTGAGAAAAGTAAAAGTGTTGGCAATGTTGACGACGCTCCGGTGAACTTCCTTTGCTATGACCTGTATGACCTATACGTTCTTCTCATCTTGCTTTCTGAAGATGGTTGATTCTGACTGATGCTTTATCCTTTGCAAGCTTGTCGTGTTGTAAATGATACAGACGAATTCAGAATGCAGTTGTTCGCTTATTCCCTGATTTTGCATGGATCGCCCTTTCGGGTTTTCAATCCACCGGGATACCCATTTTTGCCTGAGCTGTCCAATGCGGCTTTTCAACTCAGCGGGTGTACACACACACACACACACACATTTTTTTCTTATTTTTGCCCGAGTCTTTTATTCTGTTTTTTGACTCGCCGGGATGCCCTATTTTTGCCTGGACTTACATTCTGTTTTTATGTCCAGCGGGTCTTTTTATGCGAAGTATTTTTTAACTACATCTGAATTCACAGGGGATAAGAAATCTTCACCATCCATAGTAGTGAGCATCAGTGCTCCACCAGAGAAAACTTTCTTTACTATGAATGGATCATCGTAGTTTGGAGTCCACTTTACCCTGTGGTCTGTATGAGGGGGGAAAAAGTCTTTTCAGCACAAGATCTCCCACTTGGTATTCCCTAAGCCTGACTTTCTGATCGAAGGCTTTCTTCATCCTTTTCTGATATAGTTGCCCATGACAAATTGCAGCTAATCTCTTTTCTTCGATCAGATTCAACTGATTGTACCGAGATCGGACCCATTCTGCTTCATTCAGCTTTACATCCATCAGTACATGTAAGGAAGGTAATTCAACTTCAACAGGTAGGAAAACATCCATACCATATACCAGTTGATAAGGTGTTTCCCCAGTGGATGTTCTGATAGAGGTTCGATACTCATGCAAGGAAAATGGTAGCATTTCATGTCAGTCTTTGTATGTAACCACCATCTTTTGCACAATCTTCTTAATGTTTTTGTTAGTTGCCTCAACAGTGCCATTCATCTTTGGCCTGTAAGGAGAAGAGTTGCGATGTTGAATTTTGAAGTCCCGACACAGTTCTGCCATCATTTTGTTGTTCAAATTGGAACCATTGTCAGTAATGATTCGCTCGGGTACTCCATATCGACAGATGATGTCTCTTTTAAGGAATCTGGCTACCACTTGTCTGGTGACGTTTGCATATGAAGCTGCTTCGACCCATTTGGTGAAGTAATCAATGGCTACTAGGATGAATCTGTGGCCATTTGAAGCAGTCGGTTCAATCTTTCCAATCATGTCAATGCCCCTCATGGCAAAGGGCCAAGGTGAAGACATCACGTTCAAAGGATTTGGAGGCACATGCACTTTATCTACGTAGATCTGGAACTTGTGGCATTTTCTGGCATAGGCACAACAATTTGCATCCATTGTGATCCAGTAGTAACCTGCTCTTAACAATTTCTTAGCCATTACATGTCCTCTAGCGTGGGTACCGAAAGATTCTTCGTGCACTTCGTGCATCAACAAGTCTGCTTCTTTCTTATCAACACATCTGAGCAGAACCATGTCAAAGTTTCACGTGTATAATGAAGCATCAACATTAAGGAAGAAACTACCGGCCAACCTTCTTAATGTCTTCTTATCATTGGATGATGCCCCAGGTGGGTATGTTTGATCCTCCAAGAAGCATTTGATGTCATGGAACCACGGCTTGTCATCTTTAGTAATGTCCACAGAGAAAACGTATGTCGGTCGGTCTAATCTGGATACTGAAATCCGAGGCACATAATTGGCAGTCTGAACCTTTATCATGGAGGAAATGGTAGCTAAAGCATCTGCGAACTGATTTTCGTCTCGAGGGGTGTACTCAAGTTTGACTGTTGTGAAGAAAGTCAATAATCTCCTCGTATAGTCACGGTATGGAATCAGATGCTCTTGGTGAGTGTACCATTTGTCGTTGGTCTGATTGATTACCAAAGCTGAATCTCCGAATACAATTAATGTCTTGATCCTGAGGTCAATGGCTTCCTCAAGACCCATGATACATGCTTCGTATTCAGCTTCGTTGTTAGTGCATGCAAATGTGAGTTTCGCCGAGAAATGCATATGAACTCCTTTAGGTGTAATGAGCACTGCACCAACTCCGCGACCAATCATATTGACAGCCCCATCAAACATCATTGTCCATTCTTCTTTTGGGTCAGGCCCTTCAGTGTGAACAGGCTCTTCATGATCTTTTGCTTTTAGGAACATGATGTCTTCATCAGGGAAGTCAAATCTCATGGGCTGGTAATCATCAATGGGTAGCTCAGCTAGATAGTCAGATAGTACATTGCCTTTGATGGCCTTTTGAGATGTGTACTGAATGTCATATTCTATCAGAATCATTTGCCATCTTGCAACCCTTCCGGTAAGTGCTGGCTTCTCAAATATGTACTTGACAGGGTCCATTTTTGAGATCAACAAGGTAGTATGAGTCAACATATACTGTCTCAGTCGGCGAGCAGCCCACGCTAAAACACAACAAGTTTTCTCGAGCAGTGAATAACGTTGTTCATAGTCGGTAAATGTTTTGCTTAGGTAGTATATTGCATACTCTTTTCGACCAGACTCGTCATGCTGGCCCAACACACACCCCATTGACCCTTCTAATACTGTTAGGTACATTATCAGAGGTCTTCCTTCAATTGGAGGCATGAGAATTGGAGGTTCTTGCAGGTACTCCTTGATCTTGTCAAAAGCCTTCTGACAATATTCGTTCCACCTGACTGTTTGTTCCTTTCTTAACAATTTGAAAAGGGGTTCACAGGTTGCAGTGAGGTGAGATATGAACCTTGATATGTAGTTCAATCTACCTAAGAATCCCCAAACTTCTTTTTCAGTCCTAGGTGCAGGCATCTCCTGAATGGCTTTGACTTTGTCAGGATCAACTTCAATCCCCTTTTCACTTATGATAAATCCCAACAACTTACTTGAACGTACCCCGAATGTGCACTTGTTGGGGTTTAGCTTCAACTGATATTTCCTCAGACGCTTGAACAACTTCAGCAGATTTACCAGATGATCTTCTTCAGTAAGGGACTTGACAATCATGTTATCCACGTAGCATTCAATTTCTTTGTGGATCATGTCGTGGAATAATGTTACCATAGCCCGTTGATAGGTTGCACCGGCATTCTTCAGTCCAAAAGGAATTACCTTGTAACAAAATGTGCCCTAAGGTGTGATGAAGGTAGTCTTCTCCAAGTCTTCGGGTGACATCTTGATCTGATTATACCCAGAAAAACCATCCATGAAAGAAAATACCGAGAACTGAGTTGTGTTGTTGACTAATACATCAATGTGAGGTAATGGGAAATCATCCTTTGGGCTAGCTCTGTTCAGATCCCGATAATCCACACACATCCGTACTTTGCCATCCTTCTTAGGCACTGGTACAATATTAGCGACCCACGGTGGGTAACTAGTCACAGCAAGGAAACCGGCGTCCCACTGTTTTTGTACTTCTTCCTTAATCTTCATGGCCATATCCTGGCGAGTACGGCGTAGCTTCTGCTTCACTGGAGGACATTCTTCTTTCAATGGTAGCTTGTGCATAACAATATCCGTATCTAGACCTGGCATGTCTTGATAGGACCAAGCAAAGACGTCGACGTACTCTCGAAGCATGTCAATGAGCTGTTCTTTTACTGAAGCCTGCAGATTGGCCCCAATCTTTACCTCTTTCAAATCCTCTTCGGTACCAAGATTAACTGTTTCAACCTCCTCCTGATGAGGAGTAATCACTTTCTCTTCTTGCCTCAATAACCTGGCTAACTCTTCCAGTAACTCATAGTCTTCTTCAACCCCTTCATCAGCTTGATTAATTGGATTGTCGAAGTCATACAAGGTCATAACAGTGCTGTTGTCGGTGCAATATAGAGGATAATCTCTGCAAGGGTTGAGATTTGTTCGTTTTAGTGATCAATTTTAATCTTGTTTAGAAAAAGTGAAAATGAAGTTATTTATTTTGAAAACATTTCCATTTTATTGTTTTGTACAAAAGTAAAAAAAATGAAAAGACAGTGAGCGAAAAAGAGAATTGTTTGCAAAAGATGTCTGATATTCATTGATAATTCATTTGCACAAAATTACAATATGGCCCTATTACAAATGAGTCCTGACACCTTGGGCAAGATGCAGGACTTGATGCATGCTAAAAGAGACAGGAAATAATAATTACTCTGCAGGAGTAACCCTTATAATTTCCTGGGAAGACCAGTTAAGGACTTGGTGCCCCGGGATCCTTGGACGTAACAATGGCCTAATGATCCATCAGCAACAAGGATGAGTTGTCCCATCTGATATTTTGGCCTTGAAGAAATTTTGACTTTCGAAGTCTTCTAGAAGATTCACTTCCCAAGCTTCGGCAAAGGATTATTGATAACATTGGGATTAGTATCATTAAAGTAAAGGATGTTGTTCCTGATAAGTTCTTGCACCTTAGCCTTCAGTGCAAAGCAATGCTCCAAGTCATGACCAGTTCCACCTTGATGAAACTCACAGCGAATATCCGATCTATAACCAACTGGAAGAGGATTTGGAACAGGAGGCGGAGGCCTAGTAGTAATTAAACCACTCTTAATCAAGGAAGGAAACAACTCAGTGTAAGGCATCAGGATAGGATCAAAGTTTGGCCTATTGCGATACTGATTTTGTCCAGCAGCAGGATGAGGAACCTGAGCTTGAGCTCGAATCTGAACTTGAGCTTGAGTTGGTTGAGCTTGAACTTGAGCTTGAGTTTGAGCGGGTTGAGTTTGAACTTGAGCTTGAGTTTGAGCAGGTTGAGTTTTGACAACAGGAGCAACTGCAGCTACATATGGTTGAACATATCGTTGTTGCGGGCGATAAGGCCTCCTCTCGGTTGAAACAGCATAAGCATCACCATCTCTTTTCTTGTGAAAGTTCCCAAAAGACTTTCTTGCAACATTAGGAGATTCAGAATTGGTAATCTTACCCTTCTTGATACCTTCCTCTAGTCTTTCTCCAATAGTGACTAGATCAGAAAAACCAGATGAAACACTTCCTACCATTTTCTCCCAAAAGAACGGTTGAAGAGTGTCCATGAACAAACCAGTTAATTCCTTCTCGGGCAAAGGTGGCTCCACTTGAGCAGCTAGCTCTCTCCAACACTGAGCGTACTCTTTGAACGATTCTTTCTCTTTCTGTGACATATTCTGAAGTTGACGACGGTCAGGCGCCATGTCCAGATTGTACTTATACTGCCTTACAAAAGCATCAGATAAATCCTTCCAGCTTCGGATGTGACTCTTCTCAAGTCCAACATACCATTTCATAGAAGCACCACTCAGACTATCTTGAAAACAATGAATAAGCAGCTTGTCATCCTTGGCATGCGCAGCCATTTTGCGACAATACATCAGCAGATGAATCTTTGGACAAGTATGACCATTGTATTTCTCGAATACAGGAACCTTGAACTTATCAGGAAGAACCAAGTCGGAAACCAAACACATGTCTATTGCAGCAGAACCGAAGACATCCTTTCCTTCTAGACCTCTTACCCTCTTCTCAAGAGTCAAACATTGTTCTCTAACTTCATCCATATATCCAGGTTCACCCTGACTTTCAGCTTATGGACCAGCAACTTGATACAAAAAAGGAGAATTCTGATAAGTAGTCTGAGCAGTAGTGTGCACAACAGGTTGAGGTTCGACAAAAGTCGGAGCTGAAAAGACTGGCACAGCAGATGGATCACCCATTTGAGCAGTAGCAGAAACTGGCACATAATCCGGAGGTAACCCATATTCTGGCCAAGTAGAAACTGGTTGTTGAACAACAGGAGGATCAACAACAGCAGTAAAAACTTCAGAGATAACAGTCCTTTGAGGTGGTTCACCTCTAGCAATCAGAACTTGCATCATTTCAGTGAGCCTGGTCATACCGACCTTCAACTCATCAATCTCCATCTGGACTTCCATGTTATGCTGTTCTTCGTGTTCCATTCTCAATCTGATAGCTCTCAATCTGTTAGCAGCTCTAGTACCGTATCGGTGGTGAGGAGTCAGCTTGACGGGTCAACAGACAACTGAGGAAAGAAACAACCGGGATGAGTTCCCACACAACTCGGATGAACGCAAGAATATGCGAGGATGCTATGATATGCAATGTTCACTCCCATTTTCAGAAAAACAACTCGATCATTGCAAACATGGTCAACGTCGAGAATACGGTCATGAAAAATCTTGACAAAAAGGAATATTTACTTTTTTTCTAACATTTGCAATAATCGGAATTGTCTTCCTTGAAAAATGGTTGTGATGATGATCATGATGAACATGTAGATGCAACAACCACAAACAAGATCACGCAAAGCACACAGTTTCAAAGGTTCGGATCACGAGCATGGAGTCAAGGTAACAGAACACCAACCCACACAGGCATGTACTAAGGTTTGTCTTCATTGTACCTGCAAAAAACCAAAAGGGTGCTAACAGAGGTTCCCGGAGTTAACAGCCATCTTTAGAATATCATCAGTACGTTGGATTATTCCCCAACCGATAACATTCTTTAAATAGACCTCGTCCGAGTGTAGTATCGCGTGACAACCACCTTAGGTTTACACCCAGATAGTTTCCGCACGACGTTCCTAAATTGGCTTAGATTGGTTACGGGTTCTACGGTCCTCAGTATGATCAGCTCAAGGTCGGAAAATAATGCCACGTACGATTACTCGTCATGACATTGATAATCCAAGAGAGCCTAACCGAGTGGAGATTATCAAATTGATATTGCTTTGGACTACTCCATCGCATATCGCTTCGAATATCGCCGTCCTATCATAAGTTCCACTCAGATTCGAGTTAGAATCTATCTCACAGAGAATCACCAAAACCGAAACAGAACAACTAGGTAACAAACAAATCAAACTAAAGCAGTAAACAAATCAAAGTAGGCCGAATCCACTTAGAGATTGACTCCCCAGCAGAGTCGCCACTTTTATGTGGCGGTAAAATCATGAGTGTAAGCTATTGATTAACTTAACTCAATGTACACAGAGTCGCCACCGCGCTTTTATTTTATTCCAAATGGAAAAGGGAAAAAAAGCGAATAAAACCTAATGAATCTAAAAGCAAAAGCTAAAAGAATCAAACAGAGAACGGGTAAGGGGATAGGTTACAAATTGGGAAGGTTTTACGCACCCAAAATGTCCGTGGTACTCCACGGGAGCCCTTTGACATATTTATTGCTTTTTTTGGTTTGAAATTGGTTTTCTTGAAAAAGATTGAAGGGATGAGAAGAAGAATGTTTTTTAAGATTTTTGTGTTTGAAGAGACGATTGTCTCATGCCTACGTACCCACAAAGTGCAATGCGAGATCAAAACCCCGTAGTTCGTGGTACACAATTTGAAAAGAAACAATGAGTTGAATTGATTTTAAAATGTAAAGATAAGTCGTCATTCTTTAGCGAATAATTCCGCTAGAAAGAATGAATCATATCTAAACATGAAAATGGTTAAAAGAAATGTGCACGAGGGCACAAAATCAATTGAATGAGTTTTGAAGGTTTTAAAGTTTTTGAGAAGAAAGTTTCGATATGCTTATGTGGTTTAGCATTTATTAAGAAATAAAATTGAAAAGGTAAAATCGCATGACCTAAGTCAAGGTTTGATTGCGAAAATGTTTGAAGTTCGAAAACAAAGAATGTTTTGAAAATAGGGAGAAGTTTTGAAAATTTAAGAAGTGGGAGGAGATGAAGGGACTATCCTAAGACTTGAATGTAAAAGTTAAAGGAAGAACGATCAAACCGTATGGCAAGCATTCCTCAAGAACAATGGGATTTCCATATTCATGGACAAATGAACTTAATCGGGACCAAAGTCTTCAATCCATAACAACTTAAGCAAAGGGAAAGATCCTAAAATCTAAGTCCAACTCCAAGTCCAATGCTAAGGATAGTAACCGTAGTCCGAAATTAAAGTCACAAATCTTTTTAGATGTTTATCCTTTATTAATGTTTTTGTGTCCAAATGGACAAAAGAAAAATCACAAGCATAACAATATAAACATAAACAATATGATGAATGATATAAAAGCATAATAAGAGATATAAGGAGCGAGAGATTGAAATAAAGAGGATAAGGTGCGAGAGATTGAATTTAAATGGTTAGTATATTAATAGTATTATAATATTTACATAGAAAATAGTATGATGAACTTAATCAAACACAACCACAAAAAGAGAACCAAAATCGAGGCAACCGGATCCAAATGGATCTCATTCCGAATTCAGGACAAATTTAGGTCTATGTTAAGCAATCGCCGAGTAATTTACGGAGTAATTACCCTACAAATGAGGCCGGCCACCACCAATTAAGGTGGAAAATATTTGTGCTAATACATGTTAGAGAAATGATATAATGAATCATTCTCCGAAAACATGTCGCACGAAAAGAAAAGGTAATGGTCTAATCTTAATCGGGATTTCACATTGTATTATCGAAGGCAACCTATCATAACCAAAGTATGGAAAATGATCCAAATGATCATTTATCCATAGATTTAAAATAATGAAGATTAAACATCTTCGAAAACCAATAATCGCGAATCGGAGATCTCATCGACCAAAAATAAAAGGAGATGAATAAGAAATGGATCTCACATGAAATCCACACAACAATCAACAAATTAAAAACAAAGAAGGAGAAATCAAGTGAAAAGCCTAAATGATTTTTTTTCTAAAATACTTTTTGAAAACAAATTTTATTTACAAAAATGAAAAGGTCAAGTCTTAATAAAAACAAGAAAAAACTAATAAATCAATTTTTTTGTAAAAAAATAAAACAAAAGTGGAAATCAATCCACAAAGACTTATTAAAAAAAATGAAGAAAAAGAAGTAAGAAAGATGGAGAGGCGCAGGAGAGGTGGTGGCAATAGAAAGCCCAAAGCAAGGCCCAAACATACTAAAACTTAATCTGGTTTTAAAAAAAAGAAAGAAAAAAAAATGAACAAAAGGAATCCTCTTCTTCGTACGCAATGAACACAGGGGATGGTCACAGTGAAAAAAAAAATTGATCCTCTTCTTCTACCTTGCAACCAAACCGATCCACTTCCGTCAATTTTCGCCGAAGAAAATCAACACAACATTGATGTTCTTCTCCTCTCCAAAACGCTCGCCGACGAAAAAATAACACAAGACAGTAGTCCTCCTCCTCGAACCGCACGATCTCCCTTTCTCTCACCAAGATTCAATGATTCCGCATCTTCCTCTTCTTCTTTTCAATTTCTTGATGTTGTTGATGAAGGCTCGTGATTGACGGTGAGGAGTAATGAATTGAAGATGGGTTTATGAAGGTGAAGAATAAGAGAAATCGAAAATTGAAACTTAATTTCTTTGGATTTTGTTTCTGCAGAATTTATTTACGGCTATCTAAGCTTGAGAAAAATGAGAGGGAAAGGGTTAATTTATAGAGAAATTGAGGTGAGATTGGGTTTGAAATCGGTTCCCGTTTTGTTCAGTCTTCGTTCGCGTTTTGGTTCATGAGGTAAGCGTGATTTTCTTGCTGAGTTATGCTGCGAATTCTGCGTTTTGACTTACTTCAGGTGCGTTTCGGTGGTGTATCTTGCATTTCAGGTGTGTTGCTTGCTGCGGCTTTTGCGTTTTGCAGCTGGTGCGTGATGTGCAATCCGCGGCTTGGAAGTTGTGGTTTGAGCTGGGTTGTTGTTGTGTTCAGCTGTGTGTGGTGCTTGGGGGCGTACGGCTTGTGACAAAATGTGAAACTGCTTGCATTTGGAGCTTGCGCGTGGCTGGGAAAAGTTGTTTTTGGTGGCTTGAAAAGTGTACGGTTGCTGGGAGATGGCTTGCGGATGGAGTGAAGAGTGATGTTCAGCTGAGTTTTTGGCTAAAGGTGTGAATGAGGTAAAGGCTGCGGCTAGGAGTGTATGCCGTATGGTGATGGTTTGATGCGTGAACGGCTTGTGACAAAATGTGGTTGGGCTGCGTGCGGAACGCGTGCGGTGAAGGCTGCGGCTAATGTTGATGTGGCTGTGTGAAGCTGATACATGAGGCTGCTTTGCGTGTGCGGAAGGCTTATTGTTTGACGCTTGTGAAGTTGAGTAAAGTCACGTGAAGGCTTGGCTGGAATGTTCACGTGTTGAAGCTGCTGTGTTTAGCTTGAAGTTTATGTGTTTGTACTTGCAGCTTGGGGAATGCGCCTTGTTGCTTTTTTTTATTTTTCTTTACAACATATTTTTTTATTATAAAAATAAATGAAATGGGCTTAAACAAAAATGAAAGGGCTTTGATAATTTGTTAATTTTTTTATGGTTTAGAAGAAATGGAAATGAAAAGTTTATGATGAAAAAAAGAAATTAATTGTGGTGATTAAAATTTAGAAATATAAAGGAATTTGATTAATTGGAAATTGATAAAAAAATGGTAATTTGGCTAATGAAATGGATTAAAAAATGATAATTGGAAATGGTTAAGAAAGATGGTAATTTGGATAATTGTATAATCGAGAAAAAAATGGAAAAAAATGGTTGTTGAATAATAATGGTTAAATGGTTAAAAAAATGAATAGAAATGGATAATCGGATAATTGAACTAGAAAAATTGGTTTATGGATCAAAGAAAATGGATAGAAATGGATATGAAATCTTGATTTTAAGCCCGCAACCAACTCCTGATTTTTTTCTTCATAAGCCACTGATAAAATGATCACAAACGCTTCTGAACCACTGCACAACCTGCCACTTATACCATAATCACTTGAAATCTATCTTGATTATTCGAAACCATACTGAGGAAAATAAATCCTCAGATGAATCGTTGGTGAACCAATGAACACTTGATAAGCCAAAAGATCCAACCCAAACATTACACGAACATTGCCTGATAAACTGATGACTTCCGAACACAACATGAACCTTTGAATACGCACTGTCTGAGAAATAAACCACTGGCACACACTCGAAACAATATTTTGATAGTTTGACCAAGATTAGGTCAAACATCCATTTGAATCGAATCAAAAATGAGCAACCACCTCTGAATTGAAAATCACTGCCACACTTTGGAATTCCTGTAACACAGAGAAAAAGAAGAAGAAACAGTCTGCAACATTTTTTTTTGTTTTGGTTAGAGGTTAGTAAATATAAACAAATAGAAGCAAGTAAAAACACGGTGATCCCCTGCGAAGCAAAGACCTGCAACCGAAAGGGATACATGAACCAGTACGTGATCTTGTTTGTATGCGAAATGCAGATGAGATGCGAAGAATCTTAGGGTAAAAAATTAGGGTCTGACAGATGCCCCTATTTAAGTTTCTTCCATCCAGAGATAATGAAGATCGAAATCTTCGTTTCGACAAGATGGAAGATACTTAAATATCAAAAAAGCCAATTTTTGATCCTAAGATGCCAAAAACTGGAATGAAATGAAATGAAGCGAACAATATGATATGGAAATGATACGAATGATACGAAAATGATATGAAGGCACATGAAATGCTATGAGAAAAATATGAAATGCAGAGAAAATATGTGAAATGTAGAGAAATTCGTGAGGGACAAGACGACACAAGAAATAAAATAAACGCTGGGGATAAGGAGCATAAAACTCCAACGGGGAAAAACAACATGCTAGAGACCATCACATGGCTTAGCCAAGACGAAAATGTCCAAGAATGGCAATTGGACAGAAAGCATCACAACATCCAGGAATGGCACTGAATGAAGTGAGAAAAGTCCTGAAAGGATATATCAGAAGCATCCAAGGATGACATTACCGACTATACTAGGGATATCCGAGAATGGCAATCGGAAAAGGGTAATCACAACATCTGAGAATAGCAATCAGATAAAAAGAATCACAACATTCAGGAACAACACTGAATGAAATGGGAAATATTCGGGAAAGTACATCAACTCAATGATGACTCCAACATGGAAATCCGAGAATAGCAATCGGAAGGAAAGTGATCACAACATCCGAGAATAGCAATCAGATAAAATGTGAATCACAACATTCAGGAACAGAACTGACTGAGATGGAAAAAGGTCCGGGACAGTACATCAAATCACTGATGACTTCACTATGGACATCCGAGAATGGCAATCGGAAGGAAAATGATCACAACATCCGAGAATAGCAATCAGATAAAATGTGAATCACAACATTCAGGAACAGAACTGAATGAGATAGGAGAAAGTCCGGGACAGTACATCAAATCAATGATGACTTCACTATGGACATCCGAGAATGGCAATCGGATAAAAGGGTGTAATATCTGAGAGAAACAACAAGTATGTGAAGAAAAAGTTCTGAAGAGACAGACAAATGCCAAGTAAGTTGGACTTTGATCACAAGGTAAGAAGTTGAAAACAAAAAGACCTCGAGAAATGCATATGAGGACTAAAACACTCAGTATGCATTTACAAAAATGGGGACTAAACCACCCAAGAACACACATAATGAGGACTAAAACACTCAAATATGCAAAGGTAAACAAAACAGGGGAATAACACACCCGAGAAAATGCATAATGAGGACTAAAACACTCAAATATGCAAACGTTTTCGAAAATGGGGAATAACACACCCAAGAATACGCATAATGAGGACTAAAACACTCAAATATGCAAATATAAACAAGATTGAGGAATAACACACCCGAGAAAATGCATAATGAGTACTAAAACACTCAAATATGCAAACACAAACAAAACTGGGGAATAACACACCCAAGGAGATAATATGAGAGAAAATGATGACAACCAGTTTAGACTCTTAGAGGAGTGAAAAGAAAGAAGACTGATTCCTCAACACGGAGATCACTGCCATTCTGCTCGGAAATTAGAGATGTTACTGCTGAACAAATCTCTGTTCCTCCAGTAAACTGTATCAAGTTGAAAATCTTTTGAGAGAAGTCATGCAAAGCTGCTTGGGGATTCTTAAAGAAAGTTGCCCCAAGTTTGATGACTGATGAGGGTAAACTGATAATGGATTCAGTTCTTAATTACTGCCGGAGAAAAATAATCACATCTTTGAGGTAACTGTTGAGAAGAATAAACTGATCATGGCTTCAGTTCTTGAAATGAATGTCGAGAAAATAAACCCAGTATGAATCTTGCAGAGAATCTTCTGACTAACCAAATCTGAGGATAACTTGTACTGAGCAACAACTCTTGAACCATAGGAGCTGAGAAGAACTTGCCCCTTGATTAGATCACTGACCAAGTTTTCTCAACTGTTTGAAAGTTCCTTGATGAGGAAAGTTTATTTGCAAATAAAAAGTGTTTGTACAAACCTGGTAATTTTAATGCAAAGTTCAATGCAAAGTTTGAAATCAAGAATCATTTTTGGAATGAAATTTATTATTGCAAAGTAAATGAAAACAATGTCAAAACACGGCGGTTGAGACAACATTAAAGATAAAGCAAAGGTAAGAAACAAATAATTGGTATCAGACTTGGGAGTCAGTTTACGCAACCTCGTTGTAGTATGCTTTTCAAAAGAAACCTGGATTCAATTAGGACTTTTGAAGGTCGTAATGTGGTCTGGTTCGCGGTTTATGAAACAAAGGATATAGGCTCAAAGTTTATTTGTACCCAACCCAACTTCATGATGAACTCCAGTCCTACATTCAATTAATTCAGCCTATGCATTCAAGTTCCAAGCATTTGGGATTGCACAGATGAAGATGGTTCATAAGCCAAAGGATTTTTAGATAGCAGTCACATCTTCTTTTGGTCAACTCAACTTATTTTTGCTGAGGAATTTTCATGACCTCTTGACAAATCTTTCTTTTTATTATCCCTAATTTTTGCCTGAGCTGTGTCATTTGAACTTACAGCCAGCGGGATGCCCCAGTTTTTGCCTAAGTATCCTTCATAGGTTTTGACTTAGCAGGCTTTGATTTTTTTCAATAATAAATTTTTTCAATATCATTTTTTTTGAAAGATAATGACTGCATGGCTTAATGATTACGACGAACCATCATTGACTTTTGAATTGAGAAACATCTTCAACACTTCATTGATGTGTATGAAGGAAAACTTGATGTTGCAACCTTTATTGAAAGGCGTCTTGAATGATTCTCTTGTACTTGAATGCACATTCGAATTAATTGAGAACTACCCATCCCCAGGTTAAAATTGAGGGTTTTTTCGAATAGAAAGAAACTCCAACTTCAAGGCTCAAAGGGGTTGACAAGGGATTAACTTCCTTATTTCTCCAGTGTTTGGGATTTGAAATAATGCCTGTATATCATCAACCAAGTCTCAATTGAAAGCATACCAACAACCATTATGGGTATCTCGTTTTCATCATCCTCCCTCCAATCATTGTAAAAGCTTTGAGAAAAGATACATGAAATTTGAGATATAAAGCATAAAGATGCAAATAGTAAATGAAATTGAATCACAACAAGGCAATGCTCATTTCATTAAAACTATCATGAAAGTACAAACAAAGTTTAAAAGCAAACAACTTAATATGGTTGAAGAAAAATTGCAAACATAACGAAACAATGGCCTAGTGATCCATCAGCAACAAGGATGAGCTGTCCCGTCTGATATTCTGGCCTTGAAGAAAATTTGACTGTCGAAGTCTTCTAGAAGATTCACTTCCCAAGCTTCGGCAAAGGATTGTTGATAACATTGGGATTAGTATCATTAAAGTAAAGGATGTTGTTCCTGATAAGTTCTTGCACCTTAGCCTTCAGTGCAAAGCAATGCTCTAAGTCATGACCAGTTCCACCTTGATGAAACTCACAGCGAAGATCCGATCTATAACCAACTGGAAGAGGATTTGGAATAGGAGGCGGAGGCCTAGTAGTAATTAAACCACTCTTAATCAAGGAAGGAAACAACTCAGTGTAAGGCATCGGGATAGGATCAAAGTTTGGCCTATTGCGATACTGATTTTGTCCAGCAGCAGGATGAGGAACCTGAGCTTGAGCTCGAATCTGAACTTGAGCTTGAGTTGGTTGAGCTTGAACTTGAGCTTGAGTTTGAGCAGGTTGAGTTTGAAATTGAGCTTGAGTTTGAGCAGGTTGAGTTTTGACAACAGGAGCAACTGCAGCTACATATGGTTGAACATATCGTTGTTGCGGGCGATAAGGCCTCCTCTCGGTTGAAACAGCATAAGCATCACCATCTCTTTTCTTGTGAAAGTTCCCAAAAGACTTTCTTGCAGCATTAGGAGATTCAGAATTGGTAATCTTACCCTTCTTGATACCTTCCTCTAGTCTTTCTTCAATAGTGACTAGATCAGAAAAATCAGATGAAACACTTCCTACCATTTTCTCCCAAAAGAACGGTTGAAGAGTGTCCATGAACAAACCAGTTAATTCCTTCTCGGGCAAAGGTGGCTCCACTTGAGCAGCTAGCTCTCTCCAACGCTGAGCGTACTCTTTGAACGATTCTTTCTCTTTCTGTGACATATTCTGAAGTTGACGACGGTCAGGCGCCATGTCCAGATTGTACTTATACTGCCTTACAAAAGCATCAGATAAATCCTTCCAGCTTCGGATGTGACTCTTCTCAAGTCCAACATACCATTTCATAGAAGCACCACTCAGACTATCTTGAAAACAATGAATAAGCAGCTTGTCATCCTTGGCATGCGCAGCCATTTTGCGACAATACATCAACAGATGAATCTTTGGACAAGTATGACCATTGTATTTCTCGAATACAGGAACCTTGAACTTATCAGGAAGAACCAAGTCGGAAACCAAACACATGTCTATTGCAGCAGAACCGAAGACATCCTTTCCTTCTAGACCTCTTACCCTCTTCTCAAGAGTCAAACATTGTTCTCTAACTTCATCCATATATCCAGGTTCACCCTGACTTTCAGCTTGTGGACCAACAACTTGATACAAAAAAGGAGAATTCTGATAAGTAGTCTGAGCAGTAGTGTGCACAACAGGTTGAGGTTCGACAAAAGTCGGATCTGAAAAGACTGGCACAGCAGATGGACCACCCATTTGAGCAGTAGCAGAAACTGGCACATAATCCGGAGGTAACCCATATTCTGGCCAAGTAGAAACTGGTTGTTGAACAATAGGAGGATCAACAACAGCAGTAAAAACTTCAGAGATAACAGTCCTTTGAGGTGGTTCACCTCTAGCAATCAGAACTTGCATCATTTCAGTGAGCCTGGTCATACCGACCTTCAACTCATCAATCTCCATCCGGACTTCCATGTTATGTTGTTCTTGGTGTTCCATTCTCAATCTGATAGCTCTCAATCTGTTAGCAGCTCTAGTACCGTATCGGTGGTGAGGAGTCAGCTTGACGGGTCAACAGACAACTGAGGAAAGAAACAACCGGGATGAGTTCCCACACAACTCGGATGAACGCAAGAATATGCGAGGATGCTATGATATGCAATGTTCACTCCCATTTTCAGAAAAACAACTCGATCATTGCAAACATGGTCAACGTCGAGAATACGGTCATGAAAAATCTTGACAAAAAGGAATATTTACTTTTTTTCTAACATTTGCAATAATCGGAATTGTCTTCCTTGAAAAATGGTTGTGATGATGATCATGATGAACATGTAGATGCAACAACCACAAACAAGATCACGCAAAGCACACAGTTTCAAAGGTTCGGATCACGAGCATGGAGTCAAGGTAACAGAACACCAACCCACACAGACATGTACTAAGGTTTGTCTTCATTGTACCTGCAAAAAACCAAAAGGGTACTGTAGATGTTTAAGAATTGGCAGAATTTTTGACCAAACAAGAAATGTTAAATTCAGTTCAGAATGTCCTATCAGATGTTGGGACATTATCAAACAGAGTATATGAACTTATTTCAGGATGTCTCATCAGATGTTGGGACATTGTATAAATAACTTAAGTTCAGTTTTTCAGGATGTCCCAACAGATGTTGAGACATCTCAGACCTGCTACCAGAATTAATTATTGATTAACAGATCAGAGATATTTAAGGAGAGTTATCTGGAATTAATTAATGATGGATAAAAACAGAACAAGGCGCATCTGTAGGGTGTTTTATATTGAAGATTCAGATTAAAACAGAAGACCTAAATCACCTAGAATATAGGAGGTAACAAACCCTAAATTCAAGGTGACAGCTGCTGCACATTAGGGCTGGATCATTCTACAGTAAGCCCAAAATTCAGATACCTATTTAAGCAACAGAAACTCATAGAATTGAGTACGAATTTCAGAAGACCAAATAGGGTGTCTAGTGTTTTTAATAGCAGGTTGTTTTATGTACCACTTTATAAGCTTTTAAGCAAAAGTGAATTTGTGACTTGATTGAAACTGTGAAGTAAGATCAAGCTGTATTGTTTGAAGGATGTCTTCAATTTCTGTAAACTTGTAAACTTGATCACTGTGTGATTGAGGGGGAGTGAGTAGGGTACTCTTATCTAAGTGTGTCTTAGGTAGAAATTGCATTGGGTAAGTATTAAGTGATAGATTAAACAGGGTGGTTTAAGTCTAGAATTAATATTACTAATAGTGGATTTCCTCCTGGCTTGGTAGCCTCCAGATGTAGGTGTGGTTATACACTGAACTGGGTTAACAAAATTCTGTGTTGTTTACTTTTCTTGCTGTTTAAGTTTTGGTTAAATTTGTCAAATGTCCTATTAAGTGTTGGGACATCTCTTAGGACATCTCATACCTGATCACAGAATTTCAATTGGCATCAGAGCAGGCACCCTGCCTGTTTATACTGGGTGAGATCTAGGGAATACAAATTCTGTAACATGGACAGAGATTTAGGGTCAGTAAATAGACCACCTATACTGGATGGATCTAATTATGACTACTGGAAGCCAAGAATGATTGCATTCTTAAGGTCACTTGACAACAGGGCATGGAGAGCAGTCAATGTTGGATGGGATTACCCTATCCAAGACACCAAAGATGGATCAAAAGTGCTGAAACCTGAAGAAGAATGGAGTAAGGAGGAAGAAGACTCAGCACTAGGCAACTCAAAAGCCTTAAATGCTTTATTCAATGGCATTGATAGGAACATTTTCAGACTTGTGCATCATTGTGAGCTGGCCAAAGATGTTTGGGACACTCTCAAAACAACTCATGAAGGAACATCAAAAGTAAAAATGTCAAGACTTCAACTTCTCACCACCAAGTTTGAAAACTTGAGAATGAAGGAAGATGAATCAATTCATGAGTTCTATATGAACATCTTGGATATAGCCAATACTTCTGGAGCTTTGGGAGAAAAGATGACTGATGAAAAGCTTGTAAGAAAGATTCTCAGATCTTTGCCAAAAAGATTTGACATGAAAGTCACTGCAATAGAAGAAGCTCAAGACATATGCTCCATGAAAGTTGAAGAACTCATTGGTTCCCTTCAAACTTTTGAGATGGGAATGAATGACACAAATGCCAAAAAGAACAAAAGCATAGCTTTGGTGTCAAATACAGATGAAGAAGAAGATGATGAATCAGCAAATGATAAAAGCTTATCAGAAAACCTTGCCTTGCTTGGAAGACAAGTCAAACAAATTATCAGAGGAATGGAAGGCAAATCCAAACCTAGTGGAAGAAACACAAGCTCTGAGAACAGAAGACCTTATGATGCTAACAAAAGATTAAAGTATGCTGAAAAGACCAGTCAAGATAAAGGAGTCAAATGCCATGAATGTGAAGGATATGGACACATCAAGGTTGAATGTCCTACCTACTTAAAGAGGCAAAATAAAGGACTCTCTGTGACCTGGTCTGATGAAGACTCAGGAGATTCAGAAGAAGAATCAGCTAAGCATATTACTGCTTTAGCTGGACTGTGTGAATATGACAGTGATTCCAGTTGTGGAGAACTTACTTATGAAGAACTTGAGCAAGCATTCAAAGATCTATACAAAAGAAGCTCTGAAATATGCAGTGAGGTTATAAAGCTAAAGAAGCAGAATGAGGTATTAGAAGATGAAAAAACAAGTGATCAAGTAATCATTGATACCTTGAAAAGTGAAGTAACTCTTCTCAACTCTAAGTTGGAACATATGTCAAAATCTGTTAAAATGTTGAACAGTAGCTCAAATACACTGGATGTTATTCTCAGCAATAATAAACATTCAGGGGACAAAAGTGGACTGGGATATAACAGAGATGAAGCCAGCTCTAGCAAAGCTACTGCAAAAACTACACAGTCAAACAAGATGTCCCAACAGATGCTCCAACATCAGAACACAAAGACAAACATAATGTTCCAACAGATGTCTCAACATTCTGGAAAGAACAAAATGAAGAAGAAGTATCAAAGATGGAGATGCCATCACTGTGGAAGATTTGGGCATATCAAACCTCACTGTTATAAGCTACATGGATATCCAAATCAGATATATCAGCAACCTTCCAAACAGAAAGTAGAGGGTACCAAGAAAGTGCTGCATAGTCATCAAAGAAATCAGCAACCTCCTAAGCAGAAGGCAGAGGTCATCAAGAAGGTTTGGAGACCAAAAGCTGACATTCAGACTGATCAAATCCACATACCCAAGAACCAGATCAACAATAAAGCTTGGAGATCAGCTGAACAACACACAGGGCAGAGGCATCAAAAGAAATCTCAACTCATCTGGTCAAAGAAAAGTACTGCATACATAGCACATACATCACTGAGAGTATCAGCTAAAGAAGACTGGTACTTTGATAGTGGATGTTCAAGACACATGACTGGATTGAAGAATTTGCTAGTAAACTTAAAATCACATTCATCCAGGTATGTGACCTTTGGAGATGGAACTAAAGGAGAAATCAAGGGAGTTGGAACCTTGGACTGTCAAGATGTTCCAAGACTAGATGATGTGCTGCTTGTTAAAGGTTTAACTGCTAACCTGATCAGTATAAGTCAGTTATGTGATCAAGGGTACAGTGTAAACTTTACCAAATCTGAATGTATAGTGACTAACAAAGAACAAGAGGTTGTCATGAAAGGAGCCAGATCTAAAGACAACTGTTACATGTGGGAATCCCAAAATCTCAGTCTCACTTCAACCTGCTCTCTAGCTAAAGAAGAAGAAGTGAAACTGTGGCATCAAAGACTAGGTCATCTTCATTTCAGAGGCATAAAGAAGATCATATCTATGGATGCTGTAAGAGGTATTCCTAAACTGAAGATTGATGATGGCAAAATATGTGGTGAATGTCAAATAGGCAAGCAAACCAAGATGTCCCATCCAAAGCTTCAACATCTGACAACTTCCAAAGTTTTGGAACTTCTACATATGGATCTTATGGGACCTATGCAGGTTGAAAGTATTGGTGGTAAGAGGTATGCCTATGTTGTGGTTGATGATTTTTCAAGATATACATGGATAAACTTCATCAAAGAAAAGTCAGATGTATTTGATGTATTCAAAGAATTATGTCAAAGATTGCAAAGGGAAAAATCCAGCTGTGTGATCAGAATAAGAAGTGATCATGGAAAAGAATTTGAGAATCAAAAGTTCTTAGATTTCTGCTCTTCAGAAGGAATCAATCATGAGTATTCTTCACCTATCACTCCTCAACAGAATGGGATTGTTGAAAGAAAGAATAGAACTATTCAAGAATCAGCAAGAGCTATGATCCATGCTAAAAAGTTACCTCTGTATTTCTGGGCTGAAGCTATGAACACTGCCTGCTACATACATAACAGAGTTACCTTGAGAAAAGGAACCTTGTCCACAATATATGAAGTCTGGAAGGGCAGAAAACCCACTGTGAAGTACTTTCATGTGTTTGGAAGTATCTGTTATATTCTGGCAGATAGGGAGCAAAGAAGAAAAATGGATCCTAAAAGTGATGAAGGGATTTTCCTTGGATACTCCATAAACAGCAGAGCATATAGAGTATTTAATTCTAGAACCAAGGTTATCATGGAGTCCATAAATGTGATAATTGATGATGCTCCTACAGATGTCCCAGAAGATGTTGGAACATCTGCTGATATCAAGATTGAAGCTGAAGAAAAGAATGATCAATATAACTTCACTCAAAATGATACAAGGTCAGAAGATTCAAGCAAACCTCCCTCCATCAGAATACAGAAGGATCATCCCAAAGATTTAATAATTGGTGATCCCAACAGAGGTGTAAGCACTAGATCAAGAGAAGTGATTTCAGGTTCTTGTTTTGTTTCCAAAATAGAACCTAAAAATGTCAAGGAAGCTCTCACTGATGAATACTGGATTTGTGCTATGCAAGAGGAATTAGGTCAATTCACAAGGAATGAAGTGTGGAATCTTGTACCTAGACCTGATGACATAAATGTGATTGGTACAAAATGGGTGTATAAGAACAAGTCAAATGAACAAGGAATTGTTACAAAGAACAAAGCTAGACTTGTGGCTCAAGCATACACTCAAATTGAAAGGGTAGACTTTGATGAAACCTTTGCTCCAGTAGCAAGGCTTGAATCAATAAGACTACTGTTGGGAATTGCTTGTATCTTAAAGTTCAAGCTATTTCAAATGGATGTGAAAAGTGCCTTTCTTAATGGTTATCTTAATGAAGAAGTATATGTAGAACAACCTAAAGGATTTGTTGATCCAAGCTGTCCAAATCATGTATACAAACTAAAGAAAGCACTTTATGGTTTGAAGCAAGCTCCAAGGGCATGGTATGAGAGACTAACCACATTTCTTATCAAGCAAGGATACAGAAAAGGTGGGATTGATAAAACCCTGTTTGTTAAAGATGAAGAAGGAAATGTCATGATTGCTCAAATATATGTTGATGACATTGTCTTTGGTGGGATGTCTGATAAGATGGTCAAACATTTTGTCAAGCAGATGGAATCTGAATTTGAAATGAGTCTAGTAGGTGAGTTAACCTACTTTCTTGGTCTACAAATAAAGCAAATGGAAGACTCAATGTTCATCTCTCAAAGCAAGTATTCCAAGAACATAGTCAAGAAATTTGGAATGGAAAATGCTGCTCACAAAAGAACTCCTGCCCCCACACATTTAAAGCTGACTAAAGATGAAAAGGGTGAGAATGTAGATCAAAGCTTATACAGAAGCATGATTGGAAGCTTGTTATACTTGACTGCTAGCAGACTAGACATTGCATTTGCTGTAGGAGTTTGTGCAAGATACCAAGCTGATCCAAAAGTCAGTCATCTCAATCAAGTCAAGAGAATCCTTAAATATGTTAATGGTACTTGTGACTATGGCATAATGTACTTTCATGGTTGCAAACCAATTCTCACTGGCTTCTGTGATGCTGATTGGGCAGGAAGTGCTGATGACAGAAAAAGCACTTCAGGAGGATGTTTCTTTCTAGGAAACAATCTGATTTCTTGGTTCAGTAAGAAACAGAATTGTGTATCCTTATCTACAGTTGAAGCTGAGTATATAGCAGCAGGTAACAGTTGTTCTCAGTTGGTTTGGATGAAGCAGATGCTCACTGAGTACAATGTCCCACAGGATGTCATGACATTGTACTGTGACAACTTAAGTGCAATCAACATATTAAAGAATCCTATCCAACATAGCAGGACAAAGCATATTGATATCAGACATCATTTCATCAGAGATCTTGTAGAAGAAAAGGTGATTTCATTGGAGCATGTAGCTACAAATCTGCAGTTAGCTGATATCTTTACCAAAGCATTGGATGCTACACAATTTGAGAACTTAAGGGGCAAACTTGGAATCTGTTTATGTGATATCTAGCAGTTAATGAGATGTGCCAACATGTCATATGACATTGTTTGGCATAAGGTCCAGATGGCAAAACTAATCTGGACAAGATCCTTGGGAATTCCAGCTCTAATCATTTGCACTGTAATGGCTACTTATTTAGTAACTGCTTATAATCAGCTATCAAGATTCCCATCTTACTATCACAAGCGACTCACATTAACCAGCTATTCTCCAGAAATTAAAAACCCTAAAGGTTTCTATCCATCTTCCTCAACAATGTCTCAAAACCCTAACTCATCTGAAGAAGTTCTCAATCAAGAAGACGTAGTTTATGCCACTCCCATTTCTGTAGTACCAATGCAATCAACCCCATTGGACGAACTCAGGGGAAGCGTTTCTCACACTAAAAAGGCAAGAACTCCAAAGAGAGGTAAAGATCAAGTCAGAAGCAAAGCTAAAGGCACTCCCTCTCCAGCTAACATGCCTCCTAAATCTTCACAATATGTGGATGATTCAATCAAGGAGATTGTCTCTCAAATTCTGTTTGAACAAAGAAAGGTGAGTGGGATCTCTGTTCCTCTGAAAACCATGCCTGCATCTCAAGAAGAACAAGCTCAAGCTGCAGAAGAACAAGATGTCCCAACAGATGTTGGAACATCTGAAGATAAGAGAAAGAACTCATCTGATGTTGAGTTGGAACAAACTGAGGACCAGAATAAGACCTCAAATGAAAATGATGAAGAAATCTCTGAGGATCAGACCAAAGTCTCAAATGAAGGTCAAATCCCTGCTGATCAACAAGCTGAAGAAGAGACTGCTCAATCTCATCCAGTGGTCAATCTGGAGCAGGACTCTGATGCAGAGATCATAGCATCTGTGAAACCCAGCATTGCTAAAAGACTCAGGTCCAGGAAGGGCAAGCTGCAAGCTGAAGCAGCAATTCCTGAAAAGAAGAAAGCCTCTCCAAAGAAAGGGAAGGCTAAAGTCACTTTTGGGCCATCAAAACAATGGAGTAAAGTCCAAACTCAGAAAAGGAAAGCTGCCACATCATCAGATTCAGATGTTGGATCAGATGTCCCAACATCTCCTCCCAAGAAGAGACCAGCAACATCCAGAGCTTCAACTGCTGTACCAGAAGCTCCCTTGGACAACATATCATTCCATCTTGTCTCTAGTGTTAACAGATGGAAGTATGTGTACCAAAGAAGGGTTGCCCTGGAAAGAGAACTGAGCAGCAATGCACTTGAGTGCACAGAACTTATTGACCTCATCTCTGCTGCAGGACTATTCAAGACAGTCTCAGAGTTCTCTCCCTGCTATGAACTTCTTGTCAAAGAGTTCATTGTAAATCTTCAGGAGGATTGCTCAAATGGTAAGTCATCTGAGTTCAGAAAAGTGTTTGTGAGAGGTAAGTGTGTTGAGTTCTCTCCTCAAATCATAAATCAATACCTAGGAAGAGAAACAGATGGACTAAATGAGCTAGGCAAGACAGATAATCAAATCTGTAAGGTGATCACTGCAAATCAGGTCAAGGCTTGGCTTGTGAAGGGAAAGCTCTCAGTGAGCATGCTTACCAGAAAGTATGCCATGCTGAACAGGATTGGAACTGCTAACTGGGTGCCTACCAATCACACTTCTTCCATCTCAACTAGTTTGGCCAGATTCATCTATACTGTGGGAACTCAAACCAATATGGATTATGGAGCTTATATTTTTGATCAGACTATGAAGCATGCCATCTCTTCTGCAACAAAGCTACCAATAGCTTTTCCATCATTGCTGTGTGGGATTGTTCTAAGCCAATACCCTGGAATTTTAACTGAGAAAGACACAATCTGCAAGAGAGAAAGCCCCCTGGCTTTTCACTACAAATTATTCCTCAGTCACCATGCTGCAGATGTTGAAGCACCTTCTGGGACATCTGCTGGTCCCTCAACTGCTAAGACTTCAATCTCCAAGAAAGAGTTAATTGCTGAGCTAAAGTGCACATGCAAGGAGCTTGAAGCAAGGAAGTTGAAACTTGAAGAAATCATTCAAAGGTTGGAGAGTGAAGAAGACCAGAAAGTTGCCTCTGATGAAGACAGTGATGAAGCAAGTGAAGCTGAAACAGAAGATGAGGAAGAAGCTGAGAGTGATGAATCTGAGTGATATCTGTAGGTGAGGAAATTGTAATGACAGCACTGCTCTGTATTCCTGGAAAATAGTGTCTTTGGCCCCAAATTTTGTGACTAACAAGGGGGAGAACAACAACAAATTGTACTGCTGTTTAATTATAAATGAAAAATCTGTTTGTTTCTGCCTGAACTGAATAAGTGTGTTTTGATGAATATTTCTGTTGCAACAAAACTGGACACATATATGTTTGAGGGGGAGTAATCTCAAATAAGAACCAACAGAAAAGTAATGATATACTCTGATATAAAGAACTTCTGCTGCACTCTGAAAACCAGAAAAGATGTTAGCCAAAAATTAGCCAAAGGGGGAGTTTGTAGATGTTTAAGAATTGGCAGAATTTTTGACCAAACAAGAAATGTTAAATTCAGTTCAGAATGTCCTATCAGATGTTGGGACATTATCAGACAGAGTATATGAACTTATTTCAGGATGTCTCATCAGATGTTGGGACATTGTATAAATAACTTAAGTTCAGTTTTTCAGGATGTCCCAACAGATGTTGAGACATCTCAGACCTGCTACCAGAATTAATTATTGATTAACAGATCAGAGATATTTAAGGAGAGTTATCTGGAATTAATTAATGATGGATAAAAACAGAACAAGGCGCATCTGTAGGGTGTTTTATATTGAAGATTCAGATTAAAACAGAAGACCTAAATCACCTAGAATATAGGAGGTAACAAACCCAAAATTCAAGGTGACAGCTGCTGCACATTAGGGTTGGATCATTCTACAGTAAGCCCAAAATTCAGATACCTATTTAAGCAACAGAAACTCATAGAATTGAGTACGAATTTCAGAAGACCAAATAGGGTGTCTAGTGTTTTTAATAGCAGGTTGTTTTATGTACCACTTTATAAGCTTTTAAGCAAAAGTGCATTTGTGACTTGATTGAAACTGTGAAGTAAGATCAAGCTGTATTGTTTGAAGGATGTCTTCAATTTCTGTAAACTTGTAAACTTGATCACTGTGTGATTGAGGGGGAGTGAGTAGGGTACTCTTATCTAAGTGTGTCTTAGGTAGAAATTGCATTGGGTAAGTATTAAGTGATAGATTAAACAGGGTGGTTTAAGTCTAGAATTAATATTACTAATAGTGGATTTCCTCATGGCTTGGTAGCCTCCAGATGTAGGTGTGGTTATACACTGAACTGGGTTAACAAACTTATGTGTTGTTTACTTTTCTTGCTGTTTAAGTTTTGGTTAAATTTGTCAAATGTCCTATTAAGTGTTGGGACATCTCTTAGGACATCTCATACCTGATCACAGAATTTCAGGTACTAACAGAGGTTCCCAGAGTTAACAGCCATCTTTAGAATATCATCAGTACGTTGGATTATTCCCCAACCGATAACATTCTTAAAATAGACCTCGTCCGAGTGTAGTATCGCGTGACAACCACCTTAGGTTTACACCCAGATAGTTTCCGCACTATGTTCCTAAATTGGCTTAGATTGGTTACGGGTTCTATGGTCCTCAGTATGATCAGCTCAAGGTCGAAAAATAATGCCACGTACGATTACTCGTCATGACATTGATAATCCAAGAGAGCCTAACCGAGTGGAGATTATCAAATTGATATTGCTTTGGACTACTCCATCGCATATCGCTTCGAATATCGCCGTCCTATCATAAGTTCCACTCAGATCCGGGTTAGAATCTATCTCACAGAGAATCACCAAAACCGAAACAGAACAACCAGGTAACAAACAAATCAAACTAAAGCAGTAAACAAATCAAAGTAGGCCGAATCCACTTAGAGATTGACTCCCCAGCAGAGTCGCCACTTTTCTGTGGCGGTAAAATCATGAGTGTAAGCTATTGATTAACTTAACTCAATGTACACAGAGTCGCCACCGCGCTTTTATTTTATTCCAAATGGAAAAGGGAAAAAAAGCGAATAAAACCTAATGAATCTAAAAGCAAAAGCTAAAAGAATCAAACAGAGAACGGGTAAGGGGATAGGTTACAAATTGGGAAGGTTTTACGCACCCAAAATGTCCGTGGTACTCCACGGGAGCCCTTTGACATATTTACTGCTTTTTTTGGTTTGAAATTGGTTTGCTTGAAAAAGATTGAAGGGATGAGAAGAAGAATGTTTTTTAAGATTTTTGTATTTGAAGAGACGATTGTCTCATGCCTACGTACCCACAAAGTGCAATGCGAGATCAAAACCCTGTAGTTCGTGGTACAAAATTTGAAAAGAAACAATGAGTTGAATTGATTTTAAAATGTAAAGATAAGTCGTCATTCTTTAGCGAATAATTCCGCTAGAAAGAATGAATCATATCTAAACATGAAAATGGTTAAAAGAAATGTGCACGAGGGCACAAAATCAATTGAATGAGTTTTGAAGGTTTTAAAGTTTTTGAGAAGAAAGTTTCGATATGCTTATGTGGTTTAGCATTTATTAAGAAATAAAATTGAAAAGGTAAAATCGCATGACCTAAGTCAAGGTTTGATTGCGAAAATGTTTGAAGTTCGAAAACAAAGAAAGTTTTGAAAATAGGGAGAAGTTTTGAAAATTTAAGAAGTGGGAGGAGATGAAGGGACTATCCTAAGACTTGAATGTAAAAGTTAAAGGAAGAACGATCAAACCGTATGACAAGCATTCCTCAAGAACAATGGGATTTCCATCTTCATGGACAAATGAACTTAATCGGGACCAAAGTCTTCAATCCATAACAACTTAAGCAAAGGGAAAGATCCTAAAATCTAAGTCCAACTCCAAGTCCAATGCTAAGGATAGTAACCGTAGTCCGAAATTAAAGTCACAAATCTTTTTAGATGTTTATCCTTTATTAATGTTTTTGTGTCCAAATGGACAAAAGAAAAATCACAAGCATAACAATATAAACATAAACAATATGATGAATGATATAAAAGCATAATAAGAGATATAAGGAGCGAGAGATTGAAATAAAGAGGATAATGTGCGAGAGATTGAATTTAAATGGTTAGTATATTAATAGTATTATAATATTTACATAGAAAATGGTATGATAAACTTAATCAAACACAACCACAAAAAGAGAACCAAAATCGAGGCAATCGGATCCAAATGGATCTCATTCCGAATTCAGGACAAATTTAGGTCTATGTTAAGCAATCGCCGAGTAATTTACGGAGTAATTACCCTACAAATGAGGCCGGCCACCACCAATTAAGGTGGAAAATATTTGTGCTAATACATGTTAGAGAAATGATATAATGAATCATTCTCCGAAAACATGTCGCACGAAAAGAAAAGGTAATGGTCTAATCTTAATCGGGATTTCACATTGTATTATCGAAGGCAACCTATCATAATTCCAAAGTATGGAAAATGATCCAAATGATCATTTATCCATAGATTTAAAATAATGAAGATTAAACATCTTCGAAAACCAATAATCGCGAATCGGAGATCTCATCGACCAAAAATAAAAGGAGATGAATAAGAAATGGATCTCACATGAAATCCACACAACAATCAACAAATTAAAAACAAAGAAGGAAAAATCAAGTGAAAAGCCTAAATGATTTTTTTTCTAAAAATACTTTTTAAAAACAAATTTTATTTACAAAAATGAAAAGGTCAAGTCTTAATAAAAACAAGAAAAAACTAATAAATCAATTTTTTTGTAAAAAAATAAAACAAAAGTGGAAATAAATCCACAAAGACTTATTAAAAAAATGAAGAAAAAGAAGTAAGAAAGATGGAGAGGCGCAGGAGAGGTGGTGACAATAGAAAGCCCAAAGCAAGGCCCAAACATACTAAAACTTAATCTGGTTTTAAAAAAAAGAAAGAAAAAAAAATGAACAAAAGGAATCCTCTTCTTCGTACGCAATGAACACAGGGGATGGTCACAGTGAAACAAAAAAAAAATGATCCTCTTCTTCTACCTTGCAACCAAACCGATCCACTTCCGTCAATTTTCGCCGAAGAAAATCAACACAACATTGATGTTCTTCTCCTCTCCAAAACGCTCGCCGACGAAAAAATAACACAAGACGGTAGTCCTCCTCCTCGAACCGCACGATCTCCCTTTCTCTCACCAAGATTCAATGATTTCGCATCTTCCTCTTCTTCTTTTCAATTTCTTGATGTTGTTGATGAAGGCTCGTGATTGACGGTGAGGAGTAATGAATTGAAGATGAGTTTGTGAAGGTGAAGAATAAGAGAAATCGAAAATTGAAACTTAATTTCTTTGGATTTTGTTTCTGCAGAATTTATTTACGGCTATCTAAGCTTGAGAAAAATGAGAGGGAAAGGGTTAATTTATAGAGAAATTGAGGTGAAATTGGGTTTGAAATCGGTTCCCGTTTTGTTCAGTTTTCGTTCGCGTTTTGGTTCATGAGGTAAGCGTGATTTTCTTGCTGAGTTATGCTGCGAATTCTGCGTTTTGACTTACTTCAGGTGCGTTTCGCTGCTGTATCTTGCGTTTTAGGTGTGTTGCTTGCTGCGGCTTTTGCGTTTTGCAGCTGGTGCGTGATGTGCAATCCGCGGCTTGGAAGCTGTGGTTTGAGCTGGGTTGTTGTTGTGTTCAGCTGTGTGTGGTGTTTGAGGGCGTACAACTTGTGACAAAATGTGAAATTGCTTGCATTTGGAGCTTGCGCGTGGCTGGGAAAAGTTGTTTTTGGTGGCTTGAAAAGTGTACGGTTGCTGGGAGATGGCTTGCGGATGGAGTGAAGAGTGATGTTCAGCTGAGTTTTTGGCTGAAGGTGTGAATGAGGTGAAGGCTGCGGCTAGGAGTGTATGCCGTATGGTGATGGTTTGATGCGTGAACGGCTTCTGACAAAATGTGGCTGGGCTGCGTGCGGAACGCGTGCGGTGAAGGCTGCGGCTATTGTTGATGTGGCTGTGTGAAGCTGATACATGAGGCTGCTTTGCGTGTGCAGAAGGCTTGTTGTTTGATGCTTGTGAAGTTGAGTAAAGTCACGTGAAGGCTTGGCTGAAATGTTCACGTGTTGAAGCTGCTGTGTTTAGCTTGAAGTTTATGTGTTTGTACTTGCAGCTTGGGGAATGGGACTTGTTGCTTCTTTTTTTTCTTTACAACATATTTTTTTATTATAAAAATAAATGAAATGGGCTTAAACAAAAATGAAAGGGCTTTGATAATTTGTTAATTTTTTTATGGTTTAGAAGAAATGGAAATGAAAAGTTTATGATGATAAAAAGAAATTAATCGTGGTGATTAAAATTTAGAAATATAAAGGAATTTGATTAATTGGAAATTGATAAAAAATGGTAATTTGACTAATGAAATGGATTAAAAAATGATAATTGGAAATGGTTAAGAAAGATGGTAATTTGGATAATTGTATAATCGAGAAAAAAATGGAAAATAATGGTTGTTGAATAATAATGGTTAAATGGTTAAAAAAATGAATAGAAATGGATAATCGGATAATTGAACTAGAAAAATTGGTTTATGGATCAAAGAAAATGGATAGAAATGGATATGAAATCTTGATTTTAAGCCCGCAACCAACTCCTGATTTTTTTCTTCATAAGCCACTGATAAAATGATCACAAACGCTTTTGAACCACTGCACAACCTGCCACTTATACCATAATCACTTGAAATCTATCTTGATTATTCGAAACCATACTGAGGAAAATAAATCCTCAGATGAATCGTTGGTGAACCAATGAACACTTGATAAGCCAAAAGATCCAACCCAAACATTACACGAACATTGCCTGATAAACTGATGACTTCCGAACACAACATGAACCTTTGAATACGCACTGTCTGAGAAATAAACCACTGGCACACACTCGAAACAATCTTTTGATAGTTTGACCAAGATTAGGTCAAACATCCATTTGAATCGAATCAAAAATGAACAACCACCTCTGAATTGAAAATCACTGCCACACTTTGGAATTCCGGTAACACAGAGAAAAAGAAGAAGAAATAGTCTGCAACATATATATTTTTTTGTTTTGGTTAGAGGTTAGTAAATATAAACAAATAGAAGCAAGTAAAAACACGGTGATCCCTTGCGAAGCAAAGACCTGCAACCGAAAGGGATACATGAACCAGTACGTGATCTTGTTTGTATGCGAAACGCAGATGAGATGCGAAAAATCTTAGGGTCAAAAATTAGGGTCTGACAGTGAAGGGTCGACGTTACTGCGCCAGCGGCGTGAATCCATGGTCGACCCAACAGACAACTGTAGGCCGACTGAATGTCCATCACATAAAAAGTAGTCTTAAAGACCTGCGGACCGATTATCACTGGTAGTTCCACCTCTCCAAGAACAGACCTCTTGGAGCCATCAAAAGCTCTGACCATAAGGTTACTTGGCCGAAGAGCTATTTCATCATATTCGAGCTTGACAAGAGCTTTCTTGGGTAAGACATCGAGTGAGGACCCAGTGTCTACAAGAACATGAGAGAGCACATCTCCTTTGTACTCCAGGGTTATGTGTAAAGCTTTGTTGTGGTGACGTCCTTCTGTTGTCAAATCAGCATCAGTGAAACCTAGCCCATGGCTGGTATTGACATTTGACACCACTGTTTCAAGCTGATTCACTGTGATCTCTTCTGGCACGTAGGCAGTGTGCAGAAATTTGAGTAGTGCATCCCGATGGGCTTCAGAACACAACAGCAGGGATAGTATATAGATCTTAGAAGGAGTCTGGTGGAGATGGTCCACAAATTTGTAGTCGCTTCTCTTAATTATCCTTATAAATTCACCCACATCCTGATCAAAGGATGATTTATGAGTCTCTTTTGATGCAGATTCTTCGGGTATCACACTCTTCCCTTTGGCTTTGGCAGCAGCCTCTGCCTCAGTATTAATCCTGGGAGCTTGTGATGCGAAGAGACGTCCGCTTCGGGTGAAGCCTCCGCCTCCCCCGACATTGTCCACTTATGGGGTAGGAACTGAAGAATCAAGAAGGACTTTTTCTCCATTGCAGTAAAGGTCAGCACCATATTGCCATGGTACAACACTGTCTTTATCATATGGAATCGGCCCTGGCACCGTGATGGTGAATGGGCTCACTGCAGCAGATGTTGGAACCGTTATTATTTGTGGATCATAGAAGATAGTGACAGGACTTCTGGTGGATGTTGGTGGTGGTGAATTGAAGCTTGGTTGAAACTGTTGTTGAGATTGTTGAAAGTTGCTGGAATTTGGGACCGTTGTCGGGTCATAATAGATAGTAACTGTGGAGACATCATTGTTGGTGGTTGCTGAAGTTGTAGAAGGAGATGAAATGGAACTGTTGTTTATTGAAGTGAAAGAAGAAATGGTTGTTGAAGTTGTAGATGAATCAGTAGGAACAATGGTTGTTGGAGTTGTAGGAGAATCACTTGTTGTTGACAAAAGAGTTGTTGGTGTTGTAAAAGCTGTTGTGGTTATTTGCAGAATGCCTTCTTTGATCAAGCCATTGATACCATTCCTCAAGCTTGCGCACCCGTTCTCGGAAACCTCGCAAGATTCACAACATGCCTCACAACCTGGAAACACTTGCCATTTCAAAAGTTGAGCTTTAACCTCTGCCAGAGGTGTCTGAATACTTGCAATATCTTCAATTGAAATCATGGGTGAAATTTCCTCTATAACATTAATCCCTGGCCCACTGTGGCTTGGCATAGGATTTTTCATGACATTGGGAGGTGGTGCAAAGTTCAGGGCCTTTGAATTTACCAGATCCTGCACCTTCATATGCAGAGCCCTGCATTTTTCCGTGGAATGACCAGGTGCATTAGAATGAAAAGCACACCTAGCGTTGACGTCATAGTTTCTCGGAAGGTTCTGAGGATCAGGTGGAGCCAATGTCCTCAACTCAACAAGATTGAGCTTTAGGAGTTGTGGCAGCAATGTGGCATATAGCATTGGAATAGGGTCAATCACCCTGTTGATTTGAGATGGCCGCTGTTGAAAAGGGCGCTGTTGTTGATTGTTGTTATGGTTGTTATAGGATCTCTGTTGAGGAAATGGTGGTTGTTGCGAAAAGTGTTGTGGTTGTTGAGTATATTAAGGAGGTGGAGTAGGGATAGTAACAGCAGCAACTGATCTGGGAAGATATTGAGGTCTTCCTCTTCCCACGTGTACATAATTTGTTTCACCAGATCTACGGGGCCCAACAAATGGCTTCCTTGCACTGCTTGAACTGGCGCCATTGTCGGAGATCTTTCCCATCTTCAGTAGGCTCTCAATTCTTTCCCCAACTATCACCGCATCTGCAAAGCTGGTGGAAGAAAATGCAGCCAATCTGTCAATATAGGTACCCTGGAGAGTATTCATGAACATCGTTTTCTCGGGAGACTGTTTGTGCCTACGCTGTGTTACGGCCCTAATGGTCGGATCTATGGCTAATTGATGATAGGCAATCTCGAGGTCGAGACCAGACATCTCAGTAGAGCTCCACGTGAACAGGTCTGCATTTTCTCTGAGGCAAGTTGTGAGCTGCTTCGTTGTCGTCAACGGGAGTCTAGTGCCAATCTTCACACTTCTGTCGGGGTTAACACCTATAGGGACGAGCTTGAATTCGCCGTCGGGGACTGGACACACTGGGTGAGTTGGATCTTGCCCGTTGGTGGGGGCCTAGTCTTTAGTGTCATATTCTCCGAGACGACTATCAAGGTCGATGGAATTGACCCGTGGGGAAGGTGGCTGCTTCTCTGCTCAATGTTTCTTGTTTCCCCTGGAGGTGTTGATCACTTCCTATCCTTTAACTTCTGCATCATAACATTTTCGAGTTGCCTCGATGTCCCCATGAATTGTGACTACGCGGCCCATCTTGATGTAGTATTTCATCTTCAAGTGGACCGTGGAAGGCATTGCGGTTAGCTCTGCCAGGGTGGGTCGGCCAAGAATGCAATTGTATAGTGAAGGGCATTCAATCACCAAGAACTGGACTTTGACTTCCCTGACTGTCTCATTTCCCAGAATAGAATGGGGAGCTCTATGTATCCCCACGGCCTCGTAGTAGCCTCGTTGAATCCCTGGAGATCGGATCCGACGTACGAGGATAGGTTTGTCTTGTCCAACTTGAGGGTTTTGAACAGGTGGGTGTACATGATATCCACAAATCTTCCTTGGTCGACCAGAATGCGCCGGACGTTGAATCACGCTATTTTTGCCCTTATCAGCAAGAGGATGTTCCAGTTAGCTGACCCGCCTGGTAGTTCTTCCAGGAAAAAGGATATGGGTTTGGATTTTCCCCGAGTCTTGGTCAATTTTTTCAGTTGGTCTGGTGTTGTTAGCAGGAGATCGTCGCACTTCCTTTTCATGGAGATTGCGGCATTCTTGTTGTTCGCTCTGCCTCTAAAGATTACTAAGGCTGCTGGGAAGTTTTCCCACGGGCTGTGTGCAACTAGATGTCCTTTTGTGTGGACTTCGGGGAGGTGGAAATCTTCGGGACTTGATACACAAAGGTCTACCGGGAAAGGAGAATCGTCGGATGGGGTGTCCTCGCGGCTTGTCTTTGTGTCTTGGTCTTCATATCGGGTTGCATCGTTCCTCTTTGTGTATTGCTTGAGCTGGCCTTCTTTCATCAGGATCTCAATTGCGTCTTTCAAATGAACACAATCCTCAGTCACATGCTTGTGACTTTCGTGGAAGCGACAATACTTGGATTTGTCGGTGTGGGGTTTGGGTGTTGTCGGTTTGGGGAACCTCACCCTACCCTGTTTGAATTATGAATTGATGCATTCAGCGAGGATGCGCTCGCGGGGAAAGGTCAATAATGTGTATTCGGAGAAGCGCCCGGCTAGTTCTCTTCCTTCGCAGTCCTCGCGGGGTTTGTCATCTCTTCGATTCTCCTCGGTGCAGCGAGGGGCAGTGTAATCCTCGTGTTTAGAGCTTTTGGCGTCGTCCTGACCGCGATTGCTCTGGACGTTATGGGTGACCTTTTTCTCCTCGTACCTGATGTAAGATTGGGCTTTGTGCAGAAGTTCATCGAGGGTGCGAGGAGGCTCAATCCTTACTGCCCGACTGAGCTCACTGTCGGGGAGGAGTCCCTTCTTGAGGATGTACTTCTTCATGTAGTCAATCGTATCTACCTCGATAGCTTCTTGTTTAAATCGATTGATGTATGAGTGCAATGTTTCATTTCCTCCCTGTATGATGGATTCAAGGGTAGCTTCTGTTTTTGGGTGGCATCGAGAGGCTGTAAAGAGCCTCGTGAATGCCGATCTCATGTTTCTCCAGGATGTGATGGATTTGGGGGCCAGACTTTTGTACCATGTCATGACTCCCTTCCTAAGAGTCATGGAAAATATCATACATTTGACATTTCCCTCAACTTCGTTGTAGTAGTCTAGCATGGCGTTGATGTTGTTGACGGGGTCATTAAGGTCGATTGTCCCATCGTACGTCGCGAGGTGAGGGGGATTCTCCATGCCCGCCGGGAACGGAGTCTCCATGATGGCACGAGAAAGTGGACAGCGGGGGTCATCCCCATCACTCCTCAGGGGTGAGTAATCCCCATTCCTGGGGCTCTGGTCGCGTCGAGAAGATGTCCTTGGCTGGCCATTTGACCGTTCGGGGCACCCCCTGACTTTGTTCTTTTTCAGCTCAGGGGAGCATTTTCCTCGTCGAGGAGGGGAACATTCGCACTTCTTGGTGGCCTTAGGTTGATGTCTCTCGGGCTGAGGTCCACGAATGCGCCGAGGAGAATCTGCTCGGTGCTCCGTCTCCAGTGCTATGATCCTCCCCTACTGCTGAAATAACATGAGGTTCGTCTGGTTGAGTGCGTTCGCCATAACTATGATCGTGGCATCACCCTCGACTGATATCGGGATGGGTTGAAAGGAAGTCACGAGCTGAGGTTGGGGAACGCCGTTGTCCTCGGGTTCAGGTCGGGGGGTGTCAGGTTGTACGTATCTTACGTCGGACTCATGAATGACATGTTGATCTGCGTCCCCACCTGTGGTGTAGTCGATGAGGCCAAGGGCGCAATTACTGTCGTGTTCGCTGGTCATACTGGATGGTTGAGGGGATGAGGTGAAGTTTTGGTCTTCTGTTTCAAAAGACGGAGAAAACTTTTAAGTTCCCACAGACGGCGCCATTGATCTGACCTGATCAGAAGGGACCTTCCAGTGATGAGCAACTACGGTGGTGAACTGGGGGGTTACCTGCAAGGCACTCCGATGTCAAAATGAGAAAATGCAAATGCATAATAAGTATAGAAGAGAATAAAATTCAGAATACATGACCCTCTAGTGAAAGAGGGTATTTATAATGTGTCCCCAGGGCTGAGCCAAAGTTCTCTCATGGGCTGGATTAGCTAGGCCCAAAGAAGAATTGCTAAGGACTGCGTAGGAGCAGATAAGACCTAACACGTGGTCTTACCCTTGGTCCAACTGCCCCTACATATCAGGAGATAATATCGAGCAGTTGGATGACATGGATCACGTGGGGAGACGCTCTCCCCATGTATCATTGTATTGGGCCATGGGCTGTGCCCGACAACTGGACCTCTGCCCGATGCATACTGCGTTGGCCCAGTCCAGAACATTAAATAATATAGCAGCATTTCTAAACGAGGATTAAAATTGCGAATTAATATTAAAAAAAAATAAAATTCAAGAATAAAAAAAATCAAAACTGTTATTAAACTTAAAAATTATTTTAAATAATATCCAAAATAAATAGTAAAATATGAAAAATTATCTAACAAATTCAATTAACTTTTATCACAAAAATACTTTCTTCATTTAAATGTTATAAAATATAAAAATTCAAACTATATATTTTTATATCATTAAAATTAGTCTTACTTAAATATACAATATAATAATATTTTTATACCTATTATCTAGTTTATTATTGATGCACATCAAACAAAATACATAATAAAATTATTTATTTCCATTTTGTAAGAGATTAATTGTTATGTATTGTTGGTGTATAAAATTTTACATTGTATTATTTTATAGATGATTAAAATAAAAATGAAAATTTTCCATAACATCTAATGTTTACAATTAAATGAGTAAAATTATTTTTCAATGTATTTTAATTAAATCCATTTTATAATATCTTTATATAAATATATTAGCATATTATTTCTTTCTTTTTCTATATTTATGGTCAAAAGAAAAAAGATAAATATATTTATCTTTATATAAAATATATTATTTTGTCTATCTCAATTATATTTATCTTTATATAAAATATATTATGTTGACTATCTCAAAAACTTATGAATAATACACAATAGACTATATAAATACCATGAATAAACAATGGGCCTCATATAAGGGGCAAAAGAGTAAATTAACTCCTCGGAATCGATAAAAGAAGAGGATCGATTTGTTTGACCTAAATACCCTCTTTTTGTGGATAGCCTGAGCACTGGATTTCCCTTCTCAACCCTCGCAACCTCATACCCTTTCCTCTCTTCTCCTTACCCTTCCGATTTTCGACACTTCCCCGCCAATTTTCAATCAACCTTTTTTTCAAACACTCGTTTCTTCTCCCTCAATCCATAAAAAACCCTTTTTTTTGTTCGTTCCTTGATTTCTGACTCAATGCTCTCAACCTAAGACCATGATCCGATACTCTTTGGTATAAGGTGAACCCTCTTGTTTAATTTTATTTATTATGATTTTTTTTTTTGTGAATTCTCATGGATTTTGCTAAAGTTTTTATTTTTATTCAATCAATTAATTCAATTCTGTTTAATGTGTGTGTGTGATTTTATGTTTTGATCTAAGTTACTATAGTGCTTCTTGAGTAAACTATGTCTTAAGTTAAACTCAATGCAATTTTTATTTTTTATTATTGTTCAGCTGATTTTAGTTTCTCATGGTTGTTATTGTTATTGTTATTGTTACGTCTTTGTGTAATTTGAATTTGTTTCTGGGGAGGTTATTATCAATTATCAATTGATAGTAGTGTTAATGGGATGATTGTGGATTTTGAATTTGTATGTTTATTATGTAGTAGGGGTAGGGTACTTTGGAAATGGAGAGAGAGTAAAAACCATGGTATGCTTTGCGAAATGCTTTTATGTTGATCTGCGGTTTTGTTTTTCTTCTTTCTTGTAGGTTTCTGTTGGTGCATATAATTCAGGATTTCTAACATTCATGAGTTGGAGTGAGGATTGACGTGGTTTCTTTGGCTGCTCTTTGCAACTGTGTCTCAGCTATAAAGCGGGGTTTTGTATTGTAAGCCGAGCAGGGTTTTTGTTGTTAAAGTAGAGATTTATATATTCAATGGCTAACCATGATTTGATACTTGGTCAAAATCACAATTTGGAACTTGGTCAAAATCACAATTTGGAACTTGGTCATGATCATCATGACCATCATCAATCAATGCTCGGTCATAATCATGATTTGGGGCTGAGTGAGAACCATGGATTGGAACTAGGATCACCTCCACACGAGCATCAGTTGGACATGGGTCAGACCCATGAGCATGAACTAGATTTGGGACATGACCATGACCATGGACTGGACTTGGGACATGACCATGATCTGGGGTTAGAACAAAATCATGATCAAGAAGGTGATGATGGTCAAACTTATGAGCATGAGCTGGCCATGGATCGAAAGCCTGGGCATGATAACCATGAGTCGCCCCTTCCTGGACAAAACCATGATCTGGACTTACCAGAGAACAATAATCTAACTGTTTTTGAACATCAAGGGTTTGATGATAACATGGACCTGTCTGTGATTCAACACCCAGAGATGGGCACTGATTCTGAGAATGATATGAGTATTCAACAGTCACAGTTTATGCTTTCTTCTGAGCCCCATGTAATTCAGGCTCGTACTCTTGCTATAAGTCCATCTTATGAATTGTCAGTGGGCCAAGAATTTCCTGATGTCAAGAGTTGTCGAAGGGCGTTGAGGGATACGGCAATCGCTCTGCACTTTGAGATGCAAACTATTAAATCTGATAAAACTCGGTTTACTGCCAAGTGTGCCAGTGAAGGATGTCCTTGGCGCATCCATGCAGCAAAGCTCCCAGGGGTTCCAACTTTTACCATCAGGACAATTCATGAGAGTCATACATGCGGAGGGATTTCTCATCTTGGTCATCAGCAAGCTTCAGTTCAATGGGTTGCTAACTCTGTGGAGCAAAGGCTGAAGGAGAACCCCAATTGCAAGCCAAAGGAAATTCTGGAAGAGATTCATATGGTCCATGGCATCACCTTATCGTACAAACAAGCATGGAGAGGCAAAGAGCGTATTATGGCTGCAATGCGCGGATCTTTTGAAGAAGGATATCGCTTGCTTCCACAATACTGTGCACAGGTGAAACGCACAAACCCAGGCAGTATTGCATCTGTTTATGGAAATCCAACTGATAATTGCTTCCAACGTCTATTTATTTCTTTTCAAGCATCTATATATGGCTTTTTGAATGCCTGTCGGCCACTCTTGGGGCTTGATAGAACATATCTGAAGAGCAAGTATCTTGGTACATTACTTTTTGCTACTGGATTTGATGGTGATGGGGCTCTCTTTCCTCTTGCATTTGGTGTTGTTGACGAGGAGAATGATGATAATTGGACGTGGTTTCTGACTGAACTTCATAACCTGCTTGAGGTTAATACTGAAAACATGCCAAGGCTTACTATTTTGTCAGATAGACAGCAAGGAATTGTGGATGGTGTTGAGGCATGTTTTCCTACTGCTTTCCATGGATTTTGCATGCGCCACCTGAGTGATAGCTTCCGAAAGGAATTTAATAACACCTTGCTGTACAATCTTCTATGGGAAGCAGCCAATTGTCTAACTATAATTGAATTTGAAGGTAAAATAATGGAAATCGAAGAGGTATCACAAGATGCTGCATTTTGGATTCGAAGAGTTCCACCTCGTCTGTGGGCTACTGCTTATTTTGAGGGGCACAGGTTCGGTCATTTGACAGCAAACATAGTTGAAGCTTTAAACAGTTGGATATTGGATGCATCTGGGCTCCCAATAATTCAAATGATGGAGTGCATTAGAAGGCAGCTAATGACTTGGTTCAATGAGCGCCGAGAAACCAGTATGCAGTGGACATCCATACTCGTTCCTTCAGCGGAGAGAAGTGTTGCTGAGGCTCTAGAACGTGCACGCACTTATCAGGTTCTTCGTGCCAACGAAGCTGAGTTTGAAGTTATATCTCACGAGGGAACTCATATAGTTGATATAAGAAACCGCTGCTGTCTTTGTCGTGGTTGGCAGCTTTATGGCTTGCCCTGTGCACATGCTGTGGCAGCGCTTCTATCCTGCAGGCAGAATGTGCATAGATTCACAGAAAGCTGTTTCACCGTTGCAACTTATCGCAAGACGTACTCACAAACCATACATCCAATTCCTGATAAATCACTTTGGAAGGAGTTGTCTGAAGGAGATGCTAATGTTAGCCAAGCTCTTGAAGTTACAATAAACCCACCTAAATCACTCAGACCACCGGGACGACCGAGAAAGAAGAGAGTTCGTGCAGAAGACCGTGGGCGTGTTAAGCGAGTAGTGCACTGTAGTCGTTGCAATCAAACAGGTCACTTTAGAACAACATGTGCTGCTCCCATCTAGATGTTATGTTTTCTCTCTGCCAAAGGCTTCATCTCCTCTTTATTACTATTTATTTTTAGGCTCCATAGTTTCATAGCTTAGAATTGCAAGTAAATGATTTATGTTATTTATTTGACGTTAATGTGAATTAATTTTTAGCAGATATTATCCATTTATAGATATACTTCAATGAGCTTTGTTCAATGATACACATATTTAGTACTGGAATTAGTTTTGGTTTCTCAAGTAAATAGTATGTTTCTTTCTGTAAGGATGTTTGATCTCAGCATAAGTAGTACATTCAACTTGTCTTTATCTGACATGGAATTCAAACACCGTGCTTTTGGTATATTTTTTGGTCTAATAGTGTAATGACTAGAATTTTAGAGATACTGCCGGTTAAAATCCACGTCCTTGCAATTGGATGTCTCTGCATAACTATCAATTGAATTTTGCACAACTATTAATTGAACTGATTTAACGACTATTAATTGAACTGATTTAACGAAATGCTTTTGATATTATTTCTTACCTTCATCAAATTAGTGTTTAAAGTAAATGAAATCCAAAACCTGTGCTTTTGATATCATTTTTTTTTGTCATCAAAGTAGGGTTTAAAATGGTCTTTTGTAAAACCAAACCAATAGCATTAAATAATTTGTTAGTGTCATACATAAAATTAATATGATTTGAAACAAAAATGTGTGGATATTAACCCCTGTTTTTTATTGGAATTCTCTGTATATAAACTGAATGAAAGAGGAAAAAAAAAACATAAATGGTGAGCTGATTCATCAGTCATTGTATATATATTGTATAAAGAAATACAATTGTAATTATGTGTCCTACAACATTAATCCACTCATTGCATTGTAACTCCAAGACCCTTTGTCTACTCCCCTATTTACTTACGTCCCATGAATGCAAACATTACAACAAAAAAAACAAAACAGAATATATTAACTACAATAATCCCACACTGATGCTGCTATATGAAGTTTGTCATTTCTTCTCATCATCAGTAGCTGCTTCTGATTTATTTGTGGCAGCAGAATGAGCCATCAGATTATCAAACTTCTCAGACTTACCCAACACAATTTCAATCTGCAAAATACCAACAGAGACCTACGTTTAAATTGCGTTCAAAACTAGAATGATTGAAAATTTTAACGCTCTTCGTTTCGTCGGGATCATCTTACCTTTGCCTTCTGGACGAGCCGGCCTTTGTTCTCATCCTTCATGCCAACTGTTGATGTCAATACTTCTGTTTCATCCCGACAACATTCATTGATCGGTTACAATTGCTACAATCATCATATAATGAATGAGAGAAACAATAACAAACAAGAAACCTTACTTTTCTCAGTGGCAAGTCCATTGTTCTTCAAAATCTCGGCGATCGTTACAACTGTAGCTATAGCTGTGCCAATTCATGTCAACATTTTCGTAAAATGTATTATATATCAATTAACATTAAAATATGAAAATGTTTAGGAAATGTTGTGAATTTTGTCCAAATCAAAAGACAAAAAAATGGAAATTTAGGTTGAGAAAAAGAAATACCCATTCCAAGAGCAGAAAGCTCAACTTCATTGTGCTGCTGAATGTATCTCTGCATCAAAGGAGAAATTATGTCAACATTATATGATGTTTCAAATCAAAACTAACAATTTCAAAATTTGAACCGTCTAATCTTAATCCAATGATCGCGGATGCATTGACATAAATATAGAATATTTTGATGGGACATTACGTACCTTGGCGAGATTGACGTAAAAGAAAAGTGGTTTCTTAGTATTGGAAACCTGAATTCTGTTTTTCTTATTGGATTCATTCGGAGTTGTTGCGGTTGCAGTTACAGGCGCGGCTATGGTCGTCATTGTAATATGTAATCCTCTCTGTAACTGTAACGGTAAAGTAGTTTAAAGGATTAGTTCCTTGTTTATATAAGGCATGACTCTTTGGAACAATAACCAATGAATTGTTGACACGTGGTGGCTTGTGAGGGGATATAGATTATAGACATTATAGTATGTTTCATTAAACTGTAAAATTAGTTTGTTAGGCAGTTAAGGTAGAATTGAAGATTGCATGGTCGTTATTTTCTTGAGTGGATTGCCAGAAATGTCCTTTGCTTTTTATTGGACCTATTCTTCTGCTCTTTTCAACGGAGAGCCCATCATCCTTTGAGATTGTGAGCAACACAAACTTGAATCCATTTACGGCAATGTGAGAGATTGTATATTCAAGATTAAATTACAACCACAATAAGTTGGTGAATTAAGTTAAATTAGCTACATGGATTAAATAAAGCGATTATGTTTTGTTATGAATCATATTTAAAGATAAATCATTTAAGGTTAAATTATATATTTTGTTGATTTATAAATATAACAATTTGTTTATGTTAACATAAATTACTCTGAACTAACACATATTAGTTGAATTAACTCATTCAATTAATATTTAACATTTTCTTTTATTTCACTTTAATTATTTATTTATTTATTTTTATTATATTTTGATATCTTAATTTATAAATATGATAAATATTAGATATTTTGAACATTTATATCCGTTTTCCATTATAAATATTTTGATATCTTAATAACTAATATGTTTAATATGTGAAGTGCACCCCTTCCTCTTTCCAAACCTCAGAAATCCTTGGATTGGTCAAAATATACTTCTGATTTTAGCATATGAAGTGTGTTTTTTAAGAATTCGAATTCTATAATTTGAATTGAAAAAAAAAACTTAAGTAGTTATATCAAAATCAATACTCCCTCGGTCCCAAAATAATTGTCACATTTGAGGAAAAAAATTGTCCCAAAATACTTGTCACTTTAGATTATCAAGATATTTTTATATTTAATCTTCCAATTGTATCCTCTAATAAATATTCTTAATTAATTGTTTTCTCACTTAACATTAATGCTAATTTGAATACACCAATAGTTAATTAGGATAATTTGATAAAATTAATATTCTCTCTCTTTCATTTATTATTGTTTCTTAATCTGTGTGAAATGATCAAATGTGAAATAATATGTGACGAATGGAGTAGTAAATTAGTACAATGAGAAATAACCTTACCTATGTGTGATTGCAAGAGGGTTCTTTAGGGTGATTATAAAGGTAGGGTATTTAAAAGATTATTCACCGGCGTCCGAATTCAATTCAATAACATGTTCTTCCCTTTTAGGGATATATGTGGCATTATGTGGGAGTAGTTTCCTCCTTTCTTAGAGAAGTGTTTTCTTAGAGAACTGAAATGAAAAAGTAATGGTAGGTTTGGGTTGGGTGACCAAGCCCGATTTAAACGCTTGCCAATACTATTGGACTTGGTTTGGGTCGTTTTATCATGGATTGTCCCTTTTCATGGCCATAAAAATTATTCTAGTCTGCAGTCCCTAGAAATGACACATTTATTTGATTCAGGAAAAATATAATTTATTTTGGGACGAGACTTAGACAATAGAGCTTCTCAGTCAAGACTTAGATAATTGAATCCCTCAACTTCTCGGCCACCTTTTCGATCGTCGTCCACTTCTCTTTGCCATCTTTGCGCTTCTTTTGTGCCACAGGGTTCACATTGGAATAAATGGCAAGGCAGTGACATACCACCATCGTGGCATTTATACCTAACATGTCTGCGGGGTCCAAACAAACAAATCAACGTTCCTCCTAAGTAGTGTGACTAATTCTTCTTCTTCAGCTTTGATCAAAGAGGTGTCCAACTTGGTGACTTTATAAACAAGTGTAATTATGCAGTCGAAGTAATAAAATAGTTCGTTTCCATATGGATTGCAAATTTAAGAAAGTTGATAACCGTGCGATGTAAGTTAAACAAATGGGGTGGTTTTTCAAATATGATCGGTACAAAAAAAAATAAGTAGGAGAAGAATGTGGATTAATGTTTTGATAATGAATAGTGATTAAATATTTATTCGAATCCCCTAATTATTTTTGTTGATGAATGTGTTACTTATAATTATATGAAAAATTAACAAGACCGCTACACCCAATTCCTTGGTGTATAACTCAATAATTTAGACTACAACTCCCTAATTTCTTAGGAATATTCGAAGTAAGACTAGTTTTTTCTATATTCGTTAATTCTATAACCACGACTTATGATTAACTATTCCAAGTTAGTTACTGAGTTAAACAATTGCCTTAATTAAGATCGCTAGACTTACAATCAATAATTCATACTCATCTATGGTCACTTTGCATGCTCGTCAACACACAAAGAGTAGTAAGAACAAGAACAATTGAACAATTATTATATAATAAAAACATTGAAATAATCTAAAACATTCATATGATCCAACAAAGGACAATTAGGTTCATCTCTAAAGACCTAATAAAAAACAGCTTAGCTACTCATAGTTAAATAAAGAATTACCATGTTGATAAGAAGAAAGCATGAAAACCAATGGAAAATAAACTCTCCAGTGTTTCCAAATCTCTAAAAAATTGCAATCAAAATGCTTTTTGCCATCACTTTCTCGCATAAGATTATGTACTATTAAAAGTTCTCTACCTTTATCTATTTAAAGCTGCAAAAAGCATGCCATAAAATTGTGTCATCGCAACAGTGTTGAGTTGCAACATGATCAAGATACTTTATTACTACGCCCACAATGAGAGCATCGCGGTCGCGAGAATAATCTAGTGGCAAACACTTCTTTTTTTTATCTTTTTTTTAATTCTTTCTACCTCTTTGGCGATTTTGATCACTTCTTCATCATTTTGGCTTGAGTTTAGCTCATACCTTAATCGATTCTGTAAAAAATACTCACAAATATTACGTAATGATAGAATATCATCACAACCTCAAACTAACTCAATTGCTTGTCTTCAAGTAACTTGCATGTACACTGAAAATCTCGTCAAAACAAAATGCTTATCCTTACCAATGAATGTCACCTTTATATTTTTTTCTAATCAACAAATCGTTCATTGATTCAATCTGCATGATCCCAAAAAGTTCTCCCAACATTACAAGTACTCAACATGTCTCTCATATCATATTTGTTAACTCAATTTGATAGGGTAATCACACAATCACATATAAAATAATTTTATAATGAGTTTGCATAATTTATAAGTCAATCAAAGTCATATTAAACACACACTTTCGAGGTTTCTTCAAGGTTGTAACGTGGATTATGTTAGAGTAGGGTAATTTGGGATAATATTCTTAAATATTTGGAATTAGGTACCTAGTTTTCCTCATGCTACCTTTTTCCTTCCATATCATTCTTTTATTTGATCAATTCGTACTAGACAATTCATTTTGGTGGTCTTTTTCATTCTTTTTTTTTCCAAAAATTTTGAAGAAGCCTTTTTAACCTTTTATTTTCTTTCTCTCTCTTCTAATTTTTTAAACTAATTTCTCTAGTACCCCAACCCCAAACCTAAACGTTGATAAATTCCGAGAGCAACCTCAAACTAAAATTTCAACCTAATTCCAAAAAGTGTGGAAAAACTAATCTTTCAAGTTAATTGGCTATATAGCAGACTATGCTACCGAAAGAAAAGACTCAGAGTTAGCTTAAAAAGGTTCAGAGTTTTTACAAACAACTATATCAATGTGTATTTATTAGATCAATAGACTCAGTAGAAATAAAACAAATTCTAGAAGATGACTATTACACAAATACTCTTGTAAGAAGGAAAGGTAAACAATGGAAAGAGATGTAAATAGATTGGGTAGAAATCTCAATAAGAACAATGCACAATTATTCTAAGAACTAAAATAAAACAAATAAAACAATAAAAGTAACTGCATAAAAATGCTTAGATTACAAAATTAAAAGAGGGAGCAGATTCATACATGTTCTCTCACAAACTATTTTCTCTTTGTGACTTGGAAACTCGAGTTCTATAAAGATTACAAATATAAAAAAATGTGAACCCGCGTTACATGAATGAAATCTACTTATAGACTACATTTTCATAACTATAAATAACGATTTACTCTTCAACACTCGACACGAACACCATTATATGGCCTCTTATCCTCTAATTTGCTTCTAGGTGTTGACATTTGAAATTGCCTCCCAACTGCTACTAACGTTGACAACTTCTCTCAAATCTCTTAACTGCTTCTGTCCAAAAAGATTTTCAAGTTTTCTAACTACTCCTGTCGAGGAACTTCTCTGTTGAATCTTGCAACATGATGTTAAAATATGATTGAAATACTTGTGTTTTAACTTATGTATTATTTCATTGCATACATCCCGTCAAATATGTCAAATCACTACAAACCTTTTCAATATTTTGGACATGTTTTGAAAAGAGAGTGATCCTAATCTTGTGGATTTGTTCTTGAGATTCTTCTAAACCATGATTCGTGGGTCTCCATATCATCTAATCTCTGAACTCAAGAATACTCTAAGTCCCAAAAACACTTGGTTGGCGATTCGAACTCACCACCTCACTCGAAGTAATCCACATGTTCAATACTGTAGCAAAGTAGTTTTATACCTAACAATCCCATACCTTTGTATTACACTTTCATATAAAAAATGCTAGACTAAAATTTTCATGCTAACACCCTCATGAGGATACCATGCTAATATTATGAATTAATCCATTGGTTGGGGTACCCACACATCGTTTCAGACACATGCAATTACTAATTGTTTCCTCTATTTAAAGAGAAAAAGACGATACTTCACATGTATTCAAATTCTTTCCCATTCAAGTTTCATTTCTCACCCTCTTAGTGACTTGAGATCTGAAGTTCTACCTTTGCAAGTCAACCCTCTCCACCACATCAAAAGCTTTAAACCATTGCAACAAATCATGAATTCATCTTCTCCTATCATCGTCTAATTTTAGAGTGGAGTAAAATTTATATTTTCCTATCATCATCTAATATTATAGTAGAGCAAAATTTACAAGAATTTATTTTGATCACTAAAATTCAATTTATATGAGTTGAGTTTTAAGTTTCACTAAAATTAGGACAAATCTTATAATTAAACAAATATTTATAAAAATATTAATCATGAAAAAGATTATCACATAAATTAAGAGAATTGAATTAATTTCATAACAATTTTGTTTAAAAAATGCCCGCTAATACTCTTGGAGAAAGAGATATATATTTTTTTATAAATCTTTATTAAACTCTATTTTTTTATAAAGTTAAGGGTTAAATAAGTTTTAGGTCCCTCTAAATATAGTGATTTTCAATTTTAGTCCCTAAAAAAATTTCCTTCAAGAATTGGTCCCTATAAAATTCTCCATCCACGCAATTGGTCCATGACGTTAAATATCTCTAACGGAAGATGACGTGACAATCCACGTGAATTAAAATATTAAAAAAAAATTAATTTTAATTTTGTTTAAAGGAAGTACACGTGTATTTATGTAAAAATGCTCCCAATGCATCACTCTCAGTAAAAATGTTCACTTTTAATATTCACCAGAAATGCATTTATGTAGAAATGTTCACTTTTAATATTCACCAGAAATGAATTCATAGAAATGCATCCATATGTACTTTTGGAATGCTCATTTTTAATCTTCACATCCAACTCAACATTTCAAATCTATGTAGAAATGCTCCCAATGCACCACTCTCAGTATTTCAAAATCAATAATGTGAAGATGAATCGTCTGCTTAAACTGTACATGAATCATTTGCGCAAACTGAGCAAGCCTCCAACCAACCTGTTGGAGATGATTCGCAGTGAAGTGAGTGATCTTCAAGTAAGGACAAGTCTTATAAAAATGGATCTGAAGTGAATCAGAAATAGAATGATGTGGAAACATATCGTAGATTCTTCGTGCCAAACCTTCAGCGAAATAGGTAGCAATTTTTCTCATAAGACCTTCTTGCAACACCGCTAGGTATCCAATCTACTTCAAAAGAGCTTCCACCACCGGTCGATTATTCTGTTCAATAGCTTCAGCGTAAGCCATTAAATTATGAACAAGAATAATCCCTTTCTTCTGCATTTCAACAACCATAACAACCAAACAAGTTGGCTCGGTGGAAGCAGAAGAATCTACTCGTTTGAATCATTTCCGAGAAGGAAGATATTAATTAGTGTTGGAGTAAATAACTTTACTGGGAATGGCGTTAAGGTTGTTATCGGAGGAAGAGGAAACAAAGGGATTAGGCTGAGAGTCTGCAACAAATAAAAAACCAATTTTTCATCCATGGAAGCTTTGCACGTCTCCATCACTGTCACCCCTTCACCTGACTTTGTGATTCTGTATTTTATTTTGCTTTCATCTTCATTGTTTTTAGGTGTGGTTGTGTTTTTTATGGCGATGAAAATGAAACAAAAAAGGCAAGCTGATGCTGGCGATGGCGGTGAAGAGAAACAGGGACAACAGGCAGATGGTGGCAATGGCGGTGAAGAAAATAGAGACAACAAGTATATGGTGCCTATGGTGGTGAAGACGAAACGACAGAGGCAAGACGAGACAATGGCAAAAATGGCGGTGGCAAGATTTTAATCTGAAATATGAAACAAGAAATATATTTTTTTCAATGAAAAAACCACGTGGCTTTATATGAAACATTGAATTAATTGAATGGTTATGCAGTCTGTACCCCCATAATAAATTAAATTAAAAAATAATTATTCAATCCATTTATGAAGCCATGTCATCAACCGTTAAGTGTTTTTAACGTTAGGGACTATTAATTCAGACGAAATTTTTTGTAGGGACCAATTCTTAAAGGAAACGTTTGGAGGGACTAAAACTGAAAATGAACATATTTATAGGGACCAAAAACTTATTTAACCCTAAAATTAATAATGTTAAATCAACTCAGTTAATAATTCTGAAAAAAATATTTGACTATTCTGCACATGTTTGAATTTAAAAGATTCTATCTATTTGTTACGATATGCTCTGAACATATCTTTCTGACCTTCAACATGGGGCAGCAACAACATTTGTAGAAGATATGGTGGTGTACTTGCAAGGTACTCCGACGCTCAAGTAAGTTTCAGTGGGAGGATGAAAGAAAAACAAAAACGTTAGGGTAAGTATATAAGTGGATAAAATTGAATACCTGACCCTCCAAAGGGGGGGGGGCGTATTTATAAGAGTCCTTGTAGCCAAAATACGCGGGCGTGTGGTCCACGACTTGGTATAACTATTTCTGTGAGTTTCAGAGGGGTAGTTAGTTGCGTGGTAACTGTCAATCGCGCGAGGGAAAGATCCCCAATGACTATAATCTCAATGACTATATCCTCCCCAATGATCACAATGTCCTTGATTGCTTGTTGGGCCTTTGCCCAAAGATGGATTAGATTGGGCCTTGCTTAGTTGTAGGGAACCTACTAGTCCAGTCTAGAACATAAGACCCCCAAGTTGTTGCACATGTCCAAATGGTAACGACTTTGGTACAATATGTCGAGGAGGAAAAGTGTTGTGGCCAACACATTTCTAGTGATCACTTTACAGGGAAGCGTGTGCGCGGAGGTGAATTTGCTTCGGGGACATGATCAATGCGAGAAGCGTTTTTAATGTTGGGAAGGATGTGTTTGGGTAAGCTTTGGATTTATCTGGGGAATACAGAGTTTGCCTTGAGAAGATAATTCGTTTGTTATTCTTCTAACATGTATGACGACACCATAATTATTTTGTCAATGCCTAAGGAATCTAGGCTTAGGCAATGATGACTTTGGCCTTTGAGATTCTCAATCCGAGCAAAATCCTTATAAAAGGAAGGGACATAAGTTCATATGTGTATTTCACGCAAGTTCTTCCCCTCACCAGAATTTTTGCTCTACAACTCTGCCCCTACCAGAGTTTCCCTCGCCGCCGTGCAGTTTTTTATTTCAACCGTCAATCTTCATCTTCTTTAATGGATTAAGGTAAATCTCCATCTCATTCCTCCTTATTTCCTACAGAATTGATGAATGTTCATGGATCTTGATGAATCTTTGGATGAATTTCATGTCGAGGTTAGTCCCTCAAAGCATATTTTTGGACAAGGGGTTGAGTTTAGTATACGTCCTCGACCTTAGAATCACCTTTTCACTTGACTTGCGGTGGAATTTTGGATTTGATATCGTCGAATTCACTTGTTTTCCTCTGCTTTTTAGGTGAAACAACCAATAGAGATATCGATCAACACCTACAGGGAAATTTCGCTCACAATGATGGGTCGGGAATCACCGACGTCCCAGTGGGAGAAAAATCATGGATTATGATCGAGCCCCCAAGAAATTGTTTCACTCTTTACCATAAACGACTCAGATGCATTCAAGCCGGTGGAGAACTGGAAAAAATGGGTTCCCGTTAACTAGAGGGCATTTACCCCGAAGCTTGAACACCGAATATGCTCGCACTATCAAGGACCGAGGTTTCCTATATATGACTTTGCATTTTGGGAAGCTAGATATCGCATGCCTTTCACTGAATTTCAAGGGGCGATCTTCAAACATATATTGATCGCGCCCTCCGAGCTTCACCCTAATGTGTTGGAGTTCATCAGGGCGTCTGAAATGGTGTGCCGCTACTTGGAGATAGGCACGATAATAAACATGTTCTTCAAGGTTTTCCAACTTCATAGGAAATCACAAGATGGTCGACACAGTTGGGTGTCGTTTAAACAGTCGAGCAAGCCCTTCAAGGCGTATTTGGAATTCGTCTGCGACTTCAAGGAGCAGTTCTACGCAATTAAGATTTGCTCGCAGGTGGCTAAAGACTCCCTCTACTATGAGGAGTTCATAGATGGAAAAGAGAATATGGTATCCTAGTTTCCCTTGGAGTGGGTGGAATCCCATTTCAAACATGGGAGTGGCCATTACATCATAAAGTTAGAGGAACTAAGTATTGACGACATGGAGGCCTACCAGAAACTCGTAAATTTCTTCGCGGCTTTCACTTGTCAGAGCTCATGGATGTTGATGGCCATGTGCTTTTGAGGGTCGACAGGACACCTGCCAGGTTGCCCAAGTTAATAAATACTAAAGCCCTCCTTAGTTGCGTGGATGATGATGCAGTCATGGTGCTCCTAGGTGGAGTCATTATCTTGTTAACTTAGTGTTGATTTTTAGATTACATCTAACGTTTTTTCTCTTTATGTCATGTAGATAAAATGGCAGAAATACGTGAGCGCTTGGTGAAGACTCAAAACAAGAACTTGAAACGGGGGCCTAAGACTAGGGTGGAGGTCGTAAAGGAACATGTCACCCTAGATAAGTTTGTGGGGGTCCTCTTCCCCCTCACCGAGCAGCACTTTTGCTGACGCCTCCCCCTTGCCAAGAATAAAAGTCAAAGGGTTGAGGATCTGGACTCTTCCCCACAAACTTATACTGCATTCCTGCTTTATCTAGACCACAATCTTTTATGAAGGGAACTTTCTCGGGATGCTTTGAGCATGATGAGGATAAAGCAGAAATGCATGATCTTTGTCGGGATGTTGTGGGCACGATGAGGATCTTGGAGGTCGCCCTAACTCTTGGTGATGCAGAGACAATCCCGTTGAAGGACTTCAAAGTTCTCAAGGCGAGAACCGTTGAGCTCGAGGAGGAGAGCGCACAAATGTACAACCAATCGAAGAAACTCCAGGGTTATCTCGACGCAAAGAAGCTACTTTTGAAAGACTTGAACCATACGCGGGAGAAGTTGGTTGAGACTACAGATGAGAACGAAAAGTTGAAAGCCAAGGTCACTGAGTTGGAGGGTGAGACTCTGGTCGGGGAGGATGAAACCGATGAGGAGATGGCAATGAAGACACGAGCAAAGTTGTTTTCCTGTATTCTCTTTCTAGGGCAGGATAACTTGGCCATGACTTCCTTTGGTTTTAACAATGTCATCGAAGATATTCAAGCAAAGAATCCCAGTGTGGAGCTGTTCGTTGATGGCATTGACCTGATGTACTGCATGGAAAAAAATGAGGTTATTTCCCCATAGGTTGAGGAATTAAGTTCAATGGGCCTGTGTGCCTCGATATTTTGTCGGCCTGTGTGTCGTTCATATGTATTTTTTTTATGTGGCTTAGTCCTTTTTATGTAATACCAAAACAATTCAGACCCAGTGGTCGGCTATTTAATATATATTTGTCGGTTTATGCATATGCTTCTCTACTTTTTTATTTTCTTGAAATAAAAGATATGATTGCTAGTGTCTTGTATAGAATATGAGTTTTCTTGACTTGTTTTAGGGTGCTCGGCTGACGTATGGAACTGTCAAGGAGGTGTAATATGTTTTTTCCAGGAAAAGGGACTATGATCTCGGTCGAGGTCCTGATCCCTCAAGGCTTGGACAATTACCATCCTGAGCTGGGGGTCCTACCACACGGGTATGACAACGGCGAGCCTCAGTCGAGGTATCCCCATTGAGCATATGATTCATTCATCCCATGAACATAAACATGCTTTAGTTTTGTTTGAGGAGTGTACTTATACCAAGGTACATTCCTTTGCCCGTGATTCCCTCCCCATGGTGGGATAAGGTTGTCGATAGTTAACTCCCATCGCTTAAAGAGCGTTAATTGTAATATTGTTCGAGGTAGTAGGCCCCCGTGCCTGTTTTCGATTTGACCCAGTATGGGCCTTCCTATTTTGCGGCGAGCTTACCCTCACGTGAGTCTTTTTTATTTCTATGCAGGAGGAGGCTACCCATCTGGAATTCTGTTTTATAACTTTGGCGTCATGGTGCAAGGTCATCTTTTGTTTCAATGAAGCATCTTGAAGAACTTCCCCTGACCAAATTTATTCTACCAGATCGAGTTCTTCTCTTAAGGATTCATTGTTCAGCTCCTCATCTAGATGGGCTTCTGTTCGTTTAGAGGCCTCCTAATTTCTACGGGGATAACTGCCTCTGTCCTGTATGCTAATCAGAAAGGAGTCTCTCTGGCGTTCGAATGCGGAGTCGTCCTGTAGGCCTAGAGAATGTTGTGGAGCTCTTCGACCCACCTTCTCTTGGCTTTGACTAGTCTTTGTCTTAGACCTCGCAGGATGACTCTGTTTGCAGCTTCCGCTTGCCCATTGGTTTGTGGATGCTCGACGGAGGTATAGTGTTTCTTAATGCCCAAATTGGCGACGAAGTCCTGGAATCTACCGTCCGTGAATTGTGTTCCATTGTCTGTTATCAGGATTTGGGGCACACTGAAGTGAGCAAGGACGTCCCAATTATAAAAGCGCAATATGTTGAACACAATATTTTTTCTAGAGCTTCAGACTCAATCCACTTGGTGAAATAATCGACGATCACAATCAAGTATTTGTTTTGATATGAACCTACCGTGAAGGGGTCGAGGATGTCCATTCCCCATTAAGCGAAAGGCTAGGGCGATGGTATAATTTTAAGCTCGTCGGGGGATGTGTTGGATAAAACATATGCGTGGGAGTTTCGCTCACGGGGGATGTGTTGGACTTCTCACGAGGTGAACTACGCCAGTTTCTCTTGTACTAGGGTTAGGTATTCGACCAGATGGTCATTATTGGCATGGTATTCGCCTTTGATTTGTGAGGCCACGAGTTGAGAGTCGGTGAAGATATTGACCACTTTTGCATCTATGTCTATGGACAAACTTAATCCGACATGGAATGCCTTGTACTTAGCTTGGTTAATCGATGTTGGAAAGGATAACACTAGGGATGCTTCAATTAGGATCCCTTCTTCGTTCTCAAGGATGATGCCTACTCCGCTGCCCGTGGGGTTGGATGCTCCATTGACGTAGATAATCCATTTATGGGTTCTACCTGACTGGGGTTTTAAGGGTGTCATTTCGGCCAAGAAGTCGACCAGAGCCTGGGCTTTTAGGGCCTTTCTGCTTTCATAATGGAGGGTGGCGTTGATTGCTTCATTGGTGACAGAGACATATAGGTAGAGAGTCTCCCCGACGTTTATCCTAGAAAGAACTAGAGGTTATGATAAGGCCTATTTGAGGTGGCGCGAGGCCTGCTCGCACTCTTCTATCCATTCAAATGCTGCTTTTTTTGTAGAGGAGCTTGAATATGGGGGGGGGGGGGCGTGTTAGGCAGGTCTGGCCACGAAACGAGACAACAAGCTGAACATCCGGTTGAGAGATTGTATATATTTCTTCGAGTTAAGTGCAAGGAACTAAAAAAATGGTCGACATTTGTCTGGGTTAGCCTCTATTCCCCTTTTCGTAAGGTAGAAACCGAGGAATTTTCCTGCTTGCATGCCAAACGTGCATTTTCTAGGTTAAATCTCATTGTATTTCCTTGCTTGGTCGAAGACCTTTTGTAGGTGGGTCATGTGGTCGGATTCCTCGAGGGATTTCATGATCATATCGTCCATATATACTTCGAGCATGTTTCCAATCTCGGATTGGAACAATTTGTTCATCATATGCCGGTACGTGGCCCCAATGTTCTTCAGACTAAAGGGCATTGCGTTGTAGTAATAGTTGCCCGACAGAGTCATGAAAGTGGTGTAGTTCTTATCCTTGGAGGCCATAGGTATTTGGTTATACCCCGAATAGGCGTCCATGAAGGACAAGAGCTTGAAACCTGCAGAGTTGTCTACCAACTTATCTATGTTAGGAAATGAGTAAGAATATTTTGGGCAAGACCGGTTGAGATCGGTGTAGTCGATGCATAGTCACCAATTTACACTAGATTTTTTCACCAATAAAGGGTTAAACAGCTAGGTAGTATACCTGGCTTCTGATACAAATTTGGCCTCTAAGAGGTTCTGCACAAGTTTTTCAGCAGCTTAAGTTTTCTCATCGGACTGTTTGCGCCTGCGTTGGGCAACAACTTAAGCGGAAGGATTGATGGTAAGTTCATGGAAGGAAATTTATGGGTCGAGATCGAGCATATCTATGACGCTCCAAGAAAAGAGATCCGCGTTTCTACGTAAGCAATTCGTCAATTGTTTCTTTATATCGTCGGTCAGTCTGATACCTATACGCACTCCTTTGTTGGGGTTGTCCCTGAAAGCAATTACCTCGAATTCTCTTGCTGGTAGAGGGCACAATATGGTCGATGATGAGAAGCTGCTTACCGTTGTATCTTCGTACTTTTCTGGGATGCGACTGTCCAGGTCAACAATATGTATTTGTAGTGCAGACTTCTTCTCTGGTTGGCTTTCATCGACTAGGAGGTCCCTGTCCCTTGCTCGCTTGTTGCTTTTTCCTGTTGTATCTATCACACTTTGGCCTTTGGTCGCGGCTTCGAATCACCTTCTGGCAGCCTCAATATCCCCATGCAAGGTGGCCAAAAGACCCTTATTAGTGTAGTACTTAATCTTGAGGTGAACAGTTGACAACATTGCGATGAGTTCTACGAGGGTTGGTCTTCCCATGATGCGTTGGTATAGGGAGGGACAGTCGATGACCAAGAAGTGATTCTTGATCGTTTTGGAGACGTCCCCCTCCCCGAAGGTGAACATGAGCTTAACTTACCCCCATGGTCTAGTAGTTACTCTATTGAATCCTTGCAAATTGGATCCTACGTAAGGCGACAAGTTCTTCTGGTCGAGTTGGAGGGATCGAAAGAGAGAGGTGTACATGATGTCCACAGAGTTGCCATGATCGACAAGGATCCTTCAGACATACGTCTTAGCCATTTTTTCCCTGATCAACAAAGGGATGTGAGCATTGGGGGCACACCCCAAGAGTTCTTCCTTGTAGAAGGTGATCAACTGTGACTTTCCACGTACCCTTTCGAGAGATGACAATTGGTTGAGACTAGATTCAACTAGTTGTTCTAGCTTTCTCCTGACTAATCCCATAGTTAGCTTATTGTAGACTCCACCGGAAATGAGCGTTATTGAGGGAAAATCCATCCACGAGCTGTGCGCCGCAAGGTATCCCAGGTCCTTGATACGGTTGGGGACGAAGAAATCTTTTGGGCGAGACACGGATATAGCGACTTGCAGGGGAGCTGCTTCTCCCGAAACTTCTTCCAACTTCTTAGTCTCTTCTTGCCTAAGGGCTCCCTCCTTAAAGTACTTATTTAGGTGACCTTCCTTGATGAAGATCTCTATCACGTCCTTAAGATGGATGCAATCTTCGGTGACGTACCCGTGGTTGCGGTGGAACCGATAATAGTTGTTTTTGTCAGTGTTGTTCTTGGAGGTTGTTGGCTTTGGGAAGCGGACTCCTCCCTGTTCGAACTCAGTGTTGATACATTCAGAGAGGATCTTCTCACGAGGAGCTGTTAGTATCGTATATTCGGTGAAGCGACCAACAAACCCTTTACTGTCGCGATGCGGTCGCCTCTCTGCTTTTTTCGTTGAGGAGCCCCTAATTCGTCTTTCTGCTTTGGGGCTCTCGAATTCTTCTTATTCCTAGAATCTCTAGTTTTATACGCAAACTCCTTCTCCTCGTATTGAATGTAGGCTTGCGCCTTATGGAGGAGTTCGACTAGGGTGCGAGGTGTTTCAATCCCCATTGCCATGCGGAATTCTCTGTTAGGTCGCAGGCCCTTCTCGAGGAGGTATCTTTTCATGCGGTCAGTGGTATGACTCTCCATTGCCACCCTGTTGAACCTATCAATGTATTTGCACAGATATTCCTTTTTGCCTTGGACAATCCCTTCGAGCGTGGCCTCAGTTTGGGATGACGTCTTGACGCAGTGAAATGCCTCGTGAATTTGCTCTTCAAGTTTTTCCATGATGTGATCGAACCAGGAGGTAGATGTTTGTACCACGTCATAACACATTTCCTCTGCGTGATATGGAAAAGTATGCATTTGATAGCTCCTCATACGTTGTGGTAGTGGAGAATGGCTTCTACGTTCTCTATGTGATCGTTGGGGTCAGTGGTCCCATCATACACAGCCAAAGGGGGTGGTTTCTCCAGTCCGCGTGGAATGCGGGTGTCAATGATCTCGCGACACAAAGGACTATGGTTGTCTTCATCGTCGCTGCTGTCTAGCGTGATATAAGGGGAACGACTACGACGGGGACTCTTGTTACGTCGAGGAGAGCTCCTGGGACGGTCTTCGTGTCTAGATATCTGGATGTCTTTGCCCCTCTTCTTATCCGGGGAGTGACAAGTTTTTCAGGGAGGATAGCGGTTGCGCTTTCTTGTCTTTTCTGGGCGTGACTTCTCCAGTTTCGATTGATCCTTCAAAGGAAAGAGGTTACAAGCATCGTTCCTTTTATGCTTTTGAGGAGGGGATCGCGATCGGGGAGAGGGGTTGCGGGTATCGCCTCGACGGTGTCTCCGCAGGAGAGAGCGGGATCAACGCTCGTTTTCCAGCTTTTGCAGATGTTCGTTCAGTTGGAAGAGGGTCTGATTAGCGTTGTTCAGAGCAACAATGAGGGTTGTGGTGTTGACATCTACGTTCTGAGGGATGGGGATAGGCTCGAACACGTGGTCCCCTTGAGGGACAAAAGTTGGCTTCAAGTTGTTGGAAGATAGGGAGGTATTACGCCCGTCCAGAAGGTTGGTGTCGTGGATAGTAGTTCCACGATTGTTGGGGTTATAATCGTCAGTAAGGATGATGGTGACAGGATTGTTGATGACGTCGTTGTGCTTAGCAGTCATGAAGATGAAAAAGGTAGAAAGCTTTGATCTTTGATAAAAAAAGAATGATTATTGATTCAAGAAAGATGAGGGGTTGTGTTCCCACAGACGGTGCCCCTGTTCTGATATGCTCTGAACAAATCTTTTTGGCCTTCAGCGTGGGGCAACAACAATAAATGTAGGAGAGGGGGTGGTGTACCTGCAAGGTACTCCGACGCTCAAGTAAGTTTAAGTGGGAGGATGAAAACAAAGTAAAAGTGTTAGGGTAAGTATATAAGTGGATAAAATTGAATACCTGATCCTCCAAAAGGAGATGATATGTATAAGATTCCTTATGGTCGAAATACGCGGGCGTGTGGTCCACGACTTGATCTAACTATTTGTGTGAGTTTCAGAGGGGCAGTTGGTCATGTGGTAACTATCAATTGTGCGAGAGGGAGATCCCCAACGATTATAATCTCAACGGCTATATCCTCCCCAACGATCACAATACCATTGATTGCTTATTGGACTTTTGTCCAAAGATGAACTGGATTGAGCCTTGCTTAGTTGTAGAGCACCCGCTAATCTAATCCAGAGCACTATTCATCTTAAATTTCGATCATTAAATTATTAAACCACCAGGAAAAATGATTTATCAATTTTGTTTCCTTCATGTTTTATTATCGAATGATTACTTATAAAAAGATATAATATGATTGTTTGAGTTGTATTGTATGATTCATCATCTCTTAATTTGAGTTGAGTGATAGAGACGGTCGATTAGTTGAGGCATCAAAGCATGGGACACCACCAAGTTGATGAAACATAACAAAGTGTGCAAATCAAAAATTGTACTATGCTGTCTCCATCCTTAGGATTGGCATTTCTAAAATTTATCATTTTCATGAAACAACAACGCTGATCCGTTAATTACCTTCCATGTCTCTTCCTATTCTATATAGATTTTAGTATTAATAATAATAATAATAATACACATGCATGCATGGAGTATAAAACCAAACTTAACTTTAACAAGAGAAATTTGAAAGATGAGTAGTTATGGGACCATGTTTGTTTATATCGTCGGTGCAATGCAATTTAAAGATAAAAAACTGAAAAGGTGAGTAGGCAAAGACACAAACTGGTCCCTCGTTTGTTGATGTTCAAGTAATGGACTACATAAATTATGATATACCACTAATTAAACATTACATTTTGCACGTATGCATTCTTCAATCCTATCTGCTACCTAGGTTCTTCTAATTAATTAATTAATTAATTAATACCACGTTCGTTATAAGGATATTATTGTTTTTTTTATTGGTGGGAAGATTTAGTGGTTTGGCTCATTGTTTTGGATTGGAGGTGAGGTGAGAGACAAGGGAATTTAAATTAATTTTTGAATCCATTTATTTTAATTTTTATAAAAAATAATTAAAATATTAAAAAAAATTAACATTTTTTTAATAAACTAAGAGGCTAATTGTGACATCTAATAAAATAAATATATATTATTGAATATTAAAATAGAATAAAAAATACATAGTTTTTAACAAAATTTATCTCAAAAATGATTTTCAGAAAAATTTAAACAAAAATAGTTTTAAATTAAGTGATTTTTTGAAACTTTGATACTTAAAAATATTATAGTAAAAATATGAACTATTTAAAATAATATTTTATAAATAATTATTTAAACAAAAATTTTATTTCATGTTTTTTTTTTAGAAACTGTTTGTGAAACTTTTTTATAAATATAAATAATATTATAAAAAGATTTTGTTTTTAAATTGAACCAAATAAACTCTTAATTTTACTTCAAAAGGAGGGGATTAACAGGATAGAAGACATTAATTAATAATATTTTTTTTAATATTTAATATGATCTGATATATTATAGGCTAATGAGAAAAATTCGAGAAATTATTTAATTGAAATTGATTAAATAATTATTTATGCATTTGAAAATGTAAATATTATTATTTAATATTTTTTAAATCAAACTAAAAAATATTTTACATATTAAATATTCCTTTAAATTTAAGATATTTTACATTTTCAGAGAAAAATACATAAATATATAAATTAATCAATACTGATTCTTTCTATTTGTGTTTTCAAGGATAGATTGGACATGTCCAAATATTATTTTTGCTAACTGCCTACTACAAATAATATATTTTATAATAAAGTTTTCGTCCTAGCTAACAAATAATCGATGCCTAAACCATAGGCACGCCACATTTTATTTTATTCATTTATTTAAAATACTACATATTTTCTCGATTGAGCTGAAAATTGAGGTAAAAAAGTTTTGATTTATCCCCTTCAAATCTCAGCAATAACATCTTAGCACAATTATTTTATGTGACGACTATTACCTCAATTATTTTAGCAATCGAGAGAAAATGTAAGTTTTGATAAATTTCTTCTTCGAATCCCAACAATTGCATTTTAACAAATTTTAATTTTGTAAATATTTTTTATGACATATTACCTCTGTTATTTTGCCAACCAAGGGAAAAAGTAGCGTCTTTTAATTTTTTTAACGTCTTTTAATTAAGTAACGAAACATTTTCGTTCATTTATAAAGTAACAATGGTCAAGATATTGTCAACTCATCAATCCACATGTAAAATCAGTGATCCACGTGAAACCCTTGCCAGACAATCAGAACATGAATGTCACAACGATCCATCTTAGATACAAAGTCATGATATGTAAACTTAATTTAATGAAAATAATGATAATAAAAGTAATTGTATGAAGTACTACACCATTCTCTAGGATGAACTTCAAGAGAAGGAAAATATTTCAAGGTTGATATTTTAATGTAATCTCTTCTCTTGTAATTGCTTGTTAAAAATATTTAATATTAGTTAAGAAAACATGTATGTAACTTAGTGACATTAGTTGTTGATGTTGTTGTTACAAATAAAATATTTAATGATGTTATTTTTGTTGTTGAGATTTAATGTTTAAATATTTCATTAATTTTTTTTTTTTTTTTTTTGTTCTTGTTATTGAGATTCAATATGTTAAACGACTCTATTGATTTTGTTTGTTGTTATTGTTATTTTTGAAATATAAATTTAAAGATTCTACTGCTTTTGTTGTTATTGCAGTTATTATTTTTGTTGTTGTTGTGATCGTCATTGATAATGAGGAGGAAGATTCATAATTTGTCAACAAAAATTTCATCCTAGTAACTGATTCTTCCCAGTAACATTTGCTCTAGTTGATGGTCCACCATGTGGTCCTTCAGCACTTGCATGAGAGTTCAAAATGGACAACATCTAAAGGGTTAGTAAATATGTCAACTAGTTGTTGGTCATTTTCAATGTACTCTAAATTGATCACTTCATCCTCCACAAGATCCTTAGTGAAATAATGATCTATGTAAATATGATTGGTCCTACTATGTTGGACATGATTCCTTGAGATATTTATGGAACTCATGTTCTCACGGTACAATGTCATGACATCTTATTCGACATTGTATTATTTTAGCACATGTTTCATCCAGAGCAATTAAGCACAACTGCTTCCAGCAATAATATATTCAGCTTCAATAGTAGATAGAGAGACACAATTCTACTTCTTGTTGAACCAAGAAATCAGATTGTTGCCAAGAAAGAAACATTCATTTGAAGTACTTTTTATGCCATCACCAATTCCAGCCCAATTTGCATCACAATAACCTACTAGAATAGGATTTGAATCATGATAGTACAATATGCCATAGTTATAAGTCCCATTGATTTGCTTCAGGATCCTCGTTACTTGATTGAGATGGCTAGCTTTAAGATTAGCTTGGTACCTAGCGCATACACATATAACATATGTAATATCGAGTTTGTTAGTTGTGAGATATAAGATACTTCATATCATGCTTCTGTAGAGACTTTGATCTACATCCACTCCATTTTCATCCTTAGAGAGCTTGAAGTGAGTACCAGCAGAAGTTCTCTTAAGGCTTGAAATGTCCAAACCAAACTTCTTAACTATATTCTTAGCATACATACTTTGAGTCACAAAAATATTGTCCTCCATTTTATTAACTTGTAGACTAATAAAATAAGTGAGTTCTCCTACAAGACTCGTGGAGATGGTATAACTATAATGTGTGACATTAGTTCAATCATCAAGCTATCTAAAAATCTTGTTATGCATGGTCGCAACAAACATATTGATGTGAGATTTCATTTCATAAGGAATCTTACTAAAGAGGGCACAATTGAACTATTTCATTGTGGGAGTGGAGATCAAATTGCGGACACGACTAAACCATTGAAGCTTGAAGTTTTTCAGAATCTTAGAAAGATGTTGGGAGTATGTGACATTCCTGATATAAACTATTTGTCATTGAGCATTTAGTTTAAAGGTGGGAATGAGAGTTACCCCATAATTTTTAGTTAGAATAAAATTCCTACTACTTTATATGACAAATTTGATCTTTTATTGTATTATGTTTTTTTTTTAATTTTAGCAACTATTTAGCATTATCAGCCTTTATTTTAGCATAATTGATTCTTTTCAACTATTATTTGTTGGAAAATTATGTAAATTGAATGAATTGTACCAAGGATAAAATCGTGAATGAAATCACTTTCTTTAAAATTATTTCAAGCACTCTCAAAATTGTCTTAGAGTTGAAACGCAGAAATACCCAGGATAATTCAGCCTTTTATCGAGTATGTGCAAGACATACGAAAACTCGATTATGTAGCGAAAAATGTTTGGAATTTTGTACAAGAGGATTTATGATGTGTAATTATGTTTTCTGAATTCTAGAATGAGGTATTTATAGACATGCATGTGTTGTTTCACAAGGTTGCGACCTTGATGAAACAACACATTTTAACCAAAAGTTATCATATTTCCAAACAATGTCTACTTTCATTCCGTAACAACCATTCACGAAATGGTGCTTCTCTTCGAATTCAAAAAATTAATATTCACTTTAATATTTTCTTGTCATTTTAGAACACACTCAATATTATTAATTGTTAATAATTTACAACAATCCCCATTTATTGTAATAATGACAATATCAGCTCCAAAAAAAGATAAGCAAAGAATGTTAATACAGTTAAGTATCTTTCGATTTGAACTTAACCTTAGTAAGAATAATGCAAAGTCTAATCGGAACTTAAGGTAGCCATGATTTGAACCTTTATCCCATGTGATTAGACCGACATTACCATACACACACTCTAAAATGATTCTTCGCCTACATCTCTCGCCTAACACTATTTATTGCCATGTTCTTTTCCTGTTTTCATGAATTTTCCATGAGAGAAACTCCAACTCTCACATTAAGATGGCACCATCTCAATATTCACATAGGTGAAGTTCATATTGTATCTTTTTCCATGAGACACATACCCTCGGTATTGAACTTCATTAAGAGTTTAAATAAAAACTCAACCCTCATTTTAAAAGGTCAACATTATCACAAAATGTTTGACAAACATCTAAATCGATGACTTTTTGTTACCCATTGAATATTGAGGTTAATGTTCTACTAATGTAAGATTGGGTTCTCGCCGCTGTCAGAACTCTTACTCAAGGAGTTTTAACCCCATGCCTCTCGAGGTTGTTTTTACTAAGTTTCTAGTCAATGGATTAGTAAATGGATCAAGAAATTATAGCTTGATTGTGCATATGTGAATGATTACATCCTTAATCAATTTCCTCAAGAAATAATATATAAGTCCTACTTGCCTAGACTTTCTGTTATACATTTTTGTATACTTTAGTTAAAGTGGTTTGACTACTGGAATATATCAACACCTTTGAAACATTGTCTTTAGCCAATGAAACTTATGACAAAAGGTCCTTCAACCATTTAACTTCTTCACTAGCAGAAGCAAAAGCCTAAAACTCTGATTCTATGGTTGAGAGAGTGATTCATATTTATTTCTTGCTCTTCCGAGAAATTACACTCCCAACTAGTGTAAATATCCACCTAACCTTAGATTTATGATATTCAATATTCAATATCCAACTCGCATCGATATATCCTTTTAATATGACGGTAAATCTACCATAATGGAGGCCATGATTTTTTTTCATAAGATAGCCGAAAATCCTAATTATGATCTTACAATGCTCACCATTTAGATTGCTAGTAAAATATACTCATTTTACTAATTTCAAATGATATGTTGATTCTAATACATTGCATACACTTGAAAAATTCCAATTGAACCACAACTCTTCCAACATTTTTTTAAGTTTGACACTAGAATCAAATAGAGCGGCCACTTCTTTAAAGCATGAGTAATTGAACTTATCCAACACTTTCTCAATATAATATATGTTTGGCTAAGTTCATAACCCCCATTATTTCGCTTTACTTTTATCCCCAAAAGTGTGTCAACTAGTTCATGGTCATTCATCTTGAATGTGGAAGTTAGAAACCTCTGTTTCTAAAATTTCATCCATCTCTTTACTAATGATAAATCATATAATCAACATGGAGACAAATGAATATCACAATATTCTCACACAACTCTGTGTACAAACACTTGTAACAAGAATCAAATGAAGAAAGTTTTTAGATAATCATGCATGATGGTGCAAGAATGTTTTAGATGAAGTGAGAGATAAAATTATGAGCAATTAAAGCAGTATGGTATAAATTACCATGAGTACCTTAGTTAATTGTCTCAAATCTTCACTTGAATTTCTATGTTGAACCTTCTTGATTGACTTCATCATTGATGTGCATGACACTTTTGATTATTTTATTCTTTGATAATCTTTGTCTTCATCAAAATTGAACTAGATATAAGATGTATTCCTCATAATCTCCCCCTTTTGATGATGACAAAATCTTTTAATTCTTATTTTGATAATAATTGAAAAGTCTCCCCCTAAGTCACGTGTCTCCCCTTAATTGGTGAATCTTACAATGACAAGGTCAAACTTTTGATGTCATTGTTTCAGTGCTTGTTTTAGTCCATACAAGGATTTGAAAAGCTTGCACGCTATTACATAAAAGAATATAACCTTCTAGTTTCTCCATGTAAATCTCCTCACTGAGATCTCCATTTAGGAATGTTGTTTGACATCCATAAGGTCATGCAAATAAAATAATTCAAACGATACTCTAGTTTTCATTGTGCATGTTATTAGTGCATATGTGTTAAAATTATCAACACCTTCTTTTTGTCTAAAACCCTTAGCTATTAATCTATCATTGTAGGTGTTTAATGTATCATCACACTATTGCATCCAATAGGTCTTGATCCTTTAGGTAGATCAACGAGTTCTCAAGTATGGTTTCACATTGTTGAATCCATTTCATCTTGGATATCCTTCCAAAAAGCAAAGTCTTTTGAAGTTATTGCTTCCTTATAAGTCTTAGGATCGTCTTCCACTTGAAGAATAGGAACCGTATGAACAAAATTCTCACTATTTCCTTCTGCCAGACAAAAGAAATAAATTGACTATCAATTTTGTTTGGTCATTGATCCTTAGTCATTCGGACTCTCTTTCTCATTATAAGTTCGAGTTGTTTTTCAACAATCCATGAAGAATCTTCCTCACGAGATTTTTCATTAGTGACAAACTTTCATTTTGTGTTTCAACAATCTGTGGAGAACCTTCCTCATAAGGTTCTTTAGCTGTCGAAATCTCAAATTTCTTATCCTCTGTGATAAGTTTTTAAAGAATTCCTCATCTCAGAATTCAATAATTACATTATATTCTAAGTTCAAAAGTCTATATGATTTACTGTTAGGTGCATGGCATACAAAAACACATTTGATCCCTCAAGGACTCAACTTAGTTCTTATAACAACTATACACCCCCACACTCTAAAATAATCGATATTTATCGCTCTGTCTTTCCATACCTCATATAGAGAAATACTGATTTTCTTCAAATGAATTCTATTCATTATGACAATTTAAAATGCATTAACATGTCATTTGTCATTTTTTTTATATGTCATATTCTTTCTATTTGAAATTATCGAATTTATGATGACGATTTTGTTTCTTGACACAGAAGCCTCAATTGTCATTATTTGCAATACTTTTAAGATTGTTGGAAAATTCTGTAAATTGAATGAATTGTATTGAGGCAAGAATCGTGAACGAAATCAATTTTCTTGAAAGTATTTCAAGCACTCTCAAAATTGTTTTAGAGTTGGAACGCAAGAATACCCAGGATAATTCAACATTTTATCGAGTATGCGCAAGACTAACAAAAATTCGATTATGTAGCGAAGAGTGTTTGGAATTTTGTACAAGAGGATTTCCGGTGTGTAATTATGTTTTTTGAATTTCGGAATGAGGTATTTATTGACATGCATGTGTTGTTTCACAAGGTTACGACATATGATGAAACAACACGTTTTAACCAAAAATTATTATATTTCCAAACAATATCTACTTTCATTCCGCAGCAACCATTTACGAAATTGTGTTTCTCTTCGAATTTAAAAAAAAAATATTCATTTTAATATTTTCTTATCATTTTAGAACACATTCAATTAATAATTTAAAATATTATTTTCCATCGTATATTCAATCGATATTTAGGCCAACGCTGCCGTCAATAAAATTGAATCATTTCGTTCAATTGTTTAATTTTTGCTTTTAGTTTCAATTTCTTTAAAAGTTCTCAACAAAAATGCCATATAATAAAAGAAGTACAATAAATTATCCAAGAAGAATCTATATTTATGAATAGTGTAGTATTCCTACATGGATTGTTGGGTTAAGAACCCATCAAATATATTAACTAAACTAGTTAAAACAATAACTCAACACTCACCCTATAACTGGTTGATCCTCCCACCCTACTTTTAGCTCGCCCACTCTATCACCTTCATTTACTTTTATTTTAGTTTATGTCATTAGCTTTTACACTACAAAAAAATTAGGTACTATGTCTTGTACTACCTCTATCCATAATCAAGTTGACCAAATGGAGTTGCAAGTAAGCTATTTGTAAGATTGTGTTAGGTTGAACTACAATTCTAAGAAAATGTTTATCTTAAATACTTTTTATGTTTTAATTTTTTTTTTGTAATTTTAATTTAATTAATAGTATTTATTTTATAAATATTAATTATTTTAGATTTATGATATAAATTTTATTTATTAATTTTAGATTTAATTTCTCTCTTTACCTCATTCATAGAATTTGTATCTCTAAGTGTCTGTTTGGATACACGGTGGAACACTCTCAGACGTATGTTTGACTAGAAATTACATTTTGTAGTTTTTGTATTTCCACAGTGGAAGAGCATTGAGACGTGGTTTTATAGTTTCCAACGTCAATCCAAACACTGTATAATTCAAATTCAAATAGTTTTAATTTTTTTTTTATATTTTTATATTTAAAATTAGTGATGGCCCATTTTAGAATTATGTGTTATTTGTAAAACGTTATAAATTATCATATAGGAATTTTAAAGTTAAAAAAATATAAATTAGATGGTATTAAAAATAAATACATCATCGTAAAAATGTGAGTAAAGGGACAAAACTTTTGAAAAACTTTAGAGATAAAGTATATAAGTTACATGATATTAAAATGACACGTGGTCAATTTTAAATGTAAAAGTGTAAGAAATAATATCAAAAATATATAAATAAATAGACTAATTTTATAAATGAGATAAAATAAAAGATTAAAACTATAAATAAATCTTAATTTTATTATTAATTTAGAGGATTTTTTATAACATTTCTTGAGTTTCTTACACAATGTGCGGATTTTTGTTTTTGGTTCCGATTTCCGAATATGCACATCCAGACGTATCATATTTTTAAAAATGTTGACTTTTTCTGGATTTACAAATCAGGAAAAATTTCGGATATGCACATTCGAAAAAAATTCTTAAACAAAACCTTTTACCCCGTCATTCTGATTCAAACATGTGAAAATTATGGGGATTTGAACTGTCATTGTTTACCAAACATAAGAATGAGGGGGGAAGGCTCTGGTGCGATGTTTTAAGAATTTCTTCTGAATATGCATATTAGGAATTTTTCCTGATTTACACATCCGGAAAAAATCAACGTTTTTTAAAAATGGTGCGTCCGGATGTGCATATCCGAAAACGGGGGGCAAAAACGAAAGTTCTCACGGTGTGTAAGAAACTCAAGGGGTGATAAAAAATCTCTTAATTTATTTGCTAAAAATTATTAGTAGTGAATAGATTTGATATTGATTTGTGCCATTGAATATTGTTGAACAAATTGTTGAGAATGTTGCAGGTGTGAGTAATAATTTCATAATGATTGGAAATGTGGAGACTTAAGCATTTATAAGTGAGAGAACTCACTCACTCATTACCTTGAGATTTTGGAGGAATATGTGGTGTGTCTCTCACAAATGTGTGCTCTAGAAAAGAAGTCTCATAATGTTCAATGTTCCCTAGTGAAGAAAACCCTCAATACATGGTATCATGAGTCTTTTTGGTTCAAGAAATTGACCGACTTACTTGTATCGAAAGTTAAAGGCACCACAAGGATGGTGAGTAAGAAATGTCCCATTGAAGAGTCTCAACGGCTCCACAAAGGTGGTGATTAAGAAATGTTTTGTACGATACAAAAGTTTGTGGTAGTAAGAAGAATCTTCATTTAAGGGGAGCATATTGGACTCACACTTGAGGGGGAGTGTTGAGAATGTCTCAAGTGTGAATAGTATGGGTAATAGTCTCACGTTGATTGGAAATGTGGAAACTTAAGCATTTATATGTGAGACAACTCACTTACCTATCACCTTAAGGTTTTGGATGAGTATGTGAGGTGTCTCTCACAAAAGTGTTGTTCTAAAAAAGAAGTCTCGCAATATTCAATGTTTCCTAGTGAAAAACTCCTCCAACACTAATTAAGCTTAGTTTTTTTATAAAAAAAACGCTTTAGGAAAGATTGGTTGGACCTATGAGTGGCAAAACGGGTCGTGATCCGTCGGACCAACCCGCACATCCGCCAAAAAGTAGCATATTGGGTTGGGATTTTGTGTTTGTCTGTCTGCTCAGCCCGCCCAACTTTAGGTATGCTTCACCTTAAATCCGCAAAAAAAAAAGACGGGTTGGCCCGTCAGTCCGCCAACCTAGTTATCAAGCACTTAAAATATTTATTTCGGTTGGAGGTTAATATTTAAACTATAATTTTGGAATACTTGTTGATGATTTTATTTTATATATTTATTTGTGAATATATGCAATATTGTTTTAAGTAAGATTAGTTAAAAAGATGTTTTATAAAAAAATAGGTGAAAAATCTAATTAAAATGTAAAAATAAACCTATTAACCTATTAAAAAAATAGATGGACAACCCCGCCGCCCTTCAACTCGTCACTTAGGCGGGACAAACTAGATTTTAAAGCCTAATTTCACTTGACGGGTTTGTCCGCCCCGCCCCTTTTTTGGCAGGCTTAAGGCAAGGCGAGATGGGACGGGGCGGATTGTCCGGCTTGCCACCCCCAATTGGACCGACTATGTCCTAATGTACAAGATTCTCTTATAAAAAAAATCTTTATAAGGTTAATTTTAGCTATAATTAATCACAAAATCGTTTAATTTTATTTAATATTTTGCTTTAATCTTTTAACTAAAAAATATTACAGGATAGTTTTTTATCTTCAATTATGTTATCTTATTTGCTACCATCCATCAATTTCTAACAAAAAAATGTCAAATTTTGATGACGTGACGTGATAATAAGGTCATTGGTACAATTCTTAGTCATTATATATAGTTAAAAATTGATACATTATTTAAACTGTGAGGTTTTGTTTTTGAGGGAATCATCACAGTTTAAACAATGTATCAGTTTTTAACTACATACGCTGACTCGGATTTATACTAATGGAATTACGGTCACGCCACATCACCAGAACTTAACATTTTTCATCTAAAATTAATGGAAGAGATCAAATAGAGTAACATAAGTGAAATTAAGGAATTAACTTTGTAACGTTTTTTAATAAAAAATCTAAAACAAAATATTAAATTAAATTAAACAGCTAAAACATATATTAAACCTTAATTTTAAATTTCCAATATTGATTACTTTGTTATCATCATATTCTAATTATATTATCTCTTTTACTATAATTTATAATAAATATTATGATTGAAAAACAAATACTTTCTCTGTCTCACAATAGGTGTCATCTTCTCTATTTTTATTTGTCTCAAATTATTTATCCATTTAGAATATCAATGTGATATTTATTATTTATTTCCACTAACTTACACTTATTTATTATATTTTAATTCATGTAACTACTCCACTATTTATTATTAATAAATTTATTTTAGTAAATAATACTTGTTTTATCATTGAAATCAACACAATCATTATCTTAAAAAATGTGAATAACTCAAAGAGAACACCTATTGTGAGATAGAGGGAATAATTATTTATTTTATCGATAAAAACTAGGTAATGTTATCAACTTGTGTTTTAAGGGCATATATTAAAAAATCATAAATAAAAAGTGTATATTAAATATATAAATTAAATTAAAATTATAAAATTTTAATCAAATCAATACATAATTTTTAAAATAATATTTCTATATTCACCACAATCTTTCCATTTATAAATTTGTTAACATGTGTCAAGACATTACTACAAAACGTGCAAACAACAACGTCAGGTTTACAACAGATTCATATACACCGCTATAATAGGTTAAAAAATTTGCGGCCAATGATCAACTGGATTTATAAACAGTAATTGAATGACGCTTGTCTTAAAACACCGTAGTAATCAATGATGTGTAGCTGATAACTCGAATTTGTATCGATTATTTAATATATTTTCCGATTCTTTAACTTGTTAGTTTATACATTTCGAACGATATTACGCGAGTTTTATGTTTATTTTGCAGATATTTGATTAAAATTGACTTTTGGAGACAAAATATAAAAATGAGACTTATTGGACAAGAAATGGAGCAAAATAGAACAAAACAGAAGAAGAAAATGAAGTTTCTGCATAATCAACTGTGGGACGACCGTCACACATTAATGACGACCGTCACAAAACCAGGATGATTGTCATAGCCTTAAGTTGAGTGTCATAAGCAACAAGATGGTCGTCACAGTTTCAAGTTGATCGTCACAATTAAATATCCAGAAACCTATTTACGTTGCAGAATTCAAAACAGAAAGACGTTATGCGTTTTCTTCTCATTCAACAGAGTAATTGTCTCTACCCTAATCAACCTCAGTCCAAGCTACTCAATCAAAGTCCAACCTAAATCCATTCCGTCAAGTTTTCAACAAACAAAAACCTTGGAGGCTATTAATAGAAGTCACTGCAAAGCTCAAAGGGAGCTTCGTTCATACCCCAAATTTATGCCGCATTGTCGTTCGAAGTTCAAATTTATTTTCCAACATCGTCTTTATTTTTCCATTACCAACCCTAAGTGATAGTTTCCATCATTAGGAAGTTATCAATATTTTAATTGTTTCTAGCCACTGAATATTTGTTTTAGTCTTTAAGTTTCTTCAAGTTTGGTTGATCAAGAACATTGCAACCAGGTTTCTATTTTTAATGTTTTATTATTTAATTATTATTACGTTTATTATTATTATTATTATTTAATTCTTCTTCTTCTACCTTTCTTTGTTTTTATTTAATATGTCTGGCTAAAACGTTAATCAATATGTAATTGTCTAACCGGAACGAATTCGGTAGAATTAGGCTAATATCTTAAATTAAGTTACTTTCCAGTTTCAATTTCTTAATATATAAACAACTTTTGTTACTAGAGTAAGAGAGTATAAAAAAATTAGGATTAAGACCACGAGAGTGTGAGATCATAATCAGATAGCTGAAATTGGCCATTGTTTTAAATACAACAGAAGCACTTTAAAACCAATTAAAACCTTTAGGTTTCCAAAAAGTATTTCTAACTTGAATTGACATAGCGAGAACGCTCAATTAAACTTAGGGATATAGTAATAGGCAAGACCACGAGAGTGTGAGTTAACGACTTTTAAACCAAGAGTTTCTACAGAGAGATAACTTAATAAACCTTAATAAGCCGACCCCCTATTGAATTCGCGAAGACGAAGCAATTACGCATCGATATCCTTATTATTAATTTAATTTAATTAATTTCTCACATTCTAAAACTAAAAATATCACTCGCCTTAGCTAAACATAGTAACACCCGATAGCACTAGGTTGATTATCGAGTCTCTGTAGGATCGATATCTTTTATTACTACGCGATAGACTATGCACTTGCAGTTAGTAACCGTTAGACTTAGAAAGTCACAATCAATAGCTACCTTTGATTCCCAATAACTACATTTGTTTCCATTTTTTTTGAGTACATTAAGTGTGTCACTTAAGTCCATTATTTAAAAAATAAATTGTAAATGATTTTACAACGGTGAAGTAAACCAACCGTTGTTAGAGGACTTATAATTCCATTATAGTTGGGTTGTCCAACCACGATTAAAGGATTTACTGGTAAATTAAAACAAAACTTATTATGTATTTCTTTCATATGACGCCCTAGGTAAACAAGCAAGCCAGAGACGACAATGGTGGAGTAATCTTTACCCTCTTCATATCCATTCATTTGGAGCTCAAATTTTCACCCTCTTTGTTCATTTAATTCTTCAGCTTCGAAATACGATACTCTTCAATATCTTCATTCCTTTTTTCTTGGTTTATGTTATATATGCTCAAATATTCACCCTCTTCGTTCATTTGATTTTTCAGCTTCGAAGTACAATACTCTTCAACATCTTCATTCCTTACGTGCATAAGATTCTTCAAATTTGAAGTATGATATTCTTCAACATCTTCATTCCTTTTTTCTTTGTTTATGTTGTATATGCTCTAGTCAGTATGAGAGTACATGTTTTATATGCTTTAGGTTTATATTTGCATATGCATATGCTTAAGTTTTTGAATTAGATTTTGGTGTGTCATTCACATTATTATATGTGTATAAATTTCATAAGTTGTTATGGATTGTAGTTGGATGAAAGTCAATAGATTATGTCCAGTTTATGAGAACGTAGTTCTTGAATTCCTTGAATGGTATCTTTTATTTTCTTTGTGTTATTTGTGCGAATATCAAAAAGGGTATAGAGAAAGAAATATTTCATCACCTTTTTTATGATGGTATATGTCAAAATTATATAATATGGATGTGTCATGGTGAGGTGGATAAAGAGGAAAGTCGGGCGTCACAAAGTCAAAGAGTGGATGAAGATGAATATATGGAAGATCAACTAGAGGATATGTTATGTCATATTGGGGAATCTTAGTTTAAGAATGCTCATATTTATGATACTTTATGTAGTGATAAAGACACCCCTTTATATAAGGGATGCACAGATTTTATACGATTGTCGGTGGTGTTAAAGTTGTTTAGTCTGAAGGCAAAAAATGAATGGTCGGATAAAAGTTTCATGATAATACTTGAATTGCTAAAGCAAATGTTACCATAAGATAACAAATAGTCAGATCGTTGTTATGAGGTCAAGAAGATATTATGTCCAATGGGTCTGGAGTATATCAAAATACATATTTTCCCTAATGATTGCATATTATACCGGAAAGAGTGTGAAAACTTGTATCAATGTCCGAAATATGGTGTATCGTGTTACAAGCTGAAGGCATAAATGGTGATGACAATGGCTATGACAATGTTAGTAGGAAGCATCCTCATGCTAAAGTGTTATGGTACTTGCCAATCATTTCACAATTTAGAAGACTTTTTGCTAATTCAAATTATGCAAACAATCTTAGATGGCATGCAGATAAAGGACTCATGATAGAAACATTTGTCATGTAGTTGATTCGTTGCAATGGAAGAAAATTGATTCGTTGTTTTAGAATTTTAGATTTAATCCAAAAAACCTAAGGCTTGGGATTTCCACCAATGGAATGAACCCCTTTGGTAATCTGAGCACTAATCATACTTTGCGGCCTGTTTTTCTCACTATTTACAACCTATCTCCTTGGTTGTACCTGAAACACAAGTATATATTGTTAAGTATGATTATTTTTGGACCACGACAACCTGGTAACAACATATATGTTTATCTAAGTCCATTAATTGATGATTTATGACTCTTGTGGGATGAAGGCATTGAAGTTATGATGCATATTTTGGGGAAAGTTTAAGATGCGTGCATTGTTATTTTGCATAATCAACGACTTTCCTACTTACAGTAACTTGGAGGGATATTGTGCCAAAGGACATATAGTGTGTCCTATATGTGAATATGATACATGTTATCACCAATTTGAGTTTGGAAAAAAACACTGTTTACCTTGGGCATAAAAAAAATTTAAGACTCGGTCATCCTTATCGTAGATTACAAAAGGCTTTTAATAGAGAGCAAGAGTTTGATGAGGCTCTTGAAACTTTAATCGGGGATGAAGTTTATCAATAGAAGGAACACATTAATGTGTTCTTTCGAAAGAGGGAAAAGGAAAAATGGGCAGTTACAAAAAATATATGGAAAAAGAGGTTCATCTTCTTTGATTTTCCATATTGGTCAAGTCTTGATGTTAGACATTGTCTTGATGTGATGCACGTGGAGAAAAATGTGTGTGATAGTTTGATTGGAACACTTCTAAACATTCCAGGAAAGACTAAAGATAGTAAGACTTCCCGTCTTGATATGGAGAAGATGGGTATACGAAAACAGTTGGCTCCAATAGAGAAAGGAAAAAGAACTTATCTGCCTCCAGCATGTCACACTCTATCTTAAAAGGAAAAGAAAATTTTTTGCGAGTGTTTCCAAGGTATTAAAGTTCTGCAATGTTACTCATCAAACATCAAGAAACATGTATCAATGAAAGATCTCAAGTTAATTGGTTTAAAATCTCATGATTATCATGTATTGATGCAACAACTTCTACCAATGGCTATCTGTGGGATCCTACCAAATAATGTGAGAGTAAATATAACGAGATTGTGCTTATTCTTCAATGACATATGTAATAAAGTTCTTGACTTCAAAAAATTAGATGAATTAGAAGATGACGCTTCCATAATCTTGTGTCAATTGGATATATATTTTCCTCCATCATTTTTTGACATTATGGTTCACTTACTTGTTCATTTAGTCAGAGAAATCAGATATTGTGGTTCAGTTTATTTAAGGTGGATGTATCCAATAGAGCGATATGTGAAGATCTTTAAAGGATATACGAAGAATCATCATTGACTGGAAGCTTTGATTGTTGAAAGGTACATCACATAAGAAGTTGTTCGGTTTTGTACAAACTATTTATCTGACGCAAATTCTATAGGAATTCCAAAGTCTTGTCATGTTGACACAGACGAAATAGATATTCAAGGTCTAAATGTTAAGTCAATGGCTCGATATGTAGTTATTAAAGCACATTTCTATTGAATAATATAGATGAAGTTCAACCTTTCATAGATACTCACAAAAGACTTTTGAGGAAAACAATATCCTCAAATGAGTGACAATTTGTTGTTGATAGAACATAACAAGAGGTTCATATTTTGGTTTAATAAAAGTGTATCTAATTATCATAGTGCATATGAGATACTTAAATGGTTGTCATACGAGCCAATGTTTTGTGTCATTACTTGGATTGCATACAACATTGGTCATTATACCTTTTATACAAAACCAAAAGAACATCATAGTACAATACAAAATAGTGCATTATGGTTAAATTTGAATCGATGTATTTCTTAAGTTCGAAATATAAGAATATTGTATTGGCAACTACCACTTTTTATGGTGTCATTGATGAGATTTGGGAGATTGATTATGTTATTTTCAAAGTGGATTTATTTAAATACAAGTAAGTTCCCGATAATAGTAATGATTTACACATTGATGACTTAGGATTCACTTGAGTCGACCTTGGCAAGGCATATTTTATGATCGAACCATTCATCATGACTTCTCAAGCAAAACAAGTTTTCTATATTACTGACACATCAGACATATAGGGAAATGATCAATCGTTCTCTAAGGAAAACACATTCCTCTTAGTTATGAAAGTCTTGACATTCCATCCACACATTCTTACATAACACAAGTTCCTACCTCATATGATGAAGTTGATGGAGATGTCGTGCATGCTATTCGAATCGATCATGAAGAAGGCATATGAGAAAATTAACAAGTACGTAATTTATTCTTTATTCATAATATATTAATTGTATGTTATAGCTTCTAAGTATTTTTACTAACAAGTATAATTATTTGAAATTATAGGTCTTTAGAGTCAAGACACCAAGAGACAAGAAACCAAAACACAAGTTACAATTATATGATGTTATGTAATGTGTAAAATGTATGTTACTTGTTCTGATAAATTGTAGGATGTTTGTTCTGATACAATTGAATATGATACAATTATGTGATAATATGAATATAATACAACTAATATTATTATGATAACTTTATAAAAAATGTGAGTTGTATTTTCTGATGTGATATGGTGAACAATAATACAGGTTAAAAAATGAGATTAATTATAAAAGCATGATAATATTTGTTTATTCTGCAGAAAATGTAACAACGGTTATATATCATAACCGTTATAATATCTCGCGCGTTGTTCAGAAAAAATAAATATCAAAACGGTGCAGTTGGGAATTGAACCTAATACCATTATTTTTATCACAACGGTCTTTTGGAAAACCCGTTGTGATAAGGCACACGCTCAGTGTTTTAAAACCCAGATTGTTCCACTCGATCATACCAATTTGACTGTAAACTGGAGAGTAGAACGGTCCGGTCAGATCATCGGACCAAAGTTACAATTAACCCGGTGAAAATCGGTGTGACTCAGACGGTTCACTGGTCAGACCAGCGAACCAGTGGATTTCTTGATGGTTTATCTTTTTATATTTATTTTTTTAGCTTAATTATAACTTTAATCTTTTTATTTTTTTTCTTCTTAAGTTTCGGTGTCTTTGTTTTAAAATGCAATTTTATTACTATTTTACAATAAATAAATAATGTTAAATTTACAAAAATGATTTAATGGTTATGAAGTTTATAACAAGAATTTTGTTTCATAATTCTTTTTAATTTCTATAAAATGAATTAAAATTCATGCAGTCCGACCAGTGATTCATTGGTATGACCAGTAACCCAATGACCCAATAGTTTGACTAGGTCGATCACCGATCCAGGTTTTAAAATTTTGCACGCGCTTTCCAGTTATTACAACGGTTACTGAGTCGTTATTGTAAGTATCATATATACAACCACACTCTACATAACAACGTCTGGGCCCGCATGATTATATATCTTTCTCAACCGTTGTTAAATAGATTTTCCGTAGTAGTGAGACAAGCATTACCTTATAAACTAATCATAAATTTATTATGTGTACGTACCAATTGTAATACCCAAAATATCCCCACGAATTTATAATTAAAAAAATCAGAGTTATTAAAACACACAAATAGTTTTGAGTGTCACATTCACTACAAACACATGACTCAAGATGATACGTCTTACAAAATAGTTTTAGTTACAGCGGAAAACTCAAAGGAAATATAAAGTAAGATTCAATTACAAAATGTTTTTTCTAAAATAAGTAAACAAAGAAACAATCGTCGAATCGACACCCCAAAGTATGTATCAGGGCCGACTCCTCTAAACGTGAAGTACACCAACTTCACCGACCTCCACTCTACTAATCCTGATCACCAACACGTTACCAACATAGGGGTAACATTCAAACAGAAGGGGTGAGATGATTACACCAATAAAAGGGAAAAATAATAAGAACAAAAGCAAGTATCATCAAATAGTCACCATTTCTCACCAAACAATAATTAAATAAATACATTGAATCATACTACTAACATCATACACACAACAACAACTTATACAATGAGACTCTACCAACTTTATGCATGTAGTACCATATATTGATCTCTATTTCAAGATCCAGTTTCCGTCGGAACTCTCGACCCCTCTTTCATGGTCCAGTATGATCCATATTTCATGATCACACCTTCGACCCCTGTTTCATGGTCACATGTGATCCCTATTTCATGACCGCACCAACATCATATTGATCCCCCTCAGGATTCCAATGGACATACCCTACCTTGGTATATCATTCCTAACCATGCACACGCCATGCATCATCAATGACAATTATGCATGTCTACAACAACTACATCATGCAATCAACATCAATAACATGCATCTTCGAATACAACAACATATATCAACAACAACAAGAACATATAAAGACAACACAACATAAGTTAACAGTTACATCGACATATATCAACATCAATGTCATGTAACAACAACAACCACACATAGCAACAACAACAACAACAAATGTACATATCAATTCATGTTTATTTCAAGTTATGTTTATTATTCTTCTAATTAAGCTCATAACTCATCTCTACCTACCTCTAACAACACTACTTCAATTCTCATCTCTTAATATATTAATTAAAGAGTTTTAGAGAATTTTTCAGAAATAAAACATTTTATTTTTCACTCTAGGTCTCTCTAAGCGAAAGGCTTTCTCACTAAGCGAGCAACTCTCTGTAAAGAACGCTCCAAAATTTCCACTTGCTCGCTAAGCGAGGACTGCAATTTTCTGGGTTTTCTTTCTGCGACTCAGCCAAACCCTGCTACAATTTATTCATCCAAAAACCAGTTTTTCTGCCATAAAATACAGAATTATCACAACCAAACACCTAATTCATACCATTATCATACAATTAATAATTTTCTAGCAATTTAACACACTTTTCATCCAAAATCACCCAACCCCAATTCTCTACTCAACAACACTTTGCCTAAAATTCCTATTATCAAACCCTTAAGAGATGAAGAAATATCACCCTTACCTTAGTTTGATGAGCAATTTCCTTCTCCTAGCCGAATTCCTTTTCAAGCTCTTGCCATTTCTCCTTCCTTCTTCCTCTATTCACGATTTCTCTTCATGTTCACAAAAACACGATTGATTTTCCTTTTTCCTAATTTCTAAACATAACCCTTAGACCTCAACTATGGTTTTCCTTATTTGCCTTCACTATCCTTCACCAAATTACCAAATTACCATTCTACCCTTTTCTCTTTATATTCCAATATTATAATTATTCAATATAATATAATTCATTTAAAATAATATCATACTAAATAATATTATACTTTCTTCCACACACCAAAATACAAAAATTCCAATTAAATAATTAAATAAATAATCGGGGCGTTACATCAACTCTCTTATATCAGATGTTTTTCTCCTATATCGGAAAAAACTATTCAAAAGCTTGCAGCTTGAAAGGGTGCTCTGTTGTCTATGTCCGGTAGAGTTACGCTTGGTGTGATTATCCTCTTAGTCTTAACACTTCCATGGATTACCTTAAGTCTCATGGTATTTCGACAAATTTGATGGTGGCAGATTTCACTACTGATGGTCATTGATTTTTTCTTGAAGATTGGTTTCGGTTGTTTCCTTTTATGTGTAAGCTTCCTGATGTTCCTGCTCACAATTCCTTGCTGCAAGATATTTTGGTGTGGGATAAAAATGCAATGGGTCTTCTCTCTTCAAAAGATGCTTATTCGGTTAAAATTAGTCATGCATCTCCATGCCATTGGGAAAATTCTTTATGGAGCAATCACATTCCTCATAGCACGTCCTTGACGATTTGGCGGCTGGTACATGATAAAATTCCTACAAATTCTTTGGTTCGGTCGAGGGGTATTTATATGGTTTCCAAATTTTATTTCTGCAACTTGAGTGGGGAAATTTCGAAGCATATTTTTTTCAATTGCAACTTTGCCAATTATCTTTGAAGTTGGCTTTTACGGATCTCTGGTATCTCCGCAAATCTGATTTCTCTAGATGATTGGTTATAGCTTTGTAATGCTAATGGTTTCAACTAAGCGGATATAGTGGTTAAAGCGGTTTTTATTTTCACCATCAATCAAATTTGGATTGCAAGGAATAAATTCAAACATGAGAACTTACACCCGAATTTAAGAAGCGCTATCAACAATTTATGAATCAAACGCTATTGTCTGGTAATTATGCTACTAAATCCTTCTCTATCTCGATTGCATATTTCACCTTAATTAAAGTTTTTGGCGTTTCAATTCGCTTGTCGCGTGCTCCAAATATCATTGAAGTTTTATGGAGTCCCCCATCCTCAGGGTGGGTTAAAGTTAACTATGATGAAGCTTTTGATTTGAGCTCCAATGGTAGTGGTTGTGGCGACACATTCAAAAAAACTAGTGGCAATTTTTTGCTTGCTTTTGCGGAGAAAATTCAAAGAGGTTATTTGATCATAGAGAAATTTCTTGTTGTTCTGAGTGCTCTTGATATTTCCAAGTCTTGTGGTTTGTGTAAGCTTTGGATCGAAATGAATTGTTTGTTGGTGGTTAAAGCTTTCTCCAACCATTGCTTAATTCCTATCAGTCCTCGTAACAAATGGAATGAGAGCACTAGGCATTCTAATTTTTCCAATCTTATTTTCACGCACATATTTAGGGAAGCAAATTTTGTTGCTGATTATTTTGCTAATATAGGTATCATCGCAAATTTTTCCATTATTTTTTACTCTATTCTGATCGGGAATAGAGGAGATTTTATAAATAATAGGTTATGCATACATTTCTTAATTAGTAATATGTTTTGTAATTATGTTTTAATACATGAAACATAATTAGTACATGTATTAATTAAAAAAATAAAATTAATATTAAAAAATAAAAGAAATAATGATGAGATATAATAAAAGAAATATAAATGTAATAGAAGAAAAATCCTAAGTGAGTTGGTAAACTAGCAATCAATCAATTGTAGAGATAGAGGAAGAGGTCCCAAAAGAAGGGAAGTCAAGTAAAAGGAAGCATCCTATGGCCTATATTTCCCCACAACCGACCCATTTAGGATTTTTCTTTGATTCTATATTTTCTGGTCTAACATTATTTAATTTGCCGTGTGTGCATCACTCACAAATAAGCCAATAATAATAATTGGTCGTCATGTTGTACATGTACTTTTTGCCTTTCAAAAAATTAAATTAAATAAGTCCATGTTGGAAAAAAAAAGTGTTAAGTTGAAAGTATTAGAATAATTGTGGATATTTAACAAATAAAGAACACTTTATGAATAGAAGAACTTGCAACCTATTTTGAATAAAAATTGATATGACTTCACAATGTATTTTGTTGGTAAAAAAACTCCCCAACAAAAATTTTCTCATCTTGTATACTCAAATTGGTATACTAATCATATGTCCTCCTTTCAATGTATTTAATATTATAGATTCTATGGGATTTCTGGTTCATTTATATTATTTAATATTTTCTTTTTGTAAAAAAATATTATAATAGAAAGTATTTTGAATAAAATTGAATTATCAATTTCTTAATGTATTTGATTTTTATTTTTATATAATATTATAAAAATTAATTAAATTGAAAATCTCTAATATTATTGGTGTTAAATTTTAAAGGGTTTAATTATAATTCTCGCAACAAACCATCTTTTCTTTAATTAAAGATGTGTTTGATTTGCAAAAGTCTAAATATTAATTTGACAAAATAATAGAGTACAAATTTTTAAAATATTAGACAGCTTTTCGTGTTATATATTTTCTGACGGACAAATAAAATAAAGTAAAATTTACCATGATACCGTTATATATATATATATATATATATATATATATATATATATATATATATATATATATATATATATATATATATATATATATATATATATATATAAGTATAAAATAAAAGTTGTTCACATAGTTGGACAAAATTTTAAATTTTATCTTGTCAATAATCCTGATTTTTGTCATATCCCTTCAAATCCAAGATAATTAGAATTGTGTTGTCTAATATCTTTTATTTAGCAAATCAAAGGTAACCTAAATGTATTGATAGAGTTAAAAATAATTATAAAAATTGATTTTAATATATTTTGTTATTTTAAAATAGAATTGATTGTTCTTTTAATTATTTTATTAAATTTCAATATAAAACTTAGAAGTGACTAGTATGGAGAATTAATCCTATGTCTACAGTAAATTTTGTTCGGTTAAACTAATATAATTAATAATTATGGTAATTAGGGATAAGTTTAGAATTAAATATAAAAATATTTGTTTGAAAATGGTGTACTGATTTTATTAAAATTTTGTAATTAATTTTTTTACTATTTTTTTATAGAAAAATTTATTTATAGGTTTCTTAACCTATACTCTATAACACAAGTTAGATTATCCAATAATTATATAGAGATATTAGATTCAGAATAAAGTTTGTGCATCATTTAAATTATTTTTCTTTGTTTTTTCCTATAAGCAATTGGATTTTAAAAAATACAAGGGTTAATTATTTTTCTTTAAAATTTAAAACACTATATTATAACATTTAAAAACAAAACCATCTAATAAAATTTGAATATGAGTCTTTAAGAGAAACAAATTTATGTATTAAGGAATTTATAATTATTGAATTTATGGGTAATTTTACAATGAAATTATTCAAATTATTTTTATAACTTATTATATTAACATTTCATTTTTAATCTCACTTTTAAAATCAATTAATTTTATCTCATTTTACATATAAATTAATTTTTAATTAATTTTATTGAATCAAACTCATGTTAAACAATCGAGAAAGATTGATTCAATTAATAAGAAGTCGATTCATACGCAGAGAAGTGTATGTTTAATTTTCATAATTAATGTGAGGTTCTATTTTGATAAATGATCTATAAATATCTTTATAAATACTCTTTGAGTTTTAAAATCTAATCTAACTCTGATGAATCTCAAAATCTAACTCGATTAAATTTACCCATAATTGATTAACATTCTCTATACCATCTAATTATTTAAAGATTTTAAAACTTTCATATTAAATAAAACAATTAATTACAAACATATTAGGAAATAAGGGTTCTCCTCATAACTGCCAAAAACTACTTATTTTAATGCACCATTCTCTACTTACACATTAGTACTTTATTTGGTTCACAATTAATTGATAGTTTTAATTCCTAATATACCTAAATTTAGAGAACTATTAATTGAGAAATTTGAATTGGATAAGAATGAGATAGATTTTAATTTACCTCCTTTGCAACTTCAAAATTCAAAAGGTGAAGTGCACTTTAGAAGAAGATGAGAAAAAGTGTACCTTCCATTTGAAATAAGTTATAATGAAAAAGGTGTTTTTGCTTTGCCAAACGAGCCACTCCATATTCAAAAATTAAACTTAACTTGCCAATTAATTCTTCTTTGATAATTTGACTATACCCCTTTTCTCAATCCAAACTAAATGGTCCCTAACCAAGATAGTACTCGTGTATTGAAATAGACTACTATAAACTTTATAGTATACACATACATGTATAATACAACTATTCAGACATTCATCACTTGATAATCACTCTGAAAATTGTGTTAAAACTATTATTTGAACTTTTTTTTTGTTAAAATAAATAAATTAGATGAATCAAAGTTGGAACCAACTTAAACAATCAAATTGAAATGAATCTTTGAATTGAGTTGATTCTTTGCAAAAATATTATATAATATGAATATAAATTTTAAGATGGATTAATTTTGTTATAGAATTAACAGTTTTTTGAATTATATTAATATAATATAATTTTTTAATTGAGTTGATTTTTTTTCATTTGGAAAATGTATAAGAATCTTTTTAATATTAATCATTTTACACCCATATTTTATTGGCAAATTTTTAGGTACTCATGATAAATAATTGGGTACCGGTACCTTTAGTATAAATTGGGTTAAAATTTAATTTATTTTAAAATAAAATAAAATAATAAAGTGACGTGACATTGAATACTAAATTTTGATTGGTTGAAGATACCGGTACCCAACTAAATTCAAGAGTACCGAAATGTTAACTTTTTTTTATAAACAAATTTTCAATTAAGATTGACACTATAGAGTTCCCAAACCCAATTACAATAAGAAAAAAGCCAAAGTAATTTCAACTCAAAAACAAAGATCATTATCATTCTTATAAGACAAAGCAAATCACCCAACATTTAAACTTTAATTAAATGAATCATTTCCTTAATGTCTGCAAATGCCTTTACAAAAAACATTATTGATCTGGCCTAATTAGAAGGGTCCTCCAGAGATCGAGCACGAACAGTAAGGTGATTGACAAGCGAGGAAGGGGTGTACCTGCAAGACACTCCGATGCTAAAGTGAGTATACGGTAGAGAAAGTGGTAAGAGAGAAAGTGTTTCAGAATACCTGACCCTTTAGCGAAAAAGAGTATTTATAGTGAGCCCCCAGCGTTGGGCCAAGGTTCTTCTTTGGGTTGGATTAGCTAGGCCCAAGGAAGAACTGACAAAGTATGCGTAGAAGCGTGTAAGACCTAGCACATGGTCTTTCCCTTGGTCCAACTGCCCATATCTTTCAGGAGATAATGGTGGACAGTTGGGTAATGTGGCAGGTGAAGGGGAGACGAGGTCTCCCCATCATCAGTTCAATGGACATGGTGTTTGCCCAACATACCAAGCACCTACTCGGGCAGTTGTAAGTCTGTCCGACGACGCAGAAGGCTTGACCGACTGGATTGGCCTCTACCCAACATGTTGGGCTATGGGCCAACAGTGTCCTCGAGGCTCAGTCCAGAACAATTATATTCCTACAAGATCAAATAAACCAACATGTCCGACCAACGTAATTTGCGAACCAATACAAACTCCATACCTTTCCTAAATAAAATAAAGTGCTCCATCGAATTTGAAATGACATTAATATCGTCACACCTCAACCAAGAAAAAACAAGTTGCCATACGTTATGACTCACTTCACAATTGAAGAAAATATGCAATATATCTTCTTCTTCTTTAAATCATGGAGGACACACCAAATCATGTCTACCAATAATAACATTCATCCTCCCCTATTCAACTTTAGTTTGCAATTTATTGATTAACAACCTCCACGTGAATATTTGAATTTTACTTAGAAGTTTCACTAGCCACAAGTCCTTAAGGAAACTGTAAAATCCCATCATCCACCTCTAACTCTGATTATTCTAACCTCACCAAAACGTTGTAACTATGTCCTAGCGAAAAACCAACACCACACATGCACTAAACATGGTTATCAGGAGCATTTTTATAGGCCTAACCTACTACAACAATTCCAACAACATATTTAAATCAATCACTGCTTTAACACAGTTAGCGAACTCATGCGAGACCTACAGGTCCCAGAACCATTCATCCCCTTCTGAAAATATGACATGTTGCACTAGAATGTTTGAATCAAGAGCATATCAATAAAGATTTTGAAAATGCATTATTTAAGGAATTTGCCCAAGCCAACTATATTTCTAAAACCGAAAATTTTTTCCACTTATAAATTTGCACGATATCGCCTTTGTGAGCTAATTGCACTTGATAGAACTGACCAATGTTAAACCAACTAAATATTTCCACCAAATTTATGCGGTTTTACATGTCATCAAACAAGGACAGTATGACATTTATGGTTGCATGTCACTGTATCTGAACGACGGATTCTTGAACCAAAAAGAGTTAAGTTCAGACAAAACTCTCCACTTCCACTTACTAACCAACGCCAAGTTAAATTTCTCATAGTCTTTAACCCCTAGACCTCCTTACTTCTAGGACTTGTAAATGGTATACCACTTAAATTTCTCATAGTCTTTAACCCCTGGAACTCCTTCCTTACTTCCATGGTTCCTTTTTCCTCGGATTCGCTCCCACTTGAATACCTAGAAAATTAAACGAAACAGATCGAACAAAACAAGCAAGAAAATTTGAAGCAACAATCAACAAATCCTCATGCAAGTTGATTCCATAAACCTTACTTTTATTCAAATTCATACACATCCCCAAAACTAACTTAAATCCACGCAACAAAGCTTTGACAATAAAAAATTATCCAAATTAATGTTGCAAATCAAAATTGTGTCATCTGCAAACTGAAGGAGTTTGAAATGCACCTCTTATTGAACATGGATCCATGAAACTTATCCATATGAATAGTATTCTTCATTAACCTTGCAAGATCTTATGCCTCTATAAAAAACAAGAAAGGGGATAATGGATCCCCCAAACGAATACCTTTACCCACTTCAAAGTCCATTGACGGGTTGTCATTAATAAGAACGGGTATAGAGCTTGAAAAGTCCAACATAATCATCCATATAAGCCACCTCGAACCAAAATTCATTCTACGCAGTATGTACCTCAAATACTCCCATGAAACACACTCATACATTCTTGAAAAATCCATCTTCACTAAAAGACGCTCACTTATATTTCTAACATCATAATCCATGATTTCATTAAGAACTAACATTGCATCCATCATAACTCTTCCTAGATTAAAGGATGACTGGTGAGAAGAAATCAAATTACCCACCACTTTTTTCACTCTATTATAAAACAACTCTGATACAATCTGATACAAGGACCCCACAAGGCGAATGAGTCTGAATTCCTCCAGCCATTGGATATTGGAAGCCTTAGGTAACAAGGCAATGAAAATTTTAGTAACTACTTTAGGCATTCTCTTATTAGTATATAAATCATTGGCAAAACTTACAACATCCATTTGCATGAGATCCCAACAACTCTTAAAAAAACTCATATTATACTCGTTTGGGCCGGAAATTTTATCCCCCTCATTGTTCCACATTACCCCTTTGATCTCTTCCAACAAAAAAAAGGTGCCTCTAACGAAGAAGACTCGACACTAAACAACATACCAAATTGAACTCCATCAAGATTGGGTATACAATACTTCTTTTTAATGAATCTCTTTTTAAAAATAAGAAGAAGCTTCCAACATGATGTCCTCCACCTGCTCAATTCTCCCCTACTCGTATCCAAACTCACAAACGAATTTATTTTATACCTCTCCTTCAAGGAATTATAGGAATACTTAGAATTCTTGTCCCCCTCTAAGACCTACTTACACATATATTTTTGTCGAATAACCTTCTCTCGACGTTGCAATGCATTCCATACGGAACTCAATGCTAGCAAACAGTCATCCATTAACTGCTTACACACTTCCCATTGCTTGCAGTTGTTGCTTCGTCCAATTCCTTAATCTTTTGTACAACCTTGTCAACCTACAAATCCAAAGCAGAAAACATAGTTCTATTCCAAATTATCGGTTGAACCTTGAGAAGTTTCAACTTCTCCTTCAACATATAAGCTCATTTACCTATTACCACGTTAGAATCCCACATTGATTTCACAGAGGAGAGAAAGTCCTGATGATCAATCCAACTCGTGGAAACGTTGAACCACTTAGAACCCTAATTAATCTCCTTACTTATAATCAAAATAGGATAGTGGTCCAAAATACCCTCACCCCTACCTTTTGAGCTCATACATTCCAAATAGAAATCAAAGTGTCAAAAATAAGAAACTAGTCCAAATGACTCATAACGGAACCATCATTCTTATACTAAGTAAATTTGCCCCCAGAAAAAGGCAGATCCACAAGGTCAAGCTTAATGATAAACGTCTTGAATTCCTTTAACTCCACCTTATTGATGACCAAACTAGTTCATTTCCTCTCTTTTGCCCTCTTAATTATGTTGAAGTCAACACTAATGCACAACTCCCCTACATCAAACTTAGCCTTACAAGACAATAATTACATCCATAACAAGCACTTCAAATTCAAATGACATGTAGAATAAACATTCACAAGATAAATGATTGTATCCTTTAAAACAAAAAAAATAATATAATTAAACCCATACTAATGAAACTGAAATTACAAATCAGTGTACCTGATTTGCACATAATCAAAGAACCTATTGATCTACCAATAGTTGTTTTAGCCTACCATTCCACTTCCCCGCCTCCCAAAAGAGACAACATGAAGTCATCATGAATCCTTTTAATTTTTTTCCCGAATTAAGCAAACATCAAATTGAACTTACTTAATCAACTTCCTAAGCTCCTCTTCTTTAAAGAACTACCAATCCCTCTTATATGGAGAGAAAGACAATTTAACTCACCATTTTCTTTTTAGGATCTCTTTGGACGTTCCCTCCTCCATCCATTACTTCAATTACTCTAGTGGCTTATATATATGCTTCAATATCAACCCATTCATTAACACTAAGAGCTTAAACATGATACCAAATTTGAACCGCCAATTGCTTCTTGTTTAGAGCCATAATCCTCCTATTACCTTGCAGTACATTATCATCAGAAAAGTCCTCACAACATAAAGAAATTCCTCTAGAAAATATTGTAGAAGAAGATTTAGATTGAGTAGATGAAGACGGCATATGAATCTGCACGACACTTTAGATAGGCTTTAACGTGTTAAAATATGATTGTTTGACAAACCCATTTCCTAATTTTTCCTATTATTTTCCACATAACTCGTATGGTCCTTAAAAGACTCATATCCCATAACCCCCACTTACTTTATTAGTCAGGCCATTCCACTTGGAATTATACCCCACCAACCTAATCAAATGGTCATCAAAACTAGTTACCTTAACCACCTTGGATGAAACCAATAATTCAGTTAACTTTTTAGTTTTCCTTTTCTTGGAATATGCACCCTTCCTTGTCGCCCCTAAACTTATTCCCACATCTCTAGCTTTCACATGGTCATAAGGAGTTGACCTAGCCCACACATCTTCCCTTTATTTTCATAGCACTCCTTACACCTGCCCCTTTCTATAAAATGACTACATGTAAATCCTTTAAGTTATGATTAAATCATCTGCTCTCTTTTCCACTCTTAAAATCAGGAAAAGCTAACTCAGTGCCAATCTCAACAATGTTATAAACCTACTCGAACTTTTTTACTTCCTACACACTTTTGACAAGCTATGACAGCTTATTCCTAGGAGATGAAACATTATTGTCATCATCCATCTTGATATTCAAACCTTTCGCCTTCCTCTTCGAAAATATCATCGCATTCTCCTTCGTCGGGCAAGCCATCAGAATAAGACAACTCTGCACTCTGATTAATTCTGAGGGGATTGTATGAGTCATTTGTCGCCTTTATATTAAACAAAATATATTCAATCTCGACTTTCAAGACTTCATTCAACACAAAGTTGCAACTAGTTCTCACAATCACTCTAGCAACATCTATTTTAACTTGATGCCTAGTCTTATCATCGGTACACAAGAACATTCCCATGGGTTTTGAAATGAACTGAAATAATTGAATTTCAGGCGTGACGTGAAATACCATAAACATGTAACCACGTCACCCCCTCTTTATTCACCTTCCACGAATTCCACATCCTGGTCTCCTTAAACCATTGGCCAATCTAATTCATCACCGAAGCCATCAACACCTTTATCTCCTCATCATCTCTTTTTTTTCAACAAACAAATATTCGCTCCAAGCGGAGTCGTTTTCACCGCGAAGTAGCCTTTCGTTTCAAAGATGGTTTGCATGTTGTAGGACATTCTTGACTCAAGAACTTTGCTTATCCATGCCTTTATGAAACTTGTGATAGTTTCTTCGTCCAAATCGGTATTAAATGAAAGAAGAGCACACCATTTCCTCTAAGAACCGAAAGAATTATAGCTCTGATCACCTTGATTCCCTTCTGCATGTGTCTTCCTCTGCCTAAGAACTTGTGCATAAGTCTTGAAACCTCATAAATCTATCTTCGCATCCCTCCCTATCGGTTTCCCCTTAAATGTTCTTTGAGTAGGTTCTTCTTTCGAACCCATCTCAATGTTAATCTTTATGCCTCCTCCTTTGAACGACTTGTGTTGAGATCTTGCAAACCTAGGAGTGTTCACTTGAATCTTCATATTACCCCAAAAAATGTTGTCCAGTTTTGTCGCCAATAATCTCTCATCATTCACCTTGTAAAATCTAACGAACTCGTATCTTTTTCCCCTAATATTCCTTTTTGGTGGAATGATAATCTCATTAATCTTACCGAATTCCTTGAAAACATTATACAACTCTTTAATTCTCATCTTTAAAAAAGAAGTAAAGAAAAAAGTTGAAACAATTGAATCCCTCTCCTATTTTTTGTTGAAAAGATTTTGCATTATCTCATGGTTGCCTCCGTTTTGACTTAACTTGAGTCCACCTCCCATCTTAACTTAAGAAATATATAAATATATATTACTAATTATTTTTACTTGTGTCTTTAGATAAAAATAATACTTATATGGTCTTATTTATAAAAGATATGTTACTTTTTAGATACATTAAATAATCAATGAACTCAAATACATTAATTATTATTATTATTATTATTATATATATATATATATATATATATATATATATATATATATATATATATATATATATATATATAAGATAACTTGGCTTTTACAAAATATGATCTGAGAGAATATTTGTCTTTGATTCATATTCTTATGAATATCTATTAGGTGAGTATTTAACAAATTTTAAATTAGGTCTCGTTATTCGATCTCTCGTGAGATTGAATGAGGCAATAAATCTTCGACTATTGTGGAATTTGAGAACTATAACAAGGAGGATTGGGTGACTCTTCTTAGAAATTGGGTTTTCAAGAGTAGATGGGTCATCAAGTATCGTATTTTTTCATCGATTTGGACGAGTATTAAATCTGAAGTTTCAATGCTGGAAAAAATTCGAAATGTTCGTTGGGCAGTGGTAAAGACAGGTTTTGGACCGACGTTTGGTGTGCCAACCTTCTCCTCTATAATACTTCTTCGGATTTTCTTAGAGCTAAATGTGTCAATCTAAATTCTTCTATTGCTGAAGGTCATTTGAATTTCCCTTCGGATTGGTATTTTTGGTTCTCGTTTTTGTCATGTTTGCTTCCTATTGTTCCGAAAAATTACAACTTGTTGCATGATCTGTTAGTTTTGAACCATAATATGATAGGGTTGTTATCTTGCAAAGATGTTTACAGCTTCAATGAGGGTCCCCGTTCGGATTGTCCTTGGGACTATAATTTGTGGTGTCGTGAAATTCTGCCTGGTAAGTTGATGTTGGTTTGGAGGCTTGTTCATGATAAAATCCCTACATAGGTTTTGGTTCGGTCGAGGGGTATTTTCTTGGCTTCCTCTTGTTGTTTATGTAATGCATGTGAAGAAATTTTTGCTCACTTGTTTTTCTTGTGTGTTTGTATGTGAAATCACTTTGGCATTGGCTTTTGCGGAAGACCGGTATTTAGTCCAATTCAAATTGTTTGATAGATTGTATCCAAATTTACAAGGTTGTTTGTTTGTTGTCAAAGCTTGTTCCAACCATAATCTGATTTCGTGTGATACCCAAAATAGATGGTTGGAGAATATTAGGCCCTCTAACTTTACCAATCTCATTCTCACGCACATCTTTAGAGAAGAGAATTATTGCGCTGATTTTTTTTGCTAATATAGATGTCAACGCAAATTCCTTAATTACTTTTGTTTCTATCTCTATTAGGATTAGAGGGGATTTTGTAAAAAAAAAATATTAACTATATTTGATGTTTAGATTTTCTTCATTTTGTTAAAGCTATTTTGCTCCTTTTTTATCTTCTTTTTATCTATATTATTTGATTTTATTAAAAAAAAAATTAGGTGAGTATTTAACAAATTTTAAAGTATTTACAAATAACAAATTATACAGAGAATTACATCAACAACATATTTAAATAGTGTTACCTAATTTAAATTGTCAAAGATTAATATTAAAGTTTTGTATACAAATAACACTATTCATATTTATATTTAAGTATATAATTTTACAAATAATTGGCACATATATTCATGGTATGAATATCATTACATCATTCTCACCATCCATTGATAATGAATAATTAATTCATTTATTTATTTATTTATCTTTATTTTACCTGCAAAAATACCTAACAACATTTTAGATTTGGTAGTAGTATAATGAAGTTAACTAAGGTACAAAAAAGTATAGTAGTACATCAAAATCAAGATTTTAGAAAAAGCAACACTTAGCTTGGAAATCGTAATAAGTTAGCATCTGATTACACTATAATCTGGGAAATAATTTTCATCATTTACGAATCGAACAGAAAATGTATTTTTCATTAATTGATGATACACCTAACATTATTTAAAGAGTATGTTTTCAAGATGTTACCTTTTATCATTAGAATGAAGCTTGCGGTTTGTGATTACAATCAGAGGACTATCAGACATATACATAAATACACAACTTTATGTCAATAAGGTAACTATACATATTCATGAAATGGAGATTAAACTACAATTTAGCTTAAATATCCATTTTCTTATTTTTTATTTTTTTTGGTTGAAAATATTTTTATTTTTTTAATATATATTTTATGAAAAATTTAAAAATAATTTTAATTAATTGTGCTTTATGGGAAAATATGCAAAAGAAAATAAATTAAATATAATTTGCATTTAATTTTTGAAAATATACATTTTAAAAATAAGATTAGCTTAAATACCCATTTTTCATATTCATTTTTTTATTTTTTTATTTTTTTGGTTGAAAATATTTTTTATTTTTTTTATATATATTTTATAAAAAATTTAAAAATAATTTTAATTAATTGTGCTTTATGGGAAAAAGATGCAAAAGAAAATAAATTAAATATAATTTGCATTTAATTTTTAAAAATATACATTTTAAAAATAAGATTAGCTTAAATACCCATTTTTCATATTCATTTTTTTATTTTTTTGGTTGAAAATATTTTTTATTTTTTTATATATATTTTATAAAAAATTTAAAAATAATTTTAATTAATTGTGCTTTATGGGAAAAAGATGTAAAAGAAAATAAATTAAATATAATTTGCATTTATATACATTTTAAAAATAAGATACTTAAATGAAATTAAATTGATTTTTTTTTTATGATTTGTATTTTTTATAAATTATTATGGAGCAATGTTTTGATTAAAATACACTACCATATTTATGAAGCATCAACCTTGTGAAAGAGAGGAAAGAACTTATTCACGAGTGACATAAATATTACATTTACTCTGTCACATGATTTTACACTATTATTATTATTATATTGTTTGGGACAAATATTGAGTTTGATGGAATTGCGTAAACTTGGTTGAATATCCTTCTCAATTAGTACTAATTAGATGTTTAACCTTTAATTATGTTTGGTCAAATGAGAGAAAGAAAAAATAATTGCTTTGCTTTGATCGTTCTCAACAGCTAGAATATTGTTATCCCTTCTTAATCCTCTGATTAATTAGCATCATAGACAGAGTAAGAGATTGCTCCTTAAACCTGTCCCTGATTATGACTTTTAATCATTATGATTGTACTATTTGTCTAAATTGTTGCTTTACTTTCAAGAAACAAAACAACTATATTACCCAAACAAAAAGTTACTTCCCTGTAATTCTTTTTTGTTTTTATATTTGCTACATAGTAAAATCATACATTTTTTTAAAAATTAATTATCAATAAGACTTTTTTTTTTGCAAGTAATAATTAATTATTATAATTGTTTTTCTATATTTAGATAAGTCTAATCTAATTGTCTATAAGACCAAATCTCTCACCTTATCTGTCCAATATCCTTATCACAAGTCTTTTCTCATTTTCCATTATTTTAACATTAATTTTACTGTGGTCACCAAATTAACAAAGATTTTTTTATTATTTTCATCTCTCTTTAACGTTACTCTTATGGTACAGACGGAATTTCGCACCGTCAGTAACGGCGTTAAATCCTGATTAAAAAAAGTTATGGTGAAAAACCACCGTCGTTAGTTAGAAAAAAAAACCAGAAAACAGATCTATAAATAAACCTTAAATTAAACCAAGGAAGAAACACAAGAGAGAGAAAGAAAAAGCAAAAGAATAATATAGTTGACACTGATACATAAATTTTGGACTTTCTTTCTATTTGGCACCCACCCACTCACACCTACAACAACACACAAACAAAACAAAACACAACTTAGTAACAAGAACCTCAAGAACAACAACAGAGATCTAACTGTGAGATCGAGTTTCAACTGTTTCAGGTGACTTTTTCTTCCATTTTTCTGTTTAAAGGGTTATGTTTTTGTTTATTTTATGTTCACAACAACATGTTGAAGTTACTTCATCAATTATTTTAACTTTTTAACTTTTTCAGGTTTATGTTTTTCTCTGTGGTTGTTAAAATTGCCTTCATCATAATTAATCATGTTAATTAACTATTGTGAAAATCTGAGTTTTGTTTTCATATTCAACCCCGTGGTGTTCTGGATCTGTTAGAATGCTTTGATAACTATAATGTTTTCTGATGAATTAGTCCTGTATTATACAGTGTCTATGGGGAGACAAGTTACTGCAATGGAGGTTGAGGAGAATAAGCTAAATGGTGTAACAACAGTTTCAGATGAAAGGGTTAATGATAATGGAAATGATTCTTCCGAAATCGCGGATCGTGAAGTGAAGAAATGTACCGAAGTCGATTTGTTTGTTGAGGATTGTCGCGAAAGTAAGGACATTTTGCCTGCAAAAACAACGAACGGTGATGCCGATTTGCCGATAGAGGAGAATGAGAAACATGAGGTGCAGAAGACGGGTGACGGGAAAGAGTTAAGCTCGACAAAAGCATTGGATCCGGTTACTGAAAATAATGGATCCTACACGCGTGTTGTTGATACTACTGAAGCTGCTGTAACTCGTTTGAACTTGTCGCCAAATGCTAACAACATGCACTCCTCGCCTTACTCGTCGAAGAATTCACAGGTAATTGATGTTCTTGGTGTTGTCAGTTGTGTTATGTTTTGAAATTGAAGTTAAGTACTCTAAGAACCGAACCAAAGACGCATAATGGAATAATCGATAGGTTATATGCGCGAAATTGCAAGGGTTGCTAATTTGTTAATATTTTGTGGTAACTGGTTTATATATTTATCGCTTGCGCCAGTTGAGCTAGGATTTGCAGACGTATTTGTTTTGTCTGTTACTAGTATTGAAATTACTGATATGCTAAAGTTTTTCCAATTTCAGCAAAACTCGCCTTTTTCTTCAGCTAAACCCTTGCAAAATGGTGATAAGAAGAACTACGATGATGAAGATAATTGGTCGGTTGCTTCCTCGTATCCTTTTGAATTTGAACTTTTTGATGGCTTATTCTACACAGATCAAATTTTAGGTAAGCTAGAAGAATCTCTGCCAAAGGGATGCTTCTAAACATATAAGTTATAATAAAAGTGATTCTTCTATATGTTATAATACAACTGTTACTCTTTATCATTTGTTCTTTAACCACAAATATTAGTGCTGTGTCGATGCGCACTGCAAGATCAAAGGTAACTCAGGGATCAGCCCCTACATTTCGAAGCTCAGAACGTGCAGAAAAACGGAGAGAGGTACATATTTTCTGTCACCAACTAAACTATAATGTGTATTAAACAGATGCTAAACAGATTTTAATTGAATCTTTTCAGTTTTATCTCAAGTTAGAGGAGAAAAACCGAGCTCTTCTAGAGGAAAAAAGCCAGTATGAGGCAAGACAAAAGGTATAGTGATCTTCTTACTTGAAACTTGTAACCCCTTATTATGCCCAAGTCTATTTAAACTTGGTCGTATAAAAATTGATTAAATAACTTGTTTATAACGCTCATAGGAAGAGCAAGAAGCAGCAATCAAGCAGATGAGAAAGAACCTGGTAATTAGAGCAAAACCGGTACCGAGTTTCTACTATGAGGCGCCTCCACCTAAAACCGAACTCAAGAAGGTAAGTGTTTTAATTTCTCGGTTCAAAGCATCATGAATATAACTAACTGGTTAGCATCATATTCATTTGGTTTTCTTTGATGTCAGCTGCCACTAACACGCCCAAAGTCACCGAAACTGAATATGAATCGTAGAAGAACCTTTGGCGATGCAGTGAACTCACAGCCTCGTGAAGTCTGTAGCCGAGCACGTCACAGCACAGGTAGCCACCACATCAAGAGTGGTTATAATCCTAACCCTCTCCCTGAAAAAACTAAGGACCAAGTCACGCGACGCCATAGCAACGGTGCTTACAAAAGCAAAGAAAGAGCAAAAGTGGATACAGAAACAAAGACAGCTCCTCCAAACATGATCCAGCATCCAAATGCAGACATATCAGTCCAATCATGATGAATGATGAGTCGGGAAAATACGCTAATTTATTTTTCATTTGAACTTGACTTGTCTGATTTGTGTTAATTTATGTATATGTTTTTGTAAGTCATGTCGTTTGATATAATCGATAGTTACTAATGTAGTAGTATGTATGATATGTGATATTGTTGTTCCCCGAAACTACATATATTTGTTGATGTAGAAGTAGGATTAGTCTGTCATGAATCATGATACGGTTTTTGTGACTTTTCTATGAGTGTTGAATTGTTGTTTTTAATGGGGAAACATATTGTGTAATGCAACTTTTTTTCCAGAATTGAGTTTGCATTTTTGTATTTTGATGGTACAGCATATACATTTCTTTGTTTATTATATATACACTAATGGATATAAACATAACTTGAGACCATATTCTTTTAAACATGGGAGATTCTTCAACATAAGTGTTCTATAAAATGTTTGATTAGTCATGTTTAAATTTAGATACATGTCCCACAATTAAGCATGTAGCATATTAGACTCCATTCTTTCTAAAGTATCCTTTGACCAAACTTTCTTTAGAATGGTGGAATAGACCACCACAATTGAAAGATTCTCTATCTTCTTTGTAAGCATCATCTTTGTTGAGTTTTAAAATGCTATATAATAAAAAAATATATATATAAATATACTACCTAGTGTCATATTTATGAGGAAAAAATTGTTTTTTTAATTTATTAATTATTGTATTTTATATCTATATTTTATTGAAATACAATATTTATTTAATAAATTTAAAAAACAAATATTTTCTTATAAATAGAACAAGAAAGATTATATTATTGAAGCTTTACTATCACTATCTTAATTATAGTCTTAGCATTTATTTAGATGTTTATAGCAATGTTTAAAAACGGAATCAATCATCAAATCGATATGGATATCTGAATTACTTATTTATTAGTTAAATTATTGGATTATTATTCAAACCACGTGACTCAGTTGAATTAAATTAAATAATTCGATTGAATAAACTGATTTTTATAACAAAATTATATAGTTAATAAAACGGACTCTGAAAAAATATAACATCTACAAAATTTTATTATATTGCAATTTTACAAATTTATTCTCTAAATTCATATTCTAAACATAATCATCATACCCAACAAAATAGTACAAAATACAAATATAAATAAATTTTTAACAAATGTTAATTATAAATAACTTAATAATTGCATTATCTAATAAGTTTAATTTTAAGGAGGAAAAGTCATTTCAAATAAATTTCATACAAAATCTACTTATATTTTTATTTTATTTTTTATTTTTTTAAATTATCAATTCGATGTCGTTTTATTTTGAGCAAAGAAAAACAAATATTTAACCTGTTGATTTCTCCGAATCCGTCGGTTCACTAATTTTAACTAGTTTTGACTGATTTTCACTAGTTCAATAACTTACCTAATACAACAATCAAATCAAATTGATTAGTGTGTGTGTGGTCTAATAGTGAAGACTGGGGATAGAAATAGGCTTAGGCTAGGCTAGGCTAGGCTTTATAAGGCCTGAGTCTGGCCTATGATAAACTTAAAAGATATGAGTCTGACCTATGGCCTATTATAGATTCATTTTTTTGGCATGACCTGGGCTTTTTAAAAGTCTGGTCTGCCCTGAAAGTCTATTTATAAGTCTTTTTCTCATTAAGGTTCTCAATTATTCCATATTACTTAAGAATCTTTATAAGCTGACTTATATATCCATATATAAACCGACATATTTAGTCTTTGTTTTAATATATATGCATATATAAATAAACATATGTATCTTTTTTTCTAATATATGCATATATAGGACAACCTATTTAGCATATTATATATATATATATATATATATATATATATATATATATATATATATATATATATATATATATATATATATATATATATATATATATATATATATATATATATATATATATATATATATATATATGAAAATATAGGTCGGCCTATAAGGCTTCATAGGTTTTTTTAATAACTTAAATCTGACATATTTAATAAATAGGCTTTTAAAAAAGCCCAAGTCTGACATTTTTATTAAAAAAGTCTGGTTTGATCTTAAGTAGGCTAGGTAGGTCGTTCTGGCCTATTCTCATCCCTAGTGAAGGCTTGGGTCTTAAGAGTATGTTCCTCTCAAGGTCTCAAGTTCGATACCCGCTAGACACAAATTGCTTATTAAAAAAAACAAATCGATTAAAATGATTCTCGATTCGACAGACCGGTTCGATCAAACTTTTAAAACACTTATTTTTCATATGAAATAATACTATATGAAAAATAACACTCACGCCCACACCCGTTGAATTCGGGTTTTTTCACCCAAACCCGAACCCGTTGCAAAAACACAAAAATACAACAGCAACATTGAAATTTGAAATACAATAATTCCATCAAGGTCTCTCAAAGAAATTAAGAAACTAAATTACAACGTTCCATCAAGTTTGTAACATACAATTAAAATAAGATCTTCAACATCTTAACATTACTATTAAAATTAAATTCTATGATCTATAATTATAATTAAAATTTAAGTCTACGATTAAAATAAAAATTAAAGTCTAAGCGGATGTGGTTTCGGATTTCGAACACGGATTTCATATTACTCAAACCAACACCCAAAATATCGGGTGACATCCGAACCCGAACCCAGTCAATTCGGGTTTTCACATGTTGACTCGAATTTTGGTCTGCCAGTCATCCTTTGTGGCGATATGGCGGACGTTTTAGTTTCGAAAGGAAAGTTCCGCTCGAGATGGAAGCGACACTACGAAGAACGATCGAAAATATCTTGGAGATATACAAGCGCTCACAAAGATATTGAAAAGTATTTAATTTTTTGTTGAAAGTATCATTATAATACTCATTTTATGTTTGTAAAATTCAATTTGTGTTAGAAATTGTATCTGGATTTGTTGCGAAAATATAACTATGGCAAAGTTCCGAAAAGGTATCTCTAGAATAAATCAAAATCAAATGAAAATTAGAGGTATTTTCGAAAACACGTATGGTGCCTAAGAAATTTATGATATTCCTATTTAAGAATTGGGAAAAACATCAATTAGCATCCGCAATTTTTAAACATCCGGATAAGCCATTTAGATCATTATTTGAATGAACAAAAGAAAAATAGTAATTTTATTATATTAAAACTATATAAAATAACTAATTAATTTTTAACAAAAAAAAAAATTTAACGCAACAATAACCATAAACATCCTAAATGCCTTTCAATCTCAAATTATTGGACGTTTTAAAAATTTTCACTATTTAATAAACTCAGTTAATATTTTATATAGAAAACAAGAAAAAATTAAGAAAATTAATATATATATATATATATATATATATATATATATATATATATATATATGGGTTAAATATGTATATGGTCCTTATAAATATCTCAATTTTTAAATTTGGTACTTTAAAAAAATTTCTTCAAATTTTGGTTCTTAACTTTGATCTCTCCCATTAGTTTCCACTAACGGTAGATGATGTGACACACCATGTGGATTTTTTTCTGATGTGGCAGGCATGTGCCAATATCAACCTGAAAAAATGGTGACATGTCCGCCACGTGTCAATTGATTCAATTTAATTTTTTTTATATTAATATTATATTTAAATCTAGAAATTGTAGTTAATCTGTAGCTAATTCTTAGTTAAATTCTAGCTAAATTAAACACACCATTCTATCTTTTATTCCAGAAAATGTTTTATCAATGATCAAAACGTGATATTGAACAAAACGTGATATTGAAGATTGAAAATCACAACTAAATTTTCAAACCATAAAAAAGGAAGATAAAAGAAGCAAAAACACATTTAGAGAGAAAGAGGACACAAACAAATAAAATATGGATCTTCTTTGAATATTGACAAATATTTGTGACTATATACAAAAGGTATATTAGCGTCTACTCTCATATGATTTGCTTGGATACATACAAAAGATATACTAGCATCTACTCTCATATTCCCATAACTACCTATCCTAACCAAATTTAACCTTCATCAAATCTTACAATCAAGTCCTTCCCACAATTCAAGTGGTTCAGTTCTTGAACAGAAAGTTAGTACATAAACAAAACAATGGCTCTGACCTCTTGGCCATTTGAACCTTCGAGTAGCCTACACTTTATACTGTCAAGACTTTGTGAACATATAGAAACAAGTTCATTTAGGTTAAAAAGTTGCAATATAGAAAAGACAAAATAACATGCATATCTGAAAAAATACTGCCTTAAATAAAAGAAAATCAATTGTCTATATTATAATGAGAATTCTCACATAAAAAAGCATGGACATTAAACAATTGGACCTTAGATTATCTGGAATTTAAAAATTATAGAAAATTTTGCGAGAATCAAGAAATTTTTGAGGAATTAAACTTAAAGGTTAAAATATCTACCCCAAAAAATAATAATAAATAATAGATGATATTATAAGTCAAAAGTCATAACGATGTATCGAAATGATATAAAGTTAATTGCAAGTTGTGATAAATGAATTCAATTAACAACCTAAATGCCTGAACAGTTGTAAATATTGAAAATGGAAATTAACTAAATATTTATTATTAAATACTTCTTCAATTTGAAACCTTCAAACACAACTCATTCACAGGATAATACTAATGATTAACAATTACATGATTAGGTCCCAATCATAGTTGTGCTACTTCTAAATCATATTATTCGATTACGAGGGTCGTTTACTACCTAAATCCTTCTTATTTATGAAATTTGTGTTAAATTATATTAGAAGAATTTACTAGTTTGTATAAAGAACTGAAAACAAAATTAGGTTAAACTAAACTGCAATGTGATGAAAACATAAAACCCAATTCATTAGGGATGGTGTCGAGTACAAAGAACACAAGATGTGTTTCTACTAAACAATTTACAGCAACAACCTCCTAACACTAATTTTCATCTCTAATCTCTCTAAACACAAACAATAATAATAATAAACCATAACATTACACACTTAAACTAAAAAAAACCAATCAAATCCAACAAACCCTAACCCCTCACTTCTTGGCCTTCTTCACCGGAGTTTTAACACTCTTAACCTTCTTCGCCGGACTTTTAACAGTCTTAACCTTCTTCACGACCTTCTTAGCAACAGCCTTCTTCACCGGAGTAGCCTTCACACTCTTAGCCTTTGGCTTGGCAACAGCTTTCGGCTTGGCAGCAGCTTTAGCTTTCGGCTTGGTAGCAGCTTTGGCCTTGGGCTTTGTGGCAGCTTTAGCGCTTGGCTTGGCAACAGCTTTAGGAGCTTTGGTAGAAGCAGATGTCTTGGCTGGAGCAGCTTTTGCGACGGCTGGAGCGAGTTTGAATGAGCCTTTCACCTTGACAAGCTTTCCAGAAGCGACGGATTTCTTGAGATGCTGGAGAACAAGCTTACGGTAAGTTGGAGGTAAATCCTTGTGTTTCTCTTCGATGAATTTTGTTATAGCATATTGGCTTGAACCGGTTCTTTCTTTCAGGCTTGTGATTGCTTCAGTTATCATCTTCAAAAACAAACAAGTAAACCAATTAGGTAACAAAATCAACAAAACAAATATTGAAAATTAGAACGAGATTTAGATATGTACCTCAGCGAAAGTGGGGTGAGAGAGTGGCTTCTTTGCTGCAGCGGTTTTCTTAGGCTTGGTTTGAGCGGTGGTGGTCGACATGGCTGAAAATGGAGGAGAGAGAATAACCGTTGATGAGAGAGAAAGAGAGTTTGAGGTAATGAGAAGATTGAAGAGAAAGTGATGATGTGATGAAAATGGGTGGGAAGATATTTATATATTGAAATGTGAGAGGGAAACGGAAAACGCTGATTGGTTGGAAAAGAAAGGCACGGATTGAGATTTTGTGTTGGTGTTTAAATATGGGTCGTTGGATGGTTTTTTATCTACGGTGGAGATTGTAAGTCAGCGGAGTTACTTGGATCGTGGAATGGAATGGATAGCGTTGAGTTAACTTCTTTTGGTTACCTTTTGGAGATTGTGAAATAGAACTACTTTGGTTTTGGTTTTCTTATTGTTAAATGTAAATGTGATAGTAATTTTATTTTATTTTTACAGTTGCTAGTAATTGGTAATGTTATGCCAAATTATTAAAATAGGTACCCCTTCATATTATTTAGATTATTTCATATACTATCACAAAAAGAAAGAGGTTTACTTTAGATTATTATATTTTATCAGAGGTAATTGACGTACAAGAATCGTCATATAACAAGATTATGGTTATGAAGTTTGTATTATGGGTCTCGAATAAGTCATTGACCTAAAAATCAAGATTCTTGATGTGTTTGGAGATTCGGCTTAGGTGATTAATCAGATCAAGGGTGAATGAGATATTTGTCAACCTAATTTGATCTCATACTGAGATTATGCAAGGAGGTTGTCAATTTTCTTTAATAAGGTTGAGTTCCATTACATGCCTCGTGAAGAGAACCAAATGGCAGATGCTCTAGCAACTATAGCTTCCATGATTGAAGTGAATCGGTGGAATGATGTGCTTGTGATTAGTGTGATGTGTCTTGATAGACCGACTCATGTGTTTGTGGTAGAAAAGATCCATGATGATAAATCTTAGTATCATGATATCAAATGTTTCTTGCAGAGTCAATAATATCCATTTAGGGTATCTAGTAAAGATAAAAAGACTTTGAGGAGATTGGCTGACAATTTTTTTGAATGAAAATGTGTTATACAAGAGAAATTTTGACAAGGTCTTGTTCAAATGTGGGGATAGACACAAGGCATGTATGTTAATAGAAAAAGTTCATGAAGGATCTTTTGGCACTCATGCCAATGGACATGCAATGGCTAAAAAGATGAGAATGAGTTACTATTGACTAACAATGGAATCTGATTGTTGCAAATATGTGAAGAATTATCATAAGTGTCAGGTTTATGCTGATAAAATTCATGTGCCACCAACTTTTCTCAATGTTATTGCTTCTCCATGGCCTTTCTCTATGTGGAGAATTGATATGATCGGCACAAGTGAGCCCAAAGTTTCAAACGGATATCGTTTCATTCTTGTGGTTATTAATTACTTCACCAAGTGGGTTGAAGTGTCGTATTATGCTAATGTGACTAAGAAAGTAGTTGAAGCTGCAAATAAGAACATTAAGGAGATCATTCAAAAGATGGTTGTAAATTACATGGACTGGTATGAGATGCTCTTTTTTGCTTTTCATGGGTATCGTACATTCGTCCGTACTTCAATAGGGTAACCCCTTTCTCTCTTCGCATGGAAGCAATGTTCGTCGTCGAGGTTGAGATCTCATCAATGAGAGTCTTGATGGAAGCCAAGTTGACTGAGGTTGAATGGTGTCAAAGTAGATACGACCAATTGAATTTGATTGAAGAAAAGAGAATGACGACTTTGTGTCGTGGTCGACTGTACCAACAAAGAATAAAGAAAGATTTTGACAAGAAGGTCTGACCCTGCATGTTCAGAGAAGGCAACCTCGTGCTCAAGAAGATCTAGTCTTTCATTACTAATTCTAGGGGCAAGTGAACTCCTAATTATGATGGCACATATGTTGTTAAGAAAGTCTTCTCTGGCGGTGCATTGATTCTTGCAACTATGGATGGTGAGGTGATCACTCGTCATGTGAATGTCGATGCAGTCAAGAAATACTTCGCCTAAAAGAATAAAAGAAGAACTCGCTAAGTTGAAAAGCCGAAAGGGCGACTTAGGCAAAAATGAATGTCTCGATGGCTTAAAAACCTGAAAGGGCAGTCCAAGCAAAAGTTAGAGACATAAATAGAAATAATTATCCCGGTAGATTGAAAACCCGAAAGGAAAATCTAGGCAATAGTTAGGGATCATGGCAAGTAACTATATCAGGCCAGATTGGATCGCTGAAGCAACCATGCCTATCAAAGATTTTCTTCAATCATCATCGACAAAAGTTTCAAACACAATGAAGTTCAAAGTTGTTAAGGATAATAGTGATTATTGTATTTCAATGTACCATTTTTCATGTATTTACCATTTTCAAACTTTGTAATGATCCATGGAGTTACGCCATTTGCGGACTACCATTTTATCAATAAAATTTGAGCCTTTTATCCAATTGTTTGTGATTCTTTATTTTATTTCTATTTACAAAATTTCATTTATTTTTTATGATGAATTTTGAAACAAATTAATAATTGATTGGGCTTTTGAAAATTATAAAAATATTTCCCTTTTGTTTATGAATATGGAAGGAATATAAATAATTATTTCAAGAGCAGTAAGATCTTGAAGTGTGTAAGTTGGTTATCCCTTAGGCAGAGTTTGATCTTGGGCTTCCCCATTGAAGTCTCATACTTTATCCTCAGCATTGAACAATGTTGAGAAGGTTTACTCCCCAAGCATTGAGTATTGTTTACACCTACAGGTGTTTGAAAGACCTATTTGATTGATGCTACTTTGGAAGTTGTTTCTTTCTTTGCCCTAACCATAGTTTGTTCTTTACCCTATACATGTTTGTCTTGTTCAGTAAGACGTGATTGAGCATTTACAAACTTTGATATTCTTTTGTCATAACTTTCCCGACAAAATCTCACAATTTATTTTCTACAATGAGCAAGGTTGAAGTGCTTCCTCTCTAGAGAGTTTACAAACCTGTTATACGGGTGTCCCCAACTAAGTTTCAATAGATTCCTAAGTAAAAAGCGTTGCTCCTCTATACAAGAAATGTTGATATAGCAGTCAGTTGTTAGATTTTCTCTTACCTAGTGTTAGGTATTGATTTGAAATCCTTCACAAATTGATTTTTGGCTATGATGTTAACTTTTAAGGCCCACAACTTAGTCAGCGGATTCGAGATGGTTTTCTCAGTGATGGTTGATCCCCAAAGATTCTTCCTCGTATCCCCACCAGAGTTGGATTTGTGCGATGATGATCCTCAACAGGTCCATCATTATCCTCAATAAATCACAATCCTAATCCTTTCACCCAAGGTAGAGTTTTTGCAAAATTGTGTTATCCCTCTTAGAGGTTGATGTTTCTTAAAGAGTGTAATCGGTGTTTATCCCCTATAAGAGTTTTCTTCATCCCCGAAAAGGATTGTAGGAATGATCATGTGTCCCTGATGGTTCCTTTTATCTTTCCACAGCGGATTTTCATTTCCCATTTATGGAGTTAATGTTAGATTTTGATTTTCCCCAAAATAATTTTTCTATATGGTAATCCCTAACATGTCTTCATTGCTCCCATAATAGTGGAAATGGCCGCCATTATTCTATCCCCAATAGTTGATATTAAGGGTTGATATCCCTAAAAGGGTTTTGTTGTGTTTTCATCTCCAGCAAGTATTCATCATACCTAACAAGTTTGCATTATTTCTGCAATAAGGACAACAGTTATTACATTCCACAAGTAGGATATGAAAGTCATGATTTATGTGGCCTTATCCCCAACTGTTACCCCAGTAGAGTTTGCTTTTGGATTAACCTCTGGCAGGTCCTCATCTGTTCCCCAATAGAGTTTATAAGGATGTTTCATATTCCCATCAGAGTTTATGCGGATGTACCTCATTCCCTAAAGAGTTTGGAAGACCTATTTTATTGGTGTTTCTTGAGCATGTCATCCTCTCAAAATATAATTTATGATGTTATCCCTTTTATGGGTTATTAAAGATTGATCTTTGGGTTTCTCCCAAGCAATATATTTACCTCCTCAGCATGAGTTAAGCCTTGTAGGAGGATTTATTCCTTTGATGGCTTTTGCTTTTTCCCTACAGGATTTCTCCAGTTGAATCCCTAGCAGGATCTCCAGTGATGTCGCAATCTTGATAAGATTAGTCGAGTATTTAGTTGTCGTGGTGTTTTATCACTCGTTGCTTATATTTATATTTGTTTTGTCAACATATTCATATGCATATTCATGCATTTACTTTGTGCATAGCATTTATGACGCATTTTACATGCCTTTCCCGCTCTCTAGTATTGATTTCCCCGTAGAGTGTGTGTTGTGTGTGTGTGTGTGTCCTCTCTTACATAGAGTGTCAACCATTAAGCATAAATTGTTTATCCTCTCTAAATTCCCCACTAAGTTTATTTCTCGTGGATGATTGTTAATTCAGTTATCTTTCCAGCTCATAATTTGGATGGAACTTTCCCCAATTGAGATATTTCTTCCTCGAGATGCGTCTTGTTTGACCGTTTCTCCCAGCTCGTTTCTGGATTAAACTTTGGTCCTCCTTTGATTTACCTTAAGTTATCACTTCAATGAGTAATCAGTAATATTTCCTTTGATTTACCTTAAGATGTCACTTTGGTGAGGAATTGGTAATCATTCCTCTGATTTGCCTTAAGTTATCACTTCGGTGAATAATCAGTAATCTTTCCTCTTATTTACCTTAAGTTGTCACTTTGGTAAGTAATCAATAATATTTCCTTTGATTTACCTTAAGTTGTCACTTCGGTGAGTAATCGATAATATTTCCTTTGATTTATCTTAAGTTGTCACTTTGGTGAGTAATTGGTAATCATTCTCTTGAGTTTACCTTAAGTTACCACTTTGATAAGTAATCAGTAATCTTCCATTTTATTTACCTTAAGTTATCATTTCGATGAGTAATCGGTAATCATTCTCTTGAGTTTACCTCAAGTTGTCACTTCTGTGAGTAATTAGTAATCATTCTTTTGAGTTTACCTTAAGTTGCCACTTTTGTGGGTAGTCAGTAATCTCATCATTTTCCCAGCGGAGTTCTCTCTTCCCTTTGGGGATTTGGATATTCTCTCTTACTGATGCCTTTTCCCCAATGGAGTTTTACTTTGCTAAGTCTTCCATGTCGCACACACACACACACACACACACACACACACACACACACATATATATATATATATATATATATATATATATATATATATATATATATATATATATATATATATTGACTGTGCTTTGGGTTATTTACATACACAGTCATCCTCGGGTCGAGTTTTTTTCCTAGTGATTTATTTTCCTGGTAAACTCTCACGTCGTCTCTTTGTTTTCCTCAGCTGAGCCTGGTCTTGGTCTCCAACAATTATGTGGTATTTTTCCCCATTAGAGTTTTTATTCTCCTTTTTTCCCCAACATTTGTTCTATCTCTTGTGGCATTATATTCCCCATAGATGTCCTGATTTTGCATATCATTTCATATTCATATCATTGTGTGGCCTCTTAGGGCAAAAAATTTGATTAGTTTTTATATTTAAGTATCTTCTATCTTGTCAGAATGAAGATGTCAATCTTCATACCTCCAAATCGAAGAAATTTAAATATGGGCACCTGTAATACCCTAATTTTTGCCCCTAAAAGTCCTTGTGTTTCATATGCATCATCATATTCAAACAAGATCACACATTGGTTATTTTATCTCTTTCACCCGTTGGGTTTTTGCCTTGCAGAGATCACCAAGCATCTGCATGTTTTTTATTTGCTTTTATTTGTTTATGTTTACTAACCCCTAATTAAAATCCAAAGATATTTTGTTTTTCTCTTTACTAACTTTTTTAGGGAGAAATCTGGACCAAGAACATTTCCTCGGTTCAACTATAATTCCTCTGAACAAAGTCAAAGTTGATCTACAAACAATTCAAAATTCATATGATCAAGGATCTCCCTAAGAATTTACCGGTTATTACTCAAGAGATTCCAAGGTTCATGTGTTTATTTTCATGCCTTTTTTGACAGGAAAAATAATCGAGCCAGAGTCGGAGTTGTGTAGCAAAAAGGCCATTTTTCACAATCTCTACATTGCGTAATCGATTACCACATATGGTGTAATCGATTACGTATGCGCAATTTGGCCAAAAATAGCAATTTTCAAGATCTGCAACATTTTGCCACTAATTCATTTGTTTCATCATGAGAATATTCTAGATCACTTTCATTTAATTCCCCTAGATCATCATAATTAAATTCCATCAGACACCATTATTTAATCACACATGTGCACCACTTGATCTTGATTTTGCCTCCAAATTCAATTTCCAAACCTAAATTTGATTCCAAACCAAATTCGAAGCCACCACTCAATTCCAGACCTATAATCTATAAATAGATCCTTCATTTCACAAGCTTTTGATAGTCAAATTCACCTTGCTAATATTTCTCTAAATTCTCTCCCAACCCACACTAAAGCTCTTCTTCCATTTTTGAAAGTTAGTAAGCTTTTCATCGGAGCTTACTAACCTTTGAGCTAAACCTTCATCCAAAAACTTCATTCTTCATCAAAATTTGTAAATCAAGGGCTTTAATTGTGGATCTTGAAGTTCATTTAAAGCAATTTTTTATTTGGAGTGGTAAATTCTTTAATCCACCATTGTTGAACTCGTTTTCATTTTCCATGATGTGATCTCTTATTGATTCTTGTTGCTTGATCTTTGGATCTTACAATTTTGTTTTTATTGGTTTTATTTGTTGTTGATTTGTTTGAATTTTTGTGCTCAGTTGCATCCTCAATCATGAGGTGTTTAAAGAAACGATTAATCAAGGATTTAACATTTTTTCAAACTATTCTTTTGTTGTTACAACAATTGTAATCAATTACACCCATAGTGGTAAATAATTACTAGCTATTTTTGTGCCCAGGACTACATTTTTGCAATGTGTAATTGATTACTTCCCTGAGGGTAATCGATTACACAAAGCCAGAATGTTGGGTTTGGCTTTTTTTGGGACTGTTTTGGTTCTTTTGACCTCTTTCCATTTCTTCTTGTTTTTGCCTTGGATTGTTATTATAAGACCCGTTTCTCTTCTATTTAAATAGATTTTGGATGTTGATGAAGTTAGATAAACATTTGTAGTTCAAATTTATCTTTAAAATGGATTATTCAATTCATTTTAGGTGCTTTGAATTAATTATATGTTTTGTGCTTTAATCCATCAATTAAGAGTGATTGGACTTGAAAATGAATTTTTTTTTAAATGCTATTCAATTTGGCTTTTTCTTCATCTGTTTATCTTGTTCTTTCGATCAATGAAAGTCTTACAGATCATAAAACTTATTGTTGAGTTCTTAATCAAGATGAGATCACTACCTCTTTTCTTTTCATGCAGTATTGCTTATGGAGAATGAACTATATATCATTTTTCTAGCATGCATTAAAGCAAAGATCATATTGGCCGACTTCGTATGGTATTTACTTCTACATAAGTCCATCTGTGATTTCTTAACATAGTGCTACATATGCTCCAAAAATCGGAAAACCAAGTCTTTTTTTAAGTGAGATTACCAGTCTCCTACTCGCCATGGTGTGGTTTGAAATAGATTGAATCTTTTGTTACCCGTGGGAGAATGTGACGCACTCGTCGATTTCATCCGAGTTTGGAACCATTCCCCATGGTAATGTATAAGATCATGTTTTCATTCTCATGGATGACTAGTCGAGTGTTCTCCGAAAAATGACACAAAAATAAATTATTCTTCATTGGGATCACTACTACTATTATGCATATATTATACTACTATTTTGTATATAGTATACTAACCATATTATTGTGCTAATTTTTACTTTGTACTTTTAATTCTTGCACCTTAATTCATGTCCTTTATTTTATACTTTTACTTTAGCATTCCATATCATATTATTGTTTGTTTGTGTCAGACCCTAATTTTTGACCCTAAGATTTTTTCGCATCTCATATGCATTTCGCATACAAACAAGATCGCGCACTGGTTGTTTATCCTTTTTCAGGTGCAGGTCTATGCCTTGCAGAGGATCACCATGTTTAATTTCTGTTATTTGTTTATATTCACTAACTTCTAACCAGAATATCAAAAAAAACATGTTGCAGTTGCTTCTTCTTCTTCTGTGTTGCAGGATTTAAAAGACAGGGCAGTGATTTCAATTCAGAGGCGTTTGTTCAGTCACGATTCGATTCAGATGGACGTTTTGACCTAATCTTGGTCAAACTATCAAAAGATCGTTTCAAATGCAAGTTGTGTGTGCCAGTGGTTCATTTCTCAGACGATGCGTTTTCAAAGTTTAAATGGTGTTGAGTGTGAAGGTCATCAGTTATCAGGAATTGTTGTGTGTGAAGTATGGTTTGATTCATCAGTTCATTAGTGATCCACCTGAGGATTTATTTTCCTCAGTAGGGATTCAGTTTATCAGGGAGGTAATCAGATAGTTTTTAGATGACAGTTGGCTTAAGATTGTGAAATATCCAGTGGGGCTGGGCTGGCTGTGTTCATATTTCATCAGTAGCTTGTGCAAAAATAATCAAGATCTGGTTGTGGGCTTAAAATCAAGACTTCATCCATTGTCCGATTCAGACACGTTTCTTTCTAGTTACCATTTTTTTCCGGCCATACTTCTATTATCCAAATTATTCAATTTCTACCCATTTTCGAATTCATATCGATTATTCATTTTTATTTCACAAAAATACCAAATTTCATCCATTTAGCCATTTTTGATTAATCCACTTTTTATTTTTTCCAATATCCTTTTTTTTATCATATATTTTCATTACCATTTGTTTTTTTATACCTTATTTCATTTTATTCTCTAAACAAAATAATAAAAAAAATCCCATTATTTTTTAGCTCATTCAATCAAAATATCATAGTACCATTCTTCTTCCATTTTTTTGTAGCCCACCATTTATATAAACTATTACACAATAAAAAAAAGGGATTTTCATATAGCCTTCACCACACATTCCAACGTCAAACACGCTGACCCCACATAGCCATTTTCCAGCCTTTTCCACGTGACACTCCCACCAGCTAATTCCAGCTTTCCGTACACAATCCACACAACCTCCTTAATGTCATCATAAGCCTTTTTTTTCCAGCCAGCTTCCAAACTACACATTTACACAACAATTCAAGCCTCAGCCACAACATCCAAATATCAGCCACCAACTTCACAAAGACAAGCCGTAAAATCCCCAGCTTCGTCCAAATTCACGCGCATAAAACTCCAGCACAAGCTTCAACCTCAAGCCTGCTGTACGAACATCCAAGCCTAATACGCCTTCCACATAAACAAGCTTCAACACAAATTTCACACGCCCAGCTTAACATTTCCAAAGTTGTTTCCCGCAGCCAACGCGCACGCCCTTCAGCCTTTGCAAGCCCAACAAAAACAACTCCAAGCCTTTCGCCCAGCCTTCCGTACGTATACCTCACATCAAGCCAAAGCTAATACACACTTCTCACCAATACGCCGTACCAAGCCAACAAAAACTCCACTGCACGAAAAAACAAGTACAGCCTCACATCTCAAGCCCAAACTCCAACTGTTACGCCGCACGCGAATACGCAAGCCAATTCCATCTCACTCCAGCCGCACGCAATACACAAAAGCCAGCAGCACACGAGACCCGCACGCACGAAATCACCTGAAAATCAAAAAATCAAAACGCAGCTGAATCAACATAAAACGCAAGCAAGGAAAACAGAAGAAAAGTGGAAAACAAATCATGCTTTTCCCGTGAAGACTCCAAACGCAAAAATTTGAGCAAAACGGCAACTCCAAATCAATTGAATCCTTCTATTTAAACATAACCCTCTCAACTCTCAAATCCAAGCTTTGAAAGCATAGCAAAACCCTGTCAAGAATCCAACTCAAGCTTCAATACGAAAATCCTTCTTCCATCTTCAAACCTTCATTCAAATCTTTTTTTGATTTCAACTCAAACCTTCAACAACAAAGCAGATCCGGGCAAAGGAGTAAGAAAATTGAAAAAAGAAGAGAAATCTGAGATTCGTTTCGAGAGAGGGAGGAGGAGACTTGGCCGATCAATGTGTTGACGGCATTTTTTTATGCGCGATTGGGGGTTTTAAAGGTGAGGAGGCCGCTGCTGCCTTGTTCATCACCGCGAAGAAGAAGAGGATCTATGTTTTATTTCTTTTTTTCTTTTATGATAAATTTTGTTTAAGTTGCTTTTTTCTGTTTGGGCCTATGCTGGCTTGTTGGTCTTTTGCTATTATCCCCCATGTACACGCGCAACTCCCCCTCCCCTTTCTACTATTTTTTTTCTTTTCTTATACATTCTTTATTTTGTTTTTTTAATTTGAGTTTTGTTACTTTATTTTTGATTAAAGAGTTTTATAGAAAAAGAATTTTAGAAATTCTATTTTAGGAAAGGTTTAGAAAAATATTTAGAAACATTTTTTAGAAAACAATTTTAGGAAAAGAGGTTTAGGAAAAGAATTAAAAAAAAGTATTTCTATTTCTTTTGTAGATTTATTTTTTTAGATCCACTTTTCTTCATCTTATTTTCTTTTTGGTCGATGAGATCTCCGATTCACGATTATTGGTTTTCGAAGATGTTTAATCTTCATTATTTCAAATCTATGGACGAATGATCATTTGGATCATTCTCCATACTTTGGAATCGTGATAGGTTGCCTTCGATAAACACAATGTGAAATCCCGATTAAGATTAGACCGTTCTCTTTCTTTTAGTGTGGCATGTTTTCGGAGAACGATCCATAATATCGTTTCTCTAACATGTATTAGCACGAATATTTTCCACTTTAATTAGTGGTGGCCGGCCTCATTTGTAGGGTAATTACTCCGTAAATTACTCGGCAATTGCTTAACATAGACCTAAAGTTGTCCCGATTTGGATTAAAGATCCACTTGGATCCGGTTGCCTCGATTTTATTTTTCTTTTCGTGGTTGTGCTTGATTAAGTTCATCATACCACTTATATTGTACATATAATAATAATGTGAATATTATAATCCATTTAAATTTAATCTATCGCACCTTATCCTTTTATTTTAATTTCTTGCTCCTTTATCTCCTTTATTATGCTTTATCATATTATATCATATATCATTTGTTTATGTTTATATTGTTGCTTGTGGTTTTTATTTTGTCCATTTGGATACCAAAACATTAATAAAGGATTAAACATTAAAAGACTTGTGACTTTAATTTCGGACTATGGTTATGTTGGTGTAAGCCCTAGAGGCCAATACTTTTTGGTACTTGTATCGGATTATTCGTTTAATAATAAAAGGCATTTCTTTATTATGTTTGTCTTTCAGAATAATAAAGTCCCTAGAATAGTTAGTCTGTTTAATGAAATGTTAAGTGTGACTTAATCATGAGATCCCATTAAACATAAAGACATTATTCTTAAAATATCCGTAGTCAAGCTTTATTGCAAAGTGGGATAACATTAAAGCATTGAGACTATTATGAAGATAGACTGATGATCACATCTCATGGATCATGGATAAAGGGTTATCAAGTCTTGACATAGGTATAAATATTAGGAGTAATATTTATACCGGATTGACCCGCTATGAGAATACTACATAGTATGTTATGCAAAGTGTCATAAGTTATTCTCATGGTGATAATGGTGTATTACCACCCTTCGACCTGAAACCACTATGGACCCTAGATGTAGAGTCGGGTGCTTTATTGCTAATCAAACATTATCCGTAACTGGATGATCATAAAGACAGTTGATGGGCACTCCACGAAGCATGCTGAGGGACATGAGTGTCCTATATGGAATTTGCCAATCCTGCATAACAGGAGAAATGTCTAAGGGCCCAATATTGAACTGGACAAGGATGACACAGTGTATGCCTTGTGTTCAATATAGACATAGGGGCAAAAGGGTAATTGTACAAACATATATTATCACGAAAAAGGTTTTGTCAGATCACATGACATTTTCGTGACTTGGGTAGCAGTGATGTGTTGCTAGATACCGCTCACTGTTTATTATGTTAAATATATAATTTAATATAATTACCAACGTTACGAAATCCTACAGGGTCACACACATAAGGACAGTTTGATGAGAGATAGAGAAATCAAAGGAACACCGTAAGGTACGGTGCACTTAAGTGAAAAATAGAAATTCGGATAATATAATAATAATTATTGTTATTTTATAATGGTTATAAAATAATAATAAAATAAATATATTTATTATAATAATAGTTATTATAATAATATATAATATTATTATGGATCATGTGAATTGGGCTTTTAGCCCGCAGCCCACAAGAGAGTCTATAAAAGGAACCCTTGTGATGAAGCTTTTACCTGATGCAATTTCGTTTTTGATTCTCACTCAAATAATTCCGTTCGTAAGCAGCTAGCACTGTGACCGGAAGCTATTCGTGTGGACTGAGTAGAGGCGTTGCACTTCATCAACGCTTGTGATCGCTGCATCAAAGATCTGAATCGCCACAAAGAGGTAACGATTCTATCACTGACCATGCTCATTCGTAAGGATCACTAAAGGAAAATTTTTGTTTTCCGCTGCGTTTAGATCGCAATTTTCCTTCAGTGGTATCAGAGCCACTTACGAAACCATGGATCTGATAGCTGTTAAATTTCCGTTTTTTTTTCTGTATTTGATTCGATTAAAACACAGAACGAATTTAACAATAAACGATTAATTAAATTTGGCATCTGTTGTGTACGATTTGGATGATTGATGTTGATTATGCTTCGGAATCCGACATTAGTATGGTGAAGTTGTGCGATACATTGATCATCCATAGGTTACACAATTAGATCGATCACTTTTATATAAGATATAAGAAATTCTGATGCAAAGATGGTATATGGGATATACTGTTTTGATTTCATCCATTCAATCACATAAGGATTGTAATTCTTTTGAAAGATCATCATTTTCATTCGCTTCGGAATCCGACGTTAGTATGGTGAAGCAATGACATGTTGATCTATCATATTGAGTTATCAATCGAGTTGTGTTTGACGGCATGAAATTGTTGCATTAGGATTAATGGCAGTACAAGTGTTGTATTGCCGCAGACTTTTCCGGTTGGGGTTGTAAATGCACAAAACCCCCGGCTAAGTCTGCAAAGTGTGATCAATCAGCCGAAATTTAATTTAGTTTATTTAATTATCAGAATTTTTAAACTAATAATAAAAGTGTGTTTATTATTATTTATTTGTGGTGATCAGTTATGGCCTTAGTTTATCCTTTATTATTGTTTTGGGATTTTTAAATACGGCCTGCGAGTCGTGCCTCTCTCTCAATCTCTTTATGTAACTTCTTTTCTCATCTCACTCCCTCGTATGTAAAACGAGTATTCTTATATGTAATGTAATATTATGTTATGAAGAAAAAGGAAGTATTCAATATTAAAGGAGGATAACCTTGGAGATCATGCTTGGAGAAGCTTAGATCGTTATTAGGTTAGCTTAGGTTCTCTCATTGGCTTGAGAGAACAATTGCGTTAGGGGCCATAATTGTATCTTTTTATATGTATGTTGATGCATGTAATTTTATGTTGATGCATGTGAGAGACGTTTTGCATGTTAAGCCGGTGAGATCAAACTAATAACAAATTCCCTCAAAATTAAATATTAAGTTTATGCTTTCCAATTTTTAGCACTCATCAAGACTAGTATCGAGCATTGTAGGTTTCGCCTACGCGAGGTGCATGTTCTATATTAGTAAGGTGTGATGGGATAATTGTAATATCCAATTGCTAAAACAATGGGTCAAACTTAACTAAACAAATTATAATAAGATTATACATGTTTAGAAGCAAGAATTGGGAATGATTCATGTGATGGATCAGAATAAGGAGTTATTCACCCAATTGAAAATATTCGAGAGTTGTATGAGATACAATTGGAAGGAGTTCCTACCTAAATAACTTAGTTTTGTGTAATCAGCCTAACGCTGACTTAAAACAAAGTGAAACATGGATCTCGACCCACTAGAAAGTCTTCCAACGGGATTTTCCGAATCAAATGATGAGGGTCATTTGTTTTGAATAAAATAGTGGGAGCATATTTGATTAAAGGCCTAATTAAATATGTTGTTTTAATGATACTTATATTTTCATATTTCTCTTGTAGATTACCATGACAACAAACACATCGAACAATATTTTGCGATCCATCCTAGATAAGGAAAAATTGTCTGGGACAAATTTCCTGGATTGGCACCGTAATCTGAGGATTGTCCTCAAGCACGATAAGAAGCTGTATGTCTTGGAGACACCAGTTCCTGAGGAGGAACCTCCTAGTTCTGCATCAAAGGCAGAAAGAGATGCTTATAAGAAGCATTTCGATGATGCCAATGAAACCGCTTGCCTCATGCTTGCTACCATGAACTCTGAGTTGCAAAAGCAACACGAGAACATGTCTGCGTTCGATATGATCGGACATCTGAAAATGCTTTATCAAGAGCAAGCAAGAAATGAGAGGTTTCAGGTTTCAAAGTCCCTTTTTAACAGCAAGTTAGCTGAGGGAGCCCCTGTAAGTCCCCATGTACTCAAGATGATTGGGTATGTGGAGAACCTTGACAGATTAGGGTTTCCCCTTGGAAAAGAACTTGCGATTGATCTGATCTTGCAATCGTTGCCAGAGAGCTTCAGTCAGTTTGTCCTGAATTTCAATATGAATGACTTGGACAAAAGCCTTCCAGAACTGCTAGGCATGTTGAGAACTGCTGAGCAGAATATGAAGACAAAAGGGAAATCTATTCTGATGGTCAGTAATGGAAAGAAACAGAACAAGAGGCCCATCAAACAGGGTGGTAGAGGGAAAGGCAAGGAAGTTGCCAAACCCAAACCCACTCCTCCTGTTTTGAAGCCTAGTGGAGGAATAGCAAAGGAGGGCACTTGCTTCCATTGCGGTAAGACCGGACATTGGAAGAGAAATTGCCCAAAGTACCTGGAAGATAAGAAAAATGGAGTAGAGACTTCAAATTCAGGTATTTTTGTTATTGAAATTAATTTATCTACTTCTGCATCATGGGTATTAGATACTGGATGCGGTTCTCACATTTGTACTAATGTGCAGGGGCTAAAAAGGAGTAGAGATTTGGCAAAAGGTGAAGTTGACCTACGAGTTGGCAATGGAGCAAAGGTTGCTGCTTTAGCTGTAGGAACTTATGTTTTAACTTTACCTAGTGGTTTAATAATTCAGTTAGAGAACTGTTATTATGTACCTGCAATTAGCAGGAATATTATTTCCGTTTCTTGTTTGGACAAGTTTGGTTTTTCATTCATAATAAAGAACAATTGTTGCTCCATTTATTTGAATGATATATTCTATGCTACTGCAAAAATGAATAATGGACTATATGTCCTTGATCTTGAAATGCCAATTTATAACATTAATACTAAAAGGTTGAAACCTAATGAGTTGAATCCAACTTACCTTTGGCACTGTCGATTAGGCCACATAAATGAGAAACGCATTTCCAAACTCCATAAAGATGGACTCTTGGACTCTTTTGATTATGAATCATATGACACATGCAGATCTTGTTTAATTGGAAAGATGACAAAGTCCCCATTCACAGGAAAAGGTGAAAGGGCTAATGATCTTTTGGCACTCATACATACTGATGTATGTGGACCACTGAACATACCAGCCAGAGGAGGTTTTCAGTACTTCATCACTTTCACTGATGACTTCAGTAGATACGGATATGTGTATTTAATGAAACACAAATCTGAGTCCTTTGAAAAGTTCAAGGAATTCAAGAATGAAGTACAAAACCAACTAGGGAAGAATATTAAAGTTCTTCGATCAGATCGAGGCGGTGAATATTTAAGCCTAGAATTTGATGACCATCTAAAAGAGTATGGGATTCTATCCCAACTTACTCCTCCTGGAACACCACAATGGAATGGTGTATCTGAGAGAAGAAATCGAACCTTGTTAGACATGGTCCGATCCATGATGAGTCACGCCGATCTTCCAAACTCCTTTTGGGGACATGCATTATTAACAGCAGCTTACACACTTAACCGTGTTCCATCCAAAAAGGTTGATAAGACACCATATGAGATATGGAGTGGTAAGAAACCACATATGTCTTACATGAAGATTTGGGGTTGCGAAGTTTACGTCAAACGACAAATTTCAACCAAGCTTGAGCCCAAATCTGACAAATGCTTATTTGTGGGATATCCTAAAGAAACAAGAGGATATTACTTCTACAATCCTTCTGAGGGCAAAGTGTTTGTCGCTCGAGCTGGAGTCTTTCTGGAAAGGGATTTTATTTCCAAAGGAAACAGTGGGAGGAAAATAGAGCTTGAAGAAATTCAAGAATCACAAAACATTGAAACACCTATGGAGGAACTAGAGCAGGAAACACAAGTAGTTGTGGAAGAGCAACCTGCTCAAGTAGAACAAGACCAGCGTAGGTCAAGCAGGACACGTCACCAACCTGAGAGATATGGATATCTCATAAGTGATCAGGGTGATGTATTACTCATGGATCAAGATGAGCCTGTGACCTACAAAGAGGCCATAACTGGTCCTGAGTCTGAGAAGTGGCTAGAAGCCATGAAATCTGAAATGGATTCCATGTACACAAACCAGGTTTGGACCTTGGTAGAACCTCCTATAGGAGTTAACCCTATATGATGCAAGTGGGTCTTCAAGAAGAAGACTGACATGGATGGTAAGGTACATACCTATAAAGCAAGACTGGTTGCAAAAGGCTATAAACAAATTCATGGGGTTGACTATGATGAAACCTTTTCACCAGTTGCAATGCTTAAATCTGTTCGGATTTTACTTGCCATCGCTGCATATCATGATTATGAAATATGGCAGATGGATGTCAAAACTGCTTTCCTTAATGGGAATCTTCTTGAGGATGTGTACATGACACAACCTGAAGGATTTGACATACCACAAGATGCCCAAAAGATATGCAAGTTACAGCGATCAATCTATGGATTAAAGCAAGCTTCCAGAAGCTGGAATCTTCGTTTTGATGAAACCGTAAAACAATATGGATTCATCAAAAATGAAGATGAACCTTGTGTCTACAAGAAGGTTAGTGGGAGCATGATCGTATTTCTGGTATTATATGTAGATGACATATTACTCATTGGAAACGATGTCCCTACCTTGCAACAAGTGAAGACTTGGTTAGGGAATTGTTTTTCTATGAAAGACCTAGGTGAAGCAGCCTATATATTAGGAATTAGGATCTATAGAGATAGATCACAAAAACTGCTTGGCCTAAGTCAGAGTACATACATAGATAAAGTGTTGAGACGCTTTAATATGCATGATTCCAAGAAAGGATTCATACCTATGCAACATGGTCTGTGTTTATCAAAAACACAATCCCCTTCAACTAAGGAAGAAAGGGATCGCATGAATAAGATTCCATATGCATCTGCAATAGGATCTATCATGTATGCCATGTTATGTACTCGACCAGATGTCTCGTATGCATTAAGTGCAACGAGTAGGTACCAATCTGATCCTGGTGATGCTCACTGGGTAGCTGTCAAGAATATCCTTAAGTACTTGAGAAGGACTAAGGATTCATTCTTGATATATGGAGGTCAGGAAGAGCTTGATGTAATTGGTTACACTGATGCTAGCTTCCAGACAGATGAGGATGATTTTAGATCACAATCTGGTTATGTGTTCTGTCTCAATGGTGGCGCTGTGAGCTGGAAAAGTTCAAAGCAGGAAACAGTTGCTGATTCTACAACTGAGGCCGAGTATATTGCTGCCTCAAATGCAGCAAAGGAAGTTGTTTGGATCAAGAAGTTCATTAGTGAACTTGGCATAGTCCCTAGCATTGTGGATCCCATTGGTTTATATTGTGATAACAATGGTGCTATCGCACAAGCTAAGGAGCCTAGATCTCACCAACGATCCAAACACATACTTAGGCGTTATCACCTCATTCGAGAGATAATCGATCAGGGAGATGTGAAGATATGCAGAGTACCTACACTTGACAATATCGCTGACCCATTAACAAAGCCTCTTGCGCAACAGAAGCATGATGGTCATACTAGATCTATGGGTATTAAGGGTATGCCTAATTGGCTCTAGTGCTAGTGGGAGATTGTTGGTGTAAGCCCTAGAGGCCAATACTTTTTGGTACTTGTATCGGATTATTCGTTTAATAATAAAAGGCATTTCTTTATTATGTTTGTCTTTCAGAATAATAAAGTCCCTAGAATAGTTAGTCTGTTTAATGAAATGTTAAGTGTGACTTAATCATGAGATCCCATTAAACATAAAGACATTATTCTTAAAATATCCGTAGTCAAGCTTTATTGCAAAGTGGGATAACATTAAAGCATTGAGACTATTATGAAGATAGACTGATGATCACATCTCATGGATCATGGATAAAGGGTTATCAAGTCTTGACATAGGTATAAATATTAGGAGTAATATTTATACCGGATTGACCCGCTATGAGAATACTACATAGTATGTTATGCAAAGTGTCATAAGTTATTCTCATGGTGATAATGGTGTATTACCACCCTTCGACCTGAAACCACTATGGACCCTAGATGTAGAGTCGGGTGCTTTATTGCTGATCAAACATTATCCGTAACTGGATGATCATAAAGACAGTTGATGGGCACTCCACGAAGCATGCTGAGGGACATGAGTGTCCTAGATGGAATTTGCCAATCCTGCATAACAGGAGAAATGTCTAAGGGCCCAATATTGAACTGGACAAGGATGACACAGTGTATGCCTTGTGTTCAATATAGACATAGGGGCAAAAGGGTAATTGTACAAACATATATTATCACGAAAAAGGTTTTGTCAGATCACATGACATTTTCGTGACTTGGGTAGCAGTGATGTGTTGCTAGATACCGCTCACTGTTTATTATGTTAAATATATAATTTAATATAATTACCAACGTTACGAAATCCTACAGGGTCACACATATAAGGACAGTTTGATGAGAGATAGAGAAATCAAAGGAACACCGTAAGGTACGGTGCACTTAAGTGAAAAATAGAAATTCGGATAATATAATAATAATTATTGTTATTTTATAATGGTTATAAAATAATAATAAAATAAATATATTTATTATAATAATAGTTATTATAATAATATATAATATTATATGGATCATGTGAATTGGGCTTTTAGCCCGCAGCCCATAAGAGAGTCTATAAAAGGAACCCTTGTGATGAAGCTTTTACTTGATGCAATTTCGTTTTTGATTCTCACTCAAATAATTCCGTTCGTAAGCAGCTAGCACTGTGACCGGAAGCTGTTCGTGTGGACTGAGTAGAGGCGTTGCACTTCATCAACGCTTGTGATCGCTGCATCAAAGATCTGAATCGCCACAAAGAGGTAACGATTCTATCACTGACCATGCTCATTCGTAAGGATCACTAAAGGAAATTTTTGTTTTCCGCTGCGTTTAGATCGCAATTTTCCTTCAGTGGTATCAGAGCCACTTACGAAACCATGGATCTGATAGCTGTTAAATTTCCGTTTTTTTTTCTGTATTTGATTCGATTAAAACACAGAACGAATTTAACAATAAACGATTAATTAAATTTGGCATCTGTTGTGTACGATTTGGATGATTGATGTTGATTATGCTTCAGAAACCGACATTAGTATGGTGAAGTTGTGCGATACATTGATCATCCATAGGTTACACAATTAGATCGATCACTTTTATATAAGATATAAGAAATTCTGATGCAAAGATGGTATATGGGATATACTGTTTTGATTTCATCCATTCAATCACATAAGGATTGTAATTCTTTTGAAAGATCATCATTTTCATTCGCTTCGGAATCCGACGTTAGTATGGTGAAGCAATGACATGTTGATCTATCATATTGAGTTATCAATCGAGTTGTGTTTGACGGCATGAAATTGTTGCATTAGGATTAATGGCAGTACAAGTGTTGTATTGCCGCAGACTTTTCTGGTTGGGGTTGTAAATGCACAAAAGTTGTGCAGGAAACGACGTGAAATACAAGGTAAGTTGGATTCAACTCATTAGGTTTCAACCTTTTAGTATTAATGTTATAAATTGGCATTTCAAGATCAAGGACATATAGTCCATTATTCATTTTTGCAGTAGCATAGAATATATCATTCAAATAAATGGAGCAACAATTGTTCTTTATTATATCATTCAAATAATGGACTTCATTGTATTTCACGTCGTTTCCTGCACAACTTTTGTGCATTTACAACCCCAACCGGAAAAGTCTGCGGCAATACAACACTTGTACTGCCATTAATCCTAATGCAACAATTTCATGTCGTCAAACACAACTCGATTGATAACTCAATATGATAGATCAACATGTCATTGCTTCACCATACTAACGTCGGATTCCGAAGCGAATGAAAATGATGATCTTTCAAAAGAATTACAATCCTTATGTGATTGAATGGATGAAATCAAAACAGTATATCCCATATACCATCTTTGCATCAGAATTTCTTATATCTTATATAAAAGTGATCGATCTAATTGTGTAACCTATGGATGATCAATGTATCGCACAACTTCACCATACTAATGTCGGTTTCTGAAGCATAATCAACATCAATCATCCAAATCGTACACAACAGATGCCAAATTTAATTAATCGTTTATTGTTAAATTCGTTCTGTGTTTTAATCGAATCAAATACAGAAAAAAAAACGGAAATTTAACAGCTATCAGATCCATGGTTTCGTAAGTGGCTCTGATACCACTGAAGGAAAATTGCGATCTAAACGCAGCGGAAAACAAAAATTTCCTTTAGTGATCCTTACGAATGAGCATGGTCAGTGATAGAATCGTTACCTCTTTGTGGCGATTCAGATCTTTGATGCAGCGATCACAAGCGTTGATGAAGTGCAACGCCTCTACTCAGTCCACACGAACAGCTTCCGGTCACAGTGCTAGCTGCTTACGAACGGAATTATTTGAGTGAGAAAAGAGAATCAAAAACGAAATTGCATCAAGTAAAAGCTTCATCACAAGGGTTCCTTTTATAGACTCTCTTGTGGGCTGCGGGCTAAAAGCCCAATTCACATGATCCATATAATATTATATATTATTATAATAACTATTATTATAATAAATATATTTATTTTATTATTATTTTATAACCATTATAAAATAACAATAATTATTATTATATTATCCGAATTTCTATTTTTCACTTATGTGCACCGTACCTTACGGTGTTCCTTTGATTTCTCTATCTCTCATCAAACTGTCCTTATATGTGTGACCCTGTAGGATTTCGTAACGTTGGTAATTATATTAAATTATATATTTAACATAATAAACAGTGAGCGGTATCTAGCAACACATCACTGCTACCCAAGTCACGAAAATGTCATGTGATCTGACAAAACCTTTTTCGTGATAATATATGTTTGTACAATTACCCTTTTGCCCCTATGTCTATATTGAACACAAGGCATACACTGTGTCATCCTTGTCCAGTTCAATATTGGGCCCTTAGACATTTCTCCTGTTATGCAGGATTGGCAAATTCCATCTAGGACACTCATGTCCCTCAGCATGCTTCGTGGAGTGCCCATCAACTGTCTTTATGATCATCCAGTTACGGATAATGTTTGATTAGCAATAAAGCACCCGACTCTACATCTAGGGTCCATAGTGGTTTCAGGTCGAAGGGTGGTAATACACCATTATCACCATGAGAATAACTTATGACACTTTGCATAACATACTATGTAGTATTCTCATAGCGGGTCAATCCGGTATAAATATTACTCCTAATATTTATACCTATGTCAAGACTTGATAACTCTTTATCCATGATCCATGAGATGTGATCATCAGTCTATCTTCATAATAGTCTTAATGCTTTAATGTTATCCCACTTTGCAATAAAGCTTGACTACGGATATTTTAAGAATAATGTCTTTATGTTTAATGGGATCTCATGATAAAGTCACACTTAACATTTCATTAAACAGACTAACTATTCTAGGGACTTTATTATTCTGAAAGACAAACATAATAAAGAAATGCCTTTTATTATTAAACGAATAATCCGATACAAGTACCAAAAAGTATTGGCCTCTAGGGCTTACACCAACACTTTTACCTTTTCATTTCATTTCTTAAATAAATGCTAAACCACATAAGCATATCGAAACTTTCTTTCTCAAAAACTTTAAAACATTCACAACTCATTCAATTGTTTTTGTGCCCTCGTGCACGTTTCTTTTAACCTTTTTTATGTTTAGATATGATTCATTCTTTCTAGCGGAATTATTCGCTAAAGAATGACGACTTATCTTTACATTTTAAAATCGACTCAACTCATTTGCCTTTTCACAATTTGTACCACGAACTACGGGGTTTTGATCTCGCATTGCACTTTGTGGGTACGTAGGCATGAGACGTTCGTCTCTTCAAACACCAAAATCTTAAAAAACATTCTTCTTCTCATCTCTTCAATCTTTTTTCAAGCAAACCAATTTCAGACTAAAATGCAGTAAACATTTCAAAGGGTTCCCGTGGAGTACCACGGACATGTCGGGTGCTTAAAACCTTCCCGATTTGTAACCAATCCCCGTACCCGTTCTCGGTTTGATTCTTTTAGCTTTTTAGCTTTTAAGATTCTTTAAGGTTTTGTTCGTTCTTTTTCCTTTTTCCTTTTGGAAATAAATAAAAGCGCGGTGGCGACTCTGTGTATATCGAGTTAAGTTAATCAATAGCTTACACTCACGATTTTACCGCTACAGAAAAGTGGCGACTCTGCTGGGGAGTCAATCTCTAAGTGGATTCGGCCTACTTTGATTTGTTTACTACTTTAGTTTGACTTGCTTGTTACTTGGTTGTTCTGTTTTGGTTTTGGTGATCTTCTGTGAGATAGATTCTAACCCAGATCTGAGTAGAACTTATGATAGGACGGCGATATTCGAAGCGATATGCGATGGAGTAGTCCAAAACAATATCAATTTGATAATCTCCACTCGGTTAGGCTCTCTTGGACTATCAATGTCATGACGAGTAATCGTACGTGGCATTATTTTCCAACCTTGAGCTGATCATACTGAGGACCGTAGAAACCTTAACCAATCTAATCCAATTTTGGAACGTAGTGCGGAAACTGTCTGGGTGTAAACCTAAGGTGGTTGTCACGCGATACTACACTCGGACGAGGTCTATTTTAAGAGTATTATCGGTCGGGGAGTAATCCAACGTACCAATGATATTCTAAAGATGGCTGTTAACTCCGGGAACCTCTGTTAGCACCCTTTTGGTTTTTTGCAGGTACAATGAAGACAAACCTTAGTACATGCCTGTGTGGGTTGGTTCTTATCCCTTGACTCCATGCTCGTGATCCGAACCTTTGAACCTGTGTGCTTTGCGTGATCTTGTTTGTGTTTGTTGCATCTACATATTCATCATGATTATCATCACAACCATTTTCCCAGGAAAATAATTCCGAATATTGCAAACATTAGAAAGAAGTAAAATATTCCTTTTTGTCAAGATATTTCATGACCATATTCTCGATGTTGAACATGTTTGCAATAATCGAGTTGTTTTTCTGAAAGTGGAAGTGAACATTGCATATCATTGCATCCTCGCATATTCTTGCGTTCGTCCGAGTTGTGTGGGAACTCATCCCGGTTGTTTCTTTCCTCAGTTGTCTCTTGATCCGTCAAGCTGACTCCTCACCACAGATACGGTACTAGAGCTGCTAACAGACGGAGAGATATCAGATTGAGAATGGAAAATCAAGCCCAACACAACAAGAAAGTTAGGGAAGACCTTGATGAGCTGAAAAGCGATGTGAGTCAGATCATGGAGATGCTACAGGCTTTGATCATTAGGGAAACTCAACCTCAGAGGATTTTCATGCCTCAAGTCAATGTTTTTGCTGGTGAAGCAAGTGTTGTTGGGATGACTCGTCGCAGACAACAACACCATGAACAATCATACCCTACTGCAGTCGCTCCAATGATCAATGGTCCATCTATTCAAAGGAATGTTGGCCAGAACCAGAATCGTAATGCTAGGAGTAGGCCAAACTTTGATCCTATTCCGATGACTTATGCTGAGTTGTATCCTTACTTGGTCCAGAATGGTTGGATTACTACTAGGCATGCGCCTCCTGTTCCAAATCCTCTTCCGATTGGTTATAGAGCAGATCTTCGCTGTGAGTTTCATCAAGGTGGAACTGGTCATGACCTAGAACACTGTTTTGCATTGAAAGCTAAAGTAAAAGAGCTTGTTAGAAATGGGATGATCACTTTTGAGGATACAAATCCTAATGTTGTCAACAATCCTTTTCCGAATCATGAGAAATGAATCTTCTAGAGGAATTCAACAGTTAATTTTCTTCAAGGCCAGAATACCAGACGGGACAGCTCATCCTTGTTGCTGATGGATCACTAGGCCATTGTTTCTTTATGTTTGCAATTTTTCTTCAATTGTATTGACGTGTTTGCTTTTAAGCTTGTTTGTACTTTCATGTTGGTTTTAATGAAATGAGCATTGCTTTGTTTTGATTCAATTTCATTTACCATTTGCATCGTTATGCTTTACATTTCAAGTTCATTTATCTTTTCTCAAATTTTTTACAACGGTTGGAGGGAGGATGATGAAAACGAGATACCCATAACTGTTGTTGGTATGCTTTCAATTGAGACTTGGCTGATGATATACAGGCATTGTTTCAAATCCTAAACACTGGAGAAATAAGGAAGTTAATCCTTTGTTAACCCCTTTGAGCCTTGAAGTTGGAGTTTCTTTCTATTCGAAAAAAAAAAACCTCAATTTTAACTTGGGGATGGGTAGTTCTCAATTAATTCAAATGTGCATTCAAGTACAAGAGAATCATTCAAGACACCTTTCAATAAAGGTTGCAATCTCAAGCTTTCCTTCACACACATCAAGAAGTGTTGAAGATGTTTCTCAATTCAAAAGCCAATGATGGTTCATCATAATCATTAAGCCATGCAGTCATTATCTTTCAAAAAAAAATTATTGAAAAAAAAAATCAAAGCCCTCTAAGTCAAAAGCTATGAAGGAGACAAAGGCAAGAACTGGGGCATCCCGCTGGCTGTAAGTTGAAATGATACAGTCCAGGCAAAAGTTAGGGATAATAAAAAGAAATACTTGTCAAGAGATCATCAAATTCCTCAGCAAAAACAAGATGAGTGGACCAAAGTCCTCATTAGAAACAACAAAAGGAAAGATGTGACTGCTATCTCAAAATCCTTTGGCTTACGAACCATCTTCATCTGTGCAATCCCAAATTCTTGGAACTTGAATGCATAGGCTGAATTAATTGAATGTAGGACTGGAGTTCATCATGAAGTTGGGTTGGGTACAAATAACTTTGAGCCTATATCCTTTGATTCATAAACCGTGAACCAGGCCACGTTACAACCTTCAAAAGTCCTAATTGAATCCAGGTTTCTTTTGAAAATCATACTATAACAAGGTTGCATAAACTGACTCCCAAGTTCTTTACCAATCATTTGTTTTCTTACCGTTGTTTTATCTTTAATTTTTGTCTCAACCGCTGTGTTGTGACAAGTTTTCATTTACTTTACATCAATAAATTTCATTCCAAAAATGATTCTTGATTTCAAACTTTGCATTGAACTTTGCATTAAAATTACCAGGTTTGTACAAACACTTTTTATTTGCAAATAAACGTTCCTCGTCAAGGAATTTTCAAACAGTTAAGAAACTTGGTCAGTGATCTTATCCAAAGGGGCAAGGTTTTTTCTCAGTTCCTATTGTTTCAAGATGTTGTTGCTTTGTGCAAGTTGTTTTCAGATTTGGTTAGTCAGAAGATTCTCTGCAAGTTTCATACTGGGTTATTTTCTCAGCATTCAAGAACTGAAGCCATGATCAGTTTATTCTTCTCAACAGTTATCTCAAAGATCTGATTATTTTCTCCAGCAGTAGTCAAGAACTGAATCCATTATCAGTTTACCTTCATCAGTCATCGAACTTGGGGCAATTTTTCTTCAAGAATCCCCAAGCAGCTTTGCATGATTTCTCTCAAAAGATTTCAAATTTGATACAGTTTACTAGTGGGACAGAGATTTGTTCAACAGTAGCATTTCTAATCTCAGAGCAGAATGACAGTGATCTCCGTGTTGAGGAATCAATCCTTTTCTTTTCCACTCCTCTAAGAGTATAAACTGGTGTAACACCTCAAATTTGCCCTCATTTATTTCTGGCATCATCATCATATCATAAGCATACCATAATCATAAGCATACCATGTTCTAACATTTAGCATAGAAAAATGAGGCATAATATTCACATGATTCTAGCATAAGGCATATGATCAGTCATTTGGAAATTCATGATCTTCGAAGTCAAGCCAAGAGCCAAGTGATCTTGCAAGAAGCTCACAAAGGAACCTCATATCTTATACAATCTCAAGCTCATCCTGAAGGCTTTGAAAGAGGTAGATTGATCAAGAAGTGCAAGCAGTGCGACATCTCCTAACAAAAAGGGCTAAATTTAGGGGTTGTGATTCAAAGGTTATCCTGATGCAATTCTGGTTCGAATTTGATTTCAATGTTTTCCACATGATATCAAGTATCTAGGGATGAAATATCGTCAATTGAATCATTTCAGAAGAGCTCCGATTGGTCAGTTACTTGAGAATTGAGAAATTTGAAGAAAAGTCAACTGTGCGGAAAAAAGTCAACTCCCGATTTTATGGTCAAATTTGTGCAACACAAGTCGAATATGATCAATGGATGAGATTTGATCAAGAAAAGTCGAAAGAATCATGAAAAATCAAGAATTGTGGAAAGTTGCCATTTTTGGAAATTAGGGTTTTAGAAACTTGCCATTTTTGGAAAGTTTTCTATGCTTTATATACCATTTTCAAGGCCAAATTACATCATGATCAAGGCATAATTTCAAAGTTTCCCAAACATGAAAGTTGTTCCTTTTTTCAAGAGCTTTCCAACCATTACAAGACCACTCTTATTGTATTATTTTTGTGAAAGTTATGGTGGATTAAAGTGGAGGATTTTATGGTTCTAATTTCCAAATACTTAGAATTTTTCTAAGTAATTTTTGGGCAGTTTTTTATTTGAACTTTCATGGCCATTTTCACACTATTTCCAAGCCTTTTTCCAAACTTTTTTAAACACCAAAGTTGAAGATCTTTCTTTAATCTTTCCATGCATATCAATTTCATCTCATTTGGTTCATTAAAATTCAAGTTCTCATTATTTAAAGTAGCCTTCATGGAAGTTGAGACATTTCTTTAAATTCATGACCAAATATGCAAATTCATGTCATTTTTCTTTGTGCACATTAGCTTGCTTCTCATATCATTTTGTTATTGGCCTAATTGGTCAAGATATCCCAAATCTTTACCCAAAATGGCTAATTACACCACATGCCATGAATGAGGTTCCAAAATATGACAATTTATGGAAAATTGCAAAATGGATCATTTTGGATTCAGAAGGCTAACACATGCTTCCAGCCCAATATCACACGAATTTGCATTGCATTCTGATCCTAAAACCAAGCCTAAAATTCCATGCCAAGAGCCATCCAAACCTAACACCATCCTTTTGCATTTTTGCAATTTCTCCTCTCCAAGCCAAAAGAATCACTCACAAAGCCTCAGCTTCGGTCACAACCTCATTCCTAACCTAATTGTTCACTTTATAAGCTTAAACACTCCAAGCTCGCCTGAGAATCGCTCATTTTTCAGATCTGGTTTTTTTCTTGCTCATTTTTGAAGTTTTCCAAAGTTCTCTCAATTGGTTGGTGTAATCTCTAAACTATCACTTGATTCTTCATCCTTGGAGCTTAAAGAACATTTCTCTGGTCTTATTTTGTTGCTGGAAGTTGAAGAAGCAGTGGACTTGTCTCCACTAGGTAACCTTGTTCAAGCTTTATCTCTCTCATTCTTAGGTTTTAAATGCTATAGAACTCATCATGCATCTTTAGCTGAGCCCTACAATAGGTAGGAGATGGTTGTGTGCTTGATTATGAGATTTGGTTGCCATGTTTTTTCATGAAAAATCTTGTAGATCCGTGACTTTTTTTGCTATTTTTTATATGTTAGAATGATTATTTTACGAAACTAACAGTATGGTTGTGTTCCTCTCGTTGAGTACTTCATTTTTGGTCTTTATTTTTCTGAATTTCGTTGAGAAATGAGAGAGTTATGGTGTGATGAAGTTTGTTATGTTCATGGAGGGTTGGCTACGGGTTTATGTTGTTCTTGCTGGTTTTTTGCAATTTTCATGTGCATGGGAGGTTGAAGACGATGACGTGGCGGCATACGGTTGGCTAGGTTAAGTTTTCGTCCTTTAGTGACTTAAGTGGTGGTGAACCAATTGACATGAGGTCACATAGTTTTGTTACTAGTTATTTTCTTTTTCTTTTCTTTTGCTCATTTAAGATAAAAAATAAAAGCTGAATATTGGATTGGCATGAGATTTTCGGTTGGGCCTAGGGCCATCTGTTATGCGCACCTCCCCGTTTTGAGCCCAGTCTGTTTTTAATTAGAAAGCCTTACTAAATACACCACATTCATTTCCTTTTTTTATTTTTCTTTCCTCTTTATTTTCTTTTATTAATCAGTTTCATTTTAATTCAAATAAAATAGTTATAATTCTCTAAAAATTCCCAAATAAGTCATGAATGTTTCTTTGTGTCTCTAAAATTTTGTCACATTTTTATTTTATTTTTTTTATTAATCCACGTGCCAGATTTAAATCGCCAATGTACATAGCTTCTTTTGATCCATTTCTTGACCAGCCTGTCTTGTTGATTTTCCATAGACTTTAATATTTGGAGTTTTGATCCCATTCTTTTTGCATTGTGTTCCTAAGATCTTCTAGTATTCATATGATTTTTATCAGAATTTTTAGAAATTTATTTCTTAGGTTTTGGTCTGGTATCTTGTGATATAAGTTTTCTGTCCTAACTTGTGTTTATGCATTCATTTGACCTAGTTCCTTTCTGAATTTTTGCAAATCCTTTTGGCAAGTTAATATAATGTGTTTTAAGATCATTTGGTTTCAGTTGTAGAATTTTTATATAGCTGGTTGATTAGTTGTGGATTTTTGTTCTCACCTTGTCCCTTTTTGCTTCTTTTGGTTCATTAGATTTCTCATAGGCTTAGAAGGGCACTTGTGCCAACTTCTTTTGCTCATTTGGGGTTCCTTTGGGGTATGGATACCTTCCTGGTCCTAGGATAGGTCTTGGTTCTTCTGAATTTTTGAGTTTGCTTCATATTCAAGTCATTTGTTTCTTTAAGTGTTTAAATTCCGTATTTTGGTTCCGTTATCTCTATTGTGACATTGTTTGGTATTGTGTGACTTCTCTCTTCATCTTGCTGGCCTCTTAGGCCATTCTTTATATCGTTTTGATTCTGGTTTTGAACTTTGTGTTTGTATTTTGTGTGTTTTGTATTACATTTTTCATAGGTGCGCACTTGTTTCCATATGTATTCATGTTGCCTCAGTTTAAGTCATAAACTTCTCATCTTTATTTCTTTGAGTTGGATCCGCATTAAGCATTTGTTTACTTCATTTCACTTCTGATTGTTGGATGATGTTATGTTAATTTGTTTATTGTTGTTCATTTGTGCATGCTAACCTTGCAGGGGCTATGGTAAGTGTGAGATGTGGGAATTGAGGTCCACATCTCTTCTCATTTTGTTTATATGGACTAACACCTTCTTGTTGGGCTTAGGCCTTTCTCATCTCTCCTCTTATATTCTTCTTCTTCTCTTGAGATCTTCTTTTTAGGTTAGAGAAACCTCACAAACCCTAGGAACTCCATGCATGCTAACTTAGGATAGAAACTTCCCCCTAGTTTTTTTCCCTTTTGCTCCTTTGTTTCTCTTTCTCTTCTCATCTCATAATCATAAAAAACACTCTAATAACTTTGAAGTGATGCATTGATCCATAGCCTTATTCCATAAGGTATGCTTGTAGTCTTCCCATCTTGGGATAGTACAAGTTTACCTTGTGATGCACAAGTCTGATCAAGGTATTTTCTTCATAAAAGAAAAGTCTAAAAAAAACACTTCTTCATCTGTAAATAACCAAAAGCACTTAATAATTAAGCAAGTTAGTGAGCTTAGGCCCTAATCTTTGGGATCAAGTTTTGGGGATCTTCTCCTTACTTGAGTATGCTTGTTCTATTATTCCATCTTGGAATGTAGTGACAAGTGCACATTCCATTGGTGAGAGCTTAAGTTCACTTCCTTGTGACACACTCATAAAAGCTTCATAAAATACACAAACCAACAATAAGCGTCTTTCCTTCGGGAATTCTCTTCTCATCTCATTCGCTCCGTACGCGAACTTGCTCCTACTCGTCATTTTGCAAGACGGTCACGCACTCGTCGTCCGAGTCTGCAACACCTGAGCAATGGCATAGGCAGGTCAAGCCTTAGTTCACAAGCAATTTCCTTGTCACCCCTAGTTAGGGGAACTACGGCGTCTCTGATCCTCATTATCCCGATGAGGTACGTAGGCAGCGGGGTAGGGCCCGTTCGAGCACAATCTTTATTTTCCCTACATTTCTCCTTTTCATTTCTTATTCAATTCTTTTCCGGTTCCAGTTTTCTTTTCATTTCTTTTGCTGCAGTTTTCATACCCTCACCCTTTGAAATAGTTATCTTTGCAAGCGTGGATCCCGTCGGGTACGGCGGACGATCTGGGTGCTAATACCTTCCCAGGTCGTAACCGACTCCTGAACTCAGTCTCTTTGGTTCGCGAGGCCTTGTCCTTTCCTTCTTCCTCAGGTTTGTGCAACATTACCTTTCCCATTCTTTCGGGATAAAAATGTCTGGCTGGCGACTCTAACCTTTCCGCGCCACTTTCGCGTTTGTACCAGGGTGAAAATCCGGGGAGCGACAGCTGGCGACTCTGCTGGGGATAATGCACACCAGAGATCTCTGGTTCCCCTGTGAGTCTCTCCTAGCGCTTGTTTGTTTCTGTTTCATTGGGTTATGTTTGTTTGATGTGGCTTGTTGTATTGTATTGTTGTTTGTTTACTACTTTATTTACAGCTTTATTTTACAGCTTTATTTACGGTTTTCAGTATTTATTTGCTGCATCATATATATCATACTGGACTGTCTGGACTGGTTTTCTTTGGTGGGATGGGAGTTACTGGTTCTTGAGAGATATGAGCCAAGTACCCGGCTCGAGTGCACCATAGGATTTAGAGTGGTTCCACTTTGGCCTCATGAGATCTTGTCATGGGGGTAGTAGTGAGTTCCACACCCAGGTTGCGATTGTCTTGGAAATGTCTTGATTTGGGGATCTTCCTCTCTCATTACATAACCCTGACAGTTATGTGCAGCTGGGGACCGATCATTGAAAACCTTTGTGGAAACAACCCTCTCCAGTGGTGACAGTGGCAGACCACATTTTGTGGCAAACCCATTCGCACCCGAGGGTCCACTGGGAACTCGCATAGGATGGCCTGGTTCTCTTATAAGAACTCAGTCAAAGCATCTGGTCGTATGACATTAGTACTGTATCCTACGGGCTGAATGTACTATTGTTTCTCGATTTCAGCGCTTGAAGCTGGGGACTTATAAGGGATGCTTGTTTTTCCCGGACTCAGTTGAGGCCTCCCTGCGTAGTATATAATGCCAAACCAATTCCCTGATTTGGTCATCTGAAAAGGACGATAACTGGTTGTCAGCATTTTCTCTCATATTACTTATTTGGGTGTGTTATCCCCCAGTTTTGTTTGTGATTGCATATTTGAGTGTTTTAGTCCTCATTATGCGTTCTCTTCGGGTGTGTTATTCCCCAATCTTGTTCATGTTTGCATAGTTGAGTGTTTTAGTCTTCATTATGCGTTTTCTCGGGTGTGTTTTTCCCAGTCTTGTTTACCTTTGCATATTTGAGTGTTTTAGTCCTCATTATGCGTGTGCTTGGGTGGTTTAGTCCCCATTTTCGTAAATGTCTGCATACTAAGTGTTTTAGTCCTCTTATGCATTTCTCAAAGTCTTGTTGTTTTCGACTTCTTACTTTTTGATCAAAGTCCAACTTACTTGGCATTTGTCTGTCTCTCCAGAATTTTTCTTCACCTATTTGTTGTGTCCTCTCAGATATTACACCATTTTATCCGATTGCTATTCTTGGATGTCCATAGTGAAGTCATCATTGATTTGATGTACTGTCCCGGACCTTTTTCCATCTCATTCAGTTCTGTTCCTGAATGTTGTGATTCACATTTTATCTGATTGCCATTCTCAGATGTTGTGATCATTTCCATCCGATTGCCATTCTCGGATGTCCATAGTGAAGTCATCATTGATTTGATGTACTGTCCGAGACCTTTTTCCATTTTATTCAGTTCTGTTCCTGAATGTTGTGTTTCACATTTTATATGATTGCCATTCTCAGATGTTGTGATCATTTCCATCCGATTGCCATTCTCGAATGTCCATAGTGAAGTCATCATTGATTTGATGTACTGTCCCGGACCTTTTTTTCCATCTCATTCAGTTCTGTTCCTGAATGTTGTGATTCACATTATATCTGATTGCTATTCTCGGATGTTGTGATCATTTCCTTCCGATTGCCATTCTCGGATGTCCATAGTGAAGTCATCATTGATTTGATGCACTGTCCCGGACTTTTTCCTATCCCATTCAGTTCTGTTCCTGAATGTTGTGATTCACTTTTATCTGATTGCCATTCTCAGATGTTGTGATCACTTCCCTTCCGATTGCCATTCTCGGATTTTCATGTTGTAATCATCACTGAGTTGATGTGCTTTCCCGAACTTTCTCCCATTTCATTCAGTGTTGTTCCTGAATGCTGTGATTCACACTTCATTCGATTGCTATTTTTGGATGTTGTGATCACTTCCCTTCTGATTGCCATTCTCAGATATTTGTAATTCACATTTTATCTGATTGCTATTCTCAGATGTTGTGATTACCCTTTTTCCGATGACATTCTCGGATATTCCTAGTAAAGTATGTAATGTCATCCTTGGATGCTTCTGATGTACTTTTTCGGGATTTTTTCTTACTTCATTCAGTGCCATTCCTGAATGTTGTGATCCTTTCTGTCCAATTGCCATTCTTGGACATTTTCACCTCGGCTGAGCCATGTGTTGGTCTCTAGCATGTTGTTTTTCCCAGTGGAGTCTTATGATCCTTATCCCCAGCGTATATTCTTTTTCGTGTGTCGTTTTGTCCTTCCCGAATTTCTCTGCATTTCATTTGGTTCCAGATACATTTCATATCATCTCATAAATTTTCTCATAACATTTCATATGTTGTCACATATTTTCTTTGCATTTCATATTTTTCTCATAACATTTCATATGCTTCATACCTGTTCCATATCATCTTCATATCGTTCATTTCATTCCAGTTTTTGGCATCTTAGGATCAAAAATTGGGTTTTTTGATATTTAAGTATCTTCCATCTTGTCGAAACGAAGATTTCAATCTTCATTATCTCTGGATTGAAGAAACTTAAATAGGGGCGTCTGTCAGACCCTAATTTTTGACCCTAAGATTTTTTCGCATCTCATATGCATTTCGCATACAAACAAGATTGCGCACTGGTTGTTTATCCTTTTTCAGGTGCAGGTCTATGCCTTGCAGAGGATCACCATGTTTAATTTATGTTATTTTTTTATATTCACTAACTTCTAACCAAAATATCAAAAAAAAAAATATGTTGCAGTTGCTTCTTCTTCTTCTGTGTTGCAGGATTTAAAAGACAGGGCAGTGATTTCAATTCAGAGGCGTTTGTTCAGTCACGATTCGATTCAGATGGGCGTTTGACCTAATCTTGGTCAAACTATCAAAAGATCGTTTCAAATGCAAGTTGTGTGTGCCAGTGGTTCATTTCTCAGACGATGCGTTTTCAAAGTTCAAGTGGTGTTGAGTGTGAAGGTCATCAGTTATCAGGAAATGTTGTGTGTGAAGTCTGGTTTGATTCATCAGTTCATTAGTGATCCATCTGAGGATTTATTTTCCTCAGTAGGGATTCAGTTTATCAGGGAGGTAATCAGATAGTTTTAAGATGACAGTTGGCTTAGGATTGTGAAATATCCAGTGGGGCTGGGTTGGCTGTGTTCATATTTCATCAGTAGCTTGTGCAAAAATAATCAAGATCTGGTTGTGGGCTTAAAATCAAGACTTCATCCATTGTCCGATTCAGACACGTTTTTTTCTAGTTACCATTTTTTTTCCGGCCATACTTCTATTATCCAAATTATTCAATTTCTACCCATTTTCGAATTCATATCGATTATTCATTTTTATTTCACAAAAATACCAAATTTCATCCATTTAGCCATTTTTGATTAATCCACTTTTTATTTTTTCCAATATCCTTTTTTTATCATATACTTTCATTACCATTTGTTTTTTTTATACCTTATTTCATTTTATTCTCTAAACAAAATAATAAAAAAAATCCCATTATTTTTTAGCTCATTCAATCAAAATATCATAGTACCATTCTTCTTCCATTTTTTTGTAGCCCACCATTTATATAAACTATTACACAATAAAAAAAGGGATTTTCATATAGCCTTCACCACACATTCCAACATCAAACACGCTGACCCCACATAGCCATTTTCCAGCCTTTTCCACGTGACACTCCCACCAGCTAATTCCAGCTTTCCGTACACAATCCACACAACCTCCTTAATGTCATCATAAGCCTTTTTTTCCCATCCAGCTTCCAAACTACACATCTACACAACAATTCAAGCCTCATCCACAACATCTAAATATCAGCCACCAAGTTCACAAAGACAAGCCGTAAAATCCCCAGCTTCGTCCAAATTCACGCGCATAAAACTCCAGCACAAGCTTCAACCTCAAGCCTACTGTACGAACATCCAAGCCTAATACGCCTTCCACACAAACAAGCTTCAACACAAATTTCACACGCCCAGCTCAACATTTCCAAAGCCGTTTCCCGCAGCCAACGCGCACGCCCTTCAGCCTTTGCAAGCCCAACAAAAACAACTCCAAGCCTTTCGCCCAGCCTTCCGTACGTATACCTCACATCAAGCCAAAGCTACTACACACTTCTCACCAATACGCCGTACCAAGCCAACAAAAACTCCACTGCACGAAAAAACAAGTACAACCTCACATCTCAAGCCCAAACTCCAACTGTTACGCCGCACGCGAATACGCAAGCCAATTCCATCTCACTCCAGCCGCACACAATACACAAAAGCCAGCAGCACACGAGACCCGCACGCACGAAATCACCTGAAAATCAAAAAATCAAAACGCAGCTGAATAAACATAAAACGCAAGCAAGGAAAACAGAAGAAAAGTGGAAAACAAATCATGCTTTTCCCGTGAAGACTCCAAACGCAAAAATTTGAGCAAAACGGCAACTCCAAATCAATTGAATCCTTCTATTTAAACAGAACCCTCTCAACTCTCAAATCCAAGCTTTGAAAGCATAGCAAAACCCTGTCAAGAATCCAACTCAAGCTTCAATACGAAAATCCTTCTTCCATCTTCAAACCTTCATTCAAATCTTTTTTTGATTTCAACTCAAACCTTCAACAACAAAGCAGATCCGAGCAAAGGAGTAAGAAAATTGAAAAAAGAAGAGAAAGCTGAGATTCGTTTCGAGAGAGGGAGGAGGAGACTTGGCCGATCAATGTGTTGACGGCGTTTTTTTTATGCGCGATTGGGGGTTTTGAAGGTGAGGAGGCCGCTGCTGCCTTGTTCATCACCGCGAAGAAGAAGAGGATCTATGTTTTATTTCTTTTTTTCTTTTATGATAAATTTTGTTTAAGTTGCTTTTTTCTGTTTGGGCCTATGATGGCTTGTTGGTCTTTTGCTATTATCCCCCATGTATATGCACAGCTCCCCCCTCCCCTTTCTACTATTTTTTATCTTTTCTTATACATTCTTTATTTTGTTTTTTTAATTTGAGTTTTGTTACTTTATTTTTGATTAAAGAGTTTTATAGAAAAAGAATTTTAGAAATTCTATTTTAGGAAAGGTTTAGAAAAATATTTAGAAACTTTTTTTAGAAAACAATTTTAGGAAAAGAGGTTTAAGAAAAGAATTAAAAAAAAGTATTTCTCTTTCTTTTGTGGATTTATTTTTTTAGATCCACTTTTCTTCATCTTATTTTCATTTTGGTCGATGAGATCTCCGATTCGCGATTATTGGTTTTCGAAGATGTTTAATGTTCATTCTTTCAAATCTATGGACGAATGATCATTTGGATCATTCTCCATACTTTGGAATCGTGATAGGTTGCCTTCGATAAACACAATGTGAAATCCCGATTAAGATTAGACCGTTCTCTTTCTTTTAGTGTGGCATGTTTTCGGAGAACGATCCATAATATCGTTTCTCTAACATGTATTAGCACGAATATTTTCCACTTTAATTAGTGGTGGCCGGCCTCATTTGTAGGGTAATTACTCCGTAAATTACTCGGCAATTGCTTAACATAGACCTAAAGTTGTCCCGATTCGGATTAAAGATCCACTTGGATCCGGTTGCCTCGATTTTATTTTTCTTTTCGTGGTTGTGCTTGATTAAGTTCATCATACCACTTATATTGTACATATAATAATAATGTGAATATTATAATCCATTTAAATTTAATCTATCGCACCTTATCCTTTTATTTTAATTTCTTGCTCCTTTATCTCCTTTATTATGCTTTATCATATTATATCATATATCATTTGTTTATGTTTATATTGTTGCTTGTGGTTTTTATTTTGTCCATTTGGATACCAAAACATTAATAAAGGATTAAACATTAAAAGACTTGTGACTTTAATTTCGGACTATGGTTACTATCCTTAGCATTGGAGTTTCGGACTTAGATTCTAGGATCATCCCTTTGCTCAAGTTGTTATGGATTGAAGACTTTGGCTCCGATTAAATTCACTTGTTCATGAAGATGGAAATCCATTTGTTTCAAAGAATGCTTGCCATGCGGTTTGATCGTTCTTCCTTTAGCTTTTATTTTCAAGTATTAGGATAGTCCCTTCATCTCTTCCCATCTTCTTCAATTTTCAAATCTTCTTCCTATTTCAAAATCTTCTTTGTTTTCAAACTTCAAACATTTTTCTCAATCAAACCTTGACTTCGGTCATGTGCTTTTACCTTTTCATTTCATTTCTTAAATAAATGCTAAACCACATAAGCATATCGAAACTTTCTTTCTCAAAAACTTTAAAACATTCACAACTCATTCAATTGTTTTTGTGCCCTCGTGCACGTTTCTTTTAACCTTTTTTATGTTTAGATATGATTCATTCTTTCTAGCAGAATTATTCGCTAAAGAATGACGACTTATCTTTACATTTTAAAATCGACTCAACTCATTTGCCTTTTCACAATTTGTACCACGAACTACGGGGTTTTGATCTCGCATTGCACTTTGTGGGTACGTAGGCATGAGACGCTCGTCTCTTCAAACACCAAAATCTTAAAAAACATTCTTCTTCTCATCTCTTCAATCTTTTTTCAAGCAAACCAATTTCAGACTAAAATGCAGTAAACATTTCAAAGGGTTCCCGTGGAGTACCACGGACATGTCGGGTGCTTAAAACCTTCCCGATTTGTAACCAATCCCCGTACCCGTTCTCGGTTTGATTCTTTTAGCTTTTTAGCTTTTAAGATTCTTTAAGGTTTTGTTCGTTCTTTTTCCTTTTTCCTTTTGGAAATAAATAAAAGCGCGGTGGCGACTCTGTGTATATCGAGTTAAGTTAATCAATAGCTTACACTCACGATTTTACTGCTACAATTTGCTTGTGTTTTCTTTTGTCCATTTGGATCATACTTTGATTAAAACATTAATAAAGGAAAAACTCAAAGTTCGAGCCCTCCCCATAGTGATGTATGAGGCCATGTTTTCATTCTTATGGTTGATTAGTTTGGTTATCCACTTAAAATGATAAGTTGTCTCTACTTTTTTTAAAATCAACCAATTTTGTTATTTGTACCACGAACTACGAGGTTTTGATCTTATATTGCATTTTGTGGGTACGTAGGCATGAGGCGATAAGTCTCTCCAAACACATAAATCTTAAAAAATAATTATTTTCTCATCTCTAAAATCTTATTTTAGCAAACCATTTCAAACCAAAAGCGTAAATATTTCAAAAGATTCTTATAGAGTACTATAGACGTTTTGGGTGCTAACACCTTCCCTCTTTGTAACCAACTTCCTTACATTGCCTTTGTTTATTTTATTAGCTTTTTGCTTTTAGACTTTATTAGATTTTGTTCGCTCTTTTTTCCACTCCCTTCATGGAATCAAATAAAAGTGTGGTGGCGACTCTTGCTCTTTTGTAACACCCCGTAATTTATTTAAGTCTCCAGATAATTTTTTTATACCAATAGAATTTTCTGGTTTATTCTAAGAAATTTTAACCAAAAACCAATTAGAGTAAATGGAAAATTTAAATTGGGGGACCGATATTATTTGTTTCGGAGGTTTTACTAATTTGAGGATTAAGAGACATTTTTGGATACTCTCTATTTTTGGACGCATTGGTAAAATATAAGTTTTTATAAAATTGTTTATATAGAAAGAAAATGGGAAAAAGGAGAAGTTAGTAAGAAAATAAGAGAAAAATGAAAGAAGAAAAGAAGAGAAAAGAGAAGAAGAAGGAGGGAAACCCTAAGCTTCAAATTCATCATTCTCCATTATCCGTCTGTCGAATTGGCTCATTCCTTCTGTCAATCTTCATCTCTCGAGGTAGGTTCGTAGTTACATACTTTTGTTATGACTTTTGGTTGAGGTTAGGGTTTATGAGTTTTAGAGATTTTAGTAGAAAAACTTGAAATCGAAAGATTAAACAGTTAAAAACCCGACTAAAACTAAGTATGATGTCTAGTATATGATTATAGGCATATTTGTGTTTGGATTCCTCTTGTTTGGTGCATTTTTGTGAAATTAGGAGTTTTGGGAATGGTTTCCCGTAGCTGGTTTAGCATAATTTCGTTGTGTTCGCCCTACGAGCAGTTCCCGTCGCGAACTGTAAGAATTTCTCTGTGTTCTCCCTGCGAATTGTAACTTTCAAGTTAAATTATGTTTTTCTTTATAACTTTTGATCCGGGTATCCGTTTTTAGTGTTGCGCATATCGTTTTGAAGCTAAAATTATATACTTTCACATGATGCCGAAAAATATTATTTTTACCCGACTTTTCTAAAATACCATAAAAATGTTAAGTTAGGGAATTGTAAGCTCAAGGTAATAAAACGGTAAAAACCTTGTGAGGTAGCTGAGTTACCCTAGATTGTTACGGAACTATTTTAGAGACTTAACGATACTTAGGCGTCGATACTCGGTTAGTATCTTCGGGCTAGGAAGTTGTGAAAAGTTGGAAGTTTACTTCTTATGTTATCTTTTAATCGTGAAATCGAATCCCTTAATAGATGATCGTGACTCGTGCTCGTCCTGGTGTGGCTGGGCGGGGAAAGTATCCATTAGGATAAGTAATGAGTGACCCATACTCATCCTTGTATGGCTAGGCGGGGAAAGTTACTTTATGGTAAGGTGTCGTGACCCGTACTCGTCCTGGTGTGGCTGGGCGGGGAAAGTACCTTAGATAGATAGTGAGTGAGGCGTACTCGTCCTTGCGTGACTGGGCAGGGAAAGTTATCTATGTGTTGAGGATTGAGTGACTCGGGCTCGTCTGCTAAAACTATGGTTGGGCGAGGAAAGATTCCTCCAAGCACCTCATGTGTGCTCCGCTATATTACTTGGATGTCTCTAGTTTATATAAACTCGAAGTCTAGGTTTGTCCCCGACTTGAGTTTTGTCTAGTTCGAACCTTTTAGAGCTGAGAGAACTTTAAGATAGGGAACTCACTGAGATGTTTTATCTCACCCCATGTTGATGTTGTTATTTCAGGTACTTCAGGTTCCGTAAAGGGTAAGGATAAGGCGACTTGATTATCCTTGCTTGTTTGATGGCTTTTTCCACTATGGACTTTTGAGATCTTTGGATCTAGTTCTTAGATTTTGTATTTTGTGAACACCTTGTATTATTTATAACCTTTTTGTCTTAGTACTTTTGTCGTAGTGGCTATATTTATGCAATGTGTACTTAAGAACTTGTTGTATTTCAATACCGAACTTGAATTTATATATGAAAAATATACTTTGACGTATGTCTTTTATATATGGGAATTACAGTTGGTATCAGAGCATGTCGTATCATCGACCTAGCCTTGGAATATTATAAGTGTTTCCTTTCCGTTCATACACGTAATATCATTGTAGGACTAAATGTTATGTTTATAGTATTGAGTTTGATCAACTTAATCCTGTTTGGATGACATTTAGGAATATGATTGGTAGGCGTGGAACTCATGCTCGACCCATTGTCACTCCTCCTGGTAGAGATCAAGCGGGTGGTGACAGAAATGCTCCTATGTTCCAATTCATGCAACAGATACAGCAACAGCACCATCAATTCATGCAGGAGATGATGCACCAAATGAATGGGGGCCTTCATCCTCATGTGGTTGCTCATGAGTTCCTTGAGAACCCAAAAAGAATTTGAATTCCAACAGCTTAGACAAGGGGGCATAATTGTGGCCAGTTATGCTGAGAAGTTCAAAGACATGGCGACTTACTCTAGACAAGCCATGCATGCTCCAGATGAGAGATGAAAGATTGACCAGTTCTTGTTCGGTTTGAGGGCCGAAATCTCTCATAGTGTCTCTCAAAGGGAGTTCACTACATATTCTGAGTTGTTAAGGCAATGTTATGTCGCTGAACATAGTTTGAAGAAAGTACAAACCGAAGCTTGTGTTGGAAGATCGGTTCAAGGTGATCGAGGAAGATCTAGCCAACCTTTTAGGCCAAGACCTCAACCCTTCAAAGGGAAACAAGTTCAAAGTGTCGGACCTAATACTCCACCCACGTGTAGGTTGTGTAACCAACGTCATTTTGGTAGGTGTCATGGTGGGGGATTAAGGTGTTACAATTGTGATGGTGTGGGCCATATGTTGAGGGATTGTACCAAGCCAAAGAATCAAGTTCAAGCGAGATATTATACTATGGATGCTAGAAGGACCAAATTCGACAACTCCCTCACTGCGGGTACTTGTCTTGTTAACAATCATCCTTGTCTTGTTTTATTTAATTGTGGGGTTACTCATTCTTTTGTATCAACTAATTATGCAAAGCGACTCGGGTTACAAGTATTTCCCTCGTTTTCTCCGATGGTGGTTACTACCGCTATGGATGAAACTGTTGAGACACCCCTAAGGTGTGAGAATTATACCTTGTCCGTGGATGGTAGAATTTTTCAAATTGACCTCATTTGTATACCTCTTAAGAAAGTTGATGTTATTTTGGGAATGGACTGGTTATCTGCGAATTTTGTGTTTATTGGATGTGAAGAAAAGTTGATCCTTATTCCATCCTTTGAAGCTCCTCCGAAAGATGTTTTGACAACGATCTTAGAAGGTACGGTTGGATTGGTAAATTTTTTGTTTGAACAAGAGGAGTATGTTCTGCTTGTCCTTACTAAAGAGGAGAGTAATGGCCAACAAGTTTTGAATATTCCGATTGTTTGTGAATTTCCTGATGTCTTCCCCGAGGATGTCACTTCCTTACCTCCGGTAAGAGAAGTTGAATTCTCAGTTGACCTGATACCGGGAACGACTCCTATATTTGTTTCCCCTTATCGGATGGCACCGCTCGAGTTGAAATAATTGAAGGATCAATTATAGGATTTGATGGCAAAGAATTTTGTGAAACCAAATGTTTCACCGTGGGGAGCTCCTGTTTTGTTGGTAAAGAAGAAGGACGGTGGTATGAGGTTGTGTATTGATTACCGTAAGTTGAACAAGGTTACGATCAAGAATAAATATCCCTTACCGAGGATAGATGATCTCCTAGATCAATTGAAAGGAGCCTATTGTAAACACCCCAAATTTTCCCTCTCACTTTCTCATGCCTTGGCTTATGATCACACATATTGCATAGCACATCATTACATCTCACATTACATAATTATCCTTCAGCAACTCACTGCATAGCTGCATAACTAGGGTTTGTGATCAGGTGAACCCAAGATGTGATTTGAGCAATATCATAGGCCTTGAAGCATGCCAAGAGGGTCCTTGAGTGTTCTATGGTTTTTTTATACCCCAAGGTTTCTTTGAAGTCAAGAAATCTCAAGGGATTGCAGAGCTATCCAGGCAAGCTTGAAGCTCCTACACAAATGACTTAAAAGTTAGGGTTTTGGGTTTAAGGCCCTTACACCCAAAATTTTTGGTCATTCTTGATTCCATTGGTCCTTATAGGATATAGGGAGCTTGTGTATGAATTTTGATGCAAAAATTCACTAAGGAAGTCATCTGATCAAGCTATAACTTGTTGTGCAAGAAAAGTCAGGATTAGAGCATCTGAGGCCTCAACCAAAGGTTCCAAAGGTTCATTTCCATCATTTTGAGATCTTATGACCTTTATTTGGTCTTAGGAGAGGTTGGATGATCACAAGATTGAAGAATTTTGAGCCAAGTCAAAAGTTGCCAAAAATGGACATTACTTGAAATGCAAACTTTCCATTTTGGGAAAGATTTTCAACCTCCCCTTTCTTGATAAAAAATGATTCAAATGAAATTTTGTTAGACATGAAAGTTGTAGATTGGATCTTCCCATTTTCAAAAAGTATAAGAACTCCTCTTGATTCATCCTAGAACTCAAGATATGGCAAGTCAAAATTGGGAAAAATCTTGTAATTTTCAAGTTTAGGCCAAAGAGGGAAATGTGCAAAAGTGAATTTCAGGCCTCTAAGTGACTTTTAATCCACTCAAATACATCATGGCATGATCAAACAACATATCAAAGTCAGATTTAAGCTTTGAACCAAGGGATTTCATGACTTGTTTCTCAAGAAATCACAAAGTTGCAAAATTGCAAAACCTATGCTAACTCTTGATCCAAGCCATACAACTCATAACAATTGATCCTAGGGTTCTCCTTGAAGCCAGCTGAAGTAGCTGAAGCCCTCAAATCAGTTCTTCCATGGCCCATACCTCAAGTACACAACTTTTGACTTTTTGGCCAATTGAACCATACCAATCCCACAGTGCATAGCAACTCTTCTGACTCATTCCATTTGTTTATGCAAAGCCTAAGGATCATAAAGGAGGGCTCACAAGAACTCAGAGACACCACACACTCAGTTTTCACAAAAATCCCCAAAAACTTCCTTTCTTCGATTCTCTCAATCCAACGATCAAACTTCACAAATTCCTTCACCAATCAACCACACATCACTCATAGAACAAGAACCAACCATTAAAATGGCCTGAAACATCACATATCAAAACCTCCATTTCTGCCATATCAGAACTGGACCTCTCAAACTAGCCACTTTCAAAGCATTCCAAGCATCCCATTAGCCCCAGGAAGTTCAAAGGAGGCCATTTGCACAAGAAGGAGGCTCTGAAAGTTCATATTTGCAGATCACCAACTCAGGTATACTCAAGAACTTTTTGTCTCAAAGCTTTAATTTCTTGTCATAGAATGAAAATATATGTTCTAGGGATCACATAAATGTCTTTAGAATTGAAAATGATGAAGAAATGATCATGTTATGTGCTTCTGAAATTTTTCTCGTGTTTTTGATTTGCTTCGATTCAGCTTGTTTTTGTGTTATAAATTGTGTTTGATGATTGATTTGAGTTCCTTGGAGTGTGGGGATGGATTCTGGGTAGGTCAAAGGTCTTGGGGTGGCCTGGGGAAGAAGTTGTGTGTTGAGACTCGCCGGAGAAGATGACCGGAGCACGGTTCCGATCATCTGAAAGTAATTAGGGTTTGAGGGTGATTAGGGTTTCCAGGTTTAATGTGAGCCATTGGATTCTGATTAGTTTAAGGATTGGACGGTCCAGATAATTCATTAGCCCTAATTTTATTTAATTAAAACAAAACATAATTAATTTAGTCAGGTTTAATGTGAGCCATTGGATTGCGCGCGTTTAGGAGATTTAAACCTGGACCCTAGGATGAGCATACTCCCAGTCAAGCTGGCTTGCGCCCTTAGCCCTTGATCTTGCTTACATGCAATCTGAGCCTTTCATTTTAATTATTTTTCATTTTATTTTCATTTATTTCATTTTATTTTCTTTTATTTATAAAAAATAGCAAAACACTTTTAAAAATTCTGTTTTTTTTACATTTTCACTCTAATTAATTTTAAAAACCCAAAAACATTTTTATTTTCATTTTTTGCATTAAAATTTTATTTTTAAATCATTTAATTGTATTATTTAATTAATTAATTCATTTTAATTAATTAAAAGTACTTTTAGGTATTTAAAAATAACCAAAAAAATCATGAAGCATCCTTGAATATTATAATCAATTTACAAACTCATTTCACTCATTTATTTTAGGTTTTGATTCTATTTTGAGAATTAAACATGAATTAGGGTTTTCAAAATCCCCTTTTTTCACAACCTAACTTCTAAAATTCACTTCTGACTAATGAAAATGAGTTTGTACTTGGTTCTTTTTGCATTCTTTCACATGTTGCATATAGTATCTAGAAAATTTAAATCATATTTTTGAATTTCATTTTCAATTTGATATGCCTTTTTCTTTGAAAGGTATCAAAAACCCTAACCTAACTTAGAAAAACCATAACTTGACTTTGGTATAGCTTCTGACCTCCATCTTTGGATAGTGTTCTTGTGTATGTTTAGGGTTTGTTTGGTTACAATTTCAAATTTTTATCATGTGTTTTGCTTCTGTTTTGATCATGGACATCTCATGCATTCTAAAAACCCTAATTTTCCATGTATACTTGCATTCATCTTTGCATACCCTCATCATATGAACTTGTCATGACATCTCATGCATTTGTATGTCATCTTAGATACCTTAGGTCACATGAGAACATTGGTTGATCATTGTTACATTCATTTGGTTTTCTTTGTGTGCATTACATCTTATGTATGTTCATGTATTTTCAAGCTTCTAACATGTTTGTTTTTGCATCCAACACTTGTATGATCATACATATGCATTGTACATTACTTTGCATCTTTTTATAACACATTTTCATCATGTATTCTCTTCTGGTTTGGATCATTGCACCTTCATTTGCTTTATTTCATCTTATTTCATACCTTATGCATTCATACTAACCCTTTCAGGTGCTTCAAGTAAGTTGATCAGGATGTGGATGTGCATCCACATCCAACCTCTCTTTATTCTTTCATATGCATGTTTACTTGTCTTTGAAGTGAATTCAATTCACTTGTGTTCCCTCTTGCTCTTATCCTATTCTTAGGTTACTTAACATCTTCAGGAAGTAAGTAACCTATTCTTCTATCTCCTTCCTTTTTCATCTGTTTCTCCTTCCTTGGTGGCCAATCTGAAGAATTTCTTTATGCCTCACAAACCATAGGAATTACCAAGCATGATAACTTTAGGGTTGTGAATAGTCCCCCTTATTTTTTACCTTTTGAGTCTCCTTGAGTCTCTGCTTCTCATCTCAATAACAAAGGCTAAACAATTAAAGTTTTAGGGCTCTGTATTAGGGTTATGTCTGTATACTTATCTTAGGATGGAGTGTTTAATTGTGATACTTAGTGTTAAACCTTTAAGTTGTTTTCACCTTCTAATCAAAACACCTAATAATTATCAAGACTTAAGCTTGTAACTTGGGCCTTATATTAGGGTTACATCTCTGCCTTTGGGTCAGAGGGACTAACCCTATTGTTTAATGGACAAGTCCCCCTCAGGTTTAGTCTTACAAACATAAAATCCACTTCTTAATCTAATCTCTAATTAAAATCCACTTTAATAAAGGTTTGTTATATAATGGTTTTAATCCCTGACCATGGATTAAGTTGAGGTATCTTCCTCATCTTAAGTGTCTTCATCTATCATCCTTCTCTTATGATGGTGTAATGAGTTCACTAATCCCTGATTAGAGATTAAACTCATTAACTAACACAAAACAAAAATCCAAAAACACTTAATAATTACAAGTAGGTTAATGATCTTAATCCTGTATCATTAGGGTAATTAAGCTGAGATATTCATCTCACACTCAAGTAGACTCATTATCCCTAGTCAGGGGTGATATAATGAGTTTACGACCTTTGATTAAGGCTTAAGTTCATTATCCTATGAAAAACACCAAAAACAATAAAAAACTGAAAACACAAAAACAAACAATAAACGTCTCCTCTGGGATTATTTTCTCATCACACTCACTTTAAAAACGAGAACTCGCTTCTCCCGTCTAATGTAATACAGTTAGCACTCGAGCCAGACGAGTCATACACTTAAGCCTAGATAAGAAAGCAGTTCACACCAAAACACCAAGTCTCTTTGAGTCGAACTATGGTGTTCTGACTTCCTCATTGCACGAGAGGATACATAGGCATAACTTAACGGTTATCGAACAAAAGTCCCCAAGTCTCCCCCCTCTTCTCTTTCTAGATTTCTTTCTTTAGCCTCAGTTTGAGCTCCAGTTCTTTTTGCACTGTCACTTTGTTCACCCGTCTCTTTTATACATTGTTAACACGTACATTTCCCCCTTTTAAAACACAATCAGGTAAGCGTGGATCCCGTCGAGTACGACTGACGATCTGGGTGCTAATACCTTCCCAGGTCGTAACCAACCCCCTTATCCAGTCTCTTTGGTTCGCAACTGTCTTATCCACTTCTTTCTAGGTTTATGCAACATTACCTTTCCTTCGGGGTAAAAATGTCTAGCTAGCGACTCTATTCAACCTTCACAATCCGACCGTTCTCACCGAAAGTTCGCGTTTGCACCGGGACAAATGTCCGGGGAGCGACAGTTTGGCGACTCTGCTGGGGACTTTGCAACCAGAGCTTTTGAGTTCCTGAGAGGGTTTCTCCTAGCGCTTGTTCGTTTGTGTTTACGGGGGTGTTATATGTATACATGTTTGTGTTTTTGCTTTATTTATCGCTTAATGTACAACTTTATTTATCGCATTATTTTATCACTTTCGTTTACTTCTTTCTGCATTTCATTATTATTATTGCATCACTGTGCTGGATTTTGGTTTACCTTGGTGGGTGGGGTATTCTAGTGAGAAAGGCTCAATACAAAGGCCTGAGTGACACATAGTATTAGAGTGGTTTCGTATTCTTTCCCATTCCATTTCAGTCTGGTGCGGGAATATGAAAACACGGTTCAAACATGGGTTTCCTTTTGAGAACTTTGTGCTACGGATCTCCTGTAGTGCTAGAGTTATCTGGGAAGTCTGCTAAGTCTGGATGACCTTTTTAGATGACCTTCAACATCTGAGGTGAATTAGGGAAGGATTCTTTATGATTAAGGTAAACACTGTACCCTCCGGGTTAGATGTGTTTACACTTCTCATGATAAATCCAAACCTAAGGATCCTTGTTCTAGTACATACATGTGAGAGGGCTGGGATGTTTACAGGTTTGCAGGAACCCTTGACCTCATCATATCTTGCTACTGGAGAATGTTTATGAGGTTGTACTATTTTTTGACTGATTCTTTGTAACCCTGGACTATTGAATCTTTATTTGAGTCCCCCACCCGGTTACCGGTTCTCAAGCCTCCATCTGAAACTCTAGAAACTCAAGGATTCTACCAAAGGACGACTGATAATCTAACACATGATCACAAACACTTGCATATCATCATCATGCATCATATTGCGTCATTTCAAACATTTGTCTATTTGTTTTACAAGGTATCCACTTTCCTTGGTTTGGTTTTGACTGTTCTTCTGTTCAGCCTATCTGCTACAACACTTCTTCAGTTATCTCCTTCAGCATACATCTTCTGGATGGATTCAACAAGGAAAAGCAACATCACCTATCATTTAATTGAGTATCCTTTAGCAGGCATTAAACAGATACAAACCCTCGTTACTCCGGATCATGTACCTCTGTTCAGAGAAAGTTACAGTGGAATCTTGGGCATAATCATGGACCTGGATACAGTGCAAAGGAGCATGATTCACACTTGTCTGCAGTTTTATGACCCTCCCCTACGTTGTTTCACTTTCCCAGACTTTTAGATAGGTCCGTTGCTGGAAGAGTACTCCATGTTGTTGGATATCCCCATCCGAAGAGGAATTCCTTTCAATCCTGAAATGACTCCTCCAAAGAATGAAGACATAGCCAAAGCACTACATCTGGAAGTAACCACCATTGATGAACACATGACTTCCAAAGCTGGAATCCCAGGCCTTCATCTAGATTTCTTGATTACTCAGGCTACGAAGCACACTGCAAAAGGGAATTGGGAAATTGTATATGCTCTCCTAGCTCTCAACATTTATGGCATCATTTTGTTTGCATACAAGCCTAAGTTTGTAAGGAAAAATGACATCCATATCTTCATGCTAAAGAATCCGGTTCCCACCTTGCTAGGAGACTTTTATTACTCAGTTCATCAGAGGAATGAGAAACAGAGAGGAAGACTGGTAAGATGTTGTGCACCTCTTTTCTATAATTGGTTGATGAAACATATGCCAAAGACAGAAGCTTTCTTAAACCCACATCAGACAAGGAATTGGGCTAAGAGGATGATTGCCCTTACTTCAGAAGATATCAGGTGGTGTACTCAAAACACCAAGGGTCGAGATATAGTAACCAACTGTGGCCAATACCCAAATGTGCCTCTCATTGTAGTGAAGGGTTGCATCAATTACAATCCTTTACTTTTCAAAAGACAGTTGGGGTACGCCTTGGTCCATCCACCTAGAGAGCAAGACCTAGCAAAATCTCTTTATTGTGTTGTTCAAAACAACCATGCCACTATCTGACAAGCATCCTGGGCTTGGGACAATATACAGACTAAAGGAACTGTCATTCTGGGAAAGTGTAATAACATAGCCTCTTCTCAGTACACTGAATGGTCGCACATCAGAGGACAAATTACTCGTATGCCATTCACCCTGGAGGATGTACCAGGGACATCAGCAGTTGAGCTCATAACCACAGTAAGCCTGGAAGAGTTTGAAAAGCTGAAGGAAAGAAATACCCAGCTCGCTGAAGCTTTAAAGAAGACCCTTTGGGAAAGGAATGATGCTCGTTTAGACATTGAGAGGTTAGAAAAGCTACGCATCAAGCATATAACCAAGATTGAGAAGACTGGAGATTTCATCAGGAAAGCCCGAGCAGGGGAACTTGTGTTGAAGAATGCATGTAAAGAGGCAAAGATTCAGAAGGCAAGAGCTGAGCATTATCTGGAAGAGATTCAGGGTAGATGGGTCAGAATAACTAAGGCTCGTTTGAAAGAAGATCAGAAGATACAAGCCAAGATAGAGCAGTTGGAGTCCAGTGAGAGAAGAAGCCAAGAAGCACTTCTAGCCGCTCAGAAGGAAATCTCAGAGTTAAAACTCCGGGTAGGGTTAAAAAGATCCAAAGAGCAAGATAAGTATCAGAAGATGACGAATGCCATCACAACCAGAAACCTTCTCATCAGGACCATCACAGAGCACCCAGTTGGACCTGTGACTAATTATCTCCTGAAGGAAGTCAGGGAGGATGCATATGGAGTGGATTTTTGATTTTCTTTGTACTTGTTTTTGTATTTCAACTCACCATGGGAGTTTGCTTTGTTGTATTCGTGAACCGATTGTATTATAGTTTATGTATTATTGTTGTATTTCGACTCACCATGGGAGTTTTTGTTTTTGTTGTATTCTTAAACTGGTTGTATTTTGGCAATGCCACTTGTATTCTATGTATTATTGGTTTTTGTGAATTTCGTTCGCTCCAACATCTTTGTCTCCTCCAAGGGGTCTGGAAGGTCTAAACCAAGAACCAAACCGGATACCCTCGAAAGACAAATAGGCATATTGCATTGCATTCTAACCCCATACCTTTTGTTATTTTGCAGGTGTTTTTTTTTGTTTTCTCACTTTGTTGATTGTTTCAGGAAATATTGCTCGTAGAAGGGTATTTTCCGTAAACCGAGTCCACAGATATTCAACTCGACACAACCTTCAGAGTCTACAAATGGATCAGCTATAGCAGGAACTGACAGATGTGAGGACTCAAATGACAGATGTGAGGACTCAAATGAATCAATTTATGGTTGTGATGATTGGACTGGCCCAGACCCAAGAAAGGTTGAGGGAGTTGGTTGAGCGACAAACCCTGGAAGATAACCACGCAGGCACTGGAGGTACTTGTAACAACAAGCGCGAGCAGCCACGAACGACTCCGGTAGAGTTTGAACACGTCAACAATCCTGAAGCTAATATCATTAGGAATGGCCAAAGGAATACTGAAGGTCGTATTCTACAGGAAGATCCTCAAGATGAGCAATTTACAGTGCTAGGTGTTGGGGCAGATGAAGTTTATGACCGTCAGTTGGACGAGATATCAGAAAAGTTAAGATCCTTGGAGTCCCAAAACTCCTTGGGATTTGATGTAATGGACATGGGCCTGGTTGAGGGGGTAAAGATTCCCCACAAATTCAAGCCCCCGTGTTTTGAGAAGTACAATGGAACTTCCTGTCCTCGCACTCATTTGCAGTCCTTTCTGGGAAGGTTGAAGGCATATAATATGGATGAGAAGCTATGGATGTTTTATTTTGAAGATAGCTTGACCGGGGCATCCAGAGAATGGTACTCACACTTATCCAGGGCCACCGTCAGAAATTGGAAAGATTTGGCTGAAGCCTTTGTGCGCCAGTATCAATACACCTTGGACATGGCACCTAACAGGACTCTCCTAATGGGAATGTCTCAATCTTCGAGGGAAAGTTTTCGTGAGTATTCTCAGAGGTGGAGACAGCTGGCTGCTGCTGTCCAAACTCCAATGTCAAAAAGGGAGATGGCTGACATGTTCATGAATACCCTGCAAGGAACTTATATTGATAGACTTGTTGCTTTCTCTTCCACTAGTTTTGCTGATGTGGTCATAACAGGAGAGAGAATTGAAAGTTTGTTGAAGATGGGCAAGATTTCTGATAATGGCGCCAGCTCCAGCAACACAAAGAAACCATTCTCCGGACCCCGAAGGACAGGAGAAACTAATTCAGTGCATATTGGCAGAAGTAGGTCTCATTATTTGCAAAGGTCAGTGGCTGCTGTCACCATTCCTACTCCAGCACCTCAGCAACAACAGTTCCCACAACAACAGCAGAAACCTTACAATAACAATAATCAATAACAGCGTCCATTTCAACAAAGAACTTCCCAGATCAACAGGGTAATCGACCCCATTCTGATGCCCTATGCAGTGTTACTCCCCCACAACTGTTGAAACTCAACTTTATTGAACTAAGGACTTTGGCTCCACCAGATCCTCTCAACCTTCCAAGAAATTATGATGTCAACGCGAGATGCGCCTTCCACTCAAATGCTCCCAGCCATGCCACAAAGAAGGTTAGGGCCCTGCATATGAAGGTTCAAGACCTGATTGATTCCAAAGCTGTAAACTTCGCACCTCCTTCGAGTGTCACCAAAAATCCAATACCTAATCACGGTGGGCCAAGGATTAATTCTATCAAGGAAGACCAACCAGCAATCTTGATTGATGATATTGCAAGTGTTCGAACACCTCTGGCCGAGGTGAAAGCTCAACTTTTAAAATGCCAAGTGTTTCCAGGTTGTGAAGCCTACTGCGAAGCTTGTAAGGTTATTACTAATGGTTGCGCAAGTTTGAAGAATGGTATCAACAGTCTGATTAAGGAAGGAATCCTGCGGATAACATCGACAATTCAAGCTTCTACAACTGCAACATAAATCACTTCTACAAATACATCAAAAATCATTTCAACGGAATCGGCTACAACAACAACAAACACCAGCAGTGATATTTCAACAGTTAGTATCTACTACGACCCGACAACGGTCCTTGTTCCAGAATCTCACAACAACAACTTCCAGCAACATTCTCACCAACATTATCATCAACAACGTCCTAGCAACACTCTCTCATCAGTTTGCCAGCTTCCTGCACTTGTGCCACCTTCAGTCAGACTCCCTGTTACTATATACTATGATCCGCAGACAATCATGACTCCTTCTTCTGTTGTAATTAGTCTGGTGACCATCACGGTGCCTGGACCAATTCCTTATGATAACAACAGTGTCGTGCCTTGGCATTATGGTTCGGATCTTTACTGCCATGGAAGAAAAGTCACTCTTGACTCCTCAACATCTGCACCACAGGTAGACAATGTAGGGGGCGGAGGCTTCACTAGAAGCGGACGTTTCTTTGCTTCACAAATTCCCATAGCTAATGCCGAAGCGGAAGCGGCTGCCAAAGCTAAAGGTAAAAGTGTGGTGCCAGAAGAGCCTGCTGCAAAAGAAACTTAAAAGACGCCCTTTGATCAGGATGTAGACGAGCTTACAAGGATTATCAAAAGAAGTGACTACAAAATCATGGATAAACTCCATCAAACACCCTCCAATATCTCCATATTATCATTGCTTATGTGTTCCGAGGCTCACCGGAATGCAGTACTCAAAGTCTTGCACGCAGCTTGTGTGCTTGAAGAGATCATTGTCAATCAGTTGGAATCAGTAGTCACAAATGTCAATACTAGTCATGGGCTAGGCTTTACCGATGCTGATTTGACAACAGAGGGGCGTAACCACAACAAGGCATTACACATCACTCTGGAATGTAAAGGGGCGGTGCTTTCGCACGTCCTTGTTGACACTGGATCATCACCCAATGTACTGCCAAAGAAAGCCTTAATCAAACTGGAGTATGATGGTCTAGCCCTTCGTCCAAGCAATCTAGTTGTAAGAGCTTTTGATGGTTCTAAGAGATCGGTTCTTGGAGAGGTGGAGCTATCCATGGTAATTGGCCCGCAAGTTTTCAAAACTACCTTCTACGTGATGGACATACAACCTGTCTACAACTGTTTGTTGGGTCGACCATGGATCCATGTCGCCGACGCGGTAACGTCAACCCTTCACCAGAAGTTAAAATATGAGTGGGGAGGTGTTGCACCCCAAAATTTGCCCTCACAATACAAGACTTTGTGTGCTAAGAAGGTTCACAAGGTTCACAAGATTCACAATGCTTACAAGACCTTTCATGAGGTTCATGAAGTCTACAAGTCACTTTATGAGGTTCACAAGGTTCACAAGATTCACAATGCTTACAAGACCTTTCATGAGGTTCATGAAGTCTACAAGTCACTTTATGAGGTTCACAAGGTTCACAATACCTCCCATGAGGTTCACAAGACATTTTATGTTGGTTCATAAGGTTCACAAAGTTCACAATTGGTCAGAAGAGTTGACAATCCCCTCAGACAATGCACCTCCTAAGCAGTGCATCCAAAACTAGGGTTTTGACTTTAATCAGGCTAAATGAACTTCCAAGACTTCAAGTGAGCTTCATAACATCTTATATGTGTGTAAGAACCCCCATGACAAGTTTCAAGACTTTTCTCAAAAGTTTGCTCAGTCAGATGATCAGGTAAGTCAAAATCAGTCAAAGCAGTTAAAAAGTCAAACTGAGATCAACTGTGGTCAAACCAAAGTCAAACATCATGATTTTTTGCCAACATCAAGTATATGAAGTAAAATTCATCATTTGATCAAGGTTTGATCATGATTCATCAAGGAGATTCCAGATCATCAAGAATCAGGAGTTTCTAAATTAGGGTTTCCTCAGGAAAAGTCAACTGAACTTTGACCAACCATAACTTTCACATGCTTCATCACCAAGTCTCCATCCAAAGCTCATGTTGAAGGAAATTGAATTCTCTACAACTTTGTGTCTCACAAGCCAAGCCCAAAAATGCTTCATTTGGAAGGTATGAGCTAAGACATTATAGGTCCTTTTGAAAGTCAACAAAAAGTCAACAACTTCAAAAGGGCATAACTTGAGATTGGTAAATGATATGGACATGAAACCAGTGGGATTGGTTATAGGACTCTTCAAGCTTTCCAAAATGTCCAAGAACACCCTCATAGCATTAAAATTGAAGGATGTGTGCCCTTGCAAAGTTGGGAAATTTTGGGTTGGTTTATGAAGAAAATGGAGGTCTAAAACCAATTTCTTCCAAATGGGCTTGCCAAATAATGACCCAATCCACATCAAAACATCTTGCACGAAATTAAATTGATTTATTCATAATTTTATTCATTTTGTTTTTATTTATTATGATTTTTATATTAAAAAATCATTTTAAATTCAAATAAAATATAAAATAATGAAAATTTAATTTGATTTGGTTTCTAGAAAGTTTTAAATTATAATTATACTTGATTGATACAAGAGTAATGAGAATCATCCTAAAATAGCAATGTGAGATCAAGGATATTCAAGTTTTAAGATCAAATATTTTTCAATCTAAAAAGGTCCAAAAATCCACAAGTTTGATGAAACTCTTGACCTAATTTTGTTATATGGTATATAAACAACACATAGCAAGGCAAGAGCCACGAATTGGCAGCCTCAAAGTGTAAGTTCATAGTTTCAAAAATCACTCCAAATTTGAAATTCGGATTCTTCCTCACAAAGCTTTTTTAAGGTATTTTAAGGACACAAGAAGAATCCTTGGACCTCACTGATCATGTATCATCACTCATATGCATCCCCAGCATCATGAATCACTCAAACCGAATCAACATTGGCTTGGATTTTTAAATTTTCGATTCACTTAATTCATGATATATTAACTGTTTTTAATCCTTGATATCTGTTTATTGATGTGTGTGGATTGTTTTTATGTGTTTGGATTGAAGTTTCGTGGCCAGAATCAAAAGAAGCCATTGTTAGGGTTTCGGTTGAGTTTTTATGGTTTCATGCTAAACCAAAAATAAATAAATTTTAAGAACACAGGGAGATTGTGTGAGCCATGAGGATCATCATACACTGATCAATTGAAAGAAATTTCACTGTTTGCTTGATGTTTGAGAATTCGCAGGGCTTAGCACGCAAGAAAAATCGCAACAAAATTCGTATAAAAATTCGCAGGAAAACCTACGAATTTCAGAGGAAGAAGATGACCTCTACGCGCGCGTTTTCCAGAATTCAAATATTATGTATAATATTTTATGAATTGGTTGTTGTTTTATTTCACAGTTGGTTGCTTGGTCCAGTGGTGTGAAGCGTGCGCATGTAGCTTGATGACCTGTGTTCGAGTCCTGGCTTCACCATCTTTTTCTTGTTTTTTCACATAATTAACAATTTTAATATATTATGAATTGTGGTGGTTATGTTGACAGATGCGCTCACCTAGCTGGGATGGTAATGTGTTTGTGTGATACTATGAAGGTCCTGGGTTCGAATCCCCCAGGCCTTTTGTTTTCTTTCTATTTTTTTGATTTTTTAGGTTTAAGGAACAAAATCACTTTGATTCACTCTTCTCACACCAAACGCAGCATGGCCCAGTGGTAGCTCTCCTTGCAGGTACAGGGGAGGTCCTGGGTTCAAATCCAGGCCTCCCCATTTTTTTTTTACCTAATTATTTTTCTATTTATTTTTTCTTTTCTTATTCTTTATTTTAATTAAATATTATATAATAAATTGTATATGATTAAAATTAATATCTTATTTTCTCAAATATAATTTATTTATATATCTATATTATTATCTTACATAATTTATTTTATAAAAAAATTTTGACTTAGTAATGTAAATTAAAATATAAACCCTAATTTATTTTCTTAAAAAAAAATCTCTAATCTTAATACTTTTCACAAAACCCTAAATTTCTTTTATTTTAAAACTTAATCATATTTTAAAATTTGTTTAAATCTTATTTAAAATAATTAAAATTTTGTAAATATAATTATAATTAATCCTATTTTTCATAATATGTAAATATTCTTATAAATTATTTATAATGTAATTTTGTATGTAAATAATTTCTATTATATGTTTAAAAATTGCTAATTTAATTTTTGATTATAATTTACTTTTTCATAATATGTTCATAATTTATTTAATTTGTTTATAATTTTAAATTTCATAATAATTGATATGATTGTTTATAATTTCTTCTTAAGCATTAAAAATTTTGTTTATTATAATATTTTTTGCTTATTATTACTAATCATGTTTATTGCTAACCCCATTTATTTTAAATTGTTATTATTATTATTTTCACTAACCCAATTTTTATTATTATTATTTTAAAATTTATTTTGCTATTTATTTAAATTGCTTTTTATTATTGTAATTGCTTCTGGATGTAATTTTTTGTAATATTTAAATTATTTATTTTTATGTCATGGTTAGTAAATAGGGAGTGTAAACATGTATGTTATTTAAAATTAATTTAGATCACTTAATTTAAAAGATAAATATAAAATTGTACACTCACACACGTAAGTCGATCTTTGATCGCCATCTCACTTTCTAGGGTTACCTCTCATTGTTGCCTAATCACAAGGTCAAGTGGGGTGTATAAAGCAAAAGTCCCTTAAAAGAAAAGTCATCTAGTCCCTTCACAATCAAAGATCAAGTCCCTTAAATGGTTGCCTTCATAAAGATCTTGTCCCTTTCGAATAATGATGACAGTCCCTCCAAAATGCTTAATACACCCCACAGTTGCCTATATTAACAGATGACCCTCACTTGTCCCTTACATCCAAGGTAATGACTACCTATTCCTTAATAATAGGGATAGTCTTACCATTTAAAGGATTCAAGAACAGAAAGACTTAAACTTTAGGGTAGGTTCCTCATAGTTACTTGCTCACTATTCAAAAATTTCTCAAATACTTCACAAATTTCAAGCAATTTTCAAACACAAGTTTTTTACGCATCCGTACATGGATCATTATCAAACTCTTATGAAAATTTTTATCCACACACTTCACATTTCAAAAACATTTTAGAGTGAGCTAAGTAACTAAGAGCCCATGGATAACCATGGATGTAAAGGGTGCTAACACCTTCCCTTTACATAACCTACCCCCCGGACCCAAAAATCTTTTAAAAGGTCTTTCCTGTTCTTTTATGCCTTTCCTTTGGATAAAATAAAAGTCGGTGGAGACTCTTGCTATCCGCAACATAACTAAAAGTCAGTTCTCCCACCATGTTACAGAACTGGCGACTCTGCTGGGGACTAATAAAAGAGGGGAACCCTTAGTAATTAGATCACTTTAAAATTGTTTGCCTTGTTTGCTTTATACTTACTTGTTGGGCTCTTATGTGTGAAAGATCCTAACCCGGATCTAGTGTACCTTAGGTAAATGGCAATAGACCAAGGAAACTGTACGGCGTATACCGATATGGTTGATCTGGTGGCCATAGTTAGTGTGACTTCTTGGTTGGTGCTTATGTTCCTTAAGTCAAGTTGAGGATAATATGAGGCTGCCATACGTTGTCCATACACTAACTAACTTTTAGAACCCTAGTTATCCCATCTTGGCCTTTAGAAAAGTAGTGAGATAACCGACTTTGGTGCAGACTGAAGTTGGTTGATACTCGATACTACGCTCATTGAGATCCTAAACTTGGAGGGTTTTGGTTGGCAAGTAAGTTTCCTACTGAACAACCACCCTTGTGAAGGATCAATGATATTGAGATCCCTTAGAACATGGTTACTTTTGTAGGACAGGATGAACCAACTAACTTCAGGGGAGGGTACTTACCTTTGAACCTCATGCAAGCCTTTAAACCTAGGGCTATGGTGTGACTTGTTTGTGTGTGCCACATGTTTGTGATTGAGCATAACATCATGACATCATCATGCATCATAAGCATAGCATTTTCACTAACCATTTCAAGGACCAAAGGATTTATCTTTGTTCTTTGTTGCAGGTCATGGCTTCTGCTTGTAGAAACACCATCAGGATCAACTTTGTGGGCATACCTACTAAGCTTAAAGAGTTGGTTTCTCAAGTGTCTGATCACTCCCAGTTCATCAAGAGACATGGTCACCTATTGGATCTAGTCACTTCAGGGTTCAATGAAGACATGATGAGTGTTCTATTTCAGTTCTTTGACCCTAAACACCATTGCTTTACATTCCCTGACTATCAGTTGGTTCCAACCATGAAGGAGTTCTCTAAACTTCTGGGTATACCTGTTCTTGATCAAAGACCCTTCACAGGCTTGGAGAAGGAGCTTAAACCAGAGGTTATTGCTGCAGCTCTACATCTGAAAAAGTCTGACATTGTTCTAGAAACGAGAAGCGGAGTCAAGGGTATTCTTGCTAAAGTATTAATGGATAAAGCTCAAGTGTTCTTGAAGGCCATGATTTATGATGCTTTTGAGGAGATCTTAGCCTTGCTGATATATGGCTTAGTATTGTTCCCCAACCCAGATCAGTTCATAGACGTTCATGCCATCAACATATTCCTGAGTCACAATCCAGTGCCTACATTGCTTGGAGACATCCTACATTCTCTTCACACCCGTACTACAAGGGCCAGAGGAACTTTGATGTGCTGCGTACCTTTGCTTTCTAGGTGGTTTATTTCTCACCTTCCTCGCTCAGTAATGAAGAATGAGCAAGGGTTCAGATGGTCCAAAAGAATTATGTCACTCTCTCATTCAGATATTCATTGGTGCTCCAGATCCATGGAGAGCGTCACTATCATTGACCGTTGTGGGGAGTTTCCTAATGTGCCACTTCTAGGCATAAGAGGAGGCATCACCTACAACCCCTCTTTAGATTTGCGACAGTTTGGTTATGCTCGGAGTGATGGTCCACATGACATGTTGATTCAGGGCATTGTATTTGATTACGACAACGATCTTCAAGGTTACCGTCAGAGATTCATACGAGCATGGGGAAAAGTAAACAGGGTTGACTGCAAGACACTGGAGCCTAAGTACACTATTCCTATGGAGGCTTATCTCAGATGGGTGCGATCTCGTGCTCAGACTCTCATGATGCCATATCCTGCTATCTTGCCAGTTACCATGGAACCTGTTGCTGAAGGAGACACTGCCTATACCATCCTTCACCCAGACATGCCTACTGACATGGAAGACTTGCAAAGATCCTGGATCCAACTGAAGGAACAAAGGGATACTTTCGAGGCTCATTACAAAGCAAGCCAAGAAAGAATCCTGGAACTAACAAAGCAACTTCACGAGGAACGGAACCTCAACTCATACCTCAACACAAAGAGGAAACGTCCATGGGAGACTTAAAACCCCATCTTTTGTACTTATTTCATTTCATTTTTTGTAAGCCCAAGAGGCAAAACAAATTTATTACTAATAAAAGTTTACCTTCTTGTTTGTTTAAGCAAATTTAAATCCTGCGGTCCTTGAAAACATTGCATATACATTCACATATCATATCATTGCATCACAGGTTTATTTGTGCACAGGTTTCTCATCTTTTCGCTGTTTATTTCAGCAATGGCTCTTGAACAAACAGTTAAGGATCTCCAGACACAAAATGCACAGTTCCAAGAGCTGATCCTGAACCTGACCAAGGGGCAGGATGAATTGAAGACACTGCTGGCCAAGAAGACTAGGAAGACTAGAAGGTCAGGTGGCCTGATCAACATGGGAAGGAGGTTCAAAGGTCTTGCCAAGACCAAAGAACCAGTTGAAGACTATGAATCTGAAGAATCTGAAAAAGAGGGAGGCAGTCTCCACAACACTATGGGGGACTCTGATTCCGAGGCTAATTACTACCATGAGCCTAATGAAGACAAATTCAAAATGCTGGTGGATAGAATGGATGCTATGGAGTTGCAGAAGTCATCTGGGCTGGATTTTGAAGATTTGAGTCTGATATCTGGGGTAGTCATACCCATTGGTTTCAAGGTTCCTACCTTTGTTGTTTATGATGGGGTCTCTTGCCCCAAGCTGCATCTGAGGTCTTATGTCAGAAGAATTCAACCTCACACTGCTGATAAGAAATTGTGGATCCATTTTTTTCAAGAGAGCTTATCTGGAGCTCAGTTGGAGTGGTATTATCAGTTGGAGAGTGTCAACATCAGGGATTGGAATGATCTTGCTGAGGCTTTCTATAAGCAGTATCAATACAATGCTGACTTAGCTCCCACTCGCATGCAACTGCAAAGCATGTCTATGGGTGCCAAAGAAAGTTTCAAGGAGTACGCTCAGAAGTGGAGAGATTTAGCTGGAAGAGTTCAACCCCCTTTAACTGACAGGGAATTGGTTGATATGTTCATGTGTACGCTGAATGGTCCTTTTTACAGTCATCTCATTGGAAGCTCATCATCTGGCTTCACTGAGTTGATAATGACAGGAGAGCGAGTGGAAAATGGTATAAAGAGTGGCAAAATCCAAGTGGGTACTTCTTCATCAGGTACTGCAAAGAAGCCTCCCACTGGGAAGAAAGAATCCAATGCTGTTTATGGTCAGCCTGATCGTAATAGAAGGCATCAGTCTGTTAGTGCAGTTCATATTTCAAATCCAACTCCTGCAACAACAGAGCAGCCACAGGGCAACCAACAGAGGGCTAGAAGGCAGTTCACAAAAATTAACATGTCAATGGCTCAGGAAATGCAACACTTGTTGAAGGCTGAACTTATTACTCTGAAAGAGGCTCCTCAGAATCCAAATATTACCTCTCCCAGGTACAATCCCAATGCACGGTGTGCATATCATTCAAACTGTCAGGGACATGATACTAATAACTGCTGGGTCTTGAAGAACAAAATTCAAGATATGATTGAGGCCGGAGAGATTGAGTTTGATCCTCCGGGTACTCCAAATGTGATTACTGCTCCAATGCCAAATCACGAGAAGACTGTCAATGCCATTGATGAAGATTTACATATCCATTCAGTTGCGGAGTTGACCACACCATTGTCTGTCATCAGGAAGAAGTTAGTACAAGCTGGGTTCTTTCCGGGTTGTCGTGAAGATTGTGTCTATTGTGAGTATAATCCAGATAAGTGTTGGAGCTTGAAGGACGGAATTCAACGTCTCATGAATAATTACACCATAGTGTTTGAAAGGAGACCACCTTCTATGGAGAGTATGGTGGAGCATATTACTAAAGGTAAGAAGACTGAAGAGGTTGATATGGTTGACAAAGTGTCGGTAAGGATCACTTCAAAGGGACCTATTAAAATCACCCATCAGGGTCCAATCAATATTACTGCTGAAGGTCCTGTGAAAGTTGTTGCTGAAGCCAGAGTGGCTCCTATGGTCATTACCACTCCTGGTCCTATTCCGTATACGTCTGATAAAGCTGTGCCTTGGCATTATGGATCTGATGTTTATATCCATGGTGTTAAGCAAGAACCCTTAGCTGATGTGCCTATTGATGTTGATAATATTGCTGGATCTAGTAAGATCACACGTAGTGGAAGAGTCTTCTCTCCTCCAGTTGCTTCCAAGAATGCAGTTACTCCAGCTGCTACCTCCACCACTGATGCACGGGGCAAAGGTCCTGTTATTGAGCCTATACCTACTGATGTACCAGCTGCTGATGATCTCTCTAAGCAGATGGAAGAAGTATTGAAAATCATTCGCAAGAGTGATTATGACATTGTTGATCAGTTGGGGCATACTCCCTCAAAGATTTCTATGTTGTCCTTGTTGTTATGTTCTGAGGCTCATGCCAAAGCTTTGATCAAGTTTCTGAAGACTGCTCATGTACCCAATGCAATTTCTGTTGACCAGTTTGAGAATTGTGTTGCCCACCTGACCTATGATAATGGGTTAGGATTTTCTGATGCTGATTTGACCCCTGCCAAGAGGGATCATAACAGGGCTCTGCATATCTCAATTGAATGCAGGGGCACTACCCTGTCACATGTATTGATAGACAATGGTTCCTCTTTGAATGTGTTGCCCAAGGAAGTCTTGAATAAGCTGAGTCCTGAAGATGCTGTGCTGAAGCCCAGTAGTATTGTGGTAAAGGCTTTTGATGGTTCGAGAAGAGTGGTACATGGAAAAATTGATCTCCCAATCAAAGTTGGTTCTCAGATTTTTAATGCTACATTTTATGTGATGGATATTCGTCCTTCGTACTCTTGTCTGCTTGGTCGTCCCTGGATCCATGGGGCAGGTGCTGTAACCTCTACATTACATCAGAAGCTGAGATATCCGGTGGAAGGAAAGGTTGTTACTGTCTATGGAGAGGAAGAATATTTTGTTAGCCATGTAAACACTTTCAAGTATCTGGAAATGGAAGGTGAATATGTTGAAACTCCGTGCTAGACATTTGAAGTGGTTCCTTGGATTGTTAATGATTATGTAGCTCCTCCGGTTGCCAAGAAAGTTCCTGTGGTCACCAGAGTACCTCCAACAATGGCAATGGCCTCCCTCAACGATGCTAGAGCTGTGGTGGATGAAGGTGGTTGTACTATTTGGGGTCAGCTTCCTGATATCCCATACAAGTCTGACAAATTTGGTTTGGGTTTCACTGCAGAGTCCCAGAAGGCTGTTCGTCGTGCTCATGCTGTTCGTATCACCAACCAAGGGGTTATGAAAGATCAGATCAATGCTGTGGGAGACTATGATGAAGACTACAACCTGGATGCTTGGATTTTTCCTACTATGGGTGCTGGACTCAATAATTGGAAAGCTGAAGATGTTATCCCTATCTCCTTTAGTCAGGAGTAAATACTATTACTGTGTTGTTACTTTTAAGTTTGTAATTTCTTGAACAATTGAACTCTTAAGCCTTGTGCCTTGCCCGGGGCACAATGATGTGCTTGTTACGGGATGTCATTTCATTTGCATACTTCATTCAATAAAAATCAGTGGACGTTCCGTTTTCGTAAATATTGTGTTCCTTGTCTTTCTTTTCTTTTATTTTTGTTTTATCAGCTATGTGTTCTTACACACACCCACATCACTAATATGCAGATCCTCATCCACTTTGGATCCTGTTGATAACAGTTCTACTATTGCCAATTATAATTTCGAGAATCCGATCTATCAAACTGAAGACGGAAATGAGGACGATTGTGAAGTACCTGTAGAGCTTGCTAGGTTGTTGCAACAAGAAGAGAAAGTTATACAGCCACATGAAGAGCCAGTCGAAGTTGTGAATCTGGGAACTGAAGAAAACAGGAAAGAGGTCAAGATAGGGGCTGATTTAGAGGATAGTGTCAAGAGCAAATTGATTCAGATGTTACGTGACTATGTGGAGATCTTTGCTTGGTCTTATGAAGATATGCCAGGGTTGGATACAAACATTGTGGTTCACCATTTACCAGTAAAAGAAGATTGTCGTCCAAAGAAGCAGAAGGTTCGTCGTATGCGTCCTGAAATGTCAGAGAAGATCAAGGCAGAGGTAATGAAACAGTTCAATGCAGGGTTCTTAGCAGTGACTTCTTATCCTCAGTGGGTTGCAAATGTGGTACCAGTTCCTAAGAAAGATGGTAAGGTACGTATGTGTGTGGACTACAGAGATTTGAACAAGGCTAGCCCCAAAGATGACTTTCCACTTCCTCATATTGATGTTCTGGTAGACAACACTGCTCAGCATAAAGTATTCTCTTTCATGGATGGTTTCTCTGGTTACAATCAAGTCAAGATGGCACCTGAAGATATGGAGAAGACAACATTTGTTACACAGTGGGGCACCTTTTGCTATAAAGTGATGCCATTTGGTTTGAAGAATGCAGGGGCAACATATCAGCGTGCTATGGTGGCTTTGTTTCATGATATGATTCATCATGAGATAGAGGTGTATGTGGATGATATGATAGCCAGGTCCCAAAATGAAGAGCAACATCTTGATCATCTGCATAAGTTGTTTGAGAGATTGAAGAAATACAAGTTGAGATTGAACCCAAACAAGTGTACCTTTGGAGTTAGATCTGGTAAACTCCTGGGTTTCATCGTCAGTGGAAAAGGTATTGAAGTAGATCCTGCAAAAGTGAAAGCTATACGAGAGATGCCAGCTCCCCGTACTGAGAAGGAAGTTAGAGGTTTCTTGGGACGATTGAACTTTATTGCAAGATTTATTTCCCAATTAACTGCCATTTGTGAGCCAATCTTCAAGTTGTTGAAGAAAGATCAGGTGATGGAATGGAATGATGAGTGCCAGATTGCCTTTGATGAAATCAAGAGATATCTGCTAGAACCTCCAATTTTGATGCCACCAGTTGATGGAAGGCCCTTGATTATGTACTTAACAGTGTTAGACAACTCAATGGGGTGTGTGTTGGGGCAACATGACGAGTCTGGTCGAAAAGAGCAGGCAATATACTACCTTAGCAAAAAGTTTACCGACTGTGAAACAAGATACTCACTGCTCGAGAAAACTTGCTGTGCTTTGGCATGGGCTGCTCGCCGACTAAGACAGTATATGTTGACCCATACTACCTTATTGATTTCGAAGATGGATCCTATCAAGTACATATTTGAGAAACCTGCTCTCTCCGGAAGAATTGCAAGATGGCAAATGATCTTGACAAAATATGACATACAATATACTACTCAGAAGGCCATTAAGGGAAGTATTGTGGCTGATCATTTGGCTCATCAAGAAGTGGATGATTACCAGTCAATGAGTTTTGAGTTCCCTGATGAAGACATTATGACTATTACCAAAGAACCTGGACAATATGACGGACCTGAACAAGGATCCCGATGGACTATGGTTTTTGATGGTGCCTCTAATGCACTTGGTAATGGTGTTGGTGTTGTGATTAGTTCCCCTGAAGGTTGTCATACCCCGATTACTGCCAGACTTTGTTTCTATTGTACTAATAACATGGCTGAGTATGAGGCATGTATCCTGGGTATTAAAGCTGCTATTGATATGAAGATTCAGTTCCTTGACGTATATGGAGATTCAGCCCTGGTAATAAGTCAGATCAAAGGAGATTGGGACACCAAGCATGATAATCTCATTCCTTACAGAGAGCATGTTTTGTCTTTGATCCCACATTTCAAAGAGATTACCTTTGGACATATTCCACGAAGAGAGAATCAATTGGCAGATGCATTAGCCACCATGGCATCCATGTTTGAGATCAGCTGGGATGATGAAGCTCCCAAGATTACTATTGATAGATTTGAAAAGCCTGCATATTGCAATGAGATTGACACTGGAGAAGCAGAAGAGAAGCCTTGGTTTTATGAAGTGAAAAGATATCTTGAAGTTCAGGAGTTCCCTGAATGGGCATCTGTCAAAGATAGGAAGTTTCTGAGAAGGTTTTCTGCTAAGTTCTTTTTGAGTAATGGGATTTTGTATAAGCGCAATCATGACTCAACTTTGCTTCATTGTGTGGATAAGAAAGAAGCAACTGAGATTATGGAAGACATGCATGATGGGATCTTTGGAACTCATTCTAGTGGTCATACTATGGCAAAAAAGATATTGAGAGCAGGTTACTATTGGTCTACCATGGAAGCTGATTGCTATCAACACTCCAGAACTTGTCACAAATGTCAAATTTATGCTGATAAAGTACATATACCTCCATCACCATTGAATGTGTTGACTGCTCCTTGGCCTTTTGCCATGTGGGGCATTGATATGATTGGTGAGATCAAGCCTACTGCTTCTAATGGACATCGTTTCATCCTGGTTGCTATTGATTACTTCACGAAGTGGGTGGAGGCAGCTTCATTTGCATCTGTTACTAAGAATGTTGTGGCTCGGTTCATTAAGAATAATCTCATATGTAGGTATGGCATCCCTGAAAGGATTATTACTGATAATGGCTCTAATCTAAACAACACTATAATTACTGATCTCTGCACGCAGTTCAAGATTAAGCATCACAACTCTTCTCCGTATCGTCCAAAGATGAATGGGGCAGTTGAAGCTGCTAATAAGAACATTAAGAAGGTTGTACAGAAGATGATTGTTACTTACAAGGATTGGCATGAGATGTTACCATTTGCTCTTCATGGTTATCGTACTACAATACGTACTTCAACAGGGGCAACCCCATTCTCCTTAGTCTATGGTATGGAAGCAGTTCTGCCCATTGAAGTTCAGATTCCCTCCTTAAGAATTATGAAGGATGCAGACTTGGATGAAGATGAGTGGGTTCAGACTCGACTTGACCAGATAAATTTGATTGATGAGAAGAGGCTATCAGCAGTTTGTCATGGCCAGATGTACCAGAAACGAATGATCAAAGCTTTTAACAAAAAGGTTAAGCCAAAGGTATATCAGGCTGGTGACTTGGTAATCAAGCGTATCATATTACCACAGGGTGATCCTAGGGGCAAGTGGACTCCTACATATGAAGGACCATTTATAGTCAAGACAGTGTTTTCAGGAGGTGCCATGATACTCACTACTATGGATGGTGAAGACTTCTCGCAGCCTGTAAACACATACATAGTTAAAAAATACTACGCATAAAGAGAGACCCGCTAGGTTGACAGGCCTAGGCAAAAATAAGGGCATCCCGGCAAACCAAAAGGGTTTGGGCAAAAATTAGGGATATATATAAAAAGATGTACACCCGGCAAGTCGAAAACCTGAAAAGGCGGCTTGGGAAAAAAAGGGTATCCCGGTGGATTGAAAACCTGAAAGGGAAATCCAGGCAAAAGTTAGGGATTAAAGCGTATGACTATGTCTCGTTTAGATCACCCATGAAACTGCAACCAGTTGTGTTACTTACTCAAGCTCAAACAGATAAAGCTCAATCCAATCGTTTCCGTCTCAACAGCAGAAGATGAGATACTTGAAGATAATGGCAATAGTAGAATTGAAACTCAATAGGATTGTTTCCCACATAGCTGATTTTCTTTGTTTTGTAAAATTTTATGACAAAATCCTCTTACTAGGGTTTATGTCTCCTTGTACAAACTTACCTATGTATAGGTCACTTTTTGATATAAATAAAATTCCATCTTTGAATCCTGATTTACTTTTACCCTATTTACATAAGCGAAACGTCCATTGGTTGTGTTTGAATGTATGTATGCTTTTGAATATGATTGATGTTTACAAGAAATGCATGAATGCTTAAATGTGATTGATGTTTACCAGAAATGCATGAAAATGCAGTAATAGTATTTACTAAGGACGAACGAGGGAAGGATTTCAACGAAGCTTCGCCGGTTCATCTCTATAAGACAGTTACAAAACCCTCAGTAGGACAAATCCATCTTCATAAGGTCACATCTCCCCTGGAATTTATATCCATCTCTTTTATCCTCATACGGATATTCAGGAATTTACTTTCCAATAAGAGTACGACAAACGAAGATGGAGGTTATATCTACCCTACTATCAAACGAAGACGAAGGTTATGTATACCTTACTATCCCCAGCAGACGGGAAGTTATATATACCTTGATATCCCCAACAGACGGGAGGTTATATATGCCTTATTATCAAACAAGACGGGAATGAGTTCCTCATATTCTTCAACAACGAATCGGGATTTATTTTCCCTGGCCAGCAGTTGTTATATGAAGATATCCGGACGTCTCAGGCAGTATCATGTCATACATACATCATTTACATCATACCATAATATACATATTCATAGATACATAATACATTATTTAAGTGCATCATAACATACATGCATACATAATGCATAAACTAATATTGTTATACAGAATGCTACCTTGTTTTCAGGTTAATTCTCCAGCAAACAGACTTGTGATTATCAAGATTGCTTTATCCTCCTGAAAGTTATCATCCCTCAGGATTGCTTTATCCTCCTGAAAGCTTCTTGTCCCTCAGGATTGCTTCATCCTCCTGAAAGCATATCATCCCTCAGGATTGCTTTATCCTCCTGAAAGCTTCTTGTCCCTCAGGATTGCTTCATCCTCCTGAAAGCATATCATCCCTCAGGATTGCTTTATCCTCCTGAAAGCTTCTTGTCCCTCAGGATTGCTTCATCCTCCTGAAAGCATATCATCCCTCAGGATTGCTTTATCTTCTTGAAAGCTTCTAGTACATCAGGACTGCTTTATCCTCCTGAAAGCATCACTACATCAGGACTGCTTTATCCTCCTGAAAGCTTATTATCTCATCAGGACTGCTTTATCCTCCTGAAAGCATATCATCCATCAGGATTGCTTTATCCTCCTGAAAGCTTATTATTACCTCAAGATTGCTTTACCCTCCTGAAATCATATTATTACCTCAGGACTGCTTCATCCTCCTGATAGCTATCATCATTACCCCTGGATTGCTTCATCCTCCTGAAAGCATATTATCAATTTCTCAGGACTGCTTTATCCTCCTGAAAGCTTACTACTACCTCAGGACTGCTTTATCCTCCTGAAAGCTATCATTTTACCTTCATATTTTGGACTGCTTTATCCTCCAAGAAATATACCTGAAGAATGTTTCTCCAAGTGGCATCTTTAAGCCCACTCAAGCATATACAACCAATCATCAATACTACTCTACGCACCAGTGAGTGCAAATTTTTGGGCTTTTGTGTTCAATCCCCTTCAACCTTCCAGGTCACGACTGGCAAATATACCAGTCTAACCCCTCAGGTTTCAGAAAATTGAACAGGGGCAGCTGTTGCACCCCAAAATTTGCCCTCACAATACAAGACTTTGTGTGCTAAGAAGGTTCACAAGGTTCACAAGATTCACAATGCTTACAAGACCTTTCATGAGGTTCATGAAGTCTACAAGTCACTTTATGAGGTTCACAAGGTTCACAAGATTCACAATGCTTACAAGACCTTTCATGAGGTTCATGAAGTCTACAAGTCACTTTATGAGGTTCACAAGGTTCACAAGGTTCACAATACCTCCCATGAGGTTCACAATACATTTTATGTTGGTTCATAAGGTTCACAAAGTTCACAATTGGTCAGAAGAGTTGACAATCCCCTCAGACAATGCACCTCTTAAGCAGTGCATCCAAAACTAGGGTTTTGACTTTAATCAGGCTAAATGAACTTCCAAGACTTCAAGTGAGCTTCTTAACATCTTATATGTGTGTAAGAACCCCCATGACAAGTTTCAAGACTTTTCTCAAAAGTTTGCTCAGTCAGATGATCAGGTAAGTCAAAATCAGTCAAAGTAGTTAAAAAGTCAAACTGAGATCAACTGTGGTCAAACCAAAGTCAAACATCATGATTTTTTGCCAACATCAATTATATGAAGTAAAATTCATCATTTGATCAAGGGTTGATCATGATTCATCAAGGAGATTCCAGATCATCAAGAATCAGGAGTTTCTAAATTAGGGTTTCCTCAAGAAAAGTCAACTGAACTTTGACCAGCCATAACTTTCACATGCTTCATCACCAAGTCTCCATCCAAAGCTCATGTTGAAGGAAATTGAATTCTCTACAACTTTGTGTCTCACAAGCCAAGCCCAAAAATGCTTCATTTGGAAGGTATGAGCTAAGACATTATAGGTCCTTTTGAAAGTCAACAAAAAGTCAACAACTTCAAAAGGGCATAACTTGAGATTGGTAAATGATATAGACATGAAACCAGTGGGGTTGGTTAGAGGACTCTTCAAGCTTTCCAAAATGTCCAATAACACCCTCATAGCATTAAAATTGAAGGATGTGTTCCCTTGCAAAGTTGGGAAATTTTGGGTTGGTTTATGAAGAAAATGGAGGTCTAAAACCAATTTCTTCCAAATGGGCTTGCCAAATAATGACCCAATCCACATCAAAACATCTTGCACGAAATTAAATTGATTTATTCATAATTTTATTCATTTTGTTTTTATTTATTATGATTTTTATATTAAAAAATCATTTTAAATTCAAATAAAATATAAAATAATGAAAATTTAATTTGATTTGGTTTCTAGAAAGTTTTAAATTATAATTATACTTGATTGATACAAGAGTAATGAGAATCATCCTAAAATAGCAATGTGAGATCAAGGATATTCAAGTTTTAAGATCAAATATTTTTCAATCTAAAAAGGTCCAAAAATCCACAAGTTTGATGAAACTCTTGACCTAATTTTGTTATATGGTATATAAACAACACATAGCAAGGCAAGAGCCACGAATTGGAAGCCTCAAAGTGTAAGTTCATAGTTTCAAAAATCACTCCAAATTTGAAATTTGGATTCTTCCTCACAAAGCTTTTTTAAGGTATTTTAAGGACACAAGAAGAATCCTTGGACCTCACTGATCATGTATCATCACTCATATGCATCCCCAGCATCATGAATCACTCAAACCGAATCAACATTGGCTTGGATTTTTAAATTTTCGATTCACTTAATTCATGATATATTAACTGTTTTTAATCCTTGATATCTGTTTATTGATGTGTGTGGATTGTTTTTATGTGTTTGGATTGAAGTTTCGTGGCCAGAATCAAAAGAAGCCATTGTTAGGGTTTCGGTTGAGTTTTTATGGTTTCATGCTAAACCAAAACTAAATAAATTTTAAGAACACAGGGAGATTGTGTGAGCCATGAGGATCATCATACACTGATCAATTGAAAGAAATTTCACTGTTTGCTTGATGTTTGAGAATTCGCAGGGCTTAGCACGCAAGAAAAATCGCAACAAAATTCGCATAAAAATTCGCAGGAAAACCTACGAATTTCAGAGGAAGAAGATGACCTCTGTGCGCGTTTTCCAGAATTCAAATATTATGTATAATATTTTATGAATTGGTTGTTGTTTTATTTCACAGTTGGTTGCTTGGTCCAGTGGTGTGAAGCGTGCGCATGTAGCTTGATGACCTGTGTTCGAGTCCTGGCTTCACCATCTTTTTCTTGTTTTTTCACATAATTAACAATTTTAATATATTATGAATTGTGGTGGTTATGTTGACAGATGCGCTCACCTAGCTGGGATGGTAATGTGTTTGTGTGATACTATGAAGGTCCTGGGTTCGAATCCCCCAGGCCTTTTGTTTTCTTTCTATTTTTTTGATTTTTTAGGTTTAAGGAACAAAATCACTTTGATTCACTCTTCTCACACCAAACGCAGCATGGCCCAGTGGTAGCTCTCCTTGCAGGTACAGGGGAGGTCCTGGGTTCAAATCCAGGCCTCCCCATTTTTTTTTACCTAATTATTTTTCTATTTATTTTTTCTTTTCTTATTCTTTATTTTAATTAAATATTATATAATAAATTGTATATGATTAAAATTAATATCTTATTTTCTCAAATATAATTTATTTATATATCTATATTATTATCTTACATAATTTATTTTATAAAAATTTTTTGACTTAGTAATGTAAATTAAAATATAAACCCTAATTTATTTTCTTAAAAAAAAAATCTCTAATCTTAATACTTTTCACAAAACCCTAAATTTCTTTTATTTTAAAACTTAATCATATTTTAAAATTTGTTTAAATCTTATTTAAAATAATTAAAATTTTGTAAATATAATTATAATTAATCCTATTTTTCATAATATGTAAATATTCTATAAATTATTTATAATGTAATTTTGTATGTAAATAATTTCTATTATATGTTTAAAAATTGCTAATTTAATTTTTGATTATAATTTACTTTTTCATAATATGTTCATAATTTATTTAATTTGTTTATAATTTTAAATTTCATAATAATTGATATGATTGTTTATAATTTCTTCTTAACCATTAAAAATTTTGTTTATTATAATATTTTTTGCTTATTATTACTAATCATGTTTATTGCTAACCCCATTTATTTTAAATTGTTATTATTATTATTTTCACTAACCCAATTTTTATTATTATTATTTTAAAATTTATTTTGCTATTTATTTAAATTGCTTTTTATTATTGTAATTGCTTCTGGATGTAATTTTTTGTAATATTTAAATTATTTATTTTTATGTCATGGTTAGTAAATAGGGAGTGTAAACATGTATGTTATTTAAAATTAATTTAGATCACTTAATTTAAAAGATAAATATAAAATTGTACACTCACACACGTAAGTCGATCTTTGATCGCCATCTCACTTTCTAGGGTTACCTCTCATTGTTGTCTAATCACAAGGTCAAGTGGGGTGTATAAAGCAAAAGTCCCTTAAAAGAAAAGTCATCTAGTCCCTTCACAATCAAAGATCAAGTCCCTTAAATGGTTGCCTTCATAAAGATCTTGTCCCTTTCGAATAATGATGACAGTCCCTCCAAAATGCTTAATACACCCCACAGTTGCCTATATTAACAGATGACCCTCACTTGTCCCTTACATCCAAGGTAATGACTACCTATTCCTTAATAATAGGGATAGTCTTACCATTTAAAGGATTCAAGAACAGAAAGACTTAAACTTTAGGGTAGGTTCCTCATAGTTACTTGCTCACTATTCAAAAATTTCTCAAATACTTCACAAATTTCAAGCAATTTTCAAACACAAGTTTTTTACGCATCCATACATGGATCATTATCAAACTCTTATGAAAATTTTTATCCACACACTTCACATTTCAAAAACATTTTAGAGTGAGCTAAGTAACTAAGAGCCCATGGATAACCATGGATGTAAAGGGTGCTAACACCTTCCCTTTACATAACCTACCCCCCGGACCCAAAAATCTTTTAAAAGGTCTTTCCTGTTCTTTTATGCCTTTCCTTTGGATAAAATAAAAGTCGGTGGAGACTCTTGCTATCCGCAACATAACTAAAAGTCAGTTCTCCCACCGTGTTACAGAAGGTCAGATTATCACTATCTGTGGCGAAGAAGATATATTTGTCAGTCACCTGGCTACGTACAAGTACATAGAAATGGATGGAGAAATCAATGAAACCATGAGCCAGGGTTTTGAAGCTTTGAATGTAAACGAAGCTACAACTGAGGTGTTTGTTACATCCCAAGAGGATAGGATGGGTACCTCAATTGCTTCCTACAAGCAGGCTCGGAAGGTTGTGGAAGAAGGGAATGCCCAAGGCTGGGGCAAGCTGCTGAAGGTGGAAATGAAAGAAGACAAATTCGGTTTGGGTTACAGACCATCTCGACAAGATCAAGAGGAGGCTGCTGGAGGGCCAAATTTCATAAGTGGGGGAATGCTGACCCATGATGCTGCCAACACTCTGGAAGACGAGACTGAGAGCAATTACAACCTGGAAAACTGGATCCGTCCAAGAATCCCGGGCCGAGAAGTCCGCAATTGGTATTATCAGGAAATTATAAGGGTTACTGCTACAGAGTAATTATTATTTCCTGTTTTAAGCATGCATCAAAGTCCTGCATCTTGCCCAAGATGTCGGGACTCATTTTGTAATAGGGCCATCTTTTTGTATTTGTGCAAATTGAATATTAATGAACAATGGAAATCTTTTTGCAAACAACCTTTTTCGCTCACTGTCTTTTCATTTTTGTTATTTTCGCACAAAGCAATAAATGGCAATGATTTTCTAAATAAAAAATTTCATTTACTTACTTTTTCTAAAAATAAAATAAAATTAATCACTAAAATGGACCAAATCTCAACCCTTGCAGAAATAGCCCTCCAGATTGCACTGACAACGACACTGCTATGACCTTGTATGACTTCGACAATCCGATTAATCAAGCAGATGAAGAGGTTGAAGAAGACTACGATTACCTAAAGAGTTAGCAAGGTTACTAAGACAAGAGGAAAAGGTGATTGCTCCTCATCAGGAGGAGATTGAGACTGTTAATCTTGGTACCGAGGAAGTTGTGAAAGAAGTGAAGATTGGAGACAGTCTAGAAACTCCGTAAAAGAACAACTTATCAGTATGCTGCGAGAATATGTCGATGTCTTCGCTTGGTCCTACCAAGATATGCCGGGATTGGATACATATATTGTCATGCACAGGTTTCCATTAAAAGAGGATTGCCCGCAGGTCAAACAGAAGTTGCGCCGTACTCGCCCGGACATGGCCATGAAAATCAAAGAGGAAGTACAAAAGCAGTGGGACGCCGATTTTCTTGTTGTAACTAGTTACCCGTCGTTGGTTTCTAACTTTGTACTTGTACCTAAGAAGGATGGCAAGGTGCGTATGTGTGTCGATTACCGGGATCTGAATAGAGCAATCCCGAAAGATGACTTCCCATTACCTCACATTGATGTATTGGTAGACAACACAACTCAGTTCTCGATATTTTCCTTCATGGACAGATTTTCTGGATACAATCAGATCAAGATGTCACCTGAAGACATGGAGAAGACAACCTTCATCACACCATGGGGCATATTCTGCTACAAAGTAATGTCGTTTGGTTTGAAGAACGCCGGTGCAACATATCGACGGGCTATGGTAACATTATTCCACGACATGATCCATAAAGAAATTGAGTGCTACGTGGATGACATGATTGCCAAGTCCCTCATAGAGGAAGAGCATTTGGTAAATCTATTGAAACTTTTCAAGCGTCTGAGGAAATATCAGTTAAGGTTAAATCCCAACAAGTGCACATTCGGGGTACGTTCTGGTAAGCTGCTGGGGTTTACTGTGAGTAGAAGAGGAATTGAGGTTGACCCCGACAAAGTTAAATAAATTCAGGAAATGCCTGCACCTAAGACTGAGAAAGAAGTTTGAGGGTTCTTGGGTAGATTGAACTACATTTCAAGGTTCATATCTCACCTCATTGCAACCTGCGATCCCTTGTTCAAACTGCTAAGAAAGGAACAAACAGACAGGTGGAACGATGATTGTCAGAAAGCTTTTGACAAGATCAAGGAGTATCTGCAAGAACCTTCAGTTCTCATGCCTCCGGTTGAAGGAAGACCTCTAATAATGTACCTGATAATATTAGATGAATCGATGGGGTGTGTGTTGGGCCAGCGTGACGAGTCTAGTCGAAAAGAGTATGCAATATACTACCTAAGCAAAAAGTTTACCGACTGTGAACAACGTTATTCACTGCTCGAGAAAACTTGTTGTGCTTTAGCGTGGGCTGCTCGCCGACTAAGACAGTATATGTTGACTCATACTACCTTGTTGATCTCAAAGATGGACCCAGTCAAGTACATATTTGAGAATCCAGCACTTACCGGAAGGGTTGCAAGGTGGCAAATAATTCTGACAGAATATGATATTCAGTACACCCCTCAAAAGGCCATCAAAGGCAGCGTATTGTCTGACTATCTGGTTGGGCAACCCATTGATGATTACCAGCCTATGAGATTTGATTTCCCCGATGAAGACATCATGTTCTTAAAATCAAAAGATTGTGAAAATCCTATTCACACTGAAGGGCCGGATCCAGAAGGAGCATGGACTATGATGTTCGATGGGGCAATTAACTGTAACAATCGTGGGGTTGGTGCAGTGCTTATTACACCCGAAGGAGTACATTTGCCTTTATCGACAAGGCTCACCTTTGCCTGCACTAACAATGAAGCAGAGTACGAAGCTTGTATCATGGGTCTTGAGGAAGCCATTGACCTCAGGATCAAAACCTTGAATGTATTCGGAGATTCAGCTTTGGTGATCAACCAAACTAACGGCAAGTGGTATACTCATCAAGAGCATTTGGTTCCCTACCGTGACTATACGAGGAGATTGTTGACTTTCTTCACAACAGTCAAGCTTGAATACGTCCCTCGAGATGAAAATCAGTTTGCAGACGCCTTGGCTACTATTTCATCTATGATCAAAGTACAAACTGCTAGCTATGTACCCCGGATTTTAGTGTCCAGACTAAACCAACTGGCATATATCTTCTTTGTGGACACTATCATTGACAAAAAACCTTGGTTCCACGACATCAAATGCTTTTTGGAGACTCAGATGTACCCACATGGGGCATCATCTAATGACAAGAAGACATTAAAAAGGCTAGCCGACAGTTTCTTCCTCAATACTGATGGCTCCTTATACAAGCGAAACTTCGACATGGTCTTGCTCAGATGTGTTGACAAAAAGGAAGTAGACCTACTGATGCATGAAGTACACAAGGGTTTTTTGGTACCCATGCCGGAGGACATGCAATGGCGAAGAAATTGTTGAGATCAGGTTACTATTGGATCACAATGGATGTAGACTGTTGTGCCTATGCCAGAAAATGCCAGATATACGCAGGCAAAGTGCATGTGCCTCCAAATCCTTTGAATGTATTGTCTTCACCCTGGCCCTTCGCCATGTGGGGAATTGATATGATTGGAAAGATCGAACCAACTACTTCAAATGGTCACAGATTCATCTTGGTAGCCATTGATTACTTCACCAAATGGGTCGAAGTAGCTTCGTACGCAAACATCACCAAGCAAGTGGTAGCCCGATTTCTGAAAAAGGATATCATTTGTCGATATGGAGTTCCCGAGCAAATCATTACTGATAATGGTTCAAACCTTAACAACAAAATGATGACAGAACTATGCCGAGATTTCAAGATTCAATATCACAACTCTTCTCCTTACAGACCAAAGATGAATGGCGTTGTCGAGGCAGCTAACAAGAACATTAAGAAGATTGTGCAAAAGATGGTAGTCACATACAGAGACTGGAACGAAATGTTACCATTCTCCTTACTTGGGTACCGAACTACCATCAGAACATATACCGGGGCAACGCCTTATCATCTTGTGTATGGTATGGAAGTCGTCCTACCTGTTGAAGTTGAATTGCCCTCCTTGCGGGTAATAATGGATGTGAAACTGGACGAAATAAAATGGGTCCGATCTCGTTATAATCAACTAAGCCTGATTGAAGAAAAGAGATTAGCAGTTATTTGTCATGGTCAGTTATATAAAAAATGGATGAAAAGAGCCTTCGATCAAAAGGTGAGACCTCGGGAATATCAAGTGGGAGAGCTGGTACTGAAAAAAAATCCTTCCTCCTCATACAGACCACAGGGGCCAAACTATGAAGGACCATACGTGATAACTAAAGTCTTCTTAGGCGGAGCACTGATGCTCGCAACCATGGATGGCGAAAATTTCCCATCTCCTGTAATTCAGATGTAGTTAAAAAATACTTCACATAAATGACCCGCTGGACATAAAAACAGAATGTAAGTCCAGGCAAAAATAAGGTATCCCGACGAGTCAAAAACAGAATAAAAGACTCGGGCAAAAATAAGGGAAAAAATGTGTACACCCGCTAAGTTGAAAAGCCACATCAGACAGCTCAGGCAAAAATGGGTATCCCGGTGGATTGAAAACCCGAAAGGGCTATCCACGCAAAATCAGGGAACAAGTGAACAACTACATTCTGAATTCGTCTATATTACACTTACATAACTTGGCATTCTGAATTCGATCAGAATCAACTTTCCTCAGAAAGCAAGATAAGAAGAGTGTTTGAGGTCATACAGGTCATAGCAAGAGGAAGCTCATTGGAGCGTCAACTCCAGCATTGCCAAATATGACACTGTTATTTTTCTCAATTTTACAGCAATCTCCTCATTTCAGGGATTAGCTTCTTCACTGTACTTGCCTATTCAGAGCACACAAATCAATAAAGTCAAATGTTCATTCACACTTTGTTTTGTACCTTTTCGTTTTTTGTTTACAAAATGTCCAAAATTCGTAATACAACATTTGCATGGAAGACATATAGGCCATTTTAATAAATGCTTGCAGGAAATATGCGCTCTTAAGCGAATCTAACTCCTATGATGGAATCCATTTGAGGATGCCTTAGAACGCTTGTACGTTTCCTCTGTTTAACAGGTTGCAGGTACTTAAGGCAGATAATCTTTTACAGCATGAGGCATATCAAGCATTGTATCCCCCAGCCAAGTCAGTAGTCACATCCTCAGCAAGATCACTTGACGAGAGTAATCCTCGTGAAGTTAATCATTCCCCCAGGATACAGCCTAGACGAAAGAATTACAACATATTACTTCCCAGAAGTTCTCTTTTCCCCAAGCAAGACCTCCCGAGCAATGACTGAAATTTGTTCTTCTCCAACGAAGACAACTGCCAACAACTTGGGGCTTTCCTCACCCCAGCTGAAGTATCCCCACATATTTCTCCAGAAAGATCGCCCAATGATCCTTTCTCCCCGCATAATTTAGATCCCAGATCGGCTCCCTCATTTGCATAATCACAACATTCTTATCATCCTCCCCAAACAAAGTGTAGCATTCCATCTAATACGGAACATTACGGCAAAAATCAAAGATACATTTGCATGATCATAAGTCAGGTTTGAGCTTTTCACCTGTGGATACCAAAATTACTCCTCCAATAGTATACAAAAGCATCTTCCCTGCAGATGAAGCCATAATATCTTTTGCACTCTCAATACAAATATTTGTTCATACTTGTACATAGTTCTTTTGATACTCGTCCGTATCTTGCATATACAACTCCCCAGTAGATCAAACACTCATCTGAGTTCCTTGCTTAACCAGTTGGTACCCGCCCGTATCATTATCCTTAAATCACGCGTCGATGTTTGTTTATATCGATACTCGTCCGTATCGTGGTCCTAAAGATGCTTGTCTGTATCCTTAGTCTATACACATTGTCGAAACACTTATACTGTTTTATTTTAGGGCTTAAACACTCGTCTGTGTTTATCTCTTCCCACAGCAAAATCACTTTCTATCCGGCATTCGTCCTATGTCGTGATAACTTCAGCAGTCGTACCCAGCTAGGTGATCCTCCTTCACCTTATGATGACCGTCCCTCATCATTTATCCGATGGCCGTCCCCATCGTTGAACTTTCTATCCGGCATTCGTCCTATGTCGTGATATATTTCAGCAGACGTACCCTGCTAGGTGATCGTCCTTCACCTTATGATGATCGTCCCTCATAATTTATCTGATGGCCGTCTCCATCGTTGATCTTTCTATCTGGCATTCGTCCTATGTCGTGATATATTCCAGCAGTCGTCCCCTGCTAGGTGATCGTCCTTCACCTTATGATGACCGTCCCTCATCATTTATCCGATGGTCGTCCCTATCGTTGATCTTTCTATCTGGCATTCGTCCTATGTTGTGATATATTTCAGTAGTCGTCCCTTGCTAGGTGATCGTCCTTCACCTTATGATGACCGTCCCTCATCATCATTTCATTTATTCTTTACCCGATGGTCGTCCCCGTCAGTGCATTTCTCACCTTTTAACCCCTAGTAGTCGTCCTCTGCTCGATGGTCGCCCTCCATCGCTATCATTTGATGTTCACTCTACATCTTCTTGTTTTGTGAATAACAATTTATATCCCTTTTCTTCTTATACCAGAGAGCGCAAATTTTGGACTGTCTTGGTATTCAACCACAAGTTATCTTGTTTACCTGCTAAGCCTGGCGCTTACATCCTGCACAGCTAATTCATGCTTGAATAGGGGCAGCTGTAAACACCCCAAATTTGCCCTCTCACTTTCTCATGCCTTGGCTTATGATCACACATATTGCATATCATATCATTACATCTCACATTGCATGATTATCCTTCAACAACTCATTGCATAACTACATAACTAGGGTTTGTGATCAGGTGAACCCAAGAAGTAATTTAAGCAATCTCAGAGGCCTTTAAGCATGCCAAGAGGGTCCTTGAGTGTTCTATGGTTGTTTTATACCCCCAAGGTTTCTTTTAAGTCAATAAATCTCAAGGGATTGCAGAGCTATCCAGGCAAGCTTGAAGCTCCTACACATATGACTTAAAAATTAGGGTTTTGGGTTTGAGGCCCTTACACCCAAAAAATTTGGTCATTCTTGATTCCATTTTTCCTTATAGGATATAGGGAGCTTGTGTATTAAGTTTGATGCAAAAATTCACTGAGGAAGTCATCTGATCAAGCTGTAACTTGTTGTGCAAGAAAAGTCAGGATTAGGGCATCTGAGGCCTCAACCAAATGTTCCAAAGGTTCATTTCCATCATTTTGAGATCCTATGACCTTTATTTGGTCTTAGGAGAGGTTGGATGATCACAAGATTGAAGAATTTTGAGCCAAGTCAAAAGTTGCCAAAAATGGACATTACTTGAAATGCAAACTTTCCATTTTAGGAAAGATTTTCAACCTCCTCTTTCTTGATAAAAAATGCTTCAAATGAAATTTTTTTAGACATGAAAGTTGTAGATTGGATCTTCCCATTTTCAAAAAGTACAAGAACTCCTCTTGATTCATCCTAGAACTCAAGATATGGCAAGTCAAAGTTGGGAAAAATCTTGTAATTTTCAAGTTTAGGCCAAAGAGGGAAATGTGCAAAAGTGAATTTCAGGCCTCTATGTGACTTCTAATCCACTCAAATACATCATGGCATGATCAAACAACATCTCAAAGTCAGATTTAAGCTTTGAACCAAGGGATTTCATGACTTGTTTCTCAAGAAATCACAAAGTTGCAAAATTGCAAAACCTATGCAAACTCTTGATCCAAGCCATACATCTCATAGCAATTGATCTTAGGGTTCTCCTTGAAGCCAGTTGAAGCAGCTCAAGCCCTCAAATCAGTTCTTCCATGGCCCATACCTCAAGTACACAACTTTTGACTTTTTGGCCAATTGAACCATACCAATCCCACAGTGCATAGCAACTCTTCTGACTCATTCCATTTGTTTATGCAAAGCCTAAGGATCATAAAGGAGGGCTCGCAAGAACTCAGAGACACCACACACTCAGTTTGCACAAAAATCCCCAAAAACTTCCTCTCTTCGATTCTCTCAATCCAACGATCAAACTTCACAAATTCCTTCACCAATCAACCACACATCACTCATAGAACAAGAACCAACCATTAAAGCGGCCTGAAACATCACATATCAAAACCTCCCTTTCTGCCATATCAGAACTGGACCTCTAAAACTAGCCACTTTCAAAGCATTCCAAGCATCCCATTAGCCTCAGGAAGTTCAAAGGAGGCCATTTGCACAAGAAGGAGGCTCTGAAAGCTCATATTTGCAGATCACTAACTCAGGTATACTCAAGAACTTTTTTGTCTCAAAGCTTTAATTTCTTGTCATAGAATGAAAATGTATGTTCTAGGGATCACATAGATGTCTTTAGAATTGAAAATGATGAAGAAATGATCATGTTATATGCTTCTGAAATTTTGCCCGTGTTTTTGATTTGCTTCGATTCAGTTTGTTCTTGTGTTATAAATTGTGTTTGATGATTGATTTGAGTTCCTTGGAGTGTGGGGATGGATTCTGGGCAGGTTAGAGGTCTTGGGTTGGCCTGGGGAAGAAGTTGTGTGTTGAGACTCGCTGGAGAAGATGACCGGAGCACTGTTCCGGTCATCTGAAAGTAATTAGGGTTTGAGGGTTATTAGGGTTTCCAGATTTGATGTGAGCCATTGGATTCTGATTAGTTTAAAGATTGGACGGTCCAGATAATTCATTAGCCCTAATTTTATTTAACTAAAACAAAACATAATTAATTTAGTCAGGTTTAATGCGAGCCATTGGATTGCGCGCATTTAGGAGATTTAAACCTGGACCCTAGGATGAGCATACTCACAGTCAAGCTGACTTGTGCCCTTAGCCCTTTATCTAGCTTCCATGCAATCTGAGCCTTTCATTTTAATTACTTTTCATTTTATTTTCATTTATTTCATTTTGTTTTCTTTTATTTATAAAAAATAGCAAAACACTTTTAAAAATTCTGTTTTTTTACACTTTCACTCTAATTAATTTAAAAAACCTAAAAAACATTTTTATTTTCATTTTTTGCATAAAGTTTTATTTTTAAATCATTTAATTGTATTATTTAATTAATTAATTCATTTTAATTAATTAAAAGTACTTTTAGGTATTTAAAAATAACCAAAAAAATCATGAAGCATCCTTGAACATTATAATCAATTTACAAACTCATTTCACTCATTTATTTTAGGTTTTGATTCTATTTTGAGAATTAAACTTGAATTAGGGTTTTCAAAATCCCCTTTTTTCACAACCTAACTTCTAAAATTCACTTCTGACTAATGAAAATGAGTTTGTACTTGGTTCTTTTTGCATTCTTTCACATGTTGCATCTAGTATCTAGGACATTTAAATCATATTTTTGCATTTCATTTTCAATTTGATATGCATTTTTCTTTGAAAGGTATCCAAAACCCTAACATAACTTAGAAAAACCATATCTTGACTTTGGTATAGCTTTTGACCTCCATTTTTGGGTAGTGTTCTTGTGTATGTTTAGGGTTTGTTTGGTTGCAATTTCAAATTTTTATCATGTGTTTTGCTTCTTTTTTGATCATGGACATCTCATGCATTCTAAAAACCCTAATTTTCCATGTATACTTGCATTCATCTTTGCATACCCTCATCATATGAACTTGTCATGACATCTCATGCATTTCTATGTCATCTTAGATACCTTAGGTCATATGAGAACATTGGTTGATCATTTTTACATTCATTTGGTTTGCTCTGTGTGCATTACATCTTATGTATGTTCATGTATTTTCAAGCTTCTAACATGTTTGTTTTTGCATCCAACACTTGTATGATCATACATATGCATTGTACATGACTTTGCATATTTTTATTTCATCTTATTTCATACCTTATGCATTCATACTAACCCTTTCAGGTGCTTTAAGTAAGTTGATCAGGATGTGGATGTGCATCCACATCCAACCTCTCTTTATTCTTTCATATGCATATTTACTTGTCTTTGAAGTGAATTCAATTAACTTGTGTTCCCTATTGATATTATCCCATTCTTAGGTTACTTAACTTCTTCAGGAAGTAAGTAACCTATTCTTATATCTCCTTCCTTTTTCATTTGTTTCTCCTTCCTTGGTGGCCAATCTGAAGACTTTCTTTATGCCTCAAAAACCATAGGAACTACCAAGCATGATAACTTTAGGGTTGTGAATAGTCCCCCTTATTTTTTACCTTTTGAGTCTCCTTGAGTCTCTGCTTCTCATCTCAATAACAAAGGCTAAACAGTTAAAGTTTTGGGGTTCTGTATTAGGGTTATGCCTGTATCCTTATCTTAGGATGTAGTGTATAATTGTGATACTTAGTGTTAAACCTTAAAGTTATTTTCACCTTCTAATCAAAACACCTAATAATTATCAAGACTTAAGCTTGTAACTTGGTCCTTATATTAGGGTTACATCTCTTCCTTTGGGTCAGAGGGACTAACCCTAGTGTTTAATGAACAAGTCCCCCTCAGGTTTAGTCTTACAAACATAAAATTCACTTCTTAATCTAATCTCTAATTAAAATTCACTTTAATAAAGGTTTGTTATATAATGGTTTTAATCCCTGACCATGGATTAAGTTGAGGTATCTTCCTCATCTTAAGTGTCTTCATCTATCAACCTTCTCTTAGGATGGTGTAATAAGTTCACTAATCCCTGATTAGAGATTAAACTCATTAACACAAAACAAAAATCCAAAAACACTTAATAATTACAAGTAGGTTAATGATCTTAATCATGTATCATTAGGGTAATAAAGTTAAGATATTCATCTCACACTTAAGTAGACTCATTATCCCTAGTCAGGGGTGATATAATGAGTTTACGACCTTTGATTAAGGCTTCAGCTCATTATCCTATGAAAAACACCAAAAACAATAAAAAACTGAAAACACAAAAACAAACAATAAACGTCTCCTCCGGGATTCTTTTCTCATCACACTCATTCTGAAAACGAGAACTCGCTTCTCCCATCTAATGCAAGACAGTTAGCACTCGAGCCAGATGAGTCATACACTTGAGCATAGATAAGCAAGCGGTTCACACCAAAACACCAAGTCTCTTTGAGTCGAACTACGGTGTTCTGACTTCCTCATTGCACGAGAGGATACGTAGGCATAACTTAACAGTTATCGAACAAAAGTCCCCAAGTCTCCCCCTCTTCTCTTTCTAGATTTCTTTCTTTAGCCTCAGTTTGAGCTCCAGTTCTTTTTGCACTGTCACTTTGTACACCCATCTCTTTTATACATAGTTAATACGTACATTTCCCCCCTTTTAAAACACAATCAGGTAAGCGTGGATCCCGTCGAGTAGGACGGACGATTTGGGTGCTAATACTTTCCCAGGTCGTAACCAACCCCCTTATCCAGTCTCTTTGGTTTGCAACCTTCTTATCCACTTCTTTCTAGGTTTATGCAGCATTATCTTTCCTTCGGGATAGAAATGCCTAGCTGGCGACTCTATTCAACCTTCACCATCCGACCGTTCTCGCTGACAGTTCGCGTTTGCACCGGGGCGAAAGTCCGGGGAGCGACGCCTATGTGTTCTCGAAGATTGATCTGAGGTCGGGTTATCACCAAATTTGTGTGAAAAGTTTTGATGTTCCGAAGACTGTGTTCAGAACCCGTTATGGTTATTATGAATTATTAGTAATGCCTTTCAGTTTGACGAATGCTCCAACTATTTTTATGGATTACATGAATCAGATATTTCAAGACTACTTGGACCAATTCGTGGTGATCTTTATCGATGACATTCTTATCTATTCTCGTACTCCACAAGAGCACGAAGAACATTTGAGGATTGTTCTATCGGTACTGCAAGAGAAGCCACTTTTTGCCAAGTTTAGCAAGTGTGAGTTCTGGATGTCAGAAGTCAAGTTTCTTGGTCATGTTATATCGCAGGGAGGTGTAGCAGTGGATCCATCGAAGATTGAAGTCGTGATTAATTGTTAGAGACTGAAGAATGTTTCATAAGTGATAAGTTTCTTAGGTTTAGCAAGTTACTACAGGAGGTTCATTAAAGGTTTTTCTCATATGGCGTTACCATTAACTAAGCTTACAAGAAAGGACTTCGCTTACGAATGGGATTCTAGTTGTGAGCAAAGTTTCGTATGGTTGAAAGATAAATTGACAACTGCTCTAGTTTTAATCATTTTCGATCCTAACAAATCTGACAAGTTTGGTTTGGGTTTTAATGCAGAATCCCAAAAGGTTGTTCGTCGTGCTCGTGTTGTTCGTATCACTAATAAAGGAATCATAAAGGACCAAGTTAATGCTGTGGGAGATGATGATGAAGATTACAACCTGGATAATTGGATCTTTCCTACCATTGGTGATGGGCTCAACAACTAGAAGGCTGAAGATGTTATCCCTATCTCCTTTAGTCAGGAGTAAATGCTATTTTGTTTTTCTAATTTTAATTTTTGTAATTTTGAACAATTAAATACTTTTGAGCTTTGTGCCTTGCCCGGGGCACATGGGTGTGCTTGTTAGGGTTGTCATTTCATTTGCATATTTTCATTTAATAAAATCAATGGACGTTTCTCGCTTTCGTAAATATTGCGCTCTTTGTCTTTCTTTTACTTTTTCCTTTTATCAAAAAGCTATATGTTCTTACACACACCCACGTAACTAAAATGCAGATCCTCATCCACTATGGATCTTGTTGATAACAGTTCTGCTATTGCCAATTATAACTTTGAGAATCCGATCTATCAAGTCGAGTATGGAAAGGAGGAAGATTGTGAAATACCTATAGAGCTAGCTAGATTGCTACAACAAGAAGAGAAAGTTATACAGTCACATGAGGAACCAATTGAAGTTGTGAATCTGGGAACTGAGGAGAACAGGAAAGAGGTCAAGATAGGTGCTGAATTGGAAGACAGTGTTAAGAATAGGTTAATCCAGAAGTTACATGACTATATGGAAACTTTTGCTTGGTTTTGTGAAGATATGTCAGGGCTGGATACTAATATTATGGTTCACCGTCTACCAGTGAAAGAGGATTGTCGCCCAATAAAACAGAAAGTTCGTCGTATGCATCCTAAAATGTCAGAAAAGATTAAGGCAGGGGTGATGAAACAATTCAATGCAGGGTTCCTAGCTATTACTTCTTATCCTCTGTGGGTTGCAAATGTGGTACTTGTGCCTAAGAAAGATGTTAAAGTATGCATGTGTGTAGATTACATGGATTTGAATAAAGCCAGCCCCAAAGATGATTTTCCACTTCCCCATATTGATGTTCTGGTAGACAACACCGTTCATCATAAGGTATTCTCTTTTATGGATGGTTTCTCTGGTTATAAACAGATCAAGATGGCACCTGAAGATATGGAGAAAACTACATTTATTACACAATGGGGCACTTTCTGTTATAAGGTGATGCCATTTGGTTTGAAGAATGCTGGGGCAACATATCAGCTTGCTATGGTAGCTTTGTTCCATGATATGATTCACCATGAGATATAGGTATATGTTGATGATAAAATATCCAGATCTCAAACTGAAGTTGATCATATGCACAAGTTGTTTGAGAGGTTAAATAAGTACAAGTTGAGATTAAATCCAAACAAGTGTACCTTTGGAGTTAGATCTGGTAAACTTTTGGGTTTTATTGTCAGTGGTAAAGGTATTGAAGTTGATCCTGCAAAGGTAAAAGTTATACAAGAGATGCCTGCTCCCCGTACTGAGAAAGAAGTTAGAGGTTTCTTGGGACGACTGAATTATATTGCAAGATTTATTTTCCAATTAACTGCCACTTGTGAGCCAATCTTCAAGTTGTTGAAGAAAGATCAAGTAATGGAATGAAATGACGAATGCCAAGTAGCTTTTGATGAGATCAAGAAGTACCTACACGAACCTCCTATATTGATGCCACCAGTTGAAGGAAGACCCTTGATTATGTACCTGACAATACTGGATAACTCAATGGGGTGTGTGTTGGGGCAACATGATGAGTCTGGTCGAAAAAAGCAAGCAATATACTACCTTAGCAAAACGTTTACCGACTGTGAAACAAGATACTCACTGCTCAAGAAAACTTGTTGCGCTTTGGCATGGGTTGCTCGCCGACTGAGACAGTATATGTTGACTCATACCACTTTATTGATTTCAAAGATGGATCCAATCAAGTACATATTTGAGAAACCTGCTCTCTCCGGACGAATAGCAGGATGGCAAATGATCTTGACAGAATATGATATGCAATACACTACTCAGAAAGCAATTAAAGGAAGTGTAGTAGCTGATCATTTGGCTCATCAAGCAGTGGATGATTATCAGTCTATGAACTTTGAGTTTCTGGATGAGGATATTATGATTGTTACTTAAGAGCCTAGACAATATGAAGGACCTAAACAAGGATCCCGATGGATTATGGTTTTTGATGGAGCTTCTAACGCGTTTGGTAATGGTGTTGGTGTTGTGATTATCTCTCCTAAAGGCTGTTATACACCAATTACTGCAAGACTTTATTTTGATTGTACTAATAATATGGCTGAGTATGAAACATGCATCATGGGTATCAAGGTTGCCATTGAGATGAAGATTCAGTTTTTGAATGTGTATGGAGATTCAGCCCTGGTAGTTAGTAAAGTTAAAGGAGATTGGGACACCAAGCATCCTAATCTCATCCCTTATAGAGAGCATGTGTTGTCTTTGATCCCATACTTTGAAGAGATTACTTTTGGACATACTCCACAAGAAGAAAATCAGTTGGCAGATGCATTAGCCACCATGGAATCTATGTTTGAAATCAGTTGGGATGATGAAGCTCCCAGAATTACTATTGATCGATTTGATGAACCTGCATACTGCAATGAGGTGGGTACTGAAGGAGTAGAGGAAATGCCTTGGATCTATGAAGTGAAAAGGTATATTGAAGCTCAAGAGTTCCCTGAAGGGGCATCTGTCAATGATAAGAAGTTTCTGAGGAGATTTTATGCTAAGTTTTTCCTGAGTAATGGAATTTTGTACAAGCGCAATCATGATTCGACTTTGCTCCACTGTGTGGATAAGAAAGAAGTAGCAGAGATTATGGAGGACATGCATGATGTGATCTTTGGTACTCATTCTAGTGGGCATACTATGGCTAAGAAGATCTTGAGAGCAGGTTATTATTGGTCTACCATGGAAGCTGATTGTTATCAGCACTCCAAAACTTGTCACAAATGCCATATTTATGCTGATAAAGTTCATGTGCTCCAGTTCCATTGAATGTTCTGACTGCTCCTTGGCCTTTTGCCATGTGGGGCATTGATATGATTGGTGAGTTCAAACCTACTGCTTCCAATGACATCATTTCATCCTTGTTGCTATTGATTACTTCACAAAGTGGGTAGATGCAGCTTCATTTGCTTCTGTTACAAAGAATGTTGTGGCTCGATTCATCAAGTACAATCTTATATGTAGGTATGGCACCCCTGAAAGGATTATCACAGATAATGGTACTAATTTGAACAATATTATGATTACTGACCTCTGCACGTAGTTCAAGATTAAGCATCACAACTCTTCTCGATATCGTCCAAAGATGAATGGCGCAGTGGAAGCCGCCAACAAGAATATTTAGAAGATCTTGCAAAAGATGATAGTTACATATAAAGATTGGCATGAGACGTTACTGTTTTCTCTTAATGGTTATCATACTATAATACGTACTTCAACAGGGGCAACCCCATTCTCCCTTGTCTATGGTATGGATGCAGTTTTACCCATTGAAGTTCAGATTCCTTCCTTGAGAATTATGAAGGATGCAGACTTAGATGAAGATGAATGGATTCAGACTCGACTTGACCAAATAAACTTAATTGATGAGAAAAGGTTAGCAGCTGTTTGTCACGGTCAGATGTATCAGAAACATATGATCAAAGCCTTCAATAAGAAAGTTAAGCAGCAAGTATATCAGGCCGGTGATTTGGTGATCAAGTGTATCATATTACCACAGGGTGATCCCAGAGGAAAATGGACCCCCACCTATGAAGGGTCATTTTTTGTTAAGAGAGTATTTTCTAGGGGTGCCATGATGCTTACCATTATGGATGGTGAAGATTTCCCGTAGCTTGTTGTCGCTCCCGAGATTTTCATCCTAGTACAAACGCGAAAGTGGCGCAGAAAGGTTAGAGTCGCCAGCCAGACATTTTTATCCCGAATGAATGGGAAAGGTAATGTTGCACAAACCTGAGGAAGAAGGAAAGGACAAAGCCTTGCGAACCAAAGATCTGAGTTCGGGAGTCGGTTACGACCTGGGAAGGTATTAGCACCCCAGATCGTCCGTCGTACCCGACGGGATCCACGCTTGCTTGTTTGTTTCAATGGGTGAGAAAATATAACTGCTGCTGAATAAAACCGCTAACTGGAATGGAATGGAAATGAGAAAGGAATAAGAAAAAGAGAATGAGAATAAAAGGGGAAATGTAGGGAAAATAAAGAAGGTGCTCGAACGGGCCCTACCCCGCTGCCTACGTACCTCATCGGGATAATGAGGATCAGAGTCGACGTAGTTCGCCTAACCTAGGCGGGAACTATTTGTTTGTGTTTTTTATGCTGGAACTGCGTATGTCTATGCTCAGGTGTTGCAGGATCGTCTGGTACGAGTGCGTTTACCGTCTTGCATGCGAGACAAGTCGTCGCGAGTTCGCGTTGTGAGTGAATGAGATGAGAAGAGAAGTTCCCCGCAGGATAGTCGCTTATTGTGTTTTTTGTCTTTTAAGAGAAAGTGTTTTGAATTTATTTGTTTTATGAAACAATCCCTTGATGAGACTTGTGCATCATGATAGACGAGCTTACACCACTCTAAGATGGAATGAATGCAAGTGCTTCATGGAATAAGGCTATACACAAAGGATCCTTTCATTTATTTGTTAAGTGTTTTTGGATTTTGTTTGAAGATGAGAAAGAAGACTCAAATTGCAAAAAAGGACAAACTAAGGGGACTAAGACACAACCCTAAGTTAGTTATCATATACAAAAGGGAGATCCTATGGTTAATGAGGTATTCTAATCCTAAGAAAGAAAAGGAAAAGAAGAAAAAGAGAATTAGAAACTAACTTACTTCCTAAGGAAGTTAAGTTGTCTCTAAAGAAAGGGAAAGCCTAAAAGCAAAGCACAAGGTGCTAAGGCAAACACAATTAAAATGCATAAGAGATGGGAATGAAGTAATTCTTACCTCAATCTTCCCCCCTACAAAACAAAAGTTAGCATGACAAGTGTCGCTCCCGATAAATGGGACTGGCCCAAATAAAGGTACAGACGCGAACGGTCGGCGAGAGGGACAATGAGAACACACAGCAGTGAACTCACTGGAGAAGAAAAGAGTCGCCAGCTAGGCATTTTTATCCCGGAGGAAAGGCAATGCTGCATAGACCTAGAAAAAGATGGATAAGACGGTTGCGAACCAGAGAGACTGAGAAAGGGGGTTGGTTACAACCTGGGAAGGTATTAGCACCCAGATTGTCCGTCGTACTCGACGGGATCCACGCTTAAAAGATTTGTGTTTTAAAGGGGTAATGTCAGTGCAATCTGTGTATAAAGAGCTGGAAAAGAATGTACAGGTGTCAGTGCAAAAGGGAGTGTAAAGTGTATAAATGATGTGTCAGTGTAAGAAAAGGAATAAGATGCTCAAGATCATGAGGCTATGAGAATAAAGCTGGAAAGAGGGGGAATATACAGAGACTTTTGTTCGATAACTGTTAAGTTATGCCTACGTATCCTCTCGTGCAATGAGGAAGTCAGAACACCGTAGTTCGACCCAAAGAGACTGAAAGATGAATTGACTTATGAACTGCTTGCTTGTCTATGCTCAAGTGTATGACCTGTCTGGCTCAGGTGCTGACTGTCTTGCATTAGACGGAAGAAGCGAGTTCTCGTTTGTGAGTGAATGAGATGAGAAAAGGATCCCGGAGGAGACGATTATTGTTTGTTTTTGTGTTTTCAGTATTTTATTGATTTTGAAGTTTGCCATAAGTTAATGAGCTTAAGCCTAAACCAATGGATTTAGTAAACTCATCACATCTTCCCTCTGATTAGGGGTAATGAGAATACCTTAAGTGTGAAGTCAGCTTCTCACACTCAAACACCTTTGGTGTAGGGTTAAGATCATTAACCTATTTGTGATTATTTAGATGTTTTTGGTGTTTTTGTTTAGTGTTAAGTAATGAGGTTAAGCCATAATCAAGGATTAAACAGACTCATTACACCATCCTAATAGAAGGATAATAGATGAGAATGTTTAAGCTGAGGAAAGCTCCCCAACTTAATCCATGATTAGGGATTAAACTCATGACAAAACAAGACCTTTATTGAGTGGATTTTAGTTAATGATAAGATGATGAAGTGAGTTTTATGGTTTGTAAGACAACTTGAGGGGGACTTGTCCATTAACACTAGGGTTAGTCCTTCTTAACCAATTAAGGAAGAATTAGAACCCTAATGCAAGGCCCAAGTTACAAGTGTGATGTCCTAGTGATTATTAGATGGATTGATTAGAGGAGTTAAACATATTAAGGGTTCAACACTTAGGATTAAAGTTATACACTCCATCCTAATAGAAGGATGCAGGCATAAGCTTAATCACAAAGCCTTAAAGCCTTTAGGGTTTAGTCCCTGATTATGAGATGAGAAGAGGAGACTCAAAGAGACACAAAGGTAAAACTAAGTGGGGAGACTAATCAAAACCCTAATCATTGTCATGCTTGGTTGTTCCTAAGGTTTATGAGGTTAACAAGAGAAATCTTCAATGGAACCACCAGGAAGCAAATGAAAGGATCAGGAGAAGCAAAGTAACTTGCTTCATTTAAGAAGACAAGTCACTTGAGGAAAGAAAGTAAGATGAAAAAGAAAGAGCAAACTCAATCTCAAACACATAACAAAATGCAGCATGGATGCAAGAGAGAGATGAAAAGAAAATGTGAGAAGTGAAGGCAAATCCACTTCCCAAAGTTACCTACCACCTGAAATGTTAGTGAGAAAGATGCAACGCAATGTCAAATGGAATGCAATGACATGATGAGAAACCAAACCAGAAGCACATACATGATGTAAATTATGCTATGAGATGCTATAAGTATGAAACAACACATGGGGATTATCATACAAGCTTATGGATGCCAATGAAACAAGTTAGGGACCATGAACATACATGAAAAGTAATGAAATGCAAATGGCATACAACATGGGAAATGCAAGATGCAATGATCAAACATGCTTTCAATATGTCTTATGATGTTAAATGAATCACATGGATGCATAAAATGTCATGGCAAGTCAAGGTATGAATGCAAATGCAAGATGGATGCATATAGATGCCCAAAATTAGGGTTTATGATCAAAGCATCAAACACAAACCAAAATCAGAAGAAAACATCAATACAAAAAATTGAAAATGCTCTCAAAGGATCCCTAAACCTATACTAACCCACTGCCCAAAGGAGAAGTTCCAACTCTTAACCTAATTCAAGTTATGATTTTCCTAAGTTTTCTAGGGTTTTAGGGTTCCTTAACAAGAAAAATGCCAAACAAATGGAAAATGAAAGATCAAATCATGGCCATTTAATCTCACAAACTACATGACATGCTAAACACAATGCAAAAAGAATCAAAGTCCATCCCTTAATGGTTAGGCAGAAGTGATTTTTAAAAGTTTGGATCAAAATAATGCATCAAAATGGTTTTAATTCCATGAAAAATTCTCAAAATGCATCAAGATCAAAAAAGAAATTTGGTTTGAAGGTTGTACAATGTTTCTAAATGTTTCATGAATTTTTTGGTGATTTTTAAATACCTAAAAGCATTTTTAATTAATTAATTCTCATTAATTAATTAAAAATAAACTTTTAAATATTTAAAAATATTTTTGAATGCAAAAAATAAAAATAAAAAATATTTTTGTGTTCTGAAATTTAATAATAGCTTGCATAAAAAATTCCAGAATTTTTGAATGAATTTTACTATTTTTAATAAAATGGAGAAAGAAATACAAAATAAATGAAATAAAAATTAAAGAAAATGAAAAGTAAACGCAATGGAGAGCCAGGATTGAATCTGGGAAAGAAAAGGTTGACTGCGCGCGCAATCCAAAGGTCCACATTCAAACTTCCTAATTTATGATTTAAATTAATTGAAATGAATTAATTAAGTTAATTAATGGTTAGGGTTTCTAATGACAAATCTCAGCCCTCCAAACACGCGCCAGGTCAACTAAGTCAAGGGATCCAACGTATCAGATTCAAACTACACTTAATGACAGGATTAAACCCTAATCATTTTCAGGTGGCCGGAGAAGACCTCCGGTCGTCTTCTCCGGTGGGAACCCCACCTGAAAATTCCTAAAACCTTCAAAACGTAACTAAAATGAAATCTAAAAGAACAGAAATCCTTCCCAAACCTCACTGAATCAAAACCCCAAACCAAAACTCATTTATATTTCATCAATCGCACGAATCGAAAGAAAACATTTCTAGGTCAGAAAGTTTCAGAACACGATTAAACTCTCATTTCTTCACCATTTTCAAAACCAAAGACATCAGAGTGATCAGTGAATCATGAAGAACAACTTAGGAACTTAAAAATCCATTTCTGGAAAAAATGTTCATGGAGCTACCTGAGTTTGAAGCTTTTCAGTCTGCAACTTTCTGGCCTCTTCTCTTTGTGCAATCAACTCCTTTTATGCTCCTGATGAACTCTTGATGCTTAGAGAAGGTTTGTGTTGGCTGGTTTGAGAGTTTGAACAGGTTCTGTTCAAGGTCAGGTGAGGATCGTGTTTATGATTCAGGCAGTTTAAGGCAAGGATGAGGGGTGCTTTGTGACCAGGATGATGAGTTGAGTTGATCTATGAGGTTTGTTTAAGTGTTTGTGGCTTGTATGCTGAGTTTCGAAAGCTTTTGCTTTTTGAGAGTGAAAATGAGAATGTGATGCTATGGCTGGTTTCAGGCTGGCTTGTTGTGTGGTTTGGCTTGCAATTGATTTGTATAAACAATGCCCATTGGTCAGAAGATGTGACATGTCCTTTTGTGATAGGTATGGTTACTTTTGCAAATTGTCAACTTTTGTGTAAGAGAAGCATGGGTCATGTTCTAGGCTAGTACATGGAGAGTGTGCTGCGCAGCATGGTGAGGGGAAAGGCTAGGGTTGATCAGCAAAGTAGCTAGCAAGTGGATGAGATGTGATCATGAGTTTTTGCAACTTGACTTTGCCTTTGGTTTTCATGAAGGAAACTTGATCCATGGGCCATAAAACATGTAATTCTTTGCCCAATTATGATTTTTGAATGTTGTGTGATCATGTTGAGTGAATTAGAAGCCCATTTGCTGACTTATTTGGCCTTGAGGAGTGAATTTGCAACTTTGCCTCTTTGGTGCATGACTTGAAATTTAGTGATTTTTGCCAACTTTGACAAGCCATAACTTTTGATCAAAAATGAATTATAGGTCATGTTCTTGTACTTTTTGAAAAGGGAAAGATCTATTCTACAACTTTCATGACCAAAGTTTTTCCATTTGAAGCTTTCTTGAATCAAAAAGTAAGGGTTGAAAAAGTTGCATAAAAATGACATTTTCATGAAAAGTCAAACTTGCCCAAAAAGTCAACTTTGCAAAAACTTGAGATTCTTGAATTTTGTAAACTTCCAACTTCTTCCATGATCAAATAAAGATCATATACAATCAAAATGATGAAGAATGCCCTTTGGTTGGGTCATTGGGGGCCTCAGATGCCCTGATTTTGCACTGACTTGTCCAGAAAGTCAACCTTTGATCAGATGAATTCCCCATGGAATTTCTTCATGAAAATTGATATGCATACTCCCTATACCATATAGAGACCAATAGAAACAAGAATGACCAAAAAATTTGGAGTTATGGCCTCTGAAACCAAAACCCTAATTTTAGGTCATCTGTGCAGTCAAACCTGGCTCTGCTTCCATACCAATCCCAGTTCTTGTGATTCTTTGGCATTCCTGACTTTGAGAGGATAGAATATGATACTTGAACACATGTGGACCCCCTTGAAGTGATTGATGACCTTTGGAGTGGCTCAAGAAGCCCTTGGCTTGCTCAGATCACAAACCCTGGATGCAGATGACTTTGAATCTATGCAGTGAATCAAAAATGTGATATGAGATGGTATGATTGTGTTTATGCATATGAAATGATAACAAGCCATGGTGTGAATGGGTGAGGGAAAATTTGGGGTGTTTACAACAAGGCATATTGAAAGTAAAATAAAAGCATCAAAGCGATTAAGTACCATAAACGTCCTAGAATGGAACTAGGGTTCAAAATAAGACCTAAGTCTAAAGGTGAAGGTACCTAAAGGTTACATGACTTCTAAAGTCAGTAGATACATGCTATAGGTCCCTAAGTATGCTAGGATACCTCACAAGATCAAACTATGTCAAACTATGTACAAAAAGTTCACCTAAGTTCACATAAATGCAAATTAGGGTTTATGGATGAAATATGAATGCATATGGCTTACAAGCATGAATTAATACATGAAATGAACATCAAAGTCAGTAGTGAATGCTTATGAAGATGGATGAGTGAATATACAATCATGGATTCAATGGATTAGGCATATGGAGCAATGAGAAGAAGATATGAGAAGAAACGAACAAAAATCGCATAAGATCGCATATGATGAAAGTTAAGGAAGAATGGCATGTGAATATGAATGAAATGATTATGGGTCAGTAGCATACAAGGTATGAGATGCAATTAGAATGCATGAATAGGAATTAATGATTTCCACATAATTCAAGTTATTATTTAGAGGAGAAGAGAAACTAGTTTAGGTTAAAGTTAATTCACATGAGTATGCACTTTAAAGCACCAAAACAAACCAAATGAGTATGGTTCAAAAAGTGACCTATGACTGGAATTAAAGACATACAACTGACATATAATCAACTCCTAAAAGCTACCAAAAATCCCCTCAAGAAAATGGCATGAATGTCTTCTTAACACTTAGGTTATGCGACACATAAACACATGAATCAACCTAGGATCTAGGTTACATGGAAAAATAGCAAAAAACCTTTAAATATTATGAACTTAAATCCCTGGAATGATATAGTCATTATCTTACATTGTCCAAAAGGATTATACAAAATTATGCACCAAAGTGCCAAAACAATTCCTTGACTAGCAAGGTAACAAAACATGATCACCAAAAACAACTCCACAAAGTGGATCAAAAAGGGCATCTAAAATTATGAAAAAAAATGCCTAAGGGGCATCAAAATGTCAAAAATTACAGTTATTAATCACACAAAAAAATAGGTTTCACACCTATAGGGAAAAAAAACGATTTCGGTCCCTTATGCCAAAACACCCCTTTTTGGGACAGCTTATGATCTAAAATCCAAATTAATTATTAAAACCACACAAATCTAGAAACAAAAAATATGACAAATTAATTAAGAGGATAAGGATTACTCATGAATTTTTCCATAATTTTATCTCACTTAAAAATATTTTTAATAATTGCGACGAAACGGGCAAAAAAGTGGATTTTAAGGGGAAGTGAAAGGAAGCGATCCTAATGGTTCGTAACCTAATCCCTAAGTTCCGAAATCGATACATATCATCAAAAATCACAAATAAATCCAATGCCTCAGGTGGGAGGGCTCAATATGCACCTTAAGTTATATGATCCTAAGTTGCATACAACTAGAATGGTGCATTAAAGTAGAGAATCGAGATTACTTACTTGGTCGAAGTGCCGATTCTTTCACATAAAAGAAATCCAAAAAAAACTTCAAGCCAAGCCTTGTAATCTCCCATGAGCAAAATAAATGCTCATCTTCCATAATTGCTTTGTGAAGATCCCCCATAATCGAAACAAAAACAACGGCACAAAATATCATTTGAATCCAAAGGTATCCCACAAATAAAGTGGAATACCAACCAAACAACCATCGTTAAGATCTTTGCGAGAACCTTGCATGAACTCAACAAACGCATTAGAAACCAAAAAGAGGTGCAACCGGAAGTTGCACCTATGCCTCACAACTCCAAATCAAGTAGAAATATGAATATACGAGTCATGGACATGCATTGAAATTTACGTTTCCAAAACGGGGCAGCACTTATGCACTAATATAAACAACATGCAAACTCAAACCGGAATCGAACAAATTTACATGCAATGAATGGAAAATGATCAACAAACATATATACAAGTCAAAACAAGACCAATGCATCAAAATCGCACCAAACCGAACTTAAAAAGCCTTAAAACGAAAAAACGCGTCAAAAATCACCGACTCGGAATTGAACAAAAATCGCATGGTAACTTGCAAACGTGCCAACGGATTCAAATATGCAATCGGTTTTTGAAAATTCCGCTTGGAAGTGATACTTTTTGGCCGATTTCGTCGGCTGACAGTAGCAAAATAGCCGGAAAAAATTGTCCGAAATCGACTAAAAAGTTCACCAATGGCTCCGAAATAATCAACAAAGTCAATTTACACTATTCACATTCGCAAAAACGCGCTACGGTTAGGAAGTTATGACCAAAACATATTCTCGACACGCGACACATGAACAACATCAACAATTAAGTCTCAACCTATCCTATTTCAAATTTGCACATTGAAACAAGCATGAATTTAAAAGTCAAGCACTTCAATCAATATCAAGTTATAATAATTAGCTCTCTTAGGAATTTTGTCAAACACCTAACATTCACCGATTATTCTATGTCAACTTTACCAAGCCTTTTCAATCATGCACCACAACAATTATTAGGATAAATTAATCAAGAATCAATCAATAATCAAATCATGAATCAATGCACATAATCTCCACAAGATTAATTCAACTTCAAAATTCAATTCAAGAAACAATTCAACAATTATTCATGAATTAAAGTTTAAGAAGCTTACCGAATGAAGAATCGACGAAGAAATTGCGAATCCGAAGGAAGTGAGACGTGATCATGAACGAAGGAGAGGAGGAGAGGCCGCGCGGCTGCCGGTGGCGGAAGATGGTGGTCTTACGGTGGTGAAGTTGACCGGAGGTGGTGGTTCGTGGCGGCTCGGCTACCGGAAGCTTGATCGGAATTGTTGTGTTCTTGAGTTCTTGATGAAGTTGTTGTTGTGTTCTTGAGAAAGAATTGTGAGAATGAACTTTGATCCTTTAGAGAGAGTTTGTGAGAGTTTTTTGGTGTTTGTAAATTATGATGGAAGTTATGAGACAAATTGTGGGTCAAAAGAATATATAGTGGAGTGTAAAATGAAAGGCAAAAGGTAGAATTTCGGCTTAAGTGAAAATAACAATATCTTCGGCAAGAAATTTCGACTCTGAGCCTTCCACAATATCGTCCGCCTCTGAATCACAGTTGCAACACAAAAATAACGGACGTCATACGATCAAAATCGAGTGTGATCGATACGTTTAAGCTGCAAGACGTCACTGAATAAGTTGTTTTTTCGGCTTATTTGGTGTCCGCTACTCGAAAATGTGATGAGGCCAACCTCTTCGGAGCATAATCTCGACTCGACTTTTTCATCAAAGTTGTAGATCTATGAGTCAGTGACCTGGTGTTAAAATCTAAGCTCAACTGGACAAACGATGAGGGAGATATGAATTTTCTCGTGAAACCACTTTCAGCATTTTTCTTCGGTTCAGCACTTCAGTTTTGTGAAATAAACCAAAACGACAATCTTTGGAGCACCGTTCGAACTCACTTTTGTATTTGAAATTGAAGAGGATAAAATTTGTGAACCAACGCTTCAAGAACGGGTGATATCCGATGAAAATTGACCGAGTTATGAATTTTACAAAATCTGACAGACAGTGCACTGCATCAAAGAACCTTATTGGTAATTCGCATTTTCGAGATCCTTCCGCTTGGACCGAACCAAAACTGAATTCACATAATGAAGATAACATCTAAACGTAATTTTAGGCACCGAAACGACATCAATTCGATAAACGAGCCAAGAGTTATGAATTTTTTAGTGTTCAAAACTCACCGGTTCAGCACTGTTTTTCACTATGTCGACTCTAAAGACTCGCACATTCTGAGATCTTCTTCAAAGAATTAGTTCTCGGCCAAAACCCAAAAGTTAGAAAGGATATCAAGACGGAACTTTTGGCATATGAATCTCTCAGACATGTTGACCCAACCAGAAGTTACGAACTCTTGAATACCGCTAGCACAGTTAATCGGCGAAACCGAAATTTCAAAAACAAATAATTCCCGCCATTTTCCTTGATGAATTAGCCTCCGAGCCGAACACAAAAGTTGTAGAGAATACCGAAATAGTCTAAACTATTGAGTTTCAAGCCAAAATGAGTTTCCGAGCATAAGTTACAACTTTTGCAAACTGCACCATAAAACTGATATTCTGCTTAAACTCCTTTGAATCAACCGAGAACTTTTGGTTTCTTCTAAGATTCTTGTGCACGTTCCGCATGAAAAAATAAAGGCCAGTCGCAACCTGTGAAAGCTCAAATGGAGATGTATATTCATGTATGTTTATGATGCAATTATGATCTAAATGCAATGCAATGTATGCAAGGATATGCTAAATGGCATGAAAATGAGAGGGCAATTTTTGAGGTATTACACTTGTGAACGCAGACATAGTTAAAAAATATTACGCATAAAAAGAGACCCGATAATTTGACCGACCTAGGAAAAAATAAGGGTATCCCGGCGAACCAAAAGGGTTCGGGCAAAAATTAGGGATATATATAAAAAAATGTACACTCGGCAAGTCGAAAACCTGAAAAGGCGGCTTGGGCAAAATAGGGCATCCTGGTGGATTGAAAACCTGAAAAGGAAATCCAAGCAAAAGTTAGGGATTAAAGCGTATGACTATGTCTTGTTGGATCACCCATGTAACCTCTACTAGTTGTGCTATCTATGTCTAATTCAACAGATACAGATCAGTCCAATCATTTCTTTTCTGATAGCTGAAGATGAGATACTTGGATATAATGGTAATAGCAAAGTTGAAACTCAATAGGATTATTTACACATAGCTATTTTTCTTTGTTTTTGTAAGCATTTCTTCGACAAATTCCTCTTACTAGGATTTCCGTCTCCGTGTTAAAACTCGCCTGTTTATAGGCCACTTTCTAAATAAAATTCCATTTTTTAAATTCAGGTTTACTTTTCCCTCTTTATTCAGGTTTACTTTTCCCCTTTTACTAAAGCGAGAAATGTCTGTTGATTATGTTTGAATGTATATATTCTTTTGAATATGATTGATGTTTACCATAAATGCATAAAATACAATAATAACATTTACTAAGAACGAGCGGAGGTAGGAATTCAACGAATCTTCGCCGGTTCATCCTCACAGAGTAATCTTTACGGATATTCTCACGGAATACTTCAAGTAGTATCTTGTACTTACAACTCTACGAATTCCTCAAGCAGTTCCATATCCTCTGAAGAATAGATAATTGACCGGATAAGTCTCCCAAATCTATGTCCATCTCTTTTATCCTCAGTCAGGATATTCAGGAACTTAATCCTTCAATAAGAAGTACGGCGAACGAAAATGGGAGATTCTAAGTACGATATTCCAAAACAAGACGGGAACTAAGTTTTCATATTCCTCAATAACGAATCGAGATTTATTTTCCACAGCCAGCAGTTATTCTATGAAGCTACTCATGCGCTTCAACTACATAATTTATACATACATCATTTTCATCATATCATACGCATACAACATTATCATGAGATATTATCTTGCAAAGTGTTATATACATCATGATATTTGCATAGAACTAACCTTGTTTTTCAGGTTAATTCTCCAGCAGACAAACGTCATCAACAACTTATACCTCGGGTTGCTTTATTCTCCCGAAAGCTATATTATCTTACCTTGGGATGTTTTGTCTTCCCAAAAGCTATATCATCTTACCTTGGGTTATTTCGTCTTCCCAAAAGCTATATCATCTCACCTCGGGTTGCTTTATTCTCCCGAAAGCTATATTATCTTACCTTGGGATGTTTTGTCTTCCCAAAAGCTATATCATCTTACCTTGGGTTGTTTCGTCTTCCCAAAAGCTATATTATTATACCTCGGGTTGCTTTATTCTCCCGAAAGCTATATTATCTTACCTTGGGTTGTTTCGTCTTCCCAAAAGCTATATCATCTTACCTTGGGTTGTTTTGTCTTCCCAAAAGCTATATCATCTCACATCGGGCTGCTTTATCCTCCCGAAAGCTATATTATCACACCTTGGGTTATTTTATCTTCCCAAAAGCTATATCTTCATACTTTGGACTACTTTATTCTCCAAGAAGTGTATCTGAAGAACTTTTTCTCTGAATGGCATCTTTAAGCCTATTCAAGCAATACAACTAACCAACAGTGTTATTCTACGCACCAGCGAGTGCAAATTTTTGGGCTTTTGTGTTCAATCCCCTTCAACCTTCCAGTCACGAATGGCGTACATGTCAATCTAACTCCTCAGGTTTCAGAAAATTGAACAGGGGCAGATGTTGTACCCCAAAATTTTCCCTCCTACAATTAAAGCAACGTGTCCCAAGAGTTCTCTCAAGGTTCACAAAGTTCACAATTGGTCAAATGGATTGAAGGTTTCATCAGACAAAGCCTCCTCCTGAACAATGGATCCAGAACTAGGGTTTTGAATTTATCCAAGCTAAATGGACTTCCAAGGCCTCAAGTTAGCTTCATAACATCTCACATATCTTCAAGCATCCCCATGTCAAGTTTCAGGGCTTTTCCAATAAGTTTGACCAGTCAGATGATCAGATATTCAAAAATCAGTCAAGTTGGTTAAAAAGTCAAACCGAGGTCAACTATGGTCAAATTAAAGTCAAACTTTAAGATTTTTTTGCCAACATCAAGATTATGAAGTAAAATTCATCATTTGATCAAGGGTTGATCATGATTCATCAAGGAAATTTCAGATCATCAAGAATTAGGAGTTTCTAAATTAGGGTTTTCATAGAAAAAGTCAACTGAACTTTGACCAGCCATAACTTTCACATACTTCATCAAACATTTCCCATCCAAATCTGTTTTTTAAGGAAATTGAATTCTCTACAACTTTGGGTCTCACAGGCCAAGCCTAAAAATGCTTCATTTGGAAGGTATGGGCTAAGACATTATAGGTCATTTCAAAAGTCAACAAAAAGTCAACTTTTTCCAAAGAGCATAATTTGAAAATGGTAAAACATAAGGACATGAGACCAAATATGTCTGTTATATGACTCTCTAAGCTTTCTAAAAAGTCCAAGATCACTCTCATAGCCTTAAAATTGAGGGAGTTGTGCCTTGTCAAAGTTGGGAAATTTTCAAGGGGTGTATGAAGCAAATAAGGCCTAAACTTCAAAATTTTCCAAATGGGCCTATCAAATTGCAACCCAATATCAAGGTTAAGACCATGCACGACCTAATAATCAATCTTTCTGATTTTTATAATTTATTTTTTATTTATTTGGATTTTATTTGTTAAAATTCAATTTAAATAAAAATAAAATATAAAAGGTCAATATTTAGATCAAATATTTGTTCTAGAAGCAAATATATTGCATTTAAACTGATTGAAGGTAGTCCAAATTCGTACAAGGCTTGATTGGTAAGAAAATATTTGATTTTTTGACAAAATTGGAAGTGAGATTTCTTCATTTTCAAACAATCCAAATTCATGAACAAGAGGCCCATCTTTTGACCTAAAAAGATTCTACTACATATGTGTAAGAAGTCACAAGCACAAGGGACAAAAATCAGGGTTCAAAGATCATCCTCTAAACTTAAAATTTTTCACAAAAAACTCACATTTGGATTTTTTATTGGAAGTAATTTCAAAGCATTCCAAGAACGACAATCCATTCTATGATGATCACTCAACGTGCCTCAACCTTTTGCATCATCAAAATCGACCCCATACGCATGAACCGAGTTCCAATATCCTTGCATTTTTTATTTTTTTATTCATTTATTTGCGCATTGTTAATGTTTTTTAACCACATATTATTGATTATGACAATTTATAGACTGTTTCTGGGCAAAAATCTTGAAGTTCCATGGCCCAATCCGCTTGCCACCATTGTTAGGGTTCTAACGACGAAATTGGGGTTTCACGATTAAACCAATATAAATGAATATGATAGCGTAATCTGACTGCAAATGATATGGGAATTGTATTTGTGTGTTCAATTTTGAAAATTATTACAGGTTTCATGGTCGTTGAAGGAATACAGGAATTCCTACGAAAACCAGTTCGTAGGAAAACGCATAGGAAATTTCGCAGGTCAGAAAGAAGAAGAAGCTGCGCGCGAACCAGAAATTAAAATTTCCATCTTATTTTTTATTTCATTTGCTTCACATATTTATCAAAGCGCGCGTCTAGCTCAGATGGTGGGAGGATACGCTATGGGAAGTACCAGACCTGGGTTCGATTCTCAGGTCCTACATTTTTTTTATTTAACTTTGTTCTATTTTACAGGTTTCATATATAATTAGCTTTGGCCATTGGATCTTCAGAATGCATGTGCAGCACAACTGGTCATACACTCCCCTAGTAATGGGGAGGTCATGGGTTCAAATCCAGGCCTCCCCCATTCTTTTTTATGATTTTGTTTTTTTGTTTTGTTTTATTATATTATTGATTTCTTTATTTATTTTCTTAAAAAAAAAATAACCAATAATAATTTTAATTTTTTTTATTAAAAAAAACAATAATTTTTATGAATAACATTAGTTTCACGTAAATAAAATAAACTTATGTTTTTTTTAAATAATTTAATTTTTATTATAATTTGTAAATTAATTAAAATTTAACCATTAAATGAAATTCTTGTAAATATTTCTCAAAAATAATAATAATTTTATTTTCCTTTAATGTAAAATATTTTTTATTTAATTTGTAAATTAACAATAATTAGTAATTAGGTCTTATTTTCTTATAAAATTTAAATTTTATTTGAAAACCCTAATATTTATCTCTAATCCTATTTTTCTAAAATAACCCTAATTTCTTAATTAAAACCTAATTCTAAACTTAATTTATTTTCTATCTTTTTTTAATATATTTTGCTTTTATTTAATTCATTTAATTATTATGCTTTGCTCTATTTTAAATTATTAGAAAAAATGTATATGTTTACGTTTATTGTAATTTATTTTCCGCTCATATTATTTTGTATCTGCCCCAAAGCCTTGTAATAGCTTAGTTTATTTTTCTGTTTTTTTATTATTTATTTAATTGCTTGGTTAGTAAATAGGGAGTGGAAACTTAATTGAAAATAATCGGACTTAGAAAATTTAATAATCAAGATAAATATCTGAAAATAAATATTCACACACGTAAGTCGATCTATGATCGCTGTCTGCACCTCCTAGGGTATTCCTCTAATGTTACCTTTTAAACGGTCAAGTCCCTTGAAAGTAGGGTGTCTTAAGCAAAACCCTACAATTTAAAAATCATCTTGTCCCTCCCCTCGGTTAAAAGATCAAGTCCCTACGATGTTGCCTACGGTGTTGCCTAGAATTATCTTGTCCCTTCGGTTTAAAAGATGATAATTCCTCTCAATTGCTAAAGAGACCCTACAGTTGCCTTCATTGACCGTACGATGAACCTACACCCATCCCTTAATAAAATCCAAGGTAATGACTACCTATTCCTTAATAATAGGGATAATCTTACCCTTGAAAGGACATATAAGAACATGAATGACTTAGTCTAGGGTAGGTACCTCATAGTTACTTGCTCACACTTTAAAAATACTTTTCACATCTCACTATTTCCAAATATTTTCAAAACAAGGCTTTGTATACATCCATACGAGAATGATTACAAAGTACTTAGAAAATTTTCTAATCACGCACTTCACTTTTTCAAAACATTTAAGTGAGCTAAGTAACTAAGAGCCCATGGATAACCATGGATATAAAGGGTGCTAACACCTTCCCTTTATATAACCTACCCCCCGAATCCAAGTCTTTTAAAACGGTCTTTCCTGTTCTTTTATGTCCCTTATTTATGGATAAAATAAAAGTCGGTGGCGACTCTTGCTATCCGCAACATTTATAGAAAGTCAGTTCTCCCACCGTGTTACAGTAACCATACGTTGTCTTGACTCTGAAATCAAAATAACCATCATAACAAGGAGGTAATATAAAAGATCCACTGGGCTGGATCGTTGTCAGAATCCGTGTAACAACATGTTGTCTTGATTCTGATCTTCAAAATCCTTGTGACTACACGCTGTCTTGATTTTAAACCGAAGTAACCATCCTAACAAGGTGGTACTATAAAGGATCCACTAGGATAGATTGCTGTCAGAATCTGTGTAACAACACGATGTCTTGATTCTGATCTTCAAAATCTGTATAACAATATGTTGTCTTGATTTTGAAACCGAAATAACTATTCTAACAAGAATATACATTATTTCAAATAAAGGATCCACTGGGCTGAATCATTGTCAGAATTCGTGTAACCACACGCTGTCTTGATTCTGATCTTCAAAATCCGTATAATAATACGCTGTCTTGATTTTGAATACGACATAACCATCCTAACAAGGAGGTATGCATTTCAAGCAAAAGATCCATTGGGTTGGATCGCCATCAGAATCCGTGTAACAACACGCTGTTTTGACTCCGACTCTTCAAAATCTGTGTAACAACACACTGTCTTGATTTTAAATACGACATAACCATCCTAACAAGGAGGTATGTATTTCAAGCAAAAGATCCACTGGACTAGATCTCCGTCAGAATCCGTGTAATAACATGTTGTCTTGATTATGAATAGATTCTGTACTTCTTCAAGTATCTATCCACAGGGATGGATAAAGATATACTCTTGCTGGGGAGAGATCTTACTAGAACTTCGTTGGGGATGTGAATGCCCTGGGAGATATTCTACTGCTGAAAGGAGATAACCACCTCCTGTTAATAACCACCACTAGCTGGGGAATAAAACGAACACTGAATCAATCTCGAAACCCTGGCTGGTGATAACCATTTGTTGGGGATAACAACGTCTTGGGCGACATTCTACTGGGGAAATGAGATCACATATTTTGTCAATACAGACTCTTGCTGGGGAATAAGACAATCACTGAATCGATTTCAGGAAACCCTACCTGGGGATAATCATCTGCTGGGGAGAGAAAAGAACAAAACTGCATCTGGGCATGCACTGTTTTAATTTGTCATGTCTGCCAAAAATAAATTGACGACCTTTTGGGGAATATTTCAATCGTTGGGTTGAATCCCAATCACACAACTCTGCGGGGGAGCGACAAACTTCCAACTCGGTCGGGGAAACAATCTGCCAAGACCTAGATGGGGGAGAATTATGACAATTCTGACTCTGTGGGGGAGAAAACTGCATTCAACTACTTGCTGGGAATGGGGACTCCGCTTAGGGAAATAATTATTCAACTGATCTTGAAGTTTTGTTGGGAACACTGCCTGTTCTGACTCAGTTGGGGAAGATTCCCCTTTAATTTTTCTGAGGATGCTAAGTATCACCTTTCTGGTTGGGGAAGAGATCTGTTGGGGACTCCTCAAATACACCCCATTTCGCTTGGGGAGGAAAGTTCTGCTTGGGGAATAAACTCCAATGATGATTGGACTTTATTTGGCAGCTTCGCTGTGGAAAATTGCAGACACTGCTGGGCAAGGAAGAGAACTCCCGGGCTCTTTTGCATCTTCACCACTATTAGGGAATAACGAATCTTTCTGTACTGCTAGGATAGTGAAGACTCTGGTGGAGGATACTCCTTCGTTGAGGGAAAACTCTCTGCTTGGAGAATCATCAGTCTTCTACTACTCCGCGAAGGAAGGTTCCATTTCTGACTCTAATGGGGATAACACCACTGGGGATATTTTCTGCGGGAGATAAGTGTCTTAATCATCTCTCGCTGGGGAGATTATGCTGCTTTGGGAATATATCTTGGTAAAATATTTTTTCCCGACTTATTTGACTGTTCAAATATCCACTCAAGAGGATTTTACTGAAGACTTGGCCTCCAAAATGCCCCAGCGTCTTCAAACTCTTGGAAAGATTCACTGAATCTTGAAATAATTGCCCCAGACCTCCTGGTCTATGAGGGGATTTGATTGAGGGAGATTCCCGCACAATCCTTTATCTTCATGAGATACTTTTCCCTAGTATCCTGTGTAAACACCCCAAATTTTCCCTCACTTTTTCTCACACCATGGCTTATGATCTCATTTTGCATAAACATCTCATTACATCTCACATTGCATAAACAACTTCATCAAATCATTGCATGACTGCACAATTAGGGTTTTGTGATCAGATGAATCTTATAAGTGATATGAGAAATCTCTGAGGCCTTGAAACATGCCAAGAGGGTCCATGAGGGGTCTATGGTCTTATTATATCTCCAAGGATGATTGGAAGTCACAAAATGTCAAAGGATTGCACATAAGTCCAGGCAGAGCTAGGGTTTTCCTGTACAGATGACCAAAATTAGGGTTTTGGGTTTGAGGCCCTTAACCTCAAATATTTTGGTCACTATTGGTTCTAATGGTCTTAATGTGTTATGAAGAGCATGTGTACAAAATTTGATGATGAAATTCACTGTGGAAGTCATCTGATCATTGGGTAACTTCTTGAGCAAGTAAAGTCAAAATCAGGGCATCTGAGGCCTCTATCAAGGGTACCAAAGGGTCATCATCATCATTTTGAGTCTCTATGATCTTTATTTGATCATTGAAGTGGTTGGAAGTTCACAAAGTTGAAGAATTTTGAGCCAAATGCAAACTTGCTATTTTTGGAAATGACTTGTAATGAAAACTTTCCATTTTGGGAAAGATATTCAACCTATTCTTTCATGACCAAAAATGCATCAAATGAAATTTTTTCAAACATGAAAGTTGTAGATTATGTCTTCCCATTTTCAAAAAGTACAAGAACATGTCTTGATTCATCCTAGAACTCAAGATATGGCCTTTCAAAGTTGGCAAAAATCCTATAATTTTCAAGTGTGCACCAAAGAGGGATTTTTGCAATTTCACTTGCCAAGCAATTTCATGATCTCTAATCAATTTCTAAATGTCATACCAACATAATGCAACACATTTTGATCAAGATTGCACCAAAAATCACAAGTTTCCATGCCTTGCTTCTCAAGAAAGTTCAAAGAGGGAGATTTGCAAAATGCCTTGAAACTCTTCATCCACTTGTTATGGCCCACATGTTTCAATCCAAGGGCTCACCATGAACCATGCTAAAGCAAGACATGCCATAGAACCACTCCTGCCATGACCCATGCTCATAGTACAACCAATGTTGACTTTTTGCAAAAACAACCATACCAATCACACCATGCCACCAACAACTCTCTGGCCAATCAGAACATCATATACAAACATTATATACAAACATTCATGGCCTATGGTAGAAGTTGGGATGAAGGTTGGCCGGAGAAGACGACGAAACAGTGGTTCCGGTCGCCTGAAGTTAATTAGGGCTAATATGTGTAATTAGCATGTTTTGAATATAGGCCCTTAGATGTGAGCTTCGCGCGCGTTATGGACGGCCCAGGTCATGTGTTTAAACCCTAATCCATTTTAATTAACTTTAATTAGGATTAATTAATTAATTTAATCAGAAGCAATCTAGGCCCTCCTTTCATGCACGCAGTCAACTGACTCCCCTCATGTTTGAATCCCAGCCATCAGATCAGCTTACTTTCCTTTTATTTCATTTTTATTTTCATTTTATTTCATTTTCTTTCACATAATTATTTAAAATACCAAAACACTTTCAAAAAATATCATTTTCTGCATTGTCGTTTCAAATAATTTTCTTAACCTAAAAACATTTTTTATTTTAATTTTTGAATTAAAAAAGTATTTTTAAAATATTTAAATGTTTTATTTAATTAATTAATTGATTTTAATTAATTAAAAATGCATTTAAGTTTCTAAAAATCACCAAACAATTCATGAAGCATTCTTAAACATTTAGAAACATTTTCAAACTCACCATACAAATTTATTTTTAGCTTTGATCACATTTTCACAATTTTCTTTGAATTAGGGTTCTTAAATTTCACATTTTTTTAACCCTAACTTGAAAAATTCATTTCTGCCTAACCATGGTGAGTTTGAACTTGATTCTTTTTGCATTGTTTCTAATATTGCATCTAGTTTATAGGTTATTTATCTCATATTTTTACATTGCATTTTCAAATTGATTTGCATTTTCCCTTAAGAATCACCCAAAAACCCTAGTTAACTTAGGAAATCCATAACTTTTCCTAGGTTTAGCTTTTGACTTTCTCCTTTGGGGTTTGATCTTGTATGTGATTAGGGTTTGTTTGAGTTCAATTTCAAATTTTTATCATGATGTATGCTTCTATTTTGGTCATATGCATCTCATACATTCATAAAACCCTAATTTCTCAAGTTCATTTGCATTCATCTTTGCATATCATCATCTTATGAACTTGTCATGCCATTACATTCTTTTGTATGTAATCTTAGACATATTAGGACATGTTTAAAACATTTCTTGATCATTGTTGCATCATTTTGGCATGCTTTGCATTCATTTTGTTTCATGAACTTCTATGTGTTTTCATGCTCCTAACATGCTTCATTTGCACTCATTCTCTTGTATGATCATATACATGACATGTTTATGCCTTTGAATCGTTTCATACACCATTTTCATTGCATTTACACTTCTGGTTGTGGTCTTTGCACCTTCATATGATTTTTTTCCTTTTGCATTTGCATTTTATGCATCTTGTGCTAACATTTCAGGAACTTTTGGTAAGTTGTCTGGGAGGTGGATTTGCCTTCACCTCCCACCTATTTTTTTCCTTTGAATTTGCATCCTTTAATTGTATTTGGAGAGAAATTTCTTCACTTGTGTTTCTCTTGCTCCTTTCGTTTCTCCTAAGTTACTTATCTTCTTCAGGAAGTAAGTAACTTATTCTCTCCTCTCTTCTCTTTTCATCTGCTTCCCTTCCTTGGTGGCCTTGAAGATATTTTCTCCTAAGCCTCACAAACCATAGGATATCCAAGCATGATAATTTTTAGGGTTGTGTATAGTTTCCCCTAGATTTTTACCTTTGAGTCTCCTTTAGTCTCTCTTCTCATCTCTTAATCAGAGGCTAAACTATTAAAGCTTTAGGACTTTGGAATTAGGGTTATGCCTGTATCCTTATCTTAGGATGAAGTGTATAAATTTAATCCTTAGTGTTAAACCTTTAATTTGTTTACACCTATTAATTAAAACACATTAATAATCGTTGACTTCATCTTGTAACTTGGGCCTTACATTAGGGTTTTATCTCTTCCTTATGGTTAAGAGGGACTAACCCTAATTTTTAATGGACAAGTCCCCCTCAAGTTGTCTTACAAACCATAAAATCCACTTCTTAATCTCACCCTTTAATTAAAATCCATTTAATAAAGGTTTGTTATATAATGAATTTAATCCCTAACCATGGATTAGGTTGAGGAGTCTTTCTCAGCTTAAGTGTTCTCATCTATCATCCTTCTCTTAGGATGGTGTAATTAGTTCACTAATATGTGATCATAGATTAAACTCATTACTTAACACTAAACAAAAACCCAAAAACATCTTAATAATCACAAGTAGGTTAATGATCTTAATCCTACATCATCATGGTAATTAAGTTGAGATACTTATCTCACACTTAAGTAGGCCCATTATCCCTAATCAGGGAGGATATAATGAGTTTACAACCCTTGATTTAGGCTTAAGCTCATTATCTTATGCAAAACACCAAAAACAATAAAAAACTGAAAACACAAAAACAAACAATAAATGTCTCCTCTGGGATTCTTTTCTCATCACACTCACTCTAAAAACGAGAACTAGCTTCTCCCGTCTAATGCAAGACAGTTAGCACTCGAGTCAGACTAGTCATACACTTGAGCATAGACAAGCAAGCAGTTCACACAAAAACACTAAGTCTCTTTGAGTCGAACTACGGTGTTCTGACTTCGTCATTTCACCGAGGATACGTAGGCATAACTTAATAGTTATCGAACAAAAGTCTTTGTGTCTTCCCCCTCTTTCAGCCTTATTTTTAAGCCTCAGTTCCTGAGCAATTCACACCTTTTGCACTGACACCTGTACTTTCTTTCCCTAGCTTTTGCACACAGATAGCACATACACTTACCCCTTTTAAACATAATCTTGTAAGCGTGGATCCCGTTGAGTACAACAGACGATCTGGGTGCTAATACCTTCCCAGGTCGTAATCAACCCCATTACTCAGTCTCTCTGGTTCACAACCGTCTTATCCATGCACTCCAGGTTTATGCAACATTACCTTTCCTTCGGGATAAAAATGCCTAGCCGGCGACTCTATTCACCCTCAACCTCCATCATCGCCGACCGTTCACGTTTGCACCGGGGACGTTAAGTCTTTTCGAAAGCGACAACTTGGCGACTCAGCTGGGGATAGTCTTGCAACTAGGGCTTCTTGTTCTTTTTGTGGGTTTCTCCTAGCGCTTGTTTGATTTTGTTTACTAGGGGGTGTTATGTGCTATTGTAACACGGTGGGAGAACTGACTTTAGTTAAATGTTGCGGATAGCAAGAGTCGCCACCGACTTTTATTTTATCCAAAGAAAAGGGCATAAAAGAACAGGAAAGACCTTAAAAGATTTTTGGGTTCGGGGGGTAGGTTATGTAAAGGGAAGGTGTTAGCACCCTTTACATCCATGGTTATCCATGGGCTCTTAGTTACTTAGCTCACTTTAAACTGTTTTGAGAAGTGTAGTGTATGATTAAAAATTTTCTTAAGTACTTTATAATGATCCTTGTACGAATATATATAAAGACTTTGTTTTGAAAATTGTTTAAAAATGTGAAGTGTTATGAAATGTTTTTTTGAAGGAGTGAGCAAGTACTTAAGAGGAACCTACCCTAATTTGAATCTTTTCTGTTCTTAAATTTTCTTTCAATGGTAAGACTATCCCTATTATTAAGGAATAGGTAGTCATTATCTTGGATGTTGTAAGGGACATGTGAAGGGTCATCTGTGATTAGGCAATTGTAAGGTGTCTTAGCAATTCAAAGGGACTTATCATCTTTTATTTCGAAAGGGACAAGATCATTTACGAAGGCAACCTCAAAGGGACTTGATCTTATAATCGTAAAGGGACTAGATGATTTTTTAAGAGAAGGGACATTGCTTTTAGACACTTTACTTGACCTTTTTGTTTAGGCAACATGAGGGATAACCTTAAGAAGTGAGATGGCGATCAAAGATCGACTTACGTGTGTGCGTGTACAAGTTCATACCTTTATCTTATAATTAGTGATCTAAATTAATTTTAAAATACAAACATGTTATCACTCCCTATTTTACTAACCATAGCAATATATTTATAAATAAACAATAAGAGCTACGACTATTACATGGCTTTTACAGTTACATTATAATAAAAACAATTTAAATAATAATTCTATAATAAAATGATAAATATAAGCAATAAAAAGGTTAGTGATAATTATAAGAAGAAAAGGTTAGTAATAATATACAAAATATACATATAATTTAATTAAGTATTTTTAGGTTTAATAAAAAAAAACAAATTTAAAAGAATTTTTAAGATGATAATAATAATAAAGATAAGCTAATTTATTTACAAAATAAACATGATTAATGATTTAATTATATATATTAGAAATATTTATTAAGTATAATATTTAAACAAAAAATAATTAAAGTGAGAAATTAAAGTTTTAAAAGAAATTAGGGTTTTTAGAAATTAGAAAATAAATTAGGGTTAAGGATTATTAGGGTTACTTAATTAAAATATTAGGGTTAGAAATTAATTTAAATATAATTGGTGAAATTATATACAAAAATATATATACATATTAATAAATATTATTAAAAAAACATATAAAGAAATAAATATACTAATTTAAGTTGTGAGAAAATAATATAAGTTTTAAAAGAAAAAAATGATTTATATATTGTTTATAAATTATTTAAATTGATTTAAAGGATAAAATAAAGAAATAGCAAAAATAAATAAAACAAAAACCTAAAAAAACAGGACCTGGGATTTGAACCCAGGTCCTTTACCTGGACAATCAGAAGCATAACCACTGGGCCACTGCAACGCAGCTGATAACAATCCCCTTCAAGTTTGTTTTGTTGTTATCCTGGAAAAATCAAATAAATCAAAGCAAAAAAAATCATTTGGCTGGTTTCGAACCCAAGCCCTTCACTAGCACATACACACACCAAAACCATCTGAGTTACGCGCTCATTGTGATATATAGACGAAATCAATTTGTTTTAAGCCCTGTCAACATTTCAAATACGATTTTCGCGCCAGTCAGCTTCGTCTCCTACCTCTGGACCTGCGAATTTTGCTACGAATTTTACCACAAATTTTCCTGCGATTTTCATTCATATGTAAACCTGCGAATATCAAACTCTAACCAAACAGAAAAATTTCACAAAATTAAGAACACCATTGAGTTCCTAATGACATTTGCAATCATTCTATGTCTTTAGAAATAATTTATATTTGTTAAATCATTAAACCCTAAAATTGGCCGAAAACCCTAAAAATGGTGATTCTTCAAACCTGTACCAAAAATCAAATTAACTTGCCCAGAAACAATCACAAGCTTATTATAAACACAAAACAATGATCAAATTCAATTTATATTGCACAAATATATGAGAACGAGAAATTCACAAAAGTGTTAGAAGTTTTATTCGGTTTGAGCCATTCATGTGGTTTGGGATGCATATGATGATTGATACATGATCAGGGATGTTCAAGGATCCTTCCCATGTTCTTAAAATACCTTAAAATGCTTTGTAATGAGAAAACCGAATTTGAGTTTTGAATGATTTTTGTGAAGTTTGAATAAGGTATAGGAGGCTGTGAAATCGTCCCTTTTGCATTGCTATGTGTTGTATATATATGATACAATGATATTAGGTCAAAAATTTGCACAAAACTATGGACTTTTGGATTTTGAGAGATTGAAAAATATTTGTTCTTAAATTTTGAATATCCTTGATCTAGCCTTGCTATTTTAGTATGATCCTCATTATTCTTGTATCAATCAAGTCCGAATATGATTTAAGACTTTCTAGAAACCAAATCAAATTAAATATTCATCATTTTATATTTTATTTGAATTTAAAATGATTTTTAATATAAAAAATCATAATAAATAAAAATAAAATGAATAAAATTATGAATAAATGAATTTAATTTCGTGCATGATGTCATGGAAGTAATTGGATCACAAAAAAGCAAGCCCATTTGGTGAATTATGGTTTTAAGACCCCATTTGCTTCATAAACAAAATTTCCCAACTTTGCAAGGGCACAAATCCTTCAATTTTAATGCTATGAAGGTGTTATTGGACATTTTGGAAAGCTTGAAGAGTCCTCTAACCAACCTCTTTGGTCTCATGTCTATATCTTTTACCATTCTCAAGTTATGCTCTTTTGAAGTTGTTGACTTTTTGTTGACTTTTAAAAGGACCTATAATGTCTTAGCTCATACCTCCCAAATGAAGCATTTTTGGGCTTGGCTTGTGAGACACAAAGTTGTAGAGAATTCAATTTCCTTCAAAATGAGATTTGTATGGAAAAAATTTGATGAAGCATGTGAGAGTTATGGCTGGTCAAAGTTCAGTTGACTTTTCCTGTGAAAACCCTAATTTAGAAACTCCTGATTCTTGATGATCTGAAATATCCTTGATGAATCATGATCAAACCTTGATCAAATGATGAATTTTACCTCATATACTTGATGTTGGCAAAAAATCATGAAGTTTGACTTTGGTTTGAGCACAGTTGGCCTCAGTTTGACTTTTTAACTGCTTTGACTGATTTTAACCTATCTGATCATCTGACTGAGCAAATCTTTTGGGAAAGTCTTGAAACTTGACATAGGAATTCTTGAACACATATAGGATGCTATGAAGCTCACTTGAATTCTTGGAAGTCCATTTAGCCTGATAAAAGTCAAAACCCTAGTTTAGGATGCATTGCTTAGGAGAATGCATTGTCTGAGGGAATTGTCAAATTTTCTGACTAATTGTGAATCTTGTGAACCTTGTGAACCTCATGAGATGTCTTGTGAACCTTGTGAAACTCTGGGGATACTTTAGTCTTATCTTGTGGAGGGCAAATTTTGGGGTGCAACAGCTTCCCCTGTTCAATTTTCTGAAACCTGAGGGGTTAGATTGGTATATGTGCCAGTCGTGACCTGGAAGGTTGAAGGGGATTGAACACAAAAGCCCAAAAATTTGCACTCGCCGGTGCGTAAAGTAACATTGATGATTAGTTGTATATGCTTAAGTGGGCTTGAAGATGTCACTTGGAAGAACTGGAGATGGGCTTATAGATGCCATCTAAAGTATCAGGATGTGATGATAGCTTTATGTTGATACTGGATATCAGTACTAGGTCTTTGTATAAGCCGTCTCTGAATCGTTTATGCAACATAGTTTGAATTGTTGAATAGACCAGTAGAAATAAATCTTCGTGACGATTATCTATTCTGGAAATATCTTGGATTAGGGAATGGATCTTAGTATAGACCGTTTGCCTACTCCCCAAGGTCAAAAGAACGTCAGGATTAGTTCTTCTGAAAAATATCTTGAACCAGGGAATGGATCTTTGTACAGACCGTTTGCCTGCTATTCAAGGGCCAAAAGAATGTCAGGATTAGTTCTTCTGAAAAATATCTTGAACCAGGGAATGGATCTTTGTATAGACCGTTTGCCTGCTATTCAAGGGCCAAAAGAACGCCAGGATTAGTTCTTCTGAAAAATATCTTGAACCAGGGAATGGATCTTTGTATAGACCGTTTGCCTGCTATTCAAGGGCCAAAAGAACGTCAGGATTAGTTCTTCTGAAAAATATCTTGAACCAGGGAATGGATCTTTGTATAGACCGTTTGCCTGCTATTCAAGGCCAGATAGATGAAATCTTCTGGAAATATCCTGGATTAGGGAATGGATCTTTGTACAGACCGTTTTCCTACTCTCCGAGGACATCTGGAGTAATGTGTGGATCATTTCTAATCGGTTGTGAATTGTTGATGCTATTTTATCTGCATATAACTTTCCTGCAAGGAGAGTGTTAGTTTATGCAATATGTATGCATGCATAGTATGATGCACCTAAGTAAATGTATTATGTATTTATGGATATGTTATGGTATGATGTAAATGATGTATGTATGAATCATGCAGCCTGAAACGTCTGGATATCTTCGCATAACAACTACTGGCTAGGGAAAATAAATCCCGATTCGTTGCTAAAGAATATAAGGAACCTTGCCCCCATCTTGTTTGATAGTATAGTATTTATAACCTCCCGTCTTCGTTCGTCGTACCTTCATTGAAGGAATAAGTTCCTGAGTATCCTGACTGAGGATAAAAGAGATGGACATAAATTCAAGGGGAGACGTAACTCGAAGTATCTATAAAGATAGATTTTCCCTGCTGGGGATTTGTAGTTGTCTTGTGGGGATAAACCGGCGAAGCTTCGTTGAATTCCTTCCCTCGTTCGTCCTTAGTAAATACTATTACTGCATTTTTATGCATTTCTGGTAAACATCAATCATATTCAAACATTTTATGCATTTCTGGTAAACATCAATCATATTCAAAAGCATACATACATTCAAACACAACCAATGGACGTTTCGCTTATGTAAATAGGGTAAAAGTAAATCTGGATTCAAAAGATGAAATTTTATTTATATCACAAAGTGACCTATACATGGGCAAGTTTGTACAAGGAGACAAAAATCCTAGTAAGAGGAATTTGCCATAAAATTTTTACAAAACAAAGAAAATCAGCTATGTGGGAAATAATCCTATTGAGTTTCAATTCTACTATTGTCATTATCTTCAAGTATCTCATCTTCTGCTGTTGAGATGGAAACGATTGGATTGAGCTTTATCTGTTCGAGCTTGAATTAAGTAGCACAACTGGTTGGAGTTTACATGGGTGATCCAAACGGGACATAGTCATACGCTTTAATCCCTAACTTTTGCCTGGATTGCCCTTTCAGGTTTTCAATCCACCCGGATACCCTTTTTTGCCCAAGCCGCCTTTTCAGGTTTTCGACTTGTCGGGTGTACATTTTTTTAATATATATATCCCTAATTTTTGCCCGAACCCTTTTGGTTCGCCGGGATGCCCTTATTTTTGCCTAGGCCAGTCAACCTAGCGGGTCTCTTTTATGCGTAGTATTTTTTAACTATGTCTGCGTTTACAGGCTGTGGGAAGTCTTCACCATCCATAGTAGTAAGCATCATGGAACCTCCTAAGAATACTGTTTTGACTACGAATGGTCCTTCATATGTAGGAGTCCACTTGCCCCTAGGATCACCCTGTGGTAGTATGATACGTTTGATTACCAAGTCACCAACCTGATATACCTTTGGTTTAACCTTCTTATTAAAAGCTTTGATCATCCGTTTCTGGTACATCTGGCCATGACAAACAACTGCTAACCTCTTCTCATCAATCAAATTTATCTGGTCAAGTCGGGTCTGAATCCACTCATCTTCATCCAAGCCTGCATCCTTCATGATTCTTAGGGAGGGTATCTGAACTTCAATGGGCAAAACTGCTTCCATACCATAGACTAAGGAGAATGGGGTTGCCCCTATTGAAGTACGTATTGTAGTACGATAACCATGAAGAGCAAATGGTAACATCTCATGCCAATCCTTGTAAGTAACAGTCATTTTCTGTAGAATCTTCTTGATGTTCTTATTAGCAGCTTCTACTGCCCCATTCATCTTTGGACGATACGGAGAAGAGTTGTGATGCTTAATCTTGAACTGCATGCAGAGATCAGTAATCATAGTGTTGTTCAGATTAGAGCCAATATCAGTAATAATCCTTTCAGGGATACCATACCTACATATGAGATTATTCTTAATGAATCGAGCCACAACATTCTTGGTAACAGATGCAAATGAAGCTGCCTCCACCCACTTTGTAAAGTAATCAATAGCAACCAGGATGAAACGATGCCCATTAGAAGCAGTAGGCTTGATCTCACCAATTATATCAATGCCCCACATGGCAAAAGGCCAAGGAGCAGTCAACACATTCAATGGTGATGGAGGTATATGTACTTTATCAGCATAGATTTGACACTTGTGACACGTTCTGGAATGTTGATAGCAATCAGCTTCCATGGTAGACCAATAGTAACCTGCTCTCAATATCTTCTTTGCCATAGTATGACCACTAGAATGAGTGCCAAAGATCCCATCATGCATATCTTCCATAATCTCTGTTGCTTCCTTCTTATCAACACAACGAAGCAAAGTTGAATCATGATTGCGCTTGTACAAAATTCCATTACTTAAGAAAAACTTAGCAGAAAACCTCCTTAGAAACTTCTTATCTTTGACAGATGCCCCTTCAGGGAACTCCTGAGCTTCAAGATATCTTTTCACTTCGTAGAACCAAGGCTTCCCTTCTGCTTCTTCAGTGTCAATCTCATTGCAGTATGCAGGCTTCTCAAATCTATCAATAGTAATCTTGAGAGCTTCATCATCCCAACTAATCTCAAACATAGATGCCATGGTGGCTAATGCATCTGCCAACTGATTTTCTCTTTGTGGAATATGTCCAAAGGTAATCTCCTCAAAATATGGGATCAAAGACAACACATGCTCTCTGTAAGGAATGAGATTATCATGCTTGGTATCCCAATCTCCTTTAATCTGACTTACTACCAGGGCTGAATCTCCATACACATTCAGGAACTGAATCTTCATATCAATGGCAGCTTTGATACCCAGGACACATGCCTCATACTCAGCCATGTTATTGGTACAATAGAAACAAAGTCTTGCAGTAATCGGGGTATGACAACCTTCAGGGGAACTGATCACAACACCAACACCATTACCAAATGCATTAGAAGCTCCATCAAAAACCATAGTCCATCGGGATCCTTGTTCAGGCCCGTCATATTGTCCAGGTTCTTTGGTAATAATCATAATGTCTTCATCAGGGAACTCAAAACTCATTGACTGATAATCATCCACTGCTTGATAAGCCAAATGATCAGCTACAACACTTCCTTTAATGGCCTTCTGAGTAGTATACTGTATATCATATTCTGTCAAGATCATTTTCCATCTTGCTATTCGTTCGGAGAGAGCAGGTTTCTCAAATATTTACTTGGTTGGATCCATCTTCGAAATCAATAAGGTAGTATGAGTCAACATATACTGTCTTAGTCGACGAGCAGCCCATGCCAAAGCGCAGCAAGTTTTCTCGAGCAGTGAGTATCTTGTTTCACAGTCGGTAAACTTTTTGCTAAGGTAGTATATTGCCTGCTCTTTTCGACCAGACTCGTCATGTTGCCCCAACACACACCCCATTGAGTTGTCTAATACTGTTAAGTACATAATCAAGGGTCTTCCATCAACTGGTGGCATCAAGATTGGAGGTTCTAGAAGATATTTCTTGATTTCATCAAAGGCAGTCTGGCACTCATCATTCCATTCCATCACCTGATCTTTCTTCAGCAACTTGAAGATTGGCTCACAGGTAGCAGTTAATTGGGAAATAAATCTTGCAATGTAATTCAATCGTCCCAAGAAACCTCTAATCTTCCTTCTCAGTACGGGGAGCTGGCATCTCTTGTATAGCTTTCACTTTTGCAGGGTCTACTTCAATACCCTTTCCACTGACAATGAAACCCAGGAGTTTACCAGACCTAACTCCAAAAGTACATTTGTTTGGGTTCAATCTCAACTTGTATTTCTTCAACCTTTCAAACAACTTATGCAGATGATCAAGGTGTTGCTCTTCATTCTGGGACCTGGCTATCATATCATCCACATATACCTCTATCTCATGATGAATCATATCGTGAAACAAAGCCACCATAGCATGCTGATATGTTGCCCCGACATTCTTCAAACCAAATGGCATCACTTTATAACAAAAAGTGCCCCACTGTGTAACAAATGTAGTCTTCTCCATATCTTCAGGTGCCATCTTGATTTGATTGTAACCAGAGAAACCATCCATGAAAGAGAATACCTTATGCTGAGCATTGTTGTCTACCAGAACATCAATATGAGGAAGTGGAAAATCATCTTTAGGGCCGACCTTGTTCAAATCCCTGTAGTCTACACACATACATACTTTACCATCTTTCTTTGGTACCGGTACCACATTTGCACCCCATTGAGGATAAGAAGTCACAGCTAAGAACCCTGCATCAAACTGTTTCATCACCTCTGCTTTAATTTTCTCTGACATTTCAGGACGCATGCGACGAACCTTCTGCTTCTTTGGACGACAATCTTCTTTTACCGGTAAACGGTGAACCACAATGTCTGTATCCAGCCCAGGCATATATTCATAAGACCAAGCAAAGATCTCCACATAATCATGTAACATCTGAATCAATCTACTCTTAACACCATCCTCTAATTCAGCCCCTATCTTGACCTCTTTCCTGTTTTCTTCAGTTCCCAAATTCACAATTTCGACTGGCTCTTCGTGTGGCTGTATAGCTTTCTCTTCTTGTTGTAATAACCTAGCAAGCTCTACAGGTACTTCACAATCGTCCTCCTTTCCATCTTCAGCCTGATATATCGGATTCTCGAAATTATAATTGGAAATAGTAGAACTGTTATCAACAGGATCCAGAGTGGGTGAGGATCTGCATTTTAATGATGTGGGTGTGTGTAAGAACACATAGCTGATAAAGCAAAAAATCAAATAAAAGAAAGACAAAGAACACAATATTTACGAAAACGAAACGTCCACTGATTTTTATTGAATGAAGTATGCAAATGAAATGACATCCCAAAACAAGCATACCATTGTGCCCCGGGTAAGGCACAAGGCTTAAGAGTTCAATTGTTCAAAAATTACAAACTTAAAAGTAACAACACAGTAATAGTATTTACTCCTGACTAAAGGAGATAGGAATAACATCTTCAGCTTTCCAGTTGTTGAGCCCATCACCCACAGTAGGAAAAATCCAAGCATCCAAGTTGTAGTCTTCATTATAGTCACCCACATCATTGATCTGATCTTTCATAATCCCTTGATTGGTGATACGAATAGCACGAGCACGACGAACAGCCTTCTGGGACTCTGCAGTGAAACCCAAACCAAACTTGTCAGACTTGTAAGGAATGTCAGGAAGCTGACCCCAAATAGTACAACCACCTTCATCAACCACAACTCTAGCATCTTTGAGGGAGGCCATTGTAGGAGGTACTCTGGTAACCACATAAACTCTTTTAACAACTAGAGGAGCTTCAGCAGCAGGAACAACCCAAGGAACTACTTCAAATGTCTGGCAAGGAGTCTCAACATATTCACCTTCTACTTCAACATACTTGAAAGTATTCACATGACTGATTATATATTCTTCCTCTCCGTAAACAGTGACAACCTTTCCCTTCACTGGGTATCTCAATTTCTGATGTAAAATGGAGGTCACAGCACCTGCCCCATGGATCCAGGGGCGCCCAAGCAAACAAGAGTACGAAGGACGAATATCCATTACATAGAAAGTAGAATTGAAGACTTGAGAGCCTACTTTGATCGGGAGATCTATTTCTCCATGCACCACTCTTCTCGAACCATCAAAGGCCTTCACCACTATATTACTTGGTCTCAACACAACATCTTCAGGACTGAGCTTGTTTAGATCCTCTTTGGGAAGTACATTCAGTGAAGAACCATTGTCTATCAACACATAAGACAGGGTAGTACCCTTACACTCAATAGAGATATGTAAAGCTCTATTATGATTTCTTTTGGCAGGAGTCAAATCAGCATCGGAAAAGCCTAACCCATTATCATAGGTCAGGTGTGCAACACAATTTTCAAACTGATCCACAAAAATCTCATTTGGTACATGAGCAATCTTCAAGAACTTAATCAAGGCTTTAGCATGAGCCTCAGAACACAGCAACAAAGACAACATGGAAATCTTGGAGGGAGTATGCCCCAATTGATCAACAACATCATAATCACTCTTGCGAATGATCTTCAGCACTTCTTCCATCTGCTTAGAAAGATTCTCAGCAGTTGGTGTCTCAGTTTGCACAGGTTCAATAACAGGGCCTTTGCCCCGAGCATCAGTATTTGTCTCAGCAGTGTAAACACCCCAAATTTGCCCTCACCCATTTCACCATGGCTTGTGATCTTTTTCATATGCATAAACACAATCATAACATCTCATACCACATTTTTGATTCACTGCATAGGTTCTAAGTCATCTGCATCTAGGGTTTGTAATCTGAGCAATCCAAGAGCTTCTTGAGCCACTCCAAAGGTCATCAATCACTTCAAAGGGGTCCATGTGTGTTCAAGCATCATATTATATCCTCTCAAAGTCAAGAATGTCAAAGAATCACAAGAACTGGGATTGGTATGGAAGCAGAGCCAGGCTTGACTGCACATATGACCTAAAATTAGGGTTTTGGTTTCATAGGCCATAACTTAAATTTTTTTGGTCATTCTTGTTTCTATTTGGTCTCTATATGGTATAGGGAGTATGCATATCAATTTTCATGAAGAAATTCCATGGGGAAGTCATCTGATCAAGAGTTGACTTTTCAAGCAAGTCAGTGCAAAATCAGGGCATCTGAGGCCCTCAATGACCCAACCAAAAGGTGTTCTTCATCATTTTGATTGTATATGATCTTTATTTGATCATAGAAGAAGTTGTAAGTTCACAAAATTGAAGAATTTCAAGTCTTTTGCAAAGTTGACTTTTTGGACAAGGTTGACTTTTAATGAAAATGTCATTTTAGGCAACTTTTTCAACCCTAACTTTTTGATTCAAAAAAGCTTCAAATGAAAAAACTTTGGTCATGAAAGTTGTAGGATAGATCTTTCCCTTTTCAAAAAGTACAAGAACATGACTTAATTCATTATGGATCAAAAGTTATGGCTTGTCAAAGTTGGCTAAAATCACAAAAATTCAAAGTTTCTACCAAAGAGGTATTTTGCAAAATGACTTGATCAAGTGTTCTAGAGCTATCAAATGCACTTCTAATCCACATAAAATGATCATGTAACACCTAAAGTTCAGAATGGACCAAGGAATTACACATTTTTAGGGTTTGGGGAACAAGATTTTTCATAAAGAACCAAAGTGAACCAAGTTGCAAAATCCATCATGGCTTCTCATCCACTTGCTGGCTAGTTGGCTGATCAGTCCTAGGCTCTTCCTCATCTCATGCTGCGCAGGACATGCCTCTTGTACTCAGCTAGCAAGTAGCCCATGCCCTTCTTACACAAAAGTTGACATTTTGCAAAAGCACCCATACCAATCAAAAAAGCACATGTCATGTCATCTAACCAATAGCAATTGTTTATGTTAATCAAATGCAAGCCAAACATAAGCACAAGCAAGCCTGAAACCAGCCAGAACTCAGCATTCACAAAATCACTCCAACTTGCATTTTCCTTCGAAACACTCTCTACAAGCCTCAAACATGAAAACAAACTTCACAAACAATCTTAACTCACTTCACTGATCATAAGCCAACCATTGTTTTGGCCTGAAACCTCCCACATCACAAACACGATTTTCACATTCCCTTGGCCTGAGCTTCTGCCAACTTGCTCTAGAGGCTACATAAACTCCAACTAAGTGTCAAAAGCTCAAAAGGAAGATCATTGGGACTTGTTTGAGCCAAAGAACAAGCCAGAAAGCTCCTGAATCGAAAGCTCAATCTCAGGTAGCTTCATGAACTTTTTTTCCAGAACTTGCTTTTTAAGTTTCTAAATGATAAAGCATGCTTCCCTGAGTTCACTGAACTTGTTACTTTTGAAAAAGATTGAGAAATGAGGTTGTATGATGTTTCTGAAATTTTGGCAGTTTTTGATGTTTGATTCGTATCTTGATTTTATGTTGAAATAAATGATTTTTGTTGCTTGAATCCTGTTTAGAATGAGTTAAGGATTGATTCTGGAGAGTTTGGCATGCTTTCATGGCATATTGAGAGAGATTGAGTGAGAGACCCGCCGGAGAAGATGACCGGAACACTGTTCCGGTCATCTGAAAGTGATTAGGGCATTTAATTAGGGTTTAATCATAATTAGGCCAGTTTGAATGTGAGCCGTCCAAACGCGCGCGTAGTCAATTCCCGCCCTTGCCAGTTTGAATTTCGTCCATTGGATTGGTTGACTTCCTTATTTTTCAGTTTAATTTCATTTCATTTTCATTTAATTTCTTTTGTTTTCCACAATTTATTAAAAATAGCAAAACAATCTTAAAAATTCTGAAATTTTTTGTATAAACTTTTATTAATTTTCAGAAACCAAAAATATTTTTATTTTTATTTTTAGCACATAAAAAATATTTTTAAATATTTAAAAGTTTATTTTTAATTAATTAATGAGAATTAATTAATTAAAAATACTTTTAGGTATTTAAAAATCACCAAAAAATTCATGGAACATTTAAAACCATTTAGAAACGTTGTCCAACCCTAAAAACAAATTTCTTTTTTGATCTTGATGCATTTTGAGAATTTTCCATGGAATTAATTCATTTTCAAAGCATTATTTTGATCCAAACTTCAAAAAATCATTTCTGCCTAACCATTAAGAGTTGGACTTTGATTCTTTTTGCATTGTGTTTAGCATATCATGTAGTTTGTAAGATTAAATTGGTTTGATTTTATCTTTCATTTTCCATTTGTTTGACATTTTTCTTGTTAAGGAACCCTAAAACCCTAGAAAACTTAGGAAAATCATAACTTGAATTAGGTTAAGAGTTGGAACTTCTCCTTTGGGCAGTGGGTTAGTATAGGTTTAGGGATCCTTTGAGTGTATTTTCAATTTTTTATCTTGATGTTTGCTTCTGATTTTGGTTTTTGTTTGATGCTTTGATCATAAACCCTAATTTGGGCTTCCATATGCATCCATCTTGCATTTGCTTGCATGACATGACTTGCCATGACATTTTATGCATCCATTTGGTTCATTTGACATCTTAAGACATATTGAAAGCATTTTTGATCATTGCATCTTGCATTTACCAGGTTGTATGTCATCTGCATCTCATAACTTTTCATGTATGCTTATGGTTCTAAAACTTGCTCCATCTGCATTCTTTTGTTCATATGATCATTCTCATGTATTGATTCATGTTTGCATCATATCATAGTATCATTATCATCCCATGTGTGCTTCTGGTTTTGATTTGCATCATGCCATTTCATCTCATCTTGCATTGCATTGCATTCCTTTATTAACATTTCAGGTGGTAAGTAACTTTGGGAAGTGGATTTGCCTTCACTTCCCACATTTTCTTTTCATCCCTCCTATGCATCCATGCTGCATTTTATTATGTGTTTGATTTTGAGCTTGCTCATTCTTCTTCTTCTCACTTTCTTCCTTCAAAGTGACTTGTCTTCTTGAATGAAGCAAGTTACTTTGCTTCTCCTGATCCTTTCATCTGCTTCCTGGTGGTTCCATTGAAGACTTTCTTTCTCAAACCTCACAAACCTTAGGAACAACCATGCATGACAATGATTAGGGTTTTGATTAGTCTCCCCTCTTAGTTTTACCTTTGTTTCTCATTGAGTCTTCTCTTCTCATCTCATAATCAGGGACTAAACCCTAAAGGTTTTAAGGCTTTGTGATTAAGCTTATGCCTGCATCCTTATATTAGGATGGAGTGTATAACTTTAATCCTAAGTGTTAAACCCTTAATGTGTTTAAATCCTTTAATCAATTCACATAATAATCATCAAGACTTCACACTTATAACTTGGGCCTTGCATTAGGGTTCTAATTCTTCCTTAACTGGTTAAGAAGGACTAACCCTAGTGTTAATGGACAAGTCCCCCTCAAGTTGTCTTACAAATCATAAAACTCACTTCTTCATCATATCATTAAATAAAATCCACTTAATAAAGGCTTTGTTTTGTCATGAGTTTAATCCCTAATCATGGATTAAGTTGAGGAGCTTTCCTCAGCTTAAACATTCTCATCTATTGTCCTTCTATTAGGATGGTGTAATGGGTCTGTTTAATCCTTGATTATGGCTTAACCTCATTACTCAACACTAAACAAAAACACCAAAAACATCTAAATAATCACAAGTAGGTTAATGATCTTAATCCTACATCAAAGGTGATTAAGTGTGAGAATCTGACTTCACACTTAAAGTATTCTCATTACCCCTAATCAGAGGGAGGATGTGATGAGTTTACTAACCCATTGGTTTAGGCTTAAGCTCATTTTCTTATGACAAACTTTCAAAAGCAATAAAAGATTTAAAACACAAAAACAAAGCAATAATCGTCTCCTTCGGGATTCTTTTCTTATCACCTTCACTCATAAACGAGAACTCGCTTCTTCCGTCTAATGCAAGACAGTTTGCACCTGAGCCAGACAGGTCATACACTTGAGTATAGACAAGTAAGAAGTTCACAAGTCAATTCATCTTTCAGTCTCTTTGGGTCGAACTACGGTGTTCTGACTTCCTCATTGCACGAGAGGATACGTAGGCATAACTTAACAGTTATCGAACAAAAGTCTCTGTATATCCCCCCTCTTTCAGTATCATTCTTTTAGCCTCATGATCTTGAGCATATTATCCCTGTTCCACACTGACACTTCATTTATACACTTCACACTTTTCTTACACTGACACCTGTACACCCTTTTCCAGCTCTTTTACACACAGATTGCACTGACACTACCCCTTTAGAACACAAATCTTTTAAGCGTGGATCCCGTCGAGTACGACGGACAATCTGGGTGCTAATACCTTTCCAGGTTGTAACCAACCCCCTTTCTCAGTCTTTCTGGTTCGCAACCGTCTTATCCATCTTTTTCTAGGTCTATGCAGCATTGCCTTTCCTCCGGGATAAAAATGCCTAGCTGGCGACTCTTTTCTTTTCCAGTGAGTTCACTGCTGTGTGTTCTCATTGTTCTCTTTCGCCGACCGTTCGCGTCTGTACCTTTATTTGGGCCATTCCCATTTTATCGGGAGCGACAGCTTGGCGACTCTGCTGGGGACCCTTGTACTGTAACCAGGGCTTCTGGTTCTTTTTGTGGGTTCCTCCTAGCGCTTGATTGATTTGTGTTTACTGGGGTGTTATGTGCTATCTGTGTTTGTATATTTGTTTTATTTACTGCTTTATGTACAATTGCTTTATTGCTTTCTTTATAGCTTTGCATATATCATATTGTCATACTGTGCTGGCTGGATCTGTTTTGTTATTTTGGTGGGTGGGTGTTCTATTGAGAGTTGAGGTCCTATACCTGGGACCTGAGTGACACCTAGGCTAGAGTGGTTCATGTTCTTTCCCATTCCATTTCGGTCTGGTGCGGGAATATGAAACACGGTTCAGACATGGGTTTCTTCTTGAGAACTCTGTGTTGCAGATTTCCTGCAGTACCAGGGCTATCTGGGAAGCCTGCTAAGTCTGGATGACCTTTAGTATTGACCTAAACTGAGGTGAATTAGAGGAGGATCTTTTATGGTTATTGTAAACACTGTACCTCCGGGTTAGAAGTGTTTACACTTCTCATAACTGATCCAAGTCTGAGGATGCTTGTTTTAGAACACCACCTGTGAGGGGGTTGGGCTGTTTACAGGTTTGCAGGTACCCTTGACCTCAGCATACCCTGTTACTTTGTTTTGATCAAGAGTACTCCATTTTGGGACAGTTCTTGTGATTTTAACCCTGGACATGTGACTCTTTATTTGAGTCCCCCCACCTTGGTTACTGGACTTATAGACCTCCATCTGGATTTCTTGAACATACTTGGACCTATATCAGAGCACTTGATCAGATCCAGCTCAGTCACAAACCTTTGCATATCATTTGCATACATCATCATTGCATCATTTTGACATTTGCTTATCTGTGTTTCAGGGTATCCATACTTTATTTTTAGCTTGGTTTTGACCCCATCATCAGCATAGACCTATCTTCATCAGCATCTACTTCAGCTATCAGCTACCTGCTTCAGTTACCTGCATCACCAGTCTCAGCCTGTCAGTGGCCCATCATCAGTTTTTATTCTCCATCATCAGCATCTGTCTCAGCTCTTCTTCAGCAACATGGCACCTAAGAAGAGTAATATCTCCTACCACTTCTTTCAGCCTGAGCTAGCTGACTTCAGGAAGATTCAGACCCTGATTACTCCAGACCATATACCACTGTTCAGGGAACACTATGGAGGCATACTTGATGTGGTTATGGATTTGGACCCTTCACAGAGGAGCCTGATTCAAACTTGCCTGCAGTTCTATGATCCCCCTCTGAGGTGTTTCACTTTTCAGGATTTTCAGTTGGGACCTTTATTAGAGGAGTATTCATCATTGGTTGGTGTACCTATCAGGGGTGGAGTCCCCTTCAACCCTGAGATGGCTTTTCCAAGTAATGAAGAAGTGGCAAAGGCATTGTATCTGGAACCTTGCCTGATTGGACAGAACCTGACTACTAAGGTTGGAATCTCTGGCCTACATTTGGATTTCTTGACTTCTCAGGCCATCCTGAAGACCTCCTTGGGAGAGTGGAAGGCAGTCTGTGCTTTATTGGCCCTTAGCATATATGGGGTCATATTATTTGCAGATGAGCCTAAGTTTGTTAGCAAGAATGCAATTCACCTTTTCATTCTGAGGAACCCAGTGCCCACCTTACTAGGAGATTTCTACTACTCAGTACACCAGAGGAATGAAAAGCAGAGGGGAAGATTAGTGAGGTGCTGTGCTCCTTTGTTTCATACTTGGCTGCTCAGACATTTGCCTAAGATTGATGCATTTCTAAATCCTCACCAACAAGGGAACTGGGCTAGAAGGCTCACTGCTTTAACTTCAGCTGATATCAGGTGGTGCACTCAGAGCACCAAGGGCAGGGATATCATTACCAGTTGTGGGCAGTTTCCCAATGTACCCCTGATAGGAGTAAAGGGTTGCATCAACTACAACCCTTTGCTATTCAAAAGACAACTGGGTTATGCACTGGTCCACACTCCTAAGGCACAAGACTTGGCTGAGACTCTTTACTGTGAGAATAAGCCTAATCTGGCTATTGTCAGGCAAGCATCCTGGGCTTGGGACAATGTCCAAACTAAAGGAGTAACCATTCTTGGGAAGTGCAACAATGTGGCCTCAGCACAGTACTATGAATGGTCCCATGCCAGGGCTCAATTTTCTGGGATGCCCTTTACCATGGAAGATATGCCTGGACCATCCTCAGCACCACCTCCTGTCACTGTCAGTTTGGAGGAGTTTGAGAAATTAAAGGAGAGAAATGAGAAGTTGACTCAGGCTCTACAGAAGACTCTCTGGGAGAAGAGTGATGGTAGGTTGGATATTGAGAGGTTAGAAAAGCTGAAAGTGGAGCATTTAGCCAGAATTGAGAAGTCTGAGGATTACATCAAGAAGTCTAGGGCTGGAGAGCAGATCTTGAAGAATGCCTGCAAGGAAGCCCAGTTCCAGAAAGCCAGGACTGATTTGTATCTGAAGGAGAGTCAAGCTAGGTGGGTCCGGATCACCGAAGCTCGTACTCTGGAAGATAAGAGGACTCAGGACAAGATTGAGCAGTTAGAGGCTAGTGCAAAAGAGCAACAGGAAGCCCTGGCAGCAGCCCAAAGAGAAATCTCAGAGTTGAAGATTAGAGCTGGAGTGAAGAGGGCAAAGGACCAGAGTCAACACAAGAAGCTAACTGCAGCTGTTACTACCAGGAATCTCCTTATCAGGAATCTCACAGAGCGTCCGGCTGATCCTGTGACTGAAGCACTTCTCAAGGAAGTTCAGGAGGATGAGTTTGGTCTTGGTGTCTGACTTTTGCTTGTTGTTGCTTTCATTCCATTGTACTTTTCCTTTTTTGTGTTGTATTTTGACCCCTCAGAGGGCATGTATTGTAAAAAACAAATTATGTATCATTTACTCTTTTGTAATATATGTGTCAGTTTGTTCCATCTGAGCAACATCAACAGCATCTTCAAGGGTCTGGAAAGGTCAAAACCAAGTGCCAAGCCGGATACCTTGGAAACAAATAAGCATACTGCATTGCATGCTAACCTTTGTTTGTTTTGTAGGTTTGTTTTGTTGTTGTTACTAACTTTGTTGTGATCTCAGGAACTATTGCTCGACGTCGGGTGTTCCCACTTAACCGTCCACACAGATATCCAACCCGCAACAATCTTCCGGGCATACAGATGGACCAGGTACAGCAGGACCTTACAGAGGTCAGGAACCAAATGGCCAATGAAAGATTGGAAATGAGGGCTCAGATGACACAATTTATGGAGGTGATGAATAATATGGCTCAGAGCCAAGAGAGATTAAGAGCAATGGTAGAAAGGCAGAATCAGGAAGACCCCCATCTAGGGACTGCAGGGACAAGCAACAATGAGAGGGTTCAGCCTCATGTCAACCCCCTGTATTTGGACCCCACCTTCACCCAGAAATCAACATCCCTGCTAATGTACAAGGGAATGCTACTACAGGCAGAGTGCTGCAAGAAGACCCCCAGGAAGATCAGTTCACAGTGATGGGAGCTGGGGAAGAAGCCTATGACAGAAGGCTGGATGAAATTGCTGAAAAATTAAGGTCCTTGGAGTCTCAAAACTCCTTGGGTTTTGATGTTATGGACATGGGCTTAGTGGATGGGGTCAGGATTCCCCACAAATTTAAACCACCGTGCTTTGAGAAGTACAACGGGACTTCCTGCCCACGGACCCACTTACAATCCTTTCTGGGGAGGTTGAAAGCATATACCATGGACGAGAAGCTATGGATGTTTTATTTTGAGGATAGCTTAACGGGAGCTTCAAGGGAATGGTACTCCCATCTGACTAGAGCAACCATCAGATGTTGGAAGGACTTGGCAGAGGCCTTCATTAGACAATACCAGTATAATTTGGATATGGCACCCAACAGGACTCTTCTGATGGGAATGTCACAGTCATCTAGGGAAAGCTTCCGGGAGTACGCCCAGAGATGGAGACAGCTGGCTGCTGCGGTCCAGTCACCTATGTCAGAGAGGGAGATGGCAGATATGTTTATGAATACCCTCCAAGGGACGTACATTGATAGGCTAGCTGCCTTTTCTTCTACCAGCTTTGCAGATGTCGTTATAGCTGGGGAAAGGATTGAGAGCCTATTGAAGATGGGCAAGATTTCTGACAACGGTGCCAGCTCATCCAGCAACACAAGGAAGTCTTTTGTGGGCCCAAGAAGAACTGGTGAGACCAATGCTGTCCATACCAATAGGGGCAGACCCCAATATGTTCATAGGTCTGTGGCAGCAGTCACCATTCCCGCTCCAATTCATCCACAACCAGTTTATCAACCACAACAACAAAATTATCAGCAACAAACTCAGTATCCTCCTCAGAGAAACTACAACAACACCAACAACAACAATCAGCAAAGACCGTTCCAACAGAGACCTTCTCAGGCCAATAGGGTGATCGATCCGATCCCTATGCCCTATGCCACATTGCTTCCACAACTCCTGAAACTCAACCTGGTTGAGCTAAGGACATTGGCACCTCCAGATCCTACCAGTCTACCCAGAAATTATGACTCCAACGCCAGATGTGCTTTTCACTCAAATGCACCTGGCCATAGTACAGAGAAGTGCAGAGCTTTGCACATGAAGGTACAAGACTTGGTAGATTCCAAGGCTCTAAACTTCGCACCACCACCAAATGTTAACAAGAACCCTATGCCAAACCACGGAGGTCCCAGAATCAATGCTATTGAAGAAGACAAGCCGTCATACTTGATAACCAGTGTGGGTCAGATTCGGACACCGTTGGTAGAGATTAAAGCTCAACTCCTCGAATGTCAAATGTTCCCGGGATGTGAGCTAGGGTGTGCTTATTGCAATATTTCAGTGAATGGTTGTGATAACTTGAGAGATGGCATAGATGGTCTCATCCAGAGTGGCCTGCTTCAAATCACAACATCAATACCTACCAATCCAGCAATCTCCTTAACTGCAATCCCCGAGTCTTCTACAAATACAACAACCATTGTTCCAAACAACTCTTCAATCTCATCAACAAATGCATCATCTGTCACTTCAGCTGACCAGATATCAGCAAACATCCCTTCTACAACTTCAGCACCCTTTCATTCAGAATCTCCTACAACAACAACACCCATCCTTCCAACAATGTCTCCTACAACTTCAGCAGCAAATGTCTCAACGGTTACGATTTATTATGATCCTGAAAACGATTCTGCCTACAACTCAAAAAATGCCACTCCTATCAGAGCACCAGTCACAATATACTATGATCCACAGACTATCATGGTCCCTTTTGCAGCCGCCATCAGTCCAGTCACTATCACAGTGCCTGGGCCAGTACCTTATGAAAGCAGTAATGCCATCCCTTGGCATTACGGCTCCGATCTATACTGCGAAGGACGAAAAATCACTTTTGAATCATCAACCCCTGCACCACAAATAGATAATGTGGGAGGAGGCGGAGGCTTCACTCGAAGCGGACGTCTCTTTGCTCCACAAATTCAAAGACCCACTGCTGAAACAGAAGCTGCTGCCAAGGCAAAAGGGAAGAGCTTGGTGCAGGAAGAGCAGATTGTTAAAGAAGCTTTGAAAACGCCTTTTGATCAAGAAGTTGATGAATTCATGAGAATCATCAAGAAGAGTGATTACAAGATAGTGGACCAGCTTCACCAGACGCCGTCCAAGATCTCTATTCTATCATTGCTAATGTGCTCCGAGGCTCATCGGAACACACTACTAGAAGTCTTGCATGCAGCTTATGTGCCAGAAGAGATCACCGTCAATCATTTGGAAGCTGTGGTTGGAAATGTTAATGCTAGTCATGGACTAGGGTTCACCAACACTGATTTGACTATGGAAGGCCGCAATTATAACAAGGCTTTGCACATTACCATGGAATGTAAAGGTGCAGTTCTTTCCCATGTGCTGGTAGACACAGGATCATCCCTCAATGTCTTACCTAAAAAAGCCCTTGTGAAGCTGGAATATGAAGGATTGGCATTATGTCCCAGTAACTTAGTCGTAAGAGCCTTTGACGGTTCTAAGAGATCAGTTCTGGGAGAAATTGAGTTGCCTATAACGATTGGCCCACAAACTTTCAAAACGACCTTCTACGTGATGGATATACAGCCTGCCTACAGCTGTCTATTGGGTAGGCCATGGATTCACGCCGCTGGCGCCGTGACCTCAACCCTTCACCAGAAGTTAAAATTCGAGTGGGAGGGCCAAGTCGTTACTATCTGCGGAGAGGAGGATATTTTTGTTAGCCACCTGGCTACCTACAAATATATTGAGATGGATGGGGAGATCCATGAAACGATGAGTCAAGGGTTTGAGGCCTTGAACATAAATGAAACGTCTGCTATACCTGGAACCTCAATGACATCATACCAACAAGCCCGGAAGGTTGTTGAAGAAGGAACTGCCCAAGGCTGGGGTAAATTGCTGCTTGTGGAGAAGAAATAGGATAGATTTGGGTTGGGTTACAAACCAACTCAACAAGATCAAACAGAGGCTGCTAAGGAGCCCAGCTTTGTTAGTGGGGGGATGCTCACCCCTGATGCTGTCAACAACTTGGAAGACGAGGATGAAAGCGACCGCAACCTGGAGAGTTGGATCCGTCCAAAGACCCTGGGGAGCAGTATCTCAAACCGGTCTTCCCAGGAAATTATAAGAGTTACTCATGCAGAGTAAATATTATTTCCTGTATTTTTATAGCATGCATCAAAGTCTTGCGTCTTGCCCAAGATGACAAGACTCATTTTGTAATCGGGCCATCTGTAATTTTTGTGCAACAAGATTAATCAATGAAATATCAGACATCTTTTGCAAATGAGTCTTTTTCTTTTCCGATCACTGTTTTTCCATTTTTCTTTTTGTACAAAAAATAAATGGCAATGTTTTCAAAATGACAACTTTATTTCACTTTTCTAAACAAGATTAAAATCAAATCACTAAAATGAACAACTGAACCCTTGCAGAGAATGCCTTCCAGACTGCACCGACAACATCACGGCTATGACTTCGTATGACTTTGACAATCCGATCAATCAAGCTGATGAAGGGGTTGAAGAAGAATTTGAGCTTCCTGAAGAGCTAGCCAGATTGTTGAGACAAGAGGAAAAGGTTATCACTCCTCATCAGGAGGAAGTAGAAACAATTAATCTTGGTACAGATGAAGACGTGAAAGCAGTTAAAATCGGGGCCTGCTTGCAAGACTCAGTGAAGAGACAACTGATTGACCTGCTTCAAGAATATGTGGACGTGTTTGCTTGGTCTTATCAAGATATGCCAGGGTTGGACACCGACATTGTTGTGCACAAGCTGCCTTTAAGAGAAGAATGCCCGCCGGTTAAACAGAAGCTGCGCCGTACTCGCCCAGACATGGCAATGAAAATCAAAGAAGAGGTACAAAAGCAGTGGGACGCCGGGTTCCTTGCTGTAACTAGCTATCCACCGTGGGTTGCTAATATAGTACCTGTGCCTAAGAAAGACGGCAAAGTAAGAATGTGTGTTGATTACCGGGATCTGAACATAGCTAGCCCGAAAGATGACTTCCCATTACCTCACATTGATGTATTGGTGGATAATACGGCTCAGTTCTCGGTATTCTCCTTCATGGACGGATTTTCAGGATATAATCAGATCAAAATGTCACCTGAAGACATGGAGAATACAACCTTCATCACACCCTGGGGCACCTTCTGTTACAAAGTGATGCCATTCGGACTGAAGAATGCTGGTGCAACATATCAACGGGCTATGGTGACATTATTCCACGATATGATCCATAAAGAAATAGAATGTTACGTGGATGACATGATTGCCAAGTCCCTCACGGAAGAAGATCACCTGGTGAATCTGCTGAAACTGTTCAAGCGTCTGAGGAAGTACCAACTGAAGTTGAACCCCAACAAATGCACATTCGGGGTGCGATCTGGTAAGCTGCTGGGGTTTATCGTAAGCGAGAAAGGGATTGAGGTTGACCCTGACAAAGTCAAAGCTATTCAAGAGATGCCTGCACCAAAGACAGAAAAGGAAGTTCGAGGGTTCTTAGGTCGATTGAACTACATTTCTCGGTTCATATCTCACCTTACAGCAACCTGTGAACCCTTGTTCAAACTGCTAAGAAAAGAGCAAACGGTCAGGTGGAATGAAGACTGCTAGAAGGCTTTTGACAAGATCAAGGAGTACTTACAAGAGCCTCCAATCCTTATGCCTCCAGTTGAAGGAAGACCTCTGATCATGTACTTGACAGTATTAGAGGAGTCAATGGGGTGTGTGCTGGGCCAGCATGACGAGTCTGGTCGAAAAGAGTATGCAATATACTACCTAAGCAAAAAGTTTACCGACTGTGAACAACGTTATTCACTGCTCGAGAAAACTTGTTGTGCTTTAGCGTGGGCTGCTCGCCGACTGAGACAGTATATGCTGACCCACACTACTTTATTAATCTCCAAAATGAACCCAGTTAAGTACATTTTTGAGAAGCCAGCACTTACCGGACGGGTTGCAAGATGGCAAATGATTCTTACAGAATATGACATTCAGTACACATCTCAAAAAGCCATCAAGGGCAGTATACTGTCTGAATATCTTGCTGAGCAACCTATTGATGATCACCAGCCTATGAGATTTGACTTCCCTGATGAAGACATCATGTTCATAAAAGCCAAAGATCATGAAGAACCTGTTCACACTGAAGGGCCTGACCCGGAAGGAGAATGGACTATGATGTTTGATGGGGCTGTTAACATGAATGGTCGTGGTGTTGGTGCAGTACTCATTACGCCTAAAGGAGTTCATATGCCTTTCTCGGCAAAACTCACCTTTAACTGCACTAACAACGAAGCTGAATACGAAGCTTGCATTATGGGTCTTGAGGAAGCCATTGACCTCAGGATCAAGACATTGACCGTGTTCGGAGATTCAGCTCTGGTAATCAATCAAACCAACGGCAAATGGTACACCCACCAGGATCATCTGATACCTTATAGGGATTATACAAGGAGGTTATTGACTTTCTTCACAACAGTCAAGCTTGAGTATATCCCTCGGGATGAGAATCAGTTTGCAGATGCTCTGGCCACCATTTCGTCCATGATCAAAGTTCAAGCTACCAACTTTGTACCTCAAATTTCAGTGTCCAGACTCAACAGACCAGCATATGTGTTCGCAGCAGATGTTGTCAAAGATGATAAGCCTTGGTTCCAGGACATTAAGTGCTTCTTGGAGGATCAAACATACCCACCTGGGGCATCTTCCAATGATAAGAAGACTCTGAGAAGGCTTGCTGGTAGTTTCTTTCTGAACACTGATGGCTCCCTGTACAAGAGAAACTTTGACATGGTACTCCTCAGATGCGTCGACAGGACAGAAGCAGATTTGCTAATGCATGAAGTGCACGAAGGATCCTTTGGTACCCATGCAGGTTATTACTGGATCACAATGGATGCTGACTATTGTGCCTACGCCAGAAAATGTCATAAATGCCAGATTTATGCGGATAAGGTGCATGTGCCTCCCAATCCTTTGAATGTGATGTCTTCACCCTGGCCCTTTGCTATGTGGGGCATTGACATGATTGGCAAGATTGAGCCGACTGCTTCGAATGGCCACAGATTCATCCTGGTTGCCATTGACTATTTCACCAAGTGGGTCGAAGCAGCCTCCTATGCAAATGTTACAAGACAAGTGGTAGCCCGATTCCTGAAGAGAGATATCATCTGTCGGTATGGAGTGCCCGAGCGAATCATTACTGATAATGGTTCCAACTTGAACAACAAAATGATGGCAGAGCTATGCCGGGACTTCAAGATCCAACACCACAATTCTTCTCCTTACAGGCCAAAGATGAATGGCGCTGTTGAGGCAGCAAATAAAAATATCAAGAAGATTGTGCAGAAGATGGTAGTCACTTGCAAAGACTGGCATGAGATGTTACCATTTGCCTTGCATGGTATGGAAGCAGTCCTACCTGTTGAAGTTGAATTACCCTCCTTACGGGTACTAATGGATGTTAAGCTGAACGAAGCAGAATGGGTCCGATCCCGGTACGAGCAACTGAGTCTGATTGAAGAGAAAAGATTGGCTGCAATCTGTCATGGGCAGCTATATCAGAAGAGAATGAAGAAAGCCTTCGATCAGAAAGTCAGGCACCGAGAGTACCAAGTAGGAGATCTTGTGCTGAAAAGAATCCTCCCTCCTCATACAGACCACAGGGGCAAGTGGACTCCGAATTATGAAGGACCATTTGTAGTAAAGAAAGTTTTCTCTGGTGGAGCACTGATGCTCAGCACTATGGATGGTGAAGATTTCCCGTCCCCTGTGAATTCAGATGCAGTTAAAAAATACTTCGCATAAAAAAATGACCCGCTGGACATAAAAACAGAATGTAAGTCCAGGCAAAAATAGGGCATCCCGGCGAGTCAAAAAACAGAATAAAAGACTCGGGCAAAAATAGGGGAAAATAAACAAAAAATGTACACCCGCTGAGTTGAAAAGCCGCATTGGACAACTCAGGCAAAAATGGGTATCCCGATGGATTGAAAACCCGAAAGGGCGATCCATGCAAAATAAGGGAATAAGCGAACAACTGCATTCTGAATTCGTCTGTATCGCTTGCAACTCGGTAAACTTCGGAAGGATCAAGCTTCAATCAGAATCAGCCTTTTTCAGAAAGCAAGACGAGAAGAACGTCAAATGTCATACGAGTCATAGCAAAAGGGAAGCTCCTTAAAGCATCGTCAACATTGCCAACACATTTTGTTTCTCAATTTGTAACAATCTCCTCATTTTAGGAGATATGTTTCTTTGACTGTATATTGCCAATTCAGGGCACACGAATTAATGAAATCATATTTCCAGTCATGTTTCGTCTTGTACATTTTTATTTGCAAAAATGTCTGATGTCTCTAAAAAACTGATTGCATAAATACAGATGCTTATTTTCAAAAAAATAAAAAACACGTGCTTGCAGGAAATATACTTACTCTCAGAAGTGTCTAAACTCCTATGACGGAATCCGGTAAGGGATACCTCGGGATTATTTGTGCGTTTCTATAGCTTTGCAGGGTTGCAGGTATCCAGAATGCAACTTGGGGCATGAAAGCTTCACTCCAGCAAGCTGACAAATCAACACTCAGCCTTAGCCCCCAAAGTGTTCTCTCCCCATCCGAACTACCACTTGCTACTTCTCCTCATCAGAGTTGCCAGGCATCATTTCTCCAACGGGGCAGTACCAGAAGGCTCCCATATCCCCCAGCCGAGTTGCCATTTCCTCCTCAACTAAGTACAAAAGTCAGGGAACCATCTCCCCATAGAGCTTCAGCCTCTATCCAGAAGAGCAACACATGAAGGAATCACAACAGAGTGACGAAAGCTTCTACAAACCCCAGCTGGGTCCCTCATTATCAGGATGGGTCTGTCAGTGACCTATTTCCCAAGCAGATGTCATCTCATCGGATCTACCAGGGATCTCATCCCCAGCTGGGATATCCATTTCAACCAGATCAACCAAAGATCTTCATCAGCAACTGGATCCGAGTCCCGGTTTGGTATTCTTGCATAATCATGGCATTCACATCATATTCACCCACAAAGCGTAGCATTCCGTCTAACACGGAGCATTATGGCAAAAATCAAACATATTGCATAATCATAAGCCGTGTCCTGAATCAAACACTTGCGAATAATGACGATCCATCAACATACAGAAAACTCCCCCCAAAATCCCCAGCAAAAGCAGTTGCCCCACATTCACAAACACCAGTATATACTCTCTTTGGCACCCGTCCGTGTCAATACTCCCCAGTAAAGTCGCCTGAACACTCTGTGCAAACAGTACCACTCGTATTAGAAATACTTTTTGACACCCGTCTGTGTCATACCCCCAGCAGGAAGCCAAAGACATCCTCTTTGCACTCACATGTACTTATAATTTCCTTGACATCCATCCGTGTCATTTTCTCCAGCACAGTAACATAAACACTTTATACATCAGATACTCAGTTCATACTATACTTTTCTCCTTTTCGACACTCGTCCGTGTCGCTCTCCCCAGCAGATTAAACACTCATCTGTACACCACTCACACTTATACAGATACTCGTCCGTATCTTGCATATACTATTTATATCCCCTCAGATTCGACACTCGTCCGTGTTCTTTGTTAACCAGTTGGTACTCGTCCGTACCATCATCTCAGAACATGCGTCAAACGTTTGTTTCTACCTGATACTCGTCCGTATCATAGTCTTAAGGATGCTCGTCCGCATCTTTAATCCATACACCGTGTCAAACACTTTTGTCTTCTTGAATATAAACACTCGTCTGTGTCTACTATTCCCCAGGTGAGTCCCTTCAGATTCAACGCTCGTCCGTGTTCTTTGTTAACCGGTTGATACTCGTCCGTATCATCATCTCTGAACACGTGTCAGTCTTTGTTTCTACCCGATACTCGTCCGAATCGTAGTCTAAAGGATGCTCGTCCGCACCCTTAGTCTATACACAAACATCTAGACACTTATACCTTTATTTCTTGGATGTAAACACTCGTCCGTGTTTGCCATTCCCCAGTAGATCACCAACAAAGCGATTTTCCTTTTCATCTGACACTCGTCCTGTGTCATGATAAACCCTGAGAGCAGCCGTACCCTGCTAGGTGGTCGTCCTCCACCCCTTGATGGTCTTCCTCCATCATGCTTATCCAATGGCCGTCCCCATTGTTGATTTTGGTTATCTGACATTCGTCCTATGTCATGATAAACCTCGAGAGCAGCCGTCCCCTGCTAGGTGGTCGTCCTCCACCTCTTGATGGTCGTCCTCCATCATGCTCGTCCGATGGCCGTCCCCATCGTTGACTTTTTATCCGGCATTCGTCCTGTGTCGCGATATTTTCGGCAGCCGTACCCTGCCAGGTGGTCGTCCTCCACCTTAGATGAGCGTCCCTCATCTTATCCCCAACAGAGCAGCCGTCCCCTGCTAGGTGATCGTCCTTCGCCTTTGATGACTGTCCCTCATCATCTGTTTATTTCATTTATTCTTTAACCCGATGGCCGTCCCCGTCGTGGTCCCTTTTCCTTTTCCTGATGATCGTCCTTCATCAGTTTAAGCCCGATGGCCGTCCCCATCGTTGGTTACTTTGCTTTATGAACTTGATGGTCGTCCCCGTCATGTTTCATTAATCCCCAGAGAACTTTACAGCTTTACTTTATGGCCATCCCCATCATAATTCTTCTTATCCCCAGCATGTCGGCCGTCCCCGTCATTGCTTCATTTTTTCGCTTTTCCAGCATGTCGGCCGTCCCCGTCATTGCTCTTTACCCAGCAGTCGTCCTCTGCTCGACGTTCGTCCTCCATCGCCCACACTTTACAATATACTTTATTTTCTTTTACAATCTATATCCCTTTTCTTCGTCATTCTGTGAGTGCAAATTTTGGACTGTCTTTGGTATTCAACCACAAGTTATCTTGTTTGCCTGCTAAGCCGTTGCTTGCATCCTACACAGCTAACTCATGTTTGAATAGGGGCAGCTGTAAACACCCCAAATTTGCCCTCACCCATTTCACCATGGCTTGTGATCTTTTTCATATGCATAAACACAATCATAACATCTCATACCACATTTTTGATTCACTGCATAGGTTCTAAGTCATATGCATCTAGGGTTTGTAATCTGAGCAATCCAAGAGCTTCTTGAGCCACTCCAAAGGTCATCAATCACTTCAAAGGGGTCCATGTGTGTTCAAGCATCATATTATATCCTCTCAAAGTCAAGAATGTCAAAGAATCACAAGAACTGGGATTGGTATGGAAGCAGAGCCAGGCTTGACTGCACAGATGACCTAAAATTAGGGTTTTGGTTTCAGAGGCCATAACTTCAAATTTTTTGGTCATTCTTGTTTCTATTTGGTCTCTATATGGTATAGGGAGTATGCATATCAATTTTCATGAAGAAATTCCATGGGGAAGTCATCTGATCAAGAGTTGACTTTTCAAGCAAGTCAGTGCAAAATCAGGGCATCTGAGGCCCTCAATGACCCAACCAAAAGGTGTTCTTCATCATTTTGATTGTATATGATCTTTATTTGAGCATAGAATAAGTTGGAAGTTCACAAAATTGAAGAATTTCAAGTCTTTTGCAAAGTTGACTTTTTGGACAAGGTTGACTTTTAATGAAAATGTCATTTTAGGCAACTTTTTCAACCCTAACTTTTTGATTCAAAAAAGCTTCAAATGAAAAAACTTTGGTCATGAAAGTTGTAGGATAGATCTTTCCCTTTTCAAAAAGTACAAGAACATGACTTAATTCATTATGGATCAAAAGTTATGGCTTGTCAAAGTTGGCTAAAATCACAAAAATTCAAAGTTTCTACCAAAGAGGTATTTTGCAAAATGACTTGATCAAGTGTTCTAGAGCTATCAAATGCACTTCTAATCCATATAACATGATCATGTAACACCTAAAGTTCAGAATGGACCAAGGAATTACACATTTTTAGGGTTTGGGGAACAAGATTTTTCATAAAGAACCAAAGTGAACCAAGTTGCAAAATCCATCATGGCTTCTCATCCACTTGCTGGCTAGTTGGCTGATCAGTCCTAGGCTCTTCCTCACCTCATGCTGCGCAGGACATGCCTCTTGTACTCAGCTAGCAAGTAGCCCATGCCCTTCTTACACAAAAGTTGACATTTTGCAAAAGCACCCATACCAATCAAAAAAGCACATGTCATGTCATCTGACCAATAGCAATTGTTTATGTTAATCAAATGCAAGCCAAACATAAGCACAAGCAAGCCTGAAACCAGCCAGAACTCAGCATTCACAAAATCACTCCAACTTGCATTTTCCTTCAAAACACTCTCTACAAGCCTCAAACATGAAAACAAACTTCACAAACAATCTCAACTCACTTCACTGATCATAAGCCAACCATTGTTTTGGCCTAAAACCTCCCACATCACAAACACGATTTTCACATTCCCTTGGCCTGAGCTTCTGCCAACTTGCTCTAGAGGCTACATAAACTCCAACTAAGTGTCAAAAGCTCAAAAGGAAGATCATTGGGACTTGTTTGAGCCAAAGAACAAGCCAGAAAGCTCCTGAATCGAAAGCTCAATCTCAGGTAGCTTCATGAACTTTTTTTCCAGAACTTGCTTTTTAAGTTTCTAAATGATAAAGCATGCTTCCCTGAGTTCACTGAACTTGTTACTTTTGAAAAAGATTGAGAAATGAGGTTGTATGATGTTTCTGAAATTTTGGCAGTTTTTGATGTTTGATTCGTATCTTGATTTTATGTTGAAATAAATGATTTTTGTTGCTTGAATCTTGTTTAGAATGAGTTAAGGATTGATTCTGGAGAGTTTGGCATGCTTTCATGGCGTATTGAGAGAGATTGAGTGAGAGACCCGCCGGAGAAGATGACCGGAACACTGTTCCGGTCATCTGAAAGTGATTAGGGCATTTAATTAGGGTTTAATCATAATTAGGCCAGTTTGAATGTGAGCCGTCCAAATGCGCGCGTAGTCAATTCCCGCCCTTGCCAGTTTGAATTTCGTCCATTGGATTGGTTGACTTCCTTATTTTTCAGTTTAATTTCATTTCATTTTCATTTAATTTCTTTTGTTTTCCACAATTTATTAAAAATAGCAAAACAATCTTAAAAATTCTGAAATTTTTTGTATAAACTTTTATTAATTTTCAGAAACCAAAAATATTTTTATTTTTATTTTTAGCACATAAAAAATATTTTTAAATATTTAAAAGTTTATTTTTAATTAATTAATGAGAATTAATTAATTAAAAATACTTTTAGGTATTTAAAAATCACCAAAAAATTCATGGAACATTTAAAACCATTTAGAAACGTTGTCCAACCCTAAAACCAAATTTCTTTTTTGATCTTGATGCATTTTGAGAATTTTCCATGGAATTAATTCATTTTCAAAGCATTATTTTGATCCAAACTTCAAAAAATCATTTCTGCCTAACCATTAAGAGTTGGACTTTGATTCTTTTTGCATTGTGTTTAGAATATCATGTATTTTGTAAGATTAAATTGGTTTGATTTGATCTTTCATTTTCCATTTGTTTGACATTTTTCTTGTTAAGGAACCCTAAAACCCTAGAAAACTTAGGAAAATCATAACTTGAATTAGGTTAAGAGTTGGAACTTCTCCTTTGGGCAGTGGGTTAGTATAGGTTTAGGGATCCTTTGAGTGTATTTTCAATTTTTTATCTTGATGTTTGCTTCTGATTTTGGTTTTTGTTTGATGCTTTGATCATAAACCCTAATTTGGGCTTCCATATGCATCCATCTTGCATTTGCTTGCATGACATGACTTGCCATGACATTTTATGCATCCATTTGGTTCATTTGACATCTTAAGACATATTGAAAGCATCTTTGATCATTGCATCTTGCATTTACCAGGTTGTATGTCATCTGCATCTCATAACTTTTCATGTATGCTTATGGTTCTAAAACTTGCTCCATCTGCATTCTTTTGTTCATATGATCATTCTCATGTATTGATTCATGTTTGCATCATCTCATAGCATCATTATCATCCCATGTGTGCTTCTGGTTTTGATTTGCATCATGCCATTTCATCTCATCTTGCATTGCATTGCATTCCTTTATTAACATTTCAGGTGGTAAGTAACTTTGGGAAGTGGATTTGCCTTCACTTCCCACATTTTCTTTTCATCCCTCCTATGCATCCATGCTGCATTTTATTATGTGTTTGAGTTTGAGCTTGCTCATTCTTCTTCTTCTCACTTTCTTCCTTCAAAGTGACTTGTCTTCTTGAATGAAGCAAGTTACTTTGCTTCTCCTGATCCTTTCATCTGCTTCCTGGTGGTTCCATTGAAGACTTTCTTTCTCAAACCTCACAAACCTTAGGAACAACCATGCATGACAATGATTAGGGTTTTGATTAGTCTCCCCTCTTAGTTTTACCTTTGTGTCTCATTTAGTCTTCTCTTCTCATCTCATAATCAGGGACTAAACCCTAAAGGTTTTAAGGCTTTGTGATTAAGCTTATGCCTGCATCCTTATATTAGGATGGAGTGTATAACTTTAATCCTAAGTGTTAAACCCTTAATGTGTTTAAATCCTTTAATCAATTCACATAATAATCATCAAGACTTCACACTTGTAACTTGGGCCTTGCATTAGGGTTCTAATTCTTCCTTAACTGGTTAAGAAGGACTAACCCTAGTGTTAATGGACAAGTCCCCCTCAAGTTGTCTTACAAATCATAAAACTCACTTCTTCATCATATCATTAAATAAAATCCACTTAATAAAGACTTTGTTTTGTCATGAGTTTAATCCCTAATCATGGATTAAGTTGAGGAGCTTTCCTCAGCTTAAACATTCTCATCTATTGTCCTTCTATTAGGATGGTGTAATGGGTCTGTTTAATCCTTGATTATGGCTTAACCTCATTACTCAACACTAAACAAAAACACCAAAAACATCTAAATAATCACAAGTAGGTTAATGATCTTAATCCTACATCAAAGGTGATTAAGTGTGAGAATCTGACTTCACACTTAAAGTATTCTCATTACCCCTAATCAGAGGGAGGATGTGATGAGTTTACTAACCCATTGGTTTAGGCTTAAGCTCATTTTCTTATGACAAACTTTTAAAAGCAATAAAAGATTTAAAACACAAAAACAAAGCAATAATCGTCTCCTCCGGGATTCTTTTCTCATCACCTTCACTCATAAACGAGAACTCGCTTCTTCCGTCTAATGCAAGACAGTTTGCACCTGAGCCAGACAGGTCATACACTTGAGCATAGACAAGTAAGAAGTTCACAAGTCAATTCATCTTTCAGTCTCTTTGGGTCGAACTACGGTGTTCTGACTTCCTCATTGCACGAGAGGATACGTAGGCATAACTTAACAGTTATCGAACAAAAGTCTCTGTATATCCCCCCTCTTTCAGTATCATTCTTTTAGCCTCATGATCTTGAGCATATTATCCCTGTTCCACACTGACACTTCATTTATACACTTCACACTTTTCTTACACTGACACCTGTACACCCTTTTCCAGCTCTTTTACACACAGATTGCACTGACACTACCCCTTTAGAACACAAATATTTTAAGCGTGGATCCCGTCGAGTACGACGGACAATCTGGGTGCTAATACCTTCCCAGGTTGTAACCAACCCCCTTTCTCAGTCTCTCTGGTTCACAACCGTCTTATCCATCTTTTTCTAGGTCTATGCAGCATTGCCTTTCCTCCGGGATAAAAATGCCTAGCTGGAGACTCTTTTCTTTTCCAGTGAGTTCACTGCCGTGTGTTCTCATTGTTCTCTTTCGCCGACCGTTCGCGTCTGTACCTTTATTTGGGCCATTCCCATTTTATCGGGAGCGACAAGCAGTAGAGGTAGTAGTTGGAGTAACTGTATTCCTGGAGGTAGCCGGAGGAGAGAAAATTCTTCCACTTCTTGTAATCTTACTAGATCCAGCAATATTATCAACATCAAGGTTTTCATCAGCAACAAGTGTATCAGCTAAGGGTTCCTGTTTAACACCATGGATATAAACATCGGAACCGTAATGCCAAGGTATAGCCTTATCAGAAGTATACGGAATAGGACCCGGAGTGGTAATAATCATAGGAGCCACTCTAGCTTCAGCAACAGTCCTCACGGGGCCTTCGGCAGTAATCTTGATTGGACCCTTATGAGTAATCTTGACAGGGCCCTTGGAAGTAATCCTCACTGGCACTTTATCAACCATATCCACCTCTTCAACCTTCACACCTTGAGTTATATGTTCAACCATACTTTCCACAAAAGGTGTCCTTTCAAACAATATGGTGTAATTGTCCATGAGGCGTTGAATACCATCCTTCAACTTCCAGCAGCTATCAGGTTTATAAGCACAGTAAAAATAATCTTCATTACAACCTGGAAAGAACCCAGCTTGTACCAACTTCTTCTTAATAACAGACAACGGTGTAGTCACATCTGCAACTGAGGAAATATGTGAAACTTCATCAATGGCATTAACAGTCTTTTCATGATTTGGCATGGGAGCAGTAATCACATTTGGAGTACCAGGAGGGTCAAACTCCATCTCTCCATCATCAATCATATCCTGAATCTTGTTCTTCAGTATCCAACAATTGTTGGTGTCATGTCCCTGACAATTAGAATGATAGGCACATCGTGCATTAGGATTGTACCTATGAGAGGTAACATTAGGATTCTGAGGAGGGTCCTTCAAAGTAATGAGTTCCCCTTTCAACAAGTGTTGCAAGGCTTGGGCCAGTGACATGTTGATCTTGGTGAACTGTCTTCTAGGCCTCTGCTGATTGCCCTGTGGTGGTTCTGGTGCTGCAGGAGTAGGATTGGAGATGTGAACTACACTCACAGATTGGTGACTCCTATTACGACCAGGTTGACCATAAACAACATTTGACTCTTTCTTCCCACTAGGGGGCTTCTTTGCAGTACTTGATGAAGAAACACCCACTTGTATCTTGCCACTCCTTATGCCACTTTCCACACGCTCTCCAATCATTATCAGCTCAGTGAAGCCAGATGATGAGCTTCCAATGAGATGACTATAGAAAGGACCATTCAACGTACTCATGAACATATCCACTAACTCCATGTCAGTCAAAGGAGGTTGAACTCTACCAGCCAAGTCTATCCACTTCTGGGCATACTCCTTGAAATTCTCTTTAGCACCCATTGACATGCTTTATAGTTGCATGCGAGTAGGTGCTAGATCAGCATTGTATTGGTATTGCCTATAGAAGGCCTCAGCAAGATCATTCCAATCACGGATGTTGACACTCTCCAATTGATAGTACCATTCCAATTGAGCTCCAGACAAGCTTTCTTGGAAGAAATGAATCCACAGCTTTTTATCAGCAGTATGAGGTTGAATCCTCCAGACATAGGACCTTAGATGCAGCTTGGGACACGAGACACCATCATATACTACAAAAGCAGGGACCTTGAAACCAATGGGTATAACCACTCCAGATATCAAACTCAGATCTTCCAAATCCAGCCCAGAAGACTTTTGCAACTCCATAGCATTCATTATATCCACCAACATCTTGAACTTATCTTCATTAGGATCATGATAGTAATTTGCTTCAGAATCAGAATCCCCCATAGTATTATGGAGACTGCCTCCCTCTTTCTCAGACTCCTCAGACTCATAATCTTCAACCTGTTCCTTGGTCTTGACAGGACCTCTGAACCTTCTTTCCATATTGATAAGGCCTCCTGACCTTCTAGCCTTCTTAGTCTTCTTAGCCAGTAGTGTCTTCAATTTATCCTGTCCCTTGGACAAGTTCAAAATCAGCTCCTGGAATTGTGCATTCTGTGCCTGGAGATCTTTGACTGTTTGTTCAAGAGCCATTGCTGCTGAAATAAACAGCGAGAAGATAAGATACCTGTACATAAGAAACATGTGATGCAATGATATGGTGTATAAATGCATATGCAATGTTTTCAAGGACCGCAGGATTTAAATTTGTTTAAACAACCAAAAAAGGTAAACTTTTATTAGTAATAAATTGGTTTGCCACTTGGGCTTACAATAAAAATGATATAAATACAAAAATGGGGTTTTAAGTCTCCCATGGATGTTTCCTCTTTGTGTTGAGGTATGAGTTGAGATTCCGCTCCTCGTGAAGTTGTTTTGTTAGCTCCAGGATTCTTTCTTGACTTGATTTGTAATGAGTCTCAAAAGTATCCCTTTGCTCCTTCAACTGGATCCAGGACCTCTATAAGTCTTCCATGTCAGTGGGCATGTCTGGGTGAAGGATGGTATAAGAACTATCTCCTTCAGCAACAGGCTCCATAGTAACTGGAAGGATGGCAGGATATGGCATCATAAGAGTCTGAGCACGAGATCGCACCCATCTGAGATAAGGTTCCATAGGAATAGTGTACTTGGGTTCCAGAGTCTTGCTGTCAACCTTGTTCACTTTACCCCATGCTCGTATAAACCTTTGACGATAACCTTGCAGATCGTTGTCGTAGTCAAACATAATACCCTGAATAAGCATATCATGAGGACCATCACTCCAAGCGTAACCAAACTGACGTATTGCTAAGGAAGGATTGTAGGTGATGCCCCCTCTTATGCCAAGGGAGTGGCACATTAGGAAATTCCCCACAACGGTCAATGATAGTAACATTCTCCATAGATCGAGAGCACTAATGAATATCTGAATGAGAGAGTGACATAATCCTCTTGGACCACCTGAACCCCTGTTCATTCTTCATCACTGACCGAGGAAGGTGAGAAATAAACCACCTAGATAGTAAAGGTATGCAGCACATCAGAGTTCCTCGTGCCTTCGTAGTACGAGTGTGAAGAGAGTGCAAGATGTCTCCAAGTAATGTAGGCACTGGATTGTGACTCAGAAATATGTTGATGGCATGAACATCTATGAACTGATCTGGATTGGGGAACAATACTAAGCCATAAATCAACAAGGCTAAGATTTCCTCAAAAGCATCATAGCTCATAGCCTTCAAGAACACTTGAGCTTTCTCCATTAATACCTTAGCAAGAATACCCTTAACTCCACTCCTTGTTTCTAGGACAATGTATGATTTCTTCAAATGTAGGGCTGCAGCAATGACTTCAGGTTTAGGCTCTTTTTCAAAGCCTATGAAAGGTCTCTGATCAAGGACAAGTATACCCAGAAGCTTAGAGAACACTTCCATTGTAGGAACCAGCTGATAGTCGGGGAATGTGAAGCAATGATGTTTAGGATCAAAGAACTGAAACAGAACACTCATCATGTCTTCATTGAACCCTGAAGTGACTAGATCCAGTAGGTGACCATGTCTCTTGATGAACTGAGAGTTTTCAGAAACTTGAGAGACCAATTCCTTAAGCTTAGGAGGTATTCCTACAAAGTTGATCCTGATAGTATTCCTACGAGTAGAAGCCATGACCTGCAACAAAGAACAAAGATAAATCCTTTGGTCCTTGAAATGGTTAGTGAAAATGCTATGCTTATGATGCATGATGATGTCATGATGTTATGTTCAATCACAAACATGTGGCACACACAAACAAGTCACACAATAGCCCTAGGCTTAAAGGCTTGCATGAGGTTTAAAGGTAAGTACCCTCCCCTGAAGTTAGTTGGTTCATCCTATCCTATAAAGTAACCGGGTTCTAAGGGATCTCAATAAATGTTAAGTATAATATTTAAACAAAAAAATAATTAAAGTTAGAAATTAAAGTTTTAAAAGAAATTAGGGTTTTTAGAAATTAGAAAATAAATTAGGGTTACTTAATTAAAATATTAGGGTTAGAAGTTAATTTAAATATAATTGGTGAAATTATATACAAAAATATATATATACATATTAATAAATATTATTAAAAAAACATATAAAGAAATAAATATACTAATTTAAGTTTTGAGAAAATAATATAAGTTTTAAAAGAAAAAAAAAAGATTTATATATTGTTTAGAAATTATTTAAATTGATTTAAATGATAAAATAAAGAAATAGCAAAAATAAATAAAACAAAAACCTAAAAAAACAGGACCTGGGATTTGAACCCAGGTCCTTTACCTGGACAATCAGAAGCATAACCACTGGGCCACTGCAACGCAGCTGATAGCAATCCCCTTCAAGTTTGTTTTGTTGTTATCCTGGAAAAAGCAAATAAATCAAAGCAAACAAAATCATTTGGCTGGTTTCGAACCCAAGCCCTTCACTAGCACATACACACACCAAAACCATCTGAGCTACACGCTCATTGTGATATATAGACGGAATCAATTTGTTTTAAGCCCTGTCAACATTTCAAATACGATTTTCGCGCCAGACAGCTTCTTCTCCTACCTCTGGACCTGCTAATTTTGCTACAATTTTTACCACGAATTTTCCTGCGATTTTCATTCATATGTAAACCTGCGAATATCAAACTCTAACCAAACAGTAAAATTTCACAAAATTAAGAACACCATTGAGTTCCTAATGACATTTGCAATCATTCTATGTCTTTAGAAATAATTTATATTTGTTAAATCATTAAACCCTAAAATTGGCCGAAAACCCTAACAATGGTGATTCTTCAAACCTGTACCAAAAATCAAATCAACTTGCCCAGAAACAATCACAAGCTTATTATAAACACAAAGCAATGATCAAATTCAATTTATATTGCACAAATATATGAGAACGAGAAATTCACAAAAGTGTTAGAAGTTTGATTCGGTTTGAGCCATTCATGAGGTTTGGGATGCATATGATGATTGATACATGATCAGTGATGTTCAAGGATCCTTCCTATGTTCTTAAAATGCCTTAAAATGCTTTGTAATGAGAAAACCGAATTTGAGTTTTGAATGATTTTTGTGAAGTTTGAATAAGGTATAGGAGGCTGTGAAATCGTCCCTTTTGCATTGCTATGTGTTGTATATATATGATACAATGATATTAGGTCAAAAATTTGCACAAAACTATGGACTTTTGAATTTTGAGAGATTGAAAAATATTTGTTCTTAAATTTTGAATATCCTTGATCTATCCTTGCTATTTTAGTATGATCCTCATTATTCTTGTATCAATCAAGTCCAAATATGATTTAAGACTTTCTAGAAACCAAATCAAATTAAATATTCATCATTTTATATTTTATTTGAATTTAAAATGATTTTTAATATAAAAAATCATAATAAATAAAAATAAAATGAATAAAATTATGAATAAATGAATTTAATTTCGTGCATGATGTCATGGAAGTAATTGGATCACAAAAAAGCAAGCCCATTTGGTGAATTATGGTTTTAAGACCCCATTTGCTTCATAAACCTCCCAAAAATTTCCAAACTTTTCAAGGGCACAAATCCTTCAATTTTAATGCTATGAAGGTGTTATTGGACATCTTGGAAAGCTTAAAGAGTCCTATAACCAACCTCTTTGGTCTCATGTCCATATATTTTACCATTCTCAAGTTATGCTCTTTTGAAGTTGTTGACTTTTTGTTGACTTTTAAAAGGACCTATAATGTCTTAGCTCATACCTCCCAAATGAAGCATTTTTGGGCTTGGCTTGTGACACACAAAGTTGTAGAGAATTCAATTTCCTTCAAAATGAGCTTTGGTTGGAAAAATTTTGATGAAGCATGTGAAAGTTATGGCTGGTCAAAGTTCAGTTGACTTTTCCTATGAAAACCCTAATTTAGAAACTCCTGATTCTTGATGATCTGAAATCTCCTTGATGAATTATGATCAACCCTTGATCAAATGATGGATTTTACCTCATATACTTGATGTTGGCAAAAAATCATGAAGTTTGACTTTGGTTTGACCACAGTTGGCCTCAGTTTGACTTTTTAACTACTTTGACTGATTTTAACCTATCTGATCATCTGACTGAGCAAATCTTTTGGGAAAGTCTTGAAACTTGACATAGGAATTCTTGAACACATATAGGATGCTATGAAGCTCAATTTAAGTCTTGGAAGTCCATTTAGCCTGATAAAAGTCAAAACCCTAGTTTAGGATGCATTGCTTAGGAGAATGCATTGTCTGAGGGAATTGTCAAATTTTCTGACAAATTGTGAATCTTGTGAACCTTGTGAACCTCATGAGATGTCTTGTGAACCTTGTGAACCTCTGGGGATACTTTAGTCTTATCTTGTGGAGGGCAAATTTTGGGGTGCAACAACTATGTGTCCTTTTATTTTTGCTTTATTGCCTTCTGTACGGCTTTATTTACTGCATTTACTTTATCGCTTTCATTTACTATTTTACGCATTTCATTTATTATTGTCATATCATATCTGTGTTGGATTTGTTGGTTTGCCTTGGTGGGAGGGTTATTCTAGTGAGAAAGCTCCAACACAAAGGCATGAGTGACAGACATAGGATTAGAGTGGCTTCATATTCTTTCCCATTCCTTTTCGGTCTGGTGCGGGAATATGAAACACGGTTCAAACATGGGTTTCTTCTTGAGAACTCCGTGCTATGGATTTCCTATAGTTCTAGGGCTATCTGGGAAGCCTGCTAAGTCTAGATGACCTTTTTAGATGACCTTCAGTATCTGAGGTGAATTAGAGGAGGATCATTTATGATTAGGGTAAACACTGTACCTCTAGGTTATAAGTGTTTACATTTCTCATAGTAGATCCAAACCTGAGGATCCTTGTTCTAGAACAATACATGTGAGTGGGTGGGTTTGTTTACAGGTTTGCAGGAACCCTTGGCCTCATCATACCCTGTTACTGGAATTATTTTAAGGTCACACTATTTTGGACTGATCTTTTGAAACCCTGGACTGTTGACTCTTAATTTGAGTCCCCCCACCTGGTTATTGGTTCTCAGACCTTCATCCGGACTTATGAACACTCATGGACCCTATCAAAAGAAACTAACAATCCAGCACCTGATCATAAACCCTTGCATATCATTCATCATATTACATCATTTAACATTTGTCTATTTGTTTTACAGGGTATCCACATCTTCTTTGGTTTGGTTTTGACCATTCTTCTGCTCAGATATCTTCTCCAACCCTTCTTCAGCTATCTGCTTCAGCCATCCTCTTCAGTTATCTTCATCAGTTATCTTCATCAGAGATCTTCTTCAGCTGTTACCTTCTCCAGTTACCTTCATCAGCATCCATTGTCAGTATGGACTCAACCAGGAAGAGTAACATCACATACCATTTCTTTGAGTACTCTTTGACAGGCATCAGGCAGATTCAGGCACTTATCACCCCTGATCATGTCCCTTTATTCAGAGAACATTATGGTGGTATCCTGGACATGATCATGGACTTGGATGCATCACAGAGGAGAATGATTCACACCTGTCTCCAATTCTATGACCCTCCTTTCAAATGTTTCACTTTCCCGGACTTTCAAATAGGTCCTTTGTTAGAAGAGTTTTCCATGTTGTTGGGTGTCCCTATAAGAAGAGGAATCCCTTTCAACCCTGAGATGACTGCTCCTAAGAATGAAGACACGGCTAAGGCTCTACATTTGGAAGTTACTATCATTGATCAGCATATGACCATAAAAGCTGGAATCCCAGGCCTTCATCTGGACTTCTTAATCACTCAGGCTACAAAGCAGGCTACAACAGGAAATTGGGAATCTGTTTGTGCTCTCCCGGCTCTTAGTATATATGGTATCATTTTGTTTGCGGACGAGCCTAAGTCTGTAAAGAATGCTATCCATATCTTCATGCTCAAGAACCTAGTTCCTACCCTGTTAGGAGATTTCTATTACTCAGTGCATCAGAAAAATGAGAAGCAGAGAGGGAGACTGGTCAGATGTTGTGCACCTCTCTTCTACATTTGGTTGATGAGACATATGCCGAAGACGGAAGCTTTTCTGAATCCACATCAGTCAAGGAACTGGGCTAAGAGGATGATTGCCCTTACATCAGAAGACATCGGGTGGTGTACTCAGAGCACCAAGGACAGGGACATAATTACAAGCTGTGGACAATATCCTAATGTACCTCTTATTGGAGTGAAGGGTTGCATCAATTACAATCCTTTGATTTTCAGAAGACAGTTAGGGTATGCATTGGTACATCCACCTAGGGAGCAGGACTTAGCAGAGTCTCTTTACTGTGATAATTTTAACAATCATGCCATTTCCCGACAAGCAGCCTGGGCTTGGGACAATATACAGACAAAAGGGACTGCTATTATGGGTAAGTGTAACAACATAACTTCAACTCATTACATGGAATGGTCTCGCATCAGAGGACAGATCACTCGCATGCCATTCACCCTGGAAGATGTGCCAGGGCCATCAGCAGTAGAGCCTATAGCTACAGTCAATCTAGAGGATTTTGAGAAGTTGAAAGAGAGGAATGCCCAGCTTTCTGAAGCTCTGAAGAAGACCCTTTGGGAAAGGAATGATAGTCGTTTGGACAATGAGAGGTTGGAGAAGCTCCGTATCTAGCATGTGACCAAGATCGAGAAGACTGACGATTACATCAGAAAAGCCCGAGCAGGGGAGTTGGTATTGAAGAATGCTTGCAAAGAAGCTAAGATTCAGAAGGCCAGAGCTGAGCATTACTTGGAAGAGAGTCAGGCTAGGTGGATCAGGATCACTGAGGCTCGTTTGAAAGAGGATCAGAAGACACATGCTAAGATAAAGTAGCTGAAAGCTAATGAGAAGAAGAGTCAGGAAGCCTTGTTAGCAGCACAAAAGGAAATCTTTGAGTTGAAACTCTGGGCGGGGTTGAAGAGATCAAAAGAACAAGACAAGTACCAGAAGTTAGCAAGTGCCATCGCAACCAGAAACCTTCTTATCAGGACCATCACAGAGCATCCAGTTGGACCAGTAACTGATGCTCTCCTGAAGGAAGTCAAGGAGGATGACTCTGGGATGGATGTTTGATTTCTCTTTTGCTTGTAATTTATTCTGGTTGTACTTTAATTCTCATGGTGATTTTGTTGTATTTCTTGACTTGATTGTATTTTGACCCATCATGGGAACTTGTTGTAATCATAAACTATGTATCTTTTGCATTTGTAATGTATGGTTTATGTATTACCTGGGTTTTCTCTTGGACTTCATTTCTCTTCAACATCTTCATTCCCCAGAGGTCTGGAATGTCAAAACCAAAGAACCAAACTGGATATCCTTGGAAGACAAATAGACATACTGCATTGCATGCTAATCTCATTCTCTTTGTTTTGCAGGTGTTTTTGTTGGTATTTTCTCACTTTGCTGTGTGTTTCAGGACACATTGCTCGTAGGAGGGTTTTCCCCATCAACAAAGTTCATCGGTATCCAACCAGAAACAACCTTCCGAGCTTACAGATGGACCAAGTTCAACAAGATTTGACTAACGTAAGAACTCAGATGGCTAATGAGAGAACCGAGATGAGGGCTCAGATGAACCAGTTCATGGCAGTGATGACTGGGTTGGCTCAGAGCCAAGAAAGATTGAGAGAGTTAGTCGAGCGACAAACTCCAGAAGAGAATCATCCAGGAACTGGAGGTACTAGTAACAACGATCACGGACAGCCGCGAACAAATACGCCAGAGTTTAGGCCCCACCTCAATCCTTAAGTCAATGTTATCGGAAATACCCTAGGAAATGCAGAAGGTCATATTCTACAAGAAGATCCTCAGGATGAACAGTTCACGGTAATTGGTGTTGGGGATGAAGCCTATGATCGTCGTTTGGACGAAATAGCAGAGAAGCTAAGATCCTTGGAATCCCAAAACTCTTTGGGATTTGATGTAATGGACACGGGTCTAGTTGAAGGAGTCAGAATCCCCCACAAGTTTAAACCTCCTTGCTTTGAGAAATATAATGGTACCTCTTGTCCTCGTACCCATCTTCAATCCTTTCTGGGAAGATTGAAGGCTTACACCGTGGATGAAAAACTGTGGATGTTCTACTTTGAGGATAGTTTGACCGAGGCATCCTGTGAGTGGTATTCTCATCTATTTAGAGCAACTGTCAGAAATTGGAAGGATTTAGCCGAAGCTTTCATACGCCAGTATCAATACAACTTGGATATGGCTCCCAATAGGACCCTCTTGATGGGTATGTCTCAGTCTTCAAGAGAAAGCTTCGGGGAATATGCCCAAAGATGGAGACAGCTTACTGCTATTGTCCAGCCTCCGATGTCTGAGAGAGAAATGGCCAACATGTTTATGAACACATTGCAAGGAACATACATTGACAGACTTGTTGCTTTCTCTTCCACCAGTTTTGCTGATGTAGTTATAGCTGGTGAGAGAATTGAGAGTCTTTTGAAGATGGGTAAGATATCTGACAACGGTGCTAGCTCCAACAATGCAAGCAAACCTTTCTCAGGACCTCGAAGGACAGGTGAAACCAACTCAGTGCATATGGGCAGAGGTAGGCCTCAATACATGCCAAGATCAGTGACCGCTGTCACCATTCCCACACCAGCACCTCAACAACAATATCCTCAACAACCACAACACTTCCCACATCAACAACAATTTCCTCAACAGAGATCTTACAACAACAACCAACAACAACGTATGTTTCAACAAAGGCCTTCACAAATCAACAGGGTTATCGATCCCATCCCGATGCCCTATGTTGCTATACTCCCACAATTACTGAAGCTCAACTTGATCGAATTAAGGACTCTGGCTCCACCAGATCCCCAAAACCTTCCAAGAAATTATGATGTCAACGCCCGATGTGCCTTCCATTCCAATGCACCTGGCCATACAACAGAGAAGTGCAGAGCTTTACACATGAAGGTTCAAGATTTGATTGATTCTAAGGTAGTCAACTTTTCACCCCTTCCAAGTGTTACCAAGAATCCTATGCCTAGCCATGGTGGACCTAGGATAAATGCCATTGAGGAGGACCAACCAGTAAGCCTAATTGACAATGTTGCAAGTATTCAAACACCTTTGGCCGAGGATAAAGCCCAGCTTTTGAAGTGCCAAGTGTTCCCGGGTTGTGAGGCCCATTGCGAAGCTTGCAAGATTTCTACCAACGGTTGTGCAAATTTGAAGACCGGTATCAACAATCTTATAAGAGAAGGCATTTTACAGATCACTTCAACAGTTCCAACTCCTACAACATCAACAACCATTCCTTCCACAACACCAGCACACATCACTTCATCAGATATAACAGATATCACTCCTACAACTTCAACAACAATCATTCCAACAGATTCTTCTACAACATCAACAACCATCCCTTCTTCAAATTCAACAGACATCAGTTCAACACATCCTTCTACAACAACAACAACCATCAATGAAGCATTTCCACAGTTACCATTTACTATGATCCGACAACAATCCAAGTTCCAGATTCTTTCAACAACTCACATCAACATCTCCATCAACATCAGCAACCTTCATCACCTGCACCATCTCCCATCAGACCTCCTGTCACAATTTATTATGATCCTCAAACTGTCACAACTCCTTCTTCCGCAGCAATCAGTCTGGTTACCATCACGGTACCAGGACCAGCTCCATATGACAACAGTAGTGACGTGCCTTGGCACTATGGCTCAGATTTATATTGCAACAGAAAGAAAGTCACTCTTGATTCTTTAACTTCTTCACCATAGATTGATAACCTAGGGGGAGGCAGAGACTTCACTCGAAGAGGACGTCTCTTTGCTTCACAATTCCCAAGAGTTAATGCTGAGGCAGAAGCTGCTGCCAAAGCTAAAGGCAAGAGTGTAGTGCCTGAAGAACCAATTGCCAAGGAAACTCATAAGACATCCTTTGACCAGGATGTAGATGAGTTCATGAGAATAATCAAGAAGAGTGACTACAAGGTTGTGGACTAGCTCCATCAAACACCCTCCAAAATCTCCATATTATCATTGCTCATGTGTTCCGAAGCTCACAGGAATGCACTTCTAAAAGTCATGCACGCAACTTACGTGCCTGAGGAGATTACAGTTAATCAGCTAGAAACAGTGGTTTCTAATGTCAATACTAGTCATGGACTAGGGTTCACCGATGCTGATCTAACTACGGAGGGTCGTAACCATAATAAGGCTTTACATATCACCTTGGAGTGTAAAGGTACTATTCTTTCTCATGTCTTGGTTGACACTGGGTCATCTCTCAATGTCTCACCAAAGAAAGCCTTGGTTAAGATGGAGTATGATGGTCTTGCACTTCGTCCAAGTAACCTGGTTATAAGAGCCTTTGACGATTCTAAAAGATCGGTTCTTAGAGAAATTGAGATGCCTGTGGTAATTGTCCCACAGATCTTCAAAACTATCTTCTACGTGATGGACATTCAGCCTGCCTACAACTGTTTGTTGGGTCGACCTTGGATTCATGCCGCTGGAGCCGTAACGTCGACCCTTCACCAGAAGTTAAAATACGAGTGGGAGGGCCAAGTTATCACAATCTGTGGGGAGGAGGACATCTTCGTCAGTCATCTAGCTACTTACAAGTATATTGAGATGAATGGAGAGATCCATGAGACAATGAGTCAAGGGTTTGAGGCCCTCAATGTCAATGAAGCAACAACTGAAGTGTTTGGGACTTCAATCTCTTCTTACAAACAAGCTCGGAAGGTTGTTGAAGACAGGAATGCCCAAGGCTGGGGAAAGTTGCTGCAAGTTCAGATTAAAGAAGACAAGTTCGGGTTGGGTTACAAACCATCCCGACAGGTCCAAGGGGAGGCTGCTGAAGCTCCCAAGTTTATAAGTGGGGTATGCTGACCCCAAATGTAATCAACAATGTGGAAGACGAGGCTGAAAGCGACTTCAACCTAGAAAGCTGGATTCGTCCGAGAGTCCCAGGCAAGCAAGTCCTCAACTGGTCTTCCCAGGAAATTATAAGGATTACTGCTACAGAGTAATTATTATTTCCTGTTTAAGCATGCATCAAGTCTTGCATCTTGCCCAAGGTGTCAGGACTCATTTTGTAATAGGGCCATATATGTATTTTGTGCAAATGAAGATTAATGAACAATGGACATCTTTTGCAAACAATCTTTTCGCTCACTGTCTTTCATTTTTTTTTATTTTCGCACAAAACAATAAATGGCAATGTTTTTCTCAAATAAATAACTTCATTCACTTTTTACTAAATAAGATAAAATCAATCACTAAAATAAACAAATCTCAACCCTTGCAGAGATAATCCTCCAGATTGCACCGACAACGACACTGCTATGACCTTGTATGACTTCGATAATCCAATTAATCAAGCAGATGAAGGGGTTGATGAAGACTATGATTTGCCTGAAGAGTTGGCCAGGTTGTTGAGACAAGAGGAAAAAGTGATTGCTCCTCATCAGGAGGATGTTGAAACTGTCAATCTCGGTACCGAGGAAGATGTGAAAGAGGTGAAGATCGGGGCCAGTCTGCAAGCTCCAGTGAAAGAACAACTCATCAGTATGCTTCGGGAATATGTCGATGTGTTCGCTTGGTCTTATTAAGATATGCTAGGTTTTGATACAGACATCGTCAGGCACATGTTGCCATTGAAAGAAGATTGTCCGCCAGTTAAACAGAAGTTGCGGCGTACTCGCCCAGATATGGCCATGAAAATTAAAGAAGAAGTACAAAAGCAGCGGGACACCGGTTTTCTTGCTATAACTAGTTACCCGCCGTGGGTTGCTAACATTGTACCCGTACCTAAGAAGGATGGCAATGTGCGTATGTGTGTCGATTACCGGGATCTGAACAGAGCTAGCCCGAAAGATGATTTACCATTACCTCATATTTATGTATTGGTGGATAACACAACTCAGTTCTCAGTATTTTCCTTTATGGATGGATTTTCTGGATACAATCAGATTAAGATGTCACCTGAAGACATGGAGAAGACAACCTTCATCACACATTGGGGCACGTTTTGCTATAAGGTAATGCCACTTGGTCTGAAGAACGCCGGTGCAATTTATAAATGGGCTATGGTAACATTATTCCACGATATGATCCACAAAGAAATCAAGTGCTATGTGGATGATATGATTGCCAAGTCCCTTACAGAGGAAGATTATTTGGTGAATCTGCTGAAACTGTTCAAGCGTCTGAGAAAGTATCAGTTAAGGTTCAACCCCAACAAGTGCACATTCGGGGTACATTCTAGTAAGCTACTGGGTTTTATTGTAAGTGAAAAAGGAATTGAGGTTGATCCCGATAAAGTCAAAGCTATTCAGGAAATTCCTGCACCTAAGACTAAGAAAGGAGTTTGAGGGTTCTTAGGTAGATTGAACTACATCTCAAGGTTCATATCTCATCTCACTGCAACCTGTGAACCCTTGTTCAAGCTGTTAAGAAAAGAGCAACAATCAGGTGGAACGATGACTGTCAGAGAGCTTTTGACAGGATCAAAGAGTATTTGCAAGAACCTCAAATTCTCATGCCTCCAGTCGAAGGAAGACCTCTAATCATGTACCTGACAATATTAAAAGAGTCAATGGGGTGTGTGTTGGGCCAGCATGACGAGTCTGGTCTAAAAGAGTATGCAATATACTACCTAAGCAAAAAGTTTATAGACTGTGAACAACGTTATTCGCTGCTCGAGAAAACATGTTATGCTTTAGCGTGGGTTGCTCGCCGACTAAGACAGTATATGTTGACTCATACTGCCTTATCGATCTCAAAGATGGACCCCGTCAAGTACATATTTGAGAAGCCAGCACTTACCGGAAGGGTCGCAAGATGGCAAATGATTCTAACAGAATATGACATTCAGTACACCTCTCAGAAGGCCATCAAGGGTAGTATGTTATACTATCTGGCTGAGCAACCCATTGATGATTACCAGCCTATGAGATTTGACTTCCCTGATGAAGACATCATGTTCTTGAAAGCAAAAGATTGTGAGGAGCCTATTCACACTGAAGGGCCTGACCTAGAAGAATCATGGACTATGATGTTTGACGGGGCAGTTAATTGCAACGGTTGTGGGGTTGGTGCAGTGCTTATTACACCTAAAGGGGTTCATATGCCTTTATCAGCAAGGCTCACCTTTGCCTGCACTAACAATGAAGAAGAGTACGAAGCTTGTATCATGGGTCTTGAGGAAGCCATTGACCTCAGGATCAAAACCTTGAATGTATTCAGAGATTCAGCTTTGGTAATCAACCAGACCAACGACAAGTGGTACACTCATCAGGAGCATCTGATTCCCTACCGTGACTATACGAGGATATTGTTGACCTTATTCACAACAGTCAAGCTTGAATACATCCCTCGAGATGAGAATCAGTTTGCAGATTCTTTGGCTACCATTTCATCCATGATCAAAGTACAAGCTGCTAATTATGTACCTCGGATTTCGGTATCCAGATTGGACCGACCGATATATGTATTCTCTATGGACACTGTCACTGATAACAAGCCTTGGTACCATGACATCAAATGTTTCTTGGAAACTCAGACATACCCACCTGGGGCATCGTCAAATGATAAGAAGACATTAAGAAGGTGTCGCTCCCACCAAATGAAGCCGGGTCCAATGGGGTACAGACACGAACGGTCGGCGAAAGGAGGATGTGAGAACACACAGGAGTGAACTCACAGGGAATGAAAAGAGTCGCCAGCTAGGCATTTTTATCCCGGAGGAAAGGTAATGCTGCATAGAACTAGAAAAGATGGATAAGACGGTTGCGAACCAGAGAGACTGAGAAAGGGGGTTGGTTACAACCTGGGAAGGTATTAGCACCCAGATTGTCCGTCGTACTCGACGGGATCCATGCTTAAAAGATTTGTGTTTTAAAGGGGTAGTGTCAGTGCAATTTGTGTATAAAGAGGGCTGGAAAAGGTGTACAGGTGTCAGTGTAAAAGAAATGCAAAGTGATATATACAGTGTCAGTGTAAGAACAGGAATGAGATGCTCAAGATCATGAGGCAAAGGAAAGATAATGCTAGAAAGAGGGGGAATATACAGAGACTTTTGTTCGATAACTGTTAAGTTATGCCTACGTATCCTCTCGTGCAATAAGGAAGTCAGAACACCGTAGTTCGACCTAAAGAGACTGAAAGATGAATTGACTTGTGAACTGCTTACTTGTCTATGCTCAAGTGTATGACCTGTCTGGCTCAGGTGCAAACTGTCTTGCATTAGACGGAAGAAGCAAGTTCTCGTTTGTGAGTGAAGGTGATGAGAAAAGAATCCCGAAGGAGACGATTATTGTTTGTTTTTTTGAGTTTTCAGTCTTTTATTGCTTTTGAAAGTTTGTCATAAGTTAATGAGTTTAAACCTAAACCAATGGATTTAGTAAACTCATCACATCATCCCTCTGATTAGGGGTAATGAGAATACCTTAAGTGTGAAGTCAGCTTCTCACACTTAATCACCTTTGATGTAGGATTAAGATCATTAACCTACTTGTGATTATTTAGATGTTTTTGTTGTTCTTGTTTAGTGTTGAGTAATGAGATTAAGCCATAATCAAGGATTAAACAGACTCATTACACCATCCTAATAGAAGGATAATAGATGAGAATGTTTAAGCTGAGGAAAGCTCCTCAACTTAATCCATGATTAGGGATTAAACCCATGACAAAACATAGCCTTTATTAAGTGGATTTTAGTTAATGATGAGATGATGAAGTGAGTTTTAGGGTTTATAAGGCAACTTGAAGGGGACTTGTCCATTAACACTAGGGTTAGTCCTTCTTAACCAATTAAGGAAGAATTAGAACCCTAATGCAAGGACCAAGTTACAAGCTTGATGTCTTGATGATTATTAAGTGAATTGATTAAAGGATTTAAACACATTAAGGGTTTAACACTTAGGATTAAAGTTATACACTCCATCCTAATAGAGGATGCAGGCATAAGCTTAATCACAAAGCCTTAAAGCCTTTAGGGTTTAGTCCCTGATTATGAGATGAGAAGAGAAGACTCAAAGAGACACAAAGGTAAAACTAAGTGGGGAGACTAATCAAAATCCTAATCATTGTCATGCTTGGTTGTTCCTAAGGTTTGTGAGGTTTGACAAGAGAAATCTTCAATGGAACCACCAGGAAGCAGATGAAAGGATCAGGAGAAGCAAAGTAACTTGCTTCATTCAAGAAGACAAGTCACTTGAAGAAAGAAAGTGAGAAGAAGAAGAATGAGCAAGCTCAATCTCAAACACATAACAAAATGCAGCAATGATGCATAAAGGAGATGAAAAGAAAATGTGAGAAGTGAAGGCAAATTCACTTCTCAAAGTTGCTTACCACCTGAAAAGTTAGTGAAAGGAATGCAATGCAATGCAAAATGGAATGAAATGGCATGATTCAAATCAAAACCAGAAGCATATATGAGATGATAATGATGCTATGAAATGATGCAAACATGAAACAAGGCATGGGGATGATCACATGAACAAATGGATGCAAATGGAGCAAGTTTAGAACCATGAACACACATGAAAAGTTATGAGATGCAAATGACATACAACATGGCAAATACATGATGAAATGATCAAACATGCTTCCAACATATCTTAAGATGTCTAATGAATCAAATGAATGCATAAAATGTCATGGCAAGTCATGTTATGCAAGCAAATGCAAGATGAATGCAAAAGGAAGCCCAAATTAGGGTTTATGATCAATGCATCAAACAAAAACCAAAACCAGAAGCAAACATCAAGATAAAAAATTGAAAATGCATTCAAAGTAACCCTAAACCTACACAAACTCACTGCCCAAAGGAGGGGTTCTAACTCTTAACCTAATGTAAGTTATGAATTTCCTAAGTTTCCTAGGGTTTTAGGGTACCTTAACAAGAAAAATGCCAAACAAATTGAAAATGAAAGATCAAATCATGCCAATTTAATCTCACAAACTACATGTTATGCAAAATGCAATGCAAAAAGAATCAAAGTCCAACTCTCAATGGTTAGGCAGAAATGATTTTTTGATGTTTGGATCAAAATAATGCCTTGAAATGATTTTAATTCCATGAAAAATTCTCAAAAGACATCAAGATCAAAAAAGAAATTTTGTTTGAGGGTTGGACAATGTTTCTAAATGGTTTTAAATGTTTCATGAATTTTTTGGTGATTTTTAAATACCTAAAAGTATTTTTAATTAATTAATTTTCATTAATTAATTAAAAATAAACTTTTAAATGATTTAAAAATATTTTTTAATGCAAAAAATAAAAATAAAAATGTTTTTGGTTTCTAAAAATTAATAAAAGTTTATACAAAAATTTTCGGAATTTTTAAAATTGTTTTGCTATTTTTAAATAAATGTACAAAATAAAACAAAAGAAATGAATTAAAAAGAAAGTATGCGCAATGGAGGGCCAGGATTGATTCTGGGGAAGGACCTGTTGACTTGGCGCGTAATCCAATGGTCTATATTCAAATCAGGTTAATTAACTAATTAAACCTAATTAATTAAGTTAAGTGGAAATTATGAATTAATGACAAGATCTGAGCCTTTGGTCCACACGCGGGAAACAGCATCCTAGGGTCCAGATTCAAAACACACTAATGACTCAGCTAAACCCTAATTAGGGCACACTAATCTCAGACGGCCGGAACAGTGGTTCCGGTCGTCTTCTCCGGCGGGTTGAAAACCCTAGAACATGCTACAGGCCACCACTCATCAAATTGAAGCTAGGGAAATGATCCTCTACTCAAACCCCATTCAAATCACCCTTCAAACAACATTTATAACCCAAGAACAGAGGGAATCGAAGCCAACAAGATTCACGGGTGAAGTTTCAGAGATCAACCAAATACTCATTTCTTCATTATTTTTTATTCTAAAGGTACCACCATGATCAACAAGACATGCACTTTCAATTTGTAACATAAAATACAAGCTCTGAAAAGTTTGAGATTTGAAGCTACCTGAAGTGGTGAACTATGGATATGAGCTCTCCAGGCCTTCCTTTGATGCAGAATGTCTCCTGTGAACCCCCTGAAGTCAATGGAATGTTCACAATCCTTTGTTAGTGGCTAATTTGAGAGCTTGAGTTCTGATATGGCAGGTTTCACAGTTGTGATTTGTAGGGTTTCAAGCTGTTTCAATGGTGGATTCTGGTTCTTTGGAGTGTGTATGATTTGTTGGTGAAGAGAAAATGAGTGTTTGATGGCTGTAGAGAGAGATTCGAAGAAGAGGAGTTTTTTGACAGATTTTTGTGAAGGCTGTGTTGTGTCTTGTTTCAATGGCCAATGAGTTGCTATAACACTCCCATGATGTGTGAGTAGCCTGTGGAGCAGGTCAGTAGAGGTGGCTGATCACTGTTCCAAGAGTATGGGGGTTTTGGCCAAAAAGTCAAGTTGATTTGTACTTGCAGCATGGGCTATGGCAGCAGCAGTCTAAGGGCTTGTCTTGCTTCAGCTTGAGTCAAGGATGACCCTTGGATTGCTTGTGAAAGTCAGATGCATTTGGATCATGAGTTGAGGGGGATTTTGCAACTTGCCCACTTGTGTTATTTCATGACTTTTGGTTATGTACATGAGATAATCCTTGCTGAATTTTGGTGCATGATACTTCATTTAGTCATGGCAATGCATAGAAACCAATTAGTGATCATACAATTCATGGGAGAATGATTTTGCCAAGAATCCCTCTTTGCACCTTTATGAAAATGGCTTATGGATACTTGAAAACCAAGGCACACAAATGAGAAATTCCTTGGGCCAATTATGATTTTATATCATGTATGATCATGTGGTGAAGTTTTGAAATGCATTTGATGACTAAATTTGCCTTGAGAAGTGAATTTGCAACTTTGCCTCTTTGGTGCATAACTTGAAATTTAGTGATTTTTGCCAACTTTGACAAGCCATAACTTTTGATCCAAAATGAATTAGGTCATGTTCTTGTACTTTTTGAAAAGTGAATGATCCATTCTACAACTTTCATGACCAAAGTTTTTCCATTTGAAGCTTTTTTGAATCAAAAAGTAAGGGTTGAAAAAGTTGCCTAAAATGACAATTTCATTAAAAGTCAAACTTGCTCAAAAAGTCAACTTTGCAAAAGACTTGAAATTCTTGAATTTTGTGAACTTCCAACATCTTCCATGACCAAATAAAGATCATATACAATCAAAATGATGAAGAACACCCTTTGGTTGGGTCATTGAGGGTCTCAGATGCCCTGATTTTGCACTGACTTGCTTGAAAAGTCAACTCTTGATCAGATGACTTCCCCATGGAATTTCTTCATGAAACTTGATATACATACTCCCTATACCATATAGAGACAAATAGAAACAAGAATGACCAAAAAATTTGGAGTTATGGCCTTTGAAACCAAAACCCTAATTTCAGGTCATCTGTGCAGTTAAACCTGGCTCTGCTTCCACACCATTTTCAGTTCTTGTTATTCTTTGACATTCTTGACTTTGAGAGGATATAATATGATACTTGAACACACATGGACCCCTTTGAAGTGATTGATGACCCTTGGAGTGGCTCAAGAGGCTCTTGGATTGTTCAGATCACAAACCCTAGATGCAGATGACTTTGAATCTATGCAGTGAATCAAAACTGTGATATGAGATGCTATGATTGAGTTTATGCCTATGAAATGATTACAAGCCATGGTGTGAATGGGTGAGGGCAAATTTGGGGTGTTTACAGCTGCCCCTATTCAAACATGAGTTAGCTGTGCAGGATGTAAGCGACGGCTTATCAGGCAAACAAGCTAACTTGTGGTTGAATACCAAAGACAGTCCAAAATTTTGCACTCACAGAATGAAGAAGAAAAGGGATATAGATTGTAAAAGAAAGTAAAGTATATTGTAAAGTATAGGCGACGGAGGACGACCGTCGAGCAGAGGACGGCCGCTGGGTAAAGAGCAATGACGGGGACGGCCGACATGCTGGGAAAAGTGCGGAAAATAAAGCAATGATGGGGACGGCCGACACGCTGGGGATAAAAAGAATTATGATGGGGATGGCCATCAAGTAAAGCTGTAAGATTCTCTGGGTATCTAATGAAAAATGACGGGGATGGCCATCAAGTTCATAAAGTAAAGTAACCAACGATGGGGACGGCCATCGGGCTAAACTGATGAAGGACGATCATCAGGAAAAAGAAAAAGGGACCACGACGGGGACAACCATCGGGTTAAAGAATAAATGAAATAAACAGATGATGAGGTACGATCATCAAAGGTGAAGGACGATCACCTAGCAGGGGACGGCTGCTCTGTTGGGGATAAGATGAGGAACGGTCATCTAAGGTGAAGGACGATCACCTGGCAGGGTACGGCTGCCGAAAATATCGCGACATAGGACGAATGCCGGATAAAAGGTCAACGGATGGGACGGCCATCGGACGAGCATGATGAAGGACGATCATCAAGAGGTGGAGGACGACCACCTAGCAGGGGACGGCTGCTCTCAAGGTTTATCATGACATATGACGAATGTCAGATAACCAAAGTCAACAATGGGGACGACCATTGGATAAAATGATGAAGGACGATCATCAAAAGGTGGAGGACGACCACCTAGCAGGGGACGGCTGCTCTCAGGGTTTATCATGACATAGGACGAATGTCAGATAAAAAGAAAATTGCTTTGCTGGCGATTTACTGGGGAATAGTAAACACGGACGAGTGTTTATATCCAAGAAATAAAAGGTATAAGTGTTTAGATGTCTGTGTATAAATTAAAGATGCGGACGAGCATCCGTAAGACTACGATACGGACGAGTATCGGGTAGAAACAAAAACTGACACGTGTTCAGAGATGATGATACAGACGAGTATCAACTGGTTAACAGAGAACACGGACGGGTGTTGAATCTGAAGGGACCCTTCTGGGGATAGTAGACACAGGCGAGTATCTATATTCAGGAAGGCACAAGAGTGTTTGACATGGTGTATGGATTAAAGATGCGGACGAGCATCCTTAAGAATATGATACGGACTTGTATCAGGTAGAAACAAACGCTTGACGTATGTTCTGAGATGATGGTACAGACGAGTACCAACTGGTTAACAAAGAACATGGAAAAGTGTTGAATCTGAAGGGATATAAATGCTATATACAAAATACGGACGAGTATCTGTATAAGTGTGAGTGGTGTATAGATGAGTGTTTAATCTGCTGGAGAGAGTGACACAGACGAGTGTCAAGAAAAGTATATTATACACAAGTATCTGATATACAAAGTGTTTATGTTGCTGTGCTGGGGAAAATGACATGGACGGATGTCAAGGAATTGTATATACGAGTATCCGTGAGTGCAAAGGGGATGCTTTGGCTTTCCATTAGGGATATGACACAGACGGGTGCCACAAGGAGTATATACTGATGTTTGTGAACGCAAGGCAACTGTTTTAGCTTTAGCTCTCCGCTGGGGATTTTGGGGGGAGTTTTCTGTATGTTGATGGATTGTCATTATTCACAAGTGTTTGATTCGGAACATGGCTTATGATTATGCAATATGTTGGATTTTTGCCGTAATGCTCAGTATTAGGCGGAATGCTACGCTTTGTGGGTGAATATGATGCGAATGCCATGATTGTGCAAAGATACCAATCCGGGATTTGGGTCCCGTTGCTGTGAAGATCTCTGGCCGATCTGCTCGAAATGGACATCCCAGCTGGGGACGAGATCATTGGTAAATTTGATGAGATGATATCTGTTTGGGTGGATAGGTCACTGATAGACCCATCCTGATAATGAGGGGACCCAGCTGGGGTTTGTAGAAGCTTTCTTCACTCTGTTGTGATCCCTTCATGCGCTGATCTTCTGGACAGAGGCCGAAGCTCTGTGGGGAGATGGTTCCCTGACTTTTGTACTTAGATGAGGAGGAAGAATGGTTGGCACCTCAGCTGGGGAGAAATAGCAAGTGGAAATTCAGCTGGGGAGAAAACACTTTGAGTGAGTGTTGATTTGCCAACTTGCTGAGATGAAGCTTACATGCCCCATGTTGCGCTTTGAATACCTGCAATCCTGCAAAGATAGAGAGACGCACAAGTAATCCCGAGGTATCCTTTACTGGATCCCGTTATGAGAGTTCAGACACTCTTGGGAGTAAGTATATTTCCTGCAAGCACGTAGTTTTTATTTTTGAAGATAAGCATCTGTATTCATGCAATCAGTTTTTATTTTATTTTAAAGACATCAGACATTCTTTGCAAATAAAAAATGTACAAGACGAAACATGACTGAAAATCTACTTTTATTAATTCATGTGCCCTGAATTGGCAAGATACAGTCAAAGAAACAAATCCCCTGAAATGAGGAGGTTGTTACAAAATGAGAAACAAAATGCTGGCAATGTTGTCGACGCTTTAAGGAGCTTCCCCTTTGCTATGACTCGTATGACATTTGACGTTCTTCTCGTCTTGCTTTCTGAAGAAGGCTGATTCTGAAAGAAGCTTGATCCCTTTGAAGTTCACCAAGTTGTAAACGATACCGACGAATTCAGAATGCAGTTGTTCGCTTATTCCCTTATTTTGCCTGGTTCGCCCTTCCGGGTTTTCAATCCATCGGGATACCCATTTTTGCCTGAGTTGTCCAATGCGGCTTTTCAACTCAGCGGGTGTACATTTTTTGTTTATTTTCCCTTATTTTTGCCCGAGTCTTTATTCTGTTTTTGACTCGCCGGGATGCCCTATTTTTGCCTGGACTTACATTCTGTTCTTATGTCCAGCGGGTCATTTTTATGCGAAGTATTTTTTAACTGCATCTGAATTCACAGGGGACGGGAAATCTTCACCATCCATAGTGCTGAGCATCAGTGCTCCACCAGAGAAAACTTTCTTTACTACAAATGGTCCTTCATAGTTCGGAGTCCACTTGCCCCTGTGGTCTGTATGAGGAGGGAGGATTCTTTTCAGCACAAGATCTCCTACTTGGTACTCTCGGTGCCTGACTTTCTGATCGAAGGCTTTCTTCATTCTTTTCTGATACAACTGCCCATGACAGATTGCAGCCAATCTCTTCTCTTCAATCAGACTCAGTTGTTCGTATCGGGATCAGACCCATTCTGCTTCGTTCAGCTTAACATCCATTAACACCCGTAAGGAGGGTAATTCAACTTCAACAGGTAGGACTGCCTCCATACCATACACAAGTTGATACGGTGTTGCCCCAGTGGATGTTCTGATTGATGTGCGGTACCCATGCAAGGCAAATGGTAGCATTTCATGCCAGTCTTTGTAGGTGACCACCATCTTCTGCACAATATTCTTGATATTCTTATTAGCTGCCTCAACCGCGCCGTTCATCTTTGGCCGGTAAGGAGAAGAATTGTGGTGTTGGATCTTGAAGTCCCGGCATAGCTCTGCCATCATTTTGTTATTAAAGTTGGAACCATTGTCAGTAATGATTCGCTCGGGAACCCCGTATCGAAAGATGATATCTCTCTTCAGAAATCGGGCTACCACTTGCCTGGTAACATTTGCATAGGAAGCTGCTTCGACCCACTTGGTGAAATAGTCAATGGCAACCAGGATGAATCTGTGGCCATTCGAAGAAGTTGGCTCAATCTTGCCAATCATGTCAATGCCCCACATAGCAAAGGGCCAGGGTGAAGACATCACATTTAAAGGATTGGGAGGCACATGCACCTTATCCGCATAAATCTGGCATTTATGGCATTTCTGGCATAGGCACAACAGTCTGCATCCATTGTGATCCAGTAATAACCTGATCTTAGCAACTTTTTAGCCATGGCATGCCCTCCAGCATGGGTACCAAAGGATCCTTCGTGCACTTCATGCATTAACAAATCTGCTTCTGTCCTGTCGACGCATCTGAGGAGTACCATATCAAAGTTTCTCTTGTACAGGGAACCATCAGTGTTCAGGAAGAAACTACCAGCAAGCCTTCTCAAAGTCTTCTTATCATTGGAAGATGCCCCAGGTGGGTATGTTTGATCCTCCAAAAAGCACTTAATGTCATGGAACCAAGGCTTATCATCCTTGACAACATCTGCTGCGAATACATATGCTGGTCTGTCAAGTCTGGACACTGAGATCTGAGGTACAAAGTTGGCAGCTTGCACCTTGATCATGGACGAAATGGTAGCCAGGGCATCTGCAAACTGATTCTCGTCTCGAGGGATATACTCAAGCTTGACTGTTGTAAAGAAAGTCAATAACCTCCTTGTATAATCCCTGTAAGGTATCAGATGATCTTGGTGGGTGTACCATTTGCCGTTGGTTTGATTAATTACCAGAGCTGAATCTCCGAACACAGTCAAAGTCTTGATCCTGAGGTCAATGGCTTCCTCAAGACCCATAATGCAAGCTTCGTATTCAGCTTCGTTGTTAGTGCAGTTGAAAGTGAGTTTTGCCGAGAAAGGCATGTGAACTCCTTTAGGTGTAATGAGTACTGCACCAACACCACGACCATTCATATTAACAGCCCCATCAAACATCATAGTCCATTCTTCCTCCGGGTCAGGCCCTTCAGTATGAACAGGCTCTTCATGATCTTTTGCTTTTATGAACATGATGTCTTCATCAGGGAAGTCAAATCTCATAGGCTGGTAATCATCAATAGGTTGCTCAGCAAGATATTTAGACAATACACTGCCCTTGATGGCTTTCTGAGATGTGTATTGGATGTCATATTCCGTGAGGATCATTTCCCATCTTGCAACCCGTCCGGTAAGTGCTGGCTTCTCAAATATGTATTTGACCGGATCCATCTTTGAGATCAACAAAGTGGTGTGGGTCAACATGTACTGTCTCAGTCGGCGAGCAGCCCACGCTAAAGCACAGCAAGTTTTCTCGAGCAGTGAATAACGTTGTTCACAGTCGGTAAACTTTTTGCTTAGGTAGTATATTGCATACTCTTTTCGACCAGACTCGTCATGCTGGCCCAACACACACCCCATCGACTCTTCTAATACTGTCAAGTACATTATCAGAGGTCTTCCTTCAACTGGAGGCATAAGGATTGGTGGTTCTTGCAAGTATTCTTTGATCTTGTCAAAAGCCTTCTGGCAGTCTTCGTTCCACCTGACCGTCTGTTCTTTTCTCAACAATTTGAACAACGGTTCACAGGTCGCTGTAAGGTGAGATATGAACCTTGAGATGTAATTCAATCTACTTAGAAACCCTCGAACTTCTTTTTCTGACTTCGGTGCAGGCATTTCTTGAATGGCTTTGACTTTATTAGGATCAACTTCAATCCCTTTCTCGCTCACAATAAAACCCAGCAGCTTACCAGATCGCACCCCAAATGTGCATTTGTTGGGGTTTAACTTTAGCTGGTACTTCCTCAGGCGCTTGAATAGTTTCAGCAGATTTACCAGGTGGTCTTCTTCAGTGAGGGACTTGGCAATCATGTCATCCACATAACACTTGATTTCTTTATGGATCATATCGTGGAATAATGTTACCATAGCCCGTTGATACGTTGCACCAGCATTCTTCAGTCCGAATGGCATCACCTTGTAACAGAACGTGCCCCAGGGTGTGATGAAGGTTGTCTTCTCGATGTCTTCAGGTGACATCTTGATCTGATTGTATCCTGAAAATCCGTCCATGAAGGAGAATACCGAGAACTGAGCCGTATTATCCACCAACACATTGATGTGAGGTAATGGGAAGTCATCTTTCGGGCTGGCTCTGTTCAGATCCCGGTAGTCAACACACATTCTTACTTTGCCGTCTTTCTTAGGCACAGGTACTATGTTAGCAACCCACGGTGGATAACTAGTTACAGCAAGGAACCCGGCGTCCCATTGCTTTTGCACCTCTTCTTTGATTTTCATTGCCATGTCTGGGCGAGTGCGGCGCAACTTCTGTTTAACTGGCGGGCAATCTTCTCTCATAGGCAGCTTGTGCACAACAATGTCGATGTCCAACCCTGGCATATCTTGATAAGACCAAGCAAACACATCCACATATTCTTGAAGCAGGTCAATCAGTTGTCTCTTCACTGAGTCTTGTAAGCAGGCCCCGATTTTAACTTCTTTCACATCTTCACCGGTACCAAGATTAATCGTTTCGACCTCCTCCTGATGAGGAATGATAACCTTCTCCTCTTGTCTCAACAACCTGGCTAGCTCTTCAGGAAGCTCGTAATCTTCTTCAACCCCTTCATCAGCTTGATTGATTGGATTGTCAAAGTCATACGAAGTCATAGCCGTGCTGTTGTCGGTGCGATCTGTAAGGTACTCTCTGCAAGGGTTCAATTTGTTCATTTTAGTGATTGATTTTAATCTTGTTTTAGAAAAGTGAAATAAAGTCGTCATTTTGAAAACATTGCCATTTATTTTTTGTACAAAAAGAAAAAATGGAAAAACAGTGAGCGGAAAAGAAAAAGAGACTCATTTGCAAAAGATGTCTGATATTTCATTGATTAATCTTGTTGCACAAAAATTACAGATGGCCCGATTACAAAATGAGTCTTGTCATCTTGGGCAAGATGCAAGACTTGATGCATGCTATAAAAATACAGGAAATAATAATTACTCTGCAGGAGTAACTCTTATAATTTCCTGGGAAGACCAGTTTGAGATACTGCTCCCCGGGATCTTTGGACGGATCCAACTTTCCAGGTTGCGGTCGCTTTCATCCTTGTCTTCCAAGTTGTTGACAACATCAGGGGTGAGCATCCCCCCACTAACAAAGTTGGGCTTCTCAGCAGCCTCTGCTTGATCTTGTTGAGTTGGTTTGTAACCTAACCCAAATCTATCCTCTTTCTTCTCCACAGGTAACAGCTTGCCCCAGCCTTGGGCAGTCCCTTCTTCAACAACCTTTCGGGCTTGTTGATAAGATGTCATTGAGGTTCCAGGTACGACAAATGTTTCATTTATGTTCAAGGCCTCGAACCCTTGACTCATCGTTTCGTGGATCTCCCCATCCATCTCAATGTATTTGTAGGTAGCCAGATGGCTAACAAAAATATCTTCTTCTCCACAAATAGTAACGACTTGGCCCTCCCACTCGAATTTTAACTTCTGGTGAAGGGTAGACGTAACTGCGCCAGCGGCATGAATCCATGGTCTACCCAACAAACAGCTGTAGGCAGGCTGAACGTCCATCACGTAGAAGGTCGTTTTGAAAGTTTGTGGGACAATCGTTATAGGCAACTCAATTTCTCCCATAACTGATCTCTTAGAACCGTCAAAGGCTCTTACTACCAAGTTGCTGGGACGCAATGCCAATCCTTCATACTCCAGCTTCACAAGGGCTTTTTTAGGTAAGACATTGAGGGATGATCCTGTGTCTACCAGCACATGGGAAAGAACTGCACCCTTACACTCCATGGTAATATGCAAAGCCTTGTTATGATTGCGGCCCTCCGTAGTTAAATCAGTGTTGGTGAACCCTAGTCCATTACTAGCATTAACGTTTCCAACCACAGCTTCCAACTGATTGACGGTAATCTCCTCTGGCACATAAGCTGCGTGCAAGACTTTTAGTAGTGCGTTCCGATGAACCTCGGAGCACATTAACAATGATAGAATGGAGATCTTAGAAGGCGTCTGGTGAAGCTGGTCCACTATATTGTAATCACTTTTCTTGATGATTCTCATGAATTCATCAACTTCTTGATCAAAAGGTGTTTTCAAAGCCTCCTTAACAATTTGCTCTTCTTGCACCATGCTCTTCCCTTTTGCCTTGGCAGCAGCTTCTGCCTCAGCAGTGGGTCTTTGAATTTGCAGGGCAAAGAGACGTCCGCTTCGAGTGAAGCCTCCGCCTCCTCCCACATTGTCTATTTGTGGTGAAGAAGTTGATGATTCGAGAGTGATTTTCTGTCCTTCGCAGTATAGATCAGAGCCGTAATGCCAAGGGATGGCATTACTGCTTTCATAAGGTACTGGCCCAGGCACTGTGATAGTGACTGGACTGATGGCAGCCGCAGAAGGGATCAAGATAGTATGTGGATTATAGTATATTGTGACTGGTGCTCTGATAGGAGTGGCGCTTTATGAGTTGTAGGCAGAATCATTTTCAGGATCATAATAAATTGTAACGGTTGAGACGCTTTCATTGTTTGCTGTTGATGTTGTAGGAGACACTGTTGAATGGATGGGTGTTGCTGTTGTAGGAGATTCTGAATGAAGGGGTGCTGAAGTTGTAGAAGGGATGTTTGCTGATATTTGGTCTGTTGAAGTGACAGATGAAGCATTTGTTGATGAGATTGAAAAGTTGTTTGGAACAATGGTTGTTGCAGTTGTAGAAGACTCGGGAACTGTTGTTAAGGAGATTGCTGGATTGGTAGGTATTGATGTTGTGATTTGAAGCAGGCCACTCTGGATGAGACCATCTATGCCATCTCTCAAGTTATCACAACCATTCACTGAAATGTTGCAATAAGCACACCCTAGCTCACATCCCGGGAATATTTGACATTCAAGGAGTTGAGCTTTAATCTCTACCAAGGGTGTCCGAATCTGACCCACACTGGTTATCAAGTAAGACGGCTTGTCTTCTTCAATAGCATTGATTCTGGGGCCACCATGGTTTGGCATAGGGTTCTTGTTAACATTTGGTGGTGGTGCAAAATTTAGAGCCTTAGAATCTACCAAGTCCTGTACCTTCATGTGCAAAGCTCTGCACTTCTCTGTACTATGGCCAGGTGCATTCGAATGAAAAGCACATCTGGCCCTGGCGTCATAATTTCTGGGTAGACTGGCAGGATCTGGAGGTGCCAATGTCCTTAGCTCAACCAGGTTGAGTTTTAGGAGTTGTGGCAATAATGTGGCATAAGGCATAGGGATCGGATCGATCACCCTATTGGCCTGAGACGGTCTCTGTTGAAATGGTCTTTGCTGATTGTTGTTGTTGGTGTTGTTGTAGTTTCTCTGAGGAGGATACTGAGTTTGTTGCTGATAATTTTGTTGTTGTGGTTGATAAGCTGGTCGTGGATGAATTGGAGCGGGAATGGTGACTGCTACCACAGACCTATGAACATATTGGGGTCTGCCTCTGCTGGCATGGATAACATTGGTCTCACCAGTTCTTCTTGGGCCCACAAAAGGCTTCCTTGTGTTGCTGGATGAGCTGGCACCGTTGTCAGAAATTTTGCCCATCTTCAATAAGCTCTCAATTCTTTCTCCAGCTATAACGACATCTGCAAAGCTGGTAGAAGAAAAGGCAGCTAGCCTATCAATGTATGTCCCTTGGAGGGTGTTCATAAACATATCAGCCATCTCCCTTTCTGACATGGGTGGCTGGACAGCAGCAGCTAGCTGTCTCCACCTCTGGGCGTACTCCCGGAAGCTTTCCCTGGATGACTGTGACATCCCCATCAGGAGGGTCCTGTTGGGTGCCATATCCAAATTATACTGGTATTGTCTAATGAAGGCCTCAGCCAAGTCCTTCCAGCATCTGATGGTCGCTCTAGTCAAATGAGAGTACCATTCCCTTGAAGCTCCCGTTAAGCTATCCTCAAAATAAAACATCCATAGCTTTTCATCCATGGTATATGCCTTCAACCTCCCCAGAAAGGATTACAAGTGGGTCCGTGGGCAGGAAGTCCCGTTGTACTTCTCAAAGCACGGTGGTTTAAATTTGTGGGGAATCCTGACCCCGTCCACTAAGCCCATGTCCATAACATCAAAACCCAAGGAATTTTGAGACTCCAAGGACCTTAATTTTTCATCAATTTCATCCAGCCTTCTGTCATAGGCCTCATCCCTAGCTCCCATCACTGTGAACTGATCTTCCTGGGGGTCTTCTTGGAGCACTCTGCCTGTAGTAGCATTCCTTTGTACATTAGCAGGGATGTTGATCTCTGGATGAAGGTGGGGTCCAAATACAAGTGGGTTGATATGAGGCTGCACCCTCTCATTGTTGCTTGTCCCACCAGTCCCTAGATGGGGATCTTCCTGAGTCTGCCTTTCTACTAAAGCCCTCAATCTCTCTTGGCTCTGTGCCAATCCATTCATCACCTCCATAAATTGTGTCATCTGATTCCTCATTTCCAATGTCTCATTGGACATTTGGTTCCTGACCTCTGTAAGGTCCTGTTGTACCTGGTCCATCTGTATACCCGAAAGGTTGTTGCGGGTGGGATATCTGTGTGGACGGTTGAGTGGGAACACCCGACGTCGAGCAATAGTTCCTGAAGTCACAACAGAGTTAGTAACAAAAACAAAACAAACCTACAAAACAAACAAGGGTTAGCATGCAATGCAGTATGCTTATTTGTTTCCAAGGTATCCGGCTTGGCACTTGGTTTTGACCTTTCCAGATCCTTGAGGAAGATGCTTGTGATGTTGCTTGAAAGAAACTCTAATCGAATAAACTGATACATATATTACAAAAAGTAAATGATACATAGTTGTTTTTTTTACAATACATGCCCTCTGAGGGGTCAAAAATACAACATAAAAAGTAAAAGTACATGAAATGAAAGCAACAACAAGCAAAAGTCAGACACCAAGACCAAACTCATCCTCCTGAACTTCCTTGAGAAGTGCTTCAGTCACAGGATCAGCTGGACGCTCTGTGAGATTCCTGATAAGGAGATTCCTGGTAGTAACAGCTGCAGTTAGCTTCTTGTGTTGACTCTGGTCCTTTGACCTCTTCACACCAGCTCTAATCTTTAACTCTGAGATCTCTCTCTGGGCTGCTAGCAGGGCTTCCTGCTGCTCCTTTGCACTAGCCTCCAACTGCTCAATCTTGTCCTGAGTCCTCTTATCTTCCAGAGTACGAGCTTCGGTGATCCTGACCCACCTGGCTTGACTCTCTTTCAGATACAAACCAGTCCTGGCCTTCTAGAACTGAGCCTCCTTGCAGGCATTCTTCAAGATCTGCTCTCCAGCCCTGGACTTCTTAATGTAGTCCTCTGACTTTTCAATCCTAGCTAGATGCTCCACCTTTAGCTTTTCTAACCTCTCAATGTCTAACCGACCATCACTCCTCTCCCAGAGGGTCTTCTGTAGAGCCTGAGTCAGATTCTCATTTCTCTCTTTCAGTTTCTCAAACTCCTCTAGACTGACAGTGGCAGGAGGTGGTGCTGTGGATGGCCCAGGGATATCTTCCATGGTGAAGGGCATCCCAGAAAATTGAGCCCTGGCATGGGACCACTCATAGTACTGTGCTGAGGCCACATTGTTGCATCTTCCCAGAATGGTTACCCCTTTAGTCTGGACATTGTCCCAAGCCCAGGATGCTTGCCTGACAATAGCCAGATTAGGCTTAATCTCACAGTAAAGAGTCTCAGCCAAGTCTTGTGCCTTAGGAGTATGGACCAATGCATAGCCCAATTGTCTTTTGAATAGCATAGGTTTATAGTTGATGCAACCCTTTACTCCTATCAGGGGTACATTGGGGAACTGCCCACAACTAGTAATGATGTCCCTGCCCTTTGTGCTTTGAGTGCACCACCTGATATCAGCTGAGGTCAAAGCAGTGAGTCTTCTAGCCCGGTTCCTCTGCTGGTGAGGGTTCAAAAATGCATCAGTCTTAGGCAAATGCCTGAGCAACCAGGTATGGAAAAGGGGAGCACAGCACCTCACCAATCTTCCTCTCTGCTTTTCATTCCTTTGGTGGACAGAGTAGTAGAAATCTCCCAGCAAGGTGGGCACTGGGTTCCTCAGGATAAAAAGATGGATTGCATTCTTGCTAACAAACTTAGGCTCATCTGCAAATAATAGGACCCCATATATGCTAAGGGCCAATAATGCACAGACTGCCCTCCACTCTCCCAAAGAAGCCTTCAGGGTAGCCTGAGAGATCAAGAAATCCAGATGTAAACCAGAGACTCCAGCCTTGGTAGTCATATTCTTCCCAATCAGAACTGGTTCCAGATACAAGGCCTTTGCCACCTCTTCATTACTAGGAAAAGCCATCTCAGGGTTGAAGGGGACACCACCCCTGACAGGTATACCAACCAATGATGAGTACTCTTCTAATAAAGGTCCCAACTGAAAATCCTGAAAAGTGAAACACCTCAGAGGGGGATCATAGAACTGTAGGCAAGTATGAATCAGGCTCCTCTGTGAAGGGTCCAAATCCATAACCACATCAAGTATGCCTCCATAGTGTTCTCTGAATAATGGTATATGGTCTGGAGTAATCAGGGTCTGAATCTTCCTGATGCTAGCCAACTCAGGCTCAAAGAAATGGTAAGAGATATTACTCTTCTTGGGTGCCATGTTGCTGAAGAAGAGCTGAAACAGATGCTGAGAATAACACTGAAGATGGTCCACTGACAGGCTGGTGCAGGTGACTGAAGCAGGTAGCTGATAGCTGAAATAGATACTGATGAGGATAGGTCTATGCTGATGATGGGGTCAAAACCAAGCCAAAATAAAGTATGGATACCCTGAAAAACAAATAGGCAAATGTTAAAATGATGCAATGATGATGTATGCAAATGATATGCAAGGGTTTGTCACTAAGCTGGATCTGATCAAGTGCTCTGATATAGGTCCATGTATGTTCAAGAAATCCAGATGGAGGTTCATAAGTCCAGTAACCAAGGTGGGGGACTCAAATAAAGAGCCACATGTCCAGGGTTAAAATCACAAGAACTGTTCCAACATGGAGTACTCTTAATCAAAACAAAGTAACAGGGTATGCTGAGGTCAAGGGTACCTGCAAACCTGTAAACAGCCCAACCCCCTCACAGGTGGTGTTCTAAAACAAGGATCCTCAGACTTGGATTAGTTATGAGAAGTGTAAACACTTCTAACCCGGAGGTACAGTGTTTACAATAACCATAAAAAATCCTCCTCTAATTCACCTCAGTTTCTGAAGGTCAATACTGAAGGTCATCCAGACTTAGCAGGCTTCCCCATATAGCCCTAGCACTACAGGAAATCTGTAGCACAGAGTTCTCAAGAAGAAACCCATATCTGAACCGTGTTTCATATTCCCGCACCAAACCGAAATGGAATGGGAAAGAACATGAACCACTCTAGCCTAGGTGTCACTCAGGTCCCAGGTATAGGACCTCAACTCTCAATAGAACCCCACCCACCAAAGCAACAAACCAGATCCAGCCAGACAGTATGACAGTATGATATATGTAAAGCTATAAAGAAAGAAATAAAACAACTGTACATAAAGCAAAAATAAATAAACATACAAACACAAATAGCACATAACACCCCAGTAAACACAAATCAAACAAGCGCTAGGAGGAACCCACAAAAAGAACCAGAAGCCCTGGTTACAGTATAAGGTTCCCCAGCAGAGTCGCCAAGCTGTCGCTCCCACCAAATGAAGCCGGGTCCAATGTGGTACAGACGCGAACGGTCGGCGAAAGGAGGATGTGAGAACACACAGGAGTGAACTCACAGGGAATGAAAAGAGTCGCCAGCTAGGCATTTTTATCCCGGAGGAAAGGTAATGCTGCATAGACCTAGAAAAGATGGATAAGACGGTTGCGAACCAGAGAGACTGAGAAAGGGGGTTGGTTACAACCTGGGAAGGTATTAGCACCCAGATTGTCCGTCGTACTCGACGGGATACACGCTTAAAAGATTTGTGTTTTAAAGGGGTAGTGTCAGTGCAATTTGTGTATAAAGAGGGCTGGAAAAGGTGTACAGGTGTCAGTGTAAAAGAAATGCAAAGTGATATATACAGTGTCAGTGTAAGAACAGGAATGAGATGCTCAAGATCATGAGGAAAAGGAAAGATAATGCTAGAAAGAGGGGGAATATACAGAGACTTTTGTTCGATAACTGTTAAGTTATGCCTACGTATCCTCTCGTGCAATGAGGAAGTCAGAACACCGTAGTTCGACCCAAAGAGACTGAAAGATGAATTGACTTGTGAACTGCTTACTTGTCTATGCTCAAGTGTATGACCTGTCTGGCTCAGGTGCAAACTGTCTTGCATTAGACGGAAGAAGAAAGTTCTCGTTTGTGAGTGAAGGTGATGAGAAAAGAATCCCGAAGGAGACGATTATTGTTTGTTTTTTTGAGTTTTCAGTCTTTTATTGCTTTTGAAAGTTTGTCATAAGTTAATGAGTTTAAACCTAAACCAATGGATTTAGTAAACTCATCACATCATCCCTCTGATTAGGGGTAATGAGAATACCTTAAGTGTGAAGTCAGCTTCTCACACTTAATCACCTTTGATGTAGGATTAAGATCATTAACCTACTTGTGATTATTTAGATGTTTTTGTTGTTCTTGTTTAGTGTTGAGTAATGAGATTAAGCCATAATCAAGGATTAAACAGACTCATTACACCATCCTAATAGAAGGATAATAGATGAGAATGTTTAAGCTGAGGAAAGCTCCTCAACTTAATCCATGATTAGAGATTAAACCCATGACAAAACATAGCCTTTATTAAGTGGATTTTAGTTAATGATGAGATGATGAAGTGAGTTTTAGGGTTTATAAGGCAACTTGAAGGGGACTTGTCCATTAACACTAGGGTTAGTCCTTCTTAACCAATTAAGGAAGAATTAGAACCCTAATGCAAGGCCCAAGTTACAAGCTTGATGTCTTGATGATTATTAAGTGAATTGATTAAAGGATTTAAACACATTAAGGGTTTAACACTTAGGATTAAAGTTATACACTCCATCCTAATAGAAGGATGCAGACATAAGCTTTATCACAAAGCCTTAAAGCCTTTAGGGTTTAGTCCCTGATTATGAGATGAGAAGAGAAGACTCAAAGAGACACAAAGGTAAAACTAAGTGGGGAGACTAATCAAAATCCTAATCATTGTCATGCTTGGTTGTTCCTAAGGTTTGTGAGGTTTGACAAGAGAAATCTTCAATGGAACCACCAGGAAGCAGATGAAAGGATCAGGAGAAGCAAAGTAACTTGCTTCATTCAAGAAGACAAGTCACTTGAAGAAAGAAAGTGAGAAGAAGAAGAATGAGCAAGCTCAATCTCAAACACATAACAAAATGCAGCAAGGATGCATAAAGGAGATGAAAAGAAAATGTGAGAAGTGAAGGCAAATTCACTTCTCAAAGTTACTTACCACCTGAAAAGTTAGTGAAAGGAATGCAATGCAATGCAAAATGGAATGAAATGGCATGATGCAAATCAAAACCAGAAGCATATATGAGATGATAATGATGCTATGAAATGATGCAAACATGAAACAAGGCATGGGGATGATCACATGAACAAATGGATGCAAATGGAGCAAGTTTAGAACCATGAACACACATGAAAAGTTATGAGATGCAAATGACATACAACATGGCAAATACATGATGCAATGATCAAACATGCTTCCAACATATCTTAAGATGTCTAATGAATCAAATGAATGCATAAAATGTCATGGCAAGTCATGTTATGCAAGCAAATGCAAGATGAATGCAAAAGGAAGCCCAAATTAGGGTTTATGATCAATGCATCAAACAAAAACCAAAACCAGAAGCAAACATCAAGATAAAAAATTGAAAATGCATTCAAAGGAACCCTAAACCTACACAAACTCACTGCCCAAAGGAGGGGTTCTAACTCTTAACCTAATGTAAGTTATGAATTTCCTAAGTTTCCTAGGGTTTTAGGGTACCTTAACAAGAAAAATGCCAAACAAATTGAAAATGAAAGATCAAATCATGCCAATTTAATCTCACAAACTACATGTTATGAAAAATGCAATGCAAAAAGAATCAAAGTCCAACTCTCAATGGTTAGGCAGAAATGATTTTTTGATGTTTGGATCAAAATAATGCCTTGAAATGATTTTAATTCCATGAAAAATTCTCAAAAGACATCAAGATCAAAAAAGAAATTTTGTTTGAGGGTTGGACAATGTTTCTAAATGGTTTTAAATGTTTCATGAATTTTTTGGTGATTTTTAAATACCTAAAAGTATTTTTAATTAATTAATTTTCATTAATTAATTAAAAATAAACTTTTAAATGATTTAAAAATATTTTTTAATGCAAAAAATAAAAATAAAAATGTTTTTGGTTTCTGAAAATTAATAAAAGTTTATACAAAAATTTTCGGAATTTTTAAAATTGTTTTGCTATTTTTAAATAAATGTACAAAATAAAACAAAAGAAATGAATTAAAAATGAAATAAAAAGAAAGTATGCGCAATGGAGGGCCAGGATTGATTCTGGGGAAGGACCTGTTGACTTGGCGCGTAATCCAATGGTCTATATTCAAATCAGGTTAATTAACTAATTAAACCTAATTAATTAAGTTAAGTGGAAATTATGAATTAATGACAAGATCTGAGCCTTTGGTCCACACGCGGGAAACAACATCCTAGGGTCCAGATTCAAAACACACTAATGACTCAGCTAAACCCTAATTAGGGCACACTAATCTCAGACGGCCGGAACAGTGGTTCCGGTCGTCTTCTTCGGCGGGTTGAAAACCCTAGAACATGCTACAGGCCACCACTCATCAAATTGAAGCTAGGGAAATGATCCTCTTGTTGCACCCCAAAATTTGCCCTCACAATACAAGACTTTGTGTGCTAAGAAGGTTCACAAGGTTCACAAGTTTCTCAACAATTACAATACCTTTCATGAGGTTCATGAAGTCTACAAGTTACTTTATGAAGGTTCACAAGGTTCACATGTTTCACAATGATTACGAAGCTTTCCTGAGGTTCATGAGGTCTACAAAGCCACTTCATGAGGTTCACAAGGTTCACAAGCTTCACAATACTTCCCATGAGTATCACAAGACATCTTATGAACATTCACAAGGTTCACAAAGTTCACAATTGGTCAAAGAAGTTGACAATTCCCTCAGACAATGCACCTCCTAAGCAGTGCATCCAAAACTAGGGTTTTGACTTTAATCAGGCTAAATGGACTTCCAATACCTCAAGTGAGTTTCATAACATTTTATATGTGTATAAGAACCCCCATGTCAAGTTTCAAGACTTTTCTCAAAAGTTTGCTCAGTCAGATGATCAGATAAGTCAAAATCAGTCAGTGTAGTTAAAAAGTCAAACTAAGGTCAACTGTGGTCAAACCAAAGTCAAACTTCATAATTTTTTGCCAACATCAAGTATATGAAGTAAAATTCATCATTTGATCAAGGGTTGATCATGATTCATCAAGGAGATTCCAGATCATCAATAATCAGGAGTTTCTAAATTAGGGTTTCCTCAGTAAAAGTCAACTGAACTTTGACCAGCCATAACTTTCATATACTTCATCACTAAGTCTCCATACAAAGCTCATTTTGAAGGAAATTGAATTCTCTACAACTTTGATGTTGAAGGTTAATCCCAAAAATGCTTCATTTGGAAGATATGATCTAAGACATTATAGGTCATTTCAAAAGTCAACAAAAAGTCAACAACTTCAAAAGGGCATAACTTGAGATTGGTAAATGATATGGACCTGAAACCAATGGGGTTGTTTAGAGGACTCTTCAAGCTTTCCAAAAAGTCCAAGAACACCCTCATACCTTTAAAATTGAGGGAGATGTGCCCTTGCAAAGTTGGGAAATTTTGTGATGGTCTATGTTGAAAATGGAGGCTTAAAAGTAATTCTTTCCAAATGGGCTGCCCAAATTATGACCCAATCCATTTCATAATAACTTGCACGAAATTAATTTAATTTATTCATAATTTTAATTATTTTATTTTTATTTATTATGATTTTTACATTAAAAAGTCATTTTAAATTCAAATAAAATATAAAATCATGAAAATAAATTTTAATTTTATTTCTAGAAAATCTTAAATCATATTTAAGTGTGATTGATACAAAAATTATGAAAAATCTCCAAAGATAGCAAGTCTTCATAAGCCAATATTTGAAATTCAAAGCACCATCTTTTTCAATCTTTTCAAATCAATTCTTCCACATGATCCATCAATTTTTTAACCTAGAATGATTCACCTATAAGTACTGATCATAAGCATAACCCTAGCGGACGAAATCCAGCAGCCAAAGTGTAAGTTTATCATTCAAAAAAATTCCTCCAAAAGTGACATTCGGGTTTTCAAATTCAGGACATTACAAGGTAAAATAAGAACATGGTTGGCTTCCTTGGACATCATAGATCATGAATCACCATCCATAAGCATTCAAACCATGCCCTAATGATGAACCCGAAGCATTGTTCATGCTTGAAAATATTTTTTCGATTCCAATGATTCACTGCATTTGAATGGATTTTGATTCACTAATGTTGTTTATGATGTTGTGTAGCTTGTTTCTGGACAGGAAAACCAAAGAAACCGTGGCTAATTCACAAGATGCCATAGCTAGGGTTTTGACCTAGGTTTAGGGATTTTGGATTTAAGACACATAAATCAATTCTAAAAACATAGAACTAATCGTGTGAATGTTTGGATCATGATTCTGGTTTTAATTTTGTAAAATTGTACAGTTTTGTTGCTTGTTGATGTTCGTAGGTTTTGCTGGGAATGGTTTTTCGCAGGAAACTTTGCAAGAATTTTCGTAAGAAAATTCGCAGCTCAGGAGGTTGAAGATGAAGTTTGCCGCGCATCCATAAATTCAAATAATGATAATTTATTTTATGTTGTTTTGTTGTTTTGTTATCACACACGCACGTGTGTCCTGGTGGTAAGCTCTGCCTGCGTATGTTGTAATAACCTTGGTTCGATACTGGGCTGGTGCATTTGTTTTTGTTAATTTTTCAGGATAAAAGCCAACATAATATATTATGTATTCTTGCCATTCAATAGCCAGATGGGCTCTCCCAGCCAGGCGGTAGCGCGCGCATGCTTGCATTCATAAGGTCCTGGGTACGAATCTAACCCCGGGCCTTTTTTATTTCCTTATTTTCCTGGGTTTTTGAGGCAAGGCACAAAACAAAGTGATTCTCATTTATTATCACCTGCGCCTGGTTGGTTTAGTGGTTGTGGTTGTTGCTGGCAAATATGAGGTCTTGGGATCAAATCCCAGCAGGTTCCTTTTTTCTATTTTTTTTCCTTTTTCTTATTATTATTTTGATTAACATGTTATTTTTAAATTCAAAAATCCAAAAATTTTCAAAATAACATATTAATATTAGGTTAAACTTACTTTTATTTTCTTTTCTTAAAAAACACTAATTTGTTAATATTACTAAATTGTATATTGTATATATGCCTTATTTAATTAAATAAATCTTTAATCAAAACCCTAAAAATATTTTTCTAACAAACCCTAATTTATTTTTTTTCCTAATTCTATTTTTTAATTCCTAATATAGTTATTATGTATATTATAATAAATTTTGTAAATATATCTAATATTCAAATTATTTTTCTTCTAATGTTTAGAAACAACCTAATTTATAATAATTATATTTTTGTATATGGTTAAAAACAATTTGTAAGTATAATAATTAATAGGATTAAATTTTATAAACATGATTAATATTGTAAATATGATATTTAAAATCTACTTTTTCTTATGATATGTATATATTATTTAATAAATAAATGTTAATAATAATTAAATTTTGTAGTCATAATATATTTAAATTATAATTTAATAATTTAAAAATTAAAATAATTGTTTGTTAATATTTGTTTTTTTTTAAATATAATTGTTCATATTAAAAATTGTTAAATTCTTATAATATCTTAATTAATTTTGTTTATTATTACTAACCATATTATTTATTTTGTTTTGTTAATTTTACATTATTAATTCATTAATTATTATTTTTATGCTTATTATTTCACTAACTTTATAATTTTTATTATTTACTAACCTTTCTTATTTTATTACTAACTCTTTTTCTTGCTTATTATTATTATCACTAACCACTTTATTATTATTTTTTTTTTATTGCTTATTTATATTTTATTTATTTTTGCCATTTAATTATTTTGCTTAATATTTATTTATTATAATAATTTTGTAATTGCTTCCGGGATGTAAATTTTATAATTATTATTGTTGCTATGGTTAGTAATTAGGGAGTGTAAAAACATGTATGTTATATTAAAATAAATTTAGATAATTTTAATCATAAGATAATTAAAATAAACACTCACACACACGTAAGTCGATTTTAATCGCCGTCTCACGTTTCTAAGGTTATCCCTCAAAGTTGCCTACGAATAATGGTCAAGTGGGGTGTATAAAGCAAGTCCCTAAAAATAAAAATCATCAAGTCCCTCATGGTTGCCTATACGAATCGAGTCCCTTCGAAAAATGATGATAGTCCCTCCCGTATGCTTATTACACCCCACAGTTGCCTTCATAATCAAAATGTCCCTCTCATGTCCCTTAACATCCAAGGTAATGACTACCTACTCCTTAATAGTAGGGATAGTCTTACCAAGGAAAGGAATAAAGAACAAGAAAGACTTTAAATTTTAGGGTAGGTACCTCTTAGTTGCTTGCTCACTCCATTTTTCAAACACCTAACAAATTTCAAACAAATTTTCAAACAAGTTTTTACACATCCAAACATGGATTATTATTAACTATTCTGAAAATTTTTCTATTCACACACTACACTTTAAAAAAAAAAAAATTTAAAGTGAGCTAAGTAACTAAGAGCCCATGGATAACCATGGATGTAAAGGGTGCTAACACCTTCCCTTTACATAACCTACCCCCCGGACCCAAAAATATCTCTAAGGTCTTTCCTGTTCTTTTATACCCTTTCCTTTTGGATAAAATAAAAGTCGGTGGCGACTCTTGCTATCCGCAACATAACTAAAAGTCAGTTCTCCCACCGTGTTACAGAACTGGCGACTCTGCTGGGGATCTATTTAAGAGGGGTACCCTTAGGAATTAAGATCACTTTAAATTGTTTGCCTTGTTTGTTTTATATTACTTGTTGGGGTGTTCTTATGTGTGAAAGGTCCTAACCCGGATCTAGTGTACCTTAGGTAAATGGCAATAGACCAAGGAAACTGTACGACGTATATCGATACGGTTGATCTGGTGGCCATGGTTAGTGCGACTTCTTGGTTGGTGCTTATATTCCTTAAGTCAAGTTGAGGATAATATTGAGGCTGCCATATGTTGTCAATGCACTAACTAACTTTTAGAACCCTAGTTAACTCATCTTGGCCTTTAGAAGGTAGTGAGGTAACCGGCTTTGGTGCAGACTGAAGTTGGTTGACACTCGATACTACGCTCATTGAGATCTTAAACTTGGAGGGTTTTGGTTGGCAAGTAAGTTGCCTTCTGATCAACCACCCTTGTGAAGGATCAATGATATTGAGATCCCTTAGAACCCGGTTACTTTTGTAGGACAGGATGAACCATCTAACTTCAGGGGAGGGTACTTACCTTAAACCTCATGCAAGCCTTTAAACCTAGGGCTATTGTGTGACTTGCTTGTGTGTGCCACATGTTTGTGATTGAACATAACATCATGACATCATCATGCATCATAAGCATAGCATTTTCACTAACCATTTCAAGGACCAAAGGATTTATCTTTGTTCTTTGTTGCAGGTCATGGCTTCCGCTCGTAGAAACACCATCAGGATCAACTTTGTGAGCATACCTGCTAAACTTAAAGAGTTGGTTTCTCAAGTGTCTGATCATTCCCAGTTCATCAAGAGACATGGTCACCTATTGGATCTAGTCACTTCAGGGTTCAATGAAGACATGATGAGTGTTCTGTTCCAGTTCTTTGACCCTAAGCACCACTGCTTTACATTCCCCGACTATCAGTTGGTTCCAACCATGGAAGAGTTCTCTAAACTTCTGGGTATACCTGTTCTTGATCAAAGACCCTTCACAGGCTTGGAGAAGGAGCTTAAACTAGAGGTCATTGCTACAGCTCTACATCTGAAGAAGTCTGACATTGTTCTAGAGACGAGAAGCGGAGTCAAGGGTATTCTTGCCAAAGTACTAATGGATAAGGCTCAAATGTTCTTGAAGGCCATGAGCTATGATGCTTTTGAGGAGATCTTAGCCTTGCTGATATATGGCTTAGTATTGTTCCCCAATCCGGATCAGTTCATAGATGTTCATGCCATCAACATTTTCCTGAGTCACAATCCAGTGCCTACATTGCTTGGAGACATTCTACATTCTCTTCACACCCGTACTATAAGGGCAAGAGGAACTTTGATGTGCTGCATACCTTTACTTTCTAGGTGGTTTATTTCTCACCTTCCTCGCTCAGTAATGAAGAATGAGCAAGGGTTCAGATGGTCCAAGAGGATCATGTCACTTTCTCACTCAGACATCCATTGGTGCTCCAGATCTATGGAGAATGTCACCATCATTGACCGTTGTGGGGAGTTTCCTAATGTGCCACTTCTAGGCATAAGAGGAGGCATCACTTACAACCCCTCTCTAGCTTTACGACAGTTTGGTTACGCCCGAAGTGATGGTCCACATGACATGTTGATTCAGGGCATTGTGTTTGATTACGACAACGATCTTCAGGGTTACCGTCAGAGATTCATACGAGCTTGGGGAAAGGTAAACAGGGTTGACAGCAAGACACTGGAGCCTAAATACACTATTCCTATGGAGGCTTATCTCAGATGGGTACGATCTCGTGCTCAGACACTCATGATGCCATATCCTTCCGTCCTACCAGTTACCATGGAACTTGTTGCTGAAGGAGACACAGCTTATACCATCCTTCACCCAGACATGCCTACTGATAAGGAAGACTTGCAGAGATCATGGATCCAACTGAAAGAGCAAATGGATACTTTCGAGGCTCATTACAAAGCAAGCCAAGAAAAGATCCTGGAGCTAACAAAGCTACTTTACGAGGAACGAAACCTCAACTCATACCTCAATACAAAGAGGAAACGTCCATGGGAGACTTAAAACCCCATCTTTTGTACTTATTTCATTTTCATTTTTGTAAGCCTAAAAGGCAAAACAAGTTATTACTAATAAAAGTTTACTTTCTTGTTTGTTTAAGCAAATTTAAATCTTGCGGTCCTTGAAAACATTGCATATGCATTCACATATCATTTCATTGCATCACAGGTTTATAATTGTGCACAGGTTTCTCATCTTCTCGCTGTTTATTTCAGCAATGGCTCTTGAACAATCAGTTAAGGATCTTCAGGCACAGAATGCACAGTTCCAAGAGATAATCTTGAACCTGTCCAAGGGGCAGGATGAATTGAAGACACTGCTGGCCAAGAAGACTAAGAAGACTAGAAGGTCTGCTGGGTTGATCAACATGGGAAGAAGGTTCAAAGGTCTTGCCAAGACCAAGGAACCAGCTGAAGACTATGAATCTGAAGAATCTGAGCAAGAGAAAGGCAGTCTCCACAACACTATGGGGGACTCTGATTCTGAGGCTAATTACTACCATGAGCCTAATGAAGACAAATTCAAGATGCTGGTAGATAGGATGGATGCTATGGAATTGCAGAAATCATCTGGGCTGGATTTTGAGGATTTGAGTTTGATATCTGGGGTTGTCATACCCATTGGGTTCAAAGTTCCTACATTTGTTGTTTATGATGGGGTCTCTTGTCCCAAACTGCATCTGAGGTCTTATGTCAGAAGAATTCAACCCCACACTGCTGACAAAAAGTTGTGGATCCACTTTTTTCAAGAGAGCTTATCTGGAGCTCAGCTGGAGTGGTATTATCAGTTGGAGAGTGTCAACATCAGAGATTGGAATGATCTTGCTGAGGCTTTCTATAAGCAGTACCAATACAATGCTGACTTAGCCCCCACTCGCATGCAGCTTCAGAGCATGTCTATGGGTGCCAAAGAAAGTTTTAAGGAGTATGCTCAGAAGTGGAGAGATTTAGCTGGAAGAGTTCAACCCCCTTTGACTGATAGGGAATTGGTTGATATGTTCATGTGTACACTGAATGGTCCGTTTTACATTCATCTCATTGGAAGCTCATCATCTGGTTTCACTGAGTTGATTATGACAGGAGAGCGGGTAGAGAATGGTATCAAGAATGGTAAGATCCAAGTGGGCACTTCTTCATCAGGTACTGCAAAGAAGCCTCCCGCTGGGAAGAAAGAATCCAATGCTGTTTATGGTCAACCTGATCGTAACAAAAGGCATCAGTCTGTTAGTGCGGTTCATATTTCAAATCCAACTCCTGCAACAACAGAGCAGCCTCAAGGCAACCAACAGAGGGCTAGAAGACAGTTCACGAAGATCAACATGTCAATGGCTCAGGCATTGCAACACTTGTTGAAGGCTGAACTTATTACCCTGAGGGAGGCTCCTCAGAATCCTAATGTTACTTCTCCCAAGTACAATCCCAATGCACGATGTGCATATCATTCAAACTGTCCAGGACATGATACTAATAACTGCTGGGTCTTGAAGAACAAAATTCAAGATATGATTGATGCTGGAGAAATTGAGTTTGATCCACAAGGTACTCCAAATGTGATTACAGCTCCAATGCCAAATCACGAGAAGACTGTCAATGCCATTGATGAAGACTTGCATGTTTATTCAGTAATGGAGTTGAGTACACCACTATCTGTTATCAAAAAGAGGTTAGTACAAGCTGGGATCTTTCCAGGTTGTCGTGAAGACTGTCTGTATTGTACCTATAAGCCAGATAGTTGCTTCATTCTGAGAGATGGAATTCAACGTCTTATGGATAAGTATACTATAGTGTTTGAAAGAAGACCAGCATCTGTAGAAAGTATGGTAGATCATCTGACTCAGGGTAAGAAGATTGAAGAGGTTGACATGGTTGACAAAGTACCGGTGAGAATCACTTCAAAGGGTCCCATTAAAATCACTCATCAGGGCCCAATCAAGATCACTGCTGAAGGTCCTGTGAAAGTTGTTGCTGAAGCCAGAGTGGCTCCTCTGATCATTACTACTCCAGGTCCTATCCCATATACGTCTGACAAAGCTGTGCCTTGGCACTATGGGTCTGATGTTTACATCCATGGTGTTAAGCAAGAGCCTGTAGCTGATGTGCCTGTTGACATTGATAATATTGCTGGATCTAGTAAGATCACTCGTAGTGGAAGAATCTTCTCTCCTCCAGTTGCTTCTAAGAGTGCAGTTACTCCTGCTGCTACCTCCACCACTGATGCTCGGGGCAAGGGTCCTGTTATTGAGCCTATATCTACTGATGTGCTAGCTGCTGATGACCTCTCTAAGCAGATGGAAGAAGTATTGAAAATCATTCGCAAGAGTGATTATGACATTGTTGATCAGTTGGGGCATACTCCCTCAAAGATTTCCATGCTCTCCCTATTATTATGTTCTGAAGCTCATGCCAAGTCATTGATCAAGTTTCTGAAGATGGCTCATGTACCCAGTGCAATTTCTGTGGACCAATTTGAAAACTGTGTTGCCCACCTGACCTATGACAATGGGTTAGGATTTTCTGATGCTGACTTGACCCCTTCCAAGAGGGATCATAACAGGGCCTTGCATATTTCAATTGAATGCAGGGGCACTACCCTGTCTCATGTGCTGATAGACAATGGTTCCTCTCTGAATGTGTTGCCTAAAGAAGTCCTGAATAAGTTGAGTTCTGAAGACGCTGTGCTGAAGCCCAGTAATATTGTGGTGAAGGCTTTTGATGGTTCTAGAAGAGTAGTGCATGGGGAAATTGATCTTCCAATTCAAGTTGGTTCTCAGGTGTTTACTGCTACATTTTATGTGATGGATATTCGTCCTTCATACTCTTGTCTGCTTGGTCGTCCCTGGATCCATGGGGCAGGTGCTGTGACCTCTACATTGCACCAAAAGTTGAGATATCCGGTGAATGGAAAAGTTGTTACTGTCTATGGAGAAGAAGAATACTTTGTCAGCCATGTAAACACTTTCAAGTATCTGGAAGTGGAAGGTGAATACATTGAGACTCTGTGTCAGTCATTTGAAGTGGTTCCCTGGGTTGTTAATGATCATGTAGCTCCTCCTGCTGTGAAGAAAGTTCCTGTTGTCACCAGAAAACCTCCAACAATGGCAATGGCCTCCCTCAATAATGCTAGAGCTGTGGTGGATGAAGGTGGTTGTACTATTTGGGGTCAGCTTCCTGATATTCCATACAAGTCTGACAAGTTTGGTTTGGGTTTCACTGCAGAGTCCCAGAAGGCTGTTCGTCGTGCTCGTGCTGCTCGTGTCACTAATCAAGGAGTTATCAATGTTGTGGGAGACTATGATGAAGACTACAACTTGGATGCATGGATTTTTCCTACTGTGGGTGCTGGACTCAATAATTGGAAAGCTGAAGATGTTATCCCTATCTCCTTTAGTCAGGAGTAAATACTATTACTGTGTTGGTTTTAATTTTGTAATTTCTTGAACAATAAAACTTTCAAGCCATGTGCCTTACCCGGGGCACAATGGTGTGCTTGTTACGGGTTGTCATTTCATTTGCATACCTCATTCAATAAAATCAGTGGACGTTCCGTTTTCGTAAATATTGTGTTCCTTGTCTTTCTTTTCTTTTATTTTTGTTTTATCAGCTATGTGTTCTTACACACACCCACATCACTAAAATGCAGATCCTCATCCACTCTGGATCCTGTTGATAACAGTTCTACTATTGCCAATTATAATTTCGAGAATCCGATCTATCAAACTGAAGACGGAAATGAGGACGATTGTGAAATACCTGTAGAGCTTGCTAGGTTGTTACAACAAGAAGAGAAAGCTATACAGCCACATGAAGAGCCAGTCGAAATTGTGAATCTGGGAACTGAAGAAAACAGAAAAGAGGTTAAGATAGGGGCTGATTTAGAGGACAGTGTCAAGAACAGGTTGGTTCAGATGCTACGTGACTATGTGGAGATCTTTGCTTGGTCTTATGAAGATATGCTAGGGTTGGATACAGACATTGTGGTTCACCGTTTGCCAGTGAAAGAAGATTGTCGTCCAAAGAAGCAGAAGGTTCGTCGTATGCGTCCTGAAATGTCAGAAAAGATCAAGGCAGAGGTAATGAAACAGTTCAATGCAGGGTTCTTAGCAGTGACTTCTTATCCTCAGTGGGTTGCAAATGTGGTACCAGTTCCTAAGAAAGATGGTAAAGTGCGCATGTGTGTAGACTACAGAGATTTGAACAAGGCCAGCCCTAAAGATGATTTTCCACTCCCTCATATTGATATTTTGGTAGACAACACTGCTCAGCATAAGGTATTCTCTTTTATGGATGGTTTCTCTGGTTACAATCAAATCAAGATGGCACCTGAAGATATGGAGAAGACAACATTTGTGACACAGTGGGGCACTTTTTGCTATAAGGTGATGCCATTTGGTTTGAAGAATGCCGGGGCAACATATCAGCGTGCTATGGTGGCTTTGTTTCATGATATGATTCATCATGAGATAGAGGTATATGTAGATGATATGATAGCCAGGTCTCAGAATGAAGAGCAACATCTTGATCATCTGCACAAGTTGTTTGAGAGGTTGAAGAAATACAAGTTGAGATTGAACCCAAACAAGTGTACTTTTGGAGTTAGATCTGGTAAACTCCTGGGTTTCATTGTCAGTGGAAAAGGTATTGAAGTGGATCCTGCAAAAGTGAAAGCTATACGAGAGATGCCAGCTCCCCATACTGAGAAGGAGGTTAGAGGTTTCTTGGGACGATTGAACTACATTGCAAGATTTATTTCCCAATTAACTTCAATCTGTGAGCCAATTTTCAAATTGTTGAAGAAAGATCAGGTGATGGAATGGAATGATGAGTGTCAGACTGCCTTTGATGAAATTAAGAGATATCTGCTAGAGCCACCAATTTTGATGCCACCAGTTTATGGAAGACCCTTGATTATGTACTTAACAGTGTTAGACAACTCAATGGGGTGTGTGTTGGGGCAACATGACGAGTCTGGTCGAAAAGAGCAGGCAATATACTACCTTAGCAAAAAGTTTACCGACTGTGAAACAAGATACTCACTGCTCGAGAAAACTTGCTGCGCTTTGGCATGGGCTGCTCGCCGACTAAGACAGTATATGTTGACCCATACTACCTTGTTGATTTCGAAGATGGATCCAATCAAGTACATATTTGAGAAACCTGCTCTCTCCGGAAGAATTGCAAGATGGCAAATGATCTTGACAGAATATGATATACAGTATACTACTCAGAAGGCCATTAAAGGAAGTGTTGTTGCTGATCATTTGGCTCATCAAGCGGTGGATGATTATCAGTCAATGAATTTTGAGTTCCCTGATGAAGACATTATGATTATTACCAAAGAACCTGGACAATATGACGGACCTGAACAAGGATCCCGATGGACTATGGTTTTTGATGGTGCCTCTAATGCACTTGGTAATGGTGTTGGTGTTGTGATTAGTTCCCCTGAAGGTTGTCATACCCCGATTACTGCTAGACTTTGTTTCCATTGTACCAATAACATGGCCGAATATGAGGCATGTATCCTGGGTATCAAAGCTGCTATTGATATGAAGATTCAGTTCCTTGATGTGTATGGAGATTCAGCCCTGGTAATTAGTCAGATTAAAGGAGATTGGGATACCAAGCATGATAACCTCATTCCTTACAGAGAGCATGTGTTGTCTTTGATCCCACATTTCAAAGAGATTACCTTTGAACATATTCCACGAAGAGAGAATCAGTTGGCAGATGCATTAGCCACCATGGCATCTATGTTTGAGATCAGCTGGGATGATGAAGCTCCTAAGATTACCATTGATAGATTTGAGAAGCCTGCATACTGCAATGAGGTTGACACAGAAGGGGCAGAGGATAAGCCTTGGTTCTATGAAGTGAGAAGATATCTCGAAGCTCAGGAGTTCCCTGAAGGGGCATCTGTCAAAGATAGGAAGTTCCTGAGAAGGTTTTCTGCTAAGTTCTTTCTGAGTAATGGCATCCTGTATAAGCGCAATCATGATTCAACTATGCTTCGTTGTGTGGATAAGAAGGAAGCTACAGAAATTATGGAAGAGATGCATGATGGGACCTTTGGCACTCATTCTAGTGGTCATACTATGGCAAAGAAGATATTGAGAGCAGGTTACTATTGGTCTACCATGGAAGCTGATTGCTATCAACACTCCAGAACATGTCACAAATGTCAAATCTATGCTGATAAAGTACATGTACCTCCATCACCACTGAATGTGTTGACTGCTCCTTGGCCCTTTGCCATGTGGGGCATTGATATGATTGGTGAGATCAAGCCTACTGCTTCTAATGGGCATCGTTTCATCCTGGTTGCTATTGATTACTTCACAAAGTGGGTAGAGGCAGCTTCATTTGCATCTGTGACTAAGAATGTTGTGGCTCGGTTCATTAAGAATAACCTCATATGTAGGTATGGCATCCCTGAAAGGATTATCACTGACAATGGCTCTAATCTGAACAACACTATGATTACTGATCTCTGCACGCAGTTCAAGATTAAGCATCATAACTCTTCTCCGTATCGTCCAAAGATGAATGGGGCAGTTGAAGCTGCTAATAAGAACATTAAGAAGATCGTACAGAAGATGACTGTTACTTACAAGGATTGGCATGAGATGTTACCATTTGCTCTTCATGGTTATCGTACTACGATACGTACTTCAACAGGGGCAACCCCATTCTCTTTAGTTTATGGTATGGAAGCAGTTCTGCCCATTGAAGTTCAGATTCCTTCCTTGAGAATTATGAAGGATGCAGGTTTGGATGAAGGTGAGTGGATTCAGACTCGACTGGACCAGATAAATTTGATTGATGAGAAGAGGTTAGCAGCAGTTTGTCATGGCCAGATGTACCAGAAACGGATGATCAAAGCTTTTAACAAGAAGGTTAAGCCAAAGGTATATCAGGCTGGTGACTTGGTAATCAAGCGTATCATATTACCACAGGGTGATCCTAGGGGCAAGTGGACTCCAACATATGAAGGACCATTTGTAGTCAAGACAGTGTTCTCAGGAGGTGCCATGATACTGACTACCATGGATGGTGAAGACTTCCCACAGCCTGTAAACGCAGACATAGTTAAAAAATACTACGCATAAAGGAGACCCGCTAGGTTGACAGGCCTAGGCAAAATAAGGGCATCCCGGCAAACCAAAAGGGTTTGGGCAAAAATTAGGGATATATATGAAAAGATGTACACCCGGCAAGTCGAAAACCTGAAAAGGCGGCTTGGGCAAAAAAGGGTATCCCGGTGGATTGAAAACCCGAAAGGGCAATCCAGGCAAAAGTTAGGGATTAAAGCGTATGACTATGTCTCGTTTGGATCACCCATGAAACTGCAACCAGTTGTACTACTTATTCAAGCTCGAACAGATAAAGCTCAATCCAATCATTTCCGTCTCAACAGCAAGAAGATGAGATACTTGAAGGGCAATAGTAGGATTGAAACTCAATAGGACTGTTTCCCACATAGCTGATTTTCTTTATTTTGTAAAATTCTATGGCAAAATCCTCTTACTAGGATTTATGTCTCCTTGTACAAACTTACCCGTGTATGGGTCACTTCTTGATATAAATAAATTCCATCTTTTGAATCCAGATTTACTTTTACCCTATTTACATAAGCGAAACGTCCATTGGTTGTGTTTGAATGTGTGTATGCTTTTGAATATGATTGATGTTTACCAGAAATGCATGAAAATGCAGTAATAGTATTTACTAAGGACGAACACGAGGGAAGGATTTCAACGAAGCTTCGCCGGTTCATCTCTACAAGACAGTTACAAAATTCTCAGTAGGACAAATCCATCTTCATAAAGTCATGTCTCCCTTGGAATTTATATCCATCTCTTTTATCCTCATACGGATATTCAGGAATTTACTTTCCAATAAGAGTACGACGAACGAAGACGGGAGGTTATATCTATCCTACTATCAAACGAAGACGGGAGGTTATATCTACCCTACTATCAAACGAAGACGAAGGTTATATATGCCTTACCATCCCCAACAACGGGAGGTTATATATACCTTACCATCCCCAACAACGGGAGGTTATACCTATACCTTACTATCCCCAGCATACGGGAAGTTATCTATACCCTGTTACCCCTAGCAGACAGAGGGTTATATATTCTTCAACAACGAATCGGGATTTATTTTCCCCGGCCAGCAGTTGTTATATGAAGATGTCCAGACGCTTCCGGCAGTATCATATCATACATACATCATCTACATCATACCATAACATATATATCCATAGACATATAGTACATTACCTCAGTGCATCATATCATACATGCATACATAAGGCATAAACTAATGTTATTATACAAAAGCTGCCTTGTTTCAGGTTAATTATCCAACAAACAAACTTATGATCTCCGGGACTGCTTTATCATAACCTCAGGGTTATTTTATCCTCCTGACGAGCTTCTTATCGTTTTGGGACTGCTTTATTGTCACCTCAGGGTTACTTTATCCTCCTGATAACTTCTCATGACTTCAAGACTGCTTTAGAGCTACTGATTGCTCTATCCTCATGAAATCATCTTGTTTATTTCAAGACTGCTTTAGAGCTATTGATTGCTCTATCCTCCTGAAATCATTACTTCAAGACTGCTTTAGAGTTATCATTATTGATTGCTCTATCCTCCTGAAGACATATCACGTTACTATTTCAAGACTGCTTTAGAGCTATTGATTGCTCTATCCTCCTGAAATCATATTACTATTTCAAGACTGCTTTAGAGCTATTGATTGCTCTATCCTCCTGAAATCATATTATTACTTCAAGACTGCTTTAGGGTTATCATTATTGATTGCTCTATCCTCATGAAGACATGCTGTTACATCAGGATTACTCCAGTCTCCTGAAAACATACCATCAATACCTCAGGACTGCTCCAGACTCCTGACAGCTTTCATTATACCAAGAAATATATCTGAAGAACTTTCCCCTAGTGGCATCTTTAAGCCCACTCAATCATATTCAACTAGCCATCTGTATCACTCTATGCACTGGTGAGTGCAAATTTTTGGGCTTTTGTGTTCAATCCCCTTCAACCTTCCAGGTTACGACTGGCAAATATACCAATCTAACCCCTCAGGTTTCAGAAAATTGAACAGGGGCAGCTGTTGCACCCCAAAATTTGCCCTCACAATACAAGACTTTGTGTGCTAAGAAGGTTCACAAGGTTCACAAGTTTCTCAACAATTACAATACCTTTCATGAGGTTCATGAAGTCTACAAGTTACTTTATGAAGGTTCACAAGGTTCACAAGTTTCACAATGATTACAAAGCTTTCCTGAGGTTCATGAGGTCTACAAAGCCACTTCATGAGGTTCACAAGGTTCACATGCTTCACAATACTTCCCATGAGTATCACAAGACATCTTATGAACATTCACAAGGTTCACAAAGTTCACAATTGGTCAAAGAAGTTGACAATTCCCTCAGACAATGCACCTCCTAAGCAGTGCATCCAAAACTAGGGTTTTGACTTTAATCAGGCTAAATGGACTTCCAATACCTCAAGTGAGTTTCATAACATTTTATATGTGTATAAGAACCCCCATGTCAAGTTTCAAGACTTTTCTCAAAAGTTTGCTCAGTCAGATGATCAGATAAGTCAAAATCAGTCAGTGCAGTTAAAAAGTCAAACTAAGGTCAACTGTGGTCAAACCAAAGTCAAACTTCATAATTTTTTGCCAACATCAAGTATATGAAGTAAAATTCATCATTTGATCAAGGGTTGATCATTATTCATCAAGGAGATTCCAGATCATCAATAATCAGGAGTTTCTAAATTAGGGTTTCCTCAGTAAAAGTCAACTGAACTTTGACCAGCCATAACTTTCACATACTTCATCACTAAGTCTCCATCCAAATCTCATTTTGAAGGAAATTGAATTCTCTACAACTTTGATGTTGAAGGTTAAGCCCAAAAATGCTTCATTTGGAAGATATGATCTAAGACATTATAGGTCATTTCAAAAGTCAACAAAAAGTCAACAACTTCAAAAGGGCATAACTTGAGATTGGTAAATGATATGGACCTGAAACCAATGGGGTTGTTTATAGGACTCTTCAAGCTTTCCAAAAAGTCCAAGAACACCCTCATACCTTTAAAATTGAGGGAGATGTGCCCTTGCAAAGTTGGGAAATTTTGTGATGGTCTATGTTGAAAATGGAGGCTTAAAAGTAATTCTTTCCAAATGGGCTGCCCAAATTATGACCCAATCCATTTCATAATAACTTGCACGAAATTAATTTAATTTATTCATAATTTTAATTATTTTATTTTTATTTATTATGATTTTTACATTAAAAAGTCATTTTAAATTCAAATAAAATATAAAATCATGAAAATAAATTTTAATTTTATTTCTAGAAAATCTTAAATCATATTTAAGTGTGATTGATACAAAAATTATGAAAAATCTCCAAAGATAGCAAGTCTTCATAAGCCAATATTTGAAATTCAAAGCACCATCTTTTTCAATCTTTTCAAATCAATTCTTCCACATGATCCATCAATTTTTTAACCTAGAATGATTCACCTATAAGTACTGATCATAAGCATAACCCTAGCGGACGAAATCCAGCAGCCAAAGTGTAAGTTTATCATTCAAAAAAATTCCTCCAAAAGTGACATTCGGGTTTTCAAATTCAGGACATTACAAGGTAAAATAAGAACATGGTTGGCTTCCTTGGACATCATAGATCATGAATCACCATCCATAAGCATTCAAACCATGCCCTAATGATGAACCCGAAGCATTGTTCATGCTTGAAAATATTTTTTCGATTCCAATGATTCACTGCATTTGAATGGATTTTGATTCACTAATGTTGTTTATGATGTTGTGTAGCTTGTTTCTGGACAGGAAAACCAAAGAAACCGTGGCTAATTCACAAGATGCCATAGCTAGGGTTTTGACCTAGGTTTAGGGATTTTGGATTTAAGACACATAAATCAATTCTAAAAACATAGAACTAATCGTGTGAATGTTTGGATCATGATTCTGGTTTTAATTTTGTAAAATTGTACAGTTTTGTTGCTTGTTGATGTTCGTAGGTTTTGCTGGGAATGGTTTTTCGCAGGAAACTTTGCAAGAATTTTCGTAAGAAAATTCGCAGCTCAGGAGGTTGAAGATGAAGTTTGCCGCGCATCCATAAATTCAAATAATGATAATTTATTTTATGTTGTTTTGTTGTTTTGTTATCACACACGCACGTGTGTCCTGGTGGTAAGCTCTGCCTGCGTATGTTGTAATAACCTTGGTTCGATACTGGGCTGGTGCATTTGTTTTTGTTAATTTTTCAGGATAAAAGTCAACATAATATATTATGTATTCTTGCCATTCAATAGCCAGATGGGCTCTCCCAGCCAGGCGGTAGCGCGCGCATGCTTGCATTCATAAGGTCCTGGGTACGAATCTAACCCCAGGCCTTTTTTATTTCCTTATTTTCCTGGGTTTTTGAGGCAAGGCACAAAACAAAGTGATTCTCATTTATTATCACCTGCGCCTGGTTGGTTTAGTGGTTGTGGTTGTTGCTGGCAAATATGAGGTCTTGGGATCAAATCCCAGCAGGTTCCTTTTTTCTATTTTTTTTCCTTTTTCTTATTATTATTTTGATTAACATGTTATTTTTAAATTCAAAAATCCAAAAATTTTCAAAATAACATATTAATATTAGGTTAAACTTACTTTTATTTTCTTTTCTTAAAAAACACTAATTTGTTAATATTACTAAATTGTATATTGTATATATGCCTTATTTAATTAAATAAATCTTTAATCAAAACCCTAAAAATATTTTTCTAACAAACCCTAATTTATTTTTTTTCCTAATTCTATTTTTTAATTCCTAATATAGTTATTATGTATATTATAATAAATTTTGTAAATATATCTAATATTCAAATTATTTTTCTTCTAATGTTTAGAAACAACCTAATTTATAATAATTATATTTTTGTATATGGTTAAAAACAATTTGTAAGTATAATAATTAATAGGATTAAATTTTATAAACATGATTAATATTGTAAATATGATATTTAAAATCTACTTTTTCTTATGATATGTATATATTATTTAATAAATAAATGTTAATAATAATTAAATTTTGTAGTCATAATATATTTAAATTATAATTTAATAATTTAAAAATTAAAATAATTGTTTGTTAATATTTGTTTTTTTTTAAAATATAATTGTTCATATTAAAAATTGTTAAATTCTTATAATATCTTAATTAATTTTGTTTATTATTACTAACCATATTATTTATTTTGTTTTGTTAATTTTACATTATTAATTCATTAATTATTATTTTTATGCTTATTATTTCACTAACTTTATAATTTTTATTATTTACTAACCTTTCTTATTTTATTACTAACTCTTTTTCTTGCTTATTATTATTATCACTAACCACTTTATTATTTTTTTTTTATTGCTTATTTATATTTTATTTATTTTTGCCATTTAATTATTTTGCTTAATATTTATTTATTATAATAATTTTGTAATTGCTTCCGGGATGTAAATTTTATAATTATTATTGTTGCTATGGTTAGTAATTAGGGAGTGTAAAAACATGTATGTTATATTAAAATAAATTTAGATAATTTTAATCATAAGATAATTAAAATAAACACTCACACACACGTAAGTCGATTTTAATCGCCGTCTCACGTTTCTAAGGTTATCCCTCAAAGTTGCCTACGAATAATGGTCAAGTGGGGTGTATAAAGCAAGTCCCTAAAAATAAAAATCATCAAGTCCCTCATGGTTGCCTATACGAATCGAGTCCCTTCGAAAAATGATGATAGTCCCTCCCGTATGCTTATTACACCCCACAGTTGCCTTCATAATCAAAATGTCCCTCTCATGTCCCTTAACATCCAAGGTAATGACTACCTACTCCTTAATAGTAGGGATAGTCTTACCAAGGAAAGGAATAAAGAACAAGAAAGACTTTAAATTTTAGGGTAGGTACCTCTTAGTTGCTTGCTCACTCCATTTTTCAAACACCTAACAAATTTCAAACAAATTTTCAAACAAGTTTTTACACATCCAAACATGGATTATTATTAACTATTCTGAAAATTTTTCTATTCACACACTACACTTTCAAAAAAAAACAATTTAAAGTGAGCTAAGTAACTAAGAGCCCATGGATAACCATGGATGTAAAGGGTGCTAACACCTTCCCTTTACATAACCTACCCCCCGGACCCAAAAATATCTCTAAGGTCTTTCCTGTTCTTTTATACCCTTTCCTTTTGGATAAAATAAAAGTCGGTGGCGACTCTTGCTATCCGCAACATAACTAAAAGTCAGTTCTCCCACCGTGTTACACCTCTACTCAAACCCCATTCAAATCACCCTTCAAACAACATTTATAACCCAAGAACAGAGGGAATCGAAGCCAACAAGATTCACGGGTGAGGTTTCAGAGATCAACCAAATACTCATTTCTTCATTATTTTTGATTCTAAAGGTACCACCATGATCAGCAAGACATGCACTTTCAATTTGTAACATAAAATACAAGCTCTGAAAAGTTTGAGATTTGAAGCTACCTGAAGTGGTGAACTATGGATATGAGCTCTCCAGGCCTTCCTTTGATGCAAAATGTCTCCTCTGAACCCCCTGAAGTCAATGAAATGTTCACAATCCTTTGTTAGTGGCTAATTTGAGAGCTTGAGTTCTGATATGGCAGGTTTCACAGTTGTGATTTGTAGGGTTTCAAGCTGTTTCAATGGTGGATTCTGGTTCTTTGGAGTGTGTATGATTTGTTGGTGAAGAGAAAATGAGTGTTTGATGGCTGTAGAGAGAGATTCGAAGAAGAGGAGTTTTTTGACAGATTTTTGTGAAGGCTGTGTTGTGTCTTGTTTCAATGGCCAATGAGTTGCTATAACACTCCCATGATGTGTGAGTAGCCTGTGGAGCAGGTCAGTAGAGGTGGCTGATCACTGTTCCAAGAGTATGGGGGTTTTGGCCAAAAATTCAAGTTGATTTGTACTTGCAGCATGGGCTATGGCAGCAGCAGTCTAAGGGCTTGTCTTGCTTCAGCTTGAGTCAAGGATGACCCTTGGATTGCTTGTGAAAGTCAGCTGCATTTGGATCATGAGTTGAGGGGGATTTTGCAACTTGCCCACTTGTGTTATTTCATGACTTTTGGTTATGTACATGAGATAATCCTTGCTGAATTTTGGTGCATGATACTTCATTTAGTCATGGCAATGCATAGAAACCAATTAGTGATCATACAATTCATGGGAGAATGATTTTGCCAAGAATCCCTCTTTGCACCTTTATGAAAATGGCTTATGGATACTTGAAAACCAAGGCACACAAATGAGAAATTCCTTGGGCCAATTCTGATTTTATGTCATGTATGATCATGTGGTGAAGTTTTGAAATGCATTTGATGACTAAATTTGCCTTGAGAAGTGAATTTGCAACTTTGCCTCTTTGGTGCATAACTTGAAATTTAGTGATTTTTGCCAACTTTGACAAGCCATAACTTTTGATCCAAAATGAATTAGGTCATGTTCTTGTACTTTTTGAAAAGGGAATGATCCATTCTACAACTTTCATGACCAAAGTTTTTCCATTTGAAGCTTTTTTGAATCAAAAAGTAAGGGTTGAAAAAGTTGCCTAAAATGACAATTTCATTAAAAGTCAAACTTGCTCAAAAAGTCAACTTTGCAAAAGACTTGAAATTCTTGAATTTTGTGAACTTCCAACATCTTCCATGACCAAATAAAGATCATATACAATCAAAATGATGAAGAACACCCTTTGGTTGGGTCATTGAGGGTCTCAGATGCCCTGATTTTGCACTGACTTGCTTGAAAAGTCAACTCTTGATCAGATGACTTCCCCATGAAATTTCTTCATGAAACTTGATATGCATACTCCCTATACCATATAGAGACCAATAGAAACAAGAATGACCAAAAAATTTGGAGTTATGGCCTTTGAAACCAAAACCCTAATTTCAGGTCATCTGTGCAGTTAAACCTGGCTCTGCTTCCACACCATTTTCAGTTCTTGTTATTCTTTGACATTCTTGACTTTGAGAGGATATAATATGATACTTGAACACACATGGACCCCTTTGAAGTGATTGATGACCCTTGGAGTGGCTCAAGAGGCTCTTGGATTGTTCAGATCACAAACCCTAGATGCAGATGACTTTGAATCTATGCAGTGAATCAAAACTGTGATATGAGATGCTATGATTGAGTTTATGCCTATGAAATGATTACAAGCCATGGTGTGAATGGGTGAGGGAAAATTTGGGGTGTTTACAGAAGGCTAGCCGATAGTTTCTTCCTCAATACTGATGGTTTTTTGTACAACCAAAAATTCGACATGGTCTTGCTCAGATGTATTGACAAGAAGGAAGCAGACCTGCTAATGCGTGAAGTACATGAAGGTTCTTTTGGTACCCATGCCGAAGGACATGAAATGGCAAATAAGTTGTTAAGATAAGGTTACTACTGGATCACAATGGATGCAGACTGTTGTGCTTATGCCAGAAAGTGCCACAAATGCCAGATCTACGCAGATAAAGTGCATGTGCCTCCGAATCCTTTGAAAGTGATGTCTTCACCTTGGCCCTTTGCCATGTGGGGCATTGACATGATTGGAAAGATTGAACCAACTGCTTCAAATGGTCACAAATTCATCCTGGTGGCCATTGATTACTTCACCAAATGGGTTGAAGCAGCTTCATATGCAAACGTCACTAGACAAGTGGTAGCTAGATTTCTGAAAAGAGATATCATCTGTTGATATGGAGTTCCTGAGCGAATCATTACTGACAATGGTTCCAATTTGAACAACAAGATGATGGATGAGTTATGTCGGGACTTCAAAATTCAAAATTACAACTCTTCTCCTTACAGGCCAAAGATGAACGACGCTGTTGAGGCAGCCAACAAGAATATCAAGAAGATTGTGCAGAAGATGGTAGTCACCTACAAAGACTGGAATGATATGCTACCATTTGCCTTGCATGGGTACTGAACCTCTATCATAACATCTACTGGGGTAACAACTTATCAGCTTGTGTATGGTATGGAAGCAGTCCTACCTGTTGAAGTTGAATTACCCTCCTTACGAGTAATGATGGATGTGATACTGGATGAAGCAGAATGGGTCCGATCTCGATACAATCAACTAAGCCGGATTGAAGAGAAAAGATTAACAGCTATCTGTCATGGGCAGTTGTATCAGAAACGAATGAAGAAAGCCTTCGATCAGAAAGTCAGACCTCAGGAATACCAGGTGGGAGAGCTTGTGCTGAAAAGACTTCTTCCTCCTCATACAGATCATATGGGAAAATGGACGCCAAACTACGAAGGCCCATTCATAATAAAGAAAGTTTTCTCTGGTGGAGCGTTGATGCTCACTACTATGGATGGCGAGGACCTCCTATCTCCTGTGAATTCAGATGCAGTTAAAAAATACTTCGCATAAAATGATCCGCTGGACATAAAAACAGAATGTAAGTCCAGGCAAAAATAGGGCATCCCGGCGAGTCAAAAACAGAATAAAAGACTCAAGCAAAAATAAGGGAGAAACTAAAAAAATGTACACCCGCTGAGTTGAAAAGCTACATCGGACAGCCCAGGCAAAAATGGGTGTCCCGGTGGATTGAAAACCCGAAAGGGCGATCCACGCAAAATTAGGGAATAAGCGAACAACTGCATTTCTGAATTCGTCTGTATCACTCACATAACATGGCAAGCTTCGAAAGGACAAAGCGTCAGTCAGAATTAGCCTTTTTCAGAAAGCAAGATAAGAAGAGCGTTCAGGTCATACGGGTCATAGCAAAGAAGCTCACTGGAGCGTCATCTTCAACATTGCCAACACTTTTATTTTCTCAATTTTACAGCAATCTCCTCCTTTCAGGGGATTCGCTTCTTTGATTGTACTTGCCTATTCAGGGCACACAAATCAATAAAATCAGAATATTCAATCACACTTTGTTTTTACCTTTTGTTTTTGTTTGCAAAATATCCAGAGTTAGTAATACAACATTTGCATGAAAACATATAGGCCATTTTCAACAAATGCTTGTAGGAAATATGAATTCTTAAGAAAATCTAACTCCTATGACGGAATCCAGTTGAGGATACCTTGAGACACTTGTGAGTTTCCTTTGACTTAACAGGTTGCAGGTACTCAAGGCAGACAATCTTTCACAGGATGAGGCATATCAGTCATTTTCCCCAGCCAAGCCCGCAATCACATCATCAGCATGACTCTTTGACAGAAGTATTTCCTCGCGAAGTTTTTATCCCCCAGAGGATCCCTTGAGAAATTCATCAATCCCCAGCGTATCGCTTGGATGAAGGAGTTACAGCAGATTACTTCCCAGAAGTTCTCTCCTCCCCAAGCAGGAATTCCCGAGCAATGCCCGAACTTCTTTTCCTCCGCAGAGTTGCTAGGATTACTCTCTCCTCAGCTAGTCACCAAGGCTTTCTCATCCACAACTGAGTTTCCAGGTTCTTCCATTCCCCAGCAAGTTGCCAAAGTTCTCCTTGTCCTCAACCAGTCGCCATGACTGTCTGTTCCCTATCAGAGTTGCCAGGACTTCCCTTTTCCCCGACTGAGTTGCCTGAACTGCTCTCCCCAGCAAGTTGCCAGAGCTTCCCTTTTCTTTAGCTAGTCGCCAAGGTTTTCTCCCATCCCCAGTATGTCGCCAGCAAGATTATCTCCAGTAGAGTCGCCCGAGATCAATCCTCCCCAGCACGAGGTTTCCCCAGCAGGGATCCCCACAGGGTTCCATAGAAAGGTCGTTCAATGATCCTTTCTCCCCGCAAATCAGCCAATGATCTCTTTCCCCAACGAAGTTCTTCCTCCAGACAGATCGCCCAAAGATCTTTCTCCTTGCGGGATCCAAATATCGGACCGGTTTTCTCATTTGCATAATCATAACATTCACATCATTTTCCCCAAACTAAGCGTAGCATTCCGTCTAATATGAAGCATTACGGCAAAAATCAAACATTTGCATAATCATAAGCCAGGTTCGAGTCAGTCACCTGCAAATATCAAAATCACTTCACCAGCAATATATAAAACTCATATCCCCTGCAGATAAAAGCCAAAACATCCCCTTTGCACCCTCAAATACAGATGTCTGTTCATATTTATACATGCTCTTTTCGACACTCGTCCGTGTCATCTTTCCCCAGTGAAGTCGCCATAATCCTTTTGATATTCGTATGTATCTTACTTATACAGAATTCTAAAACACTTTTTCATACTTGTACATACCTTATTTACTACTCGTCCGTCAAACACCCGTCTGTGTCCTTTGCTCAATCCTTTTGACACTCGTCCGTGTCTTGCGCATACTTCCCTAGCAGATCAATACTTGTACATACTTATACATAAGTCTTTGATACTCGTCAGTATCTTGTATATATCACTCCTCAGAAGATCAAACACCCGTCCGTGTTCCATTGCTTAACCGATTGATACTCGTACGTATCATCATCCTTAAACACGTGTCAGAGTTTGTTTCTACCGATACTCGTCCGTATCATGGTTCTAAGGACGCTCGTCCGCGTCTTTGGTCTATACACACTGTCAAACACTTATACCTTTTATTTTAAAGCGTAAGCACTCGTCCGTGTTTACATCCCCACAGAAACAAAACAACTTTTTCTATCTGGCATTCATCCTATGTCGTGATACTTTCGGCAGCCGTCCCCTGCCAGGTGATCGTCCTTCACCTTTGGATGACCGTCCCTCATCCTTTCCCCAGTGGATTCCCCATTGTTGGAACCTTCTATCCGACATTCGTCCTATGTCGCGATATTTTTGGCAGCCTTCCCCTACCAGGTGATTGTCCTTCACCTTTTGATGACTGTCCCTCATCATTTTATTCGATGGCCGTCCCCATCGTTGATCTTTGTTATCCAGCATTCGTCCTATGTCGAGATAATCCCCCAAGAGCATTCATCCCTTGCTAGGTGATCGTCCTTCACCTCTTGATGATCGTCCTTCATCATGCTTGTCCGATGGCCGTCCCCATCGTTGATCTTTTATATCCGGCATTCGTCTTATGTCGTGATAAAGAGCAGGCCGTCCCCTGCTAGGTGATCGTCATTCACCTTTGATGACCTTCCCTCGTCAAATATTTCATTTATTCTTTAAACCGATGGTTGTCCCCGTCGTGGTCCCTTTTCCTTTTCCAGATGATCGTCCTTCATCAGTTTAGCCCGATGGCCGTCCCCATCGTTGTTTACTTTATTTTCCAGCCTGATGGCCGTCCCCATCAGTGCTTTTCCCACTTCTTCAATCCCCAAAGAGTTTTATTTCATTACCCAATGGCCGTCCCCGTCGCGGTTTCTTTATTTCCCAGCATGATGGTCGTCCCCGTCATTGCTTTACTTACCGTTTTACCCCCAACAATCATCCTCTGCTCGATGGTCGTCCTCCATCGCTTATACTTGATAAACATACTATACTATCTTTTACAATTTATATCCATTTTCTTCTTTTAATAAAGAGTGCAAATTTCGGAATGTCTTGGTATTCAACCACAAGTTATCCTGTTTGTCTGTTAAGTCAGGCACTTACATCCTGCACAACTAACTCATGCTTGAATAGGGGCAGCTGTAAACACCCAAAATTTGCCCTCACTTTTTCTCACACCATGGCTTATGATCTCATTTTGCATAAACATCTCATTGCATCTCACATTGCATAAACAACTTCATCAAATCATTGCATGACTGCACAATTAGGGTTTTGTGATCAGATGAATCTTATAAGTGATATGAGAAATCTCTGAGGCCTTGAAGCATTCCAATAGGGTCCATTAGGGGTATATGGTCTTATTATATCTCCAAGGATGATTGGAAGTCACAAAATGTCAAAGGATTGCACAGAAGTCCAGGCAGAGCTAGGGGTTTCCTGCACAGATGACCAAAATTAGGGTTTTGGGTTTGAGGCCCTTAACCTCAAATATCTTGGTCACTCTTGATTCTAATGGTCTTAGTATGTTATTAAGAGCATGTGTACCAAATTTGATGAAGAAATTCACTGTGGAAGTCATCTGATCATTGGGTAACTTCTTGAGCAAGTAAAGTCAAAATTAGGGCATTTGAGGCCTCTATCAAGGGTACCAAAGGGTCATCATCATCATTTTGAGTATCTATGATCTTTATTTGATCATTGAAGTGGTTGGAAGTTCATAAAGTTGAAGAATTTTGAGCCAAATACAAACTTGCTATTTTTGGAAATGACTTGTAATGGAAACTTTCCATTTTGGGAAAGATATTCAACCTATTCTTTCATGACCAAAAATGCATCAAATGAAATTTTTTCAAACATGAAAGTTGTAGATTATGTCTTCCCATTTTCAAAAAGTACAAGAACATGTCTTGATTCATCCTAGAACTCAAGATATGGCCTTTCAAAGTTGGCAAAAATCCTATAATTTTCAAGTGTGCACCAAAGAGGGAATTTTGCAATTTCACTTGCCAAGCCATTTCATGACCTCTAATCAACTTCTAAATGTCATACCAACATAATGCAACACATTTTGATCAAGATTGCACCAAAAATCACAAGTTTCCATGCCTTGCTTCTCAAGAAAGTTCAAAGAGGGAAATTTGCAAAATGCCTTGAAACTCTTCATCCACTTGTTACGGCTCACATGTTTCAATCCAAGGGCTCACCATGAACCATGCTGAAGTAAGACATGCCATAGAACCACTCCTGCCATGACCCATGCTCATAGTACAACTAATGTTGACTTTTTGCAAAAACAACCATACCAATCACACCATGCCACCAACAACTCTCTGGCCAATCAGAACATCATATACAAACATTATGGACTCCATTTCATACAGCACATTGGCTTGAATCATCCCATAACTCGAGAATCCAAAAATCACTCAAGAACTTTATCTCTTCGAATCTGATCACACAAGCCACAAACCTCAAAACAAACTTCACCAATCATCTCCAAGTGGTCTAAGGATCACAAAGCACCCTTTAAAAAGCCTTGAAACATAGCCAAACAAAAACACGATTCCTGGTGCAGAGGAGTTGTATCTCTCAAACCAAGCCATATAAACTTGTTCTAAGCATTGCAACATCATCAGGGAGTTCATTGGAGGTGGATTTAACAAAGAAAGAGGCTAGAAAGCTCAAGGAGTGAAATCCAAACTTTTTTTCCAGAAGCTTTGTTTTATGTTTTGGAAATGTTCCCTATGCTCTCCTGATCACACTGCACTTGTTATTTTTGAAAATGGTGAAGAAACGAGCATGAACCGTATCTCTGAAATTTTAACCTAGAAAAATGTTTGGTTCGATTCATGAGATTGATGAAAAATAAATTGTTTTTGGGGATGAATTCGTGTTTAGGGAGGTTCATAGATCATTTCTGGAGATTTTGGTAGTGTTTCATGGCCTATGGTGGAAGTTGGGATGAAGGCTGGCCGGAGAAGACGACCGAAATAGTGGTTCCGGTCGCCTGAAGTTAATTAGGGCTAATCTGTGTAATTAGCATATTTTGAATATAGGCCCTTAGATGTGAGCTTCTCGCGCGTTATGGACGGCCCAAATCATGTGTTTAAACCCTAATCCATTTTTAATTAACTTTAATTAGGATTAATTAATTAATTTAATCAGAAGCAATCCAAGCCCTCCATTCACACGTGCAGTCAACTGACTCCCCTCATGTTTGAATCCCAGCCATCATATCAGCTTACTTTCCTTTTATTTCATTTTTATTTTCATTTTATTGCATTTTATTTCACATAATTATTTAAAATACCAAAACACTTTCAAAAAAATATCATTTTCTGCATTGTTGTTTCAAATAATTTTCTTAACCTAAAAACATTTTTTATTTTAATTTTTGCATTAAAAAAGTATTTTTAAAATATTTAAATGTTTTATTTAATTAATTAATTGATTTTAATTAATTAAAAATGCATTTAAGTTTCTAAAAATCACCAAAAACTTCATGAAGCATTCTTAAACATTTAGAAATATTTTCAAATTCACCATACAAATTTCTTTTTAGGTTTGATCAAATTTTCACAATTTTCTTTGAATTAGGGTTCTTAAATTTCACATTTTTTTAACCCTAACTTGAAAAATTCATTTCTGTCTAACCATGGTGAGTTTGAACTTGATTCTTTTTGAATTGTTTCTCATATTGCATCTAGTTTCTAGGTTATTTATCTCATATTTTTGTATTTCATTTTCAATTTGATTTGCATTTTCCCTTAAGAATCACCCAAAAACCCTAGTTAACTTAGGAAATCCATAACATTGCCTAGGTTTAGCTTCTGACTTTCTCCTTTGGGGTTTGATCTTGTATGTGATTAGGGTTTGTTTGAGTTCAATTTCAAATTTTTATCATGAAGTATGCTTCTGTTTTGGTCATATGCATCTCATACATTCATAAAACCCTAATTTCTCATGTTCATTTGCATTCATCTTTGCATATCATCATCTTATGAACTTGTCATGCCATTCCATTCTTTTTTATGTCATCTTAGACATCTTAGGACATGTTTGAAACATTTCTTGATCATTGTTGCATCATTTTGGCATGCTTTGAATTTATTTTGTTACATGAACTTCTATGTGTTTTCATGCTCCTAACATGCTTCATTTGCACTCATTCTCTTGTATGATCATATACATGACATGTTTATACCTTTGCATCATTTCATACACCATTTTTATTGCATTTACACTTCTGGTTGTGGTCTTTTCACCTTCATATGCTTTGTTTCCTTTTGCATTTGCATTTTATGTATCTTGTGCTAACATTTCAGGAACTTTTGGTAAGTTGTCTGGGAGGTGGATTTGCCTTCACCTCACACCTCTTATTTCCTTTGCATTTGCATCCTTTAATTGTCTTTAGAGTGAATTTGCTTCACTTGTATTTCTCTTTCTCCTTTATTTTCTCCTAATTTACTTATCTTCTTCAGGAAGTAAGTAACTTATTTTATCCTCTCTTCTCTTTTCATTTGCTTCCCTTCCTTGGTGGCCTTGAAGATCTTTTCTCTTAAGCCTCACAAACCATAGGATATCCAAGCATGATAATTTTTAGGGTTGTTTATAGTTTCCCCTAAATTTTTACCTTTGAGTCTCCTTAAGTCTCTCTTCTCATCTCTTAATCAGAGGCTAAACTCTTAAAGCTTTAGGACTTTGGAATTAGGGTTATGTCTGTACCCTTATCTTAGGATGGAGTGTATAACTTTAATCCTTAGTGTTAAACCTTTAATTTGTTTACACCACTTAATCAAAACACATTAATAATTGCTAAGACTTCATCTTGTAACTTAGGCCTTACATTAGGGTTCTATCTCTTCCTTATGGTTAAAAGGGACTAACCCTAATGTTTAATGGACAAGTCCCCCTCAAGTTGTCTTACAAATCATAAAATCCACTTCTTAATCTCACCCTTTAATTAAAATCCATTTAATAAAGGTTTGTTATATAATGAATTTAATCCCTAACCATGGATTAGGTTGAGGAGTCTTTCTCAGCTTAAATGTTCTCATCTATCATCCTTCTCTTAGGATGGTGTAATGAGTTCACTAATCTGTGATCAGAGATTAAACTCATTACTTAACACTAAACAAAAACCCAAAAACATCTTAATAATCACAATTAGTTTAATGATCTTAATCCTACATCATCATGGTAATTAAGTTAAGATGCTTATATCACACTTAAGTAGGCCCATTATCCCCAATCAGGGAGGATATAATGAGTTTACAACCCTTGATTTAGGCTTAAGCTCATTATCTTATGCAAAACACAAAAAACAATAAAAAACTGAAAACACAAAAACAAACAATAAACGTCTCCTCCGGGATTCTTTTCTCATCACACTCACTCTAAAAACGAGAACTCGCTTCTCCCGTCTAATGCAAGACAGTTAGCACTCGAGCCAGACGAGTCATACACTTGAACATAGACAAGCAAGAAGTTCACACAAAAACACTAAGTCTCTTTGAGTCTAACTACGGTGTTCTTACTTCCTCATTGCATGCGAGGATACGTAGGCATAACTTAACAGTTATCGAACAAAAGTTTGTGTCTTCCCCCTCTTTCAGCCTTCTTTTTAAGCCTCAGTTCCTGAGCAATTCAGACCTTTTACATTGACACCTGTACTTTCTTTCCCTAGCTTTTGCACACATATAGCACATACACTTACCCCTTTTAAATACAATCTTGTAAGTGTGGATCCCGTCGAGTACGACGGACGATCTGGGTGTTAATACCTTCCCAGGTCGTAATCAACCCCCTTACTTAGTCTCTCTGGTTCGCAACCGTCTTATCCATGCCCTTCCAGGTTTACGCAACATTACCTTTCCTTCGGGATAAAAATGCCTAGCTTGCGACTCTATTCACCCTTAACCTCCAACATCGCCGACCGTTTGCGTTTGCACCGGGGACGTTAAGTCTTTTCGGGAGCGGCATCCTGCATCAACGATAATCTGAATAATGGTCTGCAGAGACTGACTTCATCTACTCTTGAGAGAGCTGCCACAATATGAACCTTAAAATGACTCCCCTTCGAAGAAAAATCTAAACTGATCGTTCTTTGAGAGATTTAAATCTCGAAGTAATTGCCCCAGACTTGCTGAACCTTGGGAGATTGCTCAACGTGGCTGCCCCGGATTGGCTGCATCTAACATAACTGGTTAGAAGAATCTTTATCTCATGTGAGTTTCTCGGAAAAAAGTGCATTTTGACCTGACTGTCCTTCAGAAGTTTCATACCTCTCAACTTGGCACGATTAAGCTTCTGGACTGAAATTCCATATGTGTATTTTTTTTTATATTAAACAAAGTTATGCAAGCAGAAAATGTTTTATTCTGGGAATACTTATTCTAATGCAACACACATGTTAATCTTGAAATTTTTGTTGAAAAGATGTCGTTCATGAACGAACCAATATTTAAGATATAACACAAGCTTTTATAAAATAAAGCATGCATATGCAATACCAACCAAGGTCTTTTAGTACAACTCATAGGAGTCAGGAACGTTGTCTCATGACAGTACACTCTTAAATTAACCATGTTTCAGTTAGGACTTTCAAGGGTTGCATCGTGGCCTGGTTCATGGTTATAGAAACAAAAGATATTGGCTCAAAGTTTATTTGTGCCCACCCCTCTTTGTGATGTCCTTTCAATCCTATGTTCAACTAGTTTTCACAAGCGCTCATCTCTCAAAAGGATTTCGAGATGGTTGAGGAACCAATACCACTGACGATTAAAGCACCATTGAGGCTGTTGTTGGAATAACAGTCACCCCTATCTTCTTTTGTGTCTGCCTCACACGACTTTGTTCTTGCTTAAGGATCTTTCTTGTATAATCCTTTCCATTTTCACTTTTGCGTTTTTTTGCTTATCCCTAACTTTTTCCTGGACTTATTTCTTTTAAATCTTTTATTTCAAAGTCCAGCGGGAAGCCCTAACTTTTGCCTAAGTCGCCTGCTTTCAAGTTTCGACTTAGCAAGCTCTTTTTTTTTGAACAAATCGTATGACACTGTTTGTCTTGATTTCTTTGTAAGGGTTGTGACTGTCTCACTTTTCAGTTGGCAAGGGATAACCATTTTGGACCTCTTGATTTGGTATAACCATTGTGGTTTTTGGTCTTTGAACCTCTTGATGTGCTGGAAGGAAAAGTAATGGATCCTCAAATACACTCCTTTGTGAAAGTCTGAACACTCGGTCCAACTAGCTGACATCTACCCTGCCCCGGGTTAAATGTAAGGGTTTTTTCATGTGAAAAGAAACTCCTACTTCAAGGCTCAAAGGGGTTAGGGAAGGTCTATCTCCCTTATATCTCTGGTGTTTGGGATTTAAAACAAAGCCTGTACATCGTCAACAAGGTCTTATTCAAGAGCACACAATTGGAGATTTTTGCGTTTTCATTTCGTCATCCTCCATCACAGAGTTTAAGAAAGACCGTTGGTATTGCAATGCACATACACAAAATTATAAGTAAATACGAATGAATTACTTCAAGAAAAACATGTGCATTTAATTAATTATCATTCAAGAACATACAAAATTCATGCATGCATATAAATGTTTAAGCAAACATATAAAAGCTACACATGAAAATGAAGTAGAGAAACCGAGCAATGCCATTGCCGAGGAGGCTTGACTCCGTATGGAATTGTTGATCTTGAATAATTTCAGTAGTCAGTAGCCTTTTCCCGATGGGATTTACAGTCTTCAATTAAATGTCTACGTGCCCAGAACCATACTTCATTCTCAATTATTTTGACCTTAATCCTTCGATGTTCAAACATTGACACGAGACGTCTGAAGGAAAGAGTGACACTAAAATGAAACTTTCACATAAGGTTGCTTGCAAATACTTGACGATCTTTTGCCTACATATCTCCACTGACCCCAGGCCAATGAAGAATCAGAGCGACGTAGTTCCCTTTAATATGGAGGAAACACAATGAAGAAAACAACTAATTGCCATTTTTAGGAATCTCATTATCTGGTCGATCAACCATCAACCTTAATTGTTCTTGCCTCTGAGTCGTCTCCGTCATCAGGGTCATAAACTGCTTCATACGAGTCTTCAATTCTACGAGCTCAGCTTGTACTTGATTTTCCACTCCGGCTCTACTATGCTTGATTGGCGAAAATAAATCCCATCACTGTATCCTGATACTGAATAGAGACAAGAAACTGCTAGTGTACCTGAAAAACAAAGATAGAATGATATGGTCTGCAAGATGTTATGCTATGCAAATGCTCAGAAACACAACCATTGAGAGAGAACACTCCCAGGAGAAACCCTTCAAGCAAGATACAGTAAAAAAAAATCCTGTAACCAAGTGTTAGTGCATGAAGAAGGGAACCACTACCTCAGAGATTTAAACACATAACAGGGAAAGGATCGCAAGAGCAAAGTCATACAAGGCACTAAAAACAAACAAAACTAAGTACAACGACAAGGTTCCCTCAACAATCCTGAGGGTAACCAGATACATGAAATAGCTAAGGCCTACAAACATCAATTCCAGTCTAGAAGTCTTTGCCTCCCTAGATGACCATCTGGTGAGATGACCTTCAAGTCGATCAAATCTTGAACGTTCAACTATAAAGCTCTGCATTCTTCTATTGCATGCCCCGGGGAACCTGAGTGAAACTCGCAACGCGCATTTTCATTGTATCCCTTTGGAGGACTCCCTATTGGTGGTTTCAAACTCCTCAACTTGATCAGATCAAGCCTCAACAGCTGTTGTAGCATGGCAGTGTAGGTTATTGAAATAGGATCAAGAACACGACCAGCTTGTCGAATTCTCTATGGATAAGGCCTTCCTTGTGGTTGAGCAATCTGTTGCTGATGTTGTTTTGAGCGCCTAGCAGGCTACTACACTTTCTTACCCAGATTTGGATTAGGAACTAGAGAAGGTTGTTGTCATAGTCTTTTCGAAGACTCAACTTGAGTAACGACTCCAAAAGAATGAAACTTGACCACCTATTCAGTGTTCACCTGTGTCCTGACTTGTGACACTTTCAAATCCATTGGCCTAAAGTTAATTACTCCATCGTCAACCAATTCTTGCACTTGATGCATGAATGCCCTACAGTCATTAACATCATGTCCTTGAGCTCCGGAATGAAAAACACAATAGGCATAAGGATTCCAACCCTAGGGACGCTCTTCAGTAGGAGGAGATAGTTTGCGACTCTCAATCAATCCCATTTTGAGCAGCTGTGGGCACAGTTCAGCATATGACATGGGTATAAGATCAATAACCCTTTCCTTCCTCTGTCGAGAATAGGTTGCTGCCGCTGGAGGAGATACACCTGACACCTGCTGAAATCCTTCTTTGGGAAACTAAGGTATATGAGCTGATGAAGGTCCTTAATATGGAAAGAAAGTGTTCACTTCTTTGGCCACAACTGGCATAGGACCTTTCATCTCATTTGAATCAGGCAAGGAGAGATTATTCTTTATTATGAGCTCTTCTAGACGACCAAGTGGTGATTGCTGGTGAGGATGCTCGAACTGTGGAGAACGTCCACCAGACAACTCTTGGTTTAGTCGAGATCCCAAAGAGATGGGAGAAATGAAACCTTCTGGTGAAGAAGCAGACGCCTGACCATTTTCTTTCTTCAATAAGGAATTCATGATCCCTGTCAGCAGCTTCATCTGAATTTTCATCACGTCAAACTCTTCTTTCAAGAATTTCTGACCCTGTGATAAATAATGGACCTCTTCCCTAAATTTCCCTATCTGGGCCTTCATCTCAGCTACCTCCGCCCGAAGTTGTTCCATGTCCAGGCCTTGAGACTTCTGGTTCACGCTAGTCATTTTGAGGAGAAACCAAGTCAGGGTAAGAAACTGCCTACGAACACCTGTCACAAATGCAAGGATGTATGCAAATGCCATGTTTGGTTATTTCCCGGGACTCGATTTGTTTTAATTCATATTTTGGTATGCAAGAAAATTTGACAACATGATTCAGATATGAGGTCCCTGGAAATAACTGAATATGTATACGGGGATGTTATGATGTCATGGATGCAAATGGCACATGATCAGCGACTGGCATCTGTCTGGACACAGGATAACGAGACCAAAATCCAAGTAATTTGAAACCCAAAACTGTCCTCTGGATAATAGCCCATAGGTAAGAACTCAGATAGTCATAAATAAATCTATATTAAGGATCAGAACTAACTTCACTCAAGGATTCCAAGATCAGAGTAACAGGCTCAGATCATAAGATTGTGCTGGTAATGAGGATATGATGAGGTCAAGGGTTCCTACAAACCTGCAAACCCCTCCCAAACTCACGGATGTGCTACTCGGGTCAACATCACGGACTCTCAAAGCCGAGTAGCAATAATACGTTCACCATCTTTGAGAAATGGTTCACGACCAAATCAGGGAATTGGTTCGGCATTATGTACTTCTCAGGGAGGTCTCAGCTGAGTCCAAGGAAACAAACATCCCTCATAAGTCCCCAACTTCAAGCACTGAATCGAGAAACAATAATATATTCAGCCATTGGGATACAGTACTGTCGTCATACAAACAATTTGCTTTAAATGGATTCTTATGAGAGAACCAGGCCATCCTATGCGAGTTCCCAGTGGGCCCTCGGATGAGAGTGGGTTTGCCAATAAATATGGTCTGCCACTATCATCACTAGAGAGGGATGTTTCCACAAAGGTTCTCAATGATTGGTCCCCAACTGCACATAACTATCGAGGTTGTGTATTGACCCAAAACGATTCTGATATCAATATATTCCCAAGACGGTCGCAAGGTTGGGCGTGGAACTCACTAATACCAACATAGCAAGATGCCATGAAGCCAAAGTGGAACCACTCTAAGTCCTAGGGTGCACTCGAGCCCCGATTCAGAGCTCATCTCACAGTAACCCCATCCCACAGAAAAATGGAAACCAACACAGTCCATACAATCCAGTAATATATGATGCATGAAAATAAATACTGAAAACTGTAAATAAAGTTGTAAATAAAACTGTAAATGAAAACAATAAATAAACATACAGCAACACACATATAAACACCCAACGAAACAAAAATAAACAGGCGCTAGGATTGACTCTCAAAGGGGAAACCATATATTCTAGGTTCGATCCCCAGCAGAGTCGCCAGCTGTCACTCCCGTAATTTTCATCCTAGTACAAACGGGAAAGTGGCACAGAAAAGTCATAGTCTCCAACCATGCATTTTTACCCCGAAGAAACGGGAAAGGTAATGCTACACAAACTTGAGGAAGAAGGAAAGGATGAGGTCCTGCGAACCAAAGATCTGGGTTCGGGTGTCGGTTACGACCTGGGAAGGTATTAGCACCCCAGACCGCCTGCCGTACCCGACGGGATCCACGCTTGTTTGTCTGTTTCAAAGGATGAGAAATAAGATACTACTGAATAAAAGAACTGCTAATTGGAACTAGAATGAGAAAGGGATCTGGAAAAAAAGAGAATGGAAAGAAGGGGGAAATGTAGGGAAAATAAAGAATGTGCTCGAATGGACCCTACCCCCTACCTATATACCTCATCAGGAATATGAGGATCAAAACCGACATAGTTCACCCAACTAAGGCGGAAACTATTTATGAGTTTTTTAGAGCTGAACTGCGTATGTCTATGCTCAGGTGTTGTAGGCTCGTTTGGTACGAGTGCGTTACCGTCTTGAAAATGAGACAAGTCGTCGCAAGTTCGCGCTGAGAGTGAGTGAGATGAGAAAAGAATTCCCGAAGGAAAAGACGAGTATTATTTGTTTACTGTCTTTTAGATAAGTGTTTTATGAGATTGTTGTTTGTGAACCTTCTCATACTAAGACTTGTTCATCGTGGTAGATGCTTTACACCTCGCCCCGAAATGGAACGTGTATAAGTAACCCACGACAAATTCTCGTGTCGTACGAGAAGCTCAACCTTTATTAGGTGCTTTTATTATTTTCTTTGATATGAGAAAGAAAGCAAAGCGGATCAAAGGGAAAAAGGCTAAGGGGAAGACTAATCCTAAGTGTTGTCATGCATGGATGAACCTAGGTTAGTGCGGTTTATATTCATAATGAGAAAAGGAAAAGAAAAGGGAAATAGAATACAACTTACTTCCTAATGAAGGTAAGTTAATTCTAAGGGGGATTAACATGAAGTTGTGTAAACGAAACAAAGGAATGCTAAAACACACACACTTTGAAAGCATAAAGAATGTAAAAGAGGTTAAGGTTTAGAGACTTATCTCTACCTCCCTACAAAACAAGGGTTAGCATGATAAACATGAATATGAAATGGGGTAAACAAATATCGAACAATTCCTAAGGGATCTAGGACCTAAACTAGATTCAATCCTAAGTTTAAAGGATCTAAAAACTATGCAAAGAAAAAATCCAACAACCTATTACAACACCTAAAGCACAACCAGCTACTAAATGCAATGCAAAAATGTAGCAGTCTATTACAGCTAATCATGCAGCATGCAAAGCAGGTGTGAAAATTCCAAAACATCATGAATGTAACATGTTTTTACAGCTCTTATTTCATAATGCAGCTATGAAAAACAAGGCAGATTTGGATCATTTTTATTTATGCACAAAATGAGTTTTAATGCACAAAATAGAATGCAAAGGTTAAGCAAACTTGATGCAACAAAATGCAATGAATTATTAATGATGCAATGCAACACCGTCATGCAATTAAATGATGCAAACTAAATGGTTTAGGTAGTTTTTTCATTATGCAACTTTTCAATATGCAAATGATTGAACTAAAATATGAATGGATTTCATAATGCAATGCAAAAACCAGAGGTATATACATTTATTAACATGCTATGGAGGATGCTAAAATTTTCAAACAATGATCACAAAGATGTTATGAACATATATGCAACTTTTATGCACAAAAGCAGAAACTAATGAAACTTGTGTCGAAAGCTACCAAAACTAAATGAATTTGTGCTAAACCAACTCCTATAAATTCCCTAAAATCAAGACCTATCAAACTATGGTGGTAAAGGGAAGAGTGATGCACAAAAAGGCCATGAAACAATCAATTTTCTCAATTCAGCACAGTGTTAACCGGTTAACGATATAGGTTAATCGGTTAACGGTTTTCAAAATACAATTCCAGTGGCAAAAGTAACGTGTTAACCGGTTAACCCCTAGCGTTAACCGGTTAACACTGTTCAGAATGCAAAAAATCAAGAGGAAAAAAGCACTTCTCACAATCGCCTGATCTCCTAAAGCTCCTATTACACCCATGCACATGATAACATGAATTTTCTACTTAAAGATGGTATTCTAACACCGATTAGGACCTAGAATAAGCTAAAATTCTGGCTATGAACAATCCAAACTAACAAATTGCAAGCAAACCATAAAAATGATCAAAACGCAATCAAACAATAAGCAATAGAAGAATTCCATACGGCGAGATGAAGGGAATAAGTTAAAAGCGACGAACGTTTCAGATCACCAACCTAAAAAGCGGAGGCTTACTTTGGTGTTTTTTGCTATGTCGATCGAAATGCGGATGAAGAAGAAAACCAGAGATTCCTTTGATCCGCGAATGCAAAATAAATGCGATTCGATCTTGATGAACACTTGCAAAATCACTTCCGAAAAGCCGAAATCGATCCAAAGAATAACAACACTTCTTCAACAAGCTCCAAAATTGATGATTGATGAAGGTTTAGCTTCAAGTTCTTCAAGTTTCAATGGAAAACTTGAAGAACTTCTATGGAGAAGCTTTGGTGAGTTTGGTGAAAAGTGAAGGAAAGTTGAGAGAAAATGAGAGAGGTAAAGTGAAATTTGTGAAAATGAGGATTAAGTTGTGAGGTTTGGAGTGAAATGGATTTATATAGAGGTTAGGCTTGGATTGAAGCTTAGGCATGGAGCTAGCATATGCATTAGGCTTGGGAAATGAGGCTTGGAGTTAGTTGAAGTTAGTTAGGGTTCTAGAATATTCCTTGGAATATTCCTCGGAATATGCTAGAAGAGTCTAGAAGGTGGTAGAAGGATCCAAGTAAAAAATGGAGTGTAAGGTTAACAGACCAAGAACTTGATTTTTCCCTTTCTGCATGGGAAACCTCAGGAATACGTCCGCACCGTCCATTTTGAGTTGATTTTGATTTTAATCCCTTCTAGGGCTTTGTGGATGGCACTGAGCTCCTGGCAGAATCACTTGGCTCTTATCGATTTTGCGGATCGAATTGTTGGATAACTAATCATATACCCTATGCTAGTAACCCTGGATGTTATGCCTCATTTTTCTTATGCAAAATGTTTGAACATGTATGAACTATGCTATGCTATATGATATGAAAATGAGAAGGCAAATTTTGGGGTGTTACACAAAGAACAATAACTCTGCATACTCGATGGTGCTGCTATTGTTGATCTAGTTATTCTTCCATTTTGATATAAGTGTAGAATACTTCTTTTTCTTCTTGGCACTCTTTATTTTTTCCTTGTTAGTTTTTCAGATTGAATCTTCTGCTACTTAAATAGCAGATACAAAATAATAGCAGTTGGAAGAGATAACTTGCATAATTGTCTTTGTTATTCCATAGTACTAAGAGACGTTGAAGATAGATACACAAAAAGATCTTTATCCATAGTGTAACTCGTTTAACCATGGCATCTTCCTTTGTGAGTTGTACTATAGATTCATTGAGAGTGGATGTCCATAAAGCATGTCAACTCTTCTTGATCCATGTGAACACAGACTCTAGCTGACAAACTAATTTGACATTGTAGCTTGCTTTATGAAATACAAATCACTTAGGTTTGTATATGGTTCTAAATGATCACCAGAAGTTAATACATTCAATAAGTGTAGAGATAAAATATTGATCTTCTGATTCAAATACATTTAACTTAAGATTTTATGCAAACCTATATCATCAGACTTCACTTAAGAACACCCCTCAGTTCTGAACCATCAGAAGCCAAGAACTCAATTTCTCTCAAATGTGTTCTCTTAACAGATTCTGAATAGATTCTAGGGTTAATAGTGATTTACCCCCTGCAATATAGGCGTGTTTTGATTTACCCCCCTTTAAAAAAAATAATTTTGGATTATACCCCTATAATTTTAATATTCTAAGTCTTTTGCCCCCTAGGTGGAAAAATTACCCCTTTAAAATATATATTTGTATTTACCCCCTGGTTTTTACACGTTTAAGGGGGCACCCAAAAAACTCAGGGGGGTAATCCAATTTTTTTTAAAGGGGGTTAAATCAAAACTCTCCTATATTGCAGGGGGTAAATGACTATTAACCCTAGATTATATTTAAACATTAGAACTTTCATACTTAGAACACACATTAGATAATACCATTGTTCTTTCAATACTTTGTTATCAACATAACCTTAAGGATATATGTTATGAAAAAATCGTGTTCTAACAAACACCCAACAAATGCTAGCGGCAACAACATAGAAAGAAAAGTGATGACAAACCAACAAAAGAAGGATTATAAAAAGCATCACAGGGCTAGAACCATATTGTTGAATGCTAGATCTTATACTGAGTATGAGAAGATAACAAATAAAGACTCTGCCAAGTCGGTATTTGATTCTTTAAGGATGACTCACGAAGGAAATAAACAAGTCAAAGAAACCAAAGCACTTGCTTTGATTAAGAAATATGAAGCATTCAAGATGGAAGGGAATGAAATAGTTGAAAACATGTTCTCAAGGTTTCAGACTTTTGTTGCAGGACTAAAGGTCATAGATAATGGGTATTATACTCCTGATCATGTGAAGAAGATCATCAAATGTCTACCTACAAGATAGAAACATATGGTAATTGCTTTGAAATTATCAAAGGATCTGAATAACACCCCTATTGAAGAAATTGTTGGTTATTTAAAAATACATGAGATCAAGCTTTAAGAAGATGAGCCCTAGAGAAAGAGAAAGTCAGTTACTTTGAAGTCTTTAGGAAAGTTAGAAAAGACTAGAGCTCTGAAGAAGAAGAAGAAGATGAGTTGTCTCTTCTATCCAGACGAGTGAATCAACTCTACAAGAAAAGACAAGGTGAATTCAAAAGACAAAGAATGACAAGTGGTCGTTCCGAGTTTACTTATGGATCCAAGAAAGTTGGAGTCAACAAAGAAGTTATTTGCTTTGAATGCAAAGAGCTGACTCATTACAAGAATGATTGCCCCAAGCTAAAGAAGGACATACCCAGTAAGAGAGACTTCCGAGAGAATAAGAAGGGTCTAATGGCTACCTGGGATGATTCAGAATTCTCAGAACATGACTCTGAGAAAGAGCAAGCAAATGTGACACTGATGGGGTGTATTGAAGCTCCTGCTAAGAAATATATATCAGTCAAAATTTGAGTCAGACTCAAAAGAGGTATTTTTTGAACTCTCTCTCTTTGAACTTGAATCTAATGTAACAATGTTTTGGATAAGTATCAGAAGCTTCTAATTAAATACAAGGATCTAAAAAAGGTTCATGTATCTGAGTCAGAAGCGTACTATAAGCTTAAGAAATATTTCTCAAGTTTAAATGAACAAAACTTTATTTTGAAAAACAAGAATTCTAAATTTGAGAAGGAAAATATTTCTGAAGTCTCTACAAATTATGGTGATGTCATAAAGAAGTATGACAAATATTTCCATAAATTTATTGCTAGAAGCATAAATAGAAGCGTAATGGCTTCAAGATTTATGCCATAAGCAGAAACAGAACAAGAGGAATTGATTGTGATTCTAATGAAGAATCTAATTCTACAAAAAGATAATAAACCAAATACTTTCCCTTCTCATTTTGTCCCTTCCCATAAACAAAAGGTTGTTGTGCCTATATGTAGAGTTGTCTCTAAACCTAAGGCTAAAGAAAAAGCTCATACTCGTTTCAACTATGCATACATTTATTCATATCATATACAAAAACCCAAAGTTGTTAAAAACTATGGGAAGACTAAACCCAAAGGACCCAAAAAGATATGGGTACCTAAGGATAAGATAATTTATGTTATATATATCCTTAGCAGTGGAGTTAAGACACCAGTTATGGTACCTGGACTTTGGATGCTTGCGACACATGATGAGAAAAAGGTATATGTTCCAAAGCCTAGAACTTAAGCATGAGGGCATTGTCAGTTTCAAAGGTGGTCAGAAAGGAAAGATCATTGGCTCCATAATAGTTGGTAACAATTATATCCCCTCTATTAGTATTACTAGTATTCTTTTAGTTGAAGGATTAATGCATACCTTATTACCCATAAGTCAATTGAGTGACAATGGTTATGATATAATTTTCAATCAAAAGTCCTACGACATTGTCGATCAGAAGAATGGCCCAATTCTTTTCAATGGAAAGAGGAAAAACAACATTTACCAGTTTAGACTTTATGATATGAAAAATTAGAATATAAAATGTCTTATGTCTGTAAATGAAGAGCAATGGACATGGCAAAGGCGATTGTGCCATGTTAACATGAGGATGATTTCTCAACTAAATAAGCTTGATTTAGTCAGAGGCATTCCTAAGTTGAAGTTCACTTCAAATGCTTTTTATGAAGCACGTAAAAAAGGAAAGTTTTCTAAAAATTATTTCAGAGCTAAAAAAGTTATTTCCAACTTCAAACCATTGGAACTTCTACACATTGACCTTTTTGAACCAGTGAAAACTACTTATGTCAATGGAAATAAGTATGGATTAGTCATTATAGATAACTACAACAGAAAGACATGGGTTAAGTTCTTAAGACACAAGGATGAGTCGCATTGTATGTTTACTAACTTCTGTTCTCAAGTGCAAAACGAGAAGGACTTCAAAATTGTTAAAGTAAAAAATGATCATGGTGGTGAATTTGAAAACATAGATTTTGAGAAATTCTTTGATGAGAATGAAGTTTCCCATGATTTATCATGCCCTAGAACTCCACAACATAATGGATTTGTATAGAGGGAGAATAGGACTTTGCAAGACACGTCAAAGACCATGATTAAGGAGACTAATGTGGCTAAGTACTTTTGGGAAGAGGCAGTCAACACAACATGTTACATTAAGAACAAGATCTCTATAAGACATATTAAGGGTAAGAATCCCTATGAATTGTGGAAGAACAAAAAACCCAGCATTTCATATTTTCATCGATTTGGCTATGATTGTTTATGTTGAATACTAAATAAAATCTTAACAAGTTTGATTCTAAAGCATAAAAATGTATTATGTTAGGATACTCTGAACACTCTAAGGGCTATAAAGTATACAATACAGAAACACAAATTATTGAGGAATCAATTCATGTTAGATTCAATGATAAGCTTGACCCTGAAAAGTCAAAGTTAGTTGAAAAGTTTGCAGATATGTAGATCACCTATTCTGGATATGAAGGTAAGACTTCAGAAGAAAAAGACGTTAAGGCAAAAAACTTTGAGCTTGCTCAACCTGGAGCTGTTAAAGTTAAGAATCCTCTGAGTAAGTACATACAAAGATCCCCCACACTCTAAAGAATTGATTATGGGTGGTAATACTGAACAAGTCAAAACCATATCCTCATTCAAACCTTTTGAAGAGATGTATGTACACCAACCTCCTGGTTTTGAAAATCATAAAACCCCATATTTTGTTTTAAAACTTTAGAAATCATTGTATGGTTTGAAACAAGCTCCTAAAGCATGGTATAAAATACTAAGCAATTATCTTCTTGAAAATGATTTCACCAGAGGGAAGGTTGTTACAACTCTGTTATAAAAACATTCAAAATTGACATTCTTGTTGTTCAATGTTGATGATATTATATTTGGTTCTGCTAATTCTGTTATGTGCAAGAATTTCCTAAGTTTATATAGGAAGAATTTGAGATGAGTCTCATAGGAGAACTCAAGTTCTTTCTAGGGATTTAGATCAACCAAAGTCCAGAAGGAATATGCATCCATTAGAGAAAGTACACTAGAGAACTTTTGAAAAAGTTTGACATATGAGAATTGCAAAATTTCAAGTACTCATATGCATCCTACATGTATCCTTGATAAGGATGAGGTAAGGGGTAAGGTATAACAAAAGGTATATATAGGCATGATTGACTCTCTCCTAATCATGAATGCTTTTAGACCTGACATTTTTTGTGTCTATTTGTGTGCACGCTTCTAATCAGATCCTAGATAATCCTACTTAACAACTATTAAGAGGATATTCAGGTATATGGAAGGTACTATGAACCTTGGATTGTGTTATAGAAAAACTAAAGAGTATAATTTTGTTGGTTATTTTGATGTTGATTACGCCGAAGATATATTTGAAATAAAAAACACTTATGGAAGTTGTCAGTTTCTAGGAGACAACTTGATTTCACGGTCTAGCAAAAGGAAATCAACCATAGAACTCTTAACTACTGAAGCTGAATACACTACAACATTTGGATGCAACACTCAGATGCTTTGAATAAAGAGTCAGCTAGAAGACTTTCAGATATATGAGAGTAACATTCTTATCCTATGTGATAATACTTCTGCTATATATTTGTTTAAGAATTCTATTTTTCATTCTAGGGTTAAACATATTGAGATCAAACATCATTTTATACATGACTATGTTCAGAAGGGTATATTAAACTTAAACGTTATTGATACTATTATGGACTGGACTGGAAGATGCCCAACAGATCGACAAAGGGCCAACCCAATCCAGATTTGGGCACATCCCAACAAGGAATATAGCTGTTGGGAATCTCCCCTCACGTGCTTGACGATTATCACACGACTAACTGCCCCTCTGAAACTCACGAAAGTAGTTGGACCCAGTCGCAGACCACACACCCACATATCTTGACCACTTGTCCCTATAAATACCCGCCTCCCTTGGAGGGTCAGGCATTCAATTCAATCCTACCTAATTCTACACTTTTCTAATGTTTTTGTCTTGTTTTCACCCTCACACTGAAACTTATTTGAGCGTCGGAGTATCTTGCAGGTACCCCACCACCTCTCCCACATTGTTGTTGCTGCCCTACGCTGAAGGCCATGAAAACCTGTTCGACTTGTTCATAACAGATACAAATCATCAATAGGCTGATATCTTTACAAAACCCTTGCTGAAAATAAATTCATTTTCATTTTGAAACATGTATCCATGGAAACAAGTCCAAAATGAAACGTATGATTATCTCATAACGTTTATTTTCTCAGAATGGTTTAATGATACTCTGGTATATTTTGACTTTGAACGTATGAGTCTTCTGAAGTGAGAAAGTTTCATATGCTCAAAAGTATCCATTAAAAACCTCAATATTGAATGTTATGTATTCTATATATTAAACAATTATTGCATTAATGAGTTGTCAATCAGATTTAAAAAGTGGAATAGTTTTGAAAAGATAGTTGTCTTAGAAAATTGAATTATTTCTAACGTATGAATGACACATTGGGTGAATTCATTTATCTTGGGATTAGGTGAAATCTTCACGCTTTACCCTTTTGTCAGATTTTGTGTACTAATCAAGAATTTACTCATGATTGCAAAAATCTTTATATAAACCCACTTCACTCACTTCACACACCCTCACTACTTTCACTTCCCACACTTTCTTGTTTTCAATCTTCAAAATTTCTCTCAAACCCTAAACCCGTTCTTCATCAACACTAGTGTCATAACAACAATATGCTCAAAAAGAACAAGATAAGCAACAAACTCAATAATAACGTGTTGCAACTTCTCAAAAGACCATTTGTGGTTCTTCATCTTCACAACAACCACACCATATTCCTCATCTCCTCCAAACTTATTCGTCAAAACCTACTTTAGGACCTATAAAATATGTTTTCATTGAATATGCATATGATACTTTTGAACTCACATTATATACTCTTGCAAAAAAATTTAGAAGTTCTCTGTGAACTCGTGATTGAGTTTGACAACATGAAAGACAACAATTTTAATCTTTTACCTGCTATAAAATTTCAAGGCTGGGAGAAGTTCTTTGAACGTCTACAAGGTCCAGTTTTATTTCATTTCTTTAGATAATTTTGGATTCATGCTAAGACTTCTACCTTCCAAGTTACTTCTTTCGATATGGAAATGAATATTGTCATAACCGAGAAACTAATAGCCAAATTCACTGGTCATGATAAGTGTGGAATAAGGTGCAAATAAATGGTGGAAATAAGATGTGATCTGATTGAAATCTCAAAAGTGATTTTTATATCTGAAAGTCATTCAAACAAGATAAAAAATCTTCACCCTATTCTGAGAATTTAGGCTAGGATTCTTCTAAGACGTGTCTATCATAAGAGAGCAACAAATTCTTCTGACTACATCAACATTGATCAACAATATATTCTTTATTATATTGCAACTAAAAATAAGGTGAACCTCATTGCACTTATTTTTTCAACACTTAAGGGATATTATGAAGGAAACAAGAAATAAAAGCAGGAAGACAAGGAACTGGATTCTTCTTGGTAGGCTAATTTCATACATTCTGATGGCGAGTAAACTGATAGACTCTCTAACAAATGGTGAGAAGAATAAAAGGCTGGAACATCTGGTTAGAAAGTTGTTTAATTCCAAAAGTTTGAATCACATGTGCATAACTGAACTGACTATCCCTCCTGTTGAAATTCCCAAGGAAGATATATGCTGCAAAAGGATCCCTTTGGAAGACTTCCCTATCTTCTCAAATCCAGAGCCTCTGGATATTATAGTAAGCTACTATTACAACCATCAAGCTAGTGTTTCTCTCACAACCTATGAAACTACTTTGAATAAGAAGGGGAAGATTGCCAAGAAGAATTCTGAGTGAATGACTAAGAGGTTTAAAGAAGCTAGCAAGTCTCTGAACCATTCTAATAAAGAATTTAGAATAGTCGTTGCTTCTGTCTCTGCTGGAACTATCTTGTGTAATTCAAATCCTTCTGAAACTCCTTCTTATTTTGTTGTTAACAGTTCATCCATCCCTTATACTACCACTCTTCCACCCATCCATATTTCTGAACTAGTTCACTTCCTACTCATATTGCCGAACAAGTTCACTTCTAAACAATTTTTGCTCCTTGCATTTCAAAAATGATATTTTTACAAATATCACTTTAACTTCTGAATAAAAAATTCCACCACCCACACCATCACCCTCCTAAATCCTTTCATCCATCATCACACCATTTCCTCAACCTCAACTTTCACCATGACTCATATCCTTAATCAGTCAACCATAAATCTTCACTCACCATGACACTCCTATTATTCAGTCATATGTTTTTGATTCTGACTCTTAGTCAGATGTTTAGATTGTTGCATACTTGATAGAACACCCCTTCAATATTCCAACCAAACTACAAAAAAAAACATCCTCCCAACTCCTTGGGATGTATTGATTTCGCAATTTTAGACTAAGGTTATTTCCAGGTTGAACTCTCTCACTGAAGGTTGTGCATCTAATTCAAACCTTTTTGAAGTTCACATTTTGTGTAACAATTTCAAAAAGTGGATTGATTGCAGTTATGAAGAGCTGGGATTTTGGTTCTAAAAGGAGACCCAAAGGAACTTCCATGTCAAACTCTCTGGCATAGTTGAAACTTTACTTTGGAGGGTTCTTCCAACCCTTATACTTCATGCACTTGTTGTTGAACCTCCTCATCCTTCATTAGTTTCAAAATTGGGATCCATCTCTGGATCAAAGGATATTGTGATTGCTAAAGACTTAAACTCTGATATTTCCTTAGTTTTGAAGACACTGCATAAGCTGAAGGTTGAGAATATGGTCGTCAGAGAAAGGTTGGACAAGCATGATGAGATGTTTAAGGATCTATCTAGGACCAATTCAAAGTTTGAGGGAATATTTGAAGCCATTCTATCCAGACTGGCAACCTCTTAGAAACCTTTTTTTATTATTTTAAACTTGTTGCTTTATTAGTTTTTAAGCATTTATTTTCATTTATGTTCCTCTATCTTTGCAATGCAATCATGAAATGAAATTTTGTTTGGTGTTACTTTGTTTATCTTTAATTATCAATTTTTTTTGGATTTATGGTAAAGGGGGAGAAAAGTGATATGCTTTTTCTAGTAGGTTCTGACGCTGAAGAATTAGCGTGTGACGTCATCAAATTTTTGACTCAACATACTGTTACTCTGAAGAGATACAAATATGTGTCTTACAAGGTTTTGTTAAGTTCTAGAAAGCTCTTAGACAATAGTTCGGATGAACTTTTGTGCTAAAGGTTCTGAATATGAATATAATAAAATAGCCTTTGACGGTTTATCAAGCTCTCAAGATTCTAAAGAACAAGCTCTGAAGACTCTGAAGTAAGGATGGTAGGCCGACCAAAACCCACAGGGCCCACCCACACTCGAAACCGAGTCAACGAGTGAAAACCCGAGTTGACTGGGTTCGGGTGCCACCCGATATTTCGGGTGCGGGTTTGGGTAGTGTGAAACCCGCGCTTGAAACCCGAAACCAAACCCGCCTAGAATTTAATTTTAATTTTAATTTTAGACTGTAGACTTTAATTTTAATTATAATGTTAAGATGTTGAAGACCTTAATTTTAATTATAATGTTACCAAACTTGATGAAAAGTTGTAATTTAATTCCTTCATTTCTTTGAGAGACCTTGATGGAACTCTCGTGTTTCAAATTTTAATGTTGCTATTGTATTTTTGTGTTTTTGTTACGGGTTCGGGTGAAAAAACCCGAACCCAACGGGTGTATGCGTGAGTGTTATTTTGCCACCCGAATAACCTTTGGGTTCGGGTTCAGGTGGTGATTTCAGGTGCGGATTTGGGTAGTGCAAAACCTGCACCTGACCCTACCCGTGACTATCCATACTCTGAAGATCAGGTTCTGAGGAACTGTGTCTAGACTCTGAAGACAAGGTTCTGAAGCTTCTTTAAACTAGTATTTTGATCCTTCTAAACGTGCTTTAACAAAATTTACTTAGAAGCATATGAAGATTAAAATATAAGATGACAAAGTCTTACATGATAAAAATAGTACACAATACAAGATCAAATATTCCTTCCACTATTCTAATTACATGGAGTACGGATTGTACTATCGTACCATTTTGTCTCCCACCTCTACAGACCGTTGTAACATCCCAAAATTTGTCCTCTTATATATTATCTTAACTGACTTATGCTTCATATTCATCTGTATTTCCATTAGATCATAACATTCACAATCATGCATTTTATTGAGCTCCTAAGACATGGGATCAAAGGATTTCTTGTGATTTGAATTCTCATAATCATAGGTGATTTATCTGGCTATTGCACTCGAGATTGAGCCAAAGGTTGAATTCACATCATCACAAGCATACTTCTGTTCTGAAGTTCATCAAATATCAAGGCTATCTTCTCTAAGGGTTCTCAAGAGGCATCAGGTGATTGAAGTTTCATTATGGCTTACTTGAGACTGACCAGGAATTAAGGTTTTGTTGAATTTCGACATCTCAATTCCTTTCCTCATTTAGTGCATATTTCAAGAAGGATTAAAGGCACTCATTGCTTGAAATACACGTCATTTATGGCTTAAACATGGAAACTAATTTGGTGGAAGATTCGTTCAAGAGATTATTTGATGCATTGGATTCAAATGTTCAAGGTTGCCATGAAAATCGAGGTTTGGACAATACAAGGAGGAAAGATTCATGCTTACTGCGTAGTTGGAGAGGAAATTCAAAGTTGCTTATCTAATTCTTATTTCCAAATCCGATTTTAACCAGTTAACCCAAAGCATGGTCCAAAAGTCCAATTTAATTAAGTATACAATTCCATTTTCATATCCTTTCATTATCCATTTATTCCTCATTTTCCATAACTCATATTAATTCACCTTTTAAACTAATTTAATTTAAATCGTTAAACCATGGCCACCTTTATACCAATTAAAATCCATACAAGAAAACAAAAAGGTTCTTGAATAGAATATGGTCTGGTTCATGAAGTTTCTTAGAATAATAACTCAGATCATCACTCAGTTGGAGGATATTGCTTGGATTAGTTCTAATCTAAGGAGTAAAGATGTCAAGACTCACGATCATCATGCTTGAAGAAGTCAGGAAGTCTCTTCTTAAGGATAACTTAAAGTCAGTTTGGTGATACAATGCATGATGGAAGTTTCTTACTTAAACTTGGTGGTTTAATCAAGTCTATGAGAGCCTGGAACTCTTATTCTGTTAGGACTAAAAAGGTATCAAGGTGCCATGATAACTTGAAACTTGTCAAGGCTGAAACTGAAGGGGTTTGATCATCATATAGATGTCTTGACATCATCTAAAGTTAGCTACTTAGAGTTAATTAATCATCTCAGGAATGGAAGTTGGTGTTACTTTAAGAAGAATCTACACTTGCAGATTGCGGGAGATGTAAGAGTGAGGGATACTACACATTCTAGTCTTCATGAATATAAGATATCTTACTATTGACGTAGTTAAAATATGCAACTTGGAGATCAAGCTTCATTGTTAAATCAGAAGGCCTTTTAAACTCTAAAAGAAGATGAGTTAACCAATCTGTGGCAATTGGGTGTTCTCATTCGTGAATTCTAAGAGTAGATATGAAACTAAGTACTCTGGTGCAGAAGGGTAGTTGGTAGAAGATCAAAGGAGAATCTGGTTTTAATTATATCTTGGAGCTTGTGGCAAAAGTTATAAGAAACTGAATATGTTTGCAGTGATTATGGAGAGTTTACTTATCTTTGTGACAGTCTAATGGTATTGGTGATCAAGTTGGTGGAGCTTTACTCTATGGAGACGTTCTGAGGCATGAAGATAACAAAGGATACAATTGATGTTTGTGGTACATGGAGAATGTTCCAAATGATGTTAGTACATCATCTGGTCATGATATACCTGGAGAATAATATCGTGTATCATAAGGGTCTTAACTTATCATACGAGAGGATGATGAGATGAAGATTGTCATGGTTATCAAGATGGTTCTTGCTACAAACTTGGTTAGAAGAAAGTGGATCATATCAAACCTTATGGAGCAAGAAAGCTAAGGATTTCAGCTTCAGAACACGTGGGTGATGACATCATGATGAGACTAACAAACTAATAGGTATGGTATCTCTTTAAGGCATGTGGAGCATTCCAAAATCCATTGGATTATATCTCAAGGAACATGAATATTTATGCATGAGAGTTCAGGAGGAATTCATATGGTGTATGAATGAGTTCAGAAAGAGAGGGATCAATGGCAATTTTGATCTCAATCCAAGAGTTTGTTGGTTATAGGATGGTGATCCTAATGTGATCTCACAATGATCATGATGGTGGTCATGAGTTATTATGTGAGTGGTTATTGTTTCATATCAGAAGGGACAATGGTATAAGGGATGATTGTGTTCAGCAAATGGGTTGGACAAAGAGTGAGCTCTTGAAGACATGAAGATACATCTTATGTTTTCCATTCATCAACATAATTGATCATTGAAGAAGCACTGGTTATCTTAGATAAGGGGAGTTGATATTGTGTCTAAGATGTGTTGCTACAGGAGGACAAATTGTCTAGGAGTTAAGCTAGCTGGAACTAATATCATCTTGAGGGGAGAAGATGTCAGGAAAGATGACTTGACATTATGCTATTGTTACAGGTCATGGGAAACTTGGCAGTCATATCATGGGTATGTGTTCATGGAATTAATTAATCAAAGTCTTTTAGGAATAGTGTGAGCAACATCGTCTTGGTTGGTTCTACATTGATTTGAGATTTATCTGATGGGGTTGTTGAAAGTGTCATGGGTCTTTAGCATGGTCCTTGTCTGAAAAAGTTATGCTAAGGTGTTGGCTCTTTTGATGGTAAGAAAAATAACAATATCGAACTAAGTGTAAAGACATTTCCAAAGACTTAGAGATCAACAATTGAGAGAAGATAAACAGTGTATACTTGTACATTTCATGAGGGTTCTTAAAACATGTCCTTTGGTTATGCATGCATAATCCAAGAAAAATCAGTCCAAAGTAATTTAATAAGTATTGGGCGGTGCACAATTTTCACTATTGAATTATTCTTCCTCAAAGAACGGTCCTTGATTGACCATGAACTTCTGATACACTTAAGAATCGATACATCATAAGCTATGTTCATATATAAAATGGATAATTTCTATTCTGTCTCTTTCAGTGTGTCTTTGCTTGAGTCTTATGGAGTTCGTTCAGTTCTGGATTGGTAATATCTTGTTCTAGGTTTGCTTTGGGAGCTTTTGTCAAGTTCTGGCTAAAAAGGGGCATAATGGTTATCTGGGTTTTTCAATTTGTTGTGTGTGTGCTTCTGTGTAGTTATTTTGTAAGAATGTTGGATAAGATGTTCTAACATCTTATCTATATTGCTTTAGGTTATTCTTCTTTTGTGTCTTGTATTATGATTTGTGAAGCAGGTTGTGTCTTGTGCCCTAATTTGTATATTCTATGAACTCTATATTACATTGACAGTAACTACTTCTTATTAAGCCCTTTCTGGACCTTCTTAATGGTTCTCTTATGCCCATTGAGAAGAAGATTTATCCCTTCGTGGCAAGTATTAGTTTGAGAGGGAGTAACTATCATTCTCTACCTCATGTACACCAATAGCCAGCATGGGCTTTCAGGAGTCTAGAGGAGCTTCACAAGTGTTTGGACTTTCTTTTTCTACCTAAGATCGTACAGGCAGATGTTTTAGCCAAAACTTGTCAAAATGGGGAGATTAAAAGCTCTATGGGTTTGGACAAGTTTTTGGTAAAACATAAAGATCGAAGACATTGATAAATCTGGGAACATGCTAAGGGAAGAAATCTGCCAGAAGATGAAGATGTTGATTGTGATGTCCTATCATGAAGACTCAACATCCCGGGCTGTTACGAAAGAAGATTTAAATATGTTTTAAATCTTCTCCAAGATTCTCTCCAACAAATCAGTAGTGCATCAACGAATTAGAAGACAGAAGATTGAAGCTCATGGATCAACAAAAGATTATAAATAGAAGTCTTTAGACCTAGGGAAAAATAACTAATCCTTGTACAACTTTTGTAAAGTAGAAAAATAAGGTTTAGGGTTTAAAAGTCATTGGCTTTCTTGTGTTGTAAGTCACCCTCTGTATCAGTAGGATACATTAAGGTAGACATAGTTGTTGATTCAGATTCAGAAACCATTAGGTAATGAATTGTATATTGTTCTTGGATGAAGCTTTAAAGCATATCCAGTGAGAAAAGACATCCAAAGAGATTTGGATGGAAATTACATAGAAATGAGGGCTTTTGTGAATGGTAAAGTCGCGGGAGTGTAACATGATGGAGTTGCTGGGTGCAACCTGATGTCGTTGCGGGGCGTGCAACAATGAAGAAGTGAGATGGGTTTCTCGTATCAAAGATGGGTTTCTGTGTTAATGATTACATTGGGTAGAGTTAGGTAAAAGGTTTGTGTTTACCTGTATAATAGATGGTTTTGTACAAGAAATAATCCACTTATATTGTAATCTTATTCCTGGATTGGGAGCCCCCAGAGTAGGTGAGTTCGATCGAACTGGGTTAAAAAATCATGGTGTTTTATCATTCTACAATTATACAACTATACTATTATGCTGACTGCACAAACATGTCAAGAAAGATGCTGGGACATCTGACATGTTCATGAGCTAATATTGTTGAATATCAGTCTGCACATTTGAACCTTGTATAACTGATAACAGAGATCAATGTCCCAACAAATGGTTAGGACTTCTGTGATCTGCGTACCAGAATTTCAAATATAGATAGAAAGCACATACAAATCTTTTGTTTTTTATTGTGTGATTATTTTATTATACTTAAACTTTGTGCAATCTACTTTCTTGAAGCAACTTTTTAAACACAATACTTGTATCTCATTGTTTCGATGTTGTATTCCTTGAAAGACAAGGGTTTTAGTCAGGATACTTGAGAAGACAAAGAGGATTAGTCTTTGTGTGTCTGTAATATGGTGATTATAATGGATTAAGTCCTTATTAAGAAGGAAAAATCATCTTGGCGGGTGAACTGAATTAGCTTCGTTAATAGTGAACTAGTATACAAATAATTGTGTTCATTTATTTTTTTCTCTTGGTTTTACTTCGGGTGTTTGGGATCTTAAAAGTTTTTATCTTGGAAACTCAATTCAAACCCCCCCTTTCTTGTATTTCTTGCTACATACAATTAGTTTTTTTATGGGAAGTAATTTATCAATTAAGTGTAGGTTTTGTTAGAACTGACACTTCAAATAATCTTGTTATTAATCAAGGCTAAAAACTGCGATGTTAGCATTCATATTGTATTGACTTTGGATATTTATACATTTTGTATAAATTTGATATTAATTCAGATTCTCTTATGGATAACTGTTTGATTCGATCTCTATCATCATATTGTGTACTGATTGAGGTGTCATATATACATATATATATATATATATATATATATATATATATATATATATATATATATATATATATACCAATTGGACAATTGAGAAACAAGATGAAGTGATACAAAGACAAAGTGGTAATGGGAAATTAAGTTATAATAACAGACCAATACACAATGGATATAAAACTCCCAAAACTCATAGGAACCTTGATGTCACTCCCAAAAGATGAGACTGGGCTCAAATGATGTACAGACGCGAACGGTCGGCGAAAAGAGGGTGTGAGAACACACAGGAGTGAACTCACAGGAAAAAGAAAGAGTCGCCAGCTAGGCATTTTTATCCCGGAGGAAAGGCAATGCTGCATAGACCTAGAAAGAGATGGATAAGACGGTTGCGAACCAGAGAGACTGAGAAAGGGGGTTGGTTACAACCTGAGAAGGTATTAGCACCCAGATTGTCCGCCGTACTCGACGGGATCCACGCTTAAAAGATTTGTGTTTTAGAGGGGTAGTGTCAGTGCAATTTGTGTATAAAGAGAGCTGGAAAAGGTGTACAGGTGTCAGTGTAAAAGAAGTGCAAAGTGTAATATATACAGTGTCAGTGCAGGAAAAAGAATGAAATGCTCAAGAATATGAGGCTAAAAGAATAAAGCTGGAAAGAGGGGGAATATACAGAGACTTTTGTTCGATAACTGTTAAGTTATGCCTACGTATCCTCTCGTGCAATGAGGAAGTCAGAACACCGTAGTTCGACCCAAAGAGACTGAAAGATGAATTGACTTGTGAACTGCTTACTTGTCCATGCTCAAGTGTATGACCTGTCTGGCTCAGGTGCAAACTGTCTTGCATTAGACGGAAGAAGCAAGTTCTTGCTTGTGAGTGAATGAGGTGAGAAAAGAATCCCGGAGGAGATGATTATTGTTTGTTTTTTGAGTATTTTCAGTCTTTTATTGCTTTTGAAAGTTGGTCATAAATTAATGAGCTTAAGCCTAAACCAATGGGTTAGTAAACTCATCACATCTTCCCTCTGATTAGGGGTAATGAGAATACCTTAAGTGTGAAGACAGCTTCTCACACTTAAACACCTTTGGTGTAGGTTTAAGATCATTAACCTACTTGTGATTATTTAGATGTTTTTGTTGTTTTTGTTTAGTGTTGAGTAATGAGATTAAGCCATAATCAGGGATTAAACAGACCCATTACACCATCCTAATAGAAGGATAATAGATGAGAATGTTTAAGTTGAGGAAAGCTCCTCAACTTAATCCATGATTAGGGATTAGACTCATGACAAAACAAAACCTTTATTAAGTGGATTTTAGTTAATGGTGAGATGATGAAGTGATTTTTAGGGTTTGTAAGACAACTTGAGGGGGACTTGTCCATTAACACTAGGGTTAGTCCTTCTCAACCAATTAAGGGAGAATTAGAACCCTAATACAAGGCCCAAGTTACAAGCTTGATGTATTAATGGTTATTGTAAACACCCCAAATTTGCCCTCACCCATTCACACCATGGCTTGTGATCTCCTCATATACATAATCTCAATCATAGCATCTCATATCACATTTTTGATTCATTTCATTGGTTCAAAGTCATCTGCATCTAGGGTTTGTGATCTGAGCAATCCAAGAGCTTCTTGAGCCACTCCAAAGGTCATCAACCACTTCAAAGGGGTCCACGTATGTTCAAGCATCATATTATATCCTCTCAAATTCAAGAATGTCAAAGAATCACAAGAACTGAGAATGGCATGGAAGCAGAGCCAGTTTTGACTGCACAGATGACCTAGAATTAGGGTTTTGGTTTCAAAGGCCATAACTCCAATATTTTTGGTCATTCTTGTTTCTATTAGTCTATATATGGTATAGGGAGTATGAATATCAATTTTCATGAAGAAATTCCATGGGGAAGTCATCTAATCAAGAGTTGACTTTTCAAGCAAGTCAGTGCAAAATCAGGGCATCTGAGGCCCCCAATGACCCAACCAAGAGGTGTTCTTCATCATTTTGATTGTATATGATCTTTATTTGATCATAGAAGATGTTGTAAGTTCACAAAATTGAAGAATTTCAAGTCTTTTGCAAAGTTGACTTTTTGGGAAAGTTTGACTTTTAATGAAATTGCCATTTTAGGAAACTTTTTCAACCCTTGCTTTTTGATTCAAAAATGCTTCAAATGGAAAAACTTTGGTCATGAAAGTTGTAGAATGGATCATTCCCTTTTCAAAAAGTACAAGAACATGACCTAATTCATTTTGGATCAAAAGTTATGGCTTGTCAAAGTTGGCAAAAATCACTAAATTTGAAGTTTTCCACCAAAGAGGCAAAGTTGCAAATTCACTTTTCAAGGCAAATTGAACTATCAAATGGACTTCTAAACTTCACAACATGATCATACAACACCTAAAATTCAGAATGGGCCAAGAGATCATTCATCTTTATGGCTTATGGAGCAAGAAATTTCAAAGGAAGCAAAAGTGAGGCAAGTTGCAAAAACTCACTCAAGTGTGAATCCACTTGCTGGCTGACTTCACGATCAATCCTAGGGTTCTCCCCACATCTTGCTGCGCAGGACACACCTTTTGTCCTTGGCTAGCTAGTAGCCCATGCCTCTCTTACACAACTTTGACATTTTGGCAACTTGAGCCATACCTATCACAAAAGCACACATCACCTCATCTGACCTATCACAATAGTTTATGCAAACAAAAGGCAAGCCAAAACACATACAACACAGGCCTGAAACACTCTCCAACACAGCTCTCTCATTTCCACACCATTTTGCAAAAGCATTCGAAACTGATTGCACAAGCCTCAAACACAAAAACCAACTTCACAAATCAACTCAACACACTTTCCTGATCACAAAGCACCCATCACCATTGCCTTAAACTCCCAGAATCACAAATACGATTTCCACCCCACCTTGAACAGAACTTCTGCCATCTCTCAAACCACCCATTATAAACTCCAAACAAGCATTGAAAGCTTCTCAGGGGGTCCAGTGGAGTTGATTGCAAGCAGGAAACCAGCCAGAAAGTACCAAAAACCAAAGCTTCAGTTCAGGTAGCCATCTCAAACTTTTTTTCCAGAAACATGTTTTTAAGTTTCTAAATGATTCTCCATGCTCCACTGGTCATGCTGATATGTTTTGTTTCGAAAATGATTGAGTATTGAGTGCGTATGTTGCTTCTGAAACTTTTCTGACCTAAATGCATTTTGCTTCGATTCATGGATTTGATGATGGATAAATGAATTTTGATGGCTGATTCTTGTTGGGGTTGGGGAGAAGATCATTTCTGGAGAGTTTTAGGGCCTGGGGATGCGTATTAAGAGAGATAGCTTGAGTGTTTGGCCGGAGAAGACGACCAGAACAGTGTTCCGGTCGCCTGAAAGTCATTAGGGTTTGATTAATTAGGGTTAATCATAATTATGTGAATTTGAATCTCAGCCCTTGGATATGGCGCCAAGTCCACTCCCGCGCGCGTATGTTTGAATGTCAGCCATTGATTGTGCTGACTTTTCTTTTTTTCAGTTTAATTCATTTTTATTTTTCATTTAATTGCATTTGTTTTCTCCATTTAATTTAAAATAGCAAAACAATTTTAAAAATTCTGAAAATTTTTATACAAACTTTTATTAATTTTCAGAAACCAAAAACATTTTTATTTTTATTTTTTGCATTTAAAAATATTTTTAAATCATTTAAAAGTTTATTTTTAATTAATTAATGAGAATTAATTAATTAAAAATACTTTTAGGTATTTAAAAATCACCAAAAAATTCATGAAACCTTTAAAATCATTTAGAAACATTGTCCAACCCTCAAACCAAATTTCTTTTTTGATCTTAATGCATTTTGACAATTTTCCATGGAATTAATTCAATTTCAAAGCATTATTTTGATCCAATGTTCAAAAATTCATTTCTGCCTAGTCTTTGAGAGTTGGACTTTGATTCTTTTTGCATTGTGTCTTGCATATCATGTAGTTTGTAGGATTAAATTGGCATGATTTGATCTTGCATTTTCATTTCGTTTGACATTTTTTCTTGTCAAGGTACCTTAAAACCCTAGCAATCTTAAGAAATTCATAACCCTCATTAGGTTAAGAGTTAGAACCCCTCCTTTGGGCAGTAAGTTTGTATAGGTTTAGGGTTCCTTTGAATGCATTTTCAATTTTTTATCATGATGTTTGCTTCTGGTTTTGATTTTTGTCTTGTGCATTGATCATAAACCCTAATTTGGGCTTTCATTTGCATCCATCTTCCATTTGCTTGCATACCATGACTTGCCATGACATTTTGTATATCCATTTGATTCATAATACATCTTAGGACATGTTAGAATCATGTTTGATCATTGCATCTTTCATTTTCCATGTTATATGTCATTTGCATCTCATAACTTTTCATGTATATTCATGGTTCTAAACATGCTTCATTTGCATCCATATGTTTGTATGATCATCCTCATGCCTTGTTTCATGTTTGAATCATCTCATAGCATCATTAACATCATGTTTATGCTCCTGGTTTTGGTTTGCATCATGTCACTTCATCTCATTTTGCATTGCATTGCATTCCTTTCTCTAACTTTTCAGGTGGTAAGTTACTTTGAGAAGTGAATTTGCCTTCACTTCTCACAATCTCTTTTTATCTCTTTTATGCATCATTGCTGCATTTTGTCTTGTGTTTGAGATTGAGCTTGCTCTTTCTTCTTCTTCTTACTTTCTTTCTCCAAGTGACTTGTCTTCTTAAATGAAGCAAGTTACTTTGCTTCTCTTTGCTCCTTTCATCTGTTTCCTGGTGGTTTCTTTGAAGATTTCTCTTGTAAACCTCACAAACCTTAGGAACAACCAAGCATGGCAATGATTAGGGTTTTTATTAGTCCCCCCATTTAGATTTTACCTTTGTGTCTCATTGGGTCTTCTCTTCTCACCTCATAATCAGGGACTAAACCCTAAAGGCTTTAAGGCTTTGTGATTAAGCTTATGCCTGCATCCTTCTATTAGGATGGAGTGTATAACTTTAATCCTAAGTGTTAAACCCTTAATGTGTTTAAATCCTTTAATCAATTCATCTAATAATCATTAAGACATCAAGCTTGTAACTTGGGCCTTGCATTAGGGTTCTAATTCTTCCTTAATTGGTTAAGAAGGACTAACCCTAGTGTTAATGGACAAGTCCCCCTCAAGTTGTCTTACAAACCCTAAAACTCACTTCAACATCTTATCATTAATTAAAATCCATTTAATAAAGGCTTTGTTTTGTCATGAAGTTAATCCCTAATCATGGAATAAGTTGAGGATCTTTCCTCAGCTTAAACATTCTCATCTATTATCCTTCTATTAGGATGGTGTAATGAGTCTGTTTAATCTTTGATTATGGCTTAATCTCATTACTTAACACTAAACAAAAACAACAAAAACATCTAAATAATCACAAGTAGGTTAATGATCTTAATCCTGCATCAAAGGTGATTAAGTGTGAGAAGCTGACTTCACACTTAAGGTATTCTCATTACCCCTAATCAGAGGGAAGGTGTGATGATTTTACTAACCCATTGGTTTAGGCTTAAGCTCATTAACTTATGACAAACTTTCAAAAGCAATAAAAGACTGAAAACACAAAAAACAAACAATAATCGTCTCCTCCGGGATTCTTTTCTCATCTCATTCACTCGTAAACGAGAACTTGCTTCTCCCGTCTAATGCAAGACAGTTTGCACCTGAGCCAGACAGGTCATACACTTGAGCATAGACAAGTAAGCAATTCACCAGTCAATCCTTCTTTCAGTCTCTTTGGGTCGAACTACGGTGTTCTGACTTCCTCATTGCACGAGAGGATACGTAGGCATAACTTAACAGTTATCGAACAAAAGTCTCTGTATATTCCCCTCTTTCCAGCTTTATTCTTTTAGCCTCATGATCTTGAGCATTTCACTCCTGTTCTTACACTGACACATCACTTATACACTTCACATTCTTTTACACTGATACCTATACATCCTTTTCCAGCTCTTTTATACACTAATTGCACTGACACTACCCCTTTAAAACACAAGTCTCTTAAGCGTGGATCCCGTCGAGTACGGAAGACAATCTGGGTGCTAATACCTTCCCAGGTTGTAACCAACCCCCTTTCTCAGTCTCTCTGGTTCGCAACCGTCTTATCCATATCTTTCTAGGTCTATGCAGCATTGCCTTTCCTCCGGGATAAAAATGCCTAGCTGGCGACTCTTTTCATTCCCTGTGGGTTCACTCCTGTGTGTTCTTGCACCCTCCTTTCGCCGACCGTTCGCGTCTGTACCTCTATTTGACCCGGCTTCATTTAGTGGGAGCGACAGCTTGGCGACTCTGCTGGGGATACCTTATACTGTAACCAGGGCTTCTGGTTCTTTTTGTGGGTTCCTCCTAGCGCTTGTTTGATTGGTGTTTACTGGGGTGTTATGTGCTATTTGTGCTTGTTTATTTATTTTATTTTTTGCTTTATGTACAGTTGTTTTATTGCTTTCTTTATAGCTTTATATATACATCATACTGTCATACTGTGTTTGGCTGGATCTGGTTTTGCTTTGGTGGGTGGGTTTCTATTGAGAGTTAAGGTCCTATACCTGGGACCTGAGTGACACCTAGGCTAGAGTGGTTCATGTTATTTCCCATTCCATTTCGGTCTGGTGCGGGAATATGAAACACGGTTCAGATATGGGTTTCTTCTTGAGAACTCTGTGCTACAGATTTCCTGTAGTGCTAGGGCTATCTGGGAAGCCTGCTAAGTCTGGATGACCTTTAGTATTGACCTTCAGAAACTGAGGTGAATTAGAGGAGGATTTTTTATGGTTATTGTAAACACTGTACCTCCGGGTTAGAAGTGTTTACACTTCTCATAACTTATCCAAGTCTGAGGATCCTTGTTTTAGAACACCACCTGTGAGGGGTTGGGCTGTTTACAGGTTTGCAGGTACCCTTGACCTCAGCATACCCTGTTACTTTGTTTTGATTAAGAGTACTCCATCTTGGGACAGTTCTTGTGATTTTGAACCCTGGACATGTGACTCTTTATTTGAGTCCCCCACCTTGGTTACTGGACTTATGGACCTCCATCTGGACTTCTTAGACATACATGGACTTATATCAAAGCAGCAATCAGATTCAGCTTGATCACAAACCCTTGCATATCATTTGCATGCATCATCATTGCATCATTTAACATGTGTTTATTTGTTTTTCAGGGTGTCCATACTATATTTTGGCTTGGTTTTGACCCCATCATCTGCATAGACCTACCTACTTCAGCTACTGTTATCACTAGCATCAGCCTGTCAGTGGCCCATCTTCAGTATTATTCTCCATCATCAGCATCTGTCTCAGCTCTTCTTCAACAGCATGGCACCCAAGAAGAGCAATATCTCCTACCATTTCTTTGAGCCTGAGTTAGCTGGCATCAGGAAGATCCAGGCCCTGATTACTCCAGACCATATACCACTATTCAGAGAACATTATGGAGGCATCCTTGATGTGGTTATGGATTTGGACCCTTCCCAGAGGAGCTTGATTCATACTTGCCTGCAGTTCTATGACCCCCCTCTGAGGTGCTTCACCTTTCATGATTTTCAGTTGGGGCCTTTATTAGAGGAATATTCATCATTGGTTGGTGTACCTGTCAGGGGTGGAGTCCCCTTCAACCCTGAGCTGGCTTTTCCTAGTAATGAAGAGTTGGCAAGAGCATTGTATTTGGAACCCTCTCTGATTGGACAAAACATGACTACCAAGGCTGGAATCTCTGGTCTACATTTGGATTTCTTGACTTCCCAGGCTATCCTGAAGGCCTCCTCAGGAGAATGGAAGGCAGTCTGTGCTTTATTGGCCCTTAGTATATATGGGGTCATATTATTTGCAGATGAGCCTAAGTTTATTAGCAAGAATGCAATCCATCTTTTCATCCTGAGGAACCCAGTGCCCACCTTACTGGGAGATTTCTACTACTCTGTTCACCAAAGGAATGAAAAGCAAAGAGGAAGACTGGTGAGATGCTGTGCTCCCCTGTTCCATACCTGGCTGCTCAAACACTTTCCCAAGACTGGTGCATTCTTGAATCCTCACCAGCCAAAGAATTGGGCTAGAAGACTCATTGCATTGACCTCAGCTGACATCAGGTGGTGCACTCAGAGCACCAAGGGCAGGGACATCATTACTAGTTGTGGGCAGTTCCCCAATGTACCCCTGATAGGAGTAAAGGGTTGCATCAACTACAACCCTCTGCTATTCAAAAGACAATTGGGCTATGCATTGGTCCACCCTCCCAGAACACAAGACTTGGCTGAAACCCTTTATTGTGAGGTTAAGCCTAATCTGGCTATTGTCAGGCAAGCATCCTGGGCTTGGGACAATGTTCAGACCAAAGGAGTGGCCATTCTTGGAAGATGCAACAATGTAGCCTCAGCACAATACTATGAGTGGTCTCATACCAGGGCTCAAATTTCTAGGATGCCCTTTACCATTGAGGATGCACCTGGGCCATCCACTGCGCCACCTCCTGCCACTGTCAGCCTAGAGGAGTTTGAGAAACTGGAAGAGAGGAATGAGAATCTGACTCAGGCTCTACAGAAGACCCTCTGGGAGAGGAGTAATGGTCATTTGGACATTGAAAGGTTAGAGAAGCTAAAGGTGGAGCATCTAGCCAGAATTGAGAAGTCAGAGGATTACATCAAGAAGTCAAGGGCTGGAGAGCAGATCTTGAAGAATGCCTGTAAAGAGGCTCAGTTTCAGAAGGCCAGGACTGATTTGTATCTGAAAGAGAGTCAAGCTAGGTGGGTCAGGATCACCGAAGCTCGTACTCAGGAAGATAAAAGGACTCAGGACAAGATTGAATAGCTGGAGGCTAATGCAAAGGAGCAACAGGTAGCCCTGCTAGCAGCCCAGAGAGAGATCTCAGAATTAAAGATTAGAGCTGGTGTGAAGAGGTCAAAGGACCAGAGTCGACACAAGAAGCTAACTGCAGTTGTTGCTACCAGGAATCTCCTTATCAGGAACCTTACAGAGCGTCCAGTTGATCCTGTGACTGAAGCACTTCTAAAGGAATTTCAGGAGGATGAGTTTGGTCTTGGTGTCTGACTTTTGCTTGTTGTTGCTTTCATTTCATTGTACTTTTCCTTTTCGTGTTGTATTTTGACCCCTCAGAGGGCATGTATTGTAAAAAACAAACTATGTATCATTTACTTTTTGTAATATATGTGTTGGTTTGTTTTATCTGAGTTCTTTCAAGCAGCACCAAAAGCATCTTCCTCAGGGGTCTGGAAAGGTCAAAACCAAGTGCCAAGCCGGATACCTTGGAAACAAATAAGCATACTGCATTGCATACTAACCTTTTGTTTTGTTTTGTAGGTTTTTGTTTTGTTTGTTACTAACTCTGTTGTGGTTCAGGAACTATTGCTCGACGTCGGGTGTTCCCACTCAACCGTCCACACAGATATCCTACCCGCAACAACCTTCCGGGTATACAGATGGACCAGGTACAACAGGATCTTACAGAGGTCAGGACTCAAATGGCCAATGAGAGACTGGAAATGAGGAATCAGATGATCCAGTTTATGGAGGTGATGAATGTATTGGCGCAAAGCCAGGAAAGATTAAGAGCCTTGGTAGAGAGGCAGACTCAGGAAGACCCCCATCTAGGGACTGGTGGAACAAGCAACAATGAGAGGGTTCAGCCTCATATCAACCCACCAGTATTTGGGCCCTGTAAACACCCCAAATTTGCCCTCACCCATTCACACCATGGCTTGTGATCATTTCATATGCATAAACACAATCATATCATCTCATATCTCATTTTTGATTCACTGCATAGATTCAAAGTCATCTGCACCTAGGGTTTGTGATCTGAGCAATCCAGGAGCCTCTTGAGCCACTCCAAAGGCCACTAATCACTTCAAAGAGGTCCATGTGTGTTCTTATATCATATTGTATCCTCTCAAAGTCAAGGATGTCAAAGAATCACAAGAACTGGGATTGGTATGGATGCAGGGCCAGGTTTGACTGCACAGTTGACCTAAAATTAGGGTTTTGGTTTCAGAGGCCATAACTCCAAATTTTTTGGTCATTCTTGTTTCCATTGGTCTCTATATGGTATAGGGAGTATGCATATCAATTTTCATGAAGAAATTCCATGGGGAAGTCATCTGATCAAGGGTTGACTTTTCAGACAAGTCAGTGTAAAATCAGGGCATCTGAGGCCCCCAATGACCCAACCAAGGGGTGATCTTCATCATTTTGAGTGTATATGATCTTTATTTGATCATGGAAGAAGGTTGAAGTTCACAAAATTCAATAATTACAAGTTTTTGCAAAGTTGACTTTTTTGGGCATAGTTGACTTTTAAAGAATATGTCATTTTATGCCACTTTTCAAGCCTTGCTTTTTGATCCAAAAATGCTTCAAATGGAAAAACTTTGGTCATGAAAGTTGTAGAATACATTTTTCCCTTTTCAAAAAGTACAAGAACATGACCTAATTCATTTTGGATCAAAAGTTATGGTGTGTCAAAGTTGGCAAAAATCATTAATTTTCAAGGTGTGCACCAAATGAGAAACTTGCAAGAACTTTGTACCAAGGCATTTGTAACCTCTAATTCATGTCTAACCATCACATAAACATCACATGTGACCCAAAATTCAGAATGGACTAAGTATTTCTCACTTCCCATGGTTTGTGTGGCAAGAAAGTTACATGTGAACCAAAGATGACCAACTTGCAAAACCATCATCACACTTTCACCAACTTGCTGCATTGGCTATTGAACCTTTCTAGCTTCACTCACACACCATGCTGCGCCAGCCCCATGCTTGTACTAGCCTAGAACCAAGCCCATGCTTTCCTTACACCAAAGTTGACATTTTGCAAAAGTGAACTTACCAATCAATAAAGGCCAGGTCACATCATCTGACCTATGAGGTTATTTTATACTATCCATTTGCTAGCCATTACACAAGAGGAGCCAGCCTGAAAACTCACCACAACACACATTCACAAACTCACTCCCTCAAGCATTTCTCTTCGAATCTCTCTGCACAGGCCACAAACATTCAAACAAGTTTCACTAATCATATCACCATGCTTCATTGAGCCAAAACCAGCAAGACTTAGGCCTGAACCAAACAAGAACACCATTTCTCCATTTTCACTCCAACCTGCACTTTCCTTCGAAACATCTTCCACAGGCCATAAACACTCAAACAAACTCCACAAACCTTCTCAAAACATCACCCTGAACACAAAGAACCCTTCATCTTTGCCTGAAACAGCTTGAATCACCATCACCATTTTCAACTGAGCTTGAGCAGAAGCTGTGCAAACTCCTCAACCAGCTAACTTAAACTCCTTCTAAGCATTCAAGCATCATCAGGGGATCAAGTGGAGTGGATTGCATCAAGAGGGGAGGTCAGAAAGTTGCAGAATTGAAAGCTTCGAAACTCAGGTAGCTCAAGAACTTTTTTTCCAGAAATCATTTTTTAAGTTCTTAAGTTGTTCTTCATGATTCACTGATTGTTCTGATATCTTTAGTTTTGAAAATGGTTGGAAAATGAGGATGTAATCGTGTTCTGAAACTCTGTGACCTAAAAAATGTTTGTTTCGATTCATGAGCTTGAGGGAATATAAATGATGTTAGTGATGGGTTTTGATTCAGTGGGTTATGGGAACCATTTCTGTATGCTTGGTTTTCATTTTTGTTGCGTTTTGAGGTTTTTAGGGATTTTCAGGTGGGATTCCCACCGGAGAAGACGACCGGAGGTCTTCTCCGGCCACCTGAAAATCATTAGGGTTTAATTATGTCATTAATGGCCATTTGAATCTGGAGCGTTAGATTGCCTTGACCAGTTGACTTGCCGCGCGTGTGAATGGTCCAGATTCGTCATTAAGCCCTAATCCATAATTAATTAATTCTTAATTCAGATTAACCAAGTTTGAATGTGGGCCTTTGATCTGCGCGCGCAGTCAATCCCCCTTCTCCCAGAATGCATCCAGGCCCTCCATTCAGTTGACTTTTCTTTTTCTTTGTTTTAATTCATTTATTTCATATTTGTTTTATACAATTTATTTAAAATAGTAAAAATGTTTTAAAAATTATGAAACTTTTTCTCAAGAGTTTCAATAATTTTTAAAACACAAAAATATTTTTATTTTTATTTTTAGAATTAAAAAAGTATTTTTAAATATTTAAAAGTTTATTTTTAATTGATTAATGAAAATTAATTTATTAAAAATACTTTTAGGTATTTAAAAATCACCAAAAAATTCATGAAATGTTCTAAGACATTTAGAAACATTGTCCAACCTTCAAACCAAATTTCTTTTTTGATATTGATGCATTTTGAGAATTTTTCATTGAATTAAAATCATTTTTATGTATCAATTTGATCCAAAGTTCCAAAAATCATTTCTGCCTATCCATGAAGAGTTGGACATTGATTCTTTTTGCATTGCATTGTGTTTAGCATGTAGTTTGTGAGATTAAATGGCCATGATTTGATCTTTCATTTTTCATTTGTTTGGCATTTCTTTTGTTAAGGAACCCTAAAACCCTAGAAATCTTAAGAAAGCCCTAACTTGAAATTGGTTAAGAGTTGAGACCTCTCCTTTGGGCATTGGTTTAGTATAGGATTAGGGGTCCTTTGAGTGGCATTTTAAATTTTTTTATCTTAGGGTTTGCTTCTGATTTTGACTGTTGTTTGATGTATGATTCATAAACCCTAATTTGGGCTTCTCATATGCATCCATCTTGCATTCTCTTGCATAACATGACTTTCCATGACATTTCAAGCATCCATTTGATTCATTTGACATCATAAGACATATTGAAAGCATGTTTGATCATTGCATCATGTATTTGCCATGTTGTATGTCATGTGCACTTCATAACTTTTCATGTATGTTCATGGTTCTTAACTTGCTTCATTTGCATTCATGAACTTGTGTGATCATTTCCATGTGCTGCCTCATGTTTGTAGCATCTCATAACATCATTAGCATCACATATGTGCTTCTGATTTTGTTTCTCATCATGTCATCTCATCCCATTTTGCATTGCATTGCATTTCCTTTCTAAACTTTCAGGTGGTAAGTGACTTTGAGAAGAGAATTTGCCTTCACTTCTCATAACTTTTCTTTTCATCTCTCTTGCATCCATTGCTGCATTTTGATTGTGTTTGAGATTGAGCTTGCTCATTCTTCTTCTTCCTACTCTCTTTCTTCAAGTGACTTGACTTCTTGAGTGAAGCAAGTTGCTTTGCTTCTCTTGATCCTTTCATCTGCTTCCTGGTGGTTCCATTGAAGATTTCTTTCTAAAACCTCACAAACCTTAGGAACAACCAAGCATGACAATGATTAGGGTTTTGATTAGTCTCCCCCCTTAGTTTTCACCTTTGTGTCTCTTTGAGTCCTCTCTTCTCACCTCATAATCAGGGACTAAACCCTAAAGGCTTTAAGGCTTTGTGATTAAGCTTATGCCTGCATCCTTCTCTTAGGATGGAGTGTATAACTTTAATCCTAAGTGTTAAACCCTTAATGTGTTTAAATATCTTAATCAATCCACTTAATAAGTATCAAGACATTACACTTGTAACTTGGGCCTTGCATCAGGGTTCTAATTCTTCCTTAACTGGTTAAGAAGGACTAACCCTAGTGTTAATGGACAAGTCCCCCTCAAGATGTCTTACAAACCCTAAAAATCACTTCTTCATCATATCACTAAATAAAATCCACCTAATCAAAGGCTTGTTTTGTCATGAGTTTAATCCCTAATCATGGATTAAGTTGAGGAGCTTTCCTCAGCTTAAACATTCTCATCTATTATCCTTCTATTAGGATGGTGTAATGAGTCTGTTTAATCCTTGATTATGGCTTAACCTCATTACTTAACACTAAACAAAAACAACAAAAACATCTAAATAATCACAAGTAGGTTAATGATCTTAATCCTACATCATGGTAATTAAGTGTGAGAATATGACTTCACACTTAAGGTATTCTCATTACCCCTAATCAGAGGGAAGATGTGATGAGTTTACTAAATCCATTGGTTTAGGCTTAAGCTCATTGACTTATGTCAAACTTTCAAAAACAATAAAAGACTGAAAACTAAAAAACAAACAATAATCGCCTCCTCCGGGATTCTTTTCTCATCTCATTCACTCACAAACGGGAACTCGCTTCTTCCGTCTAATGCAAGACAGTTTGCACCTGAGCCAGACAGGTCATACACTTGAGCATAGACAAGCAAGCAGTTCACAAGTCAATTCATCTTTCAGTCTCTTTGGGTCGAACTACGGCGTTCTGACTTCCTCATTGCACGAGAGGATACGTAGGCATAACTTAACAATTATCGAACAAAAGTCTCTGTATATCCCCCCTCTTTCCAGCTTTATTCTTTTAGCCTCATGATCTTGAGCATTTCACTCCTGTTCCTACACTGACACTGTATATATCACACTTTACACTTCTTTTACACTGACACCTGTATATCCTTTTCCAGCTATTTTACACACAAATTGCACTGACACTACCCCTTTAAAACACAAATCTTTTAAGCGTGGATACCGTCGAGTACGACGGACAATCTGGGTGCTAATACCTTCCCAGGTTGTAACCAACCCCCTTTCTCAGTCTCTCTGGTTCGCAACCGTCTTATCCATCTTTTTCAAGGTCTATGCAGCATTACCTTTCCTCCGGGATAAAAATGCCTAGCTGGCGACTCTATTCATCTCCAGTGAGTTCACGGCTGTGTGTTCTCATTGTCCCTCTCGCTGACCGTTCGCGTCTGTACCTTTATTTGGGCCGTTCCCATCTATCGGGAGCGACAGCTTGGCGACTCTGCTGGGGACCCTTATACTGCAACCAGGGCTTCTGGTTCTTTTTGTGGGTTCCTCCTAGCGCTTGATTGATTTGTGTTTATTGGGGTGTTATGTGCTTATTTGTGTTTGTATATGTTTTATTTTTGCTTTATGTACAGTTTGTTTTATTACTTTCTTTACTGCTTTACATATATCATACTGTCATGCTGTCTGGCTGGATCTGGTTTTGCTTTGGTGGGTGGGGTTTTATTGAGAGTTAAGGTCCTATACCTGGGACCTGAGTGACACCTAGGCTAGAGTGGTTCATATTCTTTCCCATTCCATCTCGGTCTGGTGCGGGAATATGAAACACGGTTCAGATATGGGTTTCTTCTTGAGAACTCTGTATTGCAGATTTCCTGCAGTGCTAGGGCTATCTGGGAAGCCTGCTAAGTCTGGATGACCTTTAGTATTGACCTTCAGAAACTGAGGAGAATTAGAGGAGGAACTTTTATGGTTATTGTAAACATTGTACCTCCGGGTTAGAAGTGTTTACACTTCTCATAACTGATCCAAGTCTGAGGATCCTTGTTCTAGAACACCACCTGTGAGGGGGTTGGGCTGTTTACAGGTTTGCAGGTACCTTGACCTCAGAATACCCTGTTACTTTGTTTGTTTAAGAATACTCCATGTTGGAACAGTTCTTGTGATTCTAAACCCTGGACATGTGGCTCTTTATTTGAGCCCCCCACCTTGGTTACTGGACTTATGGACCTCCATCTGGATTTCTTACACACATGGACTTATATCAGAGCACTTGATCAGATCCAGCTCAGTCACAAACCCTTGCATATCATTTGCATACATAATCATTGCATCATATTGACATTTGCTTATTTGTGTTTCAGGGTATCCACTTTCATTTTTTTGGCTTGGTTTTGACCCTATCTTCAGTATTGACCCATCTTCATCAGCATCTGCTTCAGCTATCAAATCATCTACTTCAGTCACCTGCACCAGCCAATCAGTGGCCCATTTCTTCAGTACTATCATCAGCACCTGTCTCCACTCAGTCTCAAGACCATGGCTCCTAAAAAGAGTAACATCACCTACCACTTCTTCCAGCCAGAGTTAGCTGACATCAGGAGGATTCAGACCCTGATCACTCCAGACCGTGTACCATTGTTCAGGGAACACTATGGAGATATACTTGATATGGTTATGGATCTGGACCCTTCACAGAGAAGCCTGATTCACACCTGCCTTCAGTTTTATGATCCCCCACTGAGATGTTTTACTTTTCAGGACTTTCAGTTGGGCCCTCTATTAGAAGAATACTCATCATTGGTTGGTATGCCTATCAGGGGTGGAATCCCTTTCAACCCTGAGATGGTCTTTCCTGGTAATGGAGAAGTAGCCAAGGCTTTGCATCTGGAACCTGTTCTGATTGAGCAGCATATGACTTCTAAAGCTGGAATCCCTGGTTTCCATCTGGATTTCTTGATCTCTCAAGCTACCCTGAAAGCCTCTTCAGGAGAGTGGAAAGCTGTCTGTGCTTTATTGGCCCTGAGCATATATGGAATTGTATTGTTTGCAGATGAGCCTCGATTCATTAGCAAGAATGCAATCCATCTGTTCATCCTGAAGAACCCAGTGCCAACTTTATTGGGGGATCTCTATTACTCAGTGCATCAGAGGAATGAAAAGCAGAGGGGAAGATTAGTGAGGTGCTGTGCTCCATTGTTCCACACTTGGCTTCTCAGGCATCTACCTAGGACAGATGCATTTTTGAATCCTCATCAGCAGAGAAACTGGGCTAAGAGACTCACTGCTCTAACTTCAGCTGATATCAGGTGGTGCACCCAAAGCACCAAGGGCAGGGATATCATCACCAGCTGTGGGCATTTTCCCAATGTGCCCCTAGTAGGAGTTAAGGGTAGTATTAATTACAACCCTCTGCTGTTCAAAAGACAACTGGGCTATGCACTGGTCCACACTCCTAAGGCACAGGACTTGGTTGAGACTCTTTATTGTGAGAACAAGCTTAATCTGGCTATTGTTAGGCAGGTAGCCTGGGCCTGGGACAATGTGCAGACCAAGGGAGTAACCATTCTGGGGAAGTGCAACAATGTGGCATCAACACAATATTATGAGTGGTCTCGTGCCAGGGCTCAATTCTCTGGAATGCCCTTTACCATGGAGGATATGCCTGGACCATCCTCAGCACCACCCCCTGCCACTATCAGTTTGGAGGAGTTTGAGAGCTTGAAAGAAAGAAATGAGAAGTTGACTCAGGCTTTACAGAAGACCCTCTGGGAGAGGAGTGATGGCAGGTTGGATATTGAGAGGCTGGAGAAGTTGAGAGTGGAGCATCTGGCTAAGATTGAGAAGTCTGGGGATTATATCAAGAAGTCTAAGGCCGGAGAACAAATTCTGAAGAATGCTTGCAAAGAAGCCCAGTTCCAGAGAGCAAGGACAGACTTGTATCTAAAGGAGAGTCAGGCTAGGTGGGTCAGGATCACCGAGGCTCGTACTCTGGAGGACAAGAGGGTCCAAGACAGGATAGAGCAGCTGGAAGCTAGTGCAAAAGAGCAGCAGGAAGCCCTGGCAGCAGCCCAGAAGGAGATATCAGAGCTGAAGATCAAAGCTGGAGTGAAGAGGTCAAAGGACCAAAGTCAACACAAGAAGCTAACTGCAGCTGTTACTACCCGGAATCTCCTCATCAGGAATCTCACGGAGCGTCCAGCTGATCCCGTGACCGAAGCACTTCTCAAGGAAGTTCGGGAGGATGAGTTTGGTCTTGGTGTTTGACCATTTGCTTGTTGTTGTTTTCATTCCATGTACTTTTACTTTCTTGTAATGTATTTTGGCCCCTCCGAGGGCTTGTATTTGTAAAACAAACTATGTACCATTTGCTTTTGTAATATATGTGCTAGTTTGTTCCATCCAAGTTTCACTTCAAAAGCAGCATCAACAACATCTTCAAGGGTCTGGAAGGGTCAAAACTGAATGCCAAGCCAGGATACCTTGAAAACAAATAAGCATACTGCATTGCATGCTAACCCTTTTGTTTGTTTTGTAGGTTTTTGTTTTATTGTTGCTAACTCTGTTGTGGTGATCAGGAACTATTGCTCGACGTCGGGTATTTCCCCTCAACCGTCCGCACCGTTATCCAACCCGTAACAACCTTCCGGGCATACAAATGGATCAGATGCAGCAGGACCTTACGGAGGTCAGGAACCAAATGACCAACGAGAGGTTGGAAATGAGGAACCAGATGACTCAGTTCATGGAAGTGATGAACAACATGGCTCAGAGCCAAGAAAGATTGAGGGCCATGGTGGAAAGGCAAAATCAAGAAGATCCACATATAGGGACTGCTGGCACCAGCAACAACGAAAGGGTCCAACCTCATGTTAACCCCCCTGTATTTGGCCCCCATCTTCATCCAGAGGTCAATATTCCTGCAAATGTTCAAGGGACTGCCACTGCAGCCAGGGTACTGCAAGGAGACCCCCAAGAGGACCAATTCACAGTAATGGGTGCTGGGGAGGAAGCTTATGACAGAAGGCTGGATGAGATAGCTGAGAAGTTAAGATCCTTGGAGTCTCAAAACTCCTTGGGCTTCGATGTCATGGACATGGGCTTGGTAGACGGGGTCAGGATTCCCCACAAGTTTAAGCCACCATGCTTTGAAAAATACAACGGGACTTCATGTCCCCGAACCCATCTACAATCATTTCTGGGAAGGCTGAAGGCCTATACCATGGACGAGAAGCTATGGATGTTTTATTTTGAGGATAGCTTAACTGGAGCGTCAAGAGAATGGTACTCTCACTTGACAAGGGCAACTATCAGGTGTTGGAAGGACCTGGCAGAGGCCTTCATCAGACAATATCAGTACAATTTAGATATGGCACCCAACAGGACCCTCCTAATGGGAATGTCACAATCGTCAAGGGAAAGTTTCCGAGAGTATGCCCAAAGATGGAGGCAATTGGCTGCTGCTATTCAGCCACCTATGTCTGAGAGGGAAATGGCAGATATGTTTATGAACACCCTCCAGGGAACATATATTGACAGGCTGGCTGCCTTCTCGTCTACCAGCTTTGCAGATGTTGTCATAGCCGGGGAGAGAATTGAAATCCTATTGAAGATGGGCAAGATCTCTGACAATGGTGCAAGCTCGTCCAGTAGTACAAGGAAGCCTTTCGCAGGCCCGAGAAGAACTGGCGAGACCAATGCCATCCACACCAACAGGGGCAGACCCCAATATGTTCACAGGTCTGTAGCAGCAGTCACCATTCCCGCTCAGCCTCAACCAGCTTATCAACCTCCGCAGCAAAACTATCAACAACAACCCCAGTACCATCAACAGAATCAGTATCCTCTGAGAAATTACAACAACAGCAACACCAATAACAATAACCAGCAAAGGCCATTCCAACAGAGGCCTTCTCAAGCCAACAGGGTGATCGATCCGATCCCTATGCCATATGCTACATTGCTGCCACAACTCCTGAAACTCAACCTAGTTGAGCTAAGGACATTGGCACCTCCAGATCCCAACAGTCTACCCAGGAATTATGACTCTAACGCCAGATGTGCTTTTCATTCAAATGCACCTGGCCACAGTACAAAAAAGTGCAGAGCCTTGCACATGAAGGTACAAGACCTGATAGACTCAAAAGCTCTGAATTTCGCACCACCACCCAATGTCAATAAGAACCCCATGCCTAACCACGGAGGTCCCAGAATCAATGCTATTGAAGAAGACAAGCCGTCTTATTTAATAACCAGTGTGGGTCAGATCCGGACACCGTTGGTGGAAATTAAGGCTCAACTCCTCGAATGTCAAATGTTCCCGGGGTGCGAGTTGGGGTGTGCTTACTGCAATATCTCAGTAAATGGGTGCGATAACTTGAGGAATGGCATAGACAGTCTCATTCAGAGTGGCCAACTTCAGATCACCGCATCATTTCCTACAAATCCAGCAATCTCGTCAGCAACAACTCCAGAACCTCCTACAACTGCAACAACCATTGTTCCCGATAACTCTTCAGCTTCATCAACAAGTATTTCATCTGTCATTTCAACTAGTCAGATATCAACAAATGTTCCTTCTACAACTCCAGCACCACTCCATTTTGAATCTCCTACAACAACAACACCCATCCTTCCCACAATGTCTCCTACAACATCAGCAACAAATCATGAAGACGTCTCAACTGTCACAATATTTTATGATCCTGAGAACAACTCTGCCTACAACTCAGAAAGTGCTGCTCCCATCAGAGCACCAGTCACGATATATTACGATCCACAGACTATCACAACTCCTTCCGCAGCTGCAATCAGTCCAGTCACTATCACGGTGCCTGGACCAGTACCTTATGAAAACAGCAATGCCATCCCGTGGCATTACGGATTTGACCTGTACTGCGAAGGACAAAAAATCACTTTTGAATCATCAACCCCTGCACCACAAATAGACAATGTGGGGGGAGGCGGAGGCTTCACTCGAAGCGGACGTCTCTTTGCTCCACAAATTCAGAGACCCACTGCCGAAGCAGAAGCTGCTGCCAAGGCAAAAGGGAAAAGCTTGGTGCAGGAAGAGCAGATTGTTAAAGAAGCTTTGAAAACACCCTTTGACCAAGAGGTTGATGAGTTCATGCGAATCATCAAGAAGAGTGATTACAAAATAGTGGATCAGCTTCATCAGACGCCTTCCAAGATCTCAATCCTATCATTGCTTATGTGCTCCGAGGCCCATCGGAACGCACTACTCAAAGTCTTGCACGCAGCTTACGTGCCTGAAGAGATCACTGTCAATCAGCTGGAAGCTGTAGTTGGAAATGTTAATGCTAGTCATGGACTAGGGTTCACCAACACTGACTTGACTACGGAAGGCCGCAACCATAACAAGGCCTTGCATATAACCATGGAATGTAAAGGTGCTGTCCTTTCCCATGTGCTGGTAGACACGGGGTCATCCCTCAATGTCTTACCTAAAAAGGCCCTGGTGAAGCTAGAATATGACGGATTGGCGTTAAGACCCAGCAACCTGGTGGTGAGAGCCTTTGATGGCTCAAAGAGATCGGTTCTGGGAGAGATCGAGTTGCCCATAACGATTGGCCCGCAGACCTTCAAAACGACCTTCTACGTGATGGATATATAGCCTGCCTACAGCTGTCTATTGGGTAGGCCATGGATTCACGCCGCTGGCGCCGTGACCTCTACCCTTCACCAGAAGTTAAAATATGAGTGGGAGGGTCAAATCGTTACAATCTGTGGAGAGGAGGATATTTTTGTCAGCCACCTGGCTACCTATAAGTATATTGAAATGGATGGGGAGATCCATGAAACAATGAGCCAAGGTTTTGAAGCCTTGAATGTCAATGAAACATCTGTTGTGCCTGGTACTTCGATATCATCATACCAACAAGCCCGAAAGGTTGTTGAGGGAGGAAACGCCCAAGGCTGAGGCAAACTGTTATCGGTGGAGAAGAAAGAGGATAGATTTGGGTTGGGTTACAAACCAACTCAACAAGATCAAGCAGAGGCTGCGAAAGAGCCCAACTTTGTGAGTGGGGGGATGCTCACCCCTGATGCTGTCAACAATGTGGAAGACGAGCTGGAAGAAGAACGCAACCTGGAAAGCTGGATTCGTCCAAAGATCCCGGGGAGCAGTATCTCAAACTGGTCTTCCCAGGAAATTATAAGAGTTACTCATGCAGAGTAATTATTATTTCCTGTATTTTTATAGCATGCATCAAAGTCTTGCATCTTGCCCAAGATGACAAGACTCATTTTGTAATCGGGCCATCTGTACTTTTTGTGCAACAAGATTAATCAATGAAATATCAGACATCTTTTTGCAAACGAGTCTTTTTCTTTTCGCTCACTGTTTTTCCATTTTTCTTTTTGTACAAAAAAATAAATGGCAGTATTTTCAAAATGACAACTTTATTTCACTTTTCTAAAAAAAGATTAAAATCAAATCACTAAAATGAACAAACTGAACCCTTGCAGAGTGTGCCTTCCAGACAGCACCGACAACAGCACGGCTATGACTTCATATGACTTTGACAATCCGATCAATCAAGCTGATGAAGGGGTTGAAGAAGAATATGAGCTCCCTGAAGAGCTAGCCAGGTTGTTAAGACAAGAGGAAAAGGATATTACTCCTCACCAGGAGGAGGTTGAAGCGATTAATCTTGGTACAGATGAAGATGTGAAAGAAGTTAAAATCGGGGCCTGCTTACAAGACTCAGTGAAGAAACAACTGATTGACCTGCTTCAGGAATATGTGGATGTGTTTGCTTGGTCTTATCAGGATATGCCAGGGTTGGATACCGACATTGTTATGCACAAGCTGCCTTTAAGAGAAGATTGCCCGCCGGTTAAATATAAACTGCGCCGCACTCGCCCGGACATGGCAATGAAGATCAAGGAAGAGGTACAAAAGCAATGGGACGCCGGCTTCCTTGCTGTAACTAGCTATCCGCCGTGGGTTGCTAATATAGTACTTGTGCCTAAGAAAGACGACAAAGTAAGAATGTGTGTTGACTACCGAGATCTGAATAGAGCTAGCCCGAAAGATGACTTCCCTTTACCTCACATTGACGTATTGGTGGATAACACGGCTCAGTTCTCGGTATTCTCCTTCATGGACGGATTTTCAGGATACAACCAGATTAAGATGTCACCTGAAGACATGGAGAAGACGACCTTCATCACACCCTGGGGCACGTTCTGCTACAAGGTAATGCCATTTGGGCTCAAGAATGCCGGTGCGACATATCAACGGGCTATGGTAACATTATTCCACGATATGATCCATAAAGAAATCGAATGTTATGTGGATGACATGATTGCCAAGTCCCTTACTGAAGAGGACCACCTGGTTAATCTGCTGAAGTTATTCAAGCGTCTGAGGAAGTACCAATTGAAGTTGAACCCCAACAAATGCACATTCGGGGTGAGATCTGGTAAGCTGCTGGGATTTATTGTAAGTGAGAAAGGGATTGAAGTTGACCCCGATAAAGTCAAAGCCATCCAAGAGATGCCTGCACCGAAGACAGAGAAAGAAGTTCGAGGGTTCTTAGGTCGATTGAACTACATTTCAAGGTTCATATCTCACCTTACGACAACCTGTGAGCCCTTGTTCAAGCTGTTGAGGAAAGAACAGACGGTCAGGTGGAACGAAGACTGCCAGAAGGCTTTTGACAAGATCAAAGAATACTTACAAGAGCCTCCAATCCTTATGCCACCAGTTGAAGGAAGACCTCTGATAATGTACTTGACAGTATTAGAAGAGTCAATGGGGTGTGTGTTGGGCCAGCATGACGAGTCTGGTCGAAAAGAGTATGCAATATACTACCTAAGCAAAAAGTTTACCGACTGTGAACAGCGTTATTCACTGCTCGAGAAAACTTGTTGTGCTTTAGCGTGGGCTGCTCGCCGACTGAGACAGTATATGTTGACCCACACTACTTTGTTGATCTCTAAAATGGACCCAGTCAAGTACATATTTGAGAAGCCAGCACTTACCGGACGGGTTGCAAGATGGCAGATGATTCTCACAGAATATGACATCCAGTACACTTCTCAGAAAGCCATCAAGGGCAGTGTATTGTCTGAATATCTTGCTGAGCAACCTATTGATGATTACCAGCCTATAAGGTTTGACTTCCCTGATGAAGACATCATGTTCATAAAAGCAAAAGATCATGAAGAGCCTGTTCACACTGAAGGGCCTGACCCGGAAGAAGAATGGACTATGATGTTTGATGGGGCTGTTAATATGAATGGTCGTGGTGTTGGTGCAGTACTCATTACACCTAAAGGAGTTCACATGCCTTTCTCGGCAAAACTCACTTTCAACTGCACTAACAACGAAGCTGAATACGAAGCTTGCATTATGGGTCTTGAGGAAGCCATTGACCTCAGGATCAAGACATTGACCGTATTCGGATATTCAGCTCTGGTAATCAATCAGACCAACGGAAAATGGTACACCCACCAGGACCATCTGATACCTTACAGGGATTATACGAGGAGGTTATTGACTTTCTTTACAACAGTCAAGCTTGAGTATATCCCTCGGGACGAGAATCAGTTTGCAGATGCCCTGGCTACCATTTCGTCCATGATCAAAGTTCAAGCTGCCAACTTTGCACCTCAGATCTCAGTGTCCAGACTTGACAGACCAGCATATGTGTTCGCAGCAGATGTTGTTAAAGACGATAAGCCTTGGTTCCATGACATTAAGTGCTTCTTGGAGGATCAAACATACCCACCTGGGGCATCTTCCAATAATAAGAAGACTTTGAGAAGGCTTGCTGGTAGTTTCTTTCTGAACACTGATGGTTCTCTATACAAGAGGAACTTTGATATGGTACTCCTCAGATGCGTTGACAGGACAGAAGCAGATCTGCTAATGCATGAAGTGCACGAAGGATCCTTTGGTACCCATGCGGGAGGGCATGCCATGGCTAAGAAGTTGTTGAGATCAGGCTATTACTGGATCACAATGGATGCCGACTGTTGTGCCTATGCCAGAAAATGCCACAAATGCCAGATTTACGCGGATAAGGTGCATGTGCCTCCCAATCCTTTGAATGTGATGTCTTCACCCTGGCCCTTTGCTATGTGGGGCATTGACATGATTGGTAAGATTGAGCCAACTGCTTCAAATGGCCACAGATTCATCCTGGTTGCCATTGACTATTTTACCAAGTGGGTCGAAGCAGCATCCTATGCAAATGTTACCAGGCAAGTGGTAGCCAGATTTCTGAAGAGAGATATCATCTGTCGATACGGAGTTCCCGAGCGAATCATTACTGACAATGGTTCCAACTTGAATAATAAAATGATGGCAGAGCTGTGCCGGGACTTCAGGATCCAACACCACAACTCTTCTCCTTACAGGCCAAAGATGAACGGCGCTGTTGAGGCAGCTAATAAGAATATCAAGAAGATTGTGCAGAAGATGGTAGTCACTTACAAAGACTGGCATGAAATGCTACCGTTTGCCTTGCATGGATACCGCACGTCAATCAGAACATCCACTGGGGCAACCCCGTATCAACTTGTGTATGGTATGGAGGCAGTCCTGCCTGTTGAAGTTGAATTACCCTCCCTACGGGTACTGATGGATGTTAAGCTAAATGAAGCAGAATGGGTCCGGTCCCGATACGAACAACTGAGTCTGATCGAAGAGAAAAGATTGGCTGCAATCTGTCATGGGCAGTTGTATCAGAAAAGAATGAAGAAATCCTTCGATCAGAAAGTCAGGCACCGAGAGTACCAAGTAGGAGATCTTGTGCTGAAAAGAATCCTCCCTCCTCATACAGATCACAGGGGCAAGTGGACCCCAAACTATGAAGGACCATTTGTAGTAAAGAAAGTTTTCTCTGGTGGAGCACTGATGCTCAGCACCATGGATGGTGAAGATTTCCCGTCCCCTGTGAATTCAGATGCAGTTAAAAAATACTTCGCATGAAAATTGACCCGCTGGACATAAAAACAGAATGTAAGTCCAGGCAAAAATAGGGCATCCCGGCGAGTCAAAAACAGAATAAAAGACTCGGGCAAAAGTAAGGGAAAATAAATGAAAAATGTACACCCGCTGAGTTGAAAAGCCACATTGGACAGCTCAGGCAAAAATGGGTATCCCGATGGATTGAAAACCCGAAAGGGCGATCCATGCAAAATAAGGGAATAAGCGAACAACTGCATTCTGAATTCGTCTGTATCACCTACAACTTGTTAAGCTTCGAAAGGATCAAGCTTCAATCAGGATCAACATTCTTCAGAAAGACAGATGAGAAGAACGTCAAAAGTCATACGAGTCATAGTAAAGGGGAAGCTCCTTAAAGCGTCATCAACATTGCCAACATTTTGTTTCTCAATTTGTAACGATCTCCTCATTTTAGGGGATTTGTTTCTTTGACTGTATCTCGCCAATTCAGGGCATAAGAATTAATAAAATCAGAATTTCAGTCATGTCTCGTTTTGTACATTTTATTTGCAAAAAATGTCTGATGTCTAAAAAACTGATTGCACAGAATACAGATGTTTTATCTTCAAAAATAAAAACACGTGCTTACAGGAAACATACTTACTCTCAGAAGTGCCTAACTCCTATGACGGAATCCAGAAAAGGATACCTCGGGATTACTTGTGCGTTTCTCTGTCTTTTCAGGATTGCAGGAATCCATAGCACAACTTGGGGCATGTAAGCTTCATCCCAGCAAGCTGGCAAACCAACACTCAATTTTAGCGCCCGAAGTGATCTCTCCCCAGCCGAGTTGCCTTTCATGACTCCTCCCAGCTGAGTCTGCCACTTATTACTCCTCCCCATCAGAGTTGCCAGGCATTACAAAAGGCGCCCATATCCCCGGCTGAGTCAAGAATCTACTTCAGCAGAATCCCTAGGGAGATCTCAATGATTTCTCTTTCTCCCCGGCTGAGTTGTCATCCTCAGCCGAATACAAAGTCAGGGAATCATCTCCCCACAGAGCTCCAGCCTCTATCCAGAAGAGCAGCGCATGAAGAATCACAATAGAGTGAAGAAAGCTTCTACAAACCCCAGCTGGGTCTCTCATTTATTGGAATAGGTCTCTCAGTGACCCGAATCCCGATACATCTCATCAGATCTACCAGTGATTTCACCCCCAGCTGGGATGTTCACTTCAACAGATCGACCGAAGATCTGTACGGCATCGGGATCCAAATCCCGGTTTGGCATCTTTTGCACAATCATAGCATTCGCATCATATTCACCCACAAAGCGTAGCATTCCGTTTTAACACGGAGCATTACGGCAAAAATCAAGCATATAGCATAATCATGAGCCATGTGTTAAACCAACACTTGTGAATAATGACAGTTCATCAACGCACAGAAAAATCCCCACCAGAGTCCCCGGCAAAAGCAGCTGCCTCACAATCCACAAACACCAGTATATACTCATTTTGACACCCATCCGTGCCATCTTTCCCCAGTAAAGTCGCCTGAGCACTCTTTACAAACAAGACCACCCGTATTACAGATACGTCCTGACACCCATCTATGTCATAACCCCAGCAGAAAGCCAAAGACGTCCTCTTTGCACTCACATATACCTATACACACTTTCTTGACACCCGTCCGTATCATGTCCCCAGCGCAGTCATCTACACTTTTACAACCTATACACTTGTTGATATTATTATACCTTTCTCTCTTGACACTCGTCCGTGTCACCCTCCCCAGCAGATAAACACTCATCCATACGATACTCATACTCATCTATATACCAATCACTCTTATACAGATACTCGTCCATGTCTTGTACATATCACTTATATCCCCACAGATTCGACATTGGTTCATGTTCCTTGTTAACCAGTTGGTACTCGTCCGTATCATCATCTCAGAATATGCGTCAAGTGTTTCGTTTCTACATGATACTCGTCCGTATCATAGTCTTAAGGATGCTCGCCCGCATCTTTAATCCATACACTGTGTCAAACACTTTTGTCTTCTTGAATATAGATACTCGCCTGTGTCTACTATTCCCCAGAAGAGTCCCTTCAGATTCAGCACTCGTTCGTGTTCTTTGTTAACCCGTTGATACTCGTCCGTATCATCATCTCTGGACACGTGTCAGTTTGTTTCTACCTGATACTCGTCCGTATCGTAGTCTTAAGGATGCTCGTCCGCATCTTTAATCTATACACAACACCTAAACACTTATACTTTCTTTTCTTGGTTGTAAACACTCGTCCGTGTTTACTATATCCCCAGTAGATCGCCAAGTAAGCAAATCTTCCTGTTTATCTGACACTCGTCCTGTGTCATGATAAACCCTGAGAGCAACCGTACCCTGCTAGGTGGTCGTCCTCCACCTCTTGATGGTCGTCCTCCATCATGCTCATCCGATGGCCGTCCCCATCGTTTATATTTAGCAGCCGTACCCTGCTAGGTGGTCGTCCTCCCCCTCTTGATGATCGTCCTTCATCATTTTATCCAATGGCCGTCCCCATTGTTGATCTTTGGTTATCTGGCATTCGTCCTATGTCATGATAAACCTTGAGAGCAGCCGTCCCCTGCTAGGTGGTCGTCCTCCACCTCTTGATGGTCGTCCTCCATCATGCTCATCCGATGGCCGTCCCCATCGTTGACCTTTTATCCGGCATTCGTCCTATGTCGCGATATTTTCGGCAGCCGTACCCTGCCAGGTGGTCGTCCTCCACCTTTGATGGTCGTCCCCATCATAATTCTCTTATACCCAACAGAGCAGCCGTCCCCTGCTAGGTGATCGTCCTTCACCTTTGATGACCGTACCTCGTCATCTGTTTATTTCATTTATTCTTTAACCCGATGGCCGTCCCCGTCGTGGTCCCTTTCCCTTTTCCTTTTTAGCCCGATGGCCGTCCCCATCGTTGGTTACTTTACTTTGTGAACTTGATGGCCGTCCCCGTCATATTTCATCAATCCCCGGAGAATTTTACAACTTTATCTTGATGGCCGTCCCCATCATAATTTCTTACTTTTCCCAGCTAGTCGGCCGTCCCCGTCTTGGCTTTTCCTTTTATCCCCAGCATGTCGGCCGTCCCCGTCATTGCTCTTTTCCCAGCAGTCGTCCTCTGCTCGACGGTCGTCCTCCGTCGCCCACACTTTACAATATACTTTATTTTCTTTTACAATCTATATCCCTTTTCTTCTTCATTCTGTGAGTGCAAATTTTGGACTGTCTTTGGTATTCAACCACAAGTTATCTTGTTTGCCTGATAAGCCGTCGCTTACATCCTGCACAGCTAACTCATGCTTGAATAGGGGCAGCTGTAAACACCCCAAATTTTCCCTCACCCATTCACACCATGGCTTGTGATCATTTCATATGCATAAACACAATCATATCATCTCATATCTCATTTTTGATTCACTGCATAGATTCAAAGTCATCTGCACCTAGGGTTTGTGATCTGAGCAATCCAGGAGCCTCTTGAGCCACTCCAAAGGCCACTAATCACTTCAAAGAGGTCCATGTGTGTTCTTATATCATATTGTATCCTCTCAAAGTCAAGGATGTCAAAGAATCACAAGAACTGGGATTGGTATGGATGCAGGGCCAGGTTTGACTGCACAGTTGACCTAAAATTAGGGTTTTGGTTTCAGAGGCCATAACTCCAAATTTTTTGGTCATTCTTGTTTCCATTGGTCTCTATATGGTATAGGGAGTATGCATATCAATTTTCATGAAGAAATTCCATGGGGAAGTCATCTGATCAAGGGTTGACTTTTCAGACAAGTCAGTGTAAAATCAGGGCATCTGAGGCCCCCAATGACCCAACCAAGGGGTGATCTTCATCATTTTGAGTGTATATGATCTTTATTTGATCATGGAAGAAGGTTGAAGTTCACAAAATTCAATAATTACAAGTTTTTGCAAAGTTGACTTTTTTGGGCATAGTTGACTTTTAAAGAATATGTCATTTTATGCCACTTTTCAAGCCTTGCTTTTTGATCCAAAAATGCTTCAAATGGAAAAACTTTGGTCATGAAAGTTGTAGAATACATTTTTCCCTTTTCAAAAAGTACAAGAACATGACCTAATTCATTTTGGATCAAAAGTTATGGTGTGTCAAAGTTGGCAAAAATCATTAATTTTCAAGGTGTGCACCAAATGAGAAACTTGCAAGAACTTTGTACCAAGGCATTTGTAACCTCTAATTCATGTCTAACCATCACATAAACATCACATGTGACCCAAAATTCAGAATGGACTAAGTATTTCTCACTTCCCATGGTTTGTGTGGCAAGAAAGTTACATGTGAACCAAAGATGACCAACTTGCAAAACCATCATCACACTTTCACCAACTTGCTGCATTGGCTATTGAACCTTTCTAGCTTCACTCACACACCATGCTGCGCCAGCCCCATGCTTGTACTAGCCTAGAACCAATCCCATGCTTTCCTTACACCAAAGTTGACATTTTGCAAAAGTGAACTTACCAATCAATAAAGGCCAGGTCACATCATCTGACCTATGAGGTTATTTTATACTATCCATTTGCTAGCCATTACACAAGAGGAGCCAGCCTGAAAACTCACCACAACACACATTCACAAACTCACTCCCTCAAGCATTTCTCTTCGAATCTCTCTGCACAGGCCACAAACATTCAAACAAGTTTCACTAATCATATCACCATGCTTCATTGAGCCAAAACCAGCAAGACTTAGGCCTGAACCAAACAAGAACACCATTTCTCCATTTTCACTCCAACCTGCACTTTCCTTCGAAACATCTTCCACAGGCCATAAACACTCAAACAAACTCCACAAACCTTCTCAAAACATCACCCTGAACACAAAGAACCCTTCATCTTTGCCTGAAACAGCTTGAATCACCATCACCATTTTCAACTGAGCTTGAGCAGAAGCTGTGCAAACTCCTCAACCAGCTAACTTAAACTCCTTCTAAGCATTCAAGCATCATCAGGGGATCAAGTGGAGTGGATTGCATCAAGAGGGGAGGTCAGAAAGTTGCAGAATTGAAAGCTTCGAAACTCAGGTAGCTCAAGAACTTTTTTTCCAGAAATCATTTTTTAAGTTCTTAAGTTGTTCTTCATGATTCACTGATTGTTCTGATATCTTTAGTTTTGAAAATGGTTGGAAAATGAGGATGTAATCGTGTTCTGAAACTCTGTGACCTAAAAAATGTTTGTTTCGATTCATGAGCTTGAGGGAATATAAATGATGTTAGTGATGGGGTTTTGATTCAGTGGGTTATGGGAACCATTTCTGTATGCTTGGTTTTCATTTTTGTTGCGTTTTGAGGTTTTTAGGGATTTTCAGGTGGGATTCCCACCGGAGAAGACGACCGGAGGTCTTCTCCGGCCACCTGAAAATCATTAGGGTTTAATTATGTCATTAATGGCCATTTGAATCTGGAGCGTTAGATTGCCTTGACCAGTTGACTTGCCGCGCGTGTGAATGGTCCAGATTCGTCATTAAGCCCTAATCCATAATTAATTAATTCTTAATTCAGATTAACCAAGTTTGAATGTGGGCCTTTGATCTGCGCGCGCAGTCAATCCCCCTTCTCCCAGAATGCATCCAGGCCCTCCATTCAGTTGACTTTTCTTTTTCTTTGTTTTAATTCATTTATTTCATATTTGTTTTATACAATTTATTTAAAATAGTAAAAATGTTTTAAAAATTATGAAACTTTTTCTCAAGAGTTTCAATAATTTTTAAAACACAAAAATATTTTTATTTTCATTTTTAGCATTAAAAAAGTATTTTTAAATATTTAAAGTTTATTTTTAATTGATTAATGAAAATTAATTTATTAAAAATACTTTTAGGTATTTAAAAATCACCAAAAAATTCATGAAATGTTCTAAGACATTTAGAAACATTGTCCAACCTTCAAACCAAATTTCTTTTTTGATATTGATGCATTTTGAGAATTTTTCATTGAATTAAAATCATTTTTATGTATCAATTTGATCCAAAGTTCCAAAAATCATTTATGCCTATCCATGAAGAGTTGGACATTGATTCTTTTTGCATTGCATTGTGTTTAGCATGTAGTTTGTGAGATTAAATGGCCATGATTTGATCTTTCATTTTTCATTTGTTTGGCATTTCTTTTGTTAAGGAACCCTAAAACCCTAGAAATCTTAAGAAAGCCCTAACTTGAAATTGGTTAAGAGTTGAGACCTCTCCTTTGGGCATTGGTTTAGTATAGGATTAGGGGTCCTTTGAGTGGCATTTTCAATTTTTTTATCTTAGGGTTTGCTTCTGATTTTGACTGTTGTTTGATGTATGATTCATAAACCCTAATTTGGGCTTCTCATATGCATCCATCTTGCATTCTCTTGCATAACATGACTTGACATGACATTTCAAGCATCCATTTGATTCATTTGACATCATAAGACATATTGAAAGCATGTTTGATCATTGCATCATGTATTTGCCATGTTGTATGTCATGTGCACTTCATAACTTTTCATGTATGTTCATGGTTCTTAACTTGCTTCATTTGCATTCATGAACTTGTGTGATCATTTCCATGTGCTGCCTCATGTTTGTAGCATCTCATAATATCATTAGCATCACATATGTGCTTCTGGTTTTGTTTCTCATCATGTCATCTCATCCCATTTTGCATTGCATTGCATTTCCTTTCTAACCTTTCAGGTGGTAAGTGACTTTGAGAAGTGAATTTGCCTTCACTTCTCATAACTTTTCTTTTCATCTCTCTTGCATCCATTGCTACATTTTGATTGTGTTTGAGTTTGAGCTTGCTCATTCTTCTTCTTCCCACTCTCTTTCTTCAAGTGACTTGACTTCTTGAGTGAAGCAAGTTGCTTTGCTTCTCTTGATCCTTTCATCTGCTTCCTGGTGGTTCCATTGAAGATTTCTTTCTAAAACCTCACAAACCTTAGGAACAACCAAGCATGACAATGATTAGGGTTTTGATTAGTCTCCCCCTTAGTTTTCACCTTTGTGTCTCTTTGAGTCTTCTCTTCTCACCTCATAATCAGGGACTAAACCCTAAAGGCTTTAAGGCTTTGTGATTAAGCTTATGCCTGCATCCTTCTCTTAGGATGGAGTGTATAACTTTAATCCTAAGTGTTAAACCCTTAATGTGTTTAAATCTCTTAATCAATCCACTTAATAAGTATCAAGACATTACACTTGTAACTTGGGCCTTGCATCAGGGTTCTAATTCTTCCTTAACTGGTTAAGAAGGACTAACCCTAGTGTTAATGGACAAGTCCCCCTCAAGCTGTCTTACAAACCCTAAAAATCACTTCTTCATCATATCACTAAATAAAATCCACCTAATCAAAGGCTTGTTTTGTCATGAGTTTAATCCCTAATCATGGATTAAGTTGAGGAGCTTTCCTCAGCTTAAACATTCTCATCTATTATCCTTCTATTAGGATGGTGTAATGAGTCTGTTTAATCCTTGATTATGGCTTAACCTCATTACTTAACACTAAACAAAAACAACAAAAACATCTAAATAATCACAAGTAGGTTAATGATCTTAATCCTACATCATGGTAATTAAGTGTGAGAATATGACTTCACACTTAAGGTATTCTCATTACCCCTAATCAGAGGGAAGATGTGATGAGTTTACTAAATCCATTGGTTTAGGCTTAAGCTCATTGACTTATGTCAAACTTTCAAAAACAATAAAAGACTGAAAACTAAAAAACAAACAATAATCGCCTCCTCCGGGATTCTTTTCTCATCTCATTCACTCACAAACGGGAACTCGCTTCTTCCGTCTAATGCAAGACAGTTTGCACCTGAGCCAGACAGGTCATACACTTGAGCATAGACAAGCAAGCAGTTCACAAGTCAATTCATCTTTCAGTCTCTTTGGGTCGAACTACGGCGTTCTGACTTCCTCATTGCACGAGAGGATACGTAGGCATAACTTAACAGTTATCGAACAAAAGTCTCTGTATATCCCCCCTCTTTCCAGCTTTATTCTTTTAGCCTCATGATCTTGAGCATTTCACTCCTGTTCCTACACTGACACTGTATATATCACACTTTACACTTCTTTTACACTGACACCTGTATATCCTTTTCCAGCTATTTTACACACAAATTGCACTGACACTACCCCTTTAAAACACAAATCTTTTAAGCGTGGATCCCGTCGAGTACGACGGACAATCTGGGTGCTAATACCTTCCCAGGTTGTAACCAACCCCCTTTCTCAGTCTCTCTGGTTCGCAACCGTCTTATCCATCTTTTTCAAGGTCTATGCAGCATTACCTTTCCTCCGGGATAAAAATGCCTAGCTGGCGACTCTATTCATCTCCAGTGAGTTCACGGCTGTGTGTTCTCATTGTCCCTCTCGCCGACCGTTCGCGTCTGTACCTTTATTTGGGTCGTTCCCATCTATCGGGAGCGACAGGCCCCACCTTCATCCAGAGATCAACATCCCTGCTAATGTGCAAGGGAATGCTACTACAGGCAGAGTACTCCAAGAAGACCCCCAGGAAGATCAGTTCACAGTGATGGGAGCTGGGGATGAGGCCTATGACAGAAGGCTAGACGAAATTGCTGAGAAATTAAGGTCCCTAGAGTCTCAAAACTCCTTGGGTTTTGATGTTATGAACATGGGCTTAGTGGACGGGGTCAGGATTCCCCACAAGTTTAAACCGCCGTGCTTTGAGAAGTACAACGGAACCTCCTGTCCACGAACCCACTTGCAATCCTTTCTGGGGAGGCTGAAAGCATACACCATGGATGAAAAGCTATGGATGTTTTATTTCGAAGATAGCTTAACAGGGGCTTCAAGGGAATGGTACTCTCATTTGACCAGAGCAACCATCAGATGTTGGAAGGACTTGGCTGAGGCCTTCATTAGACAATACCAGTACAACTTGGATATGGCTCCCAACAGGACCCTCCTGATGGGAATGTCACATTCATCCAGAGAAAGCTTCCGGGAGTACGCCCAGAGGTGGAGACAGCTTGCTGCTGCTGTCCAGCCACCCATGTCGGAGAGGGAGATGGCCGACATGTTTATGAACACCCTTCAAGGGACATACATTGACAGGCTAGCTGCCTTTTCTTCTACCAGCTTCGCGGATGTAGTTATAGCTGGAGAAAGAATTGAGAGCCTATTAAAGATGGGCAAAATTTCTGACAACGGTGCAAGCTCTTCCAACAACCCAAGAAAGCCTTTTGTGGGCCCAAGAAGAACTAGTGAGACTAATGCAATCCATACCAGCAGGGGCAGACCCCAATATGTTCATAGGTTTGTGGCAGCTGTCACCATTCTCGCTCCTATTCATCCACAACCAGCATACCAACCACAACAACAATCCCACTACCAGCAACAAGCTCAATATCCACCTCAGAGAAATTATAACAACAACAACACCAGCAACAACAATCAGCAAAGATCATTTCAACAGAGACCATCACAGGCCAATAGGGTGATTGATCCGATCCCTATTCCCTATGCCACATTATTGCCGCAACTCCTGAAACTCAACCCGGTTGAGCTAAGGACATTGGCACCTCCAGATCCTGCCAGTCTGCCCAGAAATTATGACGCCAGCGCCAGATGTGCTTTTCACTCAAATGCACCTGGCCACAGTACAGAGAAGTGCAGAGCTTTGCACATGAAAGTACATGATCTAGTGGATTCCAAAGCTCTAAACTTTGCACCCCCACCAAATGTCAGTAAGAACCCTATGCCCAACCACGGTGGACCCAGAATCAATGCTATTGAAGAAGATAAGCCGTCTTACTTGATAACCAGTGTGGGGCAGATTCGGACACCCTTGGTAGAGATTAAAGCTCAACTCCTTGAATGTCAAATGTTCCCCGGATGTGAGCTAGGATGTGCTTATTGCAACATTTCAGTAAATGGGTGTGATAACTTGAGAAGTGGCATAGATGGTCTCATCCAGAGTGGCCTGCTTCAAATCACAACATCAATACCTACAAATCCAGCAATCTCCTTAACAACAATTCCCGAGTCTTCTACAACTGCAGCAATAATTGTTCCAAACAACTCTTCAATCTCATCAACAAATGCTTCATCTGTCACTTCAACGGACCAAATATCAACAAACATCTCTTCTACAATTTCAGCACCCCTTCATTCAGAACCTCCTACAACAACAACACTCATCCAGTCAACAATGTCTCCTACAACATCAACAGCAAACAATGAAAATGTCTCAACGGTTACAATTTATTATGATCCTGCAAATGATTCTGCCTACAACTCACAAAGTGCCACTCCTGTCAGAGCACCGGTTACAATATACTATGATCCACATACTATCATGGTCCCTTCTGCAGCTGCTATCAGTCCAGTCACTATCACAATGCCTGGGCCAGTACCTTATGAAAGCAGTAATGCCATCCCTTGGCATTACGGCTCCGATCTATACTGCGAAGGACAGAAAATCACTTTGGAATCATCAACTTCTTCACCACAAATAGACAATGTGGGGGGAGGCGGAGGCTTCACTCGAAGCGGACGTCTCTTTGCCCCGCAAATTCCAAGACCCAGTGCCGAAGCAGAAGCTGATGCCAAGGCAAAAGGGAAGAGCATGGTGCAAGAAGAACAAGTTGCCAAAGAAGCTTTAAAGACCCCTTTTGATCAAGAGGTTGATGAATTCATGAGAATCATCAAGAAAAGTGATTACAAGATAGTGGACCAGCTTCACCAGACACCTTCCAAGATCTCCATTTTATCATTGTTAATGTGCTCCGAGGCTCATCGGGATGCACTACTAAAAGTCTTGCACGCAGCTTATGTGCCAGAGGAGATTACAGTCAATCAGTTGGAGGCAGTGGTTGGAAACGTCAACTCTAGTCATGGACTAGGATTTACCAACACTGATTTGACTACGGAAGGTCGCAATCACAACAAGGCTTTGCATATTACCATGGAGTGTAAGGGTGCAGTTCTTTCCCATGTACTGGTAGACACAGGGTCATCCCTCAATGTCTTACCCAAAAAAGCCCTTGTGAAGCTGGAGTATGAAGGATTGGCATTACGCCCCAGTAACCTGGTAGTGAGAGCCTTTGACGGTTCTAAGAGATCAGTTCTGGGAGAAATTGAGTTGCCTATAACGATTGGCCCACAAACTTTCAAAACGACCTTCTTCGTGATGGACATTCAGCCGACCTACAGCTGTTTGTTGGGTAGACCTTGGATTCATGCCGCTGGCGCAGTTACATCTACCCTTCACCAGAAGTTAAAATTCGAGTGGGAGGGCCAAGTCGTTACTATTTGTGGAGAGGAAGATATCTTTGTTAGCCATCTGGCTACATACAAATACATTGAGATGGATGGAGAGATCCACGAAACTATGAGTCAAGGGTTTGAGGCCTTGAACATAAATGAAGCATCCACTGTACCTGGAACCTCAATGACATCTTATCAACAAGCCCGGAAGGTTGTTGAAGAAGGGACTGCCCAAGGCTGGGGCAAGTTGCTGCCCGTAGAGAAGAAGGAGGATAGATTTGGGTTGGGTTACAAACCAACTCAACAAGATCAAGCAGAGGCTGCTAAGGAGCCCAATTTTGTCAGTGGGGGGATGCTCACCCCCGATGCAGTGAACAACTTGGAAGACGAGGATGAAAGCAACCGCAACCTGGAGAGCTGGATACGTCCAAAGATCCCGGGGAGCAGTATCTCAAACTGGTCTTCCCAGGAAATTATAAGAGTTACTCCTGCAGAGTAATTATTATTTCCTGTATTTTTAAGCATGCATCAAGTCTTGCATCTTGCCCAAGATGACAAGACTCATTTTGTAATCGGGCCATCTGTAATTTTGTGCAACAAGATTAATCAATGAAATATCAGACATCTTTTGCAAATGAGTCTTTTTCTTTTCCGCTCACTGTTTTTCCATTTTTCTTTTTGTACAAAAAATAAATGGCGATGTTTTCAAAATGATAACTTCATTTCACTCTTTCTAAACAAGATTAAAATCAAATCACTAAAATGAACAAACTGAACCCTTGCAGAGAGTGCCTTTCAGACCGCACCGACAACAGCACGGCTATGACTTCGTATGACTTTGACAATCCAATCAATCAAGCTGATGAAGGGGTTGAAGAAGAGTATGAGCTTCCTGAAGATCTAGCCAGGCTGTTGAGACAAGAGGAAAGGGTTATCACTCCTCATCAGGAGGAGGTCGAAACGATTAATCTTGGTACAGATGAAGACGTGAAAGAAGTTAAAATCGGGGCCTGCTTACAAAACTCAGTGAAGAGACAACTGATTGACCTGCTTCAAGAATATGTGGACGTGTTTGCTTGGTCTTATCAAGATATGCCAGGGTTGGACACCGACATTGTTATGCACAAGCTGCCTTTAAGAGAAGATTGCCCGCCAGTTAAACAGAAACTGCGCCGCACTCGCCCAGACATGGCAATGAAAATCAAAGAAGAGGTACAGAAGCAGTGGGACGTCGGGTTCCTTGCTGTAACTAGCTATCCGCCGTGGGTTGCTAATATAGTACCTATGCCTAAGAAGGACGGCAAAGTGAGAATGTGTGTTGACTACCGGGATCTGAACAGAGCTAGCCCAAACGATGACTTCCCATTACCTCACATCGATGTGTTGGTGGATAACACGGCTCAGTTCTCGGTGTTCTCCTTCATGGACGGATTTTCAGGATACAATCAGATTAAAATGTCACCTGAAGACATGGAGAAGACAACCTTCATCACACCTTGGGGCACGTTCTGTTACAAGGTGATGCCATTCGGACTGAAGAATGCTGGTGCGACATATCAACGGGCTATGGTAACATTATTCCACGATATGATCCATAAAGAAATCGAATGTTATGTGGATGACATGATTGCCAAGTCCCTCACCGAAGAAGACCACCTGGTAAATCTGCTGAAGCTATTCAAGCGTCTGAGGAAGTACCAGCTGAAGTTGAACCCCAACAAGTGCACATTCGGGGTGCGATCCGGTAAGCTGCTGGGATTTATTGTGAGTGAAAAAGGGATTGAAGTTGACCCAGATAAAGTCAAAGCTATTCAAGAGATGCCTGCACCGAAGACAGAAAAAGAAGTTCGAGGGTTCTTAGGTCGATTGAACTACATTTCACGGTTCATATCTCACCTTACGGCAACCTGTGAACCCTTGTTCAAACTGCTAAGAAAAGAACAAACGGTCAGGTGGAACGAAGACTGCCAGAAAGCTTTTGACAAGATCAAAGAGTACTTACAAGAGCCTCCAATCCTTATGCCTCCAGTTGAAGGAAGACCTCTAATCATGTACTTGACAGTATTAGAAGAGTCGATGGGGTGTGTGTTGGGCCGGCATGACGAGTCTGGTCGAAAAGAGTATGCAATATACTACCTAAGCAAAAAGTTTACCGATTGTGAACAACGTTATTCACTGCTCGAGAAAACTTGTTGTGCTTTAGCGTGGGCTGCTCGCCGACTAAGGCAGTATATGTTGACTCACACCACTTTATTGATCTCAAAGATGGATCCAGTTAAGTATATTTTCGAGAAGCCGGCACTTACCGGACGGGTTGCAAGATGGCAAATGATCCTCACAGAATATGACATTCAATACACATCTCAAAAAGCCATCAAGGGCAGTGTATTGTCTGAATATCTTGCTGAGCAGCCTATTGATGATTACCAGCCTATGAGATTTGACTTCCCTGATGAAGACATCATGTTCATAAAAACAAAAGATCATGAAGAGCCTGTTCACACTGAAGGGCCTGACCCGGAGGAAGAATGGACTATGATGTTTGATGGGGCTGTTAACATGAATGGTCGTGGTATTGGTGCAGTACTCATTACACCTAAAGGAGTTCACATGCCTTTCTCGGCAAAACTCACCTTTAACTGCACTAACAACGAAGCTGAATACGAAGCTTGCATTATGGGTCTTGAGGAAGCCATTGACCTCAGAATCAAGACATTGACTGTATTCGGAGATTCAGCTCTGGTAGTTAATCAGACCAACGGCAAATGGTACACACACCAGGATCATCTGATACCTTACAGGGACTATACAAGGAGGTTATTAACTTTCTTTACAATAGTTAAGCTTGAGTATATCCCTCGGGACGAGAATCAGTTTGCAGATGCTCTTGCCACCATTTCATCCATGATCAAAGTTCAAGCTGCCAACTTTGTACCTCAAATTTCAGTGTCCAGACTTGACAGACCAACATATGTGTTCGCAGCAGATGTTGTTAAAGATGATAAGCCTTGGTTCCATGACATTAAGTGCTTCTTGGAGGATCAAACATACCCACCTGGGGCATCTTCCAATGATAAGAAGACTTTAAGAAGGCTTGCTGGTAGTTTCTTCCTGAATGCTGATGGTTCATTATACAAGAGAAACTTTGATATGATACTCCTCAGATGCGTTGATAGAACAGAAGCAGACTTGTTGATGCACGAGGTAGACGAAGGATCCTTTGGTACCCATGCTGGGGGACATGCAATGGCCAAGAAATTGTTAAGGTCAGGTTATTACTGGATCACAATGGATGTCGACTGTTGTGCTTACACCAGAAAATGCCATAAATGCCAGATTTATGTGGATAAGGTGCATGTGCCTCCCAATCCTCTGAATGTGATGTCTTCACCCTGGCCCTTTGCTATGTGGGGAATTGACATGATTGGCAAGATTGAACCAACTGCTTCGAATGGCCACAGATTCATCTTGGTTGCCATTGACTATTTCACCAAGTGGGTCGAAGCAGCTTCCTATGCAAATGTTACAAGGCAAGTGGTGGCCCGATTTTTGAAAAGAGATATCATCTGTCGATATGGAGTTCCCGAGAGAATCATTACTGACAATGGTTCCAATTTAAACAACAAAATGATGGCAGAACTATGCCGGGACTTCAAGATCCAACACCACAATTCTTCTCCTTACAGGCCAAAGATGAATGGCGCTGTTGAGGCAGCCAATAAGAATATCAAGAAGATTGTGCAGAAGATGGTAGTCACATACAAAGACTGGCATGAGATGCTACCATTCGCCTTGCATGGGTACCGCACGTCAATCAGAACATCCACTGGGGCAACACCGTATCAGCTTGTGTATGGTACGGAAGCAGTCCTACCTGTTGAAGTTGAATTACCCTCCCTACGGGTACTGATGGATGTTAAGCTGAACGAAGCAGAATGGGTCCGATCCCGATACGAACAACTGAGTCTGATTGAAGAGAAGAGATTAGCTGCAATCTGTCATGGGCAGCTATATCAGAAAAGAATGAAGAGAGCCTTCGATCAGAAAGTCAGGCACCGAGAGTACCAAGTAGGAGATCTTGTGCTGAAAAGAATCCTCCCTCCTCATACAGACCACAGGGGAAAGTGGACCCCGAACTATGAAGGACCATTCGTAGTAAAGAAAGTTTTCTCTGGTGGAGCACTGATGCTCAGCACTATGGATGGTGAAGATTCCCCGTCCCCTGTGAATTCAGATGCAGTTAAAAAATACTTCGCATAAAAAGACCCGCTGGACACAAAAACAGAATGTAAGTCCAGGCAAAAATGGGGCATCCCGGCGAGTCAAAAACAGAATAAAAGACTCGGGCAAAAATAAGGGAAAATAAACAAAAGATGTACACCCGCTGAGTTGAAAAGCCGCATTGGACAACTCAGGAAAAAATGGGTATCCTGATGGATTGAAAACCCGAAAGGGCGATCCATGCAAAATAAGGGAATAAGCGAACAACTGCATTCTGAATTCGTCTATATCACCTACAACTTGGTAAGCCTCGACTTGGCCAAGCTTCTTTCAGAATCAGCCTTTTCAGAAAGCAAGACGAGAAGAACGTCAAATGTCATACGAGTCATAGCAAAAGGGAAGCTCCTTAAAGCGTCGACAACATTGCCAGCATTTTGTTGCTCAATTTGTAACAATCTCCTCATTTCAGGGGATATGTTTCTTTGACTGTATCTTGCCAATTCAGGGCACATGAATTAATAAAATCAGATTTTCAGTCATGTTTCGCCCCGTAAACTTCATTTTCATTTGCAAAAATGTCTGGTGTCCTTAAAATACTGATTGCATAAATACAGATGCTTTTCTTCTAAAAATACATGCTTGCAGGGAATATACTTACTCTTGGGAGTGTCTAACTCCTATGACGAAATCCGGTAAGGGATACCTCGGGATCACTTGTGCGTTTCTCTGTCTTTTCAGGATTGCAGGTACTCAAGGCACAACATGGGGCATGTAAGCCTCATCCCGGCAAGCTGGCAAATCAACACTCACTCAGTCTTAGCACCCAAAGTGCTTTCTCCCCAGCTGAGTTGCCACTTATTACTTCTCCCAGCCGAGGTGCCGACCATTCTTCCTCCTCAGCTAAGTACAGAAGCCAGGGAACCACCTTCCCCACAGAGTTTCAGCCTCTATCAGAAGAGCAACGCATGAAGGGATCACAACAGAGTGACGAAAGCTTCTACAAACCCCAGCTGGGTCCTTCATTTACTGGAATAGGTCTATCATCGACCCATTTCCCCAAGCAGAATCATATGCACCAGATCTATCAATGATCTCATCCCCAGCTGGGATGTCCACTTCAAACAGATCGACCAGAGATCTTCGCAGCAACGGGATCCGAATCCCGGATTGGTATCCTTGCATAATCATGGCATTCGTATCATGTTCACCCCGCAAAGCGTAGCATTCCGTCTAAAACGGAGCATTACGGCAAAAATCAAACATATTGCATAATCATAAGCCATGTTCTGAATCAAATTCCTGTGAATAATGACAATCCATCAACAGTATACAGAATGCTCACCAGCTTCCCCAGCAGAGAGCTAAAGCTAAAGCAGTTGCTTTACACTCCCAAACATCAGTATATACCCCTTGTGGCACCCGTCCGTGTCATATCCCCAGCAGAAAGCCAAAGCGTCCCCTTTGCACTCACAAATACTTTTATATACAATTCCTTGACATCCGTCCATGTCATTTTCCCCAGCACAGCAACATAAACACTTTGTATATCAGATACTTGTTTATACCATACTCTTCACCTTTTGACACTCGTCCGTGTCACTCATTCCAGCAAGTTAAACACTCATCTATACTCATACTTATTTTACTTATGCAGATACTCATCCGTATCTTGCATACACCATTTATATCCCCGCAGATTCAACACTAGTCCGTGTTCTTTGTTAACCAGTTGGTACTCGTCCGTACCATCATCTCAGAACATGCGTCAAGCGTTTGTTTCTACCTGATACTCGTTCGTATCATAGTCTTAAGGATGCTCGTCCGCATCTTTAATCCATACACGTGTCAAACACTCACGTCTTCTTGAATATAGACACTCGTCCGTGTCTACTATTCCCCAGAAGAGTCCCTTCAGATTCAACACTCGTCCGTGTTCCTTGTTAACCAGTTGATACTCGTCCATATCATCATCTCTGAACACGTGTCAGTATTTGTTTCTACTCGATACTCGTCCGTATCGTGGCCTTAAGGATGCTCGTCCGCATCTTTAATCTATACACAAACATCTAAACACTTATACCTTTTATTTCTTGGATATAAACACTCGTCCGTGTTTACTATTCCCCAGTAGATCGCCAGCAAAACAAATTTTCTTTTTATCTGACGTTCGTCCTGCGTCATGATAAACCCTGAGAGCAGCCGTCCCCTGCTAGGTGATCGTCCTTCACCTCTTGATGATCGTCCTTCATCATGCTCATCCGATGGCCGTCCCCATCGTTGACCTTCTATCCGGAATTCGTCCTATGTCGTGATATTTTTAGCAGCCGTCCCCTGCTAGGTGATCGTCCTTCACCTTTTGATGATCGTCCTTCATCATTTTATCCGATGGCCGTCCCCATCGTCGATCCTGTTATCTGACATTCGTCCTATGTCATGATAAATTTTGAGAGCAGCCGTCCCCTGCTAGGTGATCGTCCTTCACTTCTTGATGATCTTCCTTCATCATGCTCGTCCGATGGCCGTCCCCATCGTTGACCTTTTTATCCGGCATTCATCCTATGTCGTGATATTTTCGGCAGCCGTACCCTGCCAGGTGATCGTCCTTCACCTTTGATGACCGTCCCTCATCATTATTTCATTTATTCTTTAACCCGATGGCCGTCCCCGTCGTGGTCCCTTTTCCTTTTCCTGATGATCGTCCTTCATCAGTTTAGCCCGATGGTCGTCCCCATCGTTGCTTACCTTGCTTTATGAACTTGATGGCCGTCCCCATCATTTTTTCATTAATCCCCAGAGAATCTTTTTGCTTTACTTGATGGCCGTCCCCATCATAATCCCTTTTATCCCCAACATGTCGGCTGTCCCCTTCATTGCTTTATTTCCCGCGCCCTTTCCCAGCATGTCGGCCGTCCCCATCATTGCTTTATTTCCCGCGCCCTTCCCAGCGTGTCGGCCGTCCCCGTCATTGCTCCTTCCCCCAGCAGTCGTCCTCTGCTCGACGGTCGTCCTCCATCGCCTACACTTTACAATATACTTTATTTTCCCTTTTACAATCTATATCCCTTTTCTTCTTCATTCTGTGAGTGCAAATTTTGGACTGTCTTTGGTATTCAACCACAAGTTATCTTGTTCGCATGTTAAGCCGCTGCTTACATCCTGCACAGCTAACTCATGTTTGAATAGGGGCAGCTGTAAATACCCCAAATTTGCCCTCACCCATTCACACCATGGCTTGTGATCTCCTCATATACATAATCTCAATCATAGCATCTCATATCACATTTTTGATTCATTTCATTGGTTCAAAGTCATCTGCATCTAGGGTTTGTGATCTGAGCAATCCAAGAGCTTCTTGAGCCACTCCAAAGGTCATCAACCACTTCAAAGGGGTCCATGTATGTTCAAGCATCATATTATATCCTCTCAAAGTCAAGAATGTCAAAGAATCACAAGAACTGAGAATGGCATGGAAGCAGAGCCAGTTTTGACTGCACAGATGACCTAGAATTAGGGTTTTGGTTTCAAAGGCCATAACTCCAATCTTTTTGGTCATTCTTGTTTCTATTGGTCTCTATATGGTATATGGAGTATGCATATCAATTTTCATGAAGAAATTCCATGGGGAAGTCATCTAATCAAGAGTTGACTTTTCAAGCAACTCAGTGCAAAATCAGGGCATCTGAGGCCCCCAATGACCCAACCAAGAGGTGTTCTTCATCATTTTGATTGTATATGATCTTTATTTGATCATAGAATATGTTGGAAGTTCAAAAAATTGAAGAATTTCAAGTCTTTTGCAAAGTTGACTTTTTGGGAAAGTTTGACTTTTAATGAAATTGCCATTTTAGGAAACTTTTTCAACCCTTGCTTTTTGATTCAAAAATGCTTCAAATGGAAAAACTTTGGTCATGAAAGTTGTAGAATGGATCATTCCCTTTTCAAAAAGTACAAGAACATGACCTAATTCATTTTGGATCAAAAGTTATGGCTTGTCAAAGTTGGCAAAAATCACTAAATTTGAAGTTTTCCACCAAAGAGGCAAAGTTGCAAATTCACTTTTCAAGGCAAATTGAATTATCAAATGGACTTCTAAACTTCACAACATGATCATACAACACCTAAAATTCAGAATGGGCCAAGAGATCATTCATCTTTATGGCTTATGGAGCAAGAAATTTCAAAGGAAGCAAAAGTGAGGCAAGTTGCAAAAACTCACTCAAGTGTGAATCCACTTGCTGGCTGACTTCATGATCAATATCCTAGGGTTCTCCCCACATCTTGCTGCGCAGGACACACCTTTTGTCCTTGGCTATCTAGTAGCCCATGCCTCTCTTACACAACTTTGACATTTTGGCAACTTGAGCCATACCTATCACAAAAGCACACATCACCTCATCTGACCTATCACAATAGTTTATGCAAACAAAAGGCAAGCCAAAACACATACAACACAGGCCTGAAACACTCTCCAATACAGCTCTCTCATTTCCACACCATTTTGCAAAAGCATTCGAAACTGATTGCACAAGCCTCAAACACAAAAACCAACTTCACAAATCAACTCAACACACTTTCCTGATCACAAAGCACCCATCACCATTGCCTTAAACTCCCAGAATCACAAATACGATTTACACCCCACCTTGAACAGAACTTCTGCCATCTCTCAAACCACCCATTATAAACTCCAAACAAGCATTGAAAGCTTCTCAGGGGGTCCAGTGGAGTTGATTGCAAGCAGGAAACCAGCCAGAAAGTACCAAAAACCAAAGCTTCAGTTCAGGTAGCCATCTCAAACTTTTTTTCCAGAAACATGTTTTTAAGTTTCTAAATGATTCTCCATGCTCCACTGGTCATGCTGATATGTTTTGTTTCGAAAATGATTGAGTATTGAGTGCGTATGTTGCTTCTGAAACTTTTCTGACCTAAATGCATTTTGCTTCGATTCATGGATTTGATGATGGATAAATGAATTTTGATGGCTGATTCTTGTTGGGGTTGGGGAGAAGATCATTTCTGGAGAGTTTTAGGGCCTGGGGATGCGTATTAAGAGAGATAGCTTGAGTGTTTGGCCGGAGAAGACGACTTGAACAGTGTTCCGGTCGCCTGAAAGTCATTAGGGTTTGATTAATTAGGGTTAATCATAATTATGTGAATTTGAATCTCAGCCCTTGGATATGGCGCCAAGTCCACTCCCGCGCGCGTATGTTTGAATGTCAGCCATTGATTGTGCTGACTTTTCTTTTTTTCAGTTTAATTCATTTTTATTTTTCATTTAATTGCATTTGTTTTCTCCATTTAATTTAAAATAGCAAAACAATTTTAAAAATTCTGAAAATTTTTATACAAACTTTTATTAATTTTCAGAAACCAAAAACATTTTTATTTTTATTTTTTGCATTTAAAAATATTTTTAAATCATTTAAAAGTTTATTTTTAATTAATTAATGAGAATTAATTAATTAAAAATACTTTTAGGTATTTAAAAATCACCAAAAAATTCATGAAACCTTTAAAATCATTTAGAAACATTGTCCAACCCTCAAACCAAATTTCTTTTTTGATATCAATGCATTTTGACAATTTTCCATGGAATTAATTCAATTTCAAAGCATTATTTTGATCCAATGTTCAAAAATTCATTTCTGCCGAGTCTTTGAGAGTTGGACTTTGATTCTTTTTGCATTGTGTCTTGCATATCATGTAGTTTGTAGGATTAAATTGGCATGATTTGATCTTGCATTTTAATTTTGTTTGACATTTTTTCTTGTCAAGGTACCTTAAAACCCTAGCAATCTTAAGAAATTCATAACCCTCATTAGGTTAAGAGTTAGAACCCCTCCTTTGGGCAGTGAGTTTGTATAGGTTTAGGGTTCCTTTGAATGCATTTTCAATTTTTTATCATGATGTTTGCTTCTGGTTTTGATTTTTGTCTTGTGCATTGATCATAAACCCTAATTTGGGCTTTCATTTGCATCCATCTTCCATTTGCTTGCATACCATGACTTGCCATGACATTTTGTATATCCATTTGATTCATAATACATCTTAGGACATGTTAGAATCATGTTTGATCATTGCATCTTTCATTTGCCATGTTATATGTCATTTGCATCTCATAACTTTTCATGTATATTCATGGTTCTAAACATGCTTCATTTGCATCCATATGTTTGTATGATCATCCTCATGCCTTGTTTCATGTTTGCATCATCTCATAGCATCATTAACATCATGTTTATGCTCCTGGTTTTGGTTTGCATCATGTCACTTCATCTCATTTTGCATTGCATTGCATTCCTTTCTCTAACTTTTCAGGTGGTAAGTTACTTTGAGAAGTGAATTTGCCTTCACTTCTCACAATCTCTTTTCATCTCTTTTATGCATCATTGCTGCATTTTGTCTTGTGTTTGATATTGAGCTTGCTCTTTCTTCTTCTTCTTACTTTCTTTCTCCAAGTGACTTGTCTTCTTAAATGAAGCAAGTTACTTTGCTTCTCTTTGCTCCTTTCATCTGTTTCCTGGTGGTTTCTTTGAAGATTTCTCTTGTAAACCTCACAAAACTTAGGAAAAACCAAGAATGGCAATGATTAGGGTTTTTATTAGTCCCCCCATTTAGATTTTACCTTTGTGTCTCATTGGGTCTTCTCTTCTCACCTCATAATCAGGGACTATACCCTAAAGGCTTTAAGGCTTTGTGATTAAGCTTATGCCTGCATCCTTCTATTAGGATGGAGTGTATAACTTTAATCCTAAGTGTTAAACCCTTAATGTGTTTAAATCCTTTAATCAATTCATCTAATAATCATTAAGACATCAAGCTTGTAACTTGGGCCTTGCATTAGGGTTCTAATTCTTCCTTAATTGGTTAAGAAGGACTAACCCTAGTGTTAATGGACAAGTCCCCCTCAAGTTGTCTTACAAACCCTAAAACTCACTTCATCATCTTATCATTAATTAAAATCCATTTAATAAAGGCTTTGTTTTGTCATGAAGTTAATCCCTAATCATGGATTAAGTTGAGGAGCTTTCCTCAGCTTAAACATTCTCATCTATTATCCTTCTATTAGGATGGTGTAATGAGTCTGTTTAATCTTTGATTATGGCTTAATCTCATTACTTAACACTAAACAAAAACAACAAAAAAATCTAAATAATCACAAGTAGGTTAATGATCTTAATCCTGCATCAAAGGTGATTAAGTGTGAGAAGCTGACTTCACACTTAAGGTATTCTCATTACCCCTAATCAGAGGGAAGGCGTGATGAGTTTACTAACCCATTGGTTTAGGCTTAAGCTCATTAACTTATGACAAACTTTCAAAAGCAATAAAAGACTGAAAACACAAAAAACAAACAATAATCGTCTCCTCCGGGATTCTTTTCTCATCTCATTCACTCGTAAACGAGAACTTGCTTCTCCCGTCTAATGCAAGACAGTTTGCACCTGAGCCAGACAGGTCATACACTTGAGCATAGACAAGTAAGCAATTCACCAGTCAATCCTTCTTTCAGTCTCTTTGGGTCGAACTACGGTGTTCTGACTTCCTCATTGCACGAGAGGATACGTAGTCATAACTTAACAGTTATCGAACAAAAGTCTCTGTATATTCCCCTCTTTCCAGCTTTATTCTTTTAGCCTCATGATCTTGAGCATTTCACTCCTGTTCTTACACTAACACATCACTTATACACTTCACATTATTTTACACTGACACCTGTACATCCTTTTCCAGCTCTTTTATACACTAATTGCACTGACACTACCCCTTTAAAACACAAGTCTCTTAAGCGTGGATCCCGTCGAGTACGGCGGACAATCTGGGTGCTAATACCTTCCCAGGTTGTAACCAACCCCCTTTCTCAGTCTCTCTGGTTCGCAACCGTCTTATCCATATCTTTCTAGGTCTATGCAGCATTGCCTTTCCTCCGGGATAAAAATGCCTAGCTGGCGACTCTTTTCATTCCCTGTGGGTTCACTCCTGTGTGTTCTTGCACCCTCCTTTCGCCGACCGTTTGCGTCTGTACCTCTATTTGACCCGACTTCATTTAGTGGGAGCGACAGTTATTAAGATGGATTGATTAAAGGATTTAAACACATTAAGGGTTTAACACTTAGGATTAAAGTTATACACTCCATCCTAGTAGAAGGATGCAGGCATAAGCTTAATCACAAAGCCTTAAAACCTTTAGGGTTTAGTCCTTGATTATGAGATGAGGAGGGAAGACTCAAAGAGACACAAAGGCAAAATCTAAAAGGGGGGGGGGACTAATCAAAACCCTAATTATTTTCATGCTTGGTTGTTCCTAAGGTTTGTGAGGTTAACAAGAGAAATCTTCAGAGGAACCACCAGGAAGCAGATGAAAGGAGCAAAGGAAGCAAAGTAACTTGCTTCATTTAAGAAGACAAGTCACTTGGAGAAAGAAAGTGAGAAGAAGAAGAATGAGCAAGCTCAATCTCAAACACAAAACAAAATTAAACAATGATGCATAAGAGAAATGAAAAGAAATTGTGAGAAGTGAAGGCAAATTCACTTCTCAAAGTGACTTACCACCTGAAAAGTTAGTGAAAGAAATGCAATGCAATGCAAAATGAAATGAAATGGAATGATGCAAACCAAAATCAGAAGCATGTGTGTGATGATAATGATGCTATGAGATGATGCAAACATGAAACAAGGCATGGGGATGATCATACAAACATATGGATGCAAATGAAGCATGCTTAGAACCATGGACATACATGAAAAGTTATGGAATGCAAATGACATACAACATGGAAAATGAAAGGTGCAATGATCAAACATGATTCTAATATGTCCTAAGATGTCTAATGAATCAAATGGATGCACAAAATGCTATGGCAAGTCATGGTATGCAAGCAAATGCAAGATGAATGCAAAAGGAAGCCCAAATTAGGGTTTATGATCAATGCACAAAACAACAACCAAAACCAGAAGCAAACATCAAGATAAAAAATTGAAAATGCACTCAAAGGAACCCTAACCCTACACAAACTCACTGCCCAAAGGAGGGGATCCAATTCTTAACCTAGTGAAAGTTATGAATTTCTTAAGATTTCTAGGGTTTTGAGGTACCTTGTCAAGAAAAATTTCAAAAAAATTGAAAATGCAAGATCAAATCATGCCAATTTAACCCTATAAACTACATGATATGCAAAATGCAATGCAAAAAGAATCAAAGTTCAACTCTCAAAGACTAGGCAGAAATGGATTTTTGAACATTGGATCACAATAATGCCTTGAAAAAGAATTAATTCCATGGAAAATTGTCAAAATGCATTAAGATAAAAAAAGAAATTTGGTTTGAGGGTTGGAAAATGTTTCTAAATGATTTTAAAGGTCTCATAAATTTTTTTGTGATTTTTAAATACCTAAAAGTATTTTTAATTAATTAATTCTCATTAATTAATTAAAAATAAACTTTTAAATGATTTTAAAATATTTTTTAATGCAAAAAATAAAAATAAAAATGTTTTTGGTTTCAGAAAATTAATAAAAGTTTGTATAAAAATTTTCAGAATTTTTAAAGATGTTTTACTATTTTTAATAAAATGAAGAAAACAAATGCAATTAAATGAAAAATAAAATGAATTAAACTGAAAAATATGAAAGTCAGCAAGATCAATGGCTGGAATTCAAACATACACGCGTGCGAATTGACTTGGCGCCATATCCAAGGGCTGACATTCAAAATCCCCTAATTATGATTAAACCCTAATTACATGCCCTAATGACTTTCAGGCGACCGGAACACTGTTCCGGTCGTCTTCTCTGGCCAGCCCAAAACTCTAACTCTCTCTACACGCAATGAAAATGAAATCTAACTGCCCAGAACTCATCCCCATTCAACACTGAATCAAAACCCCCTAACAAACATCATTTTTCATTCATCAATCAGCCAAATCGAAGCAAAACTCATTTAAGGCAAAAAGTTTCAGACAGTTCATACATCCTGGTTTCTCAACCATTTTCAAAAATAATCACGTCCCCATGATCAGGGGAGTGCATAGAAGCATTTAAGAACTTAAAATGGAGTTTCTGGAAAAAAAAAGTTTGAGATGGCTACCTGAACTGAAGCTTTGGTTTCTGGCACTTTCTGGCTGGTTTCTTGCTTGCAATCAACTCTACTGGACCCCCTGAGAAGCTTTCAAAGCTTGTTTGAAGTTTATAATGGATGGTTTGAGAGATGGCAGAAGTTCTGTTCAAGGTGGGATGGAAATCGTGTTTGTGTTTCAGGGAGTTTTAGGCTATGGTGATGGGTGCTTTTTGATCAGTGAAGGGTGCTGAGTATGTTTGTGAAGTTGGTTTGTATGTTTGTAGCTTGTACTGAGTGTTTCGAAGGCTCTTGCAAATGGGAGAGATTTTGATAACTATGGCTATGGGAAAGATCAGAATGTGTTGTTATGTGCTTTGGCTTGCTTTTTGTTTGCATAAACTATTGTGATAGGTCAGATGAGTTGATGTGTGCTTTTGTGATTGGTATGGCTCAAGTTGCCAAAATGTCAAGTTTGTGTAAGAGAGGCATGGGCTACTTGCTAGCCAAGGATAGATGGGGTGTCCTGTGCAGCAAGATGTGTGGAGAGCCCTTGGATTGTTTGTGGAGTCAGCCAGCAAGTGGATTCACACTTGAGTGAGTTTTTGCAACTTGTCTCCCTTTTGCTTCCTTTGAAATTTCTTGCTCCATAAGCCATAAAATTGAATGATCCTTTGGTGCAATCTGACTTTTAGGTCTTGGTACATGCTTGCATGAATATTAGAAGTGTATTTGATAGCTCAATTTGCCTTGGCAAGTGAATTTTCAACTTTGCCTCTTTGGTAGAAAACTTCAAATTTTGTGATTTTTGCCAACTTTGACAAGCCATAACTTTTGATCCAAAATGAATTAGGTCAAGTTCTTGTACTTTTTGAAAAGGGAATGATCCATTCTATAACTTTCATGACCAAAGTTTTTCCATTTGAAGCATTTTTGGATCAAAAAGCAAGGGTTGAAAAAGTTTCCCAAAATGGCAATTTCATTAAAAGTCAAACTTTCCCAAAAAGTCAACTTTGCAAATGACTTGAAATTCTTCAATTTTGTGAACTTCTAACTTCTTCTATGATCAAATAAAGATCATATACAATCAAAATGATGAAGAACACCCTTTGGTTGGGTCATTGAGGGCCTCAGATGCCCTGATTTTACACTGACTTGCTTGAAAAGTCAACTCTTGATCAGATGACTTCCCCATGGAATTTCTTCATGAAAATTGATATGCATACTCCCTATACCATATAGAGACCAATATAAACAAGAATGACCAAAAAGATTGGAGTTATGGCCTTTGAAACCAAAACCCTAATTCTAGGTCATCTGTGCAGTCAAACCTGGCTCTGCATCCATGCCATTTTCAGTTCTTGTGATTCTTTGACATTCTTGACTTTGAAAGGATATAATATGATGTTTTAACATGCATGGACCCCTTTTAAGTGATTGATGACCTTTGGAGTGGCTCAAGAAGCTCTTGGATTGCTCAGATCACAAACCCTAGATGCAGATGACTTTGAACCAATGAAATGAATCAAAAATGTAATATGAGATGCTATGATTGAGTTTATGCATATGAGGAGATCACAAGCCATGGTGTGAATGGGTGAGGGCAAATTTGGGGTGTTTACACTTGAGGATCAACAACAAATATAAGACGACAAATCGAACAAATAAAAGGCACAAAAGAACACATATATTTTTAACGTGGAAAACCCTTCAGTATGAGAGTAAAAACGAAGAGCCATCCATACCAAAGAAACAACTTCACTTTAACCACTTAAGGGTACAATATAATCTTAAATTGATTCACAAAAGGGTTCTAACAACCGCAAATCACAAAGCAAACTAACTTACAAATAAGAATAAAAAAGATGAATTTTTTACCAAATCTACGGCTTCAGTGCGAAGTAGATAACTCTCATCTCATACGTTGTTTTGAAATTATGAATGGTCAAAAGTTAAATATATGTGTTGTGAACTTGCCCTCCAAATTTGAGAATGATCCAATGGTTAACGAATCAGGGATCATTGATTTAGTGAGATTGATTGCATAAAAATGAGAATGAGTTTCTTTCCTTTTTTCTCTCTTTTGAATCCTTATTTTTTCTTTATCTCGCTAAACCTTAAATTGATCTTATCCACTTAAATAAGTGATACAAATGGGTTAATCATATTTGAGTATTTCTCCACATAGGAAAGGAGCTCAAACCCAAAAAATCTCCCCCTCACAACTATGTGGAGGAAATTGCCAAACTGGAGATATCACAACAAGCTTCAAATTTCCCTCTTGGTAATGATTTAGTCATCATATCATAAACATTATCCTCTGTATGAACTTTAGCTAACTCCAACAACTTAGCATCCAAAACATCATGTATCCAATGATATCTCACATCAATGTGTTTGAACCTATTATGAAAAGTCAGATTCTTACCAAGATGAATAACACTTTAACTATCAACAAATAACACATATTTATCTTGAACAAAACCAAGCTCAAGCATTTTTTTCCAACCATAGTAACTCTTTGCATGCTTCGGTACTTGCAATAAACTCAGCCTCTGTAGTAGATAATGCTACACACTTTTGTAATCTGGACTATCAAGCAACATCTCCCCCTACAAATTTAATCATGTAGCCCGAAGTAGACTTTATGGAATCAATGTCACCAACTATATCAAAGTTAGAGTACCCCACTAGAGTAGACTTATCTCCTCCAAAACAAAGCCTCGTAGAAGTAGTACTGCAAATATACCTTAAAATTCCTTTTAAAACATTCCAATGCTTTCTACATGGATTTGACAAAAATCTACTGACTGTACCAACATCCTGTGTTATATTTGGTCTTGTACACACCATTACATATATCAAACTACCCACTACAACACAAAAATATCATGTTTCATATCGAAAGTTTCATCTTCACTTGAAGGACTTTGATTAGAACTCAACTTGAAATGAGTAACGAGAAGAGTGCTTACCGCCTTATAACTTTCCAATTTGAATCTTTGCAACACTTTTTCAATATAATTTTCTCATGACATCCAAAGTTTCTTTTCTTTTTTGTCACACATGATTCTAATTCCAAGAATCTATTTAGCTCCTCCCATGTCTTTCAATGCAAATGACTCCCCCAATTGCTTCTTTGACATGTTAATGTTAGAAATACTTTTTCCTACGATAAGCATATCCTAAACATATAACAACAGGATAATGAAGTCATCGTTAGAAAAATTTCTAGCAAAAATGAAATGATCTGAAGTAGTCTTCTGGTATACTTAATCACACATAACAAGCTTAAACTTCTTGTACCACTGCCTTGGAGCTTGCTTCAACCCATATAAACTCTTTCTAAATGTACAAACATGATCTTCTTTACCTTTAACTTGAAAACCATTAGGTTGTTTCATGTAGATCTCTTCCACTAAATCACCACAAAGGAAAGTCGTTTTCACATCCATTTTCTCAACCTCTAAATCAAGAGTAGCAGCCAAACTCAACAAGGTTCTAATTGATGACATCTTTACAACAGGTGAGAAAATATCATTAAAATCAACACCCTTTCTTTGACAGAAACCTTTAACCATTAATCTGGCTTTATATCTTGGAAACTTAGAGTTGCTCTCATGTTTAACTTTATAAATCCACCTGTTTTCCAAAGCCCTTTTGCCTTTAGGCAGCTTCACTAAATCATAAATGTGATTATCATGCAATTATATCATCTCATCATGAATTGCAATCATCCACTTTTGATTTTTTTTATCACTTTCCATGGCCTCTTGAAAACACTCGGGTTCACCCTCATCACTCAAGGTCACATACTCATCAAAATTATACCTTGTAGAAGGTTGTCTTTGCCTGTTAGACTTCATAAGTTGAACTTGAGATGTTTCTATAGTTTCACCAAGATTCTCATCCTGTGAGAAATTACTCTCTCCCTCACCATCATTAGTTGGAATATTTACCTCATCTCCAAGTTGTTGATCATCAACATAATCATATGGCTCACCATTGTGATAATCACCACCAATAACATCCAGATTATGACTAGGTAACCGAACTGGATCAACATTAGACAAACTAATATCTTTCTTGGGTGTAACCTTCTCTACCTTATCAATATCTTCAATAGTTTGGTCTTCCATAAACACCACATTGCAACTTTGAATAAGCTTATTCCCTATGGGATTGTAACCAAACTCATTTTGCCCATAACCGATGAAGATACATTGTTTTGACTTTGCATCCAAATTGGATCTTTCATCCTTTGGAATATGCACAAAAGCCTTACAACTAAAGGCTCTCAAATGATCATACTTGACATTCTTTCCAAACCAAATTTTGTCTGGAACTTCACTGTTCAAAGCAACAGTAGGAGTGGGATTAAAAACATGCACTGCCATGTAAAATTTCTCGCCCCAATAATGATTAGGTAACTTAACTTCAAAGAGCATACACCTTAGTCTCTTAATTAGTGTTCAATTCACCCTCTATGCTAAACCATTCAATTGAGGATTTTTAGAAGGATTATTTTCATGTGCAATACCATGCTGCTTGCAATAGGAATCAAATGGTCCACAATACTCTATACCATTGTCTAAATGAACACATTTTAACTTCCTGCCTATCTACCTCTTAACCAAAGCATGAAATTCTTTGAACTTTTCCAAAACTTGGTCTTTTGTCTTCAAGGCATAAACCCATAGTTTCCTGGAGCAAACATCAATAAAGGTAATAAAATAAAGTGCACCGCTAAAGGATTTTACCTTTAATGGACCACAAACATCATAATAGAAATTAAAGCAACTTTGACTTTCTTGAGGGAGGATGTCTCTTGAAAGATACTCTAGTCAGTTTGCCAGTGTTGAATGCCAATTATGATTTTATTTTGATCCATTAAACATGACATTTTTCAATTGTTTTGATATGTTTCAATGGATTTATTCCATGCTTTTATGCTATTCTTCACTCATGTTTCAAATACCTTCAAATTGCTTAATTTATGTGTTATTTGGCATATTTTAGGCTTAAAACATCAATGTGTAAGACATGAGCGAATTGGACAAGGAAGTCAAAGAAAAGGAGAAGATTCAACATGTTCACTGGGTGAACACCAACGAGCTGAAAGCGAATATTCGCCCAACAAAGTCCCAGAGAACCAAAACATTGTTTTGGCTAAAAGAAAAGGACCATAAGTTCTCCTTGGCAAGTTTTAGTGAAAAAGTTCGATGTGCGAAGGATTGTTCGCACAACGAAGACATATATTTTACCAGAGGCAGTTTAACTATTTAGAGGCGTTTCATGTGCCATAAAGTGGTATTCGCTAGACGAACAAGGCATATTTTAGTTGTACTATAAAGGAACCTTTTCACACTTTTTGGAGATCATAACCCCATTTTCAACCAAGAAACAATATTGTCTATGTTTCTTCGATGTGGATACGCTTTCATCTTCTCTCATTACTTGTAAAGCAAGCTACCGTGGTTATGGGTAGCTAATTTCCTTTGTATTAAAGGTAGAGGTAATATATCTTAGATTTATGTATTTATTTTTATTGATCTTGTATGTGAACAAGTGATGATTAATATATGATGAATATTTTTGTTCTTAATGATCCATTATTATTTTGTAAAACTCTAGACATAGATTTTATGGAACTTGACCTAAAATATTCATATATCGATTTATAGATTGGAGATATCAGTCTATGGTTGATATTTTATTTGTATTAAACTTAAAGCTTACTATATTGGATGTTATATGGAGAGATCGTGTAGCGATGAATACAATATTTCTTACGATACCGCTCTTGGCATAGACGGTATTGTGAGAATACACGATGATATTAATCGGATACGACTTTACATGCAAGATTGAAAGAATACGTATAAGTTAGGATAGATGAAAAACACTTTTGATATACATTGTAAAAACAAACACTTAGAATTTAATCATTGCTACTAAATCGTAACAATTTATGAAACAAACTTTGAAAACCCTTTTTCTTACCGTTAAACTATTAAATGACAAGCATCCCATATCTAATAATCCTTGTGGAGACGATAACAAAATCCCTCCTAATTCTACTTCCAACAACCAACCATCCAATGAGAACACTTATCAAAATCTACATTCTTTAATCTAGGAAGAACATCCTTTTTGGCAAAAACATCCATCCCATGTTCACTAATATGACTAAGTCTTCGGTGCCACAAAGATGCTTCCATGTTGATAGCATTCACACTTTCCATAGCAACCAAAACTTTTGTCCAATAAAATTTAGAAAGTTTTCCCCTTTAGCCACAACCAAGTTACCTTTGTTGAGTTTCCACTTTCCAGAACCAAAGTGATTATCAGAACCACAATCATCTAGCATATGCATATAGATCAAATTAAAGCAGACATCTGGAGCATGTTTGACACCTCTAAGTAACAATTGCATTCCTATGTTGGTTTGCAAGCAAACATCCCTAACAACAATTACTTTATATACGCCATCATTATCCATCCTCAATAATCCAAAATCATCAGAAGTATAAGATGTGAAGAAATCCTTCTTTGGAGTAACATGTAATGTAACGCCACTGTCAACTATCCACATGCTCTCGTCTGATACAAGATTAACATATTCATGAATAGTCAAAACCAAAGAAATAACTCCATTATAAACATTTAAGGGTATAAGAGAGTCATAAAGTGATTCACAAACTGGTGCTAACAACCGCAAACACAAAGCAAACTAACTTACAAATAAGAATAAAAAAACTGAATTTTTTTCTCAAATCTACAGCTTCAGTGAGAAGCAGATAACTCTCACCTCAGACGTTGTTTTGAAATTCTGAATTGTCAAAAGTTAGATATGTGTTGCGAACCTGCACTCCAAATTTGAGAACGATCCAATGGTTAACAAATCGGGGATCGTCGATTTAGTTAAACTGGTTGCAGAAAAACAAAAATGAGTTTCTCTTATTTTTTCTCTCTTTTGAATCCTTATTTTTTCTCTATCTCTCTCAACTATAAATTGATCCTCTCCACTTAAATAAGTGAGACAAATGTGTTGATCATATTTGGACCTTTCTCCACATAGGAAAGGAGTCCAAACCCAATAAATGGTCAAGGTAAGAAATGTGGAATATTGAATCAACTCTGATACGAAAGATGTTTAGCATGAAGTCGAAGTTGGTTCACATGCTAGTGCAGAAGTTATACATACTGTAGTCGAAGTCAGTTCTAGTATGTATGTTTAATTGTTTCCTTGATATTATAGAGTTTGTTCCAAGGTGGAGATTTGTGAGATATTGGAACGAACTCTAGGTTTAGCATTTCGTCGAAGTCCGCTCACATGCTGTTGTTTAATTTGGCCCTGTGTTATGGATCGAATTGCTTAAGTTAGCTTGTACCCTAAGTTAGCTTGTAATGAGATTGTTAAAAAGCCCATTAAGTTAGCGTGTTAGTTTTCTTATAAATATCATATTAGTCTTTCATATTTTCAATAAAGGAAAATAGAAAGATAAAACCCTAATTCAAAAGTGAGAGAAGTTATTTGTTATTCTTGTATACTTGTAATCTTGTTTCAAGAGAAAAGAAATAATAACAGTTTATAACCAATCATTTTATCTGTGGTTACCCTAAACCCTAACCCTTGTGGGTTTCTTGATCATAAAAAAACCTATTATATTTTGTTTCTAAGGTATCCGTTTCACAACAAGAAAAATATTTTATGGACAAATTGAATTTAAGAAGGGTTGGATTATACACTTGATTTGATTCATTAGACTAATAAAGTGCTAGATCTATTTTAATTTTAATGGTATAGTCTAAATACAGTTCTAGAGAAGTGTAGAAGTATATTGATAAAGATAAATGTATGCAAATAAAGAGAAATATGTAAAACTCTCTAAGATAATCTATAAATATATGTAAAATCTTCTTTAATAAGCCTATAAATAAGAAGAATAACTTATTATTTGTAATCCAATTTAATAAAAGCAAGTAAGAAACAAGTTAGTAAGTTTATAATGTATCTAAATCAATAAAAATTATCATTCTCTCAAATAGTCATTCCTAAACAATTTCTTAAAAAAATCTCAATATAACATTCTTCTATTCCAACCAGAAAGGCACATGCTGCATAATCTTATGTAGTGTATATAATTAGTTATAGTTACTGATTTGATTGAATTGATGATGAAGTTTCATGGTACATTAATTTGTAATTTGAAATCATAGATATACATAAACAAATGTGATAAATTACAAATAATATTTCATATATTACACAAAACAGGCCAGATGAACTTGATACTCTGCCTTCTTATACAAAAAGGTTCTTCAGACATTTAATTACATACAATTCCATAGTCTGCTTAAGTATTGCATATTCTAAATTCAAGCCTCAAATTTAGCACTGTACTCTAGAATTCCTATACAACAGAAACAATCATCATCCTAACAATTTTCTCGTCGCCATCGATCATCGCCCTTTTGGATTAACAATTTGAGAGAAGATGGCAGCAGAATTCTCAGTTGAGTCATCATGACCAAGGTCATGTTCACTTTCAATGCTAAGGTTTTTGTAATGTGCAGCCATGTCACTTTTTTGTGCCAAGTTTACCTCTTCAAATTCACTCTCATCTATACGCGGAGAGTTGCCATGAATCGATCGCGCACCATCAGGATTCTCTTGCAGGTTGAGAGCAAATTCAAGGTTCCACAACAGATCATTCATCGAGGGACGAGCGAGTCCATGATCAGATAAACATTTCTCAGCTGCATCAGCAAACTTGATCAAGCTTTCAGGGTTAATCTTTCCTTTCAAATTTGGATCAATAATATCTTCCAATGTTCCTTTTCTTTTGTTGAGCAAAGCCCAATCTGCAAGACTAACCTGTTCTTTTGGAAGGCCAGGATTCAAAGCAGGCCTCGAACACAAGGCCTCGAATAGAACTACTCCGAACGAATAAACATCGGATTTTTCAGTCAATTGTTGTCTCCTGAAATATTCAGGATCCAAATATCCAAAACTACCTTTCACCACTGTGCTAACATGACCGTTGTTCATATTAGGACCTGTTTTCGACAATCCAAAATCCGAAACCTTTGCGACAAAGTTCTCATCAAGGAGAATATTTGTTGTCTTGACATCTCTATGAATGATTGTGTATTTTGCTCCTGTGTGAAGATAATGAAGACCTCTTGCAGCACCAATGCAAATCTCCAACCTTTGTTTCCATGATAAAGTATCTATAGGTTTGTTTCCTTTGTATAGATGCTCCCTCATGGTTCCATGAGCCATGTAATCATAAACCAAACACATTTCCTCACCTTCCTCACAAAAACCAATCAAAGACACTAAATGTTTGTGTCTAAGCTTTGAAAGCATCTCAATTTCAGTCTGAAATTCATTCACTCCTTGTTCTGATTGCGGATTCGATCTCTTAATAGCCACTTTAACTCCATTATCAATAACTCCCTTGTAAACCTTTCCAAATCCTCCAACACCTATCACATTCGTCTCGTCGAAATTCTTTGTGGCTTGAATCATCTCTTGTAACGAAAAATATCGACATAACCCTTGAGCCATGGCCAAGTTTGCACCACTCCCCATAGTACTCTTCCCTGATCCTGACGATTTCGTTGTGCTCGTGTGAGAGTTTCCATAAAGAGGCAACCAACTAGATGTGTTATTTGTGTATGAACCTGTATTAGATATAAAAGTTAGTTATATTTATATCCTCATTTTCTCTCATAATTTTCAATATAATTTTATTATCAATACCTGGTGCTCTCTTCTTTCTCTGATGAACTGCAATACATATTGCAGCAACTAATGCAAAACCAGCAGCTCCACCAGCAGCTCCGCCGATAGCAAAAGTCGCAGTATTACTATTTTTCTTTTTTTGAAAAGTTCTTTCCTTTTCCTCATGTTTCATCATCATATCAGAAAGCCTAGGATTAGGTCCTGACAGATCAGTTTGATTGAGTTTAAATATCTCAAGACCATTGAGTAAAGCATCATAATACTCCGGCTTTAAATTTACCGCAGGACCCAATGCAAGCCAAAGTTGATCCTCACCCGGCTGATTATGAACATAAACCACATAATCCTTATAAGTGGTCATTCCTTTACCGCCCGACCAACCTATCACATCCGCCGATTCCTCCGCCGTTTGATTGTTGATAAAGATTTTGAACACAATTTGATTCACATTAGAATACCAGAAATCACAAAAATGCAACCTTATTAAGTACATTGAATTCGGATCAACTTGAAACATCCACGTCAGATTGTATTTCACGTTAAGATCTACATCACCTCCCATGGATCTATACGTTGAATAAATTTCAGCAGGAGCAATGTATTTAGGCATAGTTTGGTAATCGATTTTAACATCCTTTGTAACACGGTTCGTAACACCATTGGAAGCACCATAAGTATACGGTGTATCATCGTACCATATTCGACTCAAACCAGAATCTTGAGCCGGAGATATATACTGTCCACCAACATTTATTCTAAACATCGTTTGAAGATGAAAACCCGTAGTATCCACGGTTTGATCCATATAACCGACCAACGAAGGCGACTTGAGCAACAAGTCAGGCATTTCAATAAGTTGAATACCATTGATAAAAGCAAAAGCACCATTGTGTTTATCAGAAGGTTTGAAGGTGAGGCTGAGTTCACTTGCATTCATAGGTGCAAGTGCATATTCTTTATCAATATAAGCTTGCGACAAGGCTCGACATGTAATCGAGGAGCTGAAATTGTTGAGAAGTATAACATTGTTTGCTTTCACAGAAAAATAAGAATTTTCCGGGTTGAAATTGTTGTAAACAGATGGATAAAAATGGAGTCTAAGCCAATAACGTTTCGTAGGCTGAATTGGAAATTTATACGTTGCTTCAGCCGTGAAAATACGCGCTGTCATATATGGAATTTCCGATGTAAGTGAAGGATCTTGAAATGCAGCTCTTGATGTTATTGAATTTGTTCCAGAAAGATATTTGTTATCTGGACTCCATTGTCTTCCATCAAGATCTTTACCACCATTATCATTTATTCCACATCCTAATAGCAAAGGTTCAACTTTGTTTTGTGCATGTAACAAAATAGGTACATAGAATATAACAAGTAAAACACATAAACTCTTTTGCATGATCATTTTTCGATAAACTAACACGATAAAATGTTAACAAACATAAAAATGTATGAGATATTTAGGCGTACAGGAAATAAAATGAAGTTTTTTTTTGGGTGTAATTGATGGAATTTTGAGAGAGAATAAGAAAGGAATGATTAATTTCCTGTACGCCAGGAAAAAGAAATAAAAACGGGAATTGGGTTGTTAGTTTTGTGTCTGTTTTTTTGTGTGTTGAAATGAATGTAGAGAAAACCTACCTGGAATGGTGGAACGTGTTTCCAAACCAGGCAAGAAGGTAAATTAAGGTGAAGTTTTTTATTGTTTGGTTTGTTTATAGGGACCGTTACTATACTAAGGTTTTTTTTTTTTTTTTTTTTTGGTTTTTCTTTTGTTATTAATTATTTTGGCAGTTTTTTTTTTTTTTGTTGTTGTTGTTGTTTGATGAACGTTAAATTTTCATGGTTGAGAATTCTAGAAAACAGTGATAGGGAGGGATAATCGTAACTGGATGAGTTGGATTTGTTACAGGTTGAAATGAAGAAACTTATTGCTATATTTGGCACTAGTTAATGGGCAGTAACATTCATCATGATTTTTGTTGTTATTTATTTATTTTATAATAGTTGTTTATACATAAAAATAAATAATCTTTTATTCAATATTGACAGGTCACAAAAAGATTATTCCTTTGGGTCCTTTTAATAGGTACGACGAAACGTTGAGTTTGATTTAGACAATAGAGGTTTATTTTAAGATAGACTTTCAAATGAAGACTTCTTGTGAATAGACTTCAAACAAAGGATCTTTTGCCATATAAATGTATTAATTTTCATATAGATTCTTTGAAGTGTGTTTTTTGTGGGGTTGCGTTGGAAAACATGAATCATTCCTTCTTTGCTTGTAATGTGATAAAGTTGATATGAAGGGAGATAGTCATTTGGATAAGTAAATCGGAAGAGTTGGAGGAAGAGTGTCTTCAGAATTTTATGGATTGGTACTTGTTTTGCCGTGTAAAAAAAGTCAAGGAGGACAAAATGGGAGTTGTTTGACTAGCCACCATTTGGAGCTTATGGTTATTACGAAATGATGTTTGTTTTCGGATGGAGAAGTGAAATTTTGATAATACGATGTGGGGCATAAAAAAATTGGTTTGGAAGTGGTTTTTTTGTGGAGAAATTACTCATCCCAATTGTAGTTTTTACAAGTTTAGTCAAGATCCTTTGCAATTTCTTTTGTGATTCTAATTGGTTTGTAATCTCTATCTTTTGCCAGTTTTTTTTTCCTTCCAGTTTTGATGTAAACAGGTTGGAGAACCCTTAGTTCTCGATCTCATATATTATATCTTGCTTACACAAAAAAGTACTTAAACAGTTGAATGCAAGTTAGTCGAATCTTTCTCGGATTTATTGAGGCTCACGGAGTTTAGGGAGACATTAAACTCGATGTAGACTCGATGAAATTGGCCAATTTGACATTTTATCTAGATTTCTCGTTTGTGGCACAACTAACTGAAATATATGAGAAGATGATGTAATAACAAAAGTTGTCTCTGCATTTCATCTCTATGTTTTGATGATAACAAGGAAGTATTTGTGAAAGAACTATTTTATGTTCTGATGTTTGTTATGTGCAGATCATGGATATTGAATATATCATATCAAACAAACATTATGAAAATGTACGCAAATGATAATATGCGAAGTTACTATGTATAATACTAGTCGCAAGCCTGCTGAAGAAGCAAGTGTGCTTCGGTATCTGAACACAATCAGAAAGATCCAAGGATGCCTGATGTTGTTGTTGCAGCGCTCTTGTGGATTTTGTTCTGAGAAGTGGTTCTGATCATAAAGCAAGTGAAGCTTATGATAAGTTAATCTTCTGAAGAACTAAGTTCTGAAGACTCTGATGACTTGAAGTTCTGAAGACTGAACATTTGAAGACCAAGTGCAGAAAGACTATGTAGACTTAAGGGTTCTAAAGATTAAGGTTCTGAAGAACCAAGCACTAAAGACTCTGAAGAAAATTTTCTACGTGAACAAGGTTATGAAGATTCTAAAGACTTGAAGTTCTGAAGACCATGGGTTTCAAGCCAAGAGATGAAGTTCTGAAGAACGAAGTTCTGTGTGAACAAGTTCTGAAGACTGGAGACTTAGGTTCTTTGAAGACCCAAGTATCATCGTCTCTAACTCATGCTTCATTCAATCATCTGCAATAAGAAGCCTTTGGAGTTCAGAAGACGATGTTACCGTTAGCAAGGATAGTACTCAGTACGATAATGCTTTATCCCACTACCTCTCCACTAACCTTAAATTATGTAAAAGGAAAATATGTGATTATACTATTTTCATTCTTGTGAACGACATTCCTCTGTAGCCATATGTGTTGTAACGACTCTTTTATGCTTGGCCATATAAGGAAAGCATAAAATGTTGTGTGATGTTGTTGTTGAATGCCACAACCAAGAGCAATAGAAGATATGACTAAGTTGTTGCTGGTATACAACCATTGGTTATGTGTTGGTGTTAATTAATATAACCAGAAAGGTTCAAACACACATACAACTAAGTTGTCAAGATGGACTTTGAACCATTTTATTGATGTTTTCATACAATCATATAAGGTTGATGATTAACAAATATAAATATGGAATAAACCATAAAGAGTTTGATTGAATATACAACTCACAAGCTGATTACTCTTTGACAATAATCTGCTTATGCAGAGAGATCTTAGATTCACATGTGCTTAACTTCATATGCTGCAAAAAGCTGTCAATGTTGTAAAAGACAAAAAATGATCATGGAAGCTCCAATTACAAATGCATAATAAGAATGATGCGTTTCTGAAGTGATCATTGGATTGAAGAAGAACAAGGGTTGCTGTCCAGAATGTTCTTAAGTGAATCAAGATGAAGAAGTCCTTCTCGCATTCAAATGGAGATAAACAAAGCTTGAAATGCTATTGAAGAAGAAGACTTCAACAATTCAAGTGCTCAAGGGCTGTTATCCGTGAATAAGTAACTTGAAGAAACAGAAGACCACACAACTGAGCAAGAATTAAATGTAATATCCATAATGTGTATTTAGGTTCTTCTGATGTGCTTAAACTGTGAGTTTACAACTAATTATATAAGAAACAAACTCTTGTAAACATTACCCAATTCCCTAAAGGACCGAGTGAAGGTCAAAACTTTAGGAGACTCAAAACTTAGTAGTTAGCGCATTTTCAGAACTAGGTGTTCTGGTGAATTACTCTGGAGCTAAGGTTCTGGTGCTGCTCAGAACTATGTGTTCTGGAGCCTGAAGTTGCAATAGTTGTTGTGCAGTTAGTCACGGTTGTTGGCCGCGAAGGAAGTCGTAACGGTTGTTGTGCAGTTAGTCAAGGTGGTTGGCCGTGAAAGGAAGTCACAATAGTTGTTGTGCAACTAGTCATGGTGGTTGGCAGCACAAGGAAGTCACAACATATTATTGTGCAGTTAGTCATGGCAGGTTGTCGCGCAAAGAAGTTGCAACTTCAGTTGTGCAGTTAGTCACGACAGGTAGTCGCGCGATTGTAATCTGATAGTTTGAGTTGCACTAAGAGGGGGGTGAATCAGGTTCTTTAAAAAAATTCTGGTTTTTTGTCGATGAAAGTTATTAATTTTACGGATTATGGTTAGGTTATGAAAGCAATAAAGTGCAGAAAGTAAATGACACAATGGTTTATCCTGGTTCCCTCCATAAACAGAAGGTACATCCAGTCCCCTTTCCAACCGAAAGAGATTTTACTATAGTTAGAGTTATTGTACAACCTATTCACACTAATGGTGATGTTTACTATCTAACCTTTAGGTAGATTAAAGACTCTTAACATCTTTAAAATATGAACACTAAGTTCAAGAAGAACAATCATCTTCAATGCACACACTTGCTTTCAACAATCCTGAATAGCTAGGGAAATAATTACAGCCTTTGATTTACAATGTGTTTGAGAGTTGTATGTACAATATTTTCAATCCTATGATTGATGTTTTCTTTCAATGATAATTTCCAAAACTACTTAAGACTTTGTTGCTCAAGAATTTTCTCTTCAAATGATATGAAAATATGTTGAAAAATTCTTATGAAAATGATTTGTTCAAGATGTGGAAAGTGAGAGTTTATGCAAAGATTTAAGAAAGAGATTTTGAAAGAGGTATTTTTGAAAATTGAAATTTTATGTATTTATAAGATCATAAGCACCCCTTTGAATCACCATGCAAATCATCAGAAAATATCATGAATAATTGTCATGATTCATTGGAAACAATTCACGAGAGAATGTACGAAGAGGTGCAATTTTTCAAAACAATTTTTCAAAAACGTCCAGTGAGCATTCGATTGCATATAAGCACCAATCAATCGCACCACAAACATAAGCAAAAATAAGAAGAGTTTTCAAGCATGCAATCGATTTCACCATAAACCAGTAGCCAATAAATTGAAAATTTTGAACATGCAATCGATTGCTCCAAAGTGTCAATCGATTACTCTAGCCAAAACTTAGAATTATTTTTTGAAAATAAAGTTTGTGAAAATGTGATCATGTAATTGTAACACCCCAAATTTCCCTATTCTTTTTATCATCATAAGCACATCATAATCAGCATAAGCATACCATATCCTAACATTTGGCATAGAAGAATGAAGCATAACACTCACATGTTCTAGCATAAGGCACATGATCAATTATCTGGGCAACTCAGGATTTTTTAAAAGTCAAGCCAATCACAAGGCCTTCTCATCTCTTATACAAGCCCAAGGTCATCCTTAAAAGTTCAGAAGAGAGGAATTTCACCAGAAGTTCAAAAGTGCAACATTTTCCTATGCAGGGGAAATCCTGATTAAGGTTTTGGACCATATCCTCATATCCTTTTAGTTTTGACCAATTCTTATGGTCAAAGGATCTCATATGATCTGCAAGGCTTATATATGAAATTTGAGGCAAAAATTCACTGATAAAGTCAAGTATTTGAGCATTTACTTGTTGATGAGGCAAGAAAGTCAACTACGTAGTATAAAAAGTAAACTGAAGGATTTCTGGGGTCTTGATCAGGATCTTCAATCTTTGGAGTGCTTATCATGTTGAGGAATAAATTAAATGAGCTTAAAAGTCAAAAATTAGGAACATGTAAAAATTTGCTAAATTTGGAAATTTAGAAGTTTCTATTTTGGAGGTATTTGCCCTAGATATTCAAGCTATTATTTCATGTGCAAAAAAGCTCCGAATGTTTTTTCAGTGAACATGAAAGTTGTAGAGCATGCTTTTCCCTTTCCAAAAAGTCCAAGAACATCGTCATAGCATTTTTATAGCTCAAGATATGAATTTTGTAAGTTTGGGTGCATTTTAGATTTTTTAGGAGACACTTGTCAAAATACCATTGGGTTCTTTTATTTTTGTGTCACATTTCATAATTTCTTTTTTTTGCTATACATTTTATAGGCCCATATCTACGTGCTCACATGGCCCATTGTATGTATGAAGGCTAGTGGAGTTTTGTTTTATTTTATGGGATTTTATTGAGAAAAAAAGTTGGAAAAGAGTAGTACAAAAGTGGCATATGTAGTTAGTGCATGCAGGAAGGATACACGCCTATTCCTATTGCCTTGAGGTCACATGTACACCACTTAGATACGCACACAGCATGCCCCAAGCTAGAAAAATCTCATGTGAAGGTTTCCCATGCACCTCATGATAGCAATCAACCCACACCATTTGATCACTACCTTTGCTCATCACGTGAACATCACAATGATAACCTGTAACACGGTCGGAGAACTGACTTTTAGTCATGTTGTGGATAGCAAGAGTCGCCATCGACTTTTATTTTATCCATAAGGAAGGGACATAAAAGAACAGGAAAAACCGTTTTAAAATACTTGGGTTCGGGGGGTAGGTTATATAAAGGGAAGGTGTTAGCACCCTTTATATCCATGGTTATCCATAGGCTCTTAGTTACTTAGCTCACTTAAATGTTTTTGAAAAGTGTAGTGTGGGATTAGAAATTTTCTAAGTACTTTGTAATGATCCTCGTGTGGATGTATACAAAGTCTTGTTTGAAAATGTTTGAAAATATTGTGAGGTGTGAAAAGTATTTTTATTTTTGAAGAGTGAGTAAGTAACTATAAGGTACCTACCCTAGACTAAGTCATTCATGTTCTTATATGTCCTTTCAAGGATAAAACAATCCCTATTATTAATGAATAGGTAGTCATTACCTTGGATTTGTTAAGGGACGAGCGTAGGGACATCGTATGATCAATGAAGGCAACTTAAGGGGTGTCTTTAGCAATTCGTAGGGACTATCATCATTTATTCGAAGGGACAAGATCATTATTCTGTAGGCAACCTCGAAGGGACTTGATCTTTTAAATTTGTAGGGACTTGATGATTTATACGTGAAGGGACCTTGCTTAAGACACCCCTATATTCGAGGGACTTGACCAATTAGATAAGGCAACCAAGAGGAATACCCTAGGAAGTGCAGATGGCGATCAAAGATCGACTTACGTGTGTGAGTGTTATTTTTCAGATATTTTATCTTTTTAAAATTAATTATCTAAAACAGATTTAATCACAAATATGTTTTCACACCCTATTTACTAACCAAGCAATTAAATAAATAAAATACGTAAATATAAAATCTACGCTATTACATGGCTTATGGGCAGTTACAAAAGAATCGAGCGAGAAAAATAAATTACAATATAATAACCTATACATTTTTCTAATAAAATAAAGCAATAATATAATAAAGCGCAAATAATAATAAGATTAAATAAAGGAAACAAAATAAATTAAAGAAAATTAAGGTTTAGAATTAAAAGTTAGATTTAAAGTTTTAAAAAAAAATTAGGTTTAGATGAAATGAATTAGGGTTAGAAAAATTAGGGTTTGTTAGAATTAATTAAAAAAGATTTTAAAGAATTAGTTAAAACTTAATTAATTTATTTACAAAATTATATTTTAAAAAACCTATTAAAATAAAAAAATGTTTCTCTCTTTTTAAAGAAATAATAAAATTTTAATTTAAGAAAGGATTATTTTTGTAGTTTAAATTTAATAAATTAGTTAAAATAAAGTTAATAATAAAAGAAAATTAGAAAATAAGAAAAAAAAAGAAGAAATTGAACAAAAAGATAGGACCTGGGAATTGAACTCAGGTCCTTTACCTCAATAACGTAGCACAAAACCAACAGGACCAGCGCGCGCTGGTATTAATGCTATGGACCAAAATCATTATATGTTCAACCTGCAAAACAAAAATAAAATGGAAAAAATTGCTGGAACCAAGGATCGAACCCAGTCTCTATGTTCATCTGCACGCACACACTACCACTGGGCCAAGCTGTGTTTCTTTGTTCAAACACAACATTAATAAAATAAAATAAACAAACAGAATTTTGAATTTGAAGCTTCGTGTGCAAACGACTTCGTCTTCTTCCTTTGAATTCGCAGTTTTACCTGCGAATTCTCTTGCGAGTTTTCCTACATGCGATAACCTGCGATTCTTAAACATCATGCAACAAGTGTAATTGCATCAAATTAATAACATAAAATGATTTCCCATATCATATACAGTCAAACCATGTCATTAGAATCCATGTAAATCAATTAAATTATAAAACCCCAATTTTGGAGTTCAAACCCTAGTAATGGTGAATCCCGTATTAAGCCATGAAGCTTCAAGTTTCTTGCCCAGAAACGGTCTATGGATCATCACAAACAATAACACAGAGTCAAAAATCATTAACAATGCATAAAAGAACAGAATCGAAAAAAATCAAAAACACAAGCTATGAGGATTCGGTTTAGTCATATGAGGGCGTTTTTGATGATGCAAATGATCAATACATGTTCATTGATCATCATAGAATGGTTTGCCACCTTTGAAACACCTTGAAATTGCCTCTAAATGTGAAACCAAATTTGACTTGGTGTGAAGATTTTTTTATTTTGAACAAGGTATTTTCAGGCTACAATTCATGTCCTTGTGTTTGTAATAAGTTGTGCTCTTATAGTGGAGTGAAATTAGGTCAAAAAATCAGATGGTTTTGTGGGCTTGTGGATACCTTGAGTGTGAAGAAATCCCTCTCATAATTTTGTCCAAAAATCAAATGATATTTGTCCTATTTGGTGGTGCACGAAATTTGATGAGATCAAATCAACTTGAATGTCATTTAAGAGCTTCTAGAAGAAAGATCAAATCAAATATTTGTATTTTCATATTTTATTTTAATTTAAAATGAATTTTAATGAATAAAATCCAAATAAATTATAAATAAATTATAAAAATCAGAAAATATTTGAATTCGGTCGTGCTTGATGTTATCATGAAGATTGGGTTGCAAAATGCTAGGCCCATTTAGAAAAAAAATAGATTTAAGCCCTTATTTTCTTCATACATCCCTTGAAAATCTCTCAACTTTGACAAGGCATAAATCCCTCAATTTTAAGGCTATGAAGGTGTTCTTGGATATTTTGGAAAGCTTAAAGAGTCCTCTAACAAAAATCTTTGGTCTCATGTCCATATCGTTTACCATTTTGAAATTATGCCCTTTGGAAAAAGTTGACTTTTTGTTGACTTTTGAAATGACCTATAATGTTTTAGCTCATACCTTCCACATAAAGCATTTTTAGGCTTGGATTGTGAGACACAAAGTTAAAGAGAATTAAATTTCCTTCAAAATGAGCTTTGGATGGGAAATTTTTGATGAAGCATGTGAAAGTTATGGCTAGTCAAAGTTTAGTTGACTTTCCTTTAGAAAACCCTAATTTAGAAACTCTTGATTCTTGATGATCTGAAACTTCCTTGATGAATCATGATCAAACCTTGATCAAATGATGAATTTTACTTCATAATCTTGATGTTGGCAAGAAATCTTAAAGTTTGACTTTGATTTGACCACAGTTGACCTCAATTTGACTTTTTAACTACTTTGACTGATTTTTGCATATCAGATCATCTGACTGGGCAAGCTCTTTGGGAAAGCTTTGAAACTTGACATGGGGATTATTGAGCTCATATGGGATGCCATGAAGCTCACTTTAAGCCTTGAAAGTCGTTTTAACCTGAGGAAACCCAAAACCCTAGTTTTGGACACTTTGCTTAGGAGGAGGCATTGTCTGGGGAAACTTCCACACTTCTTGATCAATTGGGAGTCTTGAGGATCTTATGATCATTTAGAATCCTTGAGAGATATTGTATTGATTGTGGGAGGGAAAATTTTGGGGTACAACAGCTTCCCCTGTTCAATTTTCTGAAATATGAGGAGTTAGTTTGGCATGTAAGCCATTCGTGACTTGAAGGTTGAAGAGGATTGAACACCAAAGCCCAAAAATTTCACTCGCCGGTGCGTAGAATGATACTGTTGGTTGGTTGTGATGCTTGAATGGGGTTAAAGATGCCATTCAGAGAAAAATTCTTCAGATGTATTTCTTTGATAGGAAAGCAATCCCCCAATATGAAGATCTAGCTTTTGGGTGGATAAACAACGGCCTAAGGTAATGATATGGCTTTTGAGAAGAATAAACGACGTCTCAAAATAAACTTTGGGAAGAATAAACGACGTCCTAAAACGAGATAACCTTCGGGAAGAATAAACGACGGCCCAAGGTAACAAAATGGCTTTTGAGAAGATAATCGACGTCTCAAAATAGCCTTTGGGAAGAATAAACGACGTCCCAAAATGAGATAACCTTCGGGAAGAATAAACGACGACCCAAGGTAATAAAATGGCTTTTGAGAAGAATAAATGACATCTCAAAATAACCTTTGGGAAGAATAAACGACATCCCAAAATGAGATAACCTTCAGGAAGAATAAACGACGGCCCAAGGTAACAAAATGGCTTTTGAGAAGAATAAAAGACGTCTCAAAATAACCTTTAGGAAGAATAAACGACGTCCCAAAATGAGATAACCTTCGGGAAGAATAAACGACGACCCAAGGTACCAAAATGGCTTTTGAGAAGATAATCGACGTCTCAAAATAACCTTTGGGAAGAATAAACGACGTCCCAAAATGAGATAACCTTCGGGAAGAATAAACGACGGCCCAAGGTAACAAAATGGCTTTTGAGAAGAATAAACGATGTCTCAAAATAAAATTTGGGAAGAATAAACGACGTCCCAAAATGAGATAACCTTCGAGAAGAATAAACGACGGCCCAAGATACCAAAATGGCTTTTGAGAAGATAATCGATGTCTCAAAATAGCCTTTGGGAAGAATAAACGACGTCCCAAAATGAGATAACCTTCGGGAAGAATAAATGACGACCCAAGGTAACAAAATGGCTTTTGAGAAGAATAAACGACGTCTCAAAATAACCTTTGGGAAGAATAAACGACGTCCCAAAATGAGATAACCTTCAGGAAGAATAAATGACGGCACAAGGTAACAAAATGGCTTTTGAGAAGAATAAACGACGTCTCAAAATAACCTTTGGGAAGAATAAACGATGTCCCAAAATAAGTTGTTGATGAAGTTTGTCTGCTGGAGAATTAACCTGAAAAGCAAGGTTAGTTCGGTGCAAATATCATGATGTATATAACATTCTGCAAGATAATATTTTATGAGAATGTGTATGATATGATATGATATGATATGATGTGATGTATGTATGAATTATGTAGCTAAAGTGTATAAGTAGCTTCGTAGAACAACTGCTGACTGGGGAAAATAAATCCCAATTCGTTGCTGAGGAGTATGAAGACTTCGTTCCTGTCTTGTTTAAGAACATTGTACTTAGAACTTCCCATTTTTCGTTCTTCGTACTTCTTATTGAAGGATTAAGTTCCTGAATATCCTGACTGAGGATAAAAGAGATGGACATAGATCCGGGAGACTTATTTAGTTAAGTATCAATTCTTCGGAGGATATGAAACTGCTTGGAGACTTCGTAGAGTTGGAAGTATAAAATATTACTTGAAGTACTCCATAAGAATACCCGTAAATATTAATCTATGGGGATGAACCGGCGAAGCTTCATTTAATTCCTACCTTCGTTCGTTCTTAGTAGATGTTATTATTGTATTTTATGCATTTCTGGTAAACATCAATCATATTCAAAAGCATACATACATTCAAACATAATCAACAGACGTTTTCTCACTTTAGTAAAAGGGGAAGAGTAAACCTGAATAAAGAGGGAAAAGTAAAGCTGAATACGAAAAATGGAATTTTATTTATTTAGAAATTGGCCTATAAACAGGCAGGTTTTAACACGGAGACGGAAATCCTAGTAAGGGGAATTCGTCAAATAAATTTTTACAAAAACAAGGAAAAATAGCTATGTGTAAATAATCCTGTTGAGTTTCAACTTTGCTATTGCCATTATCTTCAATTATCTCATCTTCAGCTATCGGAGAAGAAACGATTGAATTGATCTGTATCTGTTAAATTTGACGTAGATAACACATCTAGTAGAGGTTACATGGGTGATCCAACGAGACATAGTCATACGCTTTAATCCCTAACTTTTTCCTGGATTGCCTTTTCAGGTTTCCAATCCACCGGGATACCCTTTTTTGCCCAAGCCTCCTTTTCAGGTTTTCGACTTGCTGGGTGTACATTTTTTTTATATATATCCCTAATTTTTTCCCGAACCCTTTTAGTTCGTCGGGATGCCCTTATATTTTCCTAGGCCAGTCAACCTAGCGGGTCTCTTTTCATGCGTAGTATTTTTTAACTATGTCTGCGTTCACAGGCTGCAGGAAATCTTCACCATCCATAGTGGTAAGCATCATGGCCCCTCCAGAAAATACCCTCTTAACAACAAATTGCCCTTCTTAGGTGGGGGTCCATTTTCCCCTGGGATCACCCTGTGGTAATATGATACGCTTGATTACCAAATCACCGGCCCGATACACTTGTTGCTTAACTTTCTTATTAAAGGCTTTGATCATACGTTTCTGATACATCTGACCATGACAAACAACTGCTAGTCTTTTCTCATCAATCAAATTTATCTGGTCAAGTCGAGTCTAAATCCATTCATCTTCATCCAAGCCTGCATCCTTCATAATTCTCAAAGAAGGAATCTGAACTTTAATGGGTAAAACTACTTCCATACCATAGACAAGGGAAAATGGGGTTGCCCTTGTTGAAGTACGTATAGTGGTACGATAACCATGAAGAGCAAATGGTAACATCTCATGCCAATCCTTATATGTAACTATCATCTTTTGCAAGATCTTCTTAATATTCTTGTTGGCGGCTTCCACTGCGCCATTCATATTTGGACGATATGGAAAAGAATTGTGATGTTTAATCTTGAACTGCGTGCAGAGATCAGTAATCATAGTGTTGTTCAGATTAGTACCATTATCTGTGATAATCCTTTCAGGGATTCCATATCTGCATATAAGATTATACTTGATGAATCGAGCCACAACATTCTTGGTAACAGAAGCAAATGAAGTTGCCTCGACCCGTTTTGTGAAGTAATCAATAGCCACAAGGATGAAACGATGTCCATTAGAGGCAGTAGGTTTGATCTCACCAATCATATCAATGCCCACATGGCAAAAGGCCATGGAGAAGTTAGAACATTCAACGGAACTAAAGGCATATGAACCTTATCAGCATAAATCTGGCATTTGTTACAAGTTTTGGAGTGTTTATAGCAATCAGCTTCCATGGTAGACCAATAATAACCTGCTCTTAGAATATTCTTAGCCATAGTATGCCCACTAGAATGAGTACCAAAGATCCCATCATGCATGTCTTCCATAATCTCTACTGCTTCTTTCTTATCCACATAGCAAAGCAAAGTTGAATCGTGGTTGCGCTTGTACAAAATTCCATTACTCAGGAAGAATTTAGCAGAAAATCTCCTGAGAAACTTCTTATCATTGAGAGATGCCCCTTTAGGGAACTCTTGAGCTTCAAGATACCTTTTCACTTCATAGAACCAAGGATTTTCCTCTACTCCTTCAGTACCCACCTCATTGCAGTATGCAGGTTTATCAAATCGATCAATAGTAATTCTTGGAGCTTCATCATCCCAACTGATTTCAAACATAGATGCCATGGTAGCTAATGCATCTTCCAACTGATTCTCTTCTCGTGGAATATGTCCAAAGGTGATCTCTTCAAAGTACGGGATCAAAGACAACACATGCTCTTTGTAAGGGATGAGATTAGGATGCTTGGTGTCCCAATCTCCTCTAACTTGACTAACTACCAGGGGTGAATCTCCATATACATTCAAAACCTGGATCTTCATCTCAATGGAAACCTTGATACCCATGATGCACGTATCATACTCAGCCATATTATTGGTACATTTAAAACAAAGCTTTGCAGTAACTGGTGTATAACAACCTTTAGGAGAGATGATCACAACACCAACACCATTACCAAGCGCATTAGAAGCTCCATCAAAAACCATAGTTCATCGGGATCCTTGTCCAGGTCATTCATATTGTCTAGGTTCTTTAGTAACAATCATAATATCCTCATCTGGAAACTCAAAATTCATAGATTGATAATCATCCACTGCTTGATGAGCCAAATGGTCAGCTACTACACTCCCTTTGATTGCTTTCTGAGTAGTATATTGTATGTCATATTTTGTCAAGATCATTTGCCATCTTGCTATTCGTCCGGAGAGAGCAGGTTTCTCAAATATATACATGATTGGATCCATTTTTGAAATCAATAAAGTGGTATGAGTCAACATATATTGTCTTAGTCGGCGAGCAGCCCATGCCAAAGCGCAACAAGTTTTCTCGAGCAGTGAGTATCTTGTTTCACAGTCGGTAAACTTTTTGCTAAGGTAGTATATTGCTTGCTCTTTTTGACCATACTCGTCATGTTTCCCCAACACACACCCCATTGAGTTATCCAATAATATCAAGTACATAATCAAGGGTCTTCCTTCAACTGGTGGCATCAATATAGGAGGTTCCTGTAGATACTTCTTGATCTTATCAAAAGTTATCTGGCATTTTTCGTTCCATTCCATCACTTGATCTTTCTTCAACAACTTGAAGATTGGTTCACAAGTAGCAGTCAACTGGAAAATGAATCTTGCAATGTAATTCAGTCGTCCCAGGAAACCTCTAACTTCTTTCTCAGTACGAGGAGCAGGCATCTCTTGTATAGCTTTTACCTTTACAGGATCCACTTTAATACCTTTACCACTGACAATAAAACCCAGAAGTTTACCTGATCTAACTCCAAAAGTACACTTGTTTGGATTCAATCTCAACTTGTATTTCTTCAACCTCTCAAACAATTTGTGCAGATGATCAAGATGCTCTTCTTTAGTCTGAGATTTGGCTATCATATCATCCACATATACATCTATCTCATGGTGAATCATATCATGGAACAAAGCTACCATAGCACGCTTATATGTTGCCCCAACATTCTTCAAACCAAATGGCATCACCTTATAACAGAAAGTGCCCCATTGTGTAACAAATGTAGTCTTCTCCATATCTTCAGGTGCCATCTTAATCTGATTATACCCAGAGAAACCATCCATAAAAGAGAATACCTTATGTTGAGCAGTGTTGTCTACCAGAACATCAATATGTGGAAGTGGAAAGTCATCTTTGGGACTGACTTTGTTCAAATCCCTGTAATCTACACACATGTGTACTTTACCATCTTTCTTAGGCACCGGCACCACGTTTGCAACCCACTAAGGATAAGAAGTAACAGCTAAAAACCCTGCATTGAATTGTTTCATCACCTCTGCCTTAATCTTTTCTGACATATCAGGACACATACGACGAAATTTCTGTTTTATTGGGCGACAATCCTCTTTCACTGGTAGATGGTGAACCACAATATTTGTATCCAGCCCTGGCATATCTTCATAAGACCAAGCAAAAATTTCCACATAGTCACGTAACATCTGAATCAACCTGTTCTTGACACTATCTTCTAATTCAGTACCTATCTTGACCTCTTTCCTGCTTTCCTCAGTTCCCAAGTTCACAACTTTGATTGGTTCCTCATGTGGTTGTATAGCTTTCTCTTCTTGTTGTAGCAATCTAGCCAACTCTACAAGCACTTCACAATCTTCTTCCCTTCCATCCTCGGCTTGATAGATCGGATTCTCGAAGTCATAATTGGCAATAGCAGAATTGTTATCAATAGGATCCAGAGTGGATGAAGATCTGCATTTTAGTGACATGGGTGTGTGTAAGAACACATAGCTTTTTTTTTATAAAAGGAAAAAAGTAAAAGAAAGACAAAGAGCGCAATATTTACGAAAGCGAGAAACGTCCATTGATTTTATTGAATGAAAATATGTAAATGAAATGACAACCCTAACAAGCATACCATTGTGCCTCGGGCAAGGCACAAGGCTTAAATTGTTCAAAGTTATAAGAATTAAATTTAGAAAAATAAAATAGCATTTACTCCTGACTAAAGAAGATAGGAATAACGTCTTCAGCCTTCCAATTGTTGAGTCCATCACCCATGGTAGGAAAGATCCAATCATCCAAGTTGTAACCTTCATCATAATCTTCCACAACATTTACTTGGTCTTTTATGACTCCTCTATTGGTGATATGAGCAGCACGAGCACGGCGAACAGCTTTCTGAGATTCTGCAGTAAAACCCAAACCAAACTTGTCAGACTTGTAAGGAATGTCAGGAAGCTGACCCCAAATAGTACAACCACCTTCTTCCACCACATCTTTAGCATCTTTGAGGGAGACCATTGTAGGAGGTACTCTGGTAATCACAGGAACTCTTTTAACAGCAGGGAGGGCTTCAGTAGCAGGAACAACTTGAGGAACCACTTCAAATATCTGGCAAGGAGTCTCAACAAATTCACCTTCCATCTCAACATATTTAAAGGTATTCACATAACTGACCATGTATTCTTCTTCACCATAAACAGTGACAATCTTTCCTTTCACCGGATACTTCAATTTCTGATGTAAAATGGAAGTCACAGCACCTGCCCCATGGATCCAGGGGCGCCCAAGCAAACAGGAGTACGCAGGACGAATATCCATCACATAGAAAGTGGAATTAAAGGCTTGAGAGCCTACTTTGATTGGAAGATCCACCTCTCCATGCACCATTCTTCTTGAACCATCAAAGGCCCTCACTACCACATTACTTGGTCTTAACGCTACATCCTTCAAGTTGAGTTTGTCCAGAACCTCCTTAGGTAATACATTCAACGAAGAACCATTATCCACCAATACATGAGACAAAGTAGTGCCCATACACTCAATGGAGACGTGCAGAGCTCTATTATGGTTTCTTTTAGAAGGAGTCAGATCAGCATCAGTAAAACCCAAACCATTATCACTAGTTAGATGAGCAACACAATTTTCAAATTGGTCCACAGAGATTTTATGTGGCACGTGAGCAGTCTTCAGGAATTTGATTAAAGCCTTGGCATGGGCTTCAAAAACAATAGCAGAGATATCATGGAGATTTTAGAGGGAGTATGTCCCAACTGGTCAACAACATCATAATCACTCTTGCGGATGATCTTCAGTACTTCTTCCATCTTCTTAGAGAGATCTTCACTAACTGGTGCCTCAGCTTGGATAGGTTCAATCACTGGTCCTTTTCCACGAGCCTTAGTACTTGGCCCCGAGTTAAAGATATGAACTGGAGTAGCAGCAGTCTTTGATGTGTCTTCTGGAGAGAAAATTCTTCCACTCCTGGTAACCTTACTAGACCCAGCAATATTGTCAACATCAAGATTAGCGTCAGTAATAGGTGCATCAGTCAAAGGCTCTTGTTTGACACCATGGATATAAACATCAGAATCATAATTCCAGGGTATAGCCTCGTCAAAAGTATATGGGATAGGACCAGGAGCAGTAATAATCATTGGAGCCACCTTTGGCTCAGCAGTAATCTTCACAGGACCCTTAAAAGTGATCCTCACTGGACCCTTGGAAGTAATCTCCACAGGAATCTTGTCAACCATAGCCACATCTTCAACTTTTAGTCTTGAGCCAAACCTCCACACAGACTCTCTATAGAAGGGGTCCTCTCAAATAGTATAGTATAGTTATCTATCAGGCGTTGAATACCTAACCTCAGCCTCCAACAACTATCAGGTTTGTAGGCACAGTAAAAACAATCTTTATTGCAACCCGGAAATAAACCGGCTTGCACAAATTTCTTCTTGACAATAGATAGAGGAATGGTTATTTCAGCCATAGTACGAACATAAACAACCTCATCAACAACATTAACAGTCTTCTCATGTTTAGGCATAGGAGCAGTAATCACATTAGGAGTTTCCGGAGGGTCAAACTCAATTTATCCATTCTCAATCATATCCTGAATTTTGTTCTTCAATGCCCAGCAACTGTTAGTATCATGGCCAGGGCTATTAGAATGGTATGCACACCTTGCATTGGGATTGTAACGAGAAGATGAAGTATTGATATTCTGTGGAGGGTCCTTCAAAGTAATAAATTCTCCTTTCAACATGTATTGCAAAGCCTGAGCCAACGACATATTGATCTTGGTAAATTGCCTCCTAGGCTTGGGCTGACTATTCTGTTGCTGCTCTTGTGGTGGAGGTGTAGGATTAGAAATCAAAACAGCTCCCACAGATTGGTTACAATTATTACAACCATGTTAGCCATACACAGCATTGGATTCCTTTTTCCCATTAGAAGGCTTCTTGGTGGTACTTGAAGAAGCAACTATCTGAATCTTTCCACTTCGTATCCCACTCTCCACACGTGTTCCAGTCATTATCAACTCAGTGAAGCCAGATGATGAGCTTCCAATGAGATGACTATAGAAAGGACCAGTCAACGTACTCATGAACATATCAACCAATTCCCTGTCAGTCAAAGGGGGTTGAACTCTACTTGCCAGATCTCTCCATTTTTGAGCATATTCCTTGAAACTTTCTTTGGCATCCATGTGTAACACGGTGGAAGAACTGACTTTCTATAAATGTTGCGGATAGCAAGAGTCGCCACCGACTTTTATTTTATCCAAATAGAAAGGACATAAAAGAACAGGAAACACCTTAAAAAGATTTTGAGTTCGGGGGGTAGGTTATACAAAGGGAAGGTATTAGCACCCTTTATATCCATGGTTATCCATGGGCTCTTAGTTACTTAGCTCACTTAAATTGTTTTTTTGAAGAGTGTAGTGTGTGATTAGAAATTTTTCTAAGTACTTTGTAATGATCCTCATATGGATGTATATAAAGCCTTGTTTTGAAAAATGTTTAAGAAAGTATTGTGAGGTGTGAAAAGTATGTTTGAAGAGTGAGCAAGCAACTAAGAGATACCTACCCTAGATTAAGTCTTTCATATTCTCGTATGTTCTTTCAATGGTAAGACTATCCCTATTATTAAGGAATAGGTAGTCATTATCTTGGATGTGTTAAGGGACATGTGAAGGGACATCTGTATTTAGGCAACTGTAAGGTGTCTTTAGCAATTCGTAGGGACTTATCATCTTTTTATTTCGAAGGGACAAGATCATTATTCCGTAGGCAACCTCGAAGGGACTTGATCTTATAAACTTAAAGGGACTTGATGATATTTTATGAAGGGACTTTGCTTCAGACACCTTACTTGACCTTAGAATTAGGCAACATGAGGAGTAGCCCTAGAAAGTGTGAGATGGCGATCAAAGATCAACTTACGTGTGTGCGTGTTTGCATTCATATATTTATCTTGTTTAAATTAGTTGTCTAAATTATTTTAAATTACACATAGTTGTTCACACCCTATTATTACTAACCATGGCAATAAAAATATTTATAAACAATAAAATAAAGACAAAAATAAACCTACGACTATTACAAGGCTTTCGCATTTACATAATAATAGAAATAATTAAATAATAGATATATAATAAATAAATAACAATTAAAAGGGTTAGCAATAATAATAATCATAAGAAAGAGAGGTTAGCACAAATATACAAAAATATAAAATTTAAGAGGACATTTTTAAGTTAAATAAATAATTTTGAAGAATTTTTAAAAGAAAATAAGGTAATTAGAATAATAATAAACAAATATAATAATAATTTACAAAACATGATTAATTATTTAATTAGAATAAAAAAAAAGAATTAATTAGATTAAATGTGAAAGTTAATGAGAATTAGGGTAAATAAAAATTAGGGTTTTGTATTAAGAAAGAAAATTAGGGTTAAAAATTATTTAAGCAAAATTAGGGTTTTAATGTTTAATTGAAATATTAATTGATTTATTTACAAAAATAAAATATATATAATAATATAAACATAAACAAATTATATTTGAAAAATAAAATATAAAGTTTTTTTATTTTTTATTATATGAGAAAATATTAAACTATTATTTTAAAAGAAATTAATTTATATGATAATATAATGTATATAATTAAAATAAGAAAAAAATAAAAGAAAAGAAATTAGGTTTTAAAAAAAATGGGGGAGGCCTGGATTTGAACCCAGGACCTCCCCTTTACCAGCAAGGAGTCAAGATCACTGGATTGAACGCGCAGCTTGAATAAGTGACGGCAAGAATACATAATATATACAACCTGCAAAATAAATGAGTTATTAAAAAAATTTGCTTTCAACCAGATTCGAACTCTGGTCCTCATCCCAAACGCACGCCTGCCTTGCCAACTGAGCCAAACGCATCATCTGATAATAAGATAACAAACATATATTATAAAAACAAATTAAAATTTGAATTTAAAATTCGCGCCAAGCTGCTTCGTCTTCAACCTCCAGCCTTGCGAATTTACCTACGAATTTTGTTGACAATTTTCCTGCGAAATTTTAACCTGCAGGAAACCCTACGAAACTCATACAATATCATTTACGTACAATTTTGTCAAATTAATCACATGAATATAATCCAAACAGTATTTGCAATTGATTTATGGTTTTAAAATTCATTTATATTCACTTAATCGTGAAACCCCAATTTGAAGGTTATGAACCCTAAAATGGCATTCTACGATTTAACCATGGTTTCTTCAATCCAACCACCCAGAATTCATCACAAACCTTCACTAAACACAAATCAGCAAACAAAACTCATTAATAACACATGAATGATCAAGAACGAAAAATCAAAAAAATATGAAAAAGCTTGGATCGGGTTTGTCAGTATGGGATGTTATGGAGCAATGTGATGATCAGGTTACACTCAATGATGTTCAGGGAACATGTCTCAACCTTCAAAATGCTTTGGAAAGCTCTCTAACAAGGAATCTGAATCAAGCTTTTTGGAACAATTTTTGAAGTTTGAATCTTGTTCTTGAGGCTGCCAATTTCGTGTCTTATGATTGCTATATGTTGTTTATATATATCATGTAATAGAATTAGGTTAAAAATTAGTCAAACCTTTGGACTTTTGGATCCATGGAGATTGAAAAAGATTCACCTTTAAAGATTGAAATTTTTTTGATATAACCTTGCTATTTTTGTATGATCTGATTTTGTATAGTTTCAATCACTTCTAAATGAATATTAAAACTTTCTAGAACCAAAATCAAATCAAATATTCATCCTTTTATATTTTATTTTAATTTAAAATGATTTTTAATGTAAAAAATCATAATAAATAAAATAAAATGAATAAAAAAATGAATAAATAATTTTTAATTCGTGCATGATGTCATGGAAGTGTTTGGATCATAAAAATGCAAGCCCATTTGGTGAAATTTGGTTCTAAGATCCCATTTGCTTCACATACCTCTCAAAAATTTCCCAACTTTGCAAGGGCACAAATCCCTCAATTTTAATGCTATGAAGGTGTTTTTGGATATTTTGGAAAGCTTAAAGAGTCTTCTAACCAACCTACTTGGTCTCATGTCCATATCTTTTACCATTCCCAAGTTATGCTCTTTGGAAGTTGTTGACTTTTTGTTGACTTTTAAAAGGACCTATAATGTCTTAGCTCATACCTTCCAAATGAAGCATTTTTGGGCTTGGCTTGTGAGACACAAAGTTGTAGAGAATTAAATTTACTTCAAAATGAGCTTTGGATGGAAAAATTTTGATGAAGCATGTGAAAGTTATGGCTGGTCAAAGTTCAGTTGACTTTTCCTGTGAAAACCCTAATTTAGAAACTCCTGATTCTTGATGATCTGAAATCTCCTTGATGAATCATGATCAACCCTTGATAAAATGATGAATTTTAATTCATATACTTGATGTTGGCAAAAAATCATGAAGTTTGACTTTGGTTTGACCACAGTTGACCTCAGTTTGACTTTTTAACTGCTTTGACTGATTTTAACTTATCTGATCATTTGACTGAGCAAATCTTTTGGGAAAGTCTTGAAACTTGACATGGGGATTCTTAAACACATATAGGATGCTATGAAGCTCACTTGAAGTCTTGGAGGTCCATTTAGCCTGATGAAAGTCAAAACCCTAGTTTAGGATGCCTTGTTAGGAGGATGCATTGTCTGAGGGAATTGTCAAACTTTCTGACTAATTGTGAACTGAAATTCTGTAATGAGATGTCCTAAGAGATGTTCCAACACTTAATAGGACATTTGACAAATTTAACCAAAACTTTAAACAGCAGGAAAAATAAACAACACAGAAGTTTGTTAACCCAGTTCAGTGTATAACCACACCTACATCTGGAGGCTACCAAGCCAGGAGGAAATCCACTATTAGTAATATTAATTCTAGACTTAAACCACCCTGTTTAATCTATCACTTAATACTTACCCAATGCAATTTCTACCTAAGACTCACTTAGATAAGAGTACCCTACTCACTCCCCTTCAATCACCCAGTGATTTTGTTTACAAGTTTAATTAAAATGAAGTCACACTTCAAACAAAACAGCTTGATCTTACTTCACAGTTTCAATCAAGTCACAAATGCACTTTTGCTTAAAAGCTCATAAAGTGGTACATAAAAACAGCCTGCTATTAAAACACTAGACACCCTATTTAGTCTTCTGAAATTTTGTGCTCAATTCTATGATTTTCTGTTGTTTAAATAGGTCTCTGAATTTTGGGCTTTCTGTAGAATGATCCAGCCCTAATGTGCAGCAGCTGTCACCTTGAATTTAGGGTTTGTTACCTCCTATATTCTAGGTGCATTAGGTCTTCTGTTTTAATCTGAATCTTCAATTTAAAACTCCCTACAGATGCGCCTTGTTCTGTTTTATATCCATCATTAATTAATTCCAGATAATTCTCCTTAAATATCTCTGATCTGTTAATCAATAATTAATTCTGGTAGCAGGTCTGAGATGTCTCAACATCTGTTGGGACATCCTGACAAAACTGAACTTAGTCATTTATACAATGTCCCAACATCTGGTAGGACATCCTGAACCAAGTTCACATACTCTGTTTGCTAATGTCCCAACATCTGATAGGACATTCTGAACTGAATTTAACATTTCTTGTTTGGTCAAAAATTCTGCCAATTCTTAAACATCTACAAACTCCCCCTTTGGCTAATTTTTGGCTAACATCTTTTCTGGTTTTCAGAGTGCAGCAGAAGTTCTTTTTATCAGAGTAAATCATTACTATTCTGTTGATTCAAATTTGAGTTTTACTCCCCCTCAACCATATATGAGTCCAGTCTTGTTTCAACAGAAATATTCACACTTATTCAGTTCAGTCAGAAACAAACAGATTTCATTCATCATTTAACCAGCAATTACATTTGATGTTGTTCTCCCCCTTGGTAGGCACAAAATTAGGGGCCAAAGAACTATTATCCAGAATTACACATCATTGTTGTCATTACAAATGCCTCACATACATTGGATCACTCAGAATCATCACTCTCAGTTCCCTCCTCAACTTCTGTCTCTTCATCAGCAGCACTGTCTTCATCAGAGGCATTGTTTGCATTAGAGGCAGCTTTCTGGTCTTCTTCATTCTCCAATCTTTGAATGATTTCTTCCAGTTTCAGCTTCCTTGCTTCAAGCTCCTTGCATGTGCACTTTAGCTCAGCAATTAACTCTTTCTTGGAGATTGAATTCTTAGCAGTTGAGGGACCAGCAGATGTCCCAGCAGGTGCTTTAACATCTGCAGCATGGTGACTTAGGAATAATTTGTAATGAAAAGCCAGGGGGCTCTCTCTTTTGCATGCAGTATCCTTGTCAGTTAAAATCCCAGGATATTGATTGAGTACAATACCACACAGCAATGATGGAAAGGCTATTGGTAGCTTGGTAGCAGAGGAGCTGGCATGCTTCATGGTTTGATCAAAGATGAAAGCTCCATAGTCCATTTTGGTTTGAGTTCCAACAGCATATATAAATCTGGCTAGACCAGTTGAGATTGAGGAAGTGTGGTTAGTAGGCACCCAATTAGATGTACCAATCCTGTTCAGCATGGCATACTTTCTGGTAAGCATGCTTACAGATAGTTTTCCCTTCACAGGCCATGCCTTGACCTGGTTTGCAGTGATCACCTTACAGATTTGATTATCTGTTTTCCCTAGCTCATTGGGTCCATCAGTTTCTCTTCCTAGATACTCATTGATGATTTGAGGAGAAAACTCCACACATCTACCTCTAACAAAAACTTTTTGGAATTCAGAGGACTTACCATGTGAACAATCTTCCTGAAGATTCACAATGAACTCTTTGACAAGAAGTTCATAGCAGGGAGAGAGGTCTGAGACTGTCTTGAACAGTCCTGCAGCAGATATGAGGTCTATCAGTTCTGTGCACTCAAGTGCATTGCTGCTCAGTTCTCTTTCCAGGGCAACCCTTCTTTGGTACACATATTTCCACCTGTTCACACTAGAGACATGGTGAAATGATATGTTATCCAAGGGAGCTTCTGGTACAGCAGATGAAGCTCTGGATATTGCTGGTCTCTTCTTAGGAGGAGATGTTGGGACATCTGATTCAACATCTGAATCTGATGGTGTGACAGCCTTTCTTTTCTGAGTTTGAACTTTACTCCATTGTTTTGATGGCCCAAAAGAGGCTTTAGCTTTCCCTTTCTTTGGAGAGGCTTTCTTCTTTTCAAGAATTGCTGCTTCAGCTTGCATCTTACCCTGCCTGGACCTGAGTCTTTTGGCTATGCTGGGTTTGACAGATGCTATGATTTCTGCATCAGAGTCCTGCTCCAGATTGACCCCTGGAGGAGATTGAGCAGTCTCTTCTTCAGTTTGTTGATCAGCAGGAATTAGATCTTCATCTGAGGCTTTGGTCTGATCCTCAGAGACTTTGTCATTATCTTCATTTAAGGCCTTATTCTGATCCTCAGAGTTTTCTTTATCACTTTCACTTGAGGCCTTTTCTTGGACCTCAGTCTGTTCAGCATCAGATGAATTTTCTTTCTCATCTGCAGATGTTCCAACATTTATTGGGACATCTTGTTCTGCAGAAGTGCCCTCTGCAGTTTGAGATGGTTCTTCTTGGGGAGCAGGCATGGTTTGCAATGGAACAGAGATCCCACTCACCTTTCTTTGTTCAAACAAAATTTGGGTGACAATCTCCTTGATTGAATCATCCACATAGTTTGAAGATTTTGGTGGCATGTTAGCAGGAGAAGGAATGCCTCCTTTGGCTTTGCTACAAACTTGATCTTTAGCTCTCTTTGGTGTTCTTGCCTTTTTAGAGTGAGAAGCGCTTCCCCTGAGCTCGTCTAATGGTGTTGATTGCATTGGCACCATAGAAATAGGAGTAGCATGAACCACGTCTTTCTGATTGAGAACTTCTTCAGATGTTTTAGGGTTTTGAGACATTGTTGAAAAAGATGAATGTGCAGCTTTAGGGTTTATGATTTCTGAAGGATTGCTAGTTAATGTGATTCGCTTGTGATGATGTGATGAGACTCTTGATAGCTGCTTATAAGGAGTTCCTAAATAAGTAGCCGTTACAGTCCAAATGATTAGGATTGGAATTCTCAAAGATCTTGTCCAGACCAGTTTTGCCATCTGGAAATTAAGCCATGCAATGTCATATGACATGTTGGCACATCTCATTAACTGCTAGATATCACATAAACATATTCCAAGTTTGCCCCTTAAGTTCTCAAATTGAGTAGTATCCAATGCCTTGGTAAAAATATCAGCTAACTGCAGATCTGTAGATACATGCTCCAATGAAATCACCTTTTCTTCTACAAGATCTCTGATGAAATGATGTCTGTTATCAATATGCTTTGTCCTGCTGTGTTGGATAGGATTCTTAGATATGTTGATTGCACTCAAGTTGTCACAGTACAATGTCATGACATCCTGTGGGACATTGTACTCAGTGAGCATATGCTTCATCCAAACCAACTGAGAACAACTGCTACCTGCTGCTATATACTCAGCTTCAGCTGTAGATAATGACACACAATTCTGTTTCTTACTGAACCAAGAAATCAGATTGTTTCCTAGAAAGAAGCATCCTCCTGAAGTGCTTTTTCTGTCATCAGCACTTCCTGCCCAATCAGCATCACAGAAGCCAGTGAGAATTGGTTTGCATCCATGAAAGTACATTATGCCATAGTCACATGTACCATTAACATATTTAAGGATTCTCTTGACTTGATTGAGATGACTAACTTTTGGATCAGCTTGATATCTTGCACAAACTCCTACTGCAAATGCAATGTCTGGTCTGCTAGCTGTCAAGTATAACAAGCTTCCAATCATGCTTCTATATAAACTTTGATCTACCTTCTCACTCTTTTCATCTTTAGTCAGCTTTAAATGTGTAGGAGCAGGAGTTCTTTTATGAGAAGCATTTTCCATTCCAAATTTCTTCACTATGTTCTTGGAGTACTTGCTTTGTGAGATGAACATTGAGTCTTCCATTTGCTTAACTTGCAGACCAAGAAAATAGGTTAATTCACCTACTAGACTCATTTCAAATTCAGCTTCCATCTGCTTGACAAAATGTTTGACCATCTTATCAGACATCCCACCAAACACAATGTCATCAACATATATTTGTGCAATCATGACATTTCCTTCTTCATCTTTAACAAACAGGGTTTTATCAATCCCACCTTTTCTGTATCCTTGCTTGATAAGAAATGTGGTAAGTCTTTCATACCATGCCCTTGGAGCTTGCTTCAGACCATAAAGTGCTTTCTTGAGTTTGTATACATGATTTGGACAGCTTGGATCAACAAATCCTTTAGGCTGTTCTACATATACCTCCTCATTAAGATAACCATTAAGAAAGGCACTTTTCACATCCATTTGAAATAACTTGAACTTTAAGATACAAGCAATTCCCAACAGTAGTCTTATTGATTCAAGCCTTGCTACTGGTGCAAAGGTTTCATCAAAGTCTACCCCTTCAATTTGAGTGTATCCTTGAGCCACAAGTCTAGCTTTGTTCTTTGTAACAATTCCTTGTTCATTTGACTTGTTCTTGTACACCCATTTTGTACCAATCACATTTATGTCATTAGGTCTAGGAACAAGATTCCACACTTCATTCCTTGTGAATTGACCTAATTCCTCTTGCATAGCACAAATCCAGTATTCATCAGTGAGAGCCTCCTTGATGTTTTTAGGTTCTATTTTGGACACAAAACAAGAACCTGAAATCACTTCTCTTGATCTAGTGCTCACACCTCTGTTGGGATCACCAATTATTAAATCTTTGGGATGATCCTTCTGTATTCTGATGGAGGGAGGTTTGCTTGAATCTTCTGACCTTGTATCATTTTGAGTGAAGTTATATTGATCATTCTTTTCTTCAGCTTCAATCTTGATATCAGCAGATGTTTCAACATCTTCTGGGACATCTGTAGGAGCATCATCAATTATCACATTTATGGACTCCATGATAACATTTGTTCTGTAGTTAAATACTCTATATGCTCTGCTGTTTATAGAGTATCCAAGGAAAATTCCTTCATCACTTTTAGAATCCATTTTTCTCCTTTGCTCCCTATCTGCCAGAATATAGCATTTACTTCCAAACACATGAAAGTACTTCACAGTGGGTTTTCTGCCCTTCCAGACTTCATATATTGTGGACAGGGTTCCTTTTCTCAAGGTAACTCTGTTATGGATGTAGCAGGCAGTGTTCATAGCTTCAGCCCAGAAATACAGAGGTAACTTCTTAGCATGGATCATAGCTCTTGCTGATTCTTGAATGGTTCTATTCTTCCTTTCAACAATCCCATTCTGTTGAGGAGTGATAGGTGAAGAATACTCATGGTTGATTCCTTCTGAAGAACAGAAATCTAAGAACTTTTGATTCTCAAATTCTTTTCCATGATCACTTCTTATTCTGATCACACAGCTGGATTTTTCCCTTTGCAATCTTTGACATAATTCTTTGAATACATCAAATACATCTGACTTTTCTTTGATGAAGTTTATCCAAGTATATCTTGAAAAATCATCAACCACAACATAGGCATACCTTTTACCACCAAGACTTTCAACCTGCATAGGTCCCATAAGATCCATATGTAAAAGTTCCAAAACTTTGGAAGTTGTCAGATGTTGGAGCTTTGGATGGGATATCTTGGTTTGTTTGCCTATTTGACATTCACCACATATTTTGCCATCATCAATCTTCAGTTTGGGAATACCTCTTACAGCATCCATAGATATGATCTTCTTTATGCCTCTGAAATGAAGATGACCTAGCCTTTGGTGCCATAGTTTTACTTCTTCTTCTCTAGCTAGAGAACAAGTTGAAGTGGGACTGAAGTCTAATGGCTCCCACATGTAACAGTTGTCTTTTGACCTTGCACCTTTCATGATAACTTCTTGCTCTTGGTTAGTCACTATGCATTCAGTTTTTGTAAAGTTTACACTGTATCCTTGATCACATAGTTGACTTATACTGATAAGGTTAGCAGTTAACCCTTTAACTAGCAATACATCATTCAGTCTTGGAACATCTTGACAGTCCAAGGTTCCAACTCCTTTGATCTCTCCTTTAGCTCCATCTCCAAAAGTTACATACCTGGATGAATGTGATTTTAAGTTCACTAGCAGATTCTTCAATCCAGTCATGTGCCTTGAACATCCACTGTCAAAATACCAGTCTTCTTTAGCTGATATTTTCAGTGATGTATGTGCTATGTATGCAGTACTTTTCTTTGACCAGATGAGTTGAGATTTCTTTTGATGCCTCTGCCCTGTGTGTTGTTCAGCTGATCTCAAAGCTTGATTGTTGATCTGGTTCTTGGGAATGTGGCTTTGATCAGTCTGAGTGTCAGCTTTTGGTCTCCAAACCTTCTTGATGACCTCTGTCTTCTGCTTAGGAGGTTGCTGATTCCTTTGATGTCTAAGCACTTTCTTGGTACCTTCTACTTTCTGTTTGGAGGGTTGCTGATACATCTGATTTGGATATCCATGTAGCTTATAACAGTGAGGTTTGATATGCCCAAATCTTCCACAGTGATGGCATCTCCATCTTTGATACTTCTTCTTCATTTTGTTCTTTCCAGAATGTTGAGACATCTGTTGGAACATTAAGTTAGTCTTTGTGTTCTGATGTTGAAGCATCTGTTGGGACATCTTGTTTGACTGTGTAATTTTTGAAGTAGCTTTGCTGGAGCTGGCTTCATCTCTGTTATATCCCAGTCCACTTTTGTCCCCTGAATGTTTATTATTGCAGAGAATAGCATCCAGTGTATTTGAGCTGTTGTTCATCATTCTAACAGATTTGGACATATGTTCCAGCTTAGAATTGAGAAGAGTTACTTCACTTTTTAAGGTATCAATGATTACTTGATCACTTGCTTTTTCTTCTTCTAGTATTTCATTCTGCTTCTTTAGCTTTATGACCTCACTGCATACTTCAGTACTACTCTTGTACAGATCCTTGAAGGCTTGCTCAAGATCTGCATAAGTAAGCTCTCCACAGCTGGAATCACTATCATATTCACACAGTCCAACTAGAGCAGTAATATGCTTAGCTGATTCTTCTTCTGACTCTCCTGAGTCTTCATCAGACCAGGTCACAGAGAGTCCTTTCTTTTGCCTCTTTAAGTAGGTAGGACATTCAAACTTGATGTGTCCATATCCTTCACATTCATGGCATTTGACTCCTTTATCTTGACTGGTCTTTTCAGCAAACTTTGCCTTTCTGTTAGCATCATATGTTCTCCTGTTCTCAGAGTTTGTGTTTCTTCCACTGGATTTGGATTGGCCTTCCATTCCTCTGAGAATCTGTTTGAATTGTCTTCCAAGCAAGGCAAGATTTTCTGATAAGCTTTTGTCATTTGCTGATTTATCATCTTCTTCTTCATCTGCATTTGAAACCAAGGCAATGCTTTTGTTCTTTTTAGCATGTGTGTCATTCATTCCCATTTCAAAAGTTTGAAGGGAACCAATGAGTTCTTCAGCTTTCATGGAGCATATGTCTTGAGCTTCTTCTATTGCTGTGACTTTCATGTCAAATCTTTTTGGCAAAGATCTGAGAATCTTCCTTACAAGCTTTTCATCAGTCATTTTTTCTCCCAAGGCTCCAGAAGTATTGGCTATATCCAAGATGTTCATGTAGAACTCATGAATTGATTCATCTTCCTTCATTCTCAAGTTTTCAAACTTGGTGGTGAGAAGTTGAAGTCTTGACATTTTTACTTTTGATGTTCCTTCATGAGTTGTCTTGAGGGTATCCCACACATCTTTGGCCAGCTCACAATGATGCACCAGTCTGAAGATATTTCTATCAATGCCATTGAATAAAGCATTTAGGGCTTTTGAATTGCCTAGTTCTGAATCTTCTTCCTCTTTACTCCATTCTTCTTCAGGTTTCAGAACTATTGATCCATCTTTGGTGTCTTTAACAGGATGTTTCCATCCAACAATTACTGCTCTCCATGCCCTGTTGTCAAGTGACTTTAAGAATGCAATCATTCTTGGCTTCCAGTAGTCATAATTAGAACCATCCAGTATAGGTGGTCTATTTACTGACCCTATATCTCTGTCCATGATACAGAATTTGTTTTCCCTAGATCTCACCCAGTATAAACAGGCAGGGTGCCTGCTCTGATGCCAATTGAAATTCTGTAATGAGATGTCCTAAGAGATGTTCCAACACTTAATAGGACATTTGACAAATTTAACCAAAACTTTAAACAGCAGGAAAAATAAACAACACAGAAGTTTGTTAACCCAGTTCAGTGTATAACCACACCTACATCTGGAGGCTACCAAGCCAGGAGGAAATCCACTATTAGTAATATTAATTCTAGACTTAAACCACCCTGTTTAATCTATCACTTAATACTTACCCAATGCAATTTCTACCTAAGACTCACTTAGATAAGAGTACCCTACTCACTCCCCTTCAATCACCCAGTGATTTTGTTTACAAGTTTAATTAAAATGAAGTCACACTTCAAACAAAACAGCTTGATCTTACTTCACAGTTTCAATCAAGTCACAAATGCACTTTTGCTTAAAAGCTCATAAAGTGGTACATAAAAACAGCCTGCTATTAAAACACTAGACACCCTATTTAGTCTTCTGAAATTTTGTGCTCAATTCTATGATTTTCTGTTGTTTAAATAGGTCTCTGAATTTTGGGCTTTCTGTAGAATGATCCAGCCCTAATGTGCAGCAGCTGTCACCTTGAATTTAGGGTTTGTTACCTCCTATATTCTAGGTGCATTAGGTCTTCTGTTTTAATCTGAATCTTCAATTTAAAACTCCCTACAGATGCGCCTTGTTCTGTTTTATATCCATCATTAATTAATTCCAGATAATTCTCCTTAAATATCTCTGATCTGTTAATCAATAATTAATTCTGGTAGCAGGTCTGAGATGTCTCAACATCTGTTGGGACATCCTGACAAAACTGAACTTAGTCATTTATACAATGTCCCAACATCTGGTAGGACATCCTGAACCAAGTTCACATACTCTGTTTGCTAATGTCCCAACATCTGATAGGACATTCTGAACTGAATTTAACATTTCTTGTTTGGTCAAAAATTCTGCCAATTCTTAAACATCTACATGAACCTTCTGAACCTCATGAGATATCTTGTGAACCTTGTGAACCTCTTGGTACACCTTAGTACACAATTTCTTGTCTTGGTGAGGGCAAATTTTGGGGTGCAACACCATGGACATGCTTTGGAGCTGCATGCGAGTTGGTGCTAAATCAGAATTATATTGGTACTTCTTATAGAAAGCCTCAGCAAGATCATTCCAGTTGAGAATGTTGGTACTCTCTAGTTGATAATACCATTCCAGTTGGGACCCAGACAAACTCTCTTGAAAGAAATGCATCCATAACTTCCTATCAGGAGTATGGGGTTGAATTCTTCTGACATAAGACCTCAAATGCAATTTGGGACAAGACACACCATCACACACTACAAAAGTAGTAACCTTGAAACCAATAGGGATGGAGATTCCAGAAATCAAACTCAAATCTTCAAAGTCAAACCCAAAATTCTTCCGTAGTTCCATAGCATTCATTCGGTCCACCAACATCTTATACTTCTCTTCACTAGCAGAATCATGATAATAGTTCTCCTCATAATCAGAATCTTCCATAGTATCATGGAGACTGCCTTCTTCTTTCTCAGAATTTTCAGACCCAAGATTCTCAACCTCTTCATCTGTCTTGACTTTACCTTTGAATCTTCTACCCAGGTTGATGAAGCCCACTGGTTTTCTGGTCCTCTTCTTTTTCTTGGTCAAAAGTGCCTTCAGCTCACCTTGTCCCCTGGACAAATTTAGAATCATTTCTTGAAATTGTGCATTCTGAGTCTGGAGATCCTTGATAGTTTGTTCGAGAGCCATTTCTGCTTGAAATAAACAGCGAGAAGATAAGATACCTGTTTATAAGAAACCTGTGATGTAATGACATGGTATGTATATGTTTATGCAATGTTTTCAAGGACCGCGGGATTTAAATCTGTTTAAAGAAAACAAAAACAAAATTTTATTAGTAAATATTTAATATAAGTTTTGCCCCTTGGGCTTACAAGGAAATAACAATAAAGTACAAAAGATAAATATATGGGGATTTAAGTCTCCCATGGATGCTTCCTCTTTGTGTGGAGGTACTTGTTGAGGTTTTGCTCCTCGTGAAGTTTCCTTGTCAGCTTCAAAATTCTTTCTTGACCAGCTCTGAAGTGAGTCTCAAAAGTATCCCTTTGCTCCTTCAACTAAATCCAGGACTTTTGCAGATCTTCCAAATCAGCGGGCATGTCCGAATGAAGGATGGTATAAGGAACATCTCCTTCAGCAACAGGCTCCATAATGATTGGTAGAACAACAGGATATGGCATCATAAGAGTCTGAGCACGAGATCGCACCCATCTGGGATAAGGCTCCATAGGAATAGAATACTTTGGCTCCAAAGTCTTACTATCAATCCCATTTACCTTGTTCCAAGCTCGTATAAACCTTTGACGGTAACCCTGAAGATCGTTGTCGTAGTCGAACATAATACCCTGAATAAGCATGTCATGAGGACCATTACTCTGAGCATAACCAAACTGACGTAGTGCTAAAGAAGAGTTGCAGGTAATGCCCCCTCTTATGCCTAGAAGTGGCACATTAGGGAACTCCCTGCAACGATCAATGATAGTAACATTCTCTATAGATCGAGAGCACCAATGAATGTCTGAATGAGAAAGTGACATAATCCTCTTAGACCACCTTAACCCTTGTTCATTCTTCATCACTGATCAAGGAAGGTGAGAAATAAACCACCTAGACAATAAAGGTATGCGGCACATCAGAGTTCCTCTCGTCTTCGTAGTACGAGTGTGAAGAGAATGTAAGATGTCTCCAAGTAATATAGGAAATGGGTTGTGATTCAGAAATATGTTGATGGCGTGTACGTCTATAAACTGATCTGGATTAGGGAACAACACTAAGCCATAGATTAATAAGGCTAATATCTCCCCAAAAGCATCATAGCTCATAGCCTTCAAAAACACTTGAGCTTTCTCCATCAATACCTTAGCAAGAATGCTCTTAACTCCGCTTCTCGTTTCCAGGATAATGTCTGATTTCTTCAAACGTAGGGTTGCAGCAATTACTTCAGGTTTAGGCTCTTTCTCTAAGCCTGTGAAGGGTTTCTGATCAAGGATAGGTATACCCAGTAGTTTGGAGAACTCCTCCATTGTAGGAACCAACTGATAGTCGGGGAATGTGAAACAATGATGTTTAGGATCAAAAAACTGAAACAGGACACTCAGCATGTCTTCATTGAACCCTGAAGTGACTAGATCCAGTAGGTGACCATGCTTCTTGATGAACTGGGAATTTTCAGAAACTTGAGAAACCAATTCCTTAAGCTTAGAAGGTATCCCTACAAAGTTGATCTGGATAGTATTCCTACGAGCAGAAGCCATGACCTGCAACAAAGAATAAAGATAAATCCTTTGGTCTTTGAAATGGTTAGTGAAAATGCTTTGCTTATGATCTCATGATGTTATTCTCAATCACAAACATGTGGCACACACAAACAAGTCACACAATGGCCCTAGGTTTGAAAGCTTGCATGAGGTTTAAAGGTAAGTACCCTCCTCTGAAGTTTAGATGGTTCATCCTGTCCTACAAAAGTAACCAGATTCTAAGGGATCTTAATATCACTGATCCTTCCCAAGGGTGGTTGTTTAGTAGGCAACTTACTTGCCAACCAAAACCCTTCAAGTTTAGGATCTCAATGAGTGTAGCATCGAGTATCAACCAACTTCAGTCTTCACCGAAGCCGGCTATCTCACTACTTTCTAAAGGCCAAGATGGGATAACTAGGGTTCTAAAGGTCAATTAGTGTAGTGACAACATATGGCAGCCCCATATTATCCTTAACTTACTTAAGGAACATAAGCACCAACCAAGAAGTCACACTAACTATGGCCACCAGATCAACCATATCGGTATACGCCGTACAGTTTCCTTGGTATATTGCCATTTACCTAGGGTACACTAGATCCGGGTTAGGATCTTTCACACAAAAAGCCCAACAGAAAAGTAAAGCAAACAATTTAAGTGATCTAATTCCTAAGGGTACCCCTCTTTTACTTAGTAACTCCCCAGCAGAGTCGCCAGTTCTGTAACACGGTGGGAGAACTGACTTTTAGTAATGTTGCGGATAGTAAAAGTCGTCACCGACTTTTATTTTATCCATAAGGAAGGGACATAAAAGAACAGGAAAGACTATTTTAAAAGACTTGGGTTCGGGGGGTAGGTTATATAAAGGGAAGGTGTTAGCACCCTTTATATCCATGGTTATCCATGGGCTCTTAGTTACTTAGCTCACTTAAATGTTTTTGAAAAGTGTAGTGTGTGATTAGAAAGTTTCTAAGTACTTTGTAATGATCCTCGTGTGGATGTATACAAAGCCTTGTTTGAAAATGTTTGAAAATATTTTGAGGTGTGAAAAGTATTTTTATTTTTGAAGAGTGAGCAAGTAACTATGAGGTACCTACCCTAGACTAAGTCATTCATGTTCTTATATGTCCTTTCAAGGGTAAGACTATCCCTATTATTAAGCAATAGGTAGTCATTACCTTGGATTTGTTAAGGGACAGGCGTAGGGTCATCGTATGGTCAATGAAGGCAACTTAAGGGGCGTCTTTAGCAATTCGTAGGGACTATCATCATTTATTCGAATGGACAAGATCATTATTCTGTAGACAACCTCGAAGGGACTTGATATTTTAAATTTGTAGGGACTTGATGATTTATATGTGAATGGGACTTTGCTTAAGACACCCCTATATTCGAGGGACTTGATCAATTAGATAAGGCAACCAAGAGGAATACCCTAGGAAGTGCAGATGGCGATCAAAGATCGACTTACGTGTGTGAGTGTTATTTTTCAGATATATTATCTTTTTAAAATTAATTATCTAAACCTGATTAATCACAAATATGTTTTCTCACCTTATTTACTAACCAAGCAATTAAATAAATAAAATACGGAAATATAAAATCTACACTATTACATGGCTTATGGGTAGTTACAAAATAATCGAGCGAGAAAAATAAATTACAATATAATAACTTATACATTTTTCTAATAAAATAAAGCAATAATATAATAAAGCGCAAATAATAATAAGATTAAATAAAGGAAACAAATTAAATTAAAGAAAATTAAGGTTTAGAATTAAAAGTTAGATTTAAAGTTTTAAAAAAAATTTAGGTTTAGATTAAATGAATTAGGGTTAGAAAAATTAGGGTTTGTTAGAATTAATTAAAAAAGATTTTAAAGAATTAGTTAAAACTTAATTAATTTATTTACAAAATTATATAAAAAACCTATTAAAATAAAAAAAAATGTTTCTCTCTTTTTAAAGAAATAATAAAATTTTAATTTAAGAAAGGATTATTTTTGTAGTTTAAATTTAATAAATTAGTTAAAATAAAGTTAATAATAAAAGAAAATTTGAAAATAAGAAGAAAAAAAGAGAAATTAAACAAAAAGATAGGACCTGGGAACTGAACCCAGGTCTTTTACCTCAATAACGTAGCACAAAACCAACAGGGCCAGCGCGCGCTGGTGTTAATGCTATGGACCAAAATCGTTATATGTTCAACCTGCAAAACAAAAATAAAATGGAAAAAATGGCTGGAACCAAGGATCGAACCCAGCCTCTATGTTCATCTGCGCGCACACACTACCACTGGCCCAAGCTGTGTTTCTTTGTTCAAACACAACATTAATAAAATAAAATAAACAAACAGAATTTTGAATTTGAAGCTTCGCGCGCAAACGACTTCGTCTTCTTCCTTTGAATTCACAGGTTTACCTGTGAATTTTCCTGCGAATTCTCTTGCGAGTTTTCCTACGTGCGATAACTTGCGATTCTTAAACATCATGCAACAAGTGTAATTGCATCAAATTAACAACATAAAACGATTTCCCATATCATATACAGTCAAACCATGTCATTAGAATCCATTTAAATCAATTAAATTGTAAAACCCCAATTTTGGAGTTCAAACCCTAGTAATGGTGAATCCCGTATTAAGCCATGAAGCTTCAAGTTTCTTGCCCATAAACGGTCTATGGATCATCACAAACAATAACACAAAGTCAAAAATCATTAACAATGCATAAATGAACATAATCGGAAAAAATCAAAAACACAAGCTATGAGGATTCAGTTTAATCATATGAGGGCGTTTTTGATGATGCAAATGATCAATACATGTTCATTGATCATCATAGAATGGTTTGCCACCTTTGAAACACCTTGAAATTGCCTCTAAATGTGAAACCGAATTTGACTTGGTGTGAAGATTTTTTTATTTTGAACAAGGTATTTTCAGGCTGCAATTCGTGTCCTTGTGTTTGTAATAAGTTGTGCTCTTATAGTGGAGTGAAATTAGGTCAGAAAATCAGATGGTTTTGTGGGCTTGTAGATACCTTGAGTGTGAAGAAATCCCTCTCATAATTTTGTCCAAAAATCAAATGATATCATTCCTATTTGGTGGTGCACGAAATTGGATGAGATCAAATCAACTTGAATGTCAATTAAGAGCTTTTAGAAGAAAGATCAAATCAAATATTTGTATTTTCATATTTTATTTTGATTTAAAATGAATTTTAATGAATAAAATCCAAATAAATAATAAATAAATTATAAAAATCATAAAATATTTGAATTTGGTCATGCTTGGTGTTATCATGAAGATTGGGTTGCAAAATGCTAGGCCCATTTGGAAAAAATTAGATTTAAGCCCTTATTTTCTTCATACACCCCTTGAAAATATCCCAACTTTGACAAGGCATAAATACCTCAATTTTAAGGCTATGAAGGTGTTCTTGGACATTTTGGAAAGCTTAAAGAGTCCTCTAACAAACCTCTTTGGTCTCATGTCCATATCTTTTACCATTTTCAAACTACGCCCTTTGGAAAAAGTTGACTTTTTGTTGAGTTTTGAAATGACCTGTAATGTTTTAGCTCATACCTTCCACATGAAGCATTTTTAGGCTTGGCTTGTGAGACAAAAAGTTATATAGAATTAAATTTCCTTCAAAATGAGCTTTGGATGGGAAATTTTTATGAAGCATGTGAAAGTTATGGCTGGTCAAAGTTCAGTTGACTTTCCTTAAGAAAACCCTAATTTAGAAACTCCTGATTCTTGATGATCTGAAACTTCCTTGATGAATTATGATCAACCCTTGATCAAATGATGAATTTTACTTCATAATATTTATGTTGGAAAAAAATCTTAAAGTTTGACTTTGATTTGACCATAGTTGACCTCAGTTTGACTTTTTAACTACTTTGAATGATTTTTGCATATCTGATCATCTGACTGGGCAAGCTCTTTGGGAAAGCTTTGAAACTTGAAATGGGTATTCTTGAGGTAATATGGGATGCCATGAAGCTCACTTGAATCCTTGAAAGTCATTTTAACCTGAGGAAACCCAAAACCCTAGTTTTGGACACTTTGCTTAGAAGGAGGCATTGTCTAGGGAAACTTCCACACTTCTTGATCAATTGGGAGTCTTGAGGATCTTATGATCATTTAGAATCCTTGAGAGATATTGTCTTGATTGTAGGAGGGAAAATTTTGGGGTACAACACAACCCATACATAACACCATAATACTCCTACACCCTCATGCATTTGATAAAATTGCAAAACAAGTGGAAAGCTGGAGGAGAGTGTCACACTTTGCTTACTCTGATTTTTGAGAAAAAGAATAACAAACTTATAAACAACTTTGCTCACGATTTTGAGAGGGATTGGACACGCACACTTCATGACTTTTTTCACTCTCAGCTTCTCTTTTTTGATCTCTCTCATTGTGCTCTCATTTTGCTGACATCAAAGCAAAATTCCAAATCTGAGTTGGTGATTCCACACTCCATTCTTCATCCATAAGGCTGTTGAATCATCCTTTTCAATTTCATTTCAAACATATCATCATATTACTCCCTAATTTGGAAGGTCAATGGATTTTTGTTGATCACTTGAAGATCAACATTTGTGTCCGGCTTCCTCCCATTCTTCACTAGAATCAAAGTCTACAGCCTTTATTTGGCTCTCAAGCAACTTCAAGAAGCATAAGGAGTCTCAGGATCTCTCTGGATTTCTTTGAATCTCAAGAAGATCTCAATACCAGGTTTGAGCATCATCTTGTTTTACTTCGGTTTTGAGTTGTTTTTATTCGTTTCATGTTATACATGCTTGATATATGCTGTCTGAAGTGATTGTGAGCTATTAGAGTAGTTGTTTGTGGATTTGCAGTTTTGATGATGAACTTTATTTTGTTTGATTTGCATTGGTTATTGATTGTTTGTGACTTCTATTGGTGGATTTGAACTCCACGTAATGTTTGCTTTCGGTTGATGTGATATGTTTTTGATTCTGGAGTTTTTGTTCTTGATCTTCTTTGTGATTCAACCGGAGAAGGAGACGGGTGTTCCTCCAGTCGGCAGGCTTCAAATGCCTTGGTTCACAGTCCAGTTTATAACGCGTTCGTAGGATCAGATTGCATCTTGTGGCTTGGAGCGTGCCAGCACATTAATGGGGATGGCGATGGTCACGTGATGGGTTCTCACGCTTGTGTGGTTATGTGATTCATAGCTTGTATGCTTACGAAGATTGCAGGACGTTGGATTTGGAGAGACCGGCTGGTTTGAATGAGATGCGTTGGATGTGAATAGCATTTTGGTCTCGTTAACTACGTGTTTGGTCCGTTGATTCTGTTTACTTTATTGAACTTTGGACCACAACCATTGGATGTGCATACTCTCACTTATTTCTGCTTGACTGAGTTTTATTTAGTGGACCTGGGCTTTTTTTTCTTTCTATTCACGCCCCCTGCATGAGAGCCCAAGCTTTTTGAACTGGATTTCTTTGCTGTTTCAACCTCCCATTCTTCTTTTATTTCATTTTTTTCCTTTTTTTCTTATTTGTTTCGTTCTTTATTTAAAAAATTAGCAAATATCAGTTAAAAATTATCAAAAAATCGTTCTTCATAATTTTATTTTACATTTATTTTATTATTTTAGCACTGAATTAATTCTTGACTTTTATTTCTTTCCTTTTAAATTCTTTTATGCACACCTTATCTTGTTGATTTTATAACTTGAGTTTTAAAATAGTAATGAACATGATTCTTTTTGCTACTGATCCCTAACATGTTGAAGGTCACTTGAAATTTATTTCATGATTTTTAGGATTTATTTGATTGTTTTTTACCATGTTGTTTTATGTTGAAGTTTACTAAACCCTAGTTGGACGTTAGACATTTATTTGACTTATTTTTCTTCTGACTTTTGGATTGGGATTTTGATATGTATTTTGTAGGTGATTAAAGTGTTCTCAAGATTAATTGTAGATTTTTTAGGACTTTTTTCCATTTTATTTGAATTGTGTGCTTGTGTACCTTATTTTGAACATATTATGGATGTATGATTGCTCATTAGTTTAGGAGGGCACTTGTGTCAACTCCTTTTGGTTGTTTGATTTGATCTTAGTATGTAATAGATGTGATCCACTTCTGTTTGTGTGAGATTGATAAGATCTTATGTTTGTTTGTATTTCATTTTGTTCTTGTTTTTTGGTATTTCTAACCTTTTCACGTAGGTGCATATGGTAAGTAAGAAGTGTGGATGTTATCCACATTTCAAACCTTCATTTATTTTCTTTATTTCTTTCTTATTTTTCTTTGTGAAGTGCCTTATGCCATCCTTTGTACAACTTCATCATTTCCCTCTTAGAAACAACTTAACTTATTTAGAGAAGTAACTTGTTTTCTAGCTTCTTCTTTCTTCTGCTTCTTTCTTTCTCTCCTTCTTCTTTAGGATAGTTGAAGCATCATTAACCTAGGACCAACCATTGGAATGATAACTTCTAGGATGGTTAGATTCCCTTAGTTGTTTAACTTTTTCTCCCTTGGTTCTCTTCTCTTCTCATCTTCATAAATATACATAAAAAAACACTTTACTATAGGTTGAAGTAGTCTTTGATACATGCACTTATTCCATGGGGCACTTGTATTCACCCCATCTTGGTGGTGGTACAAGCTTATCTAGCATGATGCACAAGTTCAATTATAAGAATATTTTCACTAAGAAAAGCATAAAAATATGATGAGCGATCGAAATGGCCATAAAAGCATGAGATAACATTGGATTCTTGCTAGGCTTAGGCTTAAAAAACTTTTGTAGAATTTGCAACTCGTGTAATGTCTTGGACAAACTTCATGAATGTAGTTCATAAATTAAGTTTTTTGCACTTGTAAAGATATATTTCTTTGGATGTAGTTATACTCTTTGTTATTTGGAGATACACTTGTAACTTTGACATTGAGCTTGAGAATTTTATTTGGCAAGAATTGATGTTTGGAACAAGAACTTTGACATTGAAATTTGAAATGAGTTTTGAACTTTTGACATTTGAATTTGGAATGAGTTTTGAGCTTTTGATACTTGAATTTGGAATGAATTTTGAACACGTGAAAAAAAAAGATTTGAAATTTTTGACTTGGAAATGGAATTAAGATTTAGAATTAAAACTAAATTGTAATTAAAGTTAGAAAGGAAATGAAAAATGAATGAGAATTGGAAATTAAAAGAAAAATTGAATTGAGACTTTGTAGTTTAAAAACAAAAGATTTTGACATAGAATTTGAGATAAAGGATTTGAAATTTTGACATGAAACTTGACATAGAAATTTGGAATAAAACTTGGAGTTTGAACTTGAAACTTGGAACTTGAAAATGGAAATTTTACATAAAAATGGTGATTGAATTATTATTCTTGTAATTTTTTTTGTAAAATGGGCTTGTAATAAAAGGTAGAATTTGAAATTGACAATGGAAAAAGAATGGGAGTGTAAGAGAATAAATTTGAAAATTGAGCTTTGACTTGAATTTAGATAAATGAATGAAAATATGGAATAGGAAATAAATATGGAACTTAGAAATAAAAACTTGAAAATGAATTAAAAAATTAGAAATTGAAACTAAGCTTAGAAGTAGAAACTTAAAAATGAATTAAAAAATTAGAAATTGAAATTGAAGTTAAATTTAGAAATAGAAACTTAAAAATGAATTAAAAATAAAAATTAGAAATTGAAATTAAATTTTAAAAAAATAGAAACTTGAGAATTAGAAATAGAAATTAAAATTAAATTTAGAAACAAAAACTTAACAATGAACCAAAAGCATGAAACTTAAATTTGCAAGTAGACTAACAATATCAAAAGGGGAAACCTTAGTTGTACGATTCAGTAGGACCAAACTTCCGAAAACTGTCGCGAATCCAAAATACTCTAAAACGCACCCAGTATGCAAAATGATAAAATGAATGCGTGATGCAGGATGTTAGGTGTAAAATTTGGGGTGTGACAACCACATAGCCTTAATTATTCCAATAAAAATTCACAACAAAATATACAATGACTAAATATTTAAATGGGGTGTTACATCTCAATCCTCTATATTTTCGCCTTCCTTTTGTTTCAAATATAAAGAAACTTTTCCCTTCCTTTTATAGTTTGGATTGAAAAGAATCCCTTCATAATATATGTGACACATGTGTAGTTACACCAGAATCAAGCCACTAAGTATTATTTAATACTTCAATAAGATTTAATTTAAAATTTAGGTAAATATCATATTTACCTTTCTTTTTGAACCACAACTTCCTTTTAGGACAATCTATTTTTCAAACCATTTTCCTTAATGGTTTTGTAACTCAACTAAAACTAACAAGAAAATATTCAATTACATCCATATCTAAGGACTTCAACTTTGTTGCCTCATTTCTCAACTTTGCTGCCTCATTTAAATTTATTATGTCATTTCTCATTTGAGTCATATTGCAACGCCCCAATTCGATATTTCCCAATTTTGTTGAGTCTTTTATTTTATTTGAGTAATAATTGTCTTATTTGTGAAATTGACATGATAATATGATATGTTGATATGTTAATGTGGTATGTTGATATGATATGTGATTTAACCATTTGGTGAATTTTCGGGTAAAATTAGATTGGAGGGTATTTAAGATATTTGCTAATTAAGGATAAGTTAGAATTTATGTAGAATTATATTTTTGTGAGAAAATGATATTTGGTGGAAAATGGAAGAAAATGAGTTAAGTGTAAAAATAGTTAGTGTTCTGGACCGGCCCAATTCCTCCAATTGGGCCAAGAAGACTGATCCAATAAACCTGCTCGACGTCGAGCGCAGTCATGAAAAGTGGTCTTCAGCCGACCGCAAGCAGTCCGATCACGATGAGGTTCTCTAACGGCTAGTATTGACCGTTGCCTATCTTCACAGATCCCTCGATCCGCGCCTCACAGAACGAACCAATAATCTTCCAGTTAGTCCCTTATATAAACCCTCTCATTTGAGAGGGTCAGGTATTCAATTTCTCTGACCTTTATACTTGTACTTGCCCACTCTTGTTCGGTTACTTACTTTAGCATCGGAGTGCCTTGCAGGTACAACCCATTTTTCCTCAACGACCATATCCATCCGCTCTCGAGGCCAGCCGCATCGGATCCTGATCTCCAGGTACGATCAGGTGGCGCCGTCTGTGGGAAACTTATTTCCCCGTTCTTCTTTCAAGATCCTCAAAGAACCAAAGTTTTACCAAGATCCATGGCTGCTCGGGACAACCAGGAAAATCGATCGAATGATGGTATGATTCTCATACAACGTGAGAGCAACATCCATCCTCCTCTACATGACGAAACGGTGCAAGACCGTCAAGACGGGAAGGCGGCATCACCTTCACCCGACCGCGACCAACCTTTGGAAAGTCGCCCAGAAACTCTTTTTCCTTCGACTCCTTCAGGGTCAGATTTCGCCGCATTGGCCGAAATCCTAAATCAAACAAACTTGCTGCTCCTCACTCATGGCGAGAAGATCGCCCGTCTTGAAGATAATTCTCGTCGACCTCAATCTCCCGCGAGACCCCAAAGGGAGCATACTCCGTCTCTTGCGAGGAAGAAGAGGAGAGGACACACCGACGAATCAACAGGCAACAAACGCTTTCGTCAGTCTTCCCCACGATCCTCTCCTAGAAGAAAATCAAGAAGGAGCAGATCAAGATCTGCCTCTCCCCGAAGAACAAAGAAACATGATCAGAGGTCTTCATCGCTCATTTCCAGCGACGATGAGGACGCTCGGGGTCCCCTATCGTCTGAAATTATGGCGGCCAAGCTCCCAAGAGGCTTAGAGAAACCCCCTCTATTAGGCTCGTACGATGGGACCACCGACCCAGACGAGCACATCGAGAATATCGATGCACTGCTCGACTATCGGGGTGTACGAGGGGCAATTAAATGTCGACTCTTTCCTACAACGCTGAGGAAAGAAGCAATGACATGGTACAAAAGCCTTGAGGCTGAATCCATCACATCATGGAAACAAATTGGATGCACGTTCTCCAGGCACTTTACCGCATCAAGACGACACCCAAAGACAGAGGCTTCGCTCGAAGCAATAATCCAAGGGAGGGACGAGCCTTTACGAACTTACATCGAAAGGTTCAATAAAGAAGCGGTCCAAGTGTCCACGACCGACGACATGAAAAAATACTTGCTGGAACGAGGGTTACGCCCCTCAACCGATTTCCATCGGGCGGTCGGCATTGAAACCCCGACCACCCTCGACGCGTTCCTACTGAAAGCCCAAGCTTACATCCAATATGAAGAAAAGCAAGCGGCCAGTTCAGTAAGGGACGCCCGACACCGTGAAGACGCCAAACCACACCGGGTCGATGAACCCTCGACATCTCGTCGAGGAGGAGACAAAAGAAAGGATGATCGCTCCCGTGAACCGCGGGAGCACCGAGGACCTATCGGTCGGTTCCACGGATACACACCTCTCCTGGCCTCCAGGGAGAAAATTTTGTCCGAGTGCGCCAATTCGGAATTCAAACAGGCAGGAGTACGTTTTCCGAGGCAACAACCTAGCAAGCCCGGCACAGATAAAACGAAATACTGCAGATTCCACAAGAGTCACGGACACAACACAGAGGATTGCATCCACCTCAAGGACGCGATCAAAATCCTCATCAAAGACGGGCACCTGAAGCAGTTCACCAAGTCCAGAGACACTCCTCGACAGGATACACAAGAGACCCAGAAAGTCGAGGAAGCCGTACCCATCCCTGCGGATGCTAACATGCAGGTCGCTCTGAGCATTTATCGCCCGGAAGATTTCTTTTTACCAGATCACACCGAGAGTTCGGGGTACCTCTCCTCCCATAGCCCATGGGAAGCTTTTCCTTCAGCAATGGTCATATCGGGAGGAGGCTTCAACAAAATCACGGTCGGTTCCGTGAAACGAAAATTCGACCAGTTAATTGCCAAAGGGCCCGCGCAAAACGCCACCCTGGACCCACCAAGAGAGGGCTTCGTACCCCTTGCATTCTATCGGGAGGAACTCCTAGGAGGGGCGCCTAACGCTAGCATTCCTCTGCTCATCCGAGCGCGCATGGCGAACTTCGATGTGAGGAGGATCCTGGTGGACCAAGGTACCTCATGCGACATCATGTATTCCCAGCTGTTTTCGACACTTCAGCTAAACGAGACACACCTAACTCCATACGTCGGATCAGACCTGCAGGGTTTCAACGGAGCGGTATCCCGACCATGGGGCTATGTCGACCTATTTGTTACCTTCGGGGCAGGCGAGACAGCCAAGACGGTTAGAGTCCAGTTCCTAGTCATGGACTGCCCATCGTTGTACCAATGCATACTAGGACGACCAACTTTGGCCGAACTAATCGATGTGCCGTCCACCGTCCACCTGAAGATGAAGTACTACACTACTTCAGGTAAAGTCGCCACATTGCACGGAGACGTCGACGCTGCCCGCAGATGTTTCGAAGCAGCATCAAAAGGTCTCAGCTCGATATCATACCAACCAAGTCCCCTGACATCGAATTCGCCGGATATTCCCAGGGCTTTCCCACAGGTAGATTCGATCGACCTAGACTGCATATTTTCGGATAGTAGCGAGGGCGTCCAAAGGCCAACAGAGTCGTTATCCCGACCAGTACCGGATGGAGACTTCGAGCTGATTCCTTTGGGGGAGGACCCAGCCCGATGTGTTAAAATCGGAGCACATATGCCTGAATTGGTGAAGCGACAATTGGAAGCTTGCCTCAAAGGGAACGCAGATTTATTTGCCTGGAGCGCCGTAGAAATGCCAGGGCTCGACCCCGAGACAGCTTGCCACCACCTCTCTATCGACCCAACACACAAAGTGGTCGCTCAACGCAGGAGGAAGCAGTCGACCGAGAAGACCGAAGCTGCTGAATCTGCTGTTAAAGACCTCCTAGAGGCTAAATTTGTAACCGAGGCCAGGTATACGACCTGGCTCTCGAATGTTGTACTTGTGAAAAAATCTAGTGGAAAATGGAGGATGTGCGTTGATTATACCGATCTCAATCGGGCATGACCGAAAGATGCATACCCTTTACCTAACATCGATAAATTGGTCGACAATTCGTCCGGTTACAAGTTGCTATCCTTCATGGACGCATATTCAGGGTACAATCAAATACCCATGGCCGTGTCTGACAAAAAATACACGACCTTCATGACCGAATCAGGCAATTAATTTTACAACGTTATGCCCTTCGGTCTAAAAAACACGGGCGCAACATATCAGCGCATGATGAATAAGGTTTTCCGAGCCGAAATCGGAGACATGCTCGAAGTATACATGGACGACATGATCGTCAAATCTCAACAAGAAACGGACCACGCGTCCCATTTACGAAAAGTGTTCGACCAAGCACAAAAGTGCAAAATGCGCTTCAATCCTGAAAAATGCACATTTGGTGTCCGAGCAGGAAAATTCCTCGGATTCTACTTAACCGAACGAGGCATCGAGGCCAACCCCGACAAGTGTCGGGCGTTCGCGGAGCTCCCAACTCCCACTTCCAAAAAATCCATACAATCACTAAACGGGGTCATTACCTCCCTCGCTCGATTCGTGGCAAAGTCCGCTCAACACGCTCTCCCTTTTTACAAACTCCTCCGCAAAGAGGCAACTTTCGAGTGGACAGTGGAGTGAGAGCTAGCACTATCCCACCTAAAAAAGGCACTAAGTGAACCCCCAGTCTTATCCAGACCAGAAGAAGGGGAGATATTATATCTCTACCTTGCAGTCACAAACGAAGCAGTAAGCGCAGCACTCGTGCGCGACCTACCCGAAGGGCAAAAACCTGTATATTTCACAAGTAAAGCACTCCATGGCCCAGAAATTTGATACCTTCAGATAGAAAAGGTTGATTTGGCCCTCCTTCTCTCAGCTAGAAGGCTACGCCATTACTTTCTGGCTCACACCATCATCGTAAGGACCGATCAGCCCATAAGACAGTTGCTCGGTCGACCAGATATGGCCGGACGAATGTTAAAATGGTCGTTAGAACTATCTGAGTTTGACGTCAAATTTGAAGGAAGACAAGCTCTCAAAGCTCAAGCACTGGCCGACTTCGTGGCTGAACTTACTTTCACCGAGCAAGACCCGAAAGTTTCGTCCAGGTGGGTTATTTTCGTGGACGGTGCATCTGGCCCGGCGGGGAGCGGAGCCGGCATTATCTTGGAAAACGAAGAGGGGAACGTTATCGAAGTGTCCCTAACCCTATCTTTCCCCACTTCTAATAACCAAGCAGAATACAGAGCTTTTCTAGCGGGCATACGGCTCGCGACCGATCTGGAAGCAGAAGAGATCACGATCTGCACGGATTCTCAGTTGGTCGCAAGCCAAGTCCGAGGAGATTTTCAGGCCAAAAATGATAACATGGCCGAATATTTGGCCCTCGTAAAAGGCGAACTAAAACGGTTCAAAAGTGTGGAAGTCAAACACGTTCCAAGGGAAAACAATACCCGCGCAGACATCTTGTCCAAATTAGCAAGCACTAAAAGGAAAGGAAACAACAAGTCCGTCGTACAGAAAATGCTTCCCCGACCAAGTATCGGACAATCATCGACTCATGTAGACATTAACGTTGTGGGCGACACGAGCTGTTGGATGACCCCAATATTCAACTATTTAACTAAAGGAGAATTACCGACCGACCCAAAAGAAGCTAGTACTATACGACGAAGAGCATGTTCATATTCTCTAGTGGGTGGACGTATGTATCGTCGAGGATTCTCTACACCCCTCCTCAGATGCGTAGAGGAAGAAAACGTCCCACACGTATTAAGGGAAGTCCATGAAGGAATCAATGCGCAACATCCTGGCGGACGGTCGTTGGCTTGAAAAATCTTACGGGCGGGATACTATTGGCCCACCCTTCAACACGATGCGAAAGAGCACGTAAAGAGGTGCGAAAAATGCTAACGACACGGAGACGTGCACACAGCACCCCCGTCCGAGTTAAAATCATTATCGTCACCTTGGCCGTTCGCGTGGTGGGGAATGGATATCTTGGGACCATTCATCATCGGGTCCGGTCAGAATAAATACTTAATTGTAGGTGTCGACTATTTTACCAAGTGGATAGAAGCTGAGGCCTTAGCCAAAATCATGGCGCTCAACATACTACGTTTCTTCAAGAGAAACATCCTTGCCCGATTCGGGGTGCCCCTCGCCATCGTGACCGACAACGGTACTCAGTTCACAGACAAACACTTCAAAGAATTCGTCGCATCAATGGGAACGAAGCAACATTTCGCTTCAGTCGAGCATCCCCAAACTAACGGGCAAGCAGAGGCCGCGAACAGGGTAATCCTAAGAGGTTTGAAACGAAGATTGTACGAGCATAAGAAACACTGGGTCGAGGAGCTACATAGCGTACTATGGGCATATAGGACCACACCCCACTCAACAACCGGAGAATCCCCATTTTGATTAGCATATGGGACCGAAGCGGTGATCCCTATAGAAATGCACGTCCGATCGAGGCGCACGGAATCCCCCATGGAACAAGGTACCAATTCTGAAGCTATAAGAGACGAGCTCGACATGGTCGAAGAAGTTCGATCGGAGGCCGCTCTTCGAGAATTCACTCTCAAACAGAAAATAGCCGCTCGGTATGATTCTAAGGTCATAAGGCGGACATTCGAGGTAGGCAGCCTTGTCCTTAGAAGAAATCACAGAGACCCCCGCGAGGGAAAACTAACGCCCAATTGGGAAGGCCCGTATCGCGTCCGAGCAAAAACCGAGAACGGAGCTTATTATTTGGAAAATCTACACGGGGAAGAGCTTGCTCGGCCTTGGAACGCCGAGAAACTCAAACAATACTATAGTTAAATCAGTCACCTTACTCAACTTCCAAGCGAGGAGAAAGGGAGACCGACGGAAAACTGCGTGCCTAGGTACGAGCACGACAGCCCAAATATAACAGTCAAGCAAGATCTCCTTTCAAGCAAAAGAGAAGCTTGCCGCACGAACGGATACTCAAACGAGTCCGACGTTGCCTAAGTACCACGACCAGGTAGAACCCCAGCTCGCGATGGGATGTTCACGCCACGGAGCCCGGGCCATTATCTTGGCCCGGGCACCGATCGGGAGTAAGACTCTCAAATACTGATTGGTCCCCCTAACCAACAGATCACTCACACACCCCGTATCCATTCGATTACTTCTAATTAATAGACGCACACCAAACACTTAGTAAAAATAACAAGTAAACTATGTCCTCCGACGGACGCATTGTTACGAGCAAACAAAATATGAAACCGACCATCAAGGTCGAACACATGACATTAAAAGAAAAAAATGCGACACCAAAGGGCCGACTTGTTCAGGGTTACAAATAAAGGGGGCCACGCCCCCCAAAACAGAAAATACATCATAAGTTACAAAGGCACGCAGGCCATAAATTAATTATCCTCGCCTCCCGGGCGGCCTTCATCTTCACGAGCGTCCTCCTGGCCCAGCTGCGCTTCAGGTTGACCAAGCTGATCAGTCGACCCCGGCTGAGAGTCGTCCACCACCAAATCTGAGGGGACCACGATCCGACCATCCACGACCTTGTACAGGTAGCTCATGCGACCAACGTCCAAGGCCATGTCAGGGTGGAGAGCTTTCATCTGGTCCACCGCATTCTGGAAGCTAAGCTCAGCTGATGCGTTCAGATCTTCCATGTCTTGGTCGATCCGAGCAAAAAACTGAGCCCTCGTCACCAGATTTTTAGTCTCCTCATCCTCGTCCTCCTTGGGGCAAAAGGCGTCCTTCAGTTTCTTATTTTGCTCAAGCACCCTCTTCTTGTCAACCTCCAGTTTGGCGATGACGGCAGCTCGTTCGGTCGACTCTTTGGTAGCAGCTTTAGCCTCCTCAGTGGCCGCTGTCAGCTTAGCCTCAGAAGCAGCCAGCTGCTCCTTAAGCTTTCTATTCTCCCGCTCCAGTCCAGGACTCCCTTCGACCGTCAGCCAGGCCATTGTCAGGACCCATATGACTGCGCTCGCGTCCTGAGCCAGAGAGAGTCGCCGAACAGGACGGTCCATCCCCTCTAAGAACAGAGAGTTCGCACGATCCACCTCCATGCTGGTCCCTTCAAAGAAATTGCACACCACAAAACATGGGGGTAGCCCGTGCTTTGGCTTTGGAGGAGCGCTGGCCGTTAAATCTACAGTGGTCGCTGATTTGTGTTTCTTCATTAAGGAGCCAGTCGATGCGCTCGGCGAACCCTGGACCAAAGGGCCCGACCCCGAGCCACTCGTCTCGGTCAGCTTGGTCTGCACGACCCTTGATCGTTTCCTCTGCTGCTGGACCAAACGCTCTTGAATTTTGTCCAAAGGATTCGTCAGGGAACCTGAAAAAAGAAAAGGATCAAGTTAGTCATAAGCAACAAAATTAAACCAAGGATTTAACAAGCGCAAATAAACGGATACCAAAGAAGTCGGACACTTCCTACCCATTACGACAAGCCAGCAGCTCGGTAACGTTGATCAAAGGACGCTCCACAGCTTCCCCCCCATCCTGATCAACTATGACCTTCCCATCTCCGTCCAACAGAGGGGTCGGAGTGAAGGAGGCTATTAACTTTCTGAAGGCCTCGAAACTGGCCGCATCGTCATCATTCAATGTATCTCCCACTTGGACGAACTCCCCTACAGTTTTTTCATAGTGAGCGTAACTCCAAGAAAAGGGGAACAGCCACAGTCTCCTCTGAATCACCTGACCTTGGTCGTCAAGCTTAGGCTCGTCATTCTCGTCAGTGTCTATCCCAAGAAAGCTCATAGCTCTCACGGCCGCCGCGCTCGCAGGCTTTATCAGGAAGTAGTCAGTTTTGAAGGCCCGAATGGATTCTGAATGGGCCTTAAAGATATTGGTCCGCTGCTTGAAGGACACGAACCCCTTTCGGTCAGTTCCTCGCCCAACTTGGTGTTGTAAGGAGAAGAGGCGGAAGAAGAGGGGAAGTGTGGCACCAACGCCCAGATAGGCGCACGTCATCTCGAACGCCCTTAGAAATGCATATGAGTTGGGGTGTAACTGGGAAGGAGCTACACAGAGATGCCCGAGCACGGCGCTCACAAAGTCGCTGAAAGGCAACGTCACCCCCAGGATTGAAGTAGCATATTCGTACATGGAGAACGCCCGACCACGAAAATCTGAGAAGATACGGTCGTCGTCTCCCGGGCAGGTTACAACCCAATCAGCAGGATCACCAACGACTGGCAGCGGCTCCGATCGAGGTCTCGAGAATGAGGACACCTTGTCCAGCAAATCTTCCATCACCCATTCTTCGGGCGAGACCCTCGTCTGGTCAGGACACTGAGGCGAGTCTGTCGACGATCCTGTAGTACTTGTATCCGAACTTTCCGAGGAGCTCCCGGAGCCTGAAGGTATGGACGTGGACGACCCTGAATCTCTCAAGGACGTCTCCTCAGAAAGCACATCCAGCGGATTCACGAGCGAGTTTTCACCTGAAAAGCAGAGGAAAGGCGTCAGTGAATTCGATTAAGAATATCAAATCCACCCTTCCACCGCTCGACAAGTGAAAGGGTGTGCATCAGCTCAGAGACTATGTCCCGAGCTGTAGCCCTGGCTGACCATCGCTCGGAGCAACGGCTGACGCCCAATATTACATATGTCAAGGATCTAACCTAATATCCATCAAACCCAAGTCTAAGTCGACCAATATCTACGTCGACCCTAAAGTTAGGGTTTGTAACCGACCGGCTACGGTGGCAGAAGTCTTAAGGTTTACCGATTGCAAATCTAAAATCTACCGGTAAAATCATCTTAAACCGCATACATTTCTACAAAATCTAAGCTATAAACACCTAGAGAGAAGAAAAAGAGTCGTACCTTGCGCTTGAGAAGACATTCTTGAAGAAAATGAGCTTCTGAAAGTGGTGGTCGGTAAAGAATGGCGGTGGTCGACGGCTGAGATAGTGGCAGTTGAGCGAGCAGAGTCTTGAGGAAGAAGATGAAACGAAAAGGTCAAAATGGGCCCTGAGAATCCTATTTATAGGAAGCGAAAAACATGCACACACGCGTGACCCCTACAAGCTAGCCCCTAGACTAGCCGTCAAATCATTAATAGGCGCAAATTTCCAGATATTCCAGCTTTTCGTTTCACATTCTTCTGCCGAGCAACGCATCATCTGCCCGTTCCCAGAAGATCGACAACATAGATCCCTGACCTTAACATTACGCTTCGCCGAGCTCAACATCACTCTTAAGTCACTTCTCTACAGCGCGAGCAATAACTTGGGGGGCTCCTGTTCTGGACCGGCCCAATTCCTCCAATTGGGCCAAGAAGACTGATCCAATAAACCTGCTCGACGTCGAGCGCAGTCATGAAAAGTGGTCCTCAGTCGATCGCAAGCAGTCCGATCACAATGAGGTTCTCTAACGGCTAGTATTGACCGTTGCCTATCTTCACGGATCCCTCGATCCGCGCCTCACAGAACGAACCAATAATCTTCCAGTTGGTCCCTTATATAAACCCTCTCATTTGAGAGGGTCAGGTATTCAATTTCTCTGACCTTTATACTTGTACTTGCCCACTCTTGCTCGGTTACTTACTTTAGCATCGGAGTGCCTTGCAGGTACAACCCCTTTTTTCCTCAACGACCATATCCATCTGCTCTCGAGGCCAGCTGCATCGGATCCTGATCTCCAGGTACGATCAGTTAGTAAGAGAGAAAAATAGAAAGATAGAAAGAAAAAGATATACAAGTGGAAAGAATAGAAAGAAAAGGGAGATAAAAAGAAAAAGAGGAGAAAGAAAAGGAAGAGAAGTGAAAAGAAGAGAAAAGAAGGAAAAGTTGGAAATTCATCAAGATTGCTCATAGGAATCGAAATAATCGGGTAAGGGTGATAAACATTGTTCTCTTAATCTTGTATATGATTATGTATGTATGAGAATGATTGGGGTTTTGTTTTGGTGAAGTTTAGAGAAAATGAAATGTTAGGGTTTTGATGAAAATGTGAGAAATTGGTAGATTAATCGGTTAGAAGTTGTTATAATCGAAGTATGATGTTAAATATATGTTATTGATCATGTTTATGGAAGTTATTTGGAGTTTTGGGAGTGATTAGTTGGACTGTTGCGCAGCTGAGAATTTCGGGAATCGTTGTTGTCGCTCAGCGAGCTTTCCAGAGATTTTCTCGCTCAGCGAGCCTGGAGGTTTTTGAGAAATTTGTATTTTAATTCGTAACTTTAGTTTCGATTATCCGTTTTAGGCGTTCCTTATATCGATTTGAAGCTAAAAACGTGTAGAAATGAATGATGCTAAGAAATGTAATTTTTAGCCGACTTTTTCACGACTTTTCCGATAAAACGTAAATGAGTTAATTATGGAAATGTGGGTTTGATGTGTTGTTGTGGCCGTTTGGAAAATGAATGCATTGCTTGAATTGAATGTCAATGTATGCTAATTGAATGAGATGAATGCATGATTATGTTGTGAATAATGTATGTATTTTCAAGAATGTTGTGTGTCATTTTGCATGTGAAGCATAATGTATGCATTCTTGTGTTGTGGGATTCTTTGTGAATCCGTTGTAGCATCGTGTGCTCATGTGGAGTGAGAGTGATAACTACAACATGATCGTGTGCCCATGTGGGGTGTGAGCGATCGAATTATGTGCCTGTGTGGGGTGTGAACAATTCATAAATATTGTGTGCCCATGTGGGTTGTGAGCAATGGGTGATTTATTCACATTGATTGTATGCCCGTGTGGGGTGTGAGCAATCGGATTGTGTGCCCGTGTGGGGTGTGAGCAATCCATAAACATTGTGTGCCCATGTGGGGTGTGAGCAATGGGTGAACATTGTATGCCCGACGGGGAGTTACTTTAGGTAACGAGCGATGGTTCCAATTATTTCCTGAGTGAACTTGATGATGATTGAGTCGGTACCACATTGCATTTGCATAGAGTCGGGAGTCGATCTCTATGATTTGCGTCTATCATCTAAATTTTGAATTGATGAAATAGACATGAATATATATATATATATATATATATATATATATATATATATATATATATTTATTATGTGTTTATATTGAGATGAAAGTATGTATTGATGAAAACATGTTTGTTTATATATATATATATATATATATATATATATATATATATATATATATATATATATATATATATATATATATATATATATATATGTGTGTGTGTGTGTGTGTGTGTGTGTGTGTGTGTGTGTGTACATTGTAGTGTATATGTGTGAATAAACATGAATGAATATATGTTTATTGTGAATTGTGTATAGTGAATGTTCCAGAGTGAATGTATATATATATATATATATATATATATATTGTGATGTATATGGGTGATGAGAAATGATTTGTAGTGAGAACATATTTTTATGTGTATTTTATATGTTGAAATATATGATTATATGCAATGTTATTATGATAATGTTTCTCACCCTTCTGCTGTTTTATGATGCTCTATGAGGAATTGCATAGTAGGTTGCTGGTGGTATTTTGTGAAGCTTGTCTTCATCCTTTTTGGTCGGTCGGCTCCGATATATAGCACCGAGTAGCTAGGGTCGGCTAGATGCCTTTTGTGATACATTTTGTACATGTATTTTGGTGATGAATGTTTTATGTAAACATGAAATATTTGGTGAATCAAACTTGTTGATATATTTGTGATAAGTATATAAGTTTGAAGTTGTTATGTTAGTTTTCGCTGTTATTTGAACCTTTTGAATACGGGTGTAAGGATGAAATCCTTCTGTGGCAAGTTACCCTGTTTGTTGCATATCTTTTAATGAGCATGTGTTGTATTTTTTAATTTCACTGTTGACGTGGCATGCCTCTTTTATACCATGTTTCAAATATAATCTGATGAAATTTTTATTATGTGCCTAAATGATTTAATTGATTATTTTGGGGTATAGAAAAGGGGGTGTAACATTAAGTGGTATCAGAGCCAGTGTTTGAGTCATTTGTGTATGTCTTGTTGTTGTGATGGTTGAACTGTTGTTTACCATTGTTGTTGTTTTTGGGAATGATCAGAATATGGCTTGTAGAAATGACATTGCGATGGCTGCTGCTTTGGAAGCAATGGCTAGGATAGTGCAGGGAGCGCCGAATGTGAATGCTAATGATGAGTTCAGGAAGAATCAACCACCAGTCTTCAAGGGAAGATTTGATCCTGATGGTGCTCAGAATTGGTTGAAGGAGATTGAAAGAATCTTCAGAGTCATGGACTATGCTGAAGAGAGTAAGGTGAGGCTTAGTTCTCACATGTTGAAGGAAGAAGCCGATGATTGGTGGGTCGGTAGAAGTCAAGATCTTGAGGATGATGATGAAGAGATAACTTGGGAAGTTTTTCGTACTGAGTTCTTAGGGAAGTATTACCCTGAGAGTGTGAAGGGGAAGAAGGAGATGGAGTTCCTTGAACTGAAGCAAGGTAGTATGTAAGTGGTGGACTATACTGCTAATTTTGTGGAGTTAGTTCAGTTTCATCCTCATTATGTTGCTGCTACGGCTGAGTTTTTGAAGTGTATTAAGTATGAGAATGCTTTGCGTCTTGAGATTAAGCAAGTTGTGGGATATCAGAGAATAAGAAGGTTTTCGGATTTGACGGAATGTTGTAGAATTTTTGAGGAAGATAACAAAGCTCGTTCTACACATTACAAGAGTTTGAATGAGAGGAAAGGAAAGCAACAAGCTAGAAGTGGACCTTATGTGACACCCGCTGATAAGGGAAAGCATAGGGGAAACTTTGATAAGAGATCTGGTGGAGGGAGTTTGGGTCCCGTTAAGTGTTACAAGTGTGGCGATTTGGGCCATAAGTCTTTTGAGTGTGGGAAGAACATAGTGAAATGTTCAAACTGTGGAGGCCTTGGACATGCTACTACCGAGTGTAAGAGGAATGTTGTGAAGTGCTTCAATAGTGGAGAAGTGGGTCACATTAGTACTAAGTGTACTAAGCCGAAGCAAGCTCGGGAAGGCGGAAAGGCGTATGCATTAGCAGGGAAGGACACTACTAATGCGTACCGTTTGATTAAAGGTACATGCTTTATTAATAGTACACCTTTAGTTACTATTATTGATATGGGAGCGACTCATTCATTTATTTCTCTTGAGTGCGCTAAGCGTTTGAATTTGTTTATGTCTTCTTGGGGTGGTGAGATGGTTATTGAGACTCCTGCTTCAGGGTCGGTAACTACTTCTTTGGTGTGTGTAAGTTGTTCTTTGACCATATATAGTAAGGATTTTGCTATGGATTTAGTTTGTTTGCCGTTGGAGGATTTGGACGTAATCTTGGGTATGAACTGGTTGCAATTTAATCGAGTTCATATAGATTGCTATCATAAGTTAGTAAGGTTTCCTTCTTTGGTTGATGATGAGGAAGAGAGTTTCCTATCCACGAAAGAGTTAAAGAAACTTTTAGTGGACGAAACTCAATTGTTTGGTTTGTTTGCATCGTTGTCAGTGGAGAGTGAAGTTGAGCTCAGTAGGTTTCCAGTGGTGTGTAATTTTTCAGAAGTGTTTCCGGACGATATTAAGGATGTACCACCGGAAAGAGAAGTTGAGTTTTCTATTGATTTAGTTCCGGGTACTAGACCGATTTCAATGGCACCGTATCGTATGTCAGCTTCAGAGTTGGTAGAATTTAAGAAGCAATTGAATGACTTGTTGGACAAGAGATTTGTTAGGCCGAGTGTTTCTCCTTGGGGTTCTCCGGTATTATTGGTAAAGAAGAAGGATGGAAGTATGCGGTTATGTATTGATTATCGACAGTTGAACAAGGTGACAATTAAGAACAAGTATCTGCTTCCGAGGATCGATGATTTGATGGACCAATTAGTTGGTGCACGTGTTTTTAGTAAGATTGATTTGAGATCAGGATATCACCAGATTCGTGTGAAAGAATAGGATATTCAAAAGACGGATTTTAGAACATGGTATGGTCATTACGAGTATTCCGTGATGCCATTCAGAGTTTCTAATGCGCCATGTGTGTTTATAGAATACATGAATCGTATTTTTCATGAACAGTTGGATCGCTTTGTGGTTGTGTTCATCGACGACATTTTGATTTATTCTAAGTCTCAAGAGGAGCATGAAGAGCATTTAAGAATTGTGTTACAGATTTTGAAAGAGAAGCAATTGTATGCTAAGTTGTCAAAGTGTGAGTTTTGGTTGTCGAAAGTAAGTTTTCTTGGACATGTTATTTCTGATGGTGGTATTAGTGTGGATCCATCCAAGATTGATGCGGTAATGCAATGGGAAGTTCCTAGATCGGTTACGGAGATTCAAAGCTTTTTAGGCTTGGCGGGTTATTATCGGAGGTTTATTGAAGGATTTTCAAAGTTGGCACTTCTGTTAACGCAGTTGACTTGTAAAGGAAAGGCTTTCATTTGGGATATTCATTGTGAAAAGAGTTTCATGGAACTTAAGAGAAGGTTAAAAACGACTCTAATCTTGATTTTCCGAATCCGACGGAACCATTTGTGGTGTTTTGTGATGCTTCATTGTTTGGGTTAGGTGGTGTTTTTATGCAAGATGGGAAGGTTGTGGATTATGCTTCAAGATAATTGAGAGTGCATGAAAAGAATTATCCTGCGCATGATTTGGAATTAGCGGCTGTGGTGTTTGTTTAGAAAATTTGGAGGCATTATCTTTATGGTGCAAGATTTGAAGTTTTTAGTGATCACAAGAGTTTGAAGTATTTATTTGATCAAAAGGAATTGAACATGAGACAAAGGAGGTGGTTAGAGCTTTTGAAGGATTATGATTTTGGTTTGAATTACCATCCGGGTAAGGCGAATGTTGTAGCTGATGCTTTAAGTCGTAAGTTGTTACATATGTCCGCATTGATGATAAGAGGATGGGAACTTTTGGAGGATTTTAGAGACTTGAGTTTGGTTTGCGAGATGACGCCGAGAAGTGTGAGACTTGGTATGCTATATGTTACGAATGATTTTCTTGCAACCGTTTGTGAGAAGCAAAAGTTGGATTTGAAATTGGTCGATTTGATGATGAATGAGAATGAGGATTTCAAGGTTGATAATTTTGGAGTTTTGAGATTTTGTGGTCGTATTTGTATTCCCGGTGATGTGGAGTTGAAAAAGATGATATTGGAAGAGGGACACCAAAGTAACTTAAGTATTCATCCGGGAGCGAATAAGATGTATCAAGATTTGAAAAAGATCTTTTGGTGGTCCGAATTGAAGAGACATGTAGTTCATTTTGTGTATGCGTGTTTGACTTGTCAGAAGTCTAAGGTTGAACATCAGAAGCCTCGTGGTTTGATGCAACCGTTAGATATTCCGGAATGGAAATGGGATAGTATATCGATGGATTTTGCTATGGGATTTCCAAATACGCAAAGAGGTCATAATGCTATTTGGGTGATTGTGGATAGGCTTACTAAATCTGCTCACTTTATTCCGATTGATATTAGTTATCCTTTGGAGAAGCTGGCCGAGATTTATGTTTCTGTGATTGTGAAGTTACATGGAGTTCCTAAAAGTATTGTATCGGATAGAGATCCTAGATTTACATCGAGGTTTTGGGAAAGTTTGCAAAAGGCTTTGGGTTCTAAGCTAAGATTGAGTTCGGCTTACCATCCACAAACGGACGGTCAAACCGAGAGGACAATTCAATCGTTGGAGGATTTGTTACGTGCTTGTGTACTAGAACAAGGTGGTGTTTGGGATAGTTATTTAGCGTTGATTGAGTTCACCTACAATAACAATTTTCACTCGAGTATAGGTATGGCACCATTTGAGGCTTTGTATGGTCGGAGATGTCTCACACCCTTGTGTTGGCATGAAACCGGAGAGAGAACAGTAGTTGGACTGGAGATGGTACAACAAACGACGGAAAAGGTGAAGTTTATTTGGGAGAAGATGAGAGCTTCTCAAAGTAGACAAAAGAGTTATCATGACAAGAGAAAGAAAGATCTTGAGTTTCAGGAGGACGATCATGTGTTTTTGAGAGTTACACCGATTACGAATGTGGGTCGTGCTTTGAAGTCGAAGAAGTTGACTTCTCATTTTATTGGACTGTATAAGATTACTGCACGAGTTGGTGATGTGGCTTACCGTGTGGCGTTGCCTCCGAATGTTTCGAATTTTCATGATGTATTCCATGTTTCGCAACTTCGGAAGTATGTTCCGGATCCGTCAATGTTATTCCTATGGACGAGGTTGAAGTAAGAGATAACCTTATGGTGGAAGCTTTGCCAATTACGATTTTGGATTGTGAAATCAAGAAGCTAAGAGGCAAGGATATCAAGCTTGTGAAAATAGCGTAGGGAGGTGCTGCGGAAGGCGATATGACTTGGGAGTTAGAGAGTGGGATGCGCAAGTCGTATCCGGAGTTGTTTGAATCAGGTAATATTTTCGAGGACGAAAATTTCTAAAGTGGGGGAGAGTTGTAACGCCCCGATTCGATATTTCCCAATTTTGTTAAGTCTTTTATTTTATTTGAGTAATAATTGTCTTATTTGTGAAATTGACATGATAATATGATATGTTGATATGTTAATGTGGTATGTTAATATGATATGTGATTTCACCGTTTTGTGAATTTTCGGGTAAAATTAGATTGGAGAGTATTTTAGATATTTGCTAATTAAGGATAAGTTAGAATTTGTGTAAAATTATATTTTTGTGAGAAAATGATATTTGGTGGAAAAGGAAAGAAAATGAGTTAAGTGTAGAAATAGTTAGTAAGAGAGAAAAATAGAAAGATAAAAAGAAAAAGATATAAGAGTGGAAAGAATAGAAAGAAAAGGGAGATAGAAAGAAAAAGAGGAGAAAGAAAAGGAAGAGAAGAGAAAAGAGGGAAAAGTTGGAAATTCATCAAGATTGCTCCTAGGAATCGAAATAATCGGGTAAGGGTGATAAACATTGTTATCTTAATCTTGTATATGATTATGTATATATGAGAATGATTGGGGTTTTGTTTTGGTGAAGTTTAGAGAAAATGAAATGTTAGGGTTTTGATGAAAATGTGAGAAATTGGTAGATTAATCGGTTAGAAGTTGTTATAATCGAAGTATGATGTTAAATATATGTTATTGATCATGTTTATGGAAGTTATTTGGAGTTTTGGGAGTGATTAGTTGGACTGTTGCGCAACTGAGAATTTCTGGAATCGTTGTTGTCGCTCAGCGAGCTTTCCAGAGATTTTCTCGCTCAGTGAGCCTGGAGGTTTTTGAGAAGTTTGTGTTTTAATTCGTAACTTTAGTTTCAATTATCCGTTTTAGGCGTTCCTTATATCAATTCGAAGCTAAAAACATGTAGAAACTAATGATGCTAGGAAATGTAATTTTTAGCCGAATTTTGCCCGAATTTTCCGATAAAACGTAAATGAGTTAATTATGGAAATGTGGGTTTGATGTGATGTTGTGGCCGTTTGGAAAATGAATGCATTGCTTGAATTGAATGTCAATGTATGCTAATTGAATGAGATGAATGCATGATTATGTTGTGAATAATGTATGCATTTTCAAGAATGTTGTGTGTCATTTTGCATGTGAAGCATAATGTATGCATTCTTGTGTTGTGGGATTCTTTGTGAATCCGTTGTAGCATCGTGTGCTCATGTAAAGTGTGAGCAGTGACTACAACACGATCGTGTGCCCATGTGGTGTGTGAGCGATCAGATTGTGTGTCCGTGTGGGGTGTGAGCAATCCATAAACATTGTGTGCCTGTGTGGGGTGTGAGAAATGGGTGATTTATTCACATTGATTGTGTGCCCGTGTGGGGTGTGAGCAATCAGATTGTGTGCCCGTGTGGGGTGTGAGTAATCCATAAACATTGTGTGCCCATGTGGGGTGTGAGCAATGGGTGAACATTGTATGCCCGACGGGGAGTTACTTTAGGTAACGAGTGATGGTTCCAATTAGTTCCTGAGTGAACTTGATGATGATTGAGTCGGTACCGTATTGCATTTGCATAGAGTCGTGAGCCGGTCTCTATGATTTGCGTCTATCATCTAAATTTTAAATTGATGAAATAAACATGAATATTATATATATATATATATATATATATATATATATATATATATATATATGTTTATATGGAGATGAAAGTATGTATTGATGAAAACATGCTTGTTATATATATATATATATATATATATATATATATATATATATATATATATATATGTGTGTGTGTGTGTGTGTGTGTGTGTGTGTGTGTGTGTGTGTGTACATTGTAGTGTATATGTGTGAATAAACATGAATGGATATATGTTTATTGTGAATTGTGTATAGTGAATGTGCTAGAGTGAATGTATATATATATATATATATATATATATATATATATATATATATATATATATATATATATATATATACATTGTGATGTATATGGGTGATGAGAAATGATTTGTGGTGAGAACATGTTTTTATGTGTATTTTATATGTTGAAATATATGATTATATGCAATGTTATTATGATAATGTTTCTCACCCTTCTACTGTTTTATGATGCTCTATGAGGCATTGTAGAGTAGATTGCTGGAGGTATTTTGTGAAGCTTGTCTTCATCCTTTTTGGTCGGTCGGCTCTGATATGTAGCACCGGGTAGCTAGGGTCGGCTTGATGCCTTTTGTGATACATTTTGTACATGTATTTTGGTGATGAATGTTTTATGTAAACATGAAATATTTGGTGAATCAAACTTGTTGATATATTTTTTATAAGTATATAAGTTTGAAGTTGTTATGTTAGTTTCCGCTGTTATTTGAACCTTTTGAATACGGGTGTAAGGATGAAATCCTTCTGTGGCAAGTTACCTCGTTTGTTGCATATCTTTTAATGAGCAGGTGTTGTATGTTCTAGTTTCAATGTTGACGTGACATGCCTCTTTTGTACCATGTTTCAAATATACTCTGATGAAATTTTTATTATTTGCCTAAATGATTTAATTGATTATTTGGGGGTATAGAAAGGGGGTGTTACACATATAATCATGGATGAGTTGAGACCATTCAAAAAATTTAGTTCTCTACTCACTCATCAAATTTTCCACAACAGATTTATTAGTAATGTCTGAAAGTGAGCATTCTTTCACATTTTTCATAAATTCCTTATCATTTTCTGTTTTGTTTTGGGTATATATAGCTTAAAATTTTGAGTCATTGTCATTCATATCAATTTTAAAGACAATATGTTGGACCTTCTCATTTCTCAAAGAGAGACATTTCATCTTCCTCATTGTTTGTCGTAATGACTGTGGAGTTTGTTACCAACAATTAGTAAAGTTCATTTAGGATTTTGATATTATAATTTTTCACATTTAAATAAACTTCGAGAGTAATAAATCATACTCCAATCCATGATGAGGATACTATTATTTATATGTTTTATGAGAAAAGAAAAATTACACAGTTCTATTCCATCAAGGAAGGGAAGATGAATTTGAATTTTATTTTGAATTTCAAAATAAAATCTCATTAACTTTAGTTTTTTTTTTTGTAAACAAGAAATTCAATATAATCAAGAACTAAGGATTCTCGAAACCTTGATTACAAAGGACGACTGAAAAATTCGGTCGGAACAAAAAGAAATTGCTAACCAATTGCTTCTATGATAAAAAAAAATCAACGGGTCTTTACAAAAATCATAGAAATTACAATTGGGTTTACTAATATCACCTACCATCGACCATTTCCAAACTTTGGTTCTTGGAAATGTTATCATTCCTAGCAATCCAAACATTCTACATCACAGCCACCCATAAAACACTCACTTGTCCTACTTTCGCTCCTTGAGATGTACTAAAAAGAAACCATCTCACAAAACATTCTTTACAACAATCCAATTTTCTGTCACAGTATCTACAAAACCAATCCACTCCCTAATTTACCTCCAAATTAATTTCACCACCGAACAACACAAAAACAAATGCGAAGAATTTTCTACGTGATTCGAATAAAACACACAAAAAGTATTAGCCACTGAGGAATTTAAAATACCTCTAATAATTAAATTATCTTTCGTATGGAGTCTCTTCCAAAAAGGCCGCCAAACAAAAGATTTCAACCGCATAGCAACAACCAACTTCAAAAGTATTCTCCAAACACCCTATATACCACCCGTTGTCGCCAAAAAATCAACAACTAGATTAGGAGCAATAGGATTAAAATCCTGCCAGCTGTCAACAAAATGTTGGACGGGAGCAAAATTATTTCGCAGCCAAGATTGTTGAATACTACTAATAACAACACTCGACACATCTACAACTGCTCTGCCAAGAACAATATCCATGTCTAATGCCCCAATGACAAGGAAGCTAAGCAATGAATCTGCAACTGGCGATACTACTTCAGGACTACTATGTGACGCAATAGGATAATACTTCCTATTCTCAAAATCAACAATATCAGGCGCAGGCTTGACCTGAAGGCTCCTGCTAACAAGAATTACGTTATTATTCATAGCAAATCTAGCAGCAGGCAGAGAGGAAAAGAGAACAGGGATTTCCGGAAAAACATCATCTAAGAAAAAATTAGTATCAGGCCCAGACACGGAATTTGGTAAAACATATTTACTGATATCGCATGAATTGACTGATCCTGATTCCAAACTATGATTCAAACCAGCACCTTCATGTGCTGCAGGCCTTTGATAGGAAGCCACAACCGATGCACAAGAACTGACCAAATACCTTCCAACAATATTTGTAATCCAAAAGACCTTGTCCCTTTCTAAACTGATTGGACCCTCATTCACCAATAACTTCTTAAGGGATAAGCAGCTTGATTCTGGATTAATATTTGAGGAAACTTCGACACCAAAATCATTCCATCTCAAGCCCCTATCCACCCAACCTACTATACAAGCCACCAAAATTATTTGAAGCCTCGATATAGAAAATAAAATCAGATATTTTTCCTTCAAACAAAACTTGCCCAACCAATTCGCATACCAAAAAGAAGAATTATGACCATTGCTTATTTCCATCCTACAATTTTTCGCAAAAATGTCAACTTGATTTTTTTTTATTAATGGTCCCTAAATCCTTCCACCAATTTGATTTAGATAACTTAGCCCCACCAATACCAGTCCCTTTATACATGTTCATGCAAATGTCTCCATATCGAGCCCTCAAGAAGCTATACCATAAAGAATTTGATCCCTCCATGATCCTCCACCTCCATTTAAGAAGAAGTGCCACATTAAAATCCTCTAAGCTATGCACGCCTAGCCCTCCCTTTTCCAAAGGTAACCAAACATCCCTCCAAGCAATCCAATGGACCTTTTTCTTATCCTCCGAACCTCCCCATAAAAAGTTACTTTGCAAATATGAGATTTATTTCGCAATTTTAACTGGGATTCTATAAAAAGATAACATAACAATAGATAAAGAGAAAATGGCCGATTTTAATAAAGTAATACGACCTCCAAGACTAAGAAATCGCCCCTTCCATAAGGAAAGTCTCTTCTTAATCTTATGCACCAAATCACTCCACATCTATAACCTCCTTGGAATATATCTAATCGGAATGCCAAGGAAACTAAAGTTACTTTCCTCCCTCCTACACTCAAGAAAGCAAGTCGCCGCTTCAAAAAAAAAGGATTTGAATTAATACCAATTAGTTAACTTTTATGATAATTAATTCTCAATCCCGAAACAAGCTCAAAACTTCTAAGGGCCACTTTAATAGCCTACATTTGTTTCCAATTACTTCCACCAATTAGCAAAGTGTCATCCTCAAATTGAAGGATATCAATCGAACACCCCATATTCACAAAAAACTCCTTTGTACTCCCCTATGTCCACCGCTTTCTTAACCAAGCCCGATAACGCCTCCGCTACTATGATAGAAAGAAATGGAGATAAGGGGTCTCCTTGTCTCAAACCTTTCTCCACCTTAAAATACTTAGTTGGGCTACCATTCACAAGAACCGACACGTTACTATTGAAAACTAACAATTCCATTCATCTCCTCCAAGTAACCCCAAAATCCATCTTTCTCATCATATATCTAAGAATATTACAATTAACTTTATCATAGGTTTTTTCGAAATCAACTTTTAAAAGGGTACACATCCTTCCTACCTTTTTTTTTTGCAAATATCTACCCATTCATTTGCCACAAAAACACCGTCTAAAAGTTGTCTACTGGGAACGAAAGCACTTTGACATGGCGAAATAGTAGAATGTAAAGTAGAATTTAACCTTGTTGCTAGAAGTTTCGCAAACATCTTATAAATACTACCCACAATACAAATGGGTATATAGTCATCTAATCCCAAAGGATTATTAACCTTAGGCACAAGAGTCAAAAAATAAGAAGTGATCTCTTTCGAAAGAGCCATCCCCAAGTGAAAACCATTGAATAAATTAATGATATCTTCCTTTAAAAAGTGCCAACATTTACGGAAGAACAATAAAGAATAACCATCGGGCCCCAGACTCTTAGATCCATCACAATCCCAAACCACCCCATTAATCTCCTCTTACGAGAACAGTAACTCAAGAGTCGAACTATCTACACTACTAAGACATTTAAAAAGAATTCCATCGAGAAACGGTCTCTCTACCTCTTATTTAAGAAACTTACTAGAAAAGTGATTCAAAACTCCCTTTTTAACCTTACTCACTGTATCCACCAAGCCATTCTCCAAATTGACCGATCCAATATGGTTTTGTCTTCATCTCTCTTTCATCACTCTATGGAAGAATCTACTATTATTATCACCGTTGTTGTTCCACTTCAATCTCGCCTTTTGAATTAACATATTTTCCTTTATCCGAAGATAAAGCCAAAATCGATTTCAAGCTTCCTTCCTACTACCAATAATTTCATCATTCCCTTCTACATTGTTATTGGATAACAAAGCATCCGCTTCATTCATTTACCTCAAATTATTCTCCATCTCTAAACCAAACCTTCTGAAAACCTCCACATTCCTCCATTTAAGTCGATCTTTAAGGATTCTCAATTTCTCCTTCAAGATAAAGTCACTCCGACCAAAGACCTCCAAACTCTTCCATTCTTTCTCTACAAACACTAAAAAATTTATCCGAAAACCACTCGTTGTTAACTCTAAAAGGTTTTGGACCCCAATCCGCCCATCCACCACCAACCAAATCGTGCAATGATCCAATATCTCCCTTCTCCAAATAAACTGACCAACCACCTCCATCTTTCCATGATAGCATCTGATATTAAAAAAACAGTCAATCAGACTCATAGCTAAACCATATCCACTAAATCAACTGAAGCTAGCCCCCTTAAAAGGGATGTCCAACAAATGGCTCATATCAATAAAATTAGAAAAATCCTTCATTTCCGCTCTCCTATAAACAACTGATCTTCCTTTGCATTCTCTAGCACGTTTAACCGTATTGAAATCCCCACAAAAAATCCACTCTCCATCCAACTCTTTACTCTTAAGAGCCAATAGGTTATCCCACAAAACTCTCTTTAAAGCCAAGTCACAAGAAGAATAAATGTTAACAATATAATAGTTGAAACTCCCCCATACAACCTTCACGCCCAAAAAAACTTTCTCCTCTAAAGCTATTGATAACATTGAATTTACCCTCTTTCCACAAAATAATAAGACCACCGAAACGACTATTAGATTCCAAGAAAGAAAACCCAATATCTTCATTACACCAAAAACTCTTAATAATACTTTCTTATAACTTAGACAATTTTGATTCTTGAATAAAAAAAATGTCGGCATTACCTTTCTTATCACATGACTAATCTTCTTTCTTTTCAACAAACTTTCACCCCTATAATATTCCAAGATCCGATAATCATTGGAAACCATTTTTATTCTCCTTCTTAGTTAGCATTCTCACGTTATTCTCTTTCTCCTTCTCAATAATATGAATCCTAAAAAGTTTATTCGGATCAATATTTGCCAACCCCAAACTAGAGATAACATTCCACAATCTATTACCCACCTTGCTATCAAGACTCTCCTATATTCTAGAATTATTCCTCATAATAACAGATTCTTCCGATTGATCTTCGTACAAAACCGATCCCTGCCTACTTCCCAACAAAACTAAGGTTGTATTACCTTCAAAATCATGTCCCTCTTTTACATTAACCGTTGGCTTTTCTACAACATTGTTCGACTTATTATTGAGAGCCTTCATTTTATTTCTTTTGATCTTCTTGTTAAATTTAAGGTTCGGTTCAAAATAGAGATGATACTTCAAACGCTTTAGTTTTCTAGCTTTAACCTGATTTGAGTTTGCCTCATTAGACCTAATACTATTATTCGCTGGTGTTTTTGACGAACAAACTCTGGTTTACCGATTCCTTGGAAAAGGGTAGCTTGCAGGACCAGCCACATAAGTCCTAGGACACATGTGCTAAATTCTAAGGATAGATTCTTAATGTATGAGTTTTATTGGTTCTTATGCATTCTGTCGAACAGTTACTCAACAAAATTGTTCTTATTGATATTGCAATATGGAAATATTTGTTTAATGAAACTAACAAAGAAACTTAAAGTTTGCATTAAAAGTTTGTTGAAATATAAATTGACTTGGAAGTAAATTACTGGAACATAGATTGCTTGAATGTAAATGAAAACGTAAACTTGAACAAGGAATTAATGATAAGTCTAATCTTTATAACTAAAAATTGAATGGTGTTTACACGTACATTTTCCAGATAATTCTCCTTTCTCTTACACACGAGTATTAGAGTAATCTTGATAGAAATATTGTACAAAAATTTCACACACTTTTACACAAATCAAACTATCCTATTTATATACAAATAAAATAACCGTCGAATAACGGTCAAATCCTAAGACTTCACCACTTGGCATTTTGCATGTTACTAATCCTTAAGAATCTTCCATGTATCTTCTATCCGACGAAAAACCGTTATTCATAGAAACTGCCCTTTAAACCGACGAAACGATGCATCTCCTTGCCATGTTGAATTTATTTGAAATTCAAATAGTCCCCACGTCTTCTTCGTCGAATCCTTGTCTTCATATCTCTTGTCGAAAATACAAAAGGATTTCCCAGTAGTGATGTGAAGAACTTCCTAAAGGGAAACTTATCCATACTTTCGACAGACGACTGTTTGCCATAACAAGAACTAAATCATAAAAAACCTTCTCAAGATTCTGGACATGTTTGGAAGAAAGAGTGATCTAATCTTGTCGAAAACCTTCGAAGCCACATACATCACCCATTTAAAGTATAATAAAACAAAAAATGCTGAAAAACTGCCATGTCAGATAATGATGACGTGTAAGGAACAAAGCTTGACAAATCCATCACCTGTTAGGGCTCTCTCATGGTGTCGAAATTATATGTATACAAATTGCCCCCCAACAAAGGTATTTCGACTGTTGTTTGGAGAAAACATCTTTGTTGCCGAAACCTTCATTTCGACTCCATGTCTTGCATTAAATGCACTGATCTTTGAGATCTTGCTTTTATCTTGCATTAAATGCATTGATTCCCAAAAATCTCACTTTTTGTCAAATCATAAAAAGCAATCATCATATTCTTCAACCCTTCACATCCAGCCCACGTTCTTGGACATGATCCTCATAACACTACAACCTAGGTCTGCCATACTCTTTCCAACTTCCACTATCTCCCCCTCGTCCAGTAACGTGTCAACACGTGCCATAGCCGTTTGAAAAACTCAAACATTTTCTTCCCACCTTCTAAAATAAATACACCCTTTTATCTCTTCTGGAAAACTTTCACTTCCATAACTTACATCTCTCAACTCTCTTACTTCTCACAGACCCGGAATCTTCTTCTTCTTGTTCAAACTTCTTCCATCATCAACAATGGCAACTTCAAGCAAACAACAAGACAAGAACACCTCAGCTCTCCCCTGCGCACACAAGATTCTTAGGCCAAGGATTGTGGGCAACCAGCAATACGTCCCAGAACCACCAAATGAGAGAGAAAAGGCCAGCATTTACTACTCTCAGGTACTAATTCCTATTTCAATATCTGGTAAATGTCATGCCATGTTAGGCCCTCTTCCTAACCCTAACACTGACCAAACTCGTCTTAAAGAGTTTTTTCCCACGTATTATCGTACACAGCCCATAGGTGTAGGCAAAACACCCAAACCTAGTGACAAGTCAATAGAACCTGCTGAACAAAACCCTGAAAAAGCTGCCATGAATTTGACCTAACTGAATCAACCTAGGATTTTAGAAGTTGTCCCTGGTCGAAAGACCCTTCTGAATATGTGAACTGGGTAGACAAGGTCGAAAAAGCCAAGGGTAAGATCTGGAAGAAAATTGGCATCTACGACTTGATCCAATTTTCGAGAGAAGGCCCTAACTACTGTACCAACATGATACTTGCTTCCCTCTATTTTTAGGATAGCACCTATAATACCTTTCATCTTTCATGTGGGATGATAACCCCTACCCTCTTCGACCTAGCTGCTATAGTAGGCCTTATTCAAACAGGAGCAGTTTTCGATCCAACTGTATTGGATGACAATACTATAGGTTTTGAGACTAGCTTTGCCTCATACTCCTACTTTATTTCTCGCTACCACGTCAAAGACTCTACTGAGGTATCAGACGTGGAACATATAGCTTTCCTCACCCTTTGGCTGTCGAAATTTGTGTTCTGCACAAGGTCCCTTCAAGTGGTGAAGAAGTATATCCCCTTAGCAAATCAACTTCATGCTGGCAAGAATTTGCATCTTAGTGAATTAATTCTGGCCAACCTCTATGAGTCCCTAAGTGAGAGTTTCGAATCTCTCAAGCAAGTTAAAGACAAGGGAAACCTGAGTTTGTCAGGTCCTTTCTGGATTCTTCAACTATGACTCAATGCCACTTTCGAATCTGGACTTCTTGACAAAGGCTTAGTGGACGAAGAATATGTCAAAGATTGGCATGTCGAATGGGCAAGACTGGCGCAACTGACTCCTTCTGAAGAAGGATTAGGTCTTCGACGATCTTTCATGAACTACGTGAATATGTTCACTAAGAGCTATGACTTCAAGGAAAGCATGGCACCTTTCGCCAAAAGGACTGTTGGACCCAAGTGGTTCACAAGACAACTCCCTATAGAACACCAAAAGGAAGAGGACAGTTTTCTAGTCGTCTGGAAATTGTTCCTTACCCCCAGGTTCTTGCCCTCTTACCCCACCATGTCCAATTCAAAGGTGGCCTTAATAATTTATCAGCCAAATTTAGTGGCTCGATAATTTGGGCTGATAAAACTGAATCCAAGGTCCCTCAATCCTAAAAAAGGATCCATCATCTTCTACAACTCAACCTCTACTAAGTCGAAGAGTCTGGAGCTTTCAGAAAAGCTACATGAAGCTGCTTTGGAAATCCAGTCAGTGGTCTTTCGACCATTCTTTCTCTGTACTCAGGAGTTCGATGTTTGGTGTAAAGAATATTATCTCGTCAAGTTTTATGACGCATATGACTTCCAAACTCTTCTGACCAATGTCTTTGCTTTCGTACAGGATCGAACCAAGAAAGGTACTCAACAACATATTAAAGAAGTTCAGAAATTTCAAAAATATTTTGAAACAATTTATAGGCCAGGTGATCTTAGGTGAACCATAGGTGAAACAGTTGTGACTATGAAGCATAAATTTACAGAAAAATTAGAGAAGTTGGTATTACCCTCATACATCCCCAAAGAGGCGCGTTATAACTTTACGTATACTAGTTATCCACCAACGTTTCCACCTCTACCAACTGCTAGTTTTGGTGTGGCTCTGAGCCCACCTTTTCCAGATTGGCTTGTATGTGGCTCCGACTTAAAATTTCTTTAAGAGTCACGAAAAAAGCTTGTTGAGAGTGTGGTTCCAACCAAATATCATCTGGATGATTACCCAGGGCACCTTCATATTGGAATAGAATACGTTCGCGAGGAATCTACCATTCTTGAAGGTGCAACCAAGATTTCGACTTCATCTATGCATTCAATATCCATATTTTAGTTTCTTCTTTTCTAACTTCTCTCTTTTTTCAGCTGCCAAGATTACTAGTAAGAAGAGCGTTATCGAAGACAAACCCGTCAAGACCACTAAAAAATCCACCTCCACCAAAAAGGTTTTTTTTCTATCTTTTTGCCAAGATAATATCTTAGTTATTCAATTATTTCGTTTACTGAACTTTCTTTGATTTTTATATGAGTTGAAAGCCACCTACTCCTCAAAAGAGAAAAATAGAGGAAGTGAAGGTGCCTTCTGAGGATTCAGGTGACGAATCTCCAGATCCACAACCCTTGAAGAGGAAGAAGTCTACAAAAATAAAGACGATTGTCTCCCAAAGATCGTTGGTGACGTCGAGGAAGACTCCCCCTGCAAGCCTAGTAAAAAAGCTTGCACAAGATGTAGAGAGTGGAAATTCTAGCTTCCACACCATAATCCCTCAGGTAATTCACCTTCGACAAATTATTACTTTGCCCTTTGTACACTCTTCATTTTTTATTTAACGTTTATTTTGTTTCAGGTTCAAATCCCTACTGAGGAACATCCCATCAATCTGCAAGACTCTCCTCTTGGTGGAATTGAAAAATCCTAGGAAGAAAATACACCCAAGAGTGGTAGGCTGGAACCCCAAACTGAGGCTGAGTTCGACATCAACATGGAGGAAGGTTCTGCAGATAATTCTCCTGACCAGCCAAAGTCTAGTGCCAACAAAGAAAGTCCCCCTAAAGATGACAAAGGCAAAAAGAGTGATGTCGAGCCCAACGTCGAAGAAAGGGAAGAGCAACAAAATCCCCAAGATGTTGGCGAAGGGGGAGATTGGGCCTAGCGCTCATGTTACTCTCGACCCAACACCAAACAACCCTTCATCTTCTGGTTCGACTATCTTCTCACGCAAGGAGCTTGAAACCCTGAAGACGAGGACACATTTGGAATACTTGAGGGCCATGCTTAACAATCGCTATAACTTTCAAGATTCTTCCAGCAGTTCGACTAACTCTATGGCCACCTCTGAGGTCAAGACTCTCAGTTCCATCATGTCTGAAGTTAAAACCAAAGTCCTTGGCGTCGATTTATTCCAAATTTTGGAGGAAGATCCTAGCCATCAATCTGAACTGAATGCGCTTCTTAAACAAGTCAATGTCTTGGAGGCCAGTGCTGATGAGACTCGTCTGGCCATGGACCTTGCTCAGATAATTGATGTGGTAGCTGGAGATCTTGGTCGTCAAAAGGAATTTATCCAAATGATCTCCAACAAGAGAGAGACCCAAGTTGCTGAGTGGGATGTTGTGGCAGCTTCAACTGAGAAGGTTTCAGAATTGTCGAAACTTTCTGATGCTTATTCGCAAGAAGTAGCTGAATGTGATAAGAACATCCAAAATTTTAAGGAACAAATAGCCCAGCTTGAAGCCAAGATTTCTCAAAAACAGAAGCGTAAGGCTGATCTTCAACAACCTAAGAAGGATGAAGTCAAAGAGGAGATCAAAGTAGGGCTTTATCACGCAGACAGAGCTCAACAATTGGGCAAAGAGATCGACGAGATGTCTTATAGAAAAAGTATGTGTTATTGTCAAATCTCAGTTCAGAAAAGGAAATTCATAGAGCTCAAGGAGTCTTTCCTTTAGAGCCAAAACTTTGTAATAGAACACTAGGTTTATGTATTTTCTTTTCATTTCGCAACCCTAGAAGGCCCCTTTTGTAATGACTTCATTTCTTATTTGGAAACATAATTAATACAATTATTCTACTTTTATCTTTACTTCTTGCAGAATTGGTTTGTATTTTTTCAAGTATTTTCCATTTATTTTAAATATTCTTTCGTCTTTTCCTATTTCTTCGATTTCATAAGCACCATTCGAAAAAACACTTAAAATTTTAAAAGGCCCTTCCCACTTGGGGGACCATTTGCCCATTAATCTATCTTTTCGATCCATTGGAAGTATTACATTCTAAACTAAATCGCCCACACAAAGGACTTTAAACTTTACTTTTTTATTGTAATACTTCTCGACTCTTTCTTTTGGTCTCCTTATCAAGTCTAACGCGTGTAGCCTTTCTTCGTCTAAGTCCACTAATTCGTCCATCATCATGCTCCAATATATTTCTGAAGGAATCTCATGATGTCTTTGAACACGTATGGACTGCAAATAGATTTCGACTGGAAGTACTGCATCATGTCCATATGTCAATTTAAATGGAGTAGAGTTAGTGGTCTCTTTGGGTGACGTTCGAAAAGCCCATAAAATATGATCCAAGGTTTTATGCCAATTTCTAGGCTTTTTACCTACATGCTTTTTGATCAAATTTATTATTACTTTGTTTGCTGCTTCGACTTGTCCATTTGCCTGGGCATAATAAGGTGTAGAGGTTAATAACTTAAACCCTGTTTCTTTTGCAAAAGCTTGCATGATTCTACTAGTAAACACAGACCCTTGGTCAGTGGTTATTGTTTCTGGTATTCCAAATCTATAAATATATTTTTGGATGAATTCTATGACTGCTTCCTGATCCATATTCACCAATGGTATGGCTTCAATCCATTTAGTAAAGTAATCAACTCCTACTAAGATGTATTTTTGTCCCTTCGACGAAACTGGTCGAATCTCTCCAATTAAATCTAAGGCCCAACCTTTGAATGGTCAGGGTTTTATGATTGAATGTAATTCGCTCGCAGGGACATGTGGTATGCCTGCATGGAGTTGACACTCTTGGCAACCTTTTGCGAATTCGACACAATCTTTTAGCATGGTTGGCCAATACAAACCTTGTCTAAATAACAACCATTTCATCTTATGCCCTGCCTGGTGTGCACCACATGTACCACTATGTACGTTTGACAAAGCTATGTAGGCTTCTTCTTCGTCTAAACATCTTAGCAAAACTCCCTTTGCAGTCTTTTTGAATAGTTCATTTCCAAAAAGTACATAGCTTAAAGCTATGTATCTTACTTTTCTCTCCACCTTTTGGTTTGGGTCTTGGAGATACTCTTTGACAGGTTTTCTCCAATCTTCTTTCTCTGAATTATCTATGTTAAAGATTTCAAAGTTTTCATAATCCCCATAACCAAGTTTTATTGTTTCTAAATCTGATGGGGATAATTTGGTCGACACAACTCTTCCCCTTACTTCAATAGCAGTCTCTAGTTTTTCTTTCAACACTTTGTAACCTGATGCCATTTGAGCCAAGTCATTGGGTTCTTGATTTTTTATTCTAGGGATATGTTTAAAAACCACTGTGTTGAATTGTTTGAGGAGTCTATTGGCTATAACGAAGTACATAATCATATTTTCTTTGACACATCTGTATTCTTTGGTCAATTGTTTTATTACTAGTTCTGAGTCGCCCATTACTTTGACTCTTAATGCCCCTAATTCCAACAACACTTCAAGTCCAGCAATTAAAGCTTCATATTCGGCTTCATTATTTGAACAAGGGTTTTCGACCCTATACTTGAGTTTTGTTAGAATTTTATCAGGAGAAATAATCAATATTCCAATACCTACACCATTTTTGTGGTTGGAACCATCAAAATATAGCCTCCATGATTGTAATTCGACGTATTTTATTTCATTTTCATCTATGGAGTGGTTAGCTATAAAGTCAGCCACCACTTGTCCTTTTACAGCTTTCAAAGGCAGGTATTTCAAGGAATATTCAATTAATGCTAGAGCCCACTTCCCAATTCGACTATGTAAAATAGGTTTAGACAACATATGTTTTATCATGTCGAAATGAGATGATACAAATACATTAATTGGTTTTATATAGTGCTTCAATTTAGTACAAGAAAAATATACACACAAACATAATTTTTCTATTACACTATATCTAGTTTCAGCGTCGTTTAAGACTCTACTGAGATAGTAAATGGCTCTTTCAACGCCATTTTCATCCTCTTGACACAACATACTTCCTAAGGTCTTGTCGGATGCTGATATGTACAACCTCATGCTTCTTTTCCCACTAGGAGGCATCAAGACTGGAGGACTGGCTAGGTATCCTTTTATCCTGTCGAAAGCATCTTGCTGCTCTTGCCCCCATGTGAAGTATTCATTTTTGAGTCGAAGCAGAGGAGAGAAAGCTTGCGTCTTCTCGCTGAGGTTTGAAATGAATCTTCTTAGAAAAATGATTTTTCCCAACAGTGATTGCAATCCTTTCTTTGTTGATGGCGCTTTTTCCTCCATTATTGCTTTAGCTTTGTTGGCGTTTATTTCGATTCACTTTTTGTGGACCATAAAACCTAGGAAATCTCCAGCCTGCACACCAAACGCACATTTGAGGGGATTCATCTTTAAACCAAATTTTCTCATCCTTTTAAAGGATTTTCGAAGATGGTCTAAATGATGTTTTCCTGAAACAGACTTTATTACAATATCATCAATGTATACTTGCATGAATATTTCAATGAAATCATGGAAAATAGAATTCATGGCCCTTTGGTATGTAGCCCCAACATTTTTCAAACCAAAGGGCATGACTACTCATTCGTAGGTCCCTATTGCTCCAGGACAACGAAAGGCTATTTTGGCAACATCTTCTTCTGCAATGAAGATTTGATTGTAGCCAGAGTATCCATCTAGCATGCTTAGGTACTCATGGCCTACTGCAGAGTCTACTAGCATTTCTGCCACTGGCATAGGATATTCATCCCTAGGGGTGGCTGAATTTAAGTCTCGAAAATCAATGCACACCTTCAATGTGCCATTTTTCTTTATTACATGTACAATATTTGCAATCCATTCAACATACCTGATTGGGTGAATGAATTTGCATCTGAGAAGTCTTTCGACCTCTTCTTTTATTTTCGACAGGATTTCTGGTGCGAACCTCCTTGGAGTCTGCTTTACAGGCTTCTTTCCTTCTATGATAGGAAGCTTCAGTTCGACAAGGCTTCTATCGAGGCCAAGCATTTCGTCATAGTCCCATGCGAAGCAGTCTTTGAACTCATTCAGAAACTGGACTAATTCGACTTTGAACTGGGGGTCCATGTTAGCACTTATATAGGTTGGTCTTCTTTCTGCTCCCAGTCCTAGATTTATTTCCTCCAAAGGGTCCTGTGTCACCATCTTCAAGCTAGTTAGTATTGGATCTTTTTCGAAACCCAAAGGTTTGTCATCATAAATGGCATCAAGCTTTTGATCTTGCCATTTGTCTATTATGTTGTCCTTATCTTCTCCATCAATGCCCTGGGAAGGGCATGGTGGGCCTAAATCTTCTTCATTAGTTTCGACAACCATATATTTTATTTCGGCTTCTAGAGCCGCTTTTAGTTTATTTTCGGCCATATAAGCCGTCAGTTTATTCAATGCTGATGTTTCACTCATCATCATCGTCGAACTCGCTACCTCAGCCAGCTGGCTCTATGTTAGAGGTTCCACATACATGACTTGGTTCACCAATTACTTCTTTCTCCCACTGAAACCCATGTGTTGGGTGTAGGTACATGGAGCAATAGGCATTGTCTGATGCTTTCAGGTCAAACTCAGCTGGATTGTAAGGAGCTATGTGAGCCAAATTTCTATCGAAACTTCGACTGTTTACGTTGTTCACTTCAGTCATGAAGTAGCTTTAGTCTACTTCGATGTTTTCGACAATGCCATCAGGGCACCAGATGACTATGCGCTGATGCATGGACGAAGGTACAACTCCCACTCCATGGATCCACTCTCTTCCCAACAAGAAATTATAGTTGGCCCTGGAAGCTATGACTATAAACATTGTTGGACTGGTGATAGTGCCAACAGTCAAATCCACTTGAATAATGCAAATAGTTGAACCCACTTTCCCTTCATAGTTCGATAGAACCATGTTGTGTGGTTTCGCATCAGAGTCATCTTTTCCAATCTTTTTTAGCATGTAATGGGCATTAGGTTCACTGCAGCTCCCCCATCCACTAGTATTTTGTTGACGCTTGTATCTTTGACCTTTCCTTTTATGAATAAAGGTTTCAAACGCCCTCTCATTGATTCGTCTGGCTTCTCAAAGAAAGCATTTTGTTCTTCGACACAACCATTGTTCATGATGTAATAACACATAGACCTTGGTCCCACAATACTATCTATCATATTTTCTTCTTCATCTTCAATTTCCATTACTCTGTCATAGTCTCTAGGAAGGACTAAAACCACATTGCATATTACGTCGAATGACCCTTCTTCGTCAGACTCAAAATTGTCAGTTGTTTCGTCACCTTCTGATATTGTGTTGGTGGGATTTGACAACTAAAACATGTTGTTGGTGTTGTTCCTTTTGAGAGCTTTGTCTTTCTCTGCCTGAGTGTTTCTGCTGGACTCTGCCTTATCTTCGCCAGTATTTTTCTTCTTAACGTTGAGTCCTTCTGCTGCGTCTTTCTCAGCCCTTTTCTGCCTCTGGAACCTCCTCCATTGAGACTTCGACATGGGACTTTTTCCTTTATAGTTCTCTGAGGGGTATGGTCTTGACTTCTGTTTCCCGGTTTCTTTATTTACTTCGACTGAAGAACCTCTCTGGACTTCGAAATTCTTCCATCTTCTTGGTCTTTGGGCATCTCTAATGGGTTGCACCCATCTATCATCAGGTACCTTTCCAGATGGTTTGTAAGTGTTGTGGTATCTGCCCCCAGTGTTCTGAAAGTGGTACTGTCCTTTTCTTGGATCACACCTACATGTTTCGACTGCTGGTCTTGGTCCCCAATTTCCTCTTACTTTAGTCTTCTCCACAGCCTCCAAATTTGCTGCTGTTTTTCTGTCGAATACGACGCTGCATCTTGGGCATAACATTACTTCAGTCTTTTTCTTTTGGCACCTTTAGATAAATTCTGCCAAGTTCTTGTCATCTTTTGGGTAGACTTTCCTTTGGTATTCCTCTTGATGACATTCATATTTTTCTTTATTCGTTTGACAGGCTTCCACCATATTGATGTCTATTTTATTTCCTCCAACAATGCTCAACTTATCCATCTTTTCAATGAGGACTTCTTCGACAGTTTCCACCCTGACTTCCGCAATGCCCTCGTTTGCAGTTTTGACAATATTGGTGAGATGCTTGACCTCTTCTTCTTCTATTTGGTTAGGGGCAACATCTTCAGCAATTTTGTTTTTGTTGTTGAGGCTTTCAGGAGCCTTCTTCTCACTGCTGAGGGAAACATATGATCTTTTCTCAGTGTTTTCAAAAATGTCTCCCCAACCCGTTGGCTGGATTTTGTTGATGTTAACCTGGGCACTGGCAGGAGCGATGTATTTCACCAGATAGTCAAACTTTCCGCTAGGCTCTCCCAAAGTGTCCTATATTATTCCTTCTTCATCTAAGATGTTGTTTCTTTTGTCGAAGCCTTCATTAGCTTCTTTCTTCATGGCCTCAGAGTTTTCGGTAACCCTGGTTTTGTCTTGATGGTCGAAGCCCTCAGTGGCCTCAACTTTGTTCTGGTTATTGAAATCTTCAGTAATTTCCACGTTGATGGCCTTGCTGAGACCCTCAGTGGTCCCAGCCTGTTTTGGAGTGTCGAAACCTTCAGTGGTCTTGACATCATTCTTTACCTTAAGGTCTTCAGTAACCTTGATCAGTACAGGCATGGTTAATTCATCTTCAGATACTTCTTCCACGTTGGGCTGGACTGGGAAATCTTCATTAATCCCCACCATGTTAACGTAGGTGTCGAAACCTTCAGTGGCTTCGATCATCTCGAAGCTATCATCAGACATTTTCTCTATTTCAACCATGTTCATGTCGAATGGTTCAACATAATTGGCCTCCAAAATCTGTATAGGATTGGTGTCAATCCTCATTTGTTATTTTGGTTTGTCTCCAAACCTCAGCCTTCCATCTGGGATTGCATTTTGCACTAGATCCCTGAAAAGAAAACATTGAGAAGTTTTATGGCCCAAGAAATTATGGTACTTACAAAAACCTCTCTTTTTCTATTGGTCAATAGGGGGTTCTTTAACACCTGGTGGTTTTATTAATTGACCATCCTTTACCAACAAGTCAAAGATTTCGCCACATTTGGTGACGTCGAACGTATATGTTCTTTTAGGGAATTTATTGTTCTTCTTTGATTCGACAGGATTCTTTCCATTTGACGGAGTTAACATTTTTCAAGAATACGGTGGACCTTGCTTTAATTCTGCGAGGTCAATTTCTTGATCGTCGAAAACAACTGTTTCGTCTTCATCACAGTCATCTCCTTGGCACATTCCTACATAAGCCACCCTTTCTTTTTTACCTTTGTTGGTGTTGCACCCCAAAATTTGCCCTCACAATACAAGACTTTGTGTGCTAAGAAGGTTCACAAGGTTCACAAGTTTCTCAACGCTTATGTAACCTTTCATGAGGTTCATGAAGTCTACAAGTCACTTCTTGAAGGTTCACAAGGTTCACAAGCTTCTCAACATTTACAAGACCTTTCATGAGGTTCATGAAGTCTACAAGTTACTTCTTGAAGGTTCACAAAGTTCACAAGATTCACAATGATTACAAAGCTTTCCTGAGGTTCATGAGGTCTACAAAGCCACTTCATGAGGTTCACAAGGCTCACAAAGCTTCACAATACTTCCCATTAGGTTCACAAGACATTTTATGAAGATTCACAAGGTTCACAAAGTTCACAATTGGTCAAAGAAGTTGACAATTCCCTCAGACAATGCACCTCCTAAGCAATGCATCCAAAACTAGGGTTTTGACTTTAATCAGGCTAAATGGACTTCCAATACCTCAAGTGAGTTTCATAACATCTTATATGTGTGTAAGAACCCCCATTACAAGTTTCAAGACTTTTCTCAAAAGTTTGCTCAGTCAGATGATCAGATAAGTCAAAATCAGTCAATGCAGTTAAAAAGTCAAACTGAGGTCAACTGTGGTCAAACCAAAGTCAAACTTCATGATTTTTTACCAACATCAATTATATGAAGTAAAATTCATCATTTTATCAAGGGTTGATCATGATTCATCAAGGAGATTCCAGATCATCAATAATCAGGAGTTTCTAAATTAGGGTTTCCTCAGTAAAAGTCAACTGAACTTTGACCAGCCATAACTTTCACATACTTCATCACCAAGTCTCCATCAAAATCTCATTTTGAAGTAAATTGAATTCTCTACAACTTTGATGTTGAAAGTTAAGCCCAAAAATGCTTCATTTTGAAGATATGAGCTAAGACATTATAGGTCATTTCAAAAGTCAACAAAAAGTCAACAACTTCAAAAGGGCATAACTTGAGATTGGTAAATTATATGGACCTGAAACCAATGGGGTTGTTTAGAGGACTCTTCAAGCTTTCCAAAAAGTCCAAGAACACCCCCATACCTTTAAAATTGAGGGAGATGTGCCCTTGCAAAGTTGGGAAAATTTGTGATTGTTTATGATGAAAATGAGGGCCTAAAAGCAATTTTCTCCAAATGGGCTGGCCAAATTATGACCCAACCCATACAATAACATCATGCACGAAATTTCCATAATATTTTCATAATTTTTATTTTATTTAATTAATTTATTATGATTTTTTATACTTAAAATCATTTTAAATTTAAATAAAATATTAAAAATGAAGATTTATTTTTGTGATTGATTCTAGAAAGTCTTAATTGGTGATTAGAATCAAAGAGGAATGGAATCATGTGATTGATACAAAAATAGCAAGTCTTCATGAGCCAATATTTGAAATTCAAAGCACCATCTTTCCCAATCTTTTTAAATCAATTCTTCCACATGATCCATCAATTTTTTAACCTAGAATCATTCACCTATATATGCTGATCATAACCCTAGCCTCAGGACAATTTTCCAGCAGCCCAAAGGTAAGTTCCAAAACTCAAAACTTCAAGCAAAAGTGAAATTCGGATTCTCTCTTCCAAGGCTCTAAAAGGTAAAATAAGAACATGGTTGGCTTCCTTGGACATCAGGGATCATGAATCACCATTCATAAGCATTCAAATCATGCCCTAATGATGAACCCGAAGCTTTGTTCATGCTTGAAAATATTTTTTCGATTACATCAATTCATTGCATTTAAATGGATTTTGCTTGGCTTATGTTGTTTGTTGTGTGATGTAGACTGTTTCTGGGCAGGAAAACTCAAGGAACCGTGGCTAATTCACAAGATGCCATAGTTAGGGTTTGGACCTAGGTTTAGGGATTTTTGATTTAAGAAACTTAAATGAATTCTAAGAACATAGGATTAATCCTGTGAATGCCTGGATCATAATGCTGGTCTTAATTTTGTGAAATTGTACCATTTTGATGGTTATTGATGTTTGTAGGTTTTGATGGGAATGTTGTTTTCGCAGGAAAATTTGCAACAATATTCGCAGGTGATTTCGAAGGTCTCAAGGAAGAAGAAGACTGCTTCTCGCGCGTCTGAGAATTCAAATATTCATTAACATATTTTATGTTTAATTGTTGGATTGACTTCACAAGCGCGCAGCTTGTCTTGGTGGTAAAGTTGGTTTGTATGTATCTTGTGGGCACCGGTTCAACTCTTGGCCGGCGCATTTTTTTTCCACTTATTTTTCCAGGTTAAACATACATAATATATTATGTATTGTTGTGAATCCACTAGCAGATGGGCTCTTCCAGCCAGGCGGTCATGTGCGCGTTTGCTATCTTCAAAGGTCCTGGGTTCAACACCACCCCAGGCCTTTTTGCTTATATGATCTCTTCTGATTTTTCCAGGTTATACATAAAACCAATTTTTCCCCTTTGTTTGCTACCTGCGCTTGGCTGGCTTAGTGGTTGGTGTTGTTGCTGGTAATCAGAAGGACGTGGGTTCAAGCCCCACCCAGGTAAGTTTTTTGCAAATTCTTTTTATTTTAATTTCTTTAATTAATTAGTGTTATTTTCTTTAATTAATTAGTGTTATTGTTTTCTTAATATTAATAAAAATTAAATTATGCATGTATATATATTTAAAAACAATCTTTATATTTTTTTTTTCTTTCTAAAAGTTCAAACTTTTATTTTTCTCAACTTAAATTATTTTCCTTGATATATAATTAAATTGTAAGATATATGTTTATTTAATAATTTGTATAAACCCTAAAAATATTTTTCTAACAAAACTCTAATTTATAAAAACTCTAGTTATTTATTTACTAATTCTTAATATAAATTATTATATATATATTTATTGAATATAATCTCTAATATAATTTTTGGCAATAATCAATAAAAAATTAAATCTTGTAAATATGATTATAATTTATTTTTCTCCTTATATAATATGTGAATACTTTTATAATTTTTGTTTATTTAGAAATAATTGAATTTATAATAATTAAGTTTTGTAGTTATAATATATTTAAAAATAACTTAATAACTTGTAAAATTAAAATAATTGTTGGCTCATATTTTTTTTTTCTTTTCTAAATATAATTGTTTATATTAAAAATTGTTGATCTATTATTATTATAATTTTGGTTAATTTTATTTATTATTGTTCTTACTTACCATATTATTTATTTTGCTTTATTAATTTTATATTATTACTATTTCATTAATTTTTATTATTCATTAACCTCTCTTATTTTATTATTACTAACTTTTTGCTTATTATTTAATCACTAACCCCTATTTTATTTACTTGTTTATTATTCTTGCTTATTATATTTATTTTGCTATATATTTATATTTTGCTATTTATTTTATTTTGCTTATAATTATGTAATTGCTTCCTTGGTGTAATTTTGTAAACATTATAAATATTTAATTGTTGTTATGGTTAGTAATTAGGGAGTGCAAAACATGTATGTTGTTTAAAATTTAACTTAGATCATTCTAATATAAGATAATTAAAATTAAACACTCACACACGTAAGTCGATTTTAATCGCCATCTCACTTTCTAAGGTTATCCCTCAAGTTGCCTATTAAGGTCAAGTGGGGTGTATAAAGCAAGTCCCTTTAAAAAGAAAAATCATCAAGTCCCTCATGGTTGCCTTTACGAATCAAGTCCCTTCGAATAATGATGATAGTCCCTTCAGTATGCTTATTACACCCCCACAGTTGCCTTCATAAAAATATATGTCCCTCTCATGTCCCTTACATCCAAGGTAATGACTACCTACTCCTTAATAGTAGGGATAGTCTTACCAATGAAAGGATAAAGAACAAGAAAGACTTTAAACATTAGGGTAGGTTCCTCTTATGTACTTGCTCGCTTCAAAAAACTTTTCAAACTCTTCACAATTTCAAACAAATTTTCAAAAACAAGTTTTTACACATCCGTACATGGATTATTATTAACTATTATGAAAATTTTTCTATTCACACACTACACTTTCAAAAACAATTCAAAAGTGAGCTAAGTAACTAAGAGCCCATGGATAACCATGGATGTAAAGGGTGCTAACACCTTCCCTTTACATAACCTACCCCCCGGACCCAAAAATATCTCTTAAGGTCTTTCCTGTTCTTTTATGCCTTTCTTTTGGATAAAATAAAAGTCGGTGGCGACTCTTGCTATCCGCAACATAACTTAAAGTCAGTTCTCCCACCGTGTTACAGAACTGGCGACTCTGCTGGGGATTTAAATTAAAGAGGGGTACCCTTAGGAATTAAGATCACTTTAATATTGTTTGATTTGTTTGCTTTATCATTATGTTGTTGGGGTGCTCTTATGTGTGAAAGGTCCTAACCCGGATCTAGTGTACCTTAGGTAAATGGCAATAGACCAAGGAAACTGTACGACGTATATCGATACGGATGATCTGGTGGCCATAGTTAGTGCGACTTCTTGGTTGGTGCTTATGTTCCTTAAGTCAAGTTGAGGATAATATGAGGCTGCCATATGTTGTCAATGCACTAACTAACTTTTAGAACCCTAGTTAACTCATCTTGGCCTTTAGAAAGTAGTGAGGTAACCGGCTTTGGTGCAGACTGAAGTTGGTTGACACTCGATACTACGCTCATTGAGATCTTGAACTTGGAGGGTTTTGGTTGGCAAGTAAGTTGCCTACTGAACAACCACCCTTGTGAAGGATCAATGATATTGAGATCCCTTAGAACCCGGTTACTTTTGTAGGACAGGATGAACCATCTAACTTCAGGGGAGGGTACTTACCTTAAACCTCATGCAAGCCTTTAAACCTAGGGCTATGGTGTGACTTGTTTGTGTGTGCCACATGTTTGTGATTGAGCATAACATCATGACATCATCATGCATCATAAGCATAGCATTTTCACTAACCATTTCAAGGACCAAGGGATTTATCTTTGTTCTTTGTTGCAGGTCATGGCTTCTGCTCGTAGAAACACCATCAGGATCAACTTTGTAGGGATACCTCCCAAACTCAAAGAGTTGGTTTCCCAAGTGCCTGATCATTCCCAGTTCAACAAGAGACATGGTCACTTATTGGATCTAGTTACTTCAGGGTTCAGTGAAGACATGATGAGTGTGCTGTTCCAGTTCTTTGACCCTAAGCACCACTGCTTTACATTCCCCGACTATCAGTTGGTTCCAACCATGGAAGAGTTCTCTAAACTTCTGGGTATACCTGTTCTTGATCAAAGACCCTTCACAGGCTTGGAGAAGGAGCTTAAACCAGAGGTTATTGCTGCAGCTCTACATTTGAAGAAGTCTGACATTGTTCTAGAGACGAGAAGTGGAGTCAAGGGTATTCTTGCCAAGGTGTTGATAGAGAAGGCTCAGTTGTTCTTGAAGGCCATGAGCTATGATGCTTTTGAGGAGATCTTAGCCTTGCTGATATATGGCTTAGTATTGTTCCCCAATCCAGATCAGTTCATAGATGTTCATGCAATCAACATTTTCCTGAGTCACAATCCAGTGCCTACATTGCTTGGAGACATCCTACATTCTCTTCACACCCGTACTACAAAGGCAAGAGGAACTTTGATGTGCTGCATACCTTTACTATCCAGGTGGTTTATTTCTCACCTTCCTCGCTCAGTAATGAAGAATGAGCAGGGGTTCAGATGGTCCAAGAGGATTATGTCACTTTCTCACTCAGACATCCATTGGTGCTCCAGATCTATGGAGAATGTCACCATCATTGACCGTTGTGGGGAGTTTCCTAATGTGCCACTTCTAGGCATAAGAGGAGGCATCACCTACAACCCCTCTCTAGCTTTACGACAGTTTGGTTACGCCCGGAGCGATGGTCCACATGACATGTTGATTCAGGGCATTGTGTTTGATTACGACAACGATCTTCAGGGTTACCGTCAGAGATTCATACGAGCTTGGGGAAAGGTAAACAGGATTGACAGCAAGACACTGGAGCCTAAGTACACTATTCCTATGGAGGCTTATCTCAGATGGGTACGATCTCGTGCTCAGACACTCATGATGCCATATCCTGCCATCCTACCAGTTACCATGGAACCTGTTGCTGAAGGAGACACAGCTTATACCATCCTTCACCCAGACATGCCTACTGATATGGAAGACTTGCAGAAATCATGGATCCAATTGAAGGAGCAAAGGGATACTTTCGAGGCTCATTACAAAGCAAGCCAAGCCAGGATCCTAGAGCTAACAAAGCTACTTCACGAGGAACGAAACCTCAACTCATACCTCAACACAAAGAGGAAACGTCCATGGGAGACTTAAAACCCCATCTTTTGTATTTATTTCACTTTCATTTTTTGTAAGCTTAAAAGGCAAAACAAGTTATTACTAATAAAAAGTTACTTTCGTGTTTGTCTAAGCAAATTTAAATCCTGCGGTCCTTGAAAACATTGCATATGCATTACCATATCATTTCATTGCATCACAGGTTTATAATTGTGCACAGGTTTCTCATCTTCTCGCTGTTTATTTCAGCAATGGCTCTTGAACAATCAGTTAAGGATCTTCAGGCACAGAATGCACAGTTCCAAGAGCTGATCCTGAACCTATCCAAGGGGCAGGATGAATTGAAGACACTGCTGGCCAAGAAGACTAAGAAGACTAGAAGGTCTGCTGGGTTGCTCAACATGGGAAGAAGGTTCAAAGGTCCTGTCAAGACCAAAGAACAGGTTGAAGACTATGAATCTGAGGAATCTGAAAAAGAGGGAGGCAGTCTCCACAACACTATGGGGGACTCTGACTCTGAGGCTAATTACTACCATGAGCCTAATGAAGACAAATTCAAAATGTTGGTGGATAGAATGGATGCTATGGAATTACAGAAATCATCTGGGCTGGATTTTGAGGATTTGAGTTTGATATCTGGGGTAGTCATACCCATTGGGTTCAAAGTTCCTACCTTTGTTGTTTATGATGGGGTTTCTTGTCCCAAGCTGCATCTGAGGTCATATGTCAGAAGAATTCAACCCCACACTGCTGATAAGAAGTTGTGGATCCATTTCTTTCAAGAGAGCTTATCTGGAGCTCAGCTGGAGTGGTATTATCAGTTGGAGAGTGTCAACATCAGAGACTGGAATGATCTTGCTGAAGCTTTTTATAAACAGTATCAATACAATGCTGACTTAGCCCCCACTCGCATGCAGCTTCAGAGCATGTCTATGGGTGCCAAAGAAAGTTTTAAGGAGTATGCTCAGAAATGGAGAGATTTAGCTGGAAGAGTTCAACCCCCTTTAACTGACAGGGAATTGGTTGATATGTTCATGTGTACGCTGAATGGTCCGTTTTACAGTCATCTCATTGGAAGCTCATCATCTGGCTTCACTGAATTGATCATGACAGGAGAGCGAGTAGAAAATGGTATAAAGAATGGTAAGATCCAGGTGGGCACTTCTTCATCAGGTACTGCAAAGAAGCCTCCCACTGGGAAGAAGGAATCCAATGTTGTTTATGGTCAACCTGATCGTAACAGAAGGCATCAGTCTGTTAGTGCAGTTCATATTCCAAATCCAACTCCTGCAACAACAGAACAGCCTCAGGGCAACCAACAGAGGGCTAGAAGACAGTTCACAAAGATAAACATGTCAATGGCTCAGGCATTGCAACACTTGTTGAAGGCTGAACTTATTACCCTGAGGGAGGCTCCTCAAAATCCCAATGTTACCTCTCCCAAGTACAATCCCAATGCACGATGTGCATATCATTCAAACTGTCCAGGACATGATACTAATAACTGCTGGGTCTTGAAGAATAAAATTCAGGATATGATTGATGCTGGAGAAATTGAGTTTGATCCTCCGGGTACTCCCAATGTGATTACTGCTCCAATGCCAAATCACGAGAAGATTGTTAATGCCATTGATGAAGACCTGCATGTCTATTCAGTTATGGAGTTAACCACACCACTGTCTGTTATCAAAAAGAGGCTAGTACAAGCTGGGATCTTTCCAGGTTGTCGTGAAGATTGTTTGTATTGTACCTATAAGCCGGATAGTTGCTTCATTTTGAGAGATGGCATTCAATGTCTCATGGATAAGTATACTATAGTGTTTGAAAGAAGACCAGCGTCTGTAGAAAGTATGGTGGATCATCTGACTCGGGGTAAGAAGATTGAAGAGGTTGATATGGTTGACAAAGTACCGGTAAGAATCACTTCAAAGGGTCCTGTTAAAATCACTCATCAGGGCCCAATCAAGATTACTGCTGAAGGTCCCGTGAAAGTTATTGCTGAAGCCAGAGTGGCTCCTCTGATCATTACCACTCCTGGTCCTATTCCTTATACATCTGACAAAGCTGTGCCTTGGCACTATGGGTCTGACGTTTACATCCATGGTGTTAAGCAAGAGCCTTTACCTGATGTGCCTGTTGACATTGATAATATTGCTGGATCTAGCAAGATCACTCGTAGTGGAAGAGTCTTCTCTCCTCCAGTTGCTTCTAAGAGTACAGTTACTCCTGCTGCTACTTCCACCACTGATGCTCGGGGCAAAGGTCCTGTTATTGAGCCTGTATCTACTGATGTGCCAGTTGCTGATGATCTCTCTAAGCAGATGGAAGAAGTATTGAAAATCATTCGCAAGAGTGATTATGACATTGTTGATCAATTGGAGCATACTCCCTCAAAGATTTCTATGTTGTCCTTGTTGCTGTGTTCTGAGGCTCATGCCAAGTCCTTGATCAAGTTTCTGAAGTCTGCTCATGTGCCCAATGCTATTTCTGTTGACCAGTTTGAGAATTGTGTTGCCCACCTGACCTATGACAATGGGTTAGGATTTTCTGATGCTGATTTGACCCCTGCCAAGAGGGATCATAACAGGGCCTTGCATATTTCAATTGAATGCAGGGGCACTACCCTGTCACATGTGCTAATAGACAATGGTTCCTCTTTGAATGTGTTGCCTAAGGAAGTCCTGAATAAGCTGAGTCCTGAAGATGCTGTGTTGAAGCCCAGTAATATTGTGGTAAAGGCTTTTGATGGTTCTAGAAGAGTAGTGCATGGGGAAATTGATCTTCCAATCAAAGTTGGCTCTCAGATGTTTACTGCTACATTTTATGTGATGGATATTCGTCCTTCGTACTCTTGTCTGCTTGGTCGTCCCTGGATCCATGGGGCAGGTGCTGTGACCTCTACATTGCACCAAAAGTTGAGATATTCGGTGGATGGAAAGGTTGTTACCGTCTACGGAGAAGAAGAATACTTTGTCAGCCATGTAAACACTTTCAAGTATCTGGAAGTGGAAGGTGAATACATTGAGACTCCGTGTCAGTCATTTGAAGTGGTTCCCTGGGTTAATGATTATGTAGCTCCTCCTGCTGTGAAGAAAGCTCCTGTGGTCATCAGAAAACCTCCAACAATGGCCATGGCCTCCCTCAATGATGCTAGAGCTGTGGTAGATGAAGGTGGTTGTACTATTTGGGGTCAGCTTCCTGATATCCCATACAAGTCTGACAAGTTTGGTTTGGGTTTCACTGCAGAGTCCCAGAAGGTTGTTCGTCGTGCTCGTGCTGCTCGTATCACCAATCAAGGGGTTATCAATGCTGTGGGAGACTATGATGAAGACTACAACTTGGATGCTTGGATCTTTCCTACTGTGGGTGCTGGACTCAATAATTGGAAAGCTGAAGATGTTATCCCTATCTCCTTTAGTCAGGAGTAAATACTATTACTGTGTTGTTGCTTTTAAGTTTGTAATTTCTTGAACAATAAAACTTTCAAGCCATGTGCCTTACCCGGGGCACAATGGTGTGCTTGTTACGGGCTGTCATTTCATTTGCATACTTCATTCAATAAAATCAGTGGAAGTTTCGTTTTCGTAAATATTGTGTTCCTTGTCTTTCTTTTCTTTTATTTTTCACTTTATCAGTTATGTGTTCTTACACACACCCACATCACTAAATGCAGATCCTCATCCACTCTGGATCCTGTTGATAACAGTTCTACTATTGCCAATTATGATTTCGAGAATCCGATCTATCAAACTGAAGACGGAAATGAGGACGATTGTGAAATACCTGTAGAGCTTGCTAGGTTGTTACAACAAGAAGAGAAAGCTATACAGCCACATGAAGAGCCAGTCGAAGTTGTGAATTTGGGAACTGAAGAAAACAGAAAAGAGGTCAAGATAGGGGCTGATTTAGAGGACAGTGTCAAGAACAGATTGATTCATATGTTACGTGACTATGTGGAGATCTTTGCTTGGTCTTATGAAGATATGCCAGGGTTGGATACAAACATTGTGGTTCACCGTTTGCCAGTGAAAGAAGATTGTCGTCCAAAGAAGCAGAAGGTTCGTCGTATGCGTCCTGAAATGTCAGAAAAGATCAAGGCAGAGGTAATGAAACAGTTCAATGCAGGGTTCTTAGCAGTGACTTCTTATCCTCAGTGGGTTGCAAATGTGGTACCAGTTCCTAAGAAAGATGGTAAGGTACGTATGTGCGTGGACTACAGAGATTTGAACAAAGCTAGCCCCAAAGATGACTTTCCACTCCCTCATATTGATATTTTGGTAGACAACACTGCTCAGCATAAAGTATTCTCTTTTATGGATGGTTTCTCTGGTTACAATCAAATCAAGATGGCACCTGAAGATATGGAGAAGACTACATTTGTGACACAGTGGGGCACCTTTTGCTATAAGGTAATGCCATTTGGTTTGAAGAATGCAGGGGCAACATATCAGCGTGCTATGGTGGCTTTGTTTCATGATATGATTCATCATGAGATAGAGGTATATGTAGATGATATGATAGCCAGGTCTCAGAATGAAGAGCAACATCTTGATCATCTGCACAAGTTGTTTGAGAGGTTGAAGAAATACAAGTTGAGATTGAACCCAAACAAGTGTACTTTTGGAGTTAGATCTGGTAAACTCCTGGGTTTCATTGTCAGTGGAAATGGTATTGAAGTGGATCCTGCAAAAGTGAAAGCTATACGAGAGATGTCAGCTCCCCGTACTGAGAAGGAGGTTAGAGGTTTCTTGGGACGATTGAACTACATTGCAAGATTTATCTCCCAATTAACTACCATCTGTGAGCCAATTTTCAAGTTGTTGAAGAAAGATCAGGTGATGGAATGGAATGATGAGTGCCAGACTGCCTTTGATGAAATCAAGAGATATCTGCTAGAACCTCCAATTTTGATGCCACCAGTTGATGGAAGACCCTTGATTATGTACTTAACAGTGTTAGACAACTCAATGGGGTGTGTGTTGGGGCAACATGACGAGTCTGGTCGAAAAGAGCAGGCAATATACTACCTTAGCAAAAAGTTTACCGACTGTGAAACAAGATACTCACTGCTCGAGAAAACTTGCTGCGCTTTGGCATGGGCTGCTCGCCGGCTAAGACAGTATATGTTGACCCATACTACCTTATTGATTTCGAAGATGGATCCAATCAAGTATGTATTTGAGAAACCTGCTCTCTCCGGAAGAATTGCAAGATGGCAAATGATCTTGACAGAATATGACATACAGTACACTACTCAGAAGGCCATTAAGGGAAGTGTTGTTGCTGATCATTTGGCTCATCAAGCAGTAGATGATTATCAGTCAATGAATTTTGAGTTTCCTGATGAAGACATTATGATTGTTACCAAAGAACCTGGACAATATGACGGACCTGAACAAGGATCCCGATGGACTATGGTTTTTGATGGTGCCTCTAATGCACATGGTAATGGTGTTGGTGTTGTAATTAGTTCCCCTGAAGGTTGTCATACCCCGATTACTGCCAGACTTTGTTTCCATTGTACCAATAACATGGCTGAGTATGAGGCATGTATCCTAGGTATTAAAGCTGCTATTGATATGAAGATTCAGTTTCTTGATGTGTATGGAGATTCAGCCCTGGTAGTCAGTCAGATTAAAGGAGATTGGGATACCAAACATGATAACCTCATTCCTTACAGAGAGCATGTGTTGTCCTTGATCCCACATTTCAAAGAGATTACCTTTGGGCATATTCCACGAAGAGAGAATCAGTTGGCAGATGCATTGGCCACCATGGCATCTATGTTTGAGATCAGTTGGGATGATGAAGCTCCTAAAATTACTATTGATAGATTTGAAAAGCCTGCATACTGCAATGAGATTGACACTGAAGGGGCAGAGGAGAAGCCTTGGTTCTGTGAAGTGAAAAGATATCTTGAAGCTCAGGAGTTCCCTGAAGGGGCATCTGTCAAAGATAGGAAGTTTCTGAGAAGGTTTGCTGCTAAGTTCTTCTTGAGTAATGGGATTCTGTACAAACGCAATCATGATTCAACTATGCTTCATTGTGTAGATAAGAAGGAAGCAAATGAGATTATGGAAGATATGCATGATGGGATCTTTGGCACTCATTCCAGTGGTCATACTATGGCAAAGAAGATTTTGAGAGCAGGTTACTATTGGTCTACCATGGAAGCTGATTGCTATCAACACTCCAGAACTTGTCACAAATGTCAAATTTATGCTGATAAAGTCCATGTACCTCCATCACCCTTGAATGTGTTGACTGCTCCTTGGCCCTTTGCCATGTGGGGCATTGATATGATTGGTGAGATCAAGCCTACTGCTTCTAATGGGCATCGTTTCATCCTGGTTGCTATTGATTACTTCACGAAGTGGGTAGAGGCAGCTTCATTTGCATCTGTTACCAAGAATGTTGTGGCTCGGTTCATTAAGAATAATCTCATATGTAGGTATGGCATCCCTGAGAGGATTATCACTGACAATGGCTCTAATCTGAACAACACTATGATTACTGATCTCTGCACGCAGTTCAAGATTAAGCACCACAACTCTTCTCCTTATCGTCCAAAGATGAATGGGGCAGTTGAAGCTGCTAATAAGAACATTAAGAGAATTGTACAGAAGATGACTGTTACTTACAAGGATTGGCATGAAATGTTACCATTTGCTCTTCATGGTTATCGTACTACAATACGTACTTCAACAGGGGCAACACCATTCTCCTTGGTCTATGGTATGGAAGCAGTTCTACCCATTGAAGTTCAGATTCCATCCTTGAGAATTATGAAGGATGCAGGCTTGGATGAAGATGAGTGGATTCAGACTCGACTTGACCAGATAAACTTGATTGATGAGAAGAGGTTAGCAGCAGTTTGTCATGGCCAGATGTACCAGAAACGAATGATCAAAGCTTTTAACAAGAAGGTTAAGCCAAAGGTATATCAGGCTGGTGACTTGGTAATCAAGCGTATCATATTACCACAGGGTGATCCTAGGGGTAAGTGGACTCCAACATATGAAGGACCATTTGTAGTCAAGACAGTGTTCTCCGGAGGTGCCATGATACTCACTACAATGGATGGTGAAGACTTTCCACAGCCTGTAAATGCAGACATAGTTAAAAAATACTACGCATAAAAAGAGACCCGCTAGGTTGACAGGCCTAGGCAAAAATAAGGGAATCCCGGCAAACCAAAAGGGTTTGGGCAAAAATTAGGGATATATATAAAAAGATGTACACCCGGCAAGTCGAAAACCTGAAAAGGCGGCTTGGGCAAAAAAGGGTATCCCGGTGGATTGAAAACCTGAAAGGGCAATCCAGGCAAAAGTTAGGGATTAAAGCGTATGACTATGTCTCGTTTGGATCACCCATGAAACTGCAACCAGTTGTACTACTTACTCAAGCTCGAACAGATAAAGCTCAATCCAATCGTTTCCGTCTCAACAGCAAGAAGATGAGATACTTGAATGGCAATAGTAGAATTGAAACTCAATAGGATTGTTTCCCACATAGCTGATTTTCTTTGTTTTGTATAAAATTTTACGACAAAATCCTCTTACTAGGGTTTATGTCTCCTTGTACAAACTTACCCGTGTATGGGCCACTTTTTGATATAAATAAATTCCATCTTTTGAATCCAGATTTACTTTTACCCTATTTACATAAGCGAAACGTCCATTGATTGTGTTTGAATGTATGTATGCTTTTGAATATGATTGATGTTTACCAAAAATGCATGTATGCTTTTAATATGATTAATGTTTACCAGAAATGCATGAAAATGCAGTAATAGTATTTACTAAAGACGAACGAGGGGAGGATTTCAACGAAGCTTCGCTGGTTCATCTCTAACAAGACAGTCACAAAACCCTCAGTAGGGCAAATCCATCTTCATAAGGTCTCATCTCCCCTGGAATTTATATCCATCTCTTTTATCCTCATACGGATATTCGGGAAATTACTTTCCAATAAGAGTACGATGAACGAAGACGGGATATTATACTTATCCTACTATCAAAACGAAGACGAAGGTTATATATACCCTACTATCCCCAGCATACGGGAGGTTATCTATACCTTACTATCCACAGCATACGGGAGGTTATCTATACCCTGTTATCCCCCAGCAGACGGAGGGTTATATATTCTTCAACAACGAATCGGGATTTATTTTCCCTGGCCAGCAGTTGTTATACGAAGATATCCAGACGCTTCCGGCAGTATCATATCATACATACATCATTTACATCATACCATAGCATACATATCCATAGACACATAGTACATTACTTAAGTGCATCATATCATACATGCATACATAATGCATAAACTAATATCATTATACAAAGGCTACCTTGTTTCAGGTTAATTATCCAACAAACAAACTTATGATCTTCAGGACTGCTTTATTGTCACCTCAGGGTTACTTTATCCTCCTGATAAGCTTCTTATTACTTTGGGACTGCTTTATCGTAACCTCAGGGTTACTTTATCCTCCTGATAAGCTTCTTATTACTTTGGGACTGCTTTATCGTAACCTCAGGGTTACTTTATCCTCCTGATAAGCTTCTTATTACTTTGGGACTGCTTTATCGTAACCTCAGGGTTACTTTATCCTCCTGATAAGCTTCTTATTACTTTAGGACTGCTTTATTGTCACCTCAGGGTTACTTTATCCTCCTGATAAATTCTCATGACTTCAAGACTGCTTTAGAGTTATCATTATTGATTGCTCTATCCTCCTGAAATCACATTATTATTTCAAGACTGCTTTAGAGTTATCATTATTGATGGCTCTATCCTCCTGAAATCATTACTTCAAGACTGCTTTAGAGCTATTGATTGCTCTATCCTCCTGAAATCACATTATTATTTCAAGACTGCTTTAGAGCTATTGATTGCTCTATCCTCCTGAAATCATATTACTACTTCAAGACTGCTTTAGAGTTATCATTTGGCTCTATCCTCCTGAAATCATTACTTCAAGACTGCTTTAGGGTCATCATTATTGATTGCTCTATCCTCATGAAGACATGCTGTTACATCAGGATTACTCCAGTATCCTGAAAACATATCATCAATACATCAGAACTGCTCCAGACTCCTGACAGCTTTCATTATACCTCCATATTATGGACTGCTTTATCTTCCAAGGAATATATCTGAAGAACTTTCCCCTAGTGGCATCTTTAAGCCCACTCAATCATATTCAACCAACCATCAATATCACTCTATGCACTGGTGAGTGCAAATTTTTGGGCTTTTGTGTTCAATCCCCTTCAACCTTCCAGGTTACGACTGGCAAATATACCAATCTAACCCCTCAGGTTTCAGAAAATTGAACAGGGGCAGCTGTTGCACCCCAAAATTTGCCCTCACAATACAAGACTTTGTGTGCTAAGAAGGTTCACAAGGTTCACAAGTTTCTCAACGCTTATGTAACCTTTCATGAGGTTCATGAAGTCTACAAGTCACTTCTTGAAGGTTCACAAGGTTCACAAGCTTCTCAACATTTACAATACCTTTCATGAGGTTCATGAAGTCTACAAGTTACTTCTTGAAGGTTCACAAAGTTCACAAGATTCACAATGATTACAAAGCTTTCCTGAGGTTCATGAGGTCTACAAAGCCACTTCATGAGGTTCACAAGGCTCACAAAGCTTCACAATACTTCCCATGAGGTTCACAAGACATTTTATGAAGATTCACAAGGTTCACAAAGTTCACAATTGGTCAAAGAAGTTGACAATTCCCTCAGACAATGCACCTCCTAAGCAATGCATCCAAAACTAGGGTTTTGACTTTAATCAGGCTAAATGGACTTCCAATACCTCAAGTGAGTTTCATAACATCTTATATGTGTGTAAGAACCCCCATGACAAGTTTCAAGACTTTTCTCAAAAGTTTTCTCAGTCAGATGATCAGATAAGTCAAAATCAGTCAATGCAGTTAAAAAGTCAAACTGAGGTCAACTGTGGTCAAACCAAAGTCAAACTTCATGATTTTTTACCAACATCAAGTATATGAAGTAAAATTCATCATTTGATCAAGGGTTGATCATGATTCATCAAGGAGATTCCAGATCATCAATAATCAGGAGTTTCTAAATTAGGGTTTCCTCAGTAAAAGTCAACTGAACTTTGACCAGCCATAACTTTCACATACTTCATCACCAAGTCTCCATCCAAAGCTCATTTTGAAGGAAATTGAATTCTCTACAACTTTTATGTTGAAAGTTAATCCCAAAAATGCTTCATTTGGAAGATATGAGCTAAGACATTATAGGTCATTTCAAAAGTCAACAAAAAGTCAACAACTTCAAAAGGGCATAACTTGAGATTGGTAAATTATATGGACCTGAAACCAATGGGGTTGTTTAGAGGACTCTTCAAGCTTTCCAAAAAGTCCAAGAACACCCCCATACCTTTAAAATTGAGGGAGATGTGCCCTTGCAAAGTTGGGAAAATTTGTGATGGTTTATGATGAAAATGAGGGCCTAAAAGCAATTTTCTCCAAATGGGCTGGCCAAATTATGACCCAACCCATACAATAACATCATGCACGAAATTTCCATAATATTTTCATAATTTTTATTTTATTTAATTAATTTATTATGATTTTTTATACTTAAAATCATTTTAAATTTAAATAAAATATTAAAAATGAAGATTTATTTTTGTGATTGATTCTAGAAAGTCTTAATTGGTGATTAGAATCAAAGAGGAATGGAATCATGTGATTGATACAAAAATAGCAAGTCTTCATGAGCCAATATTTGAAATTCAAAGCACCATCTTTCCCAATCTTTTTAAATCAATTCTTCCACATGATCCATCAATTTTTTAACCTAGAATCATTCACCTATATATGCTGATCATAACCCTAGCCTCAGGACGATTTTCCAGCAGCCCAAAGGTAAGTTCCAAAACTCAAAAATTCAAGCAAAAGTGAAATTCGGATTCTCTCTTCCAAGGCTCTAAAAGGTAAAATAAGAACATGGTTGGCTTCCTTGGACATCAGGGATCATGAATCACCATTCATAAGCATTCAAATCATGCCCTAATGATGAACCCGAAGCTTTGTTCATGCTTGAAAATATTTTTTCGATTACATCAATTCATTGCATTTAAATGGATTTTGCTTGGCTTATGTTGTTTGTTGTGTGATGTAGACTGTTTCTGGGCAGGAAAACTCAAGGAACCGTGGCTAATTCACAAGATGCCATAGTTAGGGTTTGGACCTAGGTTTAGGGATTTTTGATTTAAGAAACTTAAATGAATTCTAAGAACATAGGATTAATCCTGTGAATGCCTGGATCATAATGCTGGTCTTAATTTTGTGAAATTGTACCATTTTGATGGTTATTGATGTTTGTAGGTTTTGATGGGAATGTTGTTTTCGCAGGAAAATTTGCAACAATATTCGCAGGTGATTTCGAAGGTCTCAAGGAAGAAGAAGACTGCTTCTCGCGCGTCTGAGAATTCAAATATTCATTAACATATTTTATGTTTAATTGTTGGATTGACTTCACAAGCGCGCAGCTTGTCTTGGTGGTAAAGTTGGTTTGTGTGTATCTTGTGGGCACCGGTTCAACTCTTGGCCGGCGCATTTTTTTTCCACTTATTTTTCCAGGTTAAACATACATAATATATTATGTATTGTTGTGAATCCACTAGCAGATGGGCTCTTCCAGCCAGGCGGTCATGTGCGCGTTTGCTATCTTCAAAGGTCCTGGGTTCAACACCACCCCAGGCCTTTTTGCTTATATGATTTCTTCTGATTTTTCCAGGTTATACATAAAACCAATTTTTCCCCTTTGTTTGCTACCTGCGCTTGGCTGGCTTAGTGGTTGGTGTTGTTGCTGGTAATCAGAAGGACGTGGGTTCAAGCCCCACCCAGGTAAGTTTTTTGCAATTTTTTTTTATTTTAATTTCTTTAATTAATTAGTGTTATTTTCTTTAATTAATTAGTGTTATTGTTTTCTTAATATTAATAAAAATTAAATTATGCATGTATATATATTTAAAAACAATCTTTATATATTTTTTTTCTTTCTAAAAGTTCAAACTTTTATTTTTCTCAACTTAAATTATTTTCCTTGATATATAATTAAATTGTAAGATATATGTTTATTTAATAATTTGTATAAACCCTAAAAATATTTTTCTAACAAAACTCTAATTTATAAAAACTCTAGTTATTTATTTACTAATTCTTAATATAAATTATTATATATATATTTATTGAATATAATCTCTAATATAATTTTTGGCAATAATCAATAAAAAATTAAATCTTGTAAATATGCTTATAATTTATTTTTCTCCTTATATAATATGTGAATACTTTTATAATTTTTGTTTATTTAGAAATAATTGAATTTATAATAATTAAGTTTTGTAGTTATAATATATTTAAAAATAACTTAATAACTTGTAAAATTAAAATAATTGTTGGCTCATATTTTTTTTTTCTTTTCTAAATATAATTGTTTATATTAAAAATTGTTGATCTATTATTATTATAATTTTGGTTAATTTTATTTATTATTGTTCTTACTTACCATATTATTTATTTTGCTTTATTAATTTTATATTATTACTATTTCATTAATTTTTATTATTCATTAACCTCTCTTATTTTATTATTACTAACTTTTTGCTTATTATTTAATCACTAACCCCTATTTTATTTACTTGTTTATTATTCTTGCTTATTATATTTATTTTGCTATATATTTATATTTTGCTATTTATTTTATTTTGCTTATAATTATGTAATTGCTTCCTTGGTGTAATTTTGTAAACATTATAAATATTTAATTGTTGTTATGGTTAGTAATTAGGGAGTGCAAAACATGTATGTTGTTTAAAATTTAACTTAGATCATTCTAATATAAGATAATTAAAATTAAACACTCACACACGTAAGTCGATTTTAATCGCCATCTCACTTTCTAAGGTTATCCCTCAAGTTGCCTATTAAGGTCAAGTGGGGTGTATAAAGCAAGTCCCTTTAAAAAGAAAAATCATCAAGTCCCTCATGGTTGCCTTTACGAATCAAGTCCCTTCGAATAATGATGATAGTCCCTTCAGTATGCTTATTACACCCCCACAGTTGCCTTCATAAAAACATATGTCCCTCTCATGTCCCTTACATCCAAGGTAATGACTACCTACTCCTTAATAGTAGGGATAGTCTTACCAATGAAAGGATAAAGAACAAGAAAGACTTTAAACATTAGGGTAGGTTCCTCTTATGTACTTGCTCGCTTCAAAAAACTTTTCAAACTCTTCACAATTTCAAACAAATTTTCAAAAACAAGTTTTTACACATCCGTACATGGATTATTATTAACTATTATGAAAAATTTTCTATTCACACACTACACTTTCAAAAACAATTCAAAAGTGAGCTAAGTAACTAAGAGCCCATGGATAACCATGGATGTAAAGGGTGCTAACACCTTCCCTTTACATAACCTACCCCCCGGACCCAAAAATATCTCTTAAGGTCTTTCCTGTTCTTTTATGCCTTTCTTTTGGATAAAATAAAAGTCGGTGGCGACTCTTGCTATCCGCAACATAACTTAAAGTCAGTTCTCCCACCGTGTTACAGTTGGCCCTAAACTTCTCAGCTTTTAGCCTTTCGATCTGCCTTACCCTATCTGTTAATTGTGCCATATATTTTAAGTATTGAGTATCTAGTTTCTTCCTTATGGAATAATCTATACCTCCTACAGCCATTTCGACCAGTTCTTGTTTCGTCACTTGGGTGAAACATCTTTCTTTTAGCAATCTGAATCTATTAAGGTAGTCGTCTATCGGTTCTGAGAATTTTCTTTTGACGCTTGCCAATTCTTTCAGGCTTATCTTAGTTTGTCCCATGTAGAACTGTTCATGGAACAATCTTTCCAACTGAGTCCATGTATGTATGGAACCTGCTGGTAGGGATGTAAACCAAGTAAATGTGTTCCTTGTTAAAGAGCTTGGGAAGTATTTCATTTTTAGATTTTCATTATGTGTTATTTCTCCTGCTTCGATCAAGTAACGCGCTATATGTTCTATGGTGGATTCACTAGTATCCCCTGAAAATTTTGTAAATTTGGGGATTTTCTACCTTGGGGGTGGTTCTTGTTGTAGAACATATTCAGAGAGTGGGGAAGCGTAACTGGGCCTATGGAATCCCACGTTTGCTCCATTTTGCGCCATTATTCTCTCGACCATGACTGCCAAATTGTTTTCAACAGGTGGATTATTGTACTGCATTCTTCGTTGTAAAATGTCATCAGCGGCTTGACCTCTTTGTACTAACAACCTCCTAGGCTCCTGTTGGATAGGGACTTCGACACGAGGGTGTTCTACAATCTCTTCTTGGATCCTTAGATTTTCCTGGGGGTTGTTTAAAGGTCTTTGATTTATTATTGGCTCTTCTTCGACATTGATTACTGGATTCTGAACCACAGGTTCTCTCTGTCGAATTTGGGGGACTCCAAAGAATTCAACAATACGCACCATTTGTGTTGCCAATATCTTATTCGTTTGAGTAGTGCTTTGTATTAAAGGGTTAAACACTTCCCCCATTTGTTGAGTCAACCTATGGACCATTTCATGATTACTTTCATCCATTTGTTGACGTATTTCCTGCACATAATTAGTTGTAATTGTTGGCATGTGGAATCCTGGTGGGGGTTGGTTTGGTCTACTAACGTTCCCACCATAACCTGAACCTTGTAATGGCGAAGACATGTGGGCCACAGTATCAGAATACAAATGTGTTGCGTTATGCAAACTAGCCATCACTAAAGTTGGCATTCCATACGGTTGTTCTCTTCCAAACATAGGTGTGGAAAAATTGGTTTGGTAGGGCCTAAAGTTATTTCCTCCATGGGGAAGGGTACTCATAGGTATCGAATGCCCTATGTTGGAGGAACTGGGTCCACTTTGAGAAAACGACACCCCTGGTATCGATCCAGATGATGAGGGATTTCCTCCTTCTGAAACGTGGAGTGTTTCCACATTCTTTCCTGTCGAAGGAATAACATTGGAAACTGGAATTTCGTCAGTATTTACTGGTGGTGGGATAGCCATTTTCCTTACTCTAGTTCGCCTAGGTCTTTCTACGTCAGTCACAGCTAATTTACCACTTCATAAAATCATACAACGTAATAAAACTCTTTTGGATTGAGAATCCTTTTTATTATTTTAGCACTGTCCCACTGGGCGTACCAATTTGTTCGCTGGTGTTTTTGGCGAACAACCTCTGGTTTACCAATTCCTTGGAAAATGGTTACTTGCAGGACCAACCACACAAGTCCTAGGACACATGTGCTAAATTCTAAGGATAAATTCTTAATGTATGAGTTTTATTAGTTCTTATACATTCTGTCGAATAGTTACTCAACAAAATTTTTCTTATTGATATTGCAATATGGAAATATTTGTTTAATGAAACTAACAAAGAAACTTAAAGTTTGCATTAAAAGTTTGTTGAAATATAAATTGACTTGGAAGTAAATTACTGGAACGTAGATTGCTTGAATGTAAATGAAAACGTAAACTTGAACAAGGAATTAATGATATGTCTAATCTTTATAACTGGAAATTGAATGGTGTTTACACGTACATTTTCCAGATAATTCTCCTTTCTCTTACACACGAGTATTAGAGTAATCTTCACAGAAATATTGTACATAAATTTCACACACTTTTACACAAAGCAAACTATCCTATTTATATACAAATAAAATAACCGTCGAATAACGGTCAAATCCTAAGACTTCGCCACTTGGAATTTTGCATGTTACTAATCCCTAAGAATCTTCCACGTATCTGCTATCCGACAAAAAACCGTTATTCATAGAAACTGCCCTTTAAACCGATGAAACGATACATCTCCTTGCCATGTTGAATTTATTTGAAATTCAAATAGTCCCCACGTCTTCTTCGTCGAATCCTTGTCTTCATATCTCTTGTCAAAAATACAAAAGGATTTCCCAGTAGTGATGTGAAGAACTTCCTAAAGGACAACTCATCCATACTTTCGACAGACGACTGTTCGCCATAACAAGAACCAAATCATCACAAACCTTCTCAAGATTCTGGACATGTTTGGAAGAAAGAGTGATCCAATATTCTGGACATGTTTGGAAGAAAGAGTGGTCTAATCTTGTCGAAAACCTTCGAAGCCACATACATCACCCATTTAAAGTATAATAAGATGAAAAATGATGAAAACCTACCATGTCAGATAATGATGACGTGTAAGGAACAAAGCTTGACAAATCCATCAGCTGCTAGGGCTCTCTCATGGTGTTGAAATTATATGTATACAACTATTTGTCACAGAAATGAAACAAGGGACTTTAGAACTTGATGAGGCAGAAATATGATCGCTTCTAGAAAAACAGTTCCAGACTGTCATTCTTTTTCCTTTTATGCAGCTTTACATGAACTACAACAACATCTAAATTACCGTTTCCATCAACTACTGGAATCAACTGCTTGACAGCAAAAGCTCCAACAAACTCAACACCTATTATGCCACTGCTGCTAGGAGATACACCACCCGAATCAACCCTCTTCATAACACCACTATTATGTGGCACGCCATCCTCTATTGGCGCTTCTGTTACTACATTTCTAGAAGGAAGTTTGGAACCACTTACCGAAGGTAGATTGTCAGCTGCATCTCCAGAAAAGTCATCCTCCGAATCAACCCCTACCATTGAATTATGGTTGTCCGACCATCTGGTTGTTGATTTGTCTGATTGAACAGACCGAGATCTACATTTTTTATTGACCGAAACCTCGTTAAGAATATAGACATGCCCAAAAGCGTCTTCTCTTAATATAAGAGAATACAACTTTCCATCTATAGTGATAGAGACATTTTGAGCAAGATCACGATCTAACGACATTTTCACAAGGATTCTACCAACATCATACTTAATGGCCTTCATCGTGTTGTCATCGAGACTTATGAATGAACCAATTGAATTACCTAAAACTTCAAAAAACTCTGAATTCCACGCGTGAATCAGAATACCATAAATCCTCACCCACATAACTCTAACGTCATAAATATCCCCCTCCTCCTATGGTTTAATAAAATAGAACCATTCTTTCCACCAAAATTCTCCCTCCGTTAACAAATCTTGAATAAAACCTTCCTCCATATTCTCCAATAAACATAGAGAACCTCCCAAAGGCGTAACTTTTATCGAAAAGATGCCCTCGATCTCGAAACTAGTTTGCAAATTGTAAGTCGCGTCGGGAATAAGAACCTTACCCACAAAAGCCTTATCCAATCCCTCCTTATCCTCCACCTTAGAAACATAATGAAAAATAATCATCTCAACCAAATCCTTTCGAACAGTTCCTCTATTTGCCACTACATCCGCAAATGACTTATTCCCTAAAACAAGATCGTCGTTGAAAATCGTGTCCTTACGGACAACATTTGGCCGAACCTTAAATCCTCCTAGGCCAACAATTTTAGGATCAACTGACCCTCTTCCGAATTGAGGTAAATTAGCATGGATATTCTTTCCATCAATGACTATGTTATCCAATTTCACCGCCAATAACCTTGGATCATCAGACTCCCTAAACCTCGCAAAACCAAATCGCTTACTGTATTTGTTTCTCTTTGGTGGTATGACCACCTCAACGATCTCACCCCCACAACCAAAAAGATCGAAAATTTCTTTTGCCCTTATCCTCTCAGGAAACTCAGAGAAAAAAATCGAAAGAACCTTGTTTTCTACCTCACTACTGACTTCCCTTCCATTAGGAAAACAATCCCATCTTAACACCTCCCTACGTGAGCCCTTCCTCTTCACCTCCGTCCAACCCTTGTTTCCTTCCATAATACACTCAAACAGAGAAACATGACCAAGAAACCTCTAATGGAAAACACACAAAACCGAACCCCAGCCCCGATTCCCAGCAAATCACCTTCAAAACCAATGCCTTTAACCCTAAGGTTATGAATTTAAGCCAAAGATTCTAAAGATGGAAGCTAAGGCATCAAGGAAGCTCCAGCTAGCAGACCACACGACTAAAAGAAACCCCAGCAAAATTGATAAAGACCCAGCAAGAAAAAGGAAACTCCACCAAGAAACTATTACTAGAAAGATAGAAAGAGACAAGTAGCAGATCTAAAAACCGAAAAGCCCAGAGAAGGGTGCTCTGGCAGGAAAGAAGAATATTTATAGATAAACTAAAAAAATCGACAACAGAACTTTAGTTCTTATTAAGTCCAACAAATATTTTATTTAACGATAAACTATTATTCATCTGAGTTTGAATTAATAAAATAATATATATATATATATATATATATATATATATATATATATATATATATATATATATATATATATATATATATATATATATATATATATATATATATATATATATATATATATATATTAAAAGTATTAAAATTATTTTAAAAATCATTTTTTATAAATTAAAAGAGTACTTTTGACATTAGCAAAACCACATAATATTTCAAAAAAGTATATCTAAAAAATGATTAGTATAAAAAATCATTCGAAATATTTTCCAAGTTTAAATAAATCTTTAAAAACTTAACATAAAAAAATGAAATACATAAAATAAAATTAATGAATTTTTTATTTGAATTTTATTAAAAGAATCGATAAATATATTTTAGTAAAAATATATGTAATATTGTAATAATATAACAATCTAAACCAAACTAGCCAATAATATTGCCTTGTATCGTGCTAGTTCCATTTATAAATCCTAAGTAGACGCTAGAGTTGATTCCATGAGCCGAAATGGCCGTGGCCGTTGAAATAGCAGTTATATCAGTTAGTGACAGTCACAAAACCATATTTTACACTTAGAAAACAAAAAAACAACACCATGGCCATGCAATGACACATCATAGCTAACTACAAACCCTAGTTAACAAATTAGTTATAATGTTGTTTTTGTTTTATTGTTATTATTATAATTATTATCATATTTTACCCGAATATAGTTAACCTTTCAATATTGAAGCATACATAGATAGCACTACTAAATATTGCTCCTAAAATTTTGGTGTTGACGGTTATAAACGTACGGTATAATAAGAAACACCAAACATTAAACCCTCCATTAATAGAATCATCATATACCCATTTCTTCTAATTCCTCTCACTTTCATTCCTTCCATTTTCTTATATTCCACCACCTACCGCCACTTCAACGGTGCCGCGGCGAGGCCACGCACGGCGGTCACCGCTTGCTGCCTCCGCCTTCTTCATCATCATCATCATCAAATTTGTTGTTAAATCAATAAATATTTCTTTACTGCTATGGGCGACGAAGAGCAAAAGTGCGACACAGTGTCATTGTCATTGTCATCATCTTCTTCTTCTTCTTCTCCGTTACCGGAGGAAGAATTGCAGCACATGCCATTGGCGCCGTTGGCGTGGAATAACAGGAGGAGGCTATCGAAACAGCTGTCTATGTGCGAGAAGCCGAGAGACATGGCTTGGGAGAGAAAGAGGAGACAAGAAAGAAGGAGGAGTAGTATTGCTCATGAATGTGTTTGTGATGATATAACGGACGACGATTTGCATGAGCTTAAGGGATGCATTGAGCTTGGATTTGGATTCAATGAAGAAGATGGTCAGAAACTGTGTAATACGTTGCCTGCACTTGATCTTTATTTTGCTGTTAATAGAGGTTTGTCACCAAGTCCTGTTTCTACACCTCAGAGTCGTGCTTCTTCTCTTGGAGCACGCTCTTCTTCCTTTGGAAGCCCTAGGAGTGATGCTGATTCTTGGAAGATTTGTAGCCCAGGTACATTTCTTGATTTTTTTATTTTGGTTTCTCTGACTCAGATGTCCCTCAGATGACCCTGCACAACTATCAACGGTACTCTGCACATTCATGCCGAGTTGTTTCTACAAATGCATCAGACCGCAATTGAGATGTGATTTAAAATCACGTATGGCCGCAATTGAGTTTGTAAATTTTGTTGAATGTAGGTGATGATCCTGAATTGGTGAAGACCAAGTTAAGACATTGGGCTCAAGCTGTTGCATGTTCGGTAATGCAATCGTCTTAAAGTCGAACTCTTTTCTACAAAAGATCAATGCAAATGTTGTTTATATGAGCAAAGAAGTAAGAAAAACATGAAGAAGAAAAATGTACAAAGAAGAAGAAGCACAGAAGAAGAGGGGCTCGGTTTGAAATTCATTTTGAGGCCTTTTTGGCTTCAACTTAGGAGCAAAATGGTCTCTAACCAAATTACCCCCTCATTTTACTTACCTTTTCTCTTCATATATAGTTTAAATCTCAAATTGTCTCTTGATTTAGAAATTTTTGAGCTGTCAAATATTGTTAGCAAATATTATGGCCTAATTTCCTCAACATATGGAAGATTAAATTTGAAGTAATGTGTTACTGACATGTGGTTAGATAAGTTTTACTTGTCTTTAGCTTAGAAACCATTTGACTTGAATCACTTTATTATAAATAATAATAAATTTACACTATGTAATTGTTTCTTGATTATTTCACATTCCCTCTTTTCTTCAATCCAATGATTTTTTTTTTTTTTTTTTATGTGCAACTACTTTTTCCGTTGAACCATAGCATGGTTCACAGTTCAATCATTTTATCAGAAGTATCATATTTATTTTGTTTTAGTTAGATCAATTTAAAACAATTGAAACATGGCTCAGAAGTATTGTTGATTTGATATCTAGTTCTTCTTTTAAAACATTGTTATCGTGTAATAACATAATACATAAAAATAAGTAGGTAAGTAGAATTTCTCTTTCAATTTAGAAAACTTGTAATAGAGAAAATAGAGAAAGAGAATGCTTTTTAGTGATATAGGCAAGAATTAATTCACATATACATGATCAAGGTTCACAATTATGTTTTGATCAAACATTTTTTAACTATATAAATGTCCTCTAAAATGAAACGTTTTTCATTATTTAACTCACAAATATTTAAGGTGGGTTATTAGATAACCATTACCATTTTTTCAATTAATAATTATTTATCTATGCTATAGCGAGTTTTTGATTTACCTCTTTAAAAAAAATTGGATTATTTTTTAAAATTTTTGGGGACCCTTAAGCCTGAAGCCACCCGAGACAAAAGACTTAGAATTTTAAAATTTTAAGGGATAATCCAATTTTTAAAATTTAAGGGGATAATCCAATTTTTTTAAGAGAATAAATCAAAACACATTGCGTGCATAAATAATTATTAACTTTTTTTTACTTTGCTAAGTTGACTAAGTATATTATCTCAGTCAACTTCTGTTAGTTGGATATATTAGTTTGTTAAATTAGTTAGTGAGTTTTGGTTAGTTAGCTAGATTGTTAGTCCTTGTATATTAACAACTCACTTTTGTATCAATATTAATTTCAATATGATGAATTTGTCACTCATTTCTATTTTACATTTTTCCATTAATTTCCGTTTCATTTATGTAAGTACTCTGGTATCAATAGACTATTCTTTATAACCAACTACATTCAGTCTAGCTTCTTTTTCTTTGATTCATAAAAATTACATACTTCACGTTCAATGTAATATTCCTCCAAAATTACATTCAATGCAACCTTCTACAAGGAGTGTGGTGTTGAAATAATCTCGGGAGATCCTCGTCGGATGATTCGGTTATCAACTGCTCTTTGATTCGCCTTCGGAAGGTTTTGGAGGGGAAGGGCCCGACGGTGGATGGTGTGGACAAAATAGTTTGGAAACTCGAACTAGACGGTAATTATTCAGTAAGGATTGGTTACACAGTTTTGGTGGATTCTCGTGAGCTAGTTGATAAGGATGAAGCCAGGAACTAGGCACTGCCAGGATGTGGCGTAAGTTATCTCCATGTAGTTCGTGCATTTTTGTGTGATGTTTCTTAAACGAAATCCTGTCGAAAGTTCAACTTTTTCGCAGAGGAATTCTTTGTTCTAACATTGATATTATTTGCACTTTTTGTTCTTGTGGAGAGGAAGATGTAATCCATCTTTTTTTCAATTGTAGTATTACTGGGTCAATATGTTTTCTGTCTGGGTTAAATTGTGTCTAGATCCACAAGGAAAGAAGTGTATTGCAGGAGTAATATGGATGACAGTTATCTGGAGTATTCGGAGAAGTAGGAATAGTATCATCTTTAATGGGCTTAACTGTATTGTTTCTGATTTATGGTGGGAAATCGAATGTCTATCATGACAATGGAGCCTATAGCTAGGAAAATTCTGTAATTTCTATACGTTTTGTCATGATCCTTTAGATATTATGTCGTAGGTTTTCCTGTTTTGGGAGTGTTTCTTCTTTTGTATTTTGAGTTAGAGAATACCCCTAATATTATATTTTAATTTTATCCCTTGCTTAAAAAAATATCTACCAAGTCAAATTTTTTTCCCCCCTTTCTTCTCAATGTTTGACTTCTCCGAACCATTATTTAACACCTTCAACCATGGAGAACGAAGACAATTACTGTCATTATTTAACACCTTCAACCATGGAGAACGAAGACAATTACTTTAATTTTTTCACCACGATCCCCTACTGATCTTCGTATCAGATAAAAAAATTTAGAATATGACACATACCACATACATAAAGTACATCAAATATTTATATTAAATATTGTTCACCATATTTATACGGATGAACGATGTTTTTTATTTTATTTAATAAAAGAATATTATTTTTAAAATTATTTTAATAACACAAATATAAAATTTGTGATTAATCAATTTTATTATTGTATTATTAATCATATATTTTATTTATAATTCATTAACCAAGTTTACTATTTTATTAACCAATAAAATATCTAACATTAACCAATTCTGATATTAAAATATGAAATATAATAACCAATTTTTACATTTTATTAACTAAATTCTGATATTAAATTATGAATTATATGAAATAAAGCAAACAAAATCGATTAATAGAGTCTAAAAACTAATTATTATATTTTATATTTTAATATCAAACTTGATTAATATTATGTAATTTATTGGTTTATAAAGTAGTAAACTTGGTTAATGAATTATATATAAAATATATAGTTACTAATATATATTTTTGTAATTAATATAATAATAAAATAGGTTAATGACAAATTTTATATTTATATTATAAAAATATATTTTTTAATATAGAAAAGTGAATAATATTTAATATAAGTATTTGCTATAAGAATAACATTATTCTAAATTATATTGGATCTATCTTTTTAATCCATTCTAATTCTAGTACTAATAATAATAGTAATAATTAATAATAATCCAAAAGCAAATCAAATATAGTAGTACATATTTTGCCGGGAAAATGGGGAAGGCAAATCCAAAACAAAAACCCTTCCAAGAAAACCAAAGACAGTAAAAACAAAAAAAAAAACAAAAAACAGCCATTCCCTTTCTCTCCCAATTCCCGAACTTTAATCAAAATTCGCATCTTTCACATCTAATAAACAAACCCTAAATCAAACATGCACACTTTCCAGATCTAACCCTCCCCAATGCCGACCACAACCACCACCGCTACCTACGGTGCCATCGGATCCCCCTCCACCGCCACATGGCAACCACCACAAACCTCCAATCTAATCCCAACTCCCCGCTCATGGCGCGAGTTTCTCGACATCTCCGCCTTCTCCCGTCCCCTCTCCTACGATGACGCAATGCTCCGTCTCCGGCAAAATCTCACCTACTTCCAGTTCAACTACGCCTCCGTAATGCTACTAATCGTCTTCCTCAGCCTTCTCTGGCACCCGGTCTCCATGATTGTTTTCTTGATTATCCTCGTCGCGTGGTTCTTTCTTTACTTCTCTCGTGATGGCCCCCTTGTTGTCTTCAACCAAACACTGGATGATCGAATTGTGCTTTGCCTTTTGGGGCTAGTTTCTGTGATTGGGCTTGTGTCCACTCACGTTGGGCTCAATGTGTTGTTGTCGTTGATAGTTGGTGTTGTTGTTGCGGGGTTGCATGCATCTTGTCGGGTTATTGAGGATTTGTATGTTGATGAGGATAGTGGGTTGCTTTCTGTTGTTGGGGGAACTCAACCTCCTCCTACGAGAACAAATTACACACGGATTTAATAAACAAAGTGTTTTCTATTTCACGGTTAGTTTCAGTTTCTATGATTTGAAAGTTTTGAAGTATTGCATTGTTGGGTTTATGGATCTGTTAAGAAGGGAAAGTAGACTTCAAAACTGCGTTGGTCGTTGCAATCATGAATTGATCAAGTGTGTTTATTTTTGGGTATTCAGTGAGGCTTTTGTATCGAAAGAATTCAAGCAGTTGATGTCACATTGGTTTATCCTTTTCGGATGAGATCGGAACAATCAATCTTCATCTAACAAAAGAATTGATCAATTGAATAGAATTAGGTTTTTTTTTGTGTTAATCTCTGTTGAATAGATTTGACAGTTTTGTATGGAAGAATGGAAGAAGGTCTGTTAATGTAGATGGTGCCATGGCGAGTCTGTTTTGGTTGTTCAATTTTTCAACATATGAATTATTGAGTTCTGGGATTTTGTTACACAACCTAGTTTTGTCCAATGCTAATTACAGTTGTGAATGCTTCTGTTTTTGTTAATTTTTTGTGTTTTTTCTGTGTGCTGGTCGCAGTCACGATACTTTTGATCAATTACTCTACTTTGAAATTGTTATGTAATACTGATTGTAATCTACACTTGTGTAGTATTAATTTCCTCAAATTTAGGAAGGGGCCCTTGCATATGTTACTTAAATTGTTTTTACATTTTTTGTTACATATAGCTATGTAATTATTATTTTTCTGCAACAATTTTCTTGGGATATTTCTTTTCATTCTATTGGATCTTATCATTGTTGGATGTTGCTGGTAAAGATTAAAGTGTGTAGAAAGGATGAAAAGGAGAATTTCGGGACCAAACCTCTCAGAATATTATAATGAAGCTTTACTTAGATGGTATTCAAAACATGGGTTGCAATGATTATAAGCAGTTTGGTGCTTGTTGATGCAATAATGAGTACATCATGTCTCCTTAGAATTGGAAATTTTCCCAATTATACTCTGCTCTCTTCATGTGCTATATGAGAGAGGATCAATGCAATCATGAATGGTGGTATGAGAATATCATTTGTGTCTTTTACTTTTTTCTGTTGTGATTTTCAGATATGAATTATTTTTATGCTACCTTGTTGAATATTAGAATGGTGCTTCAACTGCAAGGCAAGTTGCAGCTTGGAAGTACATGTATATTTCTCTAAGATGACATGAATGATCGTACTTTCCTACTGCAGATATTGGGTTTTAACTTTTATGTCCAAACTTGCTTGTCATGATGAACACTTGATGCAAGTCTCTTTGCGTTCTCCGGTTGTGGTCTTGCTAGGTGTCCTCAACATCTGTCGAGGGAGGAAAATTATTATTCTAACATAATTTAGTCCTTAATGCTTGAACATTTTGATAGTTTATTTTGAGACAATGAAAATTATCGATGAATCTATGTTTTTATGGCAAAATAATGTGTATAAAAAGATACACTTTTAGGAATAAACTTTCAGGGGATCTAGCTGTAGTCGCAAAAACATATATGTTAATAGTTGGCTCAATATCCATACACACTCTCTGGTTGCTTCTGTTAGAACACACACTAAGAAACATTTAGATCACTCACAGTAAAGAGAGAAAATAGGGAGAGAACAAGTAAGAGAGATGAATATGGAATCTGATTATATTACTTCACTTATTGAATGCATATTGTATCACTTTTAATTGGGGACTATCTGTGATGGTGAGAGATGATTATGGAATGCATATTGAAAAGTTCAAGCTGTTGATTTGATGTCACTTTGGTTTATCCTGTGCTGATGAGATTGTAACAATCTTCATGTAATAAGAGTTGGTAGAATTGGGTTTGTTTGTCTGACGAATATATTTGAGAAATTTTTAAGGAAGAGGACCTGTTAATGTTGTAATAGATGGTAGGTTGTTAATTTAGTGGTTTCTTAGCATATGTAAAGTGTGAGAAGGAAATTTCTGGGAGCCGTTGTGTTGATTTGGATTGCCGGTGGCTTTATCTCAAGTTTTATTAGGCTTTGGAGTGTGTTTGTTATGCAAAAGTCATCCCCTTGTTTTAAGGATTGAAATTATATTTTCAAAAATGTGATATTGGAAATGCAACCATTTAAAGTTTGAATAAATTAATTTAACTATCTATAACGTCTCACTATAATTCGTTTTTTATTATTTTTTATTTTCGTATAATTTTTAAATTTAAACTATTTTGTTATTTTTTCCCCATAAATTTAATTTTTAACAAAACACATGAAAAAGAATTTCCTAGAAATAATAATCCTATAAATATAATTCCAAAAAATATTATTTCATAATTTTAAGACAAATACACTAAATTTTGTATATTTTACTCAGCATTTCTTAAGCTTGGGTAGACTTATTTTTATCTATATTTAGACTTTGTTCGGTAAATCTCAATTTCGAGCTTATAAGCTATAAGCTCATATCCATAATTTAGATTTGTTTGGTAATGGTTTTTTATCACGAGTTTATAATTTATTTTACTAGTTTATATCTTATTTTCTAGACGCCATTTTAAATATCGTTTTAGCTTATAGTTTATTATCTTTTCTTTCATTTTTATCTTTATTATTTTAACAATTTTTTTTATCAGTTTATTTTAATTTAAATAAAATAAATATTATTAAATATCTTTTATGTTATTTTACATCTATAATTTAATTTAGTTGAACCGTTAATTTTACCAAACACTTAAATTAGATTATTAGCCATCAGTCATCAATTATCTACTATAAATTATAAGCTATCACTATCAGTCATCAATTATTTTGTTTATAGGTTATCAATCATCAATTATCAGTTATAACTATCAGTCATCAATTATTTTGTTTATAGGCTATCAATCATCAATTATTTTGTTTATATGTTATAACTATCAATATTAATCATCACTTAAATTACATTATAATTATCAGTTATCATCTATAAATTATAAGTTAGTTTATCTGTCAACTGTTATATTTACCGAATAGAGCTTTATATAAATTCATTTTTTCTTCTTCAAAAGAAAATAGATGCTGGGTTGTTTTACTTATTCAATATTTTTTGTTTATGGTTTAGTCGCATAACTTCATTTTGGCCACAATAATTTTTTGCATTGAAATATCAATGAATATATAATAGTTATAACATTTAATGCTAATAACTACAAATTAAAAAAAAAAATTTAAAATTTGTCTCTAATATGTTTTAGAAAAGATGATAAATATAATTAAGAGAAATAAATCAATTACTGATTTGTCTTTAATTATGCCTAATCTATTTTAGAAAAGATATAAATATAATTATATCGTGATATTATATTCTTATTGACATCCCTTTCAAATTGATGTTAGTTGTCTTTGAACATGAGCGTGAAACATACTTAGTAAGTATATTTGTGACTTGAAAGTAAGTATATTTGACGCAAGGAAGTGATATAACATGGTCATCATATGCATCACAAATTAAATGATAATCAACTTTAATATATTTATTGCGTTCACGAAAATCATAACTTACAACTATTTAGATAACATTTGTATTGTAGCATAGGCTTGGTTCAAGGAAATTCATGTTCAGCTAAAAGACCACGAATCAAGATTAATTATGAACAAACAAAATACATGACATGATACTCATGATTAGTAGAAGATTTATAATCTATTGTTTCTTTTTTTCTATGAGATAAATGAAGAATCAAGAAATATGTGCCGACCAATGACAAAACGTAAAGTATCAAGATACTCTGCTCAAGCAGCATCACCGTAAGCCTTCAATTTAGAAAATATATTGGTGGGAAAGAATAGACTGCGATGAGAGATTCCTTTAAAATAGTTAATTATACGACAAATCAATGTCAAATGAAGATGACAAGGAAAATGCATAAATTAACTTTCTTGTTAAAGAATATAAGATATATCATGGCCAGTAAATAGTGAAGTAGTTAAGGCTTCCCACGAGTTTTCGATACATTAAGGGATCATGCAAAAGATCATCATCATCACGATGATATTTAACATTGACCTCAAGAGGAGTATTTATAGGATTAGTTGAATGAGAACCATCCATAAAAATCATATATGTGGCATACTTATGTTGATTGAGGAAGATGTCTTTGAATGAAATAAACCTCAAAGCCAAGAAAATAATGCAGGTTTCCAAGATATTTCATAAGAAATTAGGCATGTTACTATTGTTTAAGTAGTTTAATAGAAGTATGATTAGAACCAATAATAACCTTATCATCAACATACAAAAGAACCAGAACAATTGTAGACGTGTTATGAATAAATAGAGTGGAATCATACTGGTTGTGGGTAAAGGAGAATCCAACTATAGTAGAGAGAAATTTCGCATACCATGCTTCGAGTCTTGTAACAAGAGACAATAGGTCTTGTATCAGGAGGACAATAAACAATATTCCAAATAGCACTTTCTTGAAGAGTTTGAAGTTCCTCATTCATTGTTTTTATTAAACTTGTATCTTTAATGGCCAATGCGTAACAAGATGGAATATATATATATATATATATATATATATATATATATATATATATATATATATATATATATATATATATATATATATATATATATATATATATATATACGCTAAATAATGAGGCATTCAAAGAAATATGTGAGGAATCATACTTATTTGATAAATATTATTTGGTATTTGGGATATTCGACCAAAACATTGTGATTCAACTCGTACATGATCAGTTGGCAAATCAACATCAGGAAATGGGTAGAATATCAATATTATTCATGGCATAAGAAAAAAATGAAACATAAACTGATAAAAAAATGTAACATTCCTAGAAATGTAGAAGCGATGATTAGAGATGTCATAACAAACAAAGCCCTTATGAGTTACTATATCTCATAAACGTGCATTGGTAAAAATGTGCCCCAATCTTATCTCTTTCAAAAGGATGTACATTAACAATCCAAGAGTATGTAAATCATTATAATCAAGATGAGTTTTAGAAAAACTAAAGAAAAGAGATCAACATTAGCAAAAGGAGGTACATTAACAATAACACAAAAATTTACAACATACCTCAAATAAAACATAAACAATAACGCAATATTTATCTTTATCAAAAAAAACAAAAACTTATCTAAACAAAACAACAAAATACCTCAACAAAAAGATCAACATTAGGATAAAGATATATAATAACTCAAACAAAAACATTTATCAGCAAAAACAAAAACTTACCTTAACAAAAACAACAGCATTCATAAAAAAAACATCAACATACCTAAACAATAACATCCACAATAACACAAACAATAACATATATGAGCCAAACAAAAACATTCACAATAACACAAACATCAACAAATGATTTACACTCTTAAGAAAGGTGATTGAACGTAACTCAACCCTACAAAATCGACTTGTAAGGTGAGGATTGCCTCCACTTATAAGTACATGTTCATGCCATATATTATTCGATGTGAAACTCTTAACACACTCCCTCACGCCTAAATCTAGACATGAGAAGTGTGAAAATAAATTGTGGGTGACCCGATAGGAGAAATCTAATAGCATGTGGCCCATCAAATCTTAAATAAGACTCTGGATATCATGTTAAGAAATATGATTGAGCTTAACACACCCCTACAAGACTGACTTGTAGGGTGAGGATTGCCCTCACTTATCAGTACATGTTTAGACCATATATTGTGCGATATAGGAATCTTAACATATACCAAAATAATAACATACCTCAACAAAAAACATTAACATATCACAACAAAAATATAAAAAATATAGCGATTCATAACATAAAAGGTGGAAACGTCTCACGTACCTAAAATGTGAAGAGGAAGACCAAGAAATGAGTTTGGTGTTTCTGTATTGCATGTTGTGTAACACATTTCCTTGATTCACACGAGTTAGAGAAGATATATTGGAGTTTTGTGAATAAATAATATGCAAAGGTTAATGGAGATTAGGATAGTGTGTGGGAGAGATGTTAGAGTTTTGTTTTATGAGAGAGTTGGTTGTTATGTACTGAATTTAGAGAACTTTTGCTTATACACAGGTAATACTTTTCACCACAATTGATAAAAACGGCCGTGATGAAATATCGGTACGTTTCACAACGATGCCTATTTCAGGCCATGGTGAAATTTATTTTAATTTTAATATAAATATTCGATTATAAGTGACACAACCATGTTGTAACAAAAAAATGGAAATTTATGGTGGTGGGATTTGAAGTCTGTCACTCCAAATGATTATGGACATTTCAACATCTATATTATGTTGTCAAAAGATCTAAAAAATTATCGTATCAAACTTGATTCCCTTTGCTAGCCTACAATGAAATGTTTTGCACATAACCTTCGAATCTTTATCAGTTTTCAACTCAATATGGTCGTATTTCACCATTCCATCAATATCAATCTATGATGAACGAAACTCGATATTACCCACCTTTCTGTTCTTAGTGTCAGACAACATATTATTCAATTTGGATCACAGAAGAGCGAGACATGTGGTGTCTTCTAGGAGCCAAAAATCAATTAGAGGTTTCACTTCGTTGAAGCACACACATGTCATAAACGAATAGTGAGACATTTTAAGATATTCTTTTTAATAACACATGATCCTCATTTATACAAATTTGGATGCATTTTAGATCATACACAACTCTATGTGCAATCACAACCATACAGAAATATCGACAAAATCTCAATCGTTTAAATTACACTACGAAATGTTTGCAGTTCCTCTAAAAGTATGGTAAATATATAAGGTATTTTAAGAAAATTAGTGATTTTACACTACCAAAATTTTCAAGGTTTTGCAGAAAACCGGTATGTTTTTTAAAAAATAACCTTTTTTTTTAAACTGATATAAATGCATACCAGACTTTTGAATGATTTTTCAATTTATCCCAAAAATTTCATTTGTTCTACCGAATTATTCTTTGGAACTTTTTAGCTAAAATTTATCAAGGATAATATTGGTATTAATGAAAATTGGGGGTGCCATTGTTAAATGAAAATTGGGGGTGCCATTGTTAAATTTAGGGCGTGGCAGGATAAACTTTCCAAGTCCAGTCTAGAAATATTGGGCCAGGCCCATCATACTCTCCCTCTGCCCTCGTTTCTTCATTCTCCTCATCTACGCCATTTCTACACTCGTTGATTCTCATCAAGCTTCTGGTCAATACTACTTCGTTCTCGATTGCAGAACCACTGGAGAGAAGGTGAGAATACATTGTCGCTGGAAAGGTGGTTCAGCTGGTAGCGGAACCGGAATCGAAAGCCCTACACTGAATTTGAATCAACAACAAGATGCAGCAGGTAATATGAAACCCTAAATTCAATCATTTTTATTTGCATTGTTTAGTTTGAAGTTTAATTTGTTTTCCATCTCTAAAGGGAGGAGGATCTGAAACGGAAGTTACATGGGAGGACCAGCAGAATATCAACAAATTCGGAAGGTTGAATAATCGCTTACATGAGCTTAACGATGAGATCAAATTCGCTAAGGTAATCAATATAATATTCAAATTCTAGGTTTTGGGTTAAGGGAATTAGGGGGGATTGTTTTAGTTCCTGCGTTATTGTTCCTTGATTTTGGTCATGGGTAGAATAAGCACGTTGAAAGCTGGTAGAATAGTAATAGGTTCAAATATATGCAAGAAATAGATTACAATAAGCTGATATCTAGGCCAAAAATGTACGGAACATTCCTTGATTTTGGTCATGGGTAGAATAAGCACGTTGAAAGCTATACACCATGAATACCAAAAACTAGGACCTCATCAGCTCAAAGCATTAGCCTCCTAGCCATTTGAAGTACTAAAAAACCGCCGAACAAACTGACGCACCAGAGAAAACGCATGCTAACTGAGAGGCCAAACAAACTGACGCACCAGAGAAAACCCATGCCAACTGAGAGGCTGAACAAACTGATGCACCATACTAAACCCATGCCAACTGAGAGGTCAAGATGAATATATACCAGAAAGATTGTACTCTCATGGCCCAAAAAGCAGGTTCGATTTGTTAGCATACAGAGAGCAGACAACATTAATTTGAGAGACAGAAAATAGAAATACTTTCCATCCAATCAGCGACACAACCAAACAAAACAGAATAATGAGCACGATCCCAGACTGTTTATTAGTTTAGCGTTCCACTCCTAAATGCCGTGATTGAATACTTTTACCTAAGCCTTTTAACTAGCTCCTAAAAGCTTAATTTTCTCCACACACTCAAAGCAAATGGACATGAAAAGAATAGGTGCCACTACTTTGTAGCACCATCACCTCTGAACAAAGGTGTGTCTGACACGTGTCAGTGTTCGACACGACGCTGACACTTAGTAACGTTTAATTTATTCATTTCATTCAAGTTTTCACCAGTGTCGTGTCCGTGTCAGTACTTTCCACTTCCCCACAAACATATGTGCTCTGAATTTGATCACGTCCTAGCACATTCCGTTAGAAAAGATTGAATTTGGTTGGGAGCCTATCTTGTAATAGTCTCCAAACCAACACAGAAATTTTCTTAGGTATCATACAATTTCAAATATTTAAAAAAAAATGTTAATGTTCAATGAAGAATTCCTAGTCAAAGTTTTGTAGGTATTTTTCACAGAATACTCCCCCCTCCCATCAACCCAAATCTACCAATCTGATCCTTAGCCACATGCTTTTTTTAAGAGACGGTAGTACTATAGGGCCTTATGTCTGTCAATTTCAGAACTATCACCAGATCTACTTGACTTTAGCAGAAAACAAATCAGGCATGAATTGTGTTATCTCGCCTGGAATAAGATGAACCTGTTTCCTACCTTGAGCTCTTTGTTAGGTTAGAGGAAAAGGATGGGATTCAGTGAGGACTAAAATATTGAAGACTCTTGAATGATTATATCCTCCAAAATCGATTGCGAGGGCAACTACATAGCCTTTTCTCATGTGTGTTGGGGGTGTGTATGTGTTTTTACACGGACATGCAAGTTTAAGAGTTTATTAATTCATGTGCTATATTTTTGTCTTTCAAATTATCTGTTTTTGTATTATAGTTTTTAGTTGCGTGAGCAAATCATTTTTTTTTATATTATGATGTGAATGCAGCGAGATTCTGTTTGTCACAGGAAGCTAATGATAATTTGGAGGATGCCAGCAATGAGTTGATTCTCACTGATGAAGAGGTTGTTCGGTTTCAAATAGGAGAGGTTTTTGCTCATGTGCCGAAAGATGAAGTTGAGAGCAGGATAGAACAGATGCAAGAGACAACAAGCCAGAAATTGGAAAAACTTGAGGAGGAGAAACAATCTGTGGTTGCTCAGATGTCAGAACTGAAGAAAATTTTGTATGGGAAGTTCAAAGACTCGATCAATCTTGAGGAGGATTAGCAACATGTTTATAGATTTCTAGGATTTTGTGTGGTTTTTATGAACTCACAAGACCTTTGGCTTTTCTGAGTCAGATTGTGTCTCTTTTTGAATTGTAGAATGTGTCTTGCTTGAACCTCTTTACATTTTTGCCTTGTCCATTCTATGTGAAATTATTCCCATTTGAGCATTTTTAACTTATCTTAAAGTGCATAAAAATGGACAACCTTGTAAGCAGATTAACAAATTTTTAGGATGTTGGATTATGTTTTTTCTGATAAAAAGTCTTTACATTTATAGTTGTTTATTTACACATCAATTTTCATCCATATTAGAAAAACATTTTGACAATATTGTGCATAAAATTGTACTTTTTAGTTGCCTTTGTTTTGTTAATGGTTGAAAGAAAAAAAATTGGATACTTCTATATCACTAACTCGAGAGGGTTGGCCTAGTGGGAGGGAGCTCGGGTCTCAAGGGTTTGCTCCCCTTGAGGTCCTGAGTTCGAAGGAGCCTAGGATCAATTCTTGAAGGCTATATGGGGCGAAAGCTCTCGAGTGGATTAGTCTGTACGGAAGGAAGGATATCACTCTATAAAAAAAACAATTACTCCCTCCGGTCCTTTTTATAAGGAACGGTCCTTTTTATAAGGAACATTTCACTTTTTTAAATTCATCAAATAATCAATGTATCTGATTTATATTAACAATTGAACTGAACCGCTTGCTTCAACTTATTAAACGGATATCATTTACAAGTTTGATTATTTGAGCGTTTTAGGGCAGTTCCATCTCATTTCAAACTCTTAAATCTATTTAATATATGGTTGTCATGATGGCAATCCTAGTTAGAAGTTAAGAGGAAATCCCTGCATATAACAACTATTATTAAAATACGACAACAAATAGAGTTAGGTTACAAAATATTCTTTCATACCTAAATATTCCTCTACTCCATTGTCGTTTTCATGATCTCAGTTAATAAGGATGCTAGACTCCATAGAGCGGAAACATCCCAGACCTCAATCACTTCTCAGTCGAGGGAAAAAAAGGATGTGTGAGTTCACTCTCGTAGTAGGTCGTAGATTCGAAGACCAGGATAAAGGAAACAGGGTTCGCTCTTTGCCCTTGCTTTAACGGGAGAAGTGTTATCTTGCCCTCTTATCCACACAAATTTTCCCTTCCAATCCTCATAAGGGTTGGTGAAAGGGTTTTAGCGGACATCCACCGGGAAAAGGGCATAATGTTACCCAACCATTGGTGGTAAGGAGTTCAGTTTTGAAGAAATGGAGAAATACTCCGACAAAGGGGGATACACCCAAACTACAACAGACTATCTGGAAAACTCTAAGTATACCTTATACATCCAGAGTCACTTGAGAGGGGGCGACATTAGCAGTAATATAAAATTCTAATTTAAAAGAGATGAAAGAAATCAGAACCCTTAACTCATAAATAACAGGAAGATGAATGTAAAAATAGGGAACATATGGCTTGTTGGAAGTATCCATATTTTCTCTCTCATCAATCGAACAAGGTTCCATGATCACACCGCTCTCTCAACCCGTGCTGAAAAATATGATGCCATGATGGAATTTATCGATCATTTTCTTAGTGTAATACAAAGACGTGATATCCTTGACATGAGTAGGTTTAATTTTTTTCACCATGATTAATAGAAATAAAACGATTTTTACAAAGTAATATATGGAAGCCCAAAGATACGTGACCATACATTAACCCAATAAAGAATCTGCCACAAGAAGTGGGAGAGTCTCCACGCCTGAAAGACATGTGTAGGAAGTAACAAATCAGTTTCCCAAGAAGAATCATGAGGTGCATTAAATGCAACCCATTCATTTTTCCACTCAAACACCTAAGCTTTCAAAAGTGTTCGACGTTCCAACGTCTCAGAACATCACCTAAAAAGTAGGAATGTTTTTCCATAGTCCATTCTCTTTTTTCAATAAATGTCTTCAGATGAGGGACTCACCCCGTGAGTATGGTCGTCTTTGACTAAGGAAGGCACAAACATGGCGAGGGGCGTGCTTCAAATAAAGAAGGTGTTTAAAAACACTTTGTCATTAGAAAAACCCTCGTGTTTGAGGGATTATTAGTGTTATATATTTGAAATTCCTAAACTAGGATGCCCTTGCCCAGGATTTGTGTAGCCCGATCGATGATCCGACAACCCGCCTAGATGTTTCCCTAACGTGTGAGTCAAGAAAGAAGAAGTCTCCACTAACTCCTAAAATATAGGTTGTAAATAACTTTCCTAGAAAGGAATGAAGCAGTTGACGCTACTAAGGGTGACTCAAACCCTAGGTTATACAGGCCTCTATAAATACATTTCCTCTCTAGGAGAGAGCATACCCTAAGCGAAACACATTATCTACATCCTAAAAAGCACAACACTCACTGTAGTCTTAACACATGATTTCCTATAACTATACACTTTCTACCAAGCATCACCGATCATTGGAGCCTCTCACCTCATCTGAGTAGGTCCCCTAAATCACCTCAAAACACCAGAGTAAATTGCTTCTTGCCGTCATGGGTAATTCCTAACCACTATATTGTGTTATAAACCTACTAAGGCCTCTGAGTCTCCCTACCCTTACAGGGAGAGCATGCACTCCTATATTTTTTCACCAGTACGATATTTATTTGAAAAATATTTTATCTCAATTAGTTATCCAATAATAATCATTTTTATTGACCAATAAAAAATATGTGACTTATATATGATTTATTTTTAGTATAAAATATTTAGCAATAAATAACTCAAAATTTTCTAAATATTATATAAAATTTAGGCTTAATACCCTTTTTAGTCTCTTACTTATGCCTCTGGATCCATTTTGGTCCTCTTTCTTCTAAAGGGTCAAAGTTTGTCCCTTACGTTGTCTAAGATAATCAAAGTACCCCTTTCTGTCAAATATTGCTAAACAACATTAGGGGAAATGACGTGTCAACTGAGGTATATTGTCTATTCATCACCTCTTTCTTCGTTGATGCTGAAACACTTTTCCAGTTCCCCCAAATTGAAACCTAACGCGAATAGTTCCACAAAACCCCCCAAATTGAAACCTAATTCGTGTATATTAATGCACTAATAATGAGTATGGGTGTGGTTCATCATCATCATCGAAAAACAGAAGTGATTTGTAGGTATTTAACAACTCTAATCTTCCATGGAAGCCTTTTTGTCATTGTGGAGACAATGTTGTACTTCGAAGGGCAAGAACTATCAACAATTATGGAAATATTTTTTTGGGTTGTCAATATTTTAAGGTAAACTTTAGTCTGAATATTCTAGGTTGAAATATTGTTGAAATATCTATTTACTACATTGCAATTTTCTTTCTTAATCTCTACAAGGATATTGTAATGTTGGTTGTGGATTCTTTGAATGACTCTACGAAGAAGCTAGATATGAAAAAGAGAAAATCATAATGAAACAACAAAGTAAGATAGACGTGCTAACTCAAGAGATGCAGGAAGCCACAAAAGACGTTGAAGTATTAAGGCTTAATAATATGGAATTATAAGATGCTTTGAAGAACACCATTGAGTGGAAAAAGATTTGAAAGTTTATGTTCTATGTTGTGTTCTTTGTTTAGTATTCAAGTTGTTGTAAGAATTGGAAGCTTATGTTATATGTAATGTTCTATGTTTGTGTTCATTGGTGTGTTATGTAAAAGTTGATCAAATCAGTTCAAACTTGAATGTTTTATGAATGTTATATGAATGTTTTGGCATTATTTAGTTATATTATTGAATACTTTGACATTATTTAGTCGCACCAGTTGAATAATTTTGGTATAGTTTTGCAAAACAGAATTATAATTGAATGTTGAATGATAAAATTTCACTTCATTAAATCTTGTTAAAAATAACAAACACTTGACATAATTTGTTACACACACTTGATAATTGTCATAAACTTTGTCTCAAAACATATATGACATAAACCTTGCTTAAAAATTCTCTCAAAACACACATGACATCAACCATATTCTCAAAACAAAATTTACATAAAATTCATACAATACATAACAAACTAAATCTAAATGCTTTTCTTTTTGTTGGAGTGGTCCTCCTAGTTGTAGGCCCCAATGCATTTTTTTGATACATTTAGTCTAGTGGTTTGACCCTTTGTAATAGATAATTTACATGTAAACTAGCCTTGCCACCTTCGTCGTCTACGATGCGTCTTCGTCTTCTTCAATGTATACTTCGTTCTAACTTTGTTCTCTGCTAAGGTTGTTCCTGTTTAAGCATTTGTTAGAATGAAAAAATGAAATGGGAATATAATCTTACTTACCATTCCACCTAAGCATTAATCTTACTCATCATTCCACCCAAACAATCCTTTCCTTCCACCTAAGCAACAACTTACCATATTAGCCTGGTTTATAATGGTAATCCAACGTTTCTAACATAAATGACAAACATGATACACTTCTAATGACGTAAGGGACCAACTTGAAACTTTTAAAAGAAAGAGAGTCAAAATGGACCTAAAGGCATAAGTAAGGGACTAAAAAAAGTATTAAGCCTAAAATTTATAATATTTACAAAAATCAAAGTTGTATTATTGCAGTACCTATAACTAGAATTACATAAATTATTCAAACTTACTAGTATTAACATCAAAATAATCAAAGTGCAATATTTTAAACAATTCAAAATCATGACTCGAAAAATAAGAGCATAAGATTGTAGCAATCAAGTATGAATACTTCAAAGTCATCATTCATTAAATTACAAAAAAGAGTCAAAGAACATTGTTCAAATATTCTCCACAATTCAAAAAGAAGTCTTGACTTCAACATTAATATCTTCAATCAAATTTCAATGATAAATATAAATATTATCTCATATAACAATTCATTAGGAGATCTAAAAAATAAAAATGTATAATAGTTAATGATAAAATTTACGGGTTGAGTGGATTGAGTGAGTTTTATGGGCTGGGTATGGATTTACCCGAAACCCAATTATTTTGAACAATTTTTTTCAATTTCAAAAACCATATTAACCCATTTACCCGTTCAAACACACATTTTTTTTATCAATTTGGGTGGATTTGACCAGATTCAACAATTATCCAACCCATGTACACCCCTAATCTCAACTATTGGTGCTCATTTAACGATTTTTCGTATCTCACGTTGGACCAACCATTAATGTTTTTAACCGTCATCCCTGTATAAACATGACTTTGAGTCACACATATGTAGCTCATATATTCATTAACATTCATACTTGCTAGTTCTACCTAGGGGTGGCAAACAAGCATGCCTGTCATGTTTAGGCCCGCCCCGCAAAAGCTTGCAAAAAAAATGGGGCGGGGCGGGCGGTCAAAATTGAGAATGCAGGCTTAAAACCTAAGCCCTCCCCGCAAAAAAGTGAGGGCGGAGCGGGGAAAGCCCGCGAGCATTGCATTTTTTAAGCCTAAAAATACAAAAAATTAAGTAAATGTGCATGCCCGCAAAAGCCCACGACGAAAACTGGGTGGAGCGGGGCAGACACTTTAGAGGGTGAGAGCCTAAATCCTTGGCCCACCCCGCACTAAAGTGCGGGCAAATCGGGCATGCCCAACAGGCCGGACCCGTTTTGCCACCCCTAGTTCTACCTCTTTGATTTTACTAACCTTAGTAGGTGATTCTCAACCATGTTGAATAACTTTTGAGTTCCCAACCAACTAATAGCTTATAAGTCATTGCGAAAATCTTCATGGAAAAGGAGTCGGGCACTCAAGTATTTCCACACATCGAACTCATCGTTCCATAACAATAATGGAATTTTTTGGGCGGGTCAGCCCAAATTGATGACCCTGTTTGGTGCTTGCCCTCTTCATTATTTTCAAGGCTGACAATGACCTTATCCTTCTGACTGAGAGTCGAATAGGAACTCCCGCCAGATCCCTTCAAGCTTAATGATTAAGAGGAAGTGAGTCAATAATTAAGCTCCCTTGAACGTTCTTTTTACTTCCTTTGATGATAACACCGCCCAAATAACTATTTGGGTTATTAATTCAGTATTTATTATGTCCCACATTCTTCTTAGTCAGACAAACTTTAATCCACTTTTCAATTATATATTTTAAATATTACTTTATACACATCTTTCAATATATTAATAATATTAATTTAATAAAAATATAGTTTATTTTAACAATTTTATTGTATTTTTTAATATATGTATAATTATTTTTCGAGTAATATTCATTTTAAAATGGATAGGACAACATTAAGCAATAAGAAACTATGAATTATGAGGGGAAAGAAGAAAGTTGCAGCGACAATTGTTTATAAATTATATTTTGAAATTAATGTTATTTTGTGTTTGGAGGAGAAATATGCCCAAATTTTAGAGCAGGTTTCTTTTGGTTTTTGAAAGAGTAAAAAATAATATTAAAGGGATAAAATATATTTTTAAGTGATTTTGAAATGTTTGATTCTTTTAAAATAAAATTGATTCTAACTCCATAATTGTTTCTATTTAAAACTAAAGTTTATAACTTCTGAATTTAAACATGATTTTTATCATAAAATTTATTTTTCAATTCATAAATATATTTAAACTTAAATCAATTATATTAAATTTAACTTTATTAAAATAAACTTTATCAAACCTTACCCGTCATTAAAACACGAAAGAAGAAAAAAAGGTGCAACCTTGAAAGATAATGGGAAGTAAAAAAGGGTGATGAAATTTTGATGATGAAAGTTGTGTCGGGTTCATTCCATGATTGGTGTCAACTATTTACCTATTATTAAAATATGTTATCATTATCCTTATTTTTTCATTTTTCATTTTATAATTTACACTACACATTGACTTAAATGGTAATTGACTAATTCAAAAATCATAGACCAATCAAAATTTTCAATTTGTACATATGTCATGATTTTTTCAAACCTTTCCCCCTTTATCAAAATGGAGTTTCCCTATCACCATCTTTCTTCCCTATTTCCCTCACCTTCTCTCTCTTTCATGTGGGTGGCAGTGACAGTAATTGTGGTCCCTTTTCCCTTATTTTCTCTCTTTTTTTCTCGTCTCCTTCTTTCTCTCTATCTCCTTCCTCCCTCTTTCTCTCCGTCTTTCACCTCATTCCTTTTTATTAAACCATAAAATCAAATCAAAGAGTATGAAATTGAATTGAAAGTGAATTTAACCAAAAGGTTTTTTCCGGAAAAACTAATGACGATATCAAAGTGTAATTCTGACGGGGGAGATGCGATTCCGGCAAGGAACTTAAGGTCTTCATTGATGGCGGCGTTTAGACTTGCAACTTTGAAGGGTGAGGGAAGAATGTTACTTGCTATGAATCTGAACCAGGTACATTTCATAATTACTCTCCAAATCTACCATCTTCTTTAGGGTTTAGAGTTTTAGTTTTTCCAAGCATTCGTCAACTGTATTCATTTTATATTTTATAGTTATATACATTAGTTTTAATTTAATATCTTTAGGAAATATCTATTGCATAGAATCTAGGTTGAAACTCTATGGAGTGTTATTGAAATTCTGGCAATAGATATATAATGTCGAATACGATGTCACGATACTAATATCTGACAAGGTTAAAAGTAACAAGATAAATAAACAAAACAGAAGTAAAGAACACAGAGAATTGTTAACCCAATTCGGTGCAAACACACCTACTCTGGGGGCTACCAAGCCAGGAAGGAACTTCACTATCAATAGTATCAATTCAAATACCCTCAACAAACATCCCAGTTTAAGATCTTCTCACTTAATCACTAATCAATGCTAGTTCTATTTAGGAACTCCTAAATATGAGACACCTCTCACTCCCCCTCAATCATCACAGTGATAACAAACAAACAATTTAAAAAAGATGAAGGCACACTTCAAGAAACAATCCTTTACCTTGCTTCAAAGCTTCAGTCAAGTACAAACACTCTTACTTAAAAGCTTTGTGTGGATAACAAATACAACTCAATAAACCTAGTCCAAAACAACCATTAACATGATAATTGTTTGGCTCACAAGAAAACTAACACACACACACACATGAAAACGCTGAATACGACAATCCTTATTCTCTCTATCTATCTTCGTAATCAAACTAGGGTAAAACAACCTTTAAATAAAGTATTGAATCATGGGCATGGGCTTGCTGAACTTGCACAAAACAAATAAAATATTTCCTTAAATAAAGGAACGAAAATAACAACATATAATGTTCTGCTAAAATATCTCCAAGCTGAATCCTTGACTTCTAATAAACCGCGCTACTTGTTACTCAACAAAACACACAATTAATAACAGCAAAATGCACACACAAAATAAGAATTCATCTAGATCTTTAGACCCAGTCAAAGATGTCATGACATCAGTCTTGACATCATGCTAAAACAACTGCATACAAACATCTTCACACCTGCATAATGCTTAAATCACATGTCATAACATTACATATGACATTCCGAATCAGGAAGCATGTTTTACCATAAAATATAGCCAATCTAAAACATTCTACAAACTCCCCCTTTGGCAAATTTTTGGTCAAAATAATTTAAGCATTATTCATCTTTAAACAACACAGCAGTAAAAGCACACACACAAAGCAGAGAGACAGACTGACTCCCCCTCAAACAAAAAGTTGTATCAGAGTACAACACAACAACAAAAGTAATTTCCAGCAGCAAAGAGATTTCATCTCCCCCTCAACCTGTTAAGCCTTGTAGCAAATAGTCTGACTATACTAAAATAAATAATATACTATAATTACTCCCCCTTTTAGCCAGAAATTAAGCCAAACATGGAAATAATCATAGAGCTAAAAACAATGAGAACCACATGTAATACCCCAAAATTTTCCCTCTCATTTTTGCATATCATTTAGCATATCATATGGCATACCCAAAAAAAATCGTATCGATACATACGAATTTCGTATCGATACATAAACCTGTATGTATCGATACATACGAGTTTCGTATCGATACATGATTCAATTAATTTGCTGGAAATAGCCAAAGCTTCAGTATGCATCGATGCATACATCTATGTATCGACTCATAACAGTTATAAAACTAACATGTATCGATACATATGAGTTTCGTATTGATACATAGGGTTGTTTCTACTAAAAACAACTTTTGTTTAATACGAAAATGGGCATGGCAGTTCATTTTATGGGACTGAATTCATAAGTGATGATCATAAACTTATGTGCATTGGATTCATTGGTCTTAAGTTACATTTGGTTCTTGAATTTGTTTCCTCAGCAGGCTGCCATTGAGTGTACGCATGATCACATTAATTGCCATGCTTCTCATAATCAAGCAAGCAAACTCAAGCTGCAATCATTGGATCAGTCCATGTGCATTGCATTTCAATAATCTTCAGCAAAAGCTCCATGGACACTGCAGCATTGGATTGAGTTCAACTGAAGAACATTCTAGAAATCCAGCTGGCATAACCAACTTAACAAACTCCACTCATTTAACTCACCTCACTCAGTTAACCAAGGCTTGTTAACCCTGGTTCTAACTGCTAACCAGAGGTTCAATGCTCTATAAAAGGATGAGTAGTGATAGAGTTTTGGGGTTCGGCTTCATTTTCACTCAAATCACACCAAAAACCTCCAAATTTGGCTTTGCATTTTCTCTTCAAGATCTCTACATTTTGAAGGATTAAGCTTCCACAACCATAACATTGATCTTCTTCTTCCTTGTGCTTCTTCAAGCATCATTCATAGTGCATTTTCATGGAGATTTGAAGCTGGAAATTTGAAGTTGCATCATCACAACATCTCTGCATTTTGGATTGGGCAAGCCAAATCATCATCCAACAAGCCTCATTGATCATCAATTCATCACCAGCATCATGAATAAATCAAGGTCCATGGCTGCCATAACTTGAATCATCAAGAATTCATCTCTGTACTTTTTGCATCTTCACCATTTGGTTACCGTTCTAGTTGGAATCAACTCATTTTTATCATTTTTAACAACCGTCATACCACCCTTCTTTGGGACTACTTGCACCAGACTCACCCATTCACTATCGGAGATAGGATAAATCATTCTGACCTCCAATAGTTTGACAACCTCTTTTCTCACCATTTCCTTCATTGATGGATTTAAGCGCCTTTGAGGTTGTGCAACGGGCTTGTAATTTTCTTTCATCATGATCTTATGCATGCAATAAGTCGGACTAATACCCTTTAAATCGGATAATACCCACCCTATTGCACCTTCATTCTTTTTCAACACTTGTATCAACTTATACTCCTCTTTTGTGGACAAGGCATTACTAATGATCACCGGTTTAGTGAAATCATCACCAAGGAATACATATTTAAAGTGTGGAGGTAGCATCTTTAACTCTAACTTTGGCTCTTCCACTTTCTTTTTCACATCCAAGTCCTCATTTTTCTCCCCATGATAAGAAATCTCTCCGCAAGATTCCAATTCATCCAAAAATGCTTCAATTTATTTTTCTTCATTTTCGGTTGAAACATTGTAAGCTCCTATAAGAGATCTCTCTAACGGATTAGAAAGATGAACTTGATTTGCAACCTCCACGATTTCCTCCCTGGTGGCATCGATTCAGAAAGGGTCATGCTTGTCATTAGGATGCTTCATGGCTTCAAAAAGATTGAAAGTAACCTCTTCATCTTGCACTCTTACTTTCATGAGCCCATCATCAATGTAGATCATCATTCAGACAGTTTTCATAAATGATCTTCCAAGAATTAGAGGAACATCATGATCCTCATCCATGTCCACAACCACAAAATCTACCGGAAATAAGAATTTGTCCACCTTTACTAGCATATCTTGAGCAACTCCATATGGTGAAGTGATAGACTTATCAGCTAGTTGCAAAGTCATCCTCGTAGATTTTATCTCAATATTCCCCAATCTTTTAACAATGGATAAGGGAATTAAATTGATTCTAGATCCCAAATCGACCAAACAATTTCCAATGTAAGTGCCTCCAATGGTCACCGGTAAAACGAATCGACCTAGATCGGATTCCTTCTTTGGGAGAGTTTTTTGGATTATGGCGCTACAACGTGCATCAGGGAAGATTGTCTCGTCTTCCACACATCTCTTATTCTTTGTGAGAATATTCTTCATGAACTTCACATACTTTGGCATTTGCTCTAATGCTTCGACAAATGGAATATTTATTTGAAGTTGCTTAAATATATTCATAAACTGTGCATAGTGTCTAGCATTCTCCTTCTTTGATGGTGCATGTGGGTAAGGTAGATATTGAGTTGGAATAACACTCACTCCTTTATCTCCTTTTTTCTTCTTTCTTGCCTTCAATTCTTTCTTCTCACCTGTTTCACCCTCTTGTTTAGCTGAATCATTCTGACTCTGTTCAGTTCGCGGCACCAAAGGGGTCGCGACGCGAACTGAGAAGTTTTTCCTCTTTTTTCTTTTCATATTCCACCACCACTTTGTTCTTTTCATTTTCAGTTACGACATTCATATCATCCTCTACTGCAACTTCCTCACTTCTTCCAATCGTCACCTCTTTACCGCTTCGAGTAACAATTACTTTACAATGCTCATTCAGATTGGTTTGAGTGTTGGCGGAGAAAGAAGAACCCGCTTGTTGTTCCAAAAATTACTTCGCAAGTTGGCCTACTTGATTATCCAAATTTTTGATAGCTGCCTCATTGCTCTTTTGGCTTTCCATGGAGGCTTGCATGAATTATGTGAGAGTATCTTCTATCTTTGAACTTCCTCCTTGCGATTGTTGGACTTGAGAATTTGGATTTTGATATGGACTTTGTTGCTGAAAATTTTGGTTGTTGAATCTTGATTGTTGACCTTGGTTGTTCATTTGATATGTGTTGTTGTGCTGTGGAGGTTGCCTTTGATAACCTTGATTTTGGTTGTTCACATAACTCACTTCTTCCAATGGAGGACAATAACTGGTGGAATGATCTCCTTGACATAGTTCACAACATGCCACTTGATGTCTAGCTTGAGATCCTTGAATTTCCTTCCTTTGTTGTGAAAGTTTGGACATTTATTGAGTGAGTAACTCCACTTGTTGAGAAAGTAACTTATTTTGGGCAAGAATAACATCATTGGTATTTAATTCAAGAACTCCCGGATTCCTTTATGAAGGACTACGATCATGTTGACTTTGACAATCATTGAGTGCCATCCGGTCAATAATGACTATCGCTTCTTCTGCGTTTATTGACATAAGAGAGCCACCTGCGGTGGCATCCAAAAGTGTCTTGTGATGTAGTTGAAGCCCATTTAGAAAAATGTGGATTTGAGTGAGTTCATCAAAACCATGGCCTTTGCATTTTCTCAACATTGACTTGAATCTTTCCCAAGTCTCGTTTAGAGACTCGTTACTCCCTTGATTGAATACCACAATAGCCATTTTGGCTTCCATGAATCGGGATTGAGGAAAATATCTTTCTAAAAAATTTTCTTCTAATAAATTCCAATTCGTCATCACTCTTGGTGCTTGATCAATATACCACTCTTTTGTCTTCCCCACTAAGGAATGTGGGAACATTCTCTTGAATAATGTTTCTTCACCCGCTTCCTCTATTCCCATAGAACCCACAATCTCATAGAATTTGGTGAGATGGGTATACGGATCTTCATGGTCTATTCTGGTGAATGGATTTTCATAAAGGAGTTGGAGGATTCCAGTTTTCATCTCAGTGTTCCTTCCAGTACGAGTAAATTGGGCGGTATGCCTTGGACTATTGGCGGGCATTTCGGTACGAACTTCACCCTCCATGTTTCCTTCAAAAGTTTCTGCACCCACTCCTTCAATTTGAACAAGTGAAGAAGTAGATGATTCTTCTATCTGTTTCCTCTCTTCAGCTAGTTTCCTTCTTCTTCGTGTTTTGCTATTGAGCTTCTGAAGTGTTCTTTCAATTTCGGGATCGAATTAAAATTGTTCCTCAGTAGCCTTTCCTTGCATGCACTAGAATCTACAAAACTAACAAACCAAGTGAAACACAAGAGTGATAGTAGTAAAATAACAAAACTTAGAACAATGAATTATTGTAATGCTTTCAATATCGAACACCAATCCCCGACAACGACGCTAATTTGTTGAAAAGTATATTTCTGACAAATATTTTTATATCGTACCCACAAAGATTGAGTGATATTACCGCCGTTCTATAATTTCAATTGTTGTAAGTTTGAAAAGTAACCAAGTTGTTTTTGAGTGAAATGTTATCTCTTAATTAAAATGACACTAAGACAATGAAATTAGTTTTAAATCAAATATAAAAGGCTTGCCAAGATTGGAGTTCACTATCCCTATTTCTTATGTTTCCCTAATGACAACTATATGGACTCAAAATTATTGATAATATTCAAGTATCCTCTCAATAACATTTATTTCTAAATGAGATTGTGATAATCACTATATTAATCTTTAGACGATTTCTCCATCTAACTATTAATATAACAATCTTTAATGTTTGATACAAAAGAAAAAGTAGTGTATAAATATATTTCTATAATTTATTCACTACTAGAAAGCATACTTTTAAGTCAAGATTTGAACATCCTTTCTCAACAATAACTCAAATCTGAATATTCAAAAGAGGGTAAAAGTATCAATACATACATCAATAATCAATTGTCACATACAAGAGTTAATAGGAATACATAATAAAAAAGGGATATCTACTACCTCCAATCTTGCCAAAGTGGAGTTTAGCTCCTCATCATCATGTTTGACAACAATAAAAATGGAATCCCTAGCAAAAAAATGGCTTATAGATTGCTTTTGCAAAACTTGTCATCAAATATCTTTTTCTCCCAATGTGTGGTTTTAAGAGTTCATCTTTCTCTAATTGTCTCATTTTGGTCTAAAACAGAAAAGTGGTTTCCAAAGGTTCTGAAATTGTGACACTTAAGACAATACAACTTCTTTGCCTTGCAAGCTTCCTCAACACCCTTTCTTCCAAACTTATTCTTCAAGTGTGTTTCCAAAATGCCCATCAAGCTCCTTCCAAATTTTGCTCATGCAATTCAATGCTCTCTTGTCCATAATTTCTACAAAACTAACAAATAAGTGAAATATCTACTCAAAACAAATTAAAATAAACTTAATTGCATATTTACTAAATTGTGAGAATAAAAGTGTGTAAATTCGCTAAGAAAATTGTTAAAGGGACCAATAATAATATATGAAAAATAGTGATAATTGGTCCTTAACACTTGTATCAGTTCATGATGTCGAATGAACTGTTTAGGACATCTTCTTCGACATGTTGTTCCAGATGTTGAAATACTTCAACTCAACATGTTTAGGCGCATAATATGACTTCTTAGCTTAACCTGTTCTTATTTAGCAAGATCCTATACATTTTATTGTTGCTATATTTGTTTAGCAAAATTAATGTCAATCCTAGAAATACAGTACCAGCAACCTCTGTTCCTCCTACCTTGTCTCGTAAACAAATATATGATATATTTGTTGATTATGAGAGTCATTTGGTACCGAAGGAGGCACGAGTTACTATAGCGCCAAACGACTAGAGCTACACATCTGTAAATGGTGCAAACTGCTCTAGGAGATCCACCGAGACCATCTCATCATGAGATACTAGAGGAGGAGAAGGCTCAGCTAGATCATACTGATGATGTCTTGCCTAAGTGTCGTCGCATAATGGAGATTACCCGGACAGACATTGACGATGATATCTTCTTTGATGGGTCTGCTGTCAAGCGAGTCCTGGATGCCATGGTGGTGGAGGCACATGGGACACCATTGTACCAGAGACATTGTCAGAGGACGGGGGGATTGATGGTCGAGGAGGCAGAGCAAGCAGATGAGGCAGAAGAGATAGAATAGAGGTTGTCAGACACAGTTAGTAGTAACCTGTTATTATTTTGTTGTAGTACTATAGTTTGTATTTTATTTCTAACATTGTTACTACATTGTGGATCTCGATTGTATGACATTTTCTTATTATATTGCTATATTATTTCGACACACTCAATATTAGTCTCTTATTATTTGTACGTCTATTTTTTATTCGAAATCGTGCTTCATACTTGATTTGAAAACAAATACACAATCCATAGCAAAAAAACACGTATATTGATACACTTCGGGGAAGTATCTCTGAAATATTCCCGTAGATGCATCTCCGAAACAATTCAAATGTACATGAGTTATGATTAACATGTTCTGAATGTTTTAAATAGTTTTGGAGATGTATCTCCGGAATATGTAACGTTTTTTCAGAAATAGGTGCGTCTGAAAATATATCTCCGAAATAAAAAAATATATGTAAAAATTCACATGATGCATTAGAAACATATAGGATGCCATAAGAAATTCTTTTCAAAATATATGAGATTACTTTTCCACTCTAAATGGTGGAGAAATATCCTTTATAAATTCGAAAATACTTCAAATTTAAAGTGTATTTTCTGATGGACCTCAGTTTGTCCTCATTTCTCATAAAGTATACTAGGGGTGGGCAAGGTTTTTCAAACCGGTTCAAATCGTCCGATCCAGCAGTTCCATGGACAGGCTGGTTGATCCGAGTGGGTTATATTCAGATTGATAAAAGTGGATATTAATGGATAGTTTCGGCTGATAGATTTCTGATGAGTAAAATTTAACCACTAAAATCCAAATATAACCCATACTATAAAAATATTATTTTAACATATTACTAGTATACTAGTACACAGAAAAGTGCAATGTTTGAGATTGTATTTTTTCTCCTTCTGTTTTCTCTGGTGTAATTAAAACACTTTATCACCCATCTTTCATTATTACTTTTTCTAACATACATTAAAATATAATTGAAATAAGTTCTGGATTAAAAATTGATTTAAAATCATGTTTCTTTTGGAGAAATAAGTCTCGAAACGGATCTGATGCTTTTAAGGCGCCAAAAGCACCGTACCTTTAGTTGATTTTGGCCATTTTTAATGAGAGAAGATGTTGAAACATAAAAAATAGGATGAGATATAAAACTGCCCCTATACTGTACACAACAATTACGGAAGTATATTTCCGGATTTATTCAGTATATTTCCAAACTAATTTTTTTTTTACAAAATAAAGATGTGACTGATTTACACATGAATTTAATGTATTAGAAATGCGTTCGAAAATACATTTCTAAATTCTAAAGACATTTCGGGTTTCACAAAAATGAGTGCGGGAGGCTTACGGTAGGAAAATTTAAGTGTCTCTAATAAGTTCGTATGGAATTTGGCCAAATCCATCATAGTTGAGATCAACCAATGACATCAATTTCATTTTCGCAATGCATTCTTCATGCACAAGGCCTAAACATCATTATTTAGAAACAGGAAGTGGAAGAGAGCTCTGCAAATATAACTAATCATCATCATTTGTGCATGAACAATATTTACAGGGTGATAATCTAAGTATGCATCAAGCCACTAAATAAGAAAATTCTTGAGAAACTGATATAATAAAGCATATTTGGCATCCTTCTCAAGTTGCCGACAACAGGCATGCCCAGTAAATCACACTACAACATGAAAATCCAAGTACAATCTAGTAAGAGAGAGAAGCTCACCTATTTAAGCACTGCAACATGACACAATGGCCAGTTCTCTTCACAGTACAAGAATTGTGTTTTACCCGTCAATGTTTTACCATCTTCCATCGATTCATTCCACTCGATTCTTCTTCTTTCTGTTTCGATTGAAATCATCTATGGACTCTTCTTCGGTAGAGAATCTCTTGACAGAGTGTCCCTTTTCATCACCTCTACCAGCAATGCCTCTTAAATCAGGTACATGATATAGCTCCAATTTTTCGTCAAACGGTCCATCATATATGAGATAAACTGAGGTCCTCTTCACAATGAAACCATTCTCAAAAACAACAGTGACCTCCACTTTATTACTGGGTTCCATACTCGATACTATCCTCTGCCCCTCCTCATCTTCAAGGGAGACTAATGTCTCTCTCTTATAAAGTTGAATGGTAGTCTTTGTGTAATTGTTCACCAACACATTTTTAGGGCGCCCATCAGATGCTATGTCATCTGGGGTGGAAGTATATACAACGCACATCATTGTATTCAAGTTACGCCCTTCCATTTGAGGGACTTGAAAGGTTACAGAAGAGCCTTCAGAATTAAAGGTTATCCAACTTGGATAGTTATCACCGGGGAGAAAACAATCACCCCTCTCATTGACATCCATGTTCTGTAAAAGTAAAGATAAGTTCAAAATTTAATTGACGAAGTATACTAATATCACATTATCAATTTATTCAACAATTAAGATATAACTTTCCTCACAGGGTATCTTATAATATTTTAGATGTTATGTTTTTTGAAGTTAAATATTTGTTTGGCACTCATAAAACACACTATTAGTCCAACTTAAAATAATAATAGTCGGTGCATAATTAATGCCTATTTTGCCCATAAAATGTCAGCTCGATTGTAAGAGTTTAACACTGTAACTTCAAGGGGCGAAGTACAAATCCTCCTCAGACAGTTGTAAAATGGTCATTAATACCCTTTAATTCAAAAAAATTACGCACTTTTAAGAATAAAATAAAAAAACTTACATGCATTATTAGTGTGGGACTTGAATTAGAGATATGATCATGTCCAGTTACTAACCAAGATGCCATATCAATGATTTACTTTTAATATTCTCTCCCACCTCAACAAGTATTTCAGCTATAAATGTTTTTGTTGTTCTTAACAATAGCAGTTCTTATGCATATCTTAAGGTTTAGCAGAAAATTTTTCTTTCAAAAACTTGGGATGGGAGAGTGGACAAACCTGTAAAATTTTCTCTTTCAAAAACTTGGTGACTTGGCAATTCATTCCCATTTGAATTAAAACAGACTTCAAGCAATGTTTTGATCCTGAATCGTGCACTTGACTACAACATTGAATTAACGTAGGAGAAGTACTATTTGATACTTGTGATGTAGTTGTTGTCGATTCCAAATCCTTAGAACTTATGGCATATAAAGTATCCAAAATTATTTTAGCATGCACAGAAAGCTGATCTTCAGATTCGCACTCCACCCAAAGACTTCTCAGATTTGGAAGGTACTTAGAAATTGATGATAGTTCCTCCAAACTACTATGTGGTATTTCTAAAGAAACAAGAGATGACATGATAGTAGATGTTTGAAATTGGGATGGGAGATTATTTGATGGTGACATCCAAGACCAAATTATAGATGGAAACATATCACGTGAAAATCCTTCGTAGCTCCACAGAGAAATATACCCAATGCTTTTGGACCCTATCACTGAAAAGGGCATTCTAGTTGAAGAATTCATCTGTTCTAAGTCTCCTTCCAACTTCTCAATATTTAAACAACCCGAAAGAATAAGAGTTTTCAGAGATTTCAACTTATAAATGCTTCTTGGAAGGCTACATAAGCCAATACAGTCTTCCAAGTTTATCAAAAGAATTTTATTGAGATGTCCAATGCTAGGAGAAATCTCAGACAACAATGGACAATCGTTGAGTACTAGCTTTTCAAGATTAGGCATGTTTGAAAAGTCAGGGCTTTGTGTGAGATGGTGAGAATGACTAAGATTGAGAATTTTCAGCTTCTCCATCCTCTGCAAGAACATAAGTATTATTTAGGAACTTAGTGAAGAGACTTCAAAAAGCAAATGGAAAAAATTACAATATATTATATATCACAAACCATAAGAATGGAAAGTAAAACATTTAGAATAGAGTAGAATTATTTTTTAAAATTTCAATATCAATGGAAAACCTTTGAAACAAGGCAAATTTCTGCAATATAGTGTTGCATTAATTATTATCCTGTGCCTGAGAATTCTACTAAGAGTTCATAAATTTGAAACTTTAAATATAAATTTAAAGTTTTTTAATCAAACAGTAGTAAATGCAACCATTTTTGCCCATTCATTTTAATATATCAAAGTTTTTGGAGAACGTTAAGGTGGTAAACTTGCAATTATATGTTTGACCTGCAGTAGTTGTAATAGTTTTCATGGTGTACACTAAATATATAGTTAAGATCCATTTTATAAGTATACATAAATCTAGGAAATTTATTTTTGAATTTTTTATTCTTGCTTAATGCAAAACTTCCTTAGACTATCATCCCAACTATATATTGTTAAATGCTTAATAAAAACCCATAATCACAACAAGGACTAAAAGTGTAAAAAACAAAAATAAATAAAAAATACCAGAGTGTTATTCCATAGAAGTTCGACATTACTGTTCTCTAACTCGATGAAAACCAAATTATCTCGATAGAAGTTTGTAGGAATGTGACTTAGTCCATTCCATGACAGCCATCTCAGATCTCTAGAAACATATTCAAAATCTCCATCAAGTTTTACTTCAGCAAGTTGAAGCAATCTGAGTCTTTTCATCTTCTGAAATGCTTTGGTGCTAAAACATTTGGCATTTCCACTAGGCAACTTCAAAGCAAGTCCCATAACACTTTTTTTTCCCTATCAAATATAATGGACCAAAGAGCAAAAACATACAATAAATTAAAGCAGCAACGCGGGTATAAAATTTACCGTGAAACCAATCATTTGTTAATAGCAAGAAAAGTGCAAAAAGATTTACAACTAAACTAATTTTTAATGACATTGTGATAATCAACAAAAAATAGATGCGTACAACTATAAAAGTTTCTTTTAACTTCTTAAGCTTTAGACATTTTAAATTCATAATTAAAAAGAAAGAAAAGGAATGTGTATTAAGTTCTTACAGAATGTCTTGATAAAACGTCAATTACATCCTCTTGAACTAACAACCTGCTACGCTTTTCAGGCACCCTCGGTGATTCCTCACGAATGATTTCTCTTCCCATGTCACGCAACAAATCATGCATTCCAATCATGTTATTATCATCAACAGTCACAAGGCTACGCTCAATGAGGATGCTTATTCCAATTTCTGCTGAAAGTCCACAGTCATTTAATATAAGTATAACGTCACTTCGGTCCATCCCAATAAAGAAACAAGCTATGTCAAGGAATATATCTTTCTCATCATCATCATTTAAACCATCATAACTTATTCTTAACTTCTTATGCACTTGACTATTAGGAATTCTTTTGAGTTTCTCCAATACAAGTTCCCACTCCGATTCCGTCTTATTAAACAAATTAGACCCAAGGACTTCGAGAGCAAGTGGCAATCCACCAGAATATTCAACTACATTTTTGGAAATATTTACAAAATCTCCTATAGGAATCGCTTGCTTGAATGCATTCCAACAAAAGAGCTCAATTGATTCCCTTTCGTTCATTATAGTCATTTCGTATATTTTGTCAACTCTCCCTCTAAGTAAATTCATATCTCTGGTTGTGATGATTATTATACTCCCCGGACCAAACCATTCACGACTTCCACAAAAAGTATTTAGTTGCTCTAACGTATTCACATCATCAAGTAGAATAAGTACTTTTTTCTTACTGAGTTTACACTGTAATAGGTTCATTCCTGACTCAATATGTGGTATCTTCATTGTTGTTTCTTTAAAAATATCAAATAGAAGTTGCTCTTGCAAACCCACTAATCCAACAATTTTCTCCCCATTTTCCCTAATATTAGCAATGAAGCTCCTACCTTCAAAATTGCGGCCAATTTTATTGTAAATGGCTTTTGCAATGGTTGTTTTTCCAATTCCCCCCATGCCCCACATCCCTATTAGTAGAACATCATTTGATTGAATGTTTAGAAGTTGAGTCACATCTTGCACTCGAGACTCAACTCCCACGGGATTATGTGCAATAAATAAGTCTGCCTTGTTAAGTAAATGTGAAACTTTGTCAACAATTCTTTTGATATCCTCACTTTCATTCCTACAAAGATAGAATGTATATGTATACATACATACATACATACATGCTCATATATATCAAAAGTAGATCCACATGAAGTTTGAGTAAAATATTTATAAACATTTTGACGAAAAGTTACCTGGAGTTTAGTATCACGAACCCTGCGATATTAGCTACCTTACAAAGTGTTTCTCTCCACCTCATTTCCCTTACCCGACCCTCGCGTAAATTGAAATCCAACTCATTTGAAATTTTGTTCAAAAGACGTTGAAAAGCTAATCCAAAATAGCCTCGCTGATGCCGCACTTCAGAGGGATCTATATGATAGAACACTGGCAAAACCACTTGTATTGATCTTCTATCATTGTGACACTCCATTATGATTCCCAATTCCCGGAGACACCATCGTGAATCGGGATAATTTATTGAGAAAACAATTATACAAATCTTAGAATGCTGGATTGCTAGGAATAACGAGTATGAAAGATCATCTCCTCTTTGAAGGTCATTATCGTCCATAAAAACAGTAATTCCGTTATTCTGAAGAGCAGTACAGAGATGTGAAACGAAGGAAGCACGGGTATCTTCTCCTCTGAAACTCAAGAACACGTCATAGGTCTTTACCGGTTCAGGTTCCGGGTCAGGTTCCTCTTCATAAACTATAATAATAATAACAAAAAGAGAAAGAAAAAAAAAAGAATCAACAAATGAATGACTTCAAACTTAGTTCATGTAATCTATAATTAAAAAAATATATATATATTCATCACCTTGTTCCTTTGTTGGAAATCGCGATTTTGACGAGGATGAGGAAGAGGAAGGATTTTCATTCTTCATGTGGTTGGATAAGAAAATGGCGGAAAACAGGTGAAACCTTTCTAACAACAAGTTTAAAACCCCAAATTTCAGAGGAACTGGACAAATAAAAATGGAAAGGAAGAGGATTAGAAATTTGTGTGAAGTGTGAACTTCATGTCATTGGGGTAACTGTCTTGAGTCAACACTGGCGCGGCAGAGATCATAAAATTTCCACACAAAAGTTTAATCCGTGGGTCCAAAATGATTGACATCATTTAGTTTTATTCTATTTTAATCTAATCTTTTACTATTTATTAACATAATCTTCAATAATATAATTATTCAAGTTTTTAATGATATCAGGGCGGTCCTGATTTTATAGAGGCTCTGGACAAATAATAAAAATTGAGCCCTTTTTATTTTAGAGAAAAGAAAGTCAATGTGACTCAAAGGGAAGAGCGGTGACTCTGGTGGTTACTAGAGGTGGCGGCGGTATGGTCCGAAATAAAATTTGTTACAATCACTCATATGACTCTGTCAATTAAGTTTCTCCCTTGACTTGACTTGACTTGTTTGTTAAATTTCTCTAGTTTTTATCTCTATTAATTTAACATTATATTATAAATTTGTTACAATCTTGAATAAGATGTACTTACTCTTCCCAATTATCCTCAACACAATTACAACTTTACTATCTCTTAGCAATACGTCCTTCGAAAATCATCTTAAACACGCAACATCATCACAACAACATATGGTACATGGATCCAACGAATTCCTACAAGATAACTCATATTCTTCGCTTCTAACTAATTCAACATACTGAATCCTCGATTCGTACTCATACAGACACAACCCTTCATAAATTCTTATCTGAATCGACACAACCAAATAACTCTTCTTGTTCCAACCAAAAATCGCACTTTAATAAACCAACTTATAATTTCACTTCTTCTAATACGCTGCAACTTAACTTTGTCCGATAAATCATCGTTTTACATTTCCACCTACTTTCGTTTCTAATCATCTCAAGAAAGCTTCAAGTCTCAAGCTACTTAATTTATCACTAAACAACATTCCAATTATTCAGAGTCCAACTATGATTTTCTTATTATTATTCAATCCAAACGCAACTTCATACTATCATATTTAAATCCAACTAATTTTCTTATATACGACTCACCATCGACAAATCAAACAATCCTCAAGCGATTGGCTTGACTTCAACCAATTCGACGTTCATAATATACTAGTTGGCATGCCACATCTATCCATCAATTATGATTCTGCCTAATATCAATAATAGATTAAGGTGATAAGTTTTTCAATTTGTCAATAAACATCCGGCAACCATAATGGTGACATAAATCATCATTACCCAACATAATAACATACTTTAGTTTGTGCATAAAGTTCGTAAGCATGAAGCTCCGTTAACTCTCTAAGGCTTATCAACGTCTTCTTAGTCTCCTTAAATTCCGACTTCGTCAATTATACCAACGCACCCGAATTCCAATACACAACCTCTTATACATGCTCGTAGCACAACACAACTGTAAATATTCTTCTAACACCAGAGTCGCCACAACATCACACATACTCAATTCAGTTCGTTTCCAGTTACAACTTTTATCCAAGTTAAAATTCTTAACAACACTAATCAAACATCCGCTTCCTCTCAACAATAACATCATCTAACATCGGCACTTTAATCATCCTCATTCGGCATAATTTGCATCTCTATACCTTCTCCGATACCAACATTTTATTCTTTTTCAGCATTTTCATCTTTCCAAAATTTCAGCAATAAACGCTCAACTTCAGACGCACTTATCTCCTCCAATAAAGATCTCCAAATAAAAAAAATTAGATTCCAACATGAAGAGAATTTTGTGCAGATTCCAGAACTTCAAGAATCACTTGAATCCTACTCACGAGTAAAAAGTTATTCTCCTTGCAATGGGACTGGTCAATAATTTCCGTATGCAGAATTTTCCAAAATTCAGCAGCAGACTCAACTATTAAAACGGACTTATCTCATTCTAAACAAACCACTTGAATGCAAATTTTATATGCAAACTTTAGGGAATTTCGTAAGCTTTCCAAAAAGTCCAAAACCGCTTCCATCCGAATCTCGAGCAAAAAGTTATGCCACCTCTCGTGACAGCTGCTCCAAGATTGCAAAAACCAGAATTTGAGATTGATGAACATAAGTTCCATCTCTCTCCCTCTTTCTTCCGAGATCTACGAAAATTACTCTACTTTAATCCAACTACACTCAAAGTATAACAATCTACCGACTTGATCCATCAACTTATCTTTTAAATTGGGATAAATCCTCTTTCTCAAACAACCTCCATCCAAAATCCACGCATTTCTCAAACCCGACCAATACGAATTAAGGAGTCTAAACTCTCGCCGGTTCACAACAACATCGCTTCGACAACTTCACACTCTTGCAATCAACATCAACTTTGAACCAATCTTCTGTTAGACGATGACGCGGATCTAGAAGGGGGGTTGAATATATCCCTTTTAAAAGTTTACTTTTCAAAATTTAGTTGAAAAATATTTTGCGGAAATTCCCCGGAAAAATCGTCTAAAACAAAATTATGTCACTGATGATCGGATATGCACTTGAAACCAAATGGGAATTAAATGTTGTCAAGAGAAATTAATACAATGCAATAAATTCGCTTAGTTTCACAACAATTGATAAACCACTCTTAACAATGAAATATAGGAAGAAAATTATCACAAAAGAATTGATTTTGTGTGTTTTGACTTTTTCACAAACACTTGATGTGCACCCACACAAAGTGTTATTTAGATGTTCAAGTAGTGCAGAATATTTCATAAACTTGCTGTCAATTTTGAGAGCAACACTTTAACAAACAGTTGGTGTGCACTAACTATCACAAACCAGAATTTTCAAGTCACACAAAATCAAAGTATGCAGAAAGTGTGCCTTCTTCCCGTCATGTGTCATGAGTATTCAAAGTCCAAGTACCATGACTGGTGTTTCAACTCTACTGCTAAGGATGTCTGAAACATATATTATTTTATCCTTAGGTACCCATATCTTTTTAGTCCTTTTTTGTTAGTTTTCCCAAAAAATTTCTTAAATTGGGGTTTTGTGCATCATAATCATGTGTGTGTCCATAAGTGAAATGTGAGTATATAACTTTTGGTTTCATAGCCTTTTTGTTTGGAATTATGTTTGACTTTAGAGTGTTTGAGTGACACATAACCAATACTTATTTTCCCATTTATGCTTACTCCATAGATCATGGAACCATTTTGCTTTTGTCTATGTTTCGTGCAAGAAATTTTTGGAAAGCCATGCCATATATCTTTAAGATAACATCAGAGTCCATATGAGCTTCTGAAATAATCTCCTTTTCAAGTTCTTTACGCTTTACTTTTAGAGCAAAGTTATCTTTTTCAAGAACATAAAACTTCTCTTTCTAAACAAATTTTTTCTCTCTTCAGCTCACTAAGGGCTCTAGAGTCATTTATATAGATTCTTTTCAGAACCTTGTGTATGTTCTGAAGACTATGAAACTTTTCAAGAATTTTAGTGAGAAAAGAAAACTTTAAAGCGAGTAAGATTAGATAATACCTCATTAGGGTCTGAATTTGATTCACCTTAAGATTCATATGCTTTTGATCTAGCCATCAGTACCATGTGCACATGCTTTTCTTCAGAGTCATCCTCTGAAGCTTCTGAGTAATCCCATGTATCCATAAGAACCTTCTTCTTTTTGATGGAGAATTTAATTTTAGGCATGAGTTGGGACACTCATTTATGTAATGCCCATGTTGTTTGCACTAAAATCAAGTGACTTTTTTGTCAGCTCCAGACTTCTTCCGTCTAGAGTTTGACTCAGCTTGTCCACTTATTCTTTTGTGGGCTCTGAACTTCGTTTGTTTTTTCTTCCAGAGTTGGTTAACCCTTTTGGAGAGTAGATGCAACTCATTTTCTTCTTATTCTTCTTCTAAACTTTCTTTAGACTGTTATTCCCCAGCTTGAAAAGCTTTGGCATTCTCATATTTGTATTTGGATTTTAGAGCCACAAACTTAATCTTTTTCTGAGGTTCATCCTCCCTAAGTTCAATCTCATGACTCCTCAGAGAACTTATAAGTTCCTCCTGAGTAGTTTTGTTTAGATCTTTTGACACCTTTAGTGTTGTCACCATTGATCTCCATTTTTTAGGCAGACTTTTGATGATTTTCTTTACATGATATGAAGTGGTATAATCTTTGTTCATGACTTTCAATCTAGATATAAGAGATTGAAATCTTGAAAACATTTCCTCAATCATTTTACCTTCTTCCATTTTGAAATATTCATTTTTTTATGGATTAAAGCCAAGACTTTAGTCTCTTTAACTTGCTCATTTCCTTCATGAGTCATTTTCAAAGAATCAAATATACACTTAATAGAGTCTCTATTTATTATTTTTTCATACTCAGAGTAGAAAATGACATTCATCAATATAGTTTTGGATCTATGATGATTCATGTGATCTTTCTTTTTGCTAACCATCCATTTTGCTTCTTTCAAGCTTAGTGTCATCCACATCAACAAGATGTATGAAACAATCTAACACCATATCCTATAGGTCAACATGGAAAAATTTGTTATGAAGAAACTTTCGATTCTATCTTTCCAATAGTCGAATTTTTGTCCATAAAAAATTGCAGGTTTTGCCAAATAATGATCTTTATCATTGTTTCCATTTGTCATACTATGTTTCTAGACAATGGATCATTATCTGACACAATTAAGTGTTTGACACAAAGAGTCAAAAAGAAGAACTAAAGCTATGATACCAATTGAAGGTGCAAGAAACACAAGAAATAGGGGCTTTAAATTGAGTTTCTAAATTTAAAAACTTTTTCCACACAATATATCAAACAACAAATATAATGATAAAGATAAAAAAAACACAAGTATTTTTATCCTACTTTGTTGCTAACAAAGCTATGTCCAGTCCACCCGCATGATTGATTTATCCTTCTCAATAAGGACTTAATCCAATAATCAATATGATTACAACAAACTCAAAGACACACAGTCTAAGACTTCTTAAGAAATTATGACAATACCATAGTCTCTCAAGGAAAACAACTCAAAGACTAAGTATCAATGACTTCTTAAGAATTCTGACTACACTTAGTCTCTCAAGGAAATTAACCAAAGTTAATATAACATGTTTTGCTTTTACAAGATGCTTCAACAAGCAGATACACAAGTTTAAACCAAATATTATACTTAGCAAAAATATTCAAAGAGTTTATGTTCTAAGTTTATAAGTGTGATAAACAATTCTTTTTATTTTTCTCTTTTCACGTATCCTTTTTTAGTGTATGGCCTTTTTATGAAAATCAATTCATGCATATCTCTCTATCTTTCTCTCTCAATTTCCAATCTTTAAGGACCTCTTTATAGAAGAAAATATATTCGTTGGAGGGTGAAGTTGGAATATCCTCAATGTAAATGTTGTATGAAGGTAACTTCATATTCAACAATAGAGTGGCACTTGCATCAGAGAGTTGGTAAGGATGATGAGACATGAGAAACTTGGTACAAAGTACAATACTTTACATAGAAAATAGATTTTCTTTTGTACTTCTATCACATCAAATAGTCATTGATATTTTGATACAAATCTTCTAGTCAAAGGTTTCTAATATAATTTGATGAAGCTTGAGTAGAGTTCAAAGTCCGCCTTTAGAATTTAGAGAGACTTCAGAGTCTTTAAAGAACTGGGCTCTGAGACTTTCAGAAGCTGGTAGTCATAATCTTCATCGGAGTATATATGAATGGTTTCAAAACAAAAACATTGACTAAACACATCAGAGTTGACTTGGAAGATAAGAGTTGACATATTTGTAAACACACCTTTAAGATTATTCTTTGGTTCAAAGTCTAGACGTTTTTAGAGTCAGAATCCGAATTCTATTTTATACACACTCATCAAAATAGTTAGAGTACACAATTATTCTCTATAGTTTGTTATCATCAAAACTTAAGGATAGTTGTAGAATCAAACTTGTTCCAACAAAAAGTCCTCACACTTTAACGATACATGTCATATCAAACCTCTCTTCTTCAAACTTTATTTAAATAAGTTGCTATTGGGAGTTATTGGTACTTTAATCATATCACATGACACCTCTCTCCTCCACAAAAGAGGCACCTCTTAAAATGGTATACAAATCAGATGTAATGCTTCTAATGGAAATATACACTCCCACAAGGAAATGAGAGAACTTTGAAGAAGAATATATAACACTGGATTGTGAAAATTTTATTGGGCCTGAAAAAAAGTAGCCAAAAAGGTCTGAAGAGAACACCTTGGAAAAACAAACGAAAAGTGGGATGGGCGTCGCCCCAGGTTGCCCGACTATGACCTGGGTCGTCTGAGCTAAACCCATTCTCCTTAGTCAATCCATTTAGCCAACATGTTGAACACGATATTTCTAAGGGAATAAATCAAACACAACAAAATTGGAGGAAATTTTTCCGCCATATAATGGGGGAAGAACTGGTCTCCCCATTCTTCCACGATTTCGTAGAGAAAGTAGGAGAAATTGTTCATCTCTATATTTCCCGACCCAAGAAGTTATCAATAAATACTCTAACCTCGAAGCATGGAGAAATATTGACTAATTTCATAAAACCCTAGCATATAATGTCTCTTGCAACCATACACACAAGCATACTTTACTCTATTATTGTATTTCACAAATACATTTAGAGTCTCATGTGTGGTTTCAGTAAAACTAACTTAAACCACACTCAATCCATCTTCCAAACGCCTTAGCCACCTTCTTCAACATTGTGATACGATGAGACACCACCACAACTAGCAGTATCGATCACGACAATCAATAATTCTTAACAAAGGTACATGTTACTATGGAGGTGTTAAACCACTCCAATCAAACTTTAGAGGTGAATGTCTTAATTCGCTGAGAGTGGCACCATGAAGAATGGAGATTTTCAAGTTGGAGACGAGGTCTTAGACCCCAACCACAAAAGATGTAATGAATATTTATATACTAAAACTTTATATTTATTGAGTTTAAATTATTTTTAAGTAATCTATTAAGATCTAAATCAATTGTCTAGGTAGATTGGCTCAGGCGGTAAACTGTTGGATCTCATACCGAGAGATAATCTCTATAAGCGTTTTTTAAATCTCGAGGCATTCCTTGATCCGGTGAATCCCCGGAGCCCAACTTAGTTAAACTTTAATTGTTTAAAATCTGTATTTTTAAAATTTCATTTTTTTAGTCACTATACATATTTGAAATTGATTGATTAACTATTTTATTTTCAAAATTTACCGCCAAATAATTTAATATTATTTATTGTTATTAATGTTCATTTTTATTCTCATGTTCATTGTTATTAATGTTCATTTTTTAACGCCACAAAATTTACCTACTATTAGGCACTTTTTTAAAACGGTAGTTGATATGCTACACAGTCAGCTGAAAACATTTTAAACCGAAAAGCAAGCACAGCTGAGCTTATCATATCCTCAATTTTGAATATAGTTTGTTATATAAGCTCCTTGAAAATCTTAATAATTAATGCAACAAGATTCACCCTAACTAAATTATCTAAGATTCATGGCTATCTTATGGAATTGAGATATTTACTTTTACCCAAAATGCTTATCTCTTCACACTCTGCTGAGTTCTTCTTCTTTACACTTCTATTCACAAAATGCTTTCTGAGATGAAATTCATTCCCCGTGATCAGGTACAAGATGAGAATTTGTACTCAACTGATGAAAAATCTTCATTTTATACAACCAATCGGGATGATAAGAAACGGAAACATGAAGGTCCTTCTGGTGAAGCTACCAACATTGCAGCCAATTCTACAAGAAAGGAAATGGGGCTGGATTGGATGCTTAGGTCTAAAACTAAGATGCTTACACTTTCAACAACAAATGATATATTGTCAGAACTTCGAGTTGAGACGTGTATAACGAAGCAAGAAAGAGAATACTCCAAGAAAATGCAAAATATTAGATTCTTGACTCAAAAGGATTAAATAGAGGTTTTGTCCATGTTATTGAAGATGAGAAACAGTTTAACAATAACTTCGGATTGAATGTTCTAAGAGGAATGCTGCATTTGGGTGAGTACAGACGTCAAAGATACGCATCAATGGAGGTACAAAAGCAAGATGTCATTAATTTTTCCAAACAATGGCAACAGTTTGATTGGACAAAACAACTATATATTTCAAATTATAGTTACAGCAAAGAATGAACAAAAATATAGTAAGAACATTTTTTTTTCTTCACTTTCATTGCTAACACAACTTTATCCTCATAAAATAGAGCACTATCTATTTAGTCACCACAATCCACAAAATCATAGTTGATAATAAGATGACCCTGAGCATCTCCACTTCCATCTGAGTCAAGCCTATGGAACACACTGATGTCCAAATCTAAGCCCTCATTATGACACTGGTCAATAATTCTTACTATTTCCTCATCTCCGGTTTTAGTGTTTGTCACCTAAACCCAAAACAAACATTAAACCAAATGCTTTTAATTTCTCCATAAAACTATAACACAAAAGAAAAAGAAAAAAAAACACAACATATATCATACCTTCAAGCAACGGCCGCAAGAATCGGGGCCTTGAGGCCCAACAGGTCCACAGAAAGCAGTCCAACCGTATTTGCTACGCCATGATAAAGGCTGGTCTGCATCCCAAGTTGCACAAAATGCACTAACTGCTAGTAAGTCCCAGTTATGCTGTTCTGGTTGGTATAAATTATATGTAGATGTCACAGTAGCACTTGTGCAGAAGCCAAAATTATAACACAGAAAAAGGACAATATGCATAGAGTAATAAACCTTGTCATAGTTGTAAATAAGTTTTTATATCTTGCAAATTGCAATTGATTTATGCGTAGATGTACCTGCATGCATTTATAGACATATTTGTGGCCGGCATCAATTGATGACAGTACATTCAAAGCTCATACTATATTGCATACAATGCTTGTCTTGTCAATTATATTATATTTGTCTCTAAACGTGTGCAATCAAACTCATGAAGTTAGGACAAAGTGGCAACAATGATTCTATATCTACTTAAAAACTTACAAAATTCATTTTTAAAATATAAACCAATGGTGGAGAATCAGGCAATTTTTCAATTTTTTATAATCTCAATTCGTTTGATGTATCTACTTCGTAGTAGGGATGTTTAAAATCGAACTATCCCAATAGAAAATCGTAAACTGAACAAAATCAAATCGAAAATCGCAAAAATTGTTTTTGGTTTGAATGTGTTTGGGTCATATTTTAACAAAACCGTACGATTCATTTTGATTTAAAACTTGTATTTTGCAAACCGAAACAAACTACAAATAACATAAATTGATCCATATATCAAATGGATGTCAAACTTGTGTGTTTCGAAATGGTACTTTTAAAGAGGTCTATATAGCACAACCACCTTTTTTTTAAAAAAAAAAATATTAGGAATCAAAGTTCTATTGAATGAGGAAGGGGTTGTATGGACTGAAGCAAACACAAAGAGTTTGGAACAAAAAAATTGATGGATTTCTAAAGGAGATATGATTTGATAAAAGCGTATTCGAACATGGTGTGTATGTGAAAAAGGATACAAGCAAGTGAGTGATCATCCTATGTATCTACGTTGATGCTACTGATTACGGACAATGAAGGAGTTTGATATGACAGACCTTAATATCATGACATATTTCCTTGGAATACAGTTTTACAAGTCTGAAAAGGGACGTTTCATTCATCAAAGAAATTATGCTATTGAGATATTGAAAAAATTCAAATGGAGCATTGTAACGTGAAAATTATTCTTGTAGAGCCACAATTGCAGTTGTAAAAGAATGAAGTTGATCAAGATATTAATCAAATGTAGTACGGGAGATTGATTGAATCATTGTAGTACTTGTGCAATACGACACCAGACTTGACATTTAGTGTTGGCATAATGTGAGCAGATTTATGAGGAAGCTAAATGCATCACACTTGGCAGGAGTCAAGAGAATTCTGAGATACGTCAAATGTTAAACGGAATTCTCTTTATCGCAATAGATAAAGGTATAAGCTCGGTTATACCAACTCAAACTGGCGTGGAGATAAAGATGACAAAAAATCCACGGTTGAATACATCTTTATGCATGGAGAAACACCAATATCTTGGTGTTCTAAGACGAAATCAATTGCGGCGCTTTGAGGACGAGTATATTACAACGTCTATGTGTGTGTGTCAAGTTGCATGGTTGATGATTTAACGAGGGGGTTATGCAACAAAGATTATTAAACTTCCGACTTTGATGATATACAATATTTATGTTGTAAATCTTGATAAGAATCTCATTGCACATGGGAGAATCAAGCACATAAATGCGATTTCATTACTTGAGAGAGCTTGTGAGTGAAGAAAAATTAAAATTGGGGTATTGCAAAACTGAAGATCAAGCGGCCGACTTACTAACCAATGGAGTAACGATTAAAGTGTTCAAGAAACTGCAGAAGCACATGAGTATGGAAGACTTAGAGGATTTGAATTAATTCGGTGTGTTATGAAAATGTGATAATTTAAGTTGGTGTAATATGTAACAACTGTGTGTAACCGATTACCACCCCTTCAGCAGTAGTCAGAATCACATAGAATCAACGTAATCGATTACACATTTGGTGTAACAAATTACCATGCCCCAGTTTTTGATTTTTTTTATATAGTTGCGTACTGTAACGAATTATAGCTTTGGTGTAACCGATTACTTGTCAGGAAAGTTTGTATTTCAATTTTGTTGGTTAGCTACATTGATGTGTATTTTGAAATATTTGGATGATTAATAAAAACAACCATTTTTCATCTTGATTCTCCCACTCTTTCCATTATTCATTTGTTCATCATTTCATCTAGTGATTAAGGTTTTCCCAAATAATTATTACAAATGAAATATACAAGACTTTTATTGCCTAACAACAACAAAAATTAAATAATTATAACATGTAGAGAATTTTTCTCTTTCTTTTCATTTGAATCTCTCTATACCTTTCTTATTTCTATTTTGAAATTCGGTTACTAAGAGGACATATATCGTATACGATGTCAGGACACTAGAATGTCAAATGCAATGTCAAGACGTCGTGACAGGAGAAATCACAATGAACAATTTAAAAAAATTGCAGGAAGTAAATAACATAAATCAATTGTTAACCCAGTTCAGTGCAACGTCACCTATATCTGGGGGCATCAAAGCCAGAAAGGAAATCCACTATAATAGTTCTAAACAACCTCAAGTTTTATAAACTTCGGACCTAATCACTACCTATGTTATTACTATCTAAGACTCTCTTAGATATGAGATCCCTCTCACTTCCTTTTAGAACAAACTGTTGGTGTAAGCCCTAGAGGCCAATACTTTTTGGTACTTGTATCGGATTATTCGTTTAATAATAAAAGGCATTTCTTTATTATGTTTGTCTTTCAGAATAATAAAGTCCCTAGAATAGTTAGTCTGTTTAATGAAATGTTAAGTGTGACTTAATCATGAGATCCCATTAAACATAAAGACATTATTCTTAAAATATCCGTAGTCAAGCTTTATTGCAAAGTGGGATAACATTAAAGCATTGAGACTATTATGAAGATAGACTGATGATCACATCTCATGGATCATGGATAAAGGGTTATCAAGTCTTGACATAGGTATAAATATTAGGAGTAATATTTATACCGGATTGACCCGCTATGAGAATACTACATAGTATGTTATGCAAAGTGTCATAAGTTATTCTCATGGTGATAATGGTGTATTACCACCCTTCGACCTGAAACCACTATGGACCCTAGATGTAGAGTCGGGTGCTTTATTGCTGATCAAACATTATCCGTAACTGGATGATCATAAAGACAGTTGATGGGCACTCCACGAAGCATGCTGAGGGACATGAGTGTCCTAGATGGAATTTGCCAATCCTGCATAACAGGAGAAATGTCTAAGGGCCCAATATTGAACTGGACAAGGATGACACAGTGTATGCCTTGTGTTCAATATAGACATAGGGGCAAAAGGGTAATTGTACAAACATATATTATCACGAAAAAGGTTTTGTCAGATCACATGACATTTTCGTGACTTGGGTAGCAGTGATGTGTTGCTAGATACCGCTCACTGTTTATTATGTTAAATATATAATTTAATATAATTACCAACGTTACGAAATCCTACAGGGTCACACACATAAGGACAGTTTGATGAGAGATAGAGAAATCAAAGGAACACCGTAAGGTACGGTGCACTTAAGTGAAAAATAGAAATTCGGATAATATAATAATAATTATTGTTATTTTATAATGGTTATAAAATAATAATAAAATAAATATATTTATTATAATAATAGTTATTATAATAATATATAATATTATTATGGATCATGTGAATTGGGCTTTTAGCCCGCAGCCCACAAGAGAGTCTATAAAAGGAACCCTTGTGATGAAGCTTTTACTTGATGCAATTTTGTTTTTGATTCTCACTCAAATAATTCCGTTCGTAAGCAGCTAGCACTGTGACCGGAAGCTGTTCGTGTGGACTGAGTAGAGGCGTTGCACTTCATCAACGCTTGTGATCGCTGCATCAAAGATCTGAATCGCCACAAAGAGGTAACGATTCTATCACTGACCATGCTCATTCGTAAGGATCACTAAAGGAAAATTTTTGTTTTCCGCTGCGTTTAGATCGCAATTTTCCTTCAGTGGTATCAGAGCCACTTACGAAACCATGGATCTGATAGCTGTTAAATTTCCGTTTTTTTCTGTATTTGATTCGATTAAAACACAGAACGAATTTAACAATAAACGATTAATTAAATTTGGCATCTGTTGTGTACGATTTGGATGATTGATGTTGATTATGCTTCGGAATCCGACATTAGTATGGTGAAGTTGTGCGATACATTGATCATCCATAGGTTACACAATTAGATCGATCACTTTTATATAAGATATAAGAAATTCTGATGCAAAGATGGTATATGGGATATACTGTTTTGATTTCATCCATTCAATCACATAAGGATTGTAATTCTTTTGAAAGATCATCATTTTCATTCGCTTCGGAATCCGACGTTAGTATGGTGAAGCAATGACATGTTGATCTATCATATTGAGTTATCAATCGAGTTGTGTTTGACGACATGAAATTGTTGCATTAGGATTAATGGCAGTACAAGTGTTGTATTGCCGCAGACTTTTCCGGTTGGGGTTGTAAATGCACAAAAGTTGTGCAGGAACCACCGTCCGCTGACCGGGCAGCGGAACCCCCGGCTAAGTCTGCAAAGTGTGATCAATCAGCCGAAATTTAATTTAGTTTATTTAATTATCGGAATTTTAAACTAATAATAAAAGTGTGTTTATTATTATTTATTTGTGGTGATCAGTTATGGCCTTAGTTTATCCTTTATTATTGTTTTGGGATTTTTAAATACGGCCTGCGAGTCGTGCCTCTCTCTCAATCTCTTTATGTAACTTCTTTTCTCATCTCACTCCCTCGTATGTAAAACGAGTATTCTTATATGTAATGTAATATTATGTTATGAAGAAAAAGGAAGTATTCAATATTAAAGGAGGATAACCTTGGAGATCATGCTTGGAGAAGCTTAGATCGTTATTAGGTTAGCTTAGGTTCTCTCATTGGCTTGAGAGAACAATTGCGTTAGGGGCCATAATTGTATCTTTTTATATGTATGTTGATGCATGTAATTGTATGTTGATGCATGTGAGAGACGTTTTGCATGTTAAGCCGGTGAGATCAAACTAATAACAAATTCCCTCAAAATTAAATATTAAGTTTATGCTTTCCAATTTTTAGCACTCATCAAGACTAGTATCGAGCATTGTAGGTTTCGCCTACGCGAGGTGCATGTTCTATATTAGTAAGGTGTGATGGGATAATTGTAATATCCAATTGCTAAAACAATGGGTCAAACTTAACTAAACAAATTATAATAAGATTATACATGTTTAGAAGCAAGAATTGGGAATGATTCATGTGATGGATCAGAATAAGGAGTTATTCACCCAATTGAAAATATTCGAGAGTTGTATGAGATACAATTGGAAGGAGTTCCTACCTAAATAACTTAGTTTTGTGTAATCAGCCTAACGCTGACTTAAAACAAAGTGAAACATGGATCTCGACCCACTAGAAAGTCTTCCAACGGGATTTTCCGAATCAAATGATGAGGGTCATTTGTTTTGAATAAAATAGTGGGAGCATATTTGATTAAAGGCCTAATTAAATATGTTGTTTTAATGATACTTATATTTTCATATTTCTCTTGTAGATTACCATGACAACAAACACATCGAACAATATTTTGCGATCCATCCTAGATAAGGAAAAATTGTCTGGGACAAATTTCCTGGATTGGCACCGTAATCTGAGGATTGTCCTCAAGCACGATAAGAAGCTGTATGTCTTGGAGACACCAGTTCCTGAGGAGGAACCTCCTAGTTCTGCATCAAAGGAAGAAAGAGATGCTTATAAGAAGCATTTCGATGATGCCAATGAAACCGCTTGCCTCATGCTTGCTACCATGAACTCTGAGTTGCAAAAGCAACACGAGAACATGTCTGCGTTCGATATGATCGGACATCTGAAAATGCTTTATCAAGAGCAAGCAAGAAATGAGAGGTTTCAGGTTTCAAAGTCCCTTTTTAACAGCAAGTTAGCTGAGGGAGCCCCTGTAAGTCCCCATGTACTCAAGATGATTGGGTATGTGGAGAACCTTGACAGATTAGGGTTTCCCCTTGGAAAAGAACTTGCGATTGATCTGATCTTGCAATCGTTGCCAGAGAGCTTCAGTCAGTTTGTCCTGAATTTCAATATGAATGACTTGGACAAAAGCCTTCCAGAACTGCTAGGCATGTTGAGAACTGCTGAGCAGAATATGAAGACAAAAGGGAAATCTATTCTGATGGTCAGTAATGGAAAGAAACAGAACAAAAGGCCCATCAAACAGGGTGGTAGAGGGAAAGGCAAGGAAGTTGCCAAACCCAAACCCACTCCTCCTGTTTTGAAGCCTAGTGGAGGAATAGCAAAGGAGGGCACTTGCTTCCATTGCGGTAAGACCGGACATTGGAAGAGAAATTGCCCAAAGTACCTGGAAGATAAGAAAAATGGAGTAGAGACTTCAAATTCAGGTATTTTTGTTATTGAAATTAATTTATCTACTTCTGCATCATGGGTATTAGATACTGGATGCGGTTCTCACATTTGTACTAATGTGCAGGGGCTAAAAAGGAGTAGAGATTTGGCAAAAGGTGAAGTTGACCTACGAGTTGGCAATGGAGCAAAGGTTGCTGCTTTAGCTGTAGGAACTTATGTTTTAACTTTACCTAGTGGTTTAATAATTCAGTTAGAGAACTGTTATTATGTACCTGCAATTAGCAGGAATATTATTTCCGTTTCTTGTTTGGACAAGTTTGGTTTTTCATTCATAATAAAGAACAATTGTTGCTCCATTTATTTGAATGATATATTCTATGCTACTGCAAAAATGAATAATGGACTATATGTCCTTGATCTTGAAATGCCAATTTATAACATTAATACTAAAAGGTTGAAACCTAATGAGTTGAATCCAACTTACCTTTGGCACTGTCGATTAGGCCACATAAATGAGAAACGCATTTCCAAACTCCATAAAGATGGACTCTTGGACTCTTTTGATTATGAATCATATGACACATGCAGATCTTGTTTAATTGGAAAGATGACAAAGTCCCCATTCACAGGAAAAGGTGAAAGGGCTAATGATCTTTTGGCACTCATACATACTGATGTATGTGGACCACTGAACATACCAGCCAGAGGAGGTTTTCAGTACTTCATCACTTTCACTGATGACTTCAGTAGATACGGATATGTGTATTTAATGAAACACAAATCTGAGTCCTTTGAAAAGTTCAAGGAATTCAAGAATGAAGTACAAAACCAACTAGGGAAGAATATTAAAGTTCTTCGATCAGATCGAGGCGGTGAATATTTAAGCCTAGAATTTGATGACCATCTAAAAGAGTATGGGATTCTATCCCAACTTACTCCTCCTGGAACACCACAATGGAATGGTGTATCTGAGAGAAGAAATCGAACCTTGTTAGACATGGTCCGATCCATGATGAGTCACGCCGATCTTCCAAACTCCTTTTGGGGACATGCATTATTAACAGCAGCTTACACACTTAACCGTGTTCCATCCAAAAAGGTTGATAAGACACCATATGAGATATGGAGTGGTAAGAAACCACATATGTCTTACATGAAGATTTGGGGTTGCGAAGTTTACGTCAAACGACAAATTTCAACCAAGCTTGAGCCCAAATCTGACAAATGCTTATTTGTGGGATATCCTAAAGAAACAAGAGGATATTACTTCTACAATCCTTCTGAGGGCAAAGTGTTTGTCGCTCGAACTGGAGTCTTTCTGGAAAGGGATTTTATTTCCAAAGGAAACAGTGGGAGGAAAATAGAGCTTGAAGAAATTCAAGAATCACAAAACATTGAAACACCTATGGAGGAACTAGAGCAGGAAACACAAGTAGTTGTGGAAGAGCAACCTGCTCAAGTAGAACAAGACCAGCGTAGGTCAAGCAGGACACGTCACCAACCTGAGAGATATGGATATCTCATAAGTGATCAGGGTGATGTATTACTCATGGATCAAGATGAGCCTGTGACCTACAAAGAGGCCATAACTGGTCCTGAGTCTGAGAAGTGGCTAGAAGCCATGAAATCTGAAATGGATTCCATGTACACAAACCAGGTTTGGACCTTGGTAGAACCTCCTATAGGAGTTAACCCTATAGGATGCAAGTGGGTCTTCAAGAAGAAGACTGACATGGATGGTAAGGTACATACCTATAAAGCAAGACTGGTTGCAAAAGGCTATAAACAAATTCATGGGGTTGACTATGATGAAACCTTTTCACCAGTTGCAATGCTTAAATCTGTTCGGATTTTACTTGCCATCGCTGCATATCATGATTATGAAATATGGCAGATGGATGTCAAAACTGCTTTCCTTAATGGGAATCTTCTTGAGGATGTGTACATGACACAACCTGAAGGATTTGACATACCACAAGATGCCCAAAAGATATGCAAGTTACAGCGATCAATCTATGGATTAAAGCAAGCTTCCAGAAGCTGGAATCTTCGTTTTGATGAAACCGTAAAACAATATGGATTCATCAAAAATGAAGATGAACCTTGTGTCTACAAGAAGGTTAGTGGGAGCATGATCGTGTTTCTGGTATTATATGTAGATGACATATTACTCATTGGAAACGATGTCCCTACCTTGCAACAAGTGAAGACTTGGTTAGAGAATTGTTTTTCTATGAAAGACCTAGGTGAAGCAGCCTATATATTAGGAATTAGGATCTATAGAGATAGATCACAAAAACTGCTTGGCCTAAGTCAGAGTACATACATAGATAAAGTGTTGAGACGCTTTAATATGCATGATTCCAAGAAAGGATTCATACCTATGCAACATGGTCTGTGTTTATCAAAAACACAATCCCCTTCAACTAAGGAAGAAAGGGATCGCATGAATAAGATTCCATATGCATCTGCAATAGGATCTATCATGTATGCCATGTTATGTACTCGACCAGATGTCTCGTATGCATTAAGTGCAACGAGTAGGTACCAATCTGATCCCGGTGATGCTCACTGGGTAGCTGTCAAGAATATCCTTAAGTACTTGAGAAGGACTAAGGATTCATTCTTGATATATGGAGGTCAGGAAGAGCTTGATGTAATTGGTTACACTGATGCTAGCTTCCAGACAGATAAGGATGATTTTAGATCACAATCTGGTTATGTGTTCTGTCTCAATGGTGGCGCTGTGAGCTGGAAAAGTTCAAAGCAGGAAACAGTTGCTGATTCTACAACTGAGGCCGAGTATATTGCTGCCTCAAATGCAGCAAAGGAAGCTGTTTGGATCAAGAAGTTCATTAGTGAACTTGGCATAGTCCCTAGCATTGTGGATCCCATTGGTTTATATTGTGATAACAATGGTGCTATCGCACAAGCTAAGGAGCCTAGATCTCACCAACGATCCAAACACATACTTAGGCGTTATCACCTCATTCGAGAGATAATCGATCGGGGAGATGTGAAGATATGCAGAGTACCTACACTTGACAATATCGCTGACCCATTAACAAAGCCTCTTGCGCAACAGAAGCATGATGGTCATACTAGATCTATGGGTATTAAGGGTATGCCTAATTGGCTCTAGTGCTAGTGGGAGATTGTTGGTGTAAGCCCTAGAGGCCAATACTTTTTGGTACTTGTATCGGATTATTCGTTTAATAATAAAAGGCATTTCTTTATTATGTTTGTCTTTCAGAATAATAAAGTCCCTAGAATAGTTAGTCTGTTTAATGAAATGTTAAGTGTGACTTAATCATGAGATCCCATTAAACATAAAGACATTATTCTTAAAATATCCGTAGTCAAGCTTTATTGCAAAGTGGGATAACATTAAAGCATTGAGACTATTATGAAGATAGACTGATGATCACATCTCATGGATCATGGATAAAGGGTTATCAAGTCTTGACATAGGTATAAATATTAGGAGTAATATTTATACCGGATTGACCCGCTATGAGAATACTACATAGTATGTTATGCAAAGTGTCATAAGTTATTCTCATGGTGATAATGGTGTATTACCACCCTTCGACCTGAAACCACTATGGACCCTAGATGTAGAGTCGGGTGCTTTATTGCTGATCAAACATTATCCGTAACTGGATGATCATAAAGACAGTTGATGGGCACTCCACGAAGCATGCTGAGGGACATGAGTGTCCTAGATGGAATTTGCCAATCCTGCATAACAGGAGAAATGTCTAAGGGCCCAATATTGAACTGGACAAGGATGACACAGTGTATGCCTTGTGTTCAATATAGACATAGGGGCAAAAGGGTAATTGTACAAACATATATTATCACGAAAAAGGTTTTGTCAGATCACATGACATTTTCGTGACTTGGGTAGCAGTGATGTGTTGCTAGATACCGCTCACTGTTTATTATGTTAAATATATAATTTAATATAATTACCAACGTTACGAAATCCTACAGGGTCACACACATAAGGACAGTTTGATGAGAGATAGAGAAATCAAAGGAACACCGTAAGGTACGGTGCACTTAAGTGAAAAATAGAAATTCGGATAATATAATAATAATTATTGTTATTTTATAATGGTTATAAAATAATAATAAAATAAATATATTTATTATAATAATAGTTATTATAATAATATATAATATTATTATGGATCATGTGAATTGGGCTTTTAGCCCGCAGCCCACAAGAGAGTCTATAAAAGGAACCCTTGTGATGAAGCTTTTACTTGATGCAATTTCGTTTTTGATTCTCACTCAAATAATTCCGTTCGTAAGCAGCTAGCACTGTGACCGGAAGCTGTTCGTGTGGACTGAGTAGAGGCGTTGCACTTCATCAACGCTTGTGATCGCTGCATCAAAGATCTGAATCGCCACAAAGAGGTAACGATTCTATCACTGACCATGCTCATTCGTAAGGATCACTAAAGGAAAATTTTTGTTTTCCGCTGCGTTTAGATCGCAATTTTCCTTCACAAACAATTCATGATAACAAGAATTCAATTAAAGAAGGAGACACATTCTAATAAACAGAATCCACTATTGCTTAAAAGCCCATGAGTGATTCACAAATACAACTCAACTAAAACAATCCATATCTAGTATCAAGATAATACAAAAGGGGCTCACAAATAAAAATGAACAAATAAAATCCTAGAAAGAAAACTCTCAGAAAGTACGACTGCCCTTCTTAGGTTTAAAGTCTTCTTATAAATAACCTTCAAAAAAGGCATGGGCTTGATTAGCAAATTGGACAAAATTAAATAGCACATCCATATTTTTATGTAAGAATCAAATAAAGCTGCTGCATAATCTTCTGTAGAATCAAATAAAATCTAATATTTTCTTAAATGTTTTGACAACCATTCTTAGAAAATATTACAGAGGCGGCCAAACAAGCTCCCGTCATATCTCACATTCTTTTCGTGGATGAAAGTCACATTTTCCCTAGGAAAAATGTTGCAGAGGCAACTTATAGTGTGTCTATTTTGGACATGTATCAAGCAGCATCAGGGTAGATGGTGAATTGGAAAAATTCTGAGGCATATTTTAGTCGGAACATGGAGGATACTGTCAAGAACTCCATTACAAGTGTGATGGTGTTAAATTTTTTTTAAGCCATGCTAAGTACTTGGGTTTACCTGTTGTCTTTGCAGGTCCAAAAAGGAAGTCTTTGCTTTGGTGAAAGAGAGAATTTGGAAAAAAAAAGGTTAAAGGATGGAAGGAAAAGTTTCTTTTAAGGGAGAATCCTTAATGATGGTAATTCCTTGCTCAACATGATTCTAAATGGTAGTTACTTTTCTCGAAGCACAATCTCTGAAGCCTCTCTGGGATATAATCCAAGTTATGCTTGGATAAGAATTCTATGTTCCAAGGAGTTGGTGGAAAAAGGAACCAGATAAAGGATTGGTAATGATGAGAAGGCTCGTATTTGGGAAGATAATTGGCTGCCAGACAACCCAGGTTTCAAGGTGTGGAGTCCCTTCGTTGAATATGAATCAGTTGAGTATGTTTGTGATTTTATTGACTGTGACATTGGTGTGTGGAATCTTGAGAAGATCCAAGCCTACTTAAACCCTACTGAGGCCAACCAACTGTTGAACATTCCTCTCTCTCGAGAAGATTTCCACCTGACAAGCAAATCCGACATCACGAAAAGGAAGGTGAATATTCTGTGAGGTATGTTTATCATCTCTTTCAACATCTCAAATCTTCAAAGTTACGTGGTACTTTTGCCCCACATCCCAAGCAGATTTGGAAATTGATTTGGAACCTCCTTGTTCTCCCAAAAGTCTGGAACTTCTTGTGGCGTCTGGAAAATGATAGCCTTCCAACTAAAGTTAATCTTCAGTCTAAAGGTATTTCTATCGATTCTAGCAGTTTTTTTTCCATTCCGTGCTAGAAACTAGAACACATCTGTTTATGCAGTGCGAGTTTGCTAAGGCATCTCTTTTCTCTTCTCCTTTACGGTACCAAATCCCGTCGGAGATGGATTTGCTCGATTGGTTGTTGGTCTCCTTGAATACTAAGTACAAACTTAGCACTCAATTGCTTAGTTTGTCTCATTGGAATATTTGGATAGCTAGAAACGATGTGTTGCATATATAACCAGAAATTGGTGGTGATGGCTGACATAGCGGTAGGGGTGGAAGTAAGTCAGACTGATAACATGGGCCTACGATCTAGGCCTACACAGGCTCAGGCCAGGTCAAGCTTTTTTCTTAAATAGATAAAGTCTAGGCTTTTTTATAAGCCTATTTAGTTAAAAAGGTCAGGCCCAGACCATGAAAAAAAGTCTTATAAACCTAACAGGCCGACCTATCTAAGTAAATATAAATAATTTTCTTATTATCATTATGTTATGTTTTGTACTTTGAACTAAAATAAATAAATAAATAATTGATTATCTTGGAGAACTTATGAAAATAAGATGAAAACACTTTATGAACAATGTTATAAGTTATTTTCATAAGTTATATTAAACAAATTGTCTCACAAAACTTATGCTAATAGATAAGTTAAAATAAATCAATGCAAACAAATTTAATTAAATATTATTTTAATTATTTATTTAGATATGTCTAAAATAATAGGCTTTTATATAGGCTAACAGGCTAACCAGGCCTTAGAAAAGGTCAGACTCGGGCCTAGAAAAAAGCCTATGACAGGCTATAGGCCAGACTTAGGCTGAAAATTATACCGTGTACCCCTACAATCATCCTGATACCCCTACATAATTTATAAATTCCAATTTTTCCCTTTCAATATTTAATTAATAATTTAAATTTTTTACTGCGAAGTCAGAGTAAAAAAATAATATTTTTTAACATTGGACGAGACGAATCAGAAGTACAATGAGTAAGTTATATGGTTGAGAAATTTACAAACCGGAAGTAGCAATGATGAGTTATCCGGTTTAGAAAATTACAAACCGGAAGTAACATTGTTATGTTTTCTGGTTCAGAAAATTTCCAAATCGGAAGTAGCACGCATGTGTTATCCGGTTGTAGAATTTCTTAATCGGAAGTAGCAAAACTGGGTTATCCGGTTCGTTTATTTTAATTGCAGTACATATATTTTAATTAATTAGAATATTTATTTTACTTTAATCAAATTAACTAGACATTAAAATAATAAATTCAATATTAATCTTTTTTTTTTAATTTAAAAACAATCTGAATCTTCATTAGTTTTGTAACTTTGTTTGAAAAAATTAAATGAAATTTAGGTAAATTGATGAATTTGATTGTGATTTAAAGGTGAAATCAAATATATTTATATGAATTTTTTTTGGCTCTATAATCATGTTTATTTAAATATCAAACCAAATTATATTCTTTTTCAAACAAAAAAATCAAAGAGAATTATATGTCATTAAAATATCCTGATTGTAATTTATTTTTAATTATAAATTGAAGTTATTTTTAATATTAAAGAGTATTATTTTGATATTATATTTATTATGAATAAATAATATTAAAATTATATGTATCATTTAAAAGTATATTTATAAATGGACACACGGGTATAAAAAACTTATAAACCAGTAAAAATTTACGTGTCGATAAAATTATTTTTTATAAACAGAAATAAGTTACAATTTTTACGAATAAAAATTTATAATTATTTTTTAACTCAGAAGAAAAATACTATATTATATTAAAAAAAACTATAAAAATTTTTGTTTTAAGTTTTTTTTTTCTTCTTCTATAAAATATCTATCTTAATTAATTAGAATATTTATTTTACTTTAATCAACTTAACTAGACATTAAATTAATACATTCAATATTAATCACTAATAAACAAAATTTATTTACAAAATATTTTTCATATTTTATAAAAATTATTGTAAAATTATTGTTTATAAAAATAATTATATCAATACCTAGATTTTTTTCTCGTTTATAAGTGCTTTGAATCCGTGTGACAATTTTACTAAAATATTTTTAATTTATTCCTGTTAAAAACAATTGTATTAATATTTGAATTTATAAAATTATTTGTAATTTATTCCCGTTTAAAACTTACAATGCAAAATTTTCTATAAAAAAATAGATACTAATTTGGTAGTAAAATATTTGAGTATCAATATTTTTTTATAAATAAATGTTGTCTATTAGTGATTAATATTGAATTTATTAATTTAATGTCTAGTTAATTTGATTAAAGTAAAATAAATATTCTAATTAATTGAAATATATGTACTGCAATTAAAATAAATGAACCGGATAACCCAACCTTTCTACTTCTGGTTAAGAAATTCCACAACCAGATAACACATGCGTGCTACTTCCGGTTTGGAAATTTTCTGAACCGGAAAACATAACAATGCTACTTCCGGTTTGTAATTTTTTAAATCGGATAACTCATCATTGTTACTTCCGGTTTGTAAATTTCTCAACCGGATAACTTACCCATTGTATTTCCGGTTCGTCTCGTCCAATGTTAAAAAATATTATGTTTTTACTCTGATTTCGCGGTAAAAATTTTAAATTAATAATTAAATATTGAAAGGGCAAAATTTGAATTTATAAATTATGTAGGGGTATCAGGATGATTGTAGGGGTACAAGGTATAATTTCCAATTAGGCTTCAGTATTTATGACAGGCCAGATTGAGACTTGGAAAAGCCTAGCTCGGCCCAGCCTATTTCCACCCCTACATAGCGGATAAAGTTTGGCAGAGTGTCATGGAGTTTCAAAAGGATAATTTGTCATGCAAGAATGTGGGGATTCAAGGCCAGAACCCGTTGAAGGAGCCACATTTGGTTGTGTTGTTAAGGACCATAATCTAAAGGTCATTGTTGTTGCATTCCTACAAGAAAGGTTTTGTGCTGATCCTTGCCTGACTGAAATTCTGGCTATTAGATGGAGCCTCAATCTTATGAAAGGCTTAGGGTGTGACAAAGTCCTCATTCAGTCTTGTTGGTGATTTTAGTATCATCAATGTATTTTAGCAGTAATGTGATTTACTACAGGGCAATGCAATTATGCGTTAAAGCTTGGAAACGAGTTAGGGTAGTGCGGAGTGCACGCTCGTCGAGCCAACGCATAATTGAATGCGAATAATTGAAACGGGGTTCCAAGGGGCGAAGCCCCTGGCGGGGTGCGGGGCGCACCCGTGGGGTTCCAAGGGGCAGAGCCATTTTCCTACAGACGTAACCATTTTCCGAACAAGTGTGTGTTTTCGTTTTGAATTATTGATCTCCTATATAAGGAGTCATTTGGCCTTAGTTTACACAGATAACAAAACCGAAAACTTTCTACATTTTGAACAATTTTCTTTTTCCAGAAACAAATCGTTCTTCAAAAATTATCCCCATAAAGATTTCGTGAACCCAGGCAAGAATAGGGTCGAAATACTTTTTTTCGAAAAGTGTACGAACACGATTCTTCAAAGTTATCCTGGATTATCATACCCACATTTCTAACAAGTCTGACTCTCTTACTGGTATGGATTGCATCAACTCTATACTCAGTATAGCCAACATTGATCATATAGGTTTAGATTTTAGGTTCTTGTTGGATAGTTTTTCTATGGCTTCTATAACCTTTTTGAGTAGATTGTCTAACGTGGAAGCTCACCACATGGCTAGTTTTAGTTTGGCTAAAACTGTTGGTTCTAAAACTTGCCAGTTTGGCTTAATAAAATTATTCAATTGTAAAATAAAAATTAAATCCAAATAAAAAAGGCGAATTTATTTACTTAAGTGACATGTAATGTAAGACGGCTTTCTAAGAAAAAGAGATATTTACATTTACAAGTCTTATCTTATATCAGCAGCTTAGCACTTAAAGCAAGAGAGCAAAAATGTTAGATTTAAAATTATTAAGTCATCATAATATGCCTAACTTGAAATTATGTTCCTGGGAGGTCGAATGATGGACAGTTTAGGGCTTAAATTAAGAAGTTAATTATTTGTTAGTAGTTAAATAATATGCTTAACTTCATATTACTTCTTTCTAATTAAAATCCCTGTCTACTCTAGCGTGTGTGAGAACGAAAATGAAATCAACAGCCAGTTATATAAAGTAAACCACGAGAGAATAATATAAGTATATAGAATCATCATTTATTTTTCATCCAATTAGGTATACAAGCATCTTTTGTTTTATTTATGGTCTTATTAGGAAGCAGTGCTAGAACTTCATATTATATTACACAGAGTGATTCATTGACCTTAGCAATTAACAAAGACATAGTTAACTGTAAGGTGACCCGCCTGGTGGCCAGCTCCATTAGTATCCAGTTGGTTGAAGACATTCACATCCAAGTCCAGTCCACCATTAGAGCACTGATCCACTATTCTCACCGTTACCTGAGCACCAGTTGCAGTGTTTGTCACCTGCATCATCATCACCACAATATTATTAATTCAATTTGACTAACTAATGAAGTACATGCACATTTCAACAAATAAACTTATTAGAAAAATAGTCATACCCTCAAGCATTTGCCGCAAGAATCTCTGCCTGTAGGCCCGGCAGGTCCACAAAAGGCAGTCCAACCGTATTGGCTACGCCATGACAAAGGCTGGTTAGCATCCCAGGTAGCACAGTAAACACTGGCTGTGTTGTAATCATAGTTTATGTTCTGAGGGTTGTAGTTATTGTATGTTGCTCTTACGTTGTTTGCACTCTGACCACTCACTAGCATTGTTGTTCCCATGATCAGGAAACAAAGTACCAACAAGCTTAAACTTCTCTGGGTGCTCTCCATTTTCTAGTTATGTGATAGTTTGTTCGTGTGTGTTTCATTATAGAAGCTGGTGTACGAATTTATAGACTTGGAGAAAGATAAAAGTCACATATTTCCACTCATAATTAATCTGAAGTCCAACAATGCATTTGAACCGTTACCATGCTTTTGTTTTTTATGTTGCTTTGATTTTTATTTAGCGTGTAGAATTTGATTTTGTGTGTTTTGATTTTTCTTAATTTAGGTTCTCCACATTCTTCCGAATATATAGCCGTGTACTTTGATTGGTCTTCCGGAAAATTTGACAATCTAGCTAAAGTTTTGGAGGATTAATAGGAAAAAAATTTGTTTTCAAAGCTACAAACGTAAGAGTAAAAGATTTGATGCATGAGGAAACAAGAATGATAAGCAAATAATAAAATATTAATTTAATTTGGTAGAAGAGGATAAAATAACGACACGATAATGTTAAAATATAGGACATCAACATCGTTACATATAGGCGTGACGCGTGTCGGACACCATGACACGCCTACTTCTAGAAGTGTCTTAGTCATAGTTCAATTATATTATATTATGCTTCATGCATAGCAGCAAGAGTAATTACAAGAGTAATTACAGGAAGCAACACAAAAATAACTTGGAGAATATGAGAAAAATGAAAGAATAGCTCTCATATTATTGATGGAGAATGAATAAGATATTTATACAAGTGATTGCATTAAGTTTCTTAAGATGCAAGTAAACTAACTTAATGTAACTAACTTGATCTTGGTGTAATTAACTCAAGTAACTTCCTAACTAACTATTCATTTCATCATCTATTAGTGCCCTCACAAGTTGAACTTAGTAAATATTTATCAAATTCAACTTGGCCTTGAGAAGTTGAAATGGCTTTGGAGGTAATGACTTGATATAGAAATCAGCAAGTTGATTGTTGGATGTCACAAGAAGTAATTTCATCATACAAGCCAAGAACTTTTGTCGAACGATGTGGCAGTCTATGTCAAGGTGTTTGGTATGTTTATGAAACACGAGATTAACAACAATGTAAAGAGCAATTTGGCTATCACAAAAAACGGGAACTTTGGAACAGTCAATATGCAGATCTCTGAGCAAAAGCAAATAATCCATTAAAGTTCACATGTTGATGCAACTAAGGCACGATATTCAGCTTCAAAGGAGGAACGAAAAACAATGTTTTGCTTCTTGGTCCGACATGAAATGAGAGAGTTACCAAGATAGAAGTAAGAACCATAAACTGATCTCCGAGTATCAACACAAACAACCCAATCTGCATCTGAGAAACTAATAATTTGAAGAGGTGAGTTTCGAGGGAAGAACAAACCTTGGGTTGGACATTGTTTCAAGTATCTCAACACCCTGCAAGCAGCGTTATAATGAGTGGTGGAGGGTTTTGAAAGAAATTGACTGAGTTGTTGAGTTATAAATGTAATATCAGGTTTAATGGTGTTGAGGTAGATCAACCTGCCAATGAGTCTTGTAACGCCCCATTTTATTGTTGTTGTTATTATTATTATTATTATTAATTAAATTATGTGTTGACGTGTGTAATTGTGTGATTTTTCGTGTTTTATTATGTTTTAAGTACCTTTGGTGGTGGATAGTGGCCTTAAGAATTGTCTTTAAGGTAGTAGGGGTGTGTGATCAAAAGCGTAGAGATTGATGGTGTGAGGAGTAAAACTAATTAGATTATTTTATTTAGTAATTATTTAATTATAATAATAGTTGAATATTGATTTAATTAAGTATGTGATGGAAAACTATTATTGTTGTTATTATTTCATTGGTTAGAATAAGTAATAATAATAATAATAATAATGATATAATAATAATAGAAATATTAATGTGAATATATGAAGAGCTTGGTGGTAATTTATAGTGAGTAAGTAATGACTTAAGTGGAAGTTCATAGAAAGGGTCTAAGGGTTAGTTGTGTAAAACAAAGAAAGGTGATAATCATTTGTTTTGGGAGAATTGACCGTAGAAGTGAGAAGGAGAAGAGAAAAGAGGAAGCTATGGCTCAAGAGACAAGAAGATATTTGGCAAGAACTCTAAGGTAAGGGTGAGGTTCTTCAATCACTTAAGGGATATATGATGTTGATAAGTGCAAATTGTAGCTATTATTGTATATAAGTTTTGTTGCACTTATTGATACTTTTTGTTAAAATCATGCGAATAAACCCCGCTATATTTGTAAATACGTTTACTTTACATTATAGTGTATATATTGCGTTATCGTGTAATATCATTGATTTTAATTGATTTCCATTTATTTTTGCACGTATCCAATCATGGACATCTTGTGATATTAATAAAGAGCATTGAATAAGATTTTCAACGTTTCGAACTGGGCGAAAAACGGAGTTATGGTTCAAAAGATATGAAGAAAACTTTTAGGATATTCAACCATGCTACAGGGTGCGTTTAGCCCAGTTGTAGCATGATGACCATGCTACGAGCGCGCTTAGCGTGATTGTAGCATGCTCATAGAGGCCGATGGCAGCAAGTTATGTGCTTAGCGCGGTTTTAAGGTAATTTAACAATTAATGAGGGCACGCTTAGCGTGCAGGAGCGGGCTTAGCACAGTCTGCGATTTTGACAGCTTATAAATAGGGAAAACCAAATTTTTTAGGTTATGGCTTGGGTATTTTTTTCTCCCACTCCATCTAACTTCATTTCTTCATAGGATTTAGCTAGAAAACAACATTGGAGCTTGCATTTGGATGATTCAAAGTCGAATCTCTCGTCGATTGGTGTTGACAAACCAAGAAATATTTGGTTCTTCTTCTTCTTCTCTTCTCTTTGTAATATTTATTGGTTAGGTTTTCCTTATGTATTTACTTTGATCTTATGTATATTGTTGATCATAGTGTTGTATAAAATGTGCTTTACAAATCTTTATCGATGTCGTTCTTGATTTTTGCTTTATGCCTGGGATTTGGGTTGTGTTAGAGATAAACATCACAAACATTGATTAGGGATGATTATCTATTAGTTTCTGGATGCTAGAGATAGATTTAGAGCTAACAATATTTATGGGTGTTGAAGCTTAATGCTTCCATGTTGGTTGTGTTGGACACGAAAGTGTCGATGTGAGTGATGTGGATGTCTTCTGTGTTGTTGTGTCGGGTGCGAGAGTATCAATACAAGAATACCATTGTTCTCTCAATTTTGGTTAGAAATAATCTAGGTCGTGAGTAATGTCGGATGATATTAAGGAGTATTGCAGGTTGACTATAATTGGTCGGTAAGTTTAAGTTTGTGACGAGTCGATTGTATGCATGCTTGACAAGTTTCTTCTCTCTGAAGAATAAATTCTTTTTATGCTTATATTTACTTTTCTGTTTTACAATTCTAAACCATTTTAATCCAAACTCATTAATGTGAGATTATCGAACAACAGTTTAATAGCACCGATCTCTATGGACACGATAAATTCCCAAAAAAATACTTCCAAACCTTTTGTTGCTTGCCGCTATACAGCTCCAAAAAAATGGCGCCGTTGTTGGGGATTGATTTAGATATGTAATTGCACTATGATAAATTTGATGTTTTTGAGTTTTGCACATAATGTCCATATTGTGTATAATCTTGTTTTAAACTTTGCTACCATACTCGTGCACATTCATACTTCGATATTTGTACATTTTACCTGAGGTTTATATACTTGTTATGTATAATGTTTGTTCAAGTGTTTGGTTAGGACACTTGCTTTTGGTTTGCACGATGAGGCATCACCATGGCATGACAAGAGGAAGTTACTAGTTAAGCACAGTAAAGGCGTCGAGCTTATGACGCAAAATAAGCATGTTTTATCATTTTTGTTCCATTATTACTTTTGCATTATAGCGTAGGTAGTGTGGTGAACATTTATTAAACAAGTTGTACTCTGATTGTTCGTAAAATTCTCAAATCTTCACTTTACAACTTGTTTAATTCATTTTCATCCGGTCTTTCTGGACCAATTTTTGTATGAGATTGTGTTGGTGTTAAATGGAGGCCTACACCAGAACCTTGTTATTGTACTGATTTTTTTGGTTCTGGTGTAGCGTGCTTAGAGTGCAGGAACGGGCTTAGCGTGCCCTGCTGTGCAGAGCCAATGAATTATTTTAATTGTTCACTTGGCTCCCCCTTCTTCACACTATCACCGAGGCCTTATATATTAGTAATTATTAGTAATTTTTATAATTCTTTTTTTGATTGTTTAGACTCAAATTTTGGCCCGATAACTTGAAGTCGCATTTGGTGATTTTTCCAAGTTTGATTGTTTCAACTTGCGAATGTATGATAATGATAGTGTTTGAAGTTGGTATCATGCAAGGTGCTCGTTTACCGCTTTCTATAACATAACATGATTAGGAAACTTGTCATTTGTACAACTACCATGCTATTTATTCTTTTTGCATTACTTGTTCATGAATTGAATCACTTTAGTTCCCTTTTTACCCCGAATGTGAGGAAACTTTCCATTCTTCATATATGCTAGAGGCCACAATTCTTGTTTTAACTGAATTTCATTATGTTTAATCTTTTGTTTGTGTTATTTATACGAAAGCATGAAAAATGATTAAGTCATATTTGTTTCATTTTGAGCACACCTACCTAGCCAAATAGTCAATTTACCCTGTGAGTGTGTGCGCATCTGTTAACCCCTTTGATCTTTGTCAATATCCTTATTTTGTGTGAACTTGATGCTTGTCTATGAGTGTTAGTTCTCTTTTTGTAAGGATTTTGATTCTTTTTGTTTCTTGAACCCTCAAACATGATTTGTTGTATGAATTTTTACCTTACCTTAGAAAGTGTGGATTATTCATGCCTTGATGTTGGTTTAATTCAAGTTGGGGAGAGCCATGTTTTCTCACTTATATTATTGGTTTCTATGAGGTTGTGAAAAAGAAATGAAATGTGAAAAAGAAAAGAAAAAGAAAGAAGAAAAAGTGGAAAAAAATTTGTTACACCTCCTTCTCAACCTTTTCAATGATCGCCTTTTCATGTGGTGTTTGCACACTCACTTCAACCTATCTTTCTCTCTCTCTCTCTCTCTCTCTCTCTCTCTCTTACTCTCTCTCCCTCTCTCTCTCTCTCACTCCCTCTTATTATCTCTCTAAAACTACCCACTTGTATACCACTACGGGTTGTCACAACATTCAAATGTCCCTTAGGATTTTGTTCGAGTTGCCCCAAAATGATTCGAAAGGACAGAAGAATCAACTTGTTGTTGTGCTAATTGGGAGAATTTAGTCTCCTATATTTTGGTATGAGTGACAACATTATCAAACTTAGTGTTTAATTGCCTAAGCACCTCATTAGAAAGGAGTCTTTGATTTCTAAACTCATCGTTTTGATGGATTTGCGTCAACACAAATTTTTCCATCAACAGTTAAAGGTTAGATTTCTAAGGCTTGGGTTGTGTAGCTTTTTGGAAACTCGAAGGCCACATGGCTTGTTAGGGGTTGTTTTTCCCTATAAGAGAAGTTGAGGTGATCATGCCACATAATATTATAAGTGTTAGAACAAAGGTTGTTCGTTTGGTTATTGTTCACAAAGTTTGCATTTTCTTGAGTGGATCCTCCCATAAGGATTATTTGACAATCTTTATATGTATGCCCATTAAATTGATATACATTAGGGAGTGACAGGGGAAACAGAAGCAACACGGGGTGGAATAATATGTGTGGAAGGTGTGATGCTTATGCTATCTATCTTTTGGTAAAGGGAATCCACCTTAGCATTCATATAATCAAATATATTAACCTTATAAAGACCACCGGTCTTAGGGGTAGACTTAGAGACACCTTGTCTCACGCATCCCCATGAGTGGTGGTTTTTTTCCATCTCTTCTATAAAGTCATATGCTACATATTGAGGACTATTCATTATGGCTCCACCAAAATCTTCATTTAAGGTCATCCTTGTAACACCACATTTCTATACCTCCAATTAATCAATTAAATCATTTAGGCACATATTAAAAATTTCATCAGAGTATATTTGAAACATTGTATAAAAGAGACATGTCACATCAACAGTGAAATTAAAACATACAACACCTGCTCATTCAAAGATATGCAACAAACAGGGTAACTTGCAACAGAAGGATTTCATCCTTACACCCGTATTCCAAAGATTCAAATAACATAGGAACTAACATCAACAACATCAAACTTATATACTTATATAAATATCAACAAGTTTGATTCACCAAATATTTCATGTTTACATAAACATTCATCACCAAAATACATGTATAAAATGTATCACAAAAGGCATCAAGCCAACCCTAGCTACCCGGTGCTACATATCAGAGCCGACCGACCAAAAGGATGAAGACAAGCTTCACAAAAAGACCTCCAACAACCTACTCTGCAATGCCTCATAGAGCATCATAAAACAACCGAAGGGTGAGAAACATTATCATAATAACATTGCATATAATTATATATCTCAACATATAAAATACACATAAAAACATGTTCTCACCACAAATCATTTCTCATCACCCATATACATCACAATGTATATATATATATATATATATATATATATATATATATATATATATATATATATATATATATATATATATATATATATATATATATTCACACTAGCACATTCATTATGCACAAAATCACATATGATTATGTGGATTGTGCATAATGAATGTGCTAGTGTGAATATATATATATATATATATATATATATATATATATATATATATATATATATATATATATATATATATATATATATATATATATTCACTATACACTACAATGTATATATATTCATACATACATAATCATATACAAGATTAAGATAACAATGCTTATCACCCTTACCCGATTATTTCGATTCCTAGGAGCAATCTTGATGATTTTCCAACTTTTTCCTCTTTTCTCTTCTTTTCTCTTCTCTTCCTTTTCTTTCTCCTATTTTTCTTTCTATTCTCTCTTTTCTTTTCTTTCCACTCTTATATCTTTTTCTTTCTATCTTTCTTTCTATTTTTCTCTCTTACTAACTATTTCTACACTTAACTCATTTTCTTCTCTTTTATACCAAATATCATTTTCTCACAAAATAATAATTCTCCACAAATTCCAATTTATTATTAATTAGCAAATGTCTAAAATACCCTCTAATATAATTTTACCCGAAAATTCACAAAACGGTAAAATCACATATCATACCAACATGTCACATTAACACATCAACATATCATATTATCATGTCAATTTCACAAATAAGACAATCATCACCTAAATAAAATAAAAGACTCAATAAAATTGGGAAATATCGAATCGGGGCGTTACAATCTTTGTGGAGTAAAGGAGACCATTATAAAAGGTATGGATAATTATCCACTTCTTAATCTCATGGAAATGGCATAGTCTTAACAAATCTTTATAAAACTCCCACGCGTCAAACAAGGATTCCCCATATTCTTGCGCAAAGTTATTTATCTCATTTCTAACCTGGGCCATTTTGCTTGACAGAAAGTACCGCGTAAGAAAGGTCACTTTCAATTGGGTCCAGGATGTAATATAATTGGCGGACAAGAATTAAAGCCAAGCCCGCACATGGTCTTTTAAAAAGAAGGGAAATAGACAAAGGTGTACGACGTTTTGGTCAACACCATTATCCTTAACAGTACCACAATTATCAACAAAAATAGAAAGATTAAGATTTGGATTTTCTGAAGGTAAACCGAAAAATTGGTTTTGTTACATCATACCGATCAAGGAAGGTTATCGTTCAAACTTATTAGCGGCAATTGGTAGGCGCATAATGCTATAATGCGATTCCTATTCGGTGGGAATAACATAATCCTTAAGGAGCTTAGTATCAATTGGACCAACTATAGCTTATAATATAAGATTTATGCATCTCTCAAGTAAGAAATGCTCAATTTTGTTCTCGAGCTCAACTAAGATATCAATTGAATGAGTTCTTCGCATACAAGAGCGGTGAGAAGTACAACAAACAAACACAATAAAATAAACAAAGAAGTAAGCTCTTGTCTATACAATGATCAAATAGAAATTCAATATTAAACACAATTGGTCCCCGACAACGATGCCAAAAACTTGATGTAGCCGTAAGTGCACGAATGTGAGAAGTAATAAAATAAATATCGGACCACAGAGACCAATGGTTTAAGTACCAAATTCTTGTCCTATCGGTGTATATCTAGAGAAATAAAAAATATGGATTTTTTTAAATATCTTAACAGAAAAAGCAAATAAATGAACTAGGTTGTTTAAAAATTCGCGTTATGGTATCAACATATAGACTTTCAGACTATGGTTGATACCAAAGATCCACTTACTTTCCTAACGAAGTTGGAATGCATGAACTCAGATTATCAAATAAGTTTTATTAAAATTTTCGTAATTGATAATAACAAATCATACAATAGGTCACACAATAATCCCATAACCCTTAGTTCCTACATAACTACTCACTCATAGCGAGGGAAAACATAATCGCAACGGTATTCATTATCAAACTCATACCAAACAATCATAACAAATGAATAATAGAAGAATGAATAAAAAATGAATTATGATTAAACTTGAATTCACAATTGCTCCCTTGGAGACTTGAGATACAGAGAAAAAGAGAACAAATAATACGTAGAAACTTGGAATGAAAAATGTGATAAATGTTGGGATCCAAAACTCATAATAACATGATATGAGTTTTATAGGGAAAAAAAGTAAAAGTGCATCAAATCCTACATGACTTAATGAAAATTATTTAGAATTTCAACATATCAAATATTTCCTAAGAGCCATAATAAAAGATGATCCATCTAAATATGGAAAAATTTCCCAAGAGATGAGCTAGGGGAAGCCTAGGCTTTATGGCTACTACTGGTGCCCGTAGTAGCCCCCTGTTTTTTGTATGGTAAAAATTCATGTTTTGCTTTGTTTTGCTTGTCTTTGATTCCTCTTTATCTTGGATCCTCATTAGAACTTGATATTAGAAAAAATGCACAAACCAAAGAATAAAACATGGTAATTGAAAGTAAATTAAACTAATGAGATACAATATTAAGACAAAATGACTAGAAACAACGATGCAAAGACCACTTATCAATCACATTGCCCCCTGGTTTTCTTATCGCCCCATCATAGGAAACGTGAGATAAGAAGTTTCTTTGGCAGAGAAAAGCTCAGGGTCATTAATTGACCCAAATCTCTCTTGAAAATAGAGACTCAACGTTCCATTATGGGCTGGATGGGCGGTGACCCTTTCCAAGAAAACCTTAGGCCCAAATGGCATATATATATATATATATATATATATATATATATATATATATATATATATATATATATATATATATATATATATATATATATATATATATATATATATATATATATATATATATATATATATATATATATATATATATATATATATATATATATTATTCCCTAAGGAGAGGAGATATCATTCTTTACACCCTAAGAAAGAATAACGTCTGCTAAGATCACAACATACAACTGATTGCAACCATACACTTTCCCCCAAGCATCACTGGCCATCTACAAAGTCTCTCGTCTCATGTGAGCAACACTCCTAAAATACCTCAAAACACCACTGTATGGGGCTTCTTACCGTCGTGGCAAGCCCTAACCATCATATTATATTATAAAACTATTAAGACCTCTAAGTCTCTCTGTCCTTACAGAGGAAACACATATATAGCATTCGATAGCACAGGACATTCATGAACATGCTTTATATCAAACATTTAAAAAAAACATTGGATTAGAAAGCCTAAGAACGCCACCTTGGACTAGAAAATTGGATGAAGATAGAGAGAGCTTGATGCTATTGATCTTCTTTTCTCCCAAGCTAATTTATTTCCTTGTGATTTAATCCTACATTCAAGTTGAATTCTTGAAGAATATTGAAATGACAGATTGGGATTTGAGTTGAATTTATTCCTTCTTCCTCTCATTTCTCTCTCTCATATCCCAACTTCTCTCTCACTTTAAAATTCTTTTTCTAATTTACAAAGGATAAAAATGAGAGAAACAGGCTTGCATACCTTCTGGTAAACAGATACAAATGCCCTCATATTTTCCTCAATTGACAAAAGCACCCCTTAATGAAACTAAACCTAGGAATCTCCTCAGTTTTAACACTAATATTTAACAATCTCAGTGTAAAATCAAGGTTTAAGTGACATGGAGTATTACATTATGAATAAAAAAAATATAATTAAAATAAAGGGTAATAATAAATTGAGGGGAACAAAGTCAACACCTCATAAGTTGTGAAACGATAAATAGGAAGGCCTAAGCTATCCTTGGAGAAAACATATCTAGCTTCATTCGAGATGGAGTCCCATCAAGTGAATTGGTTTAATGGAAGCCCAAGATTAACAAATTTATCCGCGCAATGATTATCTTCCCTGTAAACATGCAAAATGATGAAGCTCATTGTTGTAGTTTAAGAGATGCAATGCTTCCATATATGCCTTAATCTCCAAGGAACTATAAATGGCTTGTAAAAATCAAGCAAAGCAAGCTTTGAGTCACATTAGATTCAAAACTTATTCCAACCTTTTTGAGAGGCTGCTTCTATAACATAATCTCAAATATAGTAAAGTAATATGTAGATTTGTTATTAATTTCATCTATACATCATACATGTATAGCACTTATTAATGGTTTTATTAGGAAGCAGTTCTAGTACTTATTAAAGAACATGCATATTTTATCCACACAACTTAATGAATCAATCACCACAGTTAACAAAGACATAGTTAACTGTAAGGTGACCCGCCTGGTAGCCAGCTCCATTAGTATCCAGTTGGTTGAAGACATTCACATCCAAATCCAGTCCACCGTTAGAGCACTGATCCACTATTCTCACTGTTGTCTGAGCACCAGTTGCAGTATTTGTCACCTGCATAATCCATCAACGCAATATTATTAATTCTCTTTCACTCACTAATTGAAAATAATGAAGTCCATGCACAGGTCAACAAATAAACTTATTGAAAAAATGCCACAACATGAGAATATAGTCATACACTTAAGCATTTGCCGCAAGAATCTCTGCCAGTAGGTCCGGCGGGTCCACAAAAGGCGGTCCAGCCGTATTGGCTACGCCATGACAAAGGCTGGTTAGCATCCCAGGTAGCACAGTAAACACTGGCTGTGTTGTAATCATAGTTTATGTTCTGAGGGTTGTAGTTATTGTATGTTGCTCTTACGTTGTTAGCACTCTGACCACTCACTAGCATTGTTGTTCCCATGATCAGGAAACAAAGTACAAACAAGCTGAAACTTCTCTGTGTGCTCTCCATTTTCTTAGTTATGTGATAGTTTTTGTGTTTCATAATAGAGACAGGCGTACAAATTTATAGACTTGGCGAAAGATAAGCCACATACCGCAGTAATAGTAGTATTAAAAGTATAATCAATATCAGGTCCACAACACATTTGAACCGATACCATGGTTGCATTTATTTTTCTTTGATATTTATTTAGCGTGTTATATTTGATTTTGTATGTGTCGATTTTTCTAAGTCTAATGCATTGATATGTGAATCTATAATAACCTGTACGTACATGTTACTTAACTTTGGTTTGGAGATGATCTTATATCGTAAAAATTACTCGCTCCAATTACACTTTTTATGAATTTTGCAAATTTCTTTTGTTCTATTTATCTTAAGGTTTAATTGAGTGTAATTTTTCTTATTCTTTTGAGAATTCTCTTGTGTTTTTTGTAAAGCTCCTCCAAAGCTTCAAACCATCCTAAAGAAGGTTGTTTCAATAATTACACATTACTTTTTTACATTGTTGGGAACACTCCTAAAGATTCCGACATTAGATGAATTCAGAGTTTCTCGTCACAAGTGGTGAAAACTTGCACTCTAAAAATTAAAAATAAATTTATGATTTTAAATTATAACTAACTAACTTTATCATTTTTTTTGTAAGCAAGATATAAATTAAAATGAGTACAAAGGGTACTTAAACTTTGATACAAAAGATGAAGAGGCGCTGCTTTATAACAAAAAAATCAGAAAAATTACCAACCAAAAGAGACCTAAGATAAAAATAACAACGGGTCTTTGTCAAATTCATACAAATCTCTATTGGGTTGAATAATTTCTCCGATAGAAGCCCAACGCCAAACCCAAAATTTCACCTTCCAAACTAAATCAATTATGCTCCAAACCTCATTCTTGAAAATAATATCATTTCTAGTTGATCACATAATCCAACAAAACGTCAACCAAACACTTCCTTCCCCACCCTCTTTAACCTTCTTAACTTTACAAAGATTAAACCACTCCAAAAAAGAACATCTACACTCTCTAACTCCAACACATTTGATATTTAACCAAGTCTCCACCTTCAACCAAACCAACTTCGATACCGGGCAATCGAAAACCAAATGATCCAACGTTTCCGGGTTCACATTGCAAAAACAACAGTTAATATTACTATCGGAATCCAAAACTTTCCTATGCACCAATCTATCCTTTGTTGGAAGTTTATTCAAGAAGCACCTCCAACCAAAGGCTTTGATTTTCATAGGAACTCAAACTTTCCATAACTTTGTGAAAGTTATATCGCCCAAATTCCATGGACCGTACAGTATATGGAACTGATTTGGCTAGAAATACATAGAGCTAACCGTGAACACGTCCCCCATATCCCAAACAACTTTGTCTTTATCCTCCCAATTTTTTGGTTTATGACATTCCAACAAGCATCTCAAGTCGATTAATTCCCCCTCTACTGTCTCCAAATTTGTTAATTCAGAATTTGCATTTTGAGAAAACATCTCCCTCCCATACTCATGAAATTCCGGATTACTATTGCTGCTAGCATCTTCAACCGAATTCAAAACAGAAAAGATTGCCATAGCAGTTGAGTTGGCTAAAAGACGCCCCTATTAAGGAGTTCCGCTGCTGACTGCAGCGTTGGCCGAGAGGCCGTGCTGAAGAGGAACATCACGGCTTAAATTGCTGCTGCTGCAAACTACTGTAGGAAAAACCCGTGAATTCTGCACATCGTAATTCATATTTCTACTGTTACGATTGTTTCCGCCCATCGAACCTAACTGCTCCAAACCTGCATTAAAATTAATGTTAGTATTAAAACCAGTCCCCTCTCCTTGACGAAACATATTCGGAATACGTAAGTCCCCCCAAATCCAAACTCCTTCCCTCCACCCTCCCAAAGAGGCCACTGACACATTCTTTAAACGAGAACGTGAAAACAGATTCGGGAACACCCTATCAAAACTACCTTTGCTCGTCCAATCCGCACACCAAATGGGTGTGTTGAAACCTGATCTTACCTGATCAGAAGGGCCTTCCCTTGGTCGGTCGAACGTAGCAAAGTTGATAGATGGATGGAATGGAGGGGGTGTACCTGCAAGGCACTCCGATGCCAAAGTTAGAGAGGTACAGTATGGTAATAGCAATGAGAGTTTAGCATACCCGACCCTTTACTGAGAAAGGGTATTTATAATGTACCCCCAGCACGGGGCCAAGGTCCCTCAGTGGGCTTAATCTAGGTAGGCCCATGGAGGAATTGCCAAGGGACGCGTAAGAAGCGTGAAGACCTAGACAAAAGGTCTGCCCCTTGGTCCAATTGCCTCTATCTTTCAGGAGATAATAAAGGGCAGTTGGGTGACGTGGTAGGTGAGCTGGCAGACATATTCTCTGTCCGTCCTTAGTGTATGCCCGTCGCATAAGCAGGTGATTTATCCACGAGGTTCTCCTGCTCGAGTATATGGGCCCTTGCTCGACATGCACTGGGTCGTGGTCCTATACATTCTTGCGGCCCAGTCCGGAACGCGTAGGAGCGTGTATGACCAGTTATTAGGTCATTTCCCTGGTCCAACAGCCCCTATATCTCAGGAGATATTCGTGGGCAGTTGGGGTGACGTGGCAGGCAAGATGGAGGACCTGCTTACTGCCCGTGCGTCATAACTGTGCTCGACACCTTGTTTTGATGCTCGCCAAGACAAAACTGTTGCTCGTGCAGATGGGCACCTGCCCGACGTAACTGGGCCAATGCCCAAGGTGGCCCTGGGCCCAGTCCAGAACAAGAGCCCTCCAAGTCGAGTCTCCAGGTTGGAGCGATGAGTTAGAGAGAGAGAGTCGGGCGCGTTTTGATGTCGAGGAGGGGTTGGAGGTCGGGCATGATGGGTCCATATAGGATATATCGAGCGTCGGGTGCTCGTGGACGTATGAGACGGCCAGTCTTTGGCCGGGGAGATAGAGGGTTATGTCGAGGGACGAATGGACGCCCGCTGTCGTTCCCGATTCCCCATGCTGATGTGTCATGAGAATTGAAGGTGGGTTGCTTGTTTGTTTTATTACGTTTGATTCTTGTTGTGAACTCTTTACGCTCGACTTATTTAGGCTCGTCGGTTTAGGGAACCGGCGAGGTGGCGGGTTGTTGTCCGCCTTGACTCGGGATCGGGGTTGCGATCGGGTGCCCCGATCCCGGGGCTTAGACCTCCCATCGCGAGCTGGGTGTCCTGCCCGCGTGGTACTGTGACGCCAGGGCTCGATCGAGGTGGCCGACGTCGGGGGCTATGTTCGCCCAGGTGTAGGCATTATCCCCCTTTGTTTTGGCGACGAGGTCGTGGGCGTACCTTCCACGGCTCCGTAGGTGCTTTTTTAGCTGTAATATTGTCTAAGTTTCTCTGCGTTCCATGGTCGAACGAGTTCTTCGCCTTGCAGGCTCTCTAAGTAGTAGGCCCCATTGTCCGTCCTGTCTCCTTGACGTCGGGGAGCGCTGGGCTCCTCGCGCTTAGCATGGTCGGTTTCACTGGTGTCGCGGCTGTTCCGGACACTGTGGGCGACCTGCTTTTCTTCATATCTGATGTAGGCCTGGGCCTTGTGCAAAAGTTCATTCAGGGTGCGGGGAGGTTCGATCCCGACAGCTCTGCTGAGTTCGCTGCCGGGCAGGATCCCCCTCTCGAGGAGATATTTCTTCATGTGTTCCGTCGTTTCCACCTCGACGGCCTCTTGGTTGAATCACTCGATGTATGAGCGTAGCGTCTCGTTCTTCCTCTGTATAATGGCTTCTAGAGAGGCCTCGTTCTTCGGATGACGCCTGGAGGCTGTGAAGTGCCTTGTGAATAGGGACTTCATGCCCCTCCAGGATGTGATGGATTCTGGGGCCAAGCTCTTGTACCAGGCCATGGCTCCCTTTCTCAGGGTCGTGGAGAACAGTCTGCACTTGAGATGCCCGGTGATATCGTTACGATAGTCGAGCATGGCGTTGACGTTGTCGACGTGATCGTCCGGGTCGGTGGTCCCATCGTAGGTGGGCAGTTTTGGGGGTTTCTCTATGCCTTTGGGGAGCGGGGCCTCCATGATAACCCGTGAGAGTGGGCAATGGGGATCCTCTTCGTCGCTTCTTAACGGGGAGAGTTCGTCATTCCTGGGGCAGCGACCACGTCGGGGTGAAGCTCCCGACCTGTCCCCTTCGCGACGTATCCTTGACATGTTCACCCTTGGCCTGGGGGAGCGTTGGTTCCTTCGCGGGGGGGAGCGTCCCCGCTTCCGGGCAGCGTCGGTGCGCTGCTTCTCTTGGGGTTGCGCCCGCCCCTGCTGAGGTCGGCCGGCTTGTCGTCCAGCTTCTAACGCCATGATCCGTTCGTGCTGCTGGGAGAGCATGAAGTTGGTCTGGTTGAGGGCGTGCACCATAGCAATCATGATGGGGTCACCCTCAATGGGCACTAGAATGGGCTGGAAAGTGGCGACCGGCTGGACCGGGGGCTGAGACAGAAGGACTCCGTTGTCCTCAGGTTCGGGCGACGGCGTGGCGGGTTGCCCGTCTCTTGGATCTGCTTCGTTGTAAGTGAGGTTATCCTCCGTCGTGTAGTCGATGAGGGGGATGCCTTGGCTGTTGTTGTGTTCTCCGGCCATGTTGGAAGGGCTGAAGTGAATGAGCTTTGATCTTCTGTTGGTGAAGATGGGGATAGCTAGTTTCCCTGATGGGCTATAGACGTAATCTAATATGTGTCTAGCGGTATCTTAACTGCAAGCGCACAGCCTATCGAAGTAATATAAAAGATTATCGATCCCACAGGGACTTTATGATTACTTAGTGCTAGAGGGTTTACTAGTTTAGCTAAGGTGAATGGTTGTCACGATTTTTGGTTGTTTTTAAGAATTAAAGACGGGAATTAAATTTTAGTTTAATGAAATGATAATAAGGCGGTCGGTATGTAATTATGTTAACTTAGGCGGGTCAATCTAACCTAGGCTTATAAGGATGGTTCACTTAATTTATTCTGTAGAGGTTATCAGTTTAAATATCTTTAACTCACACTCTCGTGGTCTTATCTCAGATCTTACTCCTAAAGCCCTATGCCTGCTCTCGCTAGCCCATAAGTGTTTAGAAATAATTTTTGGAAACTTAATAAGTCTAATTCATTTTAAAGCGCTCTCGCTGTGTTTAAATTGAATGCCTAACTTTAGTTATCTGGTTAAAATCTCACACTCTCGTGGTCTCGACCTAACCTATTACACTTTCCTTACTCTCGTAACAAAAAGATTAATTTTATAATAAAAAAGTCACAGCCAGAATTTTAAGTTCTTAATTGTTTTAAGCCTAGATTCGATTTTACCGATTTAGTGTATTTTAATTACATACCGCCTAAATTGTTTAGTTATTCATATTTGTTGTACCAGACAGATGCAGAAACAGAGGGGCACAAATTAAAGTATGCATTATAAAGTAATAAAAATAAATTCTTAACATAAAAAATTAAATTAATGTAAATGCGAAATAATTAAAAACCTGAATAATAAAAATAATGTGAAACTCCTTCTTCCACAGTCTGGCAAGCTCGGAGTGTGAACCGGAATCGAAAATAAAATTACAAAACGAAATGCTGAAGGCTTGAAAGAAATTAAATAATAACAATTTCCTAATGTTGGAAATTGTTATTTGATTTGGTTGGGATATAGAAAATAAAGCAAGAACAAGAACAATGGAAAAAATAATGAAATAGGGTGCAAATAAAATACGGCAGAGCTTCCGCAAGAAAAATTAAAAATAAAACTCTGTACTTTCTACTTTGAAATAAAGCTATTTATAGAAATTGTAATTTGGGCTTGGCAGTTGAAATAATGCGTGGGCTTCGTTGTTGCTGAGAGAATCCAGGGAGAACTTGTGTTACTAGGTCTGCGGAAGAATAAGAAAAGTTATGACTTCACGTAGCACGTTCATGACCAATTCTTACCAAGTAAACCTAATTTCCCCTTGTCATGTTCGTGACAAGGGTGTCACGGGCGTTATCCTCATATTTAGCGCGTCACGGTCATGACGGCTTGGTGACGACCGTGACTGTCCCAATTTGCGTGTCACGATCGTGACAGCATGGTGACGGTCGTGACTGTTGCAAATTATGCAGCATTATGCAGAATTCCTCTCTTCTTCTTCTTTTCATGCTTGTTTTTGCTCATTTCACTTTTGACTTATGATTTAGCTCTATAATTGATATACCTGCAAAATGACAAAGAAAACTCGAAGAATCGGGTGTTAAAACGATAAATGTGCGATAAAACGGCATTGAAACGTAGTAATAAAACGATACTTTTTCTCGTTATCAAACTTCCCCAAACTTAAACCTTTGCTTGTCCTCAAGCAAATAATCGGTTGAAAAATGATCGGACAGGTCTCCATCGATGCGTACACATAACAAACCATACGAGGAATTGTTTTGCTAGATAAACCGGTACTAGAATAAAACACTAACGATACACTAATGACACAAGCAACAAGCTAAGTCGTCGACTTCCCGTTAAACGAAACATTCGGTAATTGCGTTACGATTCCACCTAGAGTCTTTCGATCTTATTTCACTCGGTTTCATTCTAGCGCAATCACATTAAGCCCTTTGCCTTAGCACGCACGTAGTGGAGTAGCCGGTTAGTGACTTTGATCCTTTATAAGCACGGGGTCTGGTACACGAATGTGGCAACCCTATATATATTATCCGATTTAGAGGTTGTGGGGGATCGAGCCGTAGCACGCCCTACCAAGTTCAGAACCAGGTACCTCTGAACCAACCCACAATGGACTCCTTCTCATACTTCTCGTTTCTTATATGCGACCGTGTACTTTGGTGCAATTTCTTTTTATTGGCATCGAGATATGAAGGATCATTATAGATTTAGGCATCAAATACTTATGTTCATCGGCTCCCCACGTGGTTTGTGTTCAGACGGTGCTGACTTCTAGTATAAACTACTAGGGGTTACTTTAGAACTGAAACTTAAGGTGTAGTTGTAACAATTATCGGAATGGAATGCTTAAGTGGGAAGTCTAAGGTGTCAAGACTGTATTGATCTTGTTGAATCGTTCTCAGCTTCCTAACTACGATTTCATAGGTAAGTCGGGTAATGCGAAGAAAAAATATAAAATTTTTCAGTATGGCTAAATAAACGGGGAAAATTCGAAACTAAAGAAATAGCACAAATATACTTTGTTTCATTAAAATACGAAAGGGAAATACAACGGAATGGAAAGTGCGGAAAGGGAAATGCGGAAAAAGGAAATGTATCTCTCCCACACTATATCAGACATTGTCCTCAATGTTGTGATATAATAGCGGGTAAACTACAATACAAACAACAGAAATGGAAAAACAAAAACATAAACATAAACTAAACTAAGGCTGCTGATGACCACGGCCTCGGCTTCTGGTGCGGGAGCGTCTGGTCGGAGTCGCTTCAGGATCAGAATCGGTGCCGGTGAGAGCAGTGATATCAATTCGCAAAGCCTCTAGCTCGCTAAAAATCTCTCCAAGCTTCTCATCAGTCGTCCTCTGGTTGGTGGCAACAGCTAAAAGTAATGCATCATGTTGCTCTTTTTGCCTTTGCTCAAGTGCAGCATTCATCTGATTCTGCTGATGAATGGCACAGAGGACATCTTCAAGTGTGATGTCGGGTAAAGGTGGCTTCCTGGTGGAGGACTCAGGAATGTCCTGTACTGGCTCAGCGGCATCCATGGTATCCTGCATCTCGTCCACTGGTGGATCGACCTGTTCATCAATAATGGGGACATGGCCGACAGCATCCGGTAAAGCAAATAGCCAGTTGGCTCGGTTGGACGGATCGATGCGGTCACGACAAGGTGATGTGGTGATAAACGGTGCCTTGGATAACAGGGTTGAACCTGCCATCCTCTCTCTGAGATATCAAGTGGGCGGACCTGCAATAGTTCTTTGTAAGCAACTCTGCGGCTCTGCGAGGCAAATGGATAATCAAGTCACCAAGCTCCAGCTGAATGGCAAGGGTGGTGACAATCCCGCCTATGTAGAAGGGGGTTGCGCCTCGTTGTGCTATAGGATGGATATGTGATAAAAGGAATGGGGCAGCATTGATGCGCTCGTCATTTAAGGAACAATGCAAGAACAAGAGCTCCTTGGAGTTAAGCTTGTGATTGCTCTCTCTTGCAAAAATAGTATTGCAGATGATGCGATGAAAGTATCGGATCGCCGGGTTATGGATGTGGGTAGCGTTGAGACTCTGAAAGGCAGTAGTACGGGTGTTGGTGATGTCGTGCCACAAGGTGAAAGCGGTTTCGCTGAAGTTGTCCGGCACGCGGAGATGAGCATCGTCGCCGTGATCGAAACCTAACAATTCGGCGATCCTTGTTTGTGTAATTTCGAACTCTCGTTCGAGCATTCTGAACTTTGCAACGCCGGTGAGTTGACTTGATGAACCGGGAGGTGTAACATACTGAAACGAACTCAGAAATTCCAATGTGAGGAGTTCGAATGTCGGCTGTGGTTGACTGCACAAGTGCCACAAACCAACATGCCTAAGCAGGAGCTTCACGCCGTTGAGCAATCCCAACTCCCTCAAGCAGTCAATTTCGACATACCGAGTGGGCTGGACGCCACGGTTCTGAAACCTGATAAACTTTTGTCTTTGAGTTTCTCCATGTTCACCATCTCTAAATTGGATTTCTTCCATTGCATGCAAGTACGGGAATGAGAGATGAGAGGTTTTTGAGTTTTGTGAGAAAATGAAAAATGTGAAGAATTTGGTTCTGATTATAGTGAAAGAAGTGAATGTGAGGGGTTTGGAATAAATGGAGAGGTTATTGGAATTGATTGAGGGTAATGGGAGGTTACGGGATAGTGAGGAGATAATGGGGGGTTTCTAATTTTTGTGGAAGTGGAAAAATGGTTCCTGCGAAGAAGAACGGTTTTGTTTCTCAGAATTCGTATAACAGGGGTCGTCACGGTCGTGAGGGATGGGTGACGGTCGTGACGCGCTAAATAGCTTGTCACGATCGTGAGAGGTGGATGACGACCGTGAGGGATTAAAAACTTATAATATTTTCTTCACAGAATGCATTATCTCACTCGTTCAATGCAATTTTTCTCCTTTTTTATCACTTCTTATTTAATTTCAACACAAACACTATATATAATATTGGATCAACATATATTAGCAGCAAATTTCATCACACGAGAAATTATAAAATATTAATCAATTTAGATATAACAGTAAGTAATGGAAAGCATAGAAATTGATTAAATTGGAAAATGGTAAAACTAGAAGTGCTTTGCTTTTGATATAATTGAAGGAAAATTACATTAATAAAAATAAGGTACGAAAATGTTTGCAAAATGTTAAAACTAACTAGAAACAAAAGCGAGAAGTAAAATAAATTAAATCACTACAGCTTTTTCAAAGTTGCTTCTTCAAATCTTCAAGTGCGGAGTTTAAATGGTAGAATTGCTCACACGTTATGTCAGTTAAACCTATAACATCCAATCGCATGCTTTTAACCTCATCCTTAACAGCATTAATATCGGCTTGGTAAACTTCAAGAGTATTCATAATTTTCTTTAAGTTGTCAGCATATCCTACTTGATTCACTTCAGGGGTTTCAATCACTTCATCAGTGTGTTCAATGTCATGGTAACCAGGAGGTGTCTCAGGGTCACTTTCTACATCGGTCATTATATCATCCCTTATCTTGTAAGATTGTGGTGTTTCGGGAGTGGATGGATAGTCAGGAGGGGTAAGCTCATAAAGCCAATTATCTTTATTATGAACACTGACTCTAGCATGGTTTGGTAATGTGAACAGGGTTACTACTTCATTCCTGATTAGGTACTCGTAAGGTGGTTGTCCTAAATTTCTTATGATATGGCGGTTAAAGCAAAAGTTCAGATTCATAGGACGGATGGTACCTAAACGGTTACACCTGTATAATTGGTATCTAAGTCCTAAGGCATCAACAATCATGGTGACAAGGCCTCCTACCAATATGGGTAGATCAGGTTCTTCTTGGATTCGAGTGAAGGTTTGCATCATGAAAGGCACACCATTAACTGGCTGTCCATTAGTCAGACAGGACATAATGAATATCTCATCTTTAGATACTTCAGTAAGGTTTTCTTCTTTTCCAAAGAAGGTGTGGGCAAGGATCTTATGGAAATAGCGGATAACAGGGTTATGTATCTCATCATTGTTCATGTTATTTGGCTCAGGATGGTAATTTCTGGTTAAGGTTCCCCAAAAGAAGTCCAGCTCAATGTCCATCAATTCTACCTGTGTGGTAGTAAAAGCAAAGGGTCCACTAGGGAATCCTAATAAGTCAGCTAGTTCTTTATGGTTAAATTCATATTCTATTCCGAATAGTCGGAAACTGATAAATCCTTTCCTAAATCCAAAACCGCGCTCGGGTAAGTAAACTAAGGAGCTTAAGAACTCAAGGGTGAGCTCGCTGCAAGTCACAAACTTTTGTTTTATTAGTGCATTCTCCCATCCAAGTTGGTTAAACAGGTATAGGATGCTATCATGTATTCCTAAAGTTTCCATAGTCAGATCATCCGGGTACAGAGTCAAATCCATTGGTCTCTGTGATAACTCTTCAAATTTCATTCTTTGGTTCCTACCTCAAAATTTGGTTTCCATAATGTTTCTCGGTTGGTTAGCCATAGTTAGTGCAAATATGGAGGAAACAAATCAGGGGGAGAAGGAAAATGGAAAAGACTTTAGAAAATCTGTAAAAGTGATTTAGAAAATAAAAATTAAAATAAAGAAAATAAGAAAATAAATGCATAAATAAAAGCAATAATAATAATAATGAAATAAAACAATCAAACAATAAGATAAAACAATAAAACAATATAACGATAAATGATAAAATGATAAAATGATAAAATGGGTTGCCTCCCACTAAGCGTTGTTTTTATCGTCATAAGTCTGACGTAATGCTTAGGGGTAGATTAATCAGGGAAATTAGTGGACAACTCTAAAAGCCTTAGACTATTTGCATAATCTCTATTTTCAACTTTATGGTAATGTTTTAAACGTTGTCCGTTTACTGTGAACGGTTCACTATTCCTACCCTTAATTTCTATTGCTCCACTCGGGAACACTCTAGTTATTTCAAAGGGTCCTGACCATCTAGATTTTAGTTTTCCAGGAAAGAGCCTAAGTCTTGAATTAAAGAGGAGTACAACGTCTCCCACACTAAATCCTTTCCTAGATAGGCGTTTATCGTGCCATCGCTTAGTTCTTTCTTTATATATCTTAGCATTCTCATAAGCATCTAACCTTAATTCTTCTAATTCGCTAATATCTAGGATTCGCTTTTCTCCTGCGGCATTATAGTTTATATTGAGAGTTTTGATCGCCCAATATGCTTTGTGTTCTAGTTCTACCGGGAGGTGGCAAGACTTTCCATATACTAATTTGAAAGGTGTAGTTCCTATGGGTGTCTTGTAAGCTGTCCTATAAGCCCATAAAGCTTCATTAAGTTTAGATGACCAATCTTTCCGAGATATGGCGACAGTCTTTTCTAAGATTTGTTTAATTTCTCTGTTTGAGACTTCGACCTGTCCACTTGTTTGTGGATGATATGGTGTTGCTACACGATGTCTGACTCCATACTTAGATTGTAATTTGTCAAAGATTTTTGAAATGAAGTGCGAGCCACCGTCACTTATGACGAGTCTAGGCACACCAAATCTTGGAAAGATTATATTTTTGAAAAGCTTAATTACTACTCGTGTGTCATTTATAGGAGAAGTTATAGCCTCAATCCATTTTGAAACATAATCGACAGCTACGAGTATGTAATTATTACCGAAAGATGATGGGAATGGTCCCATGAAATCTATTCCCCAGACGTCAAAGACTTCTACTTCTAATATTCCTTTTTGAGGCATTTCATCTCTTCTCGAAATATTGCCGGTGCGTTGACACCGATCGCAATTTATAACAGCGATGTGGACATCTTTCCATAAATTAGGCCAGAATAGGCCTGCTTGTAAGATTTTTGCACAAGTCTTGGAAGTGCTTGCATGTCCACCATAAGGAGATGAATGGCAATGAGCAATGACATCTTCTATTTCTTCTTCAGGAATACATCGACGAAAGATTCCGTCGGGTCCTCTTTTGAACAATAACGGTTCATCCCAATAGTAGTGTTTGAGATTGTGAAAGAATTTCTTTTTCTGCTGATAGGTTAAATAAGGTGGAAGAGCTTCTGCAGCTAGGTAGTTGACAATGTCAGCGTACCATGGCAGTCTTACGGTTGTTTGGATTGTTTCCACGGGTTTTGGTTCATCTATGTCTAACTGAATTGGGTCGCTTCCTATTTGTGCTATCAGCTGTTCATACGAAAAATAATCGTTAATCGGCACTTGTTCGGGTTTAATACCTTCTATTCTAGATAAATGGTCCACTACGACGTTTTCAGTACCTTTCTTATCTTTTATTTCAAGATCAAACTCTTGTAAGAGTAAAATCCATCTCAAGAGTCTTGGTTTAGCATCTTTCTTAGTTAATAAATATCTAATAGCAGTGTGGTCTGTGTAGACGATTATTTTTGCTCCCACTAGGTAGGAACGGAATTTGTCAAGCGCAAAGACAACTGCTAACAATTCTTTTTCAGTAGTGGCGTAGTTCATCTGAGCAGAATCTAAGGTTCTACTGGCATAGTAAATTGCATGAAGTTTCTTGTCCTTCCTCTGTCCTAGAACTGCGCCTACAGCATAGTCACTCGCATCGCACATGATTTCGAAAGGTAATCTCCAGTCAGGGGGTTGCATGATTGGTGCGGTGATGAGGGCTGTTTTTAGAGTTTCGAATGCTTTAAAACAATCTTCATTGAATATGAACTCAGCGTCTTTCATTAATAAACCGGTAAGAGGTTTAATGATTTTCGAGAAATCTTTGATGAATCGTCGGTAGAAACCGGCGTGTCCTAAAAAGCTTCGTATTTCTCGAACGGTCTTAGGGGGTTGAAGATCTTTTATGACTTCTATCTTAGCTTTATCAACTTCAATTCCCTTATCAGATATAACGTGTCCTAGTACGATTCCTTCTCTGACCATGAAATGACATTTCTCCCAGTTAAGCACGAGGTTTACTTTTACACATCTTTCTAATACCATTTCTAAATTTGATAGACATCCTTCAAAACTTTTACCGCATACAGAGAAGTCTTCCATGAACACTTCCATGATGTTGTCTATGAAATCTGCAAAGATTGACATCATATATCTTTGAAAGGTTGCAGGAGCGTTGCATAATCCAAAGGGCATTCGTCTATAAGCGAACGTTCCATAGGGGCATGTGAATGTAGTCTTTTCTTGATCATCTGGGTGGATAGGGATTTGGAAAAATCCTGAGTAACCATCAAGATAACAGAAATATGAATGCTTGGCTAATCGTTCTAACATTTGATCTATAAAAGGTAGTGGGAAATGATCTTTTCGAGTGGCTTTGTTTAGTTTACGATAATCGATGCACACTCTATGTCCCGTCACTACTCTTTGTGATATTGATTCGCCTTTAGCGTTTTTCACAACAGTGATACCTCCTTTCTTTGGTACTACATGTACTGGACTAACCCATTTACTATCAGAGATTGGATATATTATTCCTGCGTCTAGTAGTTTCTTAACTTCTTCCTTTACTACAGTGCTAAGGATTGGGTTAATTCTTCTTTGAGATTCTCTGGAGGTTTTGCAATCTTCTTCTAGCAGAATACGATGCATACAGATTGAAGGGCATATTCATTTGAGATCAGATATGTTATATCCTAATGCAGTTGGATATTTCTCTAAGACATCTAAAAGTTTCTTTGTTTCAATTGTTCCTAAACTGGAATTGATTATAACTGGTCGTGTACATTCAGTGTCTAAGAATTCGTATCTTAGGTTCTTAGGTAAAGTTTTTAACTCTAATGTAGGTTTATTCTTACTTGGCATGGGATCCGGTGTAAGTGCTAAACTTTCGCTTAGACTATCATCCTGATATGGTTCACGCCAATTATCATCTTCGAAAATCGGAGGGATTTGAATTTTCATAATTTCAGAATAGGTAGTTTCTTTCAATTCCATTTCTCTTACACATTCGTCAATTACGTCCAATAGATAACATGTATCCTCTATAGATGGTGATTGTAAGAATTGTGTTAAAATAAATTCAACTTTCTCTTCACCTATTTCAAAGGTTAGCTTTCCTTTCTTTACGTCTATTATAGCTCCGGCGATAGCTAAGAATGGTCTTCCTAGTATGATAGGTGTAGTGGAGTCTTCAAAAATGTCCATGATTATGAAATCAGTAGGAATATAGAATTGTCCTATACGTACTGGGACGTTTTCTAGTATGCCTACAGGATATTTAATAGAGCGATCGGCTAGTTGAACAGACATTTTAGTTGGTCTTAAGTCTCTCATGTCTAGCCTTTTACAAATTTTTAAGGGCATAACACTGATATTGGCTCCTAAATCGCATAGAGCTTTGTCAATGACGAATTTTCCTATTACACAGGGTATAGATAAACTTCCTGGATCTTTTAGCTTTGGAGGCATATTATTCTGAATTATTGCGCTACACTCAGCAGTAAGTGTAACGGTTTCGTTATCCTCTATTTTTTTCTTATTGGATAAGATTTCCTTTAAAAACTTAGCATACGAGGGCATTTGAGTGATAGCTTCTGTAAATGGAATAGTAATATTCAATTGTTTCAGAAGTTCAACAAATTTCTTAAACTGGCCCATCGTCTTAGAATTGGTTAATCTCTGAGGGTACGGAATTGGTGGTTTATAAGGTGGTGGAGGCACATAAGGCTTTTCTTTCTCCACTGCCTCTTGATTATTATCTTCCTTTTCTTCTGGTTCATTCACCATTTCAGTCGGTTTATCCGGTTTTTGGTACATGGCTGGATTGTCAAGTCTTGGATCGGTAGGTCCGTCAAGTTCCTTGCCACTTCTTAATATTACAGCATTAGCCTGTCCTTTCGGATTAGGTTGAGGTTGTCCAGGAAATACTCCAGCTGGTGCAGCGGTAGGTGCTTGTTGTTGAGCTACTTGTGAAATCTGAGTTTCAAGCATTTTGTTATGTGTAGCTAACGCATCTACCTTGCTCACTAATTGCTTAATCTGCTCACTAGTGTGTATGTTCTGGTTTAAGAAATCCTTGTTCGTTTGAGATTGGTTAGCTATGAAGTTCTCCATCATCAACTCAAGGTTTGATTTTCTAGGGACATTAGGATCAGTCTTTTGATATCCCGGTGGTGTAGCTGGTGCTTGACCTGGTGCGTATAAAGCATTGTTGTTCTTATAGGAGAAGTTCAGATGATTCTTCCAACCTGGGTTGTATGTGTTTGAGTACAGGTTTCCTTGAGCATAATTCACTTGATCTGTGGGAATTCCTGCTAATAGTTGACAATCAGGGACAACATATCCTGGAACTCCACATAACTCACAGTTAGGTGTTACCGCAGCCACGGTGGCTGTTGGTGTTATGGTCAAGTTGTCGATCTTTTGGTTTAGTTGGTCAAACTTTGCATTGACTTGGTCCATACTACTTACTTCGTACATACCTCCTTTTGTTGGTTTCTCAGTTGCGACTCTCTCGCTTTCCCATTGGTAATGGTTTTGAGCCATACTCTCGATAAGTGCATAAGCATCGTTATATTCTTTGTCCATTAGTGCACCGCCTGCGGCAGCGTCAATTGTCATTCTTGTATTGTACAAGAGTCCATTGTAAAAGGTATGGATGACCATCCATTCTACTAATCCGTGATGTGGACAAAGTCTCAGCATATCTTTATAGCGTTCCCAAGCTTCGAAAAGTGATTCGTTTTCCTTTTGCTTAAATCCGTTGATCTGAGCTCTTAGCATAGCTGTCTTGGTAGGTGGGAAATATCTTGTGAAGAAGACTCTCTTTAGTTCCTCCCACGTAGTTACTGAATTCGAGGGTAGAGATTGAAGCCAGGCTCTCGCTCTGTCTCGAAGTGAAAAAGGAAAAAGACGTAATCTAATAGCTTCTTGGGTAACTCCATTAGCTTTTACAGTATATGCGTACTGCACAAATATCGAAAGATGAAGGTTCGGATCCTCGGTAGGATTTCCGGCGAATTGATTTTGTTGCACGGCTGATATCAGCGAAGGTTTCAATTCGAAATCGTTTCGGTTGATAGCCGGTGCGGCAATGCTGGAATGCGGTTCAGCTTGCGAATAACTAGCGTAATATTTGAGTGGGTGATTCGGTTGTTCAGCCATCTCTGCGTCCTTTGATGTTCCGACTGGTTTAGGTGGATCTATTTGAAGATCTGGAATGTTGTAATTTCGTTCGTAATCGAATATTCGTCTTCTTACGTGTAAGAAGCGTTCCAATTCTGGGATTAGAGGTTGCAAGTCTTCCCCTTGAGAGCGAGTACTTGGCATACACTCGGGAAATTAGATTAAGAAAATAAATAGTTGTTACCTTAGTCTAGACAATGCTACTCTAAAGTGCACTAGTAACTAAATTAAGGTCCCCGACAACGGCGCCAAAAACTTGATGGGCTATAGACGTAATCTAATATGTGTCTAGCGGTATCTTAACTGCAAGCGCACAACCTATCGAAGTAATATAAAAGATTATCGATCCCACAGGGACTTTATGATTACTTAGTGCTAGAGGGTTTACTAGTTTAGCTAAGGTGAATGGTTGTCACGATTTTTGGTTGTTTTTAAGAATTAAAGACGGGAATTAAATTTTAGTTTAATGAAATGATAATAAGGCGGTCGGTATGTAATTATGTTAACTTAGGCGGGTCAATCTAACCTAGGCTTATAAGGATGGTTCACTTAATTTATTCTGTAGAGGTTATCAGTTTAAATATCTTTAACTCACACTCTCGTGGTCTTATCTCAGATCTTACTCCTAAAGCCCTATACCTGCTCTCGCTAGCCCATAAGTGTTTAGAAATAATTTTTGGAAACTTAATAAGTCTAATTCATTTTAAAGTGCTCTCGCTGTGTTTAAATTGAATGCCTAACTTTAGCTATCTGGTTAAAATCTCACACTCTCGTGGTCTCGACCTAACCTATTACACTTTCCTTACTCTCGTAACAAAAAGATTAATTTTATAATAAAAAAGTCACAGCCAGAATTTTAAGTTCTTAATTGTTTTAAGCCTAGATTCGATTTTACCGATTTAGTGTATTTTAATTACATACCGCCTAAATTGTTTAGTTATTCATATTTGTTGTACCAGACAGATGCAGAAACAGAGGGGCACAAATTAAAGTATGCATTATAAAGTAATAAAAATAAATTCTTAACATAAAAAATTAAATTAATGTAAATGCGAAATAATTAAAAACCTGAATAATAAAAATAATGTGAAACTCCTTCTTCCACAGTCTGGCAAGCTCGGAGTGTGAACCGGAATCGAAAATAAAATTACAAAACGAAATGCTGAAGGCTTGAAAGAAATTAAATAATAACAATTTCCTAATATTAGAAATTGTTATTTGATTTGGTTGGGATATAGAAAATAAAGCAAGAACAAGAACAATGGAAAAAATAATGAAATAGGGTGCAAATAAAATACGGCAGAGCTTCCGCAAGAAAAATTAAAAATAAAACTCTGTACTTTCTACTTTGAAATAAAGCTATTTATAGAAATTGTAATTTGGGCTTGGCAGTTGAAATAATGCGTGGGCTTCGTTGTTGCTGAGAGAATCCAGGGAGAACTTGTGTTACTGGGTCTGCGGAAGAATAGGAAAAGTTATGACTTCACGTAGCACGTTCATGACCAATTCTTACCAAGTAAACCTAATTTCCCCTTGTCACGTTCGTGACAAGGGTGTCACGGGCGTTATCCTCATATTTAGCGCGTCACGGTCGTGACGGCTTGGTGACGACCGTGACTGTCCCAATTTGCGTGTCAGGGTCGTGACAGCATGGTGATGGTCGTGACTGTTGCAAATTATGCAGCATTATGCAGAATTTCTCTCTTCTTCTTTTCATGCTTGTTTTTGCTCATTTCACTTTTGACTTATGATTTAGCTCTATAATTGATATACCTGCAAAATGACAAAGAAAACTCGAAGAATCGGGTGTTAAAACGATAAATGTGCGATAAAACGGCATTGAAACGTAGTAATAAAATGATACTTTTTCTCGTTATCATTCCCATAGACGGCGCCACTGATCTTACCTGATCAGGAGGGCCTTCCCTTGGTCGGTCGAACGTAGCAAAGTTGATGGATGGATGGAATGGAGGGGGGTGTACCTGCAAGGCACTCCGATGCCAAAGTTAGAGAGGTACAATATGGTAATAGCAATGAGAGTTTAGCATACCCGACCCTTTACTGAGAAAGGGTATTTATAATGTGCCCCCAGCGCGGGGCCAAGGTCCCTCAGTGGGCTTAATCTAGCTAGGCCCATGGAGGAACTGCCAAGGGACGCGTAAGAAGCGTGAAGACCTAGACAAAAGGTCTGCCCCTTGGTCCAACTGCCCCTATCTTTTAGGAGATAATAAAGGGCAGTTGGGTGACGTGGTAGGTGAGCTGGCAGACATATCTCTGCCCATCCTTAGTGTATGCCCGTCGCATAAGCAGGTGATTTGTCCACGAGGTTCTCCTGCTCGAGTATATGGGCCCTTGCTCGACATGCATTGGGTCGTGGCCCTATACATTCTTGCGGCCCAGTCTGGAACGCGTAGGAGCGTGTATGACCAGTTATTAGGTCATTGCCCTGGTCCAACAGCCCCTATATCTCAGGAGATATTCGTGGGCAGTTGGGGTGACGTGGCAGGCAAGATGGAGGACCTGCTTACTGCCCGTGCGTCATCACTGTGCTCGACACCTTGTTTTGATGCTCGCCAAGACAAAACTGCTGCTCGTGCAGATGGGCACCTGCCCGACGTAACTAGGCCAAGGCCCAAGGTGGCCCTGGGCCCAGTCCAGAACAAAACCATTGCCCACTTGTAATTTACACATATTAAAAATATGTCTTTCGAATAGTGAGAATTTAAAGAGATTATATCCTTCCACCATTTGGAAGAAGAGCGCCAACTAATCCGTTTTGATTTCACTCCCGACACGTGAAGACAAATATCTTCATATCTTGCTTGCAACATGTTGTACCAAATCGCGTCCGATCCCCCTAGTATCCTCCGTCTCCATTTGTGCAACAAAGCTACATTAAAATCTTCTATTCTTTTCATGTTTAACCCACCACTCTCAAAAGGTAAACAAATAGACTCCCAATTAATCCAATGAATTCGTCTCTTTTCCTTCGAGCTTCCCCAAAGAAAACGACTTTGAATCTTAGAAATCTCCTTCCGGACCTTCACCGGAGCCTTGTAAAAAGAGAGTTGAAATATGGGCAAACTAGATAGAATCGATTTAATAAGAGTGATTCTCCCTCATAAACTTAGAAATCTCTCATGTCAACAATTTAACTTTTTTTCCAACTTCACAAGAAGAGGGTTCCAAGTGGCTATTCTTCTTAGATTAAAACTGATAGGAATGCCTAGAAAGTGAAACTCGTCCTTTTCGGTCCTACAAGCCAAAAAAAGAGCGGCCACCTCTAGAAACGATGGATAAGTATTAATTCCATTCAACTTGCTTTTGTGGAAATTAATACCTAACTCCGAAACAAGCTCAAAACCCCTTAGAACTGCCTTAATAGCCCAAATGTGCCCTCCAACTCCCATCTCCTATTAAAAGCGTGTCATCCGCATATTGAAGAATATCGATCTTGCATTTAGCATTAACATCAATTCCCCTATATTCACCCATCCATATGGAATTTCTCACCAAACCCGTTAAGCCTTCCGCAACTATGACAAATAAGAAATGTGAAAAAGGATCACCTTGCCTCAAACCTCTTTCAACCTCAAAATCCTTCGTCAGACTCCCATTGACCAACACAGATATCTTGCTTGAAAAAACCATAGCCTCCATCCATCTCATCCAAATATCCCCAAAACCTAGCTTTCTCAACATAAACCATAAAAAACTCCAACTTACTTTGTCATAAGCCTTCTCAAAATCTACTTTAAAAAGAGTGAACACCTTATTCTCTTTCGTAGCAAAATTTACCAATTCATTTACCACCACCACCCCATCAAGAAGTTGTCTATTTGGCACAAAAGCACTTTGAGATTTAGAAATGATAGAATTCAAAACACTCTTCAACCTAACCGCCAAAATCTTTGCCAATACCTTATACAAACAACCCACTAAACAAATGGGTCTATAGTCATCTAGATTCAAAGGATTCTTGCACTTTGGAATTAAAGTCAAGAAATAATAGAAAATGGTCTTTGAAAGAATCACTCCTTTATAAAAATCATGAAAGAACCGTATCACATCCCTTTTAAGCAAATTCCAACACCTTTTAAAGAAAAGAAACGTATATCTGTCCGGACCCGAGCTTTTGGATCCCTCACAATCCCAAACCTCCCTCTTTATCTCCTCCTCCGTAAAAGGTTTTTCAAGGTACTCTATCTCCTCTACCTTAATAGATTTGAAAGCAACCCCCTCCAAACTTGGTCTAAAAACCTCCGGTTCTACAAACTTCCTTTCAAAATGATTTTTTAACCTTTTCTTTAACCTCATCCACCTTCCTAAAAAAACCTCTACTAGTATTTATGGAGCCTATGAAAATTTGTCTTCTTCTCTCCTTCATGACACTATGAAAATAACGATTATTGTTATCCCCGTCGTTCAACCACCTAAGCCTTGATTTTTGAATAAGGTAGTTTTCTTTGATTCTCAAATTCAACCAAAAATTACTCGAAGCTTTCTTCCTCTTTAAAATATCCTCCTCCGAAAAAATGTCATGCGTTTCCCCAAGCATTAAATCCAATCTATTTATTTCATCCACACTCTCATCCACTTCCAAGTCGAATTTGCCAAAGACCTCCAGATTCCATTTTCTAAAACTCCCTTTTAACAATCTAAGTTTCTCCTTAAGAACAAAATATCCCCTTCCCTCTATGCATAACTTATTCCACTCCTTTTCGACAAAAAGGAATAAAACTCTTGTCACTAAACCAATTATTATTGAACTTAAAAGGTTTTGGACCCCAATCTGTCGCATCTACCTCCAACCAAACCGAGCAATGGTCCGAAATGTCCCTAAAGCCTACATATTTCCCCACCACTCCCCATTTAGCAATCGTCCCCTCCTAAAGTAAGAACCGGTCAATTCTACTCATTGAGGCTCCATCTTCACTGTAACAAGTATACTTCCTCCCTTTACAAGGAATATCCACCAAATCACTATCCATAATAAATTCCGAGAATTCTTTCACCTCCTTACTTCGACTATTTGTTCTCCCCATTCCTCTCTCTAGTGGAAGCAGTCACGTTAAAATTCCCTCCTATACACCAATCTCCATCCACTAATTTAGCCTTCAAAGAAATAATATCGCTCCACAAAATTCTGTTAGACTTTAAATCTCAAGGGGAATAAATATTTAGAATGTAAAAATTATTTCCTTTTCAACTAACCTGAACCCCAACATAACCTTTACCCTTGAAACTATAAATCACCTTCACACTATCATTCTTCTACAAAATCATGAGCCCCCCCCCCTCGACAAACCATTAACATCGGACCACGTCCATCCAATATCCTCCCTAGACCAAAAGCTTCTAATAGTTGTCTCCTCCATATTTGAAATTTTAGATTCCTGTATCAAAAACATGTCAGCTTTCCCCTTCTTTATTATTTTACTAATTATTTTCCTCTTAGACAAGTTTCCACCCCCTCTTATATTGAAAGAGCCGATAATCATTATCATCTCTTTGTCTTCTCCTTCCCCTCCAGCACCCTCACCTTATCTTTCTTCTCCATCTCATTCAATTTATTTTTATAATCCTTTTTTAAATCTGCTGCCACTATCCCAAGGTTTGATATAGCTTCCCACAATTTCCCTCCCGCCATAGAATCAATATTCTCCCACAATCTTTTGTTGCTCCTCATAATATCCGACTCCGCGGAATTGTTTTCATAAAACGCAGACAAAGTCGTTTCTACAAAACTGCCACCTCCTTGAACATTTGATCTTTTCTTTTCCGCTTTATCCTGCAAGGTCTCGACACTTTTAATCTTTTTCCTTAAATATAAATTGCCTTTCTTTCCAGCTACCTTTTTTTTTATTTTTCTGCCTCCACTCCTACTATTACTAGGTTCCACCAGCTTTTTGTACCTCATTAGTTAGGTCTATTATTAAAAATAAGATTATTTTTTGACATGTCTCCATCCTGTACTTCCTTGCCCAAGTCACCATAACTTTTTTCTTTTGCCGAATCCCAAGTGGCCCCCACCGATTCAATTCTATCACTCAAAGCTAATAAAGTTTCCTTCTTTTTGTTTATTCCTAACACATCCCCTTTACATAGAACTACCGCCCCATCGAAACATCCCTCTTTTACCAACCCCTCTGCTCCTTGAGATTGACAATACCATGCTACTATGTTTGTTACCCCTTTCGAATCCCCATAAACCAGATCATATGCTCACCTATCACGTGACTATCCCCCTTTGGGCCGCCTCCATCCATCTGCAACTCCTCCTCACTACCTCCGCCACCATTCACGTCCGCCTCCCTAATCTCTTCTTCGTCCCCACTCCACTCTACTTCTGAACTTGTATAATCAGATGACTCTGAAACCTTCGTAGCCGAACTACCAAGAAAATCATAACATTGCTCCTACCTCAACATAATCCTGAACATAACACCATCAATCATCATCTCCATACTCTCCTGCAATTTAAAATCTAAGGGGACCTTCACCATAAACCTTGCTTCCTCCATATGACTCCCTCTCGACGTCTTCTCATCTGAACACACATACCCAAAGGAATTTGCAACGAACTCAAAGAAAACAATTCCCCACGCATGACTAGGTATTTCGTAAGCTCTTACCCAAATAAGCCTTTCTTCATCAATGTCATTCTCCCTCCATATCCAAATGTCTTCGAACTAATCTTTCCACCAAGTCGATCCTTCCGCTAACAAACCTTCCACCGCACCTTCCTCTAAGTCCTCCAACAGACACAATGACGCCCCCAATACCGTAACCTTAATGGTGAAAACTCCCTCGAAATCGAAATTTCTTTGCATATTTCTTGCCATGCCCGATAAAATGGTTCTCCCTACATATGCCTTTTTTATTCTTCCCTTGCTAGCTAGACTTGATTCAAAAGCTGGCAGATTTTTTACTTCATTCAAAATTTGTTTCTTCCCGACTACCTCCGCAAACATAAAGGATGAGCTTCTGAATCTTGTTTCTGAGCCGGATACATCTCCCTTTCTTACCTCTGTTCCTTTGCCCTTATCTTCTCTTCCTTCCGTCTACTTGCTGCTTCTAATCTCCCCTCTCTCAAATCACGGTTGATTGACATGTATCTTACACCCATCAATGATGACATTATCAAGCTTAACACCTAAACTCCATGGATCATCCACCTCGACAAATCTCACAAAACCAAATCTCTTCCTGTGAACATTCTTCCTTGGCGAAACAACTACCTCCACAATGTTATCGATACATCCGAAAAACGAAAATAGATCTCTAGCAATAGTTCTAACATGGAAATGAGAAATGTAAAAAGATTGAAAAAAAGATTCATCATTTCCTTTTAAACCACCTCCATATGGGAAAATATCTCATTTGATTAAATTTGAGAATGGTCTTCTTCTTTTAACCGTCTCCATCATGAAAAATACTTGCATGAAAACGTGTCTAAATTTATATTTATATAAACATCCAATAAAAATAGAAAAAAATTTAAATTTTTTTAAAATTTAATTTGTTTTTTAATTGGATTTATGGGTGGTTGTGATTATAAAGGAAAGAGAAAAATTTATTTTTATTTTTAATTAATAAAAAAATTATGATTAATTGTGTACAAAACTATTTCATACCTATGAATTTTCCCTTTATCCTAAATATAAAATTTTCAAAGGATTTTGTTGATTTTTTTAGGTAGCATCTAGCATGAAGGCTCTCATAATAAGTCCCTCACCAGTAGGGCTGTTCATGATATGGTTCTATGAGAAAACTAAACCGAATTGAACTGAACCATTATATAAGTCATCCGAACCGAACCGAACCGTTTCCATTTTTTTCAGAACTGAACTGAACCAAAACTTTTGGTTTGGTATAACGGTTCGGAACTCCGAACTGTACTAAACCATTAGAAGACAAAAAATTTCAAACCAAACCATTTGTTTAAGAACCGGACCGTTAAACTTGTTTTTTTTTTTTTTATATTTTTGTTATTTTAGAAAAAAATCGTTTTTTTATATTTAAAAAAAAATCGTTTTTTTTATATTTTAAAAAAAAATCGTTTTTTTTTATATTTAAAAAAAAAATCGTTTTTTTTTTATATTTTCGGAAATAAATCGGATTTTATTTATGTTTTCGAAAAAAAGTCGGTTTTTTGATTTTTTTTTTTCGAAAAAATAGTTTTTTTCATATTTTCGAAATAACTCCGATTTTTTTTATATTTTCGAAAAAATCCTATTTTTTTTATATTTTCGAAAAAAAGTCAGTTTTTTGTATTTTCAGGAAAAAAATCGATTTTTTTACATTTTCGAAAAAATCGATTTTTTTTTATATTTTCGAAAAATATTAGTTTTTTTATATTTTAAAAAAAAGTCGTTTTTTATATTTTAAAAAACAAAATCGTTTTTTTTTCATATTTTAGAAAAAAATCAGTTTTTTTTTTATATTTTCGAAAAGAAATCAGTTTTTTTATATTTTCTACAAAAAAAATCAGTTTTTTTATATTTTCGAAAAAATCGGTTTTTTGAATTTCGAAAAAAAATCGTTTTTTTTTATATTTTCGAAAAAAAAATCGGTTTTTTGATATTTTCGAAAAAAATCGTTTTTTTTTTATTTTTCTACAAAAAACGTTTTTTTTATATTTTCGAAAAAAATTGGTTTTTTGAAATTTTCGAAAAAAATCGGTTTTTTTATATTTTCGAGAAAAAAAACTCGGTTTTTTGAATTTTCGGGAAAAAATCATTTTTTTATATTTTTGAAAATTTTTTTTTTCGGGAAAAAATCGGTTTTTTGAAATTTTCGAAAAAAACGATTTTTTTAATTTTGCGAAAACAAATTCGGTGTTTTGATATTTTCGAAAAAAATCGGTTTTTTGAATTTTCGGGCAAAAAATCGATTTTTTGAAATTTTCGAAAACAAAGTCGGTTTTTTGATATTTTCGAAAAAAACGGTTTTTTGAATTTTCGGGAAAAAATTGGTTTTTTGATATTTTCGAAAATAATCGTTTTTTTGATATTATCGAAAACAAAGTCGGTTTTTTGATATTTTCGGAAAAAAGTCATTTTTTGATATTTTTGAAAAAAAATCGGTTTTTTGAAAAAAAATAGTTTTTTTGATATTTTCGAAAAAACTCGATTTTTTTATATTTTCTATAAAAAAATTGGTTTTTTGATATTTTAAAAAACAAAACCGATTTTTTTGATATTTTTGAAAACAATTAGCTAGACTTTTCAAAATAGTGAATATTATTTAATATTTTCTAATAAGTTAATGGTTCACTATTGGTTATGTTTGGTTAATTTTAGTTTGATTCGGTTCTAGAACCGTTAATAAATAAATGGTTCGGTTCACTAACCAAACATAATGGTTCGGTTATTTTAACTTCAGTTCGCTTCGGTTTAACGGTTCAGTTCGGTTCATAATTTTTTTATACAACCCTACTCACCAGTGGACTATAATATAAAATCGTTAGATTAAAGAGGCTCACGTATTTTCTTTAGATATTATCACACTAAATTACTTCTCATTCCAAAATCTCTTCCTTTTAATTAATTCATCTCTGTTGTTTGAATTATGTCGTGAAAAAAAAACTAAGATCATAGAAACAAGTTTTAAATTACTGGAAAATGATCATAAAAAATAATGAAGTTTTTTTATCCGAACGTCTTAATTCCATCAATTCTGAGACAATTTGGAAGTTGTCAAACATTGGTGCAACCATCCTCTTGCAGCAATAATACCTCATGTCTCCACTTTGCATTTTTTCTTCTCCATCAAACCTTCAATTTTATATTGACCGAAAATTTAGAGATGAAAATAACCTTAAATTTCTATAAAAATTAAGGATTGAATTTATTAGAAAGAATCTTTTTAGTATCTTGAAAATAAACGATACACTAGGTGAAATAGTTAAAAAATCAATTAAATAAGAAATTGTAAGAATTCAAAAATTGATTACAACTTTGTATCATCATTGTGATAACTTTTCGTCATTCATATTTTTCTGTCTCTTATGCTTTGTCAGGAGACTCTGTTAATATCTTTTCAAGTGATCAGATCAAACCACATATTTCATTATACTTTAATAATAAGAGTTTTGAAACTTTAGGGGGTTTGTGAGTGTTTTAATTGGCAAGTTGTGATTTATTTGAATTTTAATGTTTGTTTTTGTCCTGAGGATTGTAGAATGGAAGAAAAACACAAACATCTTTAATGGGTTTGCCCCGAAAACGACAATGACAGTGAAAGAAAAAAAATATAATTCAGTGTGAAAGGGTTCATCATAATCTAAACTAAAATAATACAATCCAACGGCTCTCAATTATGGTCCATGATAAACTACTTCCTTGCTCGTTCACCCTAGACCGCACCACCTTTTTTTTCAACATATTCTTATTTATTGTTGGAATGATGTTAATTTGGAGTAGAAGTTGGAATTATTTATTGACATTAAATGGGCAATAAATGCACACAAAGTAGAACTAATATGGAAGTGAATTTGAAAAGATTCATTTTAGTCCCACATAGGAGGGAATACAAATATTAGTAGTGTTTATATAATCCAACATGGACAATTGGGATTGGGCCCCAAGGGGCACCCAATTTTGTAAAAGGAGTGAGGACACACCCATGAGCATCTAGACACGCGCGCCGCCGCCGCCGTCCGGCCGGCTCGGTTCGGTCTAAATGAATTAATTTTTTGAACCCGAATTTAATAATTATTAATGTTAATTAATAATTTCGGTGGAAATTAAATAATTTTTAATTATTTAATATTAATTAATTACGAATGCTGACGTGTCATATTCCAACCTAATTTTTGACTAACTCCACTACTGACCAACCCAGTAACCGCCAACTTTGACTGGGCCGGTCCACTCTCCCACGTTTCTAGTAACCGCCAGTTTTGACTGGGCCGGTCCACTCTCCCACGTTTCTAGTAACCGCCAGTTTTGACTGGGTCGGTCCACTCTCCCATTTTTCTCTCCACGATCCACGATTCGCTGCCTATAAATACAGGCCTTCACTTCATTTGTCAGGTGCACCGAAACATTGTTTTTCTCTCCTCTCTTTGCTCTCTTCATCTATAAATCTTTCTTTTCTTGACTGGTTTCTGAACCAGATAATATTGGCAGTACGACGAAACGTCTTAAAGAAAGCGACCTAGTACGCGACTCGTCCCGATAATTTCTTTGTGCCATTTTAAATTTTTTCAAAACCGGAAATCAACAATTTATTTATATTATTCTTATATTTAACGATAAATATATCATAAAAATATAAATTAACTTTTCTTTCTGAAATAAAAAACTTATTTTTGTAAACAAGGAATGTATTGATAAGAAGTACAAAGAGTACTCAACCTTAATACAAAAAACAAGATAAAACTCGACCAAACAATAAAGAAATTATCTACCAATTGAATCCTAGGATAAATAAAACAAGAGAAGTTTGTTAAATTCATACAAATTACAATTGGGATGAATAATATCTTCAATGAAATTTCATCTCCAAACCAAAAATTTCACTTTCCACATGATGTCTAAGACATTCCAAGAAGCATTCCTAAATAATGCTATTTCTAAGAATCCACTTATTCCAACAAACGACTAACCAAATACTTCCTTCTGCCAACCTTAACCTGCTTTGATTTGCAATAATGGTACCAATTCATAAAGCTCCCCTTAAAATCGAAAGAACTGGATTCCTCAAAACGTAATCCACTCCGCAATATCTCTCCACACCAAAATGGCCACCTGACAACTCAAGATAGTGTGTCTCAAAGTTTTAAATCGCTCATTACATAAGACATAATTAGAATTGCAAGACGGGTTTAAAATACCTCGAGTAGATAATAAATCCTTCAACGGTAATTCGTTCAAGAAGCATCTCCAACCAAAAGCTTTTATTTTCATCGTGGCTAACATTTTCCAAACCAAAACAAAATCCAAATCATCCCGATTACTAGGACCTAAAGGAACCTTAAAGGAGCTAGTAATTTTGTAAAAGGAACTAATCAAAAAAAGGGAATCGTCCTCCATCAACCAATCTACTCCATCCTTCTAATTCGGTACTGGCTACAGCTTTGATAAAAGAGACCTCATATTCTGATCCCTTTTGTTTGCATCAGAATTCGTAACACCCGCTGCAATAACATCCTCAACTTCAGTATGAAACATCTCATTTTTTGGATATAATTTGTCAAACTGAAAATTTCCCCCGGCTCCGAAAGGCTGACTCGCTACTGCATCGCTTCCTCGGCTCATAGATCTAGCAGCTAGGCTACCAGATTCTGAAATAACAAACTAATAAATAAAGTTTAAATAAAAGTATATAATTTTTCAATGGAGAGGAGGAAAACTACTCATTGAAGAAATAGGTTTAACAAATAAAAGTAATCTTTGGGAGAATGAAGGACGTGGTTCAAGAAGGGAAGGGGAAGCAAGGAGCACAACAATCTTCCTCACATCATTTCCTGACGAAAGTTGTGCAAAGAACATGTATGAGGTCTTCAGGGGATTCCGAGATATTGAAAAAGTGGTTATTCCAGCTAACAAGAACCTAATTCAGAGATATGTATTTTATAGATTCTTCAATGTGAATGACGAATGTCTTCCAACAACAAAGTTAGAGAACATCTTCATAGGTAGCCAAAAGATCTATGTGAATCTCCCTAGGTTCCAAAGGCAGGAAGTAGAAGATGAGACGAGGAATGAAGACAATAAGAGATCTTAAAGCCCTGGAAGAGAAGCTCGCAGAGGAGTGTGGCAGAACTTATGGAGTGTGTTTGAGCAACGATGTTTCAAAAGGAATAGGGGGAATGCTCAAAGAGAAAATATGGATACAATATCGTATGCTTATGTTGTTTGGAATAACACTCATCAACCAAGAATATTTGTGAAAACGGATGCTAAACCCATCTTTCCGCATATGAAATTCAATATCTAGGAAGAGGGTTTGGAGAAATTCATGAGATCCTACCTTTGAACCGTAGAATCACCTGGTATATCACACAATATTTAAGTGTCCTTGGGATCTAATCTATGTGTGTTAGACTAATCTATGTGTGCTAGAGGAGAGGGACAAAGGGGAACTAGAAGTCCTTGCAGCAAGAGGAAGTGAATGGTTTAAATAATAGTTTAAGGAGGTGGCAAAATGGGTCGGATCCGTGAACCGACCTGTTTGATCCACCATTTATTATGGATCAGACCAAGATTTTCATCTTGGTAACTTAGAGTGTCCTGACTCGTCTAATCTAATTAAAAATAGGGTGGGCGGGTTTTTCTTGGGAGCTTTTTATTAAAACCCTTTGTTAAACTTTAATACTTCAAAGGGAATAATTTGTATCTTAATTTTTGTTGTTGTATGCAATGTAATTGTTTTCCCTTTTAAAGTTTAAGGGGAAGTTCTACTAATGCAAGTTTTATGTGTAATTTTTTTCTAATTTAATTTGTTTATAAACACACATGACAATAAGCTTTTGAAAGGAACAATTTAAGCCATCTTGAAAAATTATTATTTGAAGACAAATTATTAGCCATGAAATATTTTTAGAATTATTTTAATTAAATTGTATTCTAAATTATTGTAGAGACAAATTGAATGACAAATGTAAGGCTTTTTCTCTAGGTTCCTAATTAGGGATATAAAAAATATCCATATATGCGGATATCCGCAGATAAAATCCGTCACGGGTATGGGACGGGTAACTTAATAGATATTCATGGATAAAATAAATGGATATTTAAATACCCGTTTAGTAGTGGATATGGATACGGATTTAATGATATACATGTCCGCGGATAATAAATTATAATAATTGCTTAAATATTAGTTTATTATACTTTGTCTTTTCATCTTGTAAAAAACTAGTCTTCTCATTTTTTTTTGAAGTTTTCTTTGAAGAAATCATTTTATATTTCATACAAATCATACTGGTCATATTTAAGCTTCTTCTTTACTCCATACCTTACTTCAACAATCCAATTCGACCGTCTAACCAACCATTTTCTCTGTCCAACAAGTGTCTTCCTTTCAACTCCTCGGTCGTCCTCTCTTTAACCATAACTTACAATCATAATATCTTTTGTTTAAAATAATGGAAATTAATATGATAACATTTTGTTGTTAAAATAAGAGATATTTGTATGGATGTTATATGATAATAACTTCTTGTATATTTAAAAGAAGTTGAAGAGAAAAATTCAAAAAAAAAAAAAATTGAAAAAAAAAAGTTATCCATGGATATTTGTAAATATCTGTGGATATCTTAAAACCCGCAGATTATCCGTTTAGCGGATACCCGCATGGATATCGGGCGAATATGGATATCATATTTATCCAACATAACGGACACAAATATCATATTATCCATCCACATGGATATCCATTTACATCCCTATTCCTAATACACATATCAGTTGCAAATGCTTGAAATAAAAGAATAGTTGATTGGCATGAACAATAATAAAGTTGTCAATAAATTAGCTCAATTGTGTTTAGAAACATATATATGGTGAATTTCAAGAAAAGAAAGGATTTTATTTGTAACGCCTCATATAGTAAATACCTAGAATATCATTATACAAGAGTTTCGCTGGTACTGACACCATCATAAGTGCTTAATAGCATAATTCATATTCTTGATCAATTCTAAAAACAACACAACTATGGTACAAGACATGGAAATCATAGTAAAATAAAAATACTAAGATCAATACAATATCCATTATTGTACAAGATAAATACACATCGGAAAAACTAAGACTATGCTTCTCTTGAAACATCCTGAGCATAGCTCCACTTGTAAATCAAACTTGCAAATAAGACCTGAAAAGCAACAACAATAGGGGGTGAGATATCAACATCTTAGTGAATTCCCTATCTTAGAGTCCTCTCAGCTCTAAAGGTTCAATTCTAATCACTACTCAGGTATTTGGTCACTTCTCTACAAAGAAGGCAAAACAAGATGGAGAATATCCATACAACGCTCTCAACACTTCATGTGGGACTCAGTTGAATACCCACCTCAAGTGCTATCGGCAAGGCTTCCCGTGGGTCTCAGTATAATACTCACCTCAAGCCACTACCTAAGTCTTTATGGATGCTTCCCGTGGGACTCAATGTAATACCCACCTAAAGACTTACTCAAGACTTTGTTGGGCAAGGCTTCCCGTGGGACTCAGTCTAATACCCATCTCAAGCCACTACCATGTTTCCCGTGGGACTTAATGTAATACCCACCTCAAGTCTCTACCATGCTTCCCATGGGACTCAGTGTAATACCCACTTCAAGCCTAAACCATGCTTCCTGTGAGACTCAGTGTAATTCCCACATCAAGCCTAACCATGCTTCCCGTGGGACTCAGTGCAATACCCACCTCAAGCATTTACTCGGGAAATACTTCATGTGGGACTCAATGTAATACTCACCTTAAGTCACTACCATCACCTAACCAACGGTACCTCAAGCCTTTACAGATGCTTCCCGTGGGACTCAATGTAGTACCCACCTTAAGACTTACTCAAGACTTTATGGAGGATACTTTGTAATACGCGCCAACGGTTTCGCATCGATCTAGGGTAGTCCTAAACCTCTCACAAGTTATACCTTTTTATTTTCAATAGCTCACAATTTCCTAACTAACATAATTATGGTTAATTATAAAAGTCGGGTAAAAGTCAGCTCAAAATAATATTTCTCGGTCTTATTAGATAGGACATATTATTAACTTCAAATCGATATATAGAACAGTTAAATCGGATAAACGACGAAGAAGTTAGATATTTTTAAAGAAGAATAAAAAATAGTATTTTTAATCGGCATAAAATAAATAAATATTTCCACTTTAAAAGTAATTTTTCCTCTACCATTGGATAGTACGTTGTCATAGCTTTCCAACGATATAAAGTTTGCCTCAATCAGATACCCGAGTAAAAAGTTACGGATTTTCTGAGAAATGTCATTTTTCAGAACACAACAGTGGTAACCGGTTACTACCTAGAGGGTAACCGATTACCAGTGTAAAATACGCCCAGAAACTCAGTTTTTCAATGGGTAACCGGTTATTACCCATAGGGTAGCCGATTACTTGCAGACAACAGTAAAAAAATATTGTGTTTTTCATTATAGAAACCTATCCAAACTCACCAAAAACACAATGGATCATCCAAGCAATCATAGTAGGTTTAACATACATATAAGCCGACTATTTTACCCGATTATTTCAGCATTTTATCCATTAGATTTCATGATTTAACAATTTTTATCAAATTGACCTAAAAACTCTAAACTCGAGAAAACTTCTAAAACCAAAAGTACTAACTAGAACTCACCTTGCAATCGATGAGGAGTTTGATGAAGAAGAATGATGATCCAAGCTCTCTTTCTCTAAGTTTCTTCTTCTTCTTCCCTTTCCTCTTTCTCTTCTTCTCCTTCTTTTCTCTTTTCTGTTTTTCTTTCTTTCCTTTCTTTTCTACTTTCCTTCTTTCTCTCTTTTTATATAAATAACAAATATCTATCAGTTAGTAACACTAACTGGTCCAAATTGAGAGTATCCAAAAATGCCTCTGAGTCAAATATTTAATAAAACCTCCGAGTCAGATAATACTAATTAATTAATTTAAGTTCTTCGATTGCTCTAATTATTTTAATTGAAAACTCTCAGAGCACATCAGAACCCTATTAATCTTAATTAATATTATCCAGAGAATTTACTAAAATACGGGGTATTATATCCTCCCCTCCTTAAATTGAATTTTGTCCTCGAATTTCCTTTACTCAACAACAACAATAACAGTTTACAACACTGTCTTAGATCCATACTTATCCTCACCTCTCCTACATATTCTGACAAATTCAAATTCCAATCTGACTTCGCGGCTCGAAGTCCTCGTTTCATAACAAATAAAACTTCACGTCCTTACTCATACGCTTTTTCCAACATTAGGTTAACTTCTAACTTAATATATCTGTAATTCGTATGTTGTTTCATACTGAATCACTTAGTCATGTTTCTCATTCGGAGAAACATACCATACTAATTCCTTCTATTGAGTCATAACACAAAGCATAACACTCCAGCTTGATTTCGGAACCACAACACTTGACAAAACTCCACAAGGTATATCAGTGAAATCATATCTACACATAATAATTCGGATACCAAAATGTTCCCTGGAAGATCAACACTTCATTAGTCTCTTATAACTTCGCGATTTAGGTCCTTAGTAGTCGCAATGACGACACACCAGAAAATTCCGATCATTTATTGTCTACCAAATCCAGCTCAAAATAAAATTCAACAATTTATCCTCTGACACTTCAAACGGAAGCCAAAACGGACTTACAGTTCAGAAAGTATGATTCTCTAAAGTCCTCTACAAAAGTCATGTGTCAATCGATTACCTATTCGAGGCTAATCAGTCGAACAAAACTGAACTTGTTCCCCTTGTTAAAAAACAATCCAACTTAAAATTACCAATCCAACCCATACTAACTTGCAAGATGATTCTTACCCACAGTTTCTAAACATGTATAACATTCACCCACCGCTCACAACTCACGGTAACACAGAGCGAGACACAACATGCAGATTACATACTCCAACAAAGGACGAAGTGGAACTACCATTTATGTTACGGTCACAACACGAATTTTCAACGGAATAGTACTATTCCACTCTTACAATGATGTTAGTAGGAAAACGAAAATAACGACATCAAAAAGGGCTTTTAGTCACAAGCTAACACTTGGTTCGTCCATAATCAAAATCCAACACACAATCCTTATCTGGAAGAAAACAAAATAATGGACATCTCATGTCTAATATACAACTTTTTCCTCTCTCTTTAATTCCTTGGAGAGAATGTAAAACAACAACCTTCTTAATCCTATTAGAGGTAAATTCCAAAATATTCCGATCATTCACAAATATAGGAGTTTTCTCTTCACTTGGAAACTGAGGTAAATCACTCCTCTGAAGAACCTTGTTGTCTCTACTTACATATTAACTAGGGTTCCCTTACCCTCTACTAACCATTGCATAGAATGTCTCCACAGCTTTATATCGGTACCAAGAACGCTTTGATCGGGCACTCGAGTCAAAATGTATGAATCTTAGAAAAATCAAAATTTTCAAAACTTAACAGTGGTAACCGGTTACTACCAGGAGGGTAACCGGTTACTTGGCACAAATCTGAACTTCCAGTAGCTAAAAGAGATTTAGAAACACAACTCGGTAACCGGTTACTACCCAGAGGGTAACCGATTACTTCAAACGCAACAACAAAAGTTCTGATTTTCATTGCTACCTAAATCTCTCAAACTCATTCCAATCGCAACCAAAAGTTATAATGGTTATCAACAGATGATTTCACACATATAGTAATCATACTACTAGAGTCCTAATGGGTGAACCATCATTGATTACACTTCCTTAACTTTAGTTTCAACAACAACTTAACAACTCCATTGTACACTCATCCAAAAAATACATTTTGTTATCACTTTCTCATAATACACTGTTAATATTGTTTCCATACCGTGTTCACTTCACGCTCTGCGGTAATCCCCTCATACCCAAACATAGTCCATCTTACTAGAGTTCTCCCGAATCCAAGGTGCTTACTCTAACACTTAACACAACTTCAACTGTTCCATATCAAAAACACCTCATGCTACTAAATGAAGCTTATTCTTTCTCTGACATTATACTTTATACTATTCCTTAGGTAATTCAACACTTTTGAATTGATCCCTTACTAAATATATCATCCTGATGTATTACTCTAAACTTTGTCTCCTCGGCTATAACCGAAAATACAACAACAACCTTCTACTCTTTGCCCGGAGTGTAGTTGTCTTACTTGAAACGTGTAATCACATCCTTGTGTTCCTCTTCACGCTTCACCACGACTTAAGGTTTTCAAAAGAAAATGAACATTCTTAACTTGTAACTTCTATCCATCCATAAGGTATTATCTTAATACATTCCTTGAAGTACTCTCGTTCATCTATGATGCCACCGCGATCTTAGAACTGAAACACTAACAATTAACTCACTCCCGAACCTTACGTCACACGTTCTACAAAGCATCTTCTCTTTTTGTGGAATACGATTTCTCAAAATTCTTGTCCATGCCAGTGACCAATACTGATCTACCAGTGACTTTACATATCCTTCGATACACTGACCACTCATCATGTAGATATCTGTACCTTTCAGATTCTATCCATTCCAAAGGATTTCTCAAACCATACACTACTCTACAACTCCATGTTACAGGAAGTACAACTCTTAAGAAGATTCCAACAGAGCTGACCAAAGCTCCCTCTATTAACTCTTGGCTTTAGCCTACTCTCACATCACAAGTTACGACAACGCTTCAGAATCCTCATGGTCGCACAACCATGATTCTACCTATCACATACATAGAATTAGGTTGATTAGGACCAATACTACATAATATGATATTAAGAACCATGCCGACAAGATACACTTAAGAGGCCGAAAAGATTTACTTATGATGTTTCAAGGCTAGGTCGAGGATACGACCTGCTCTGATACCAACTATAACGCCTCATATAATAAATACCTAGAATATCATTATACAAGAGTTTCTTTGGTACTGACACCATCATAAGTGCCTAATAGCATAATTCACATTCTTGACCAATTCTAAAAACAACACAACTATGGTACAAGACATGGAAATCATACTAAAATAAAAATACTAAGATCAATACAATATCCATTATTGTACAAGATAAATACACAGCGGAAAAACTAAGACTTTGCTTCTCTTGAAACATCCCGAGCATAGCTCGACTTGTAAATCAAACCTGCAAATAAAACCTAAAAAAGCAACAACAATAGTGGGGTGAGATATCAACATCTCAGTGAGTTCTCTATCTTAGAGTTCTCTCGGCTCTAAAGGTTCAATTTTAATCACTACTCAGGTCTTTGGTCACTTCTCTACAAAGAAACCAAAATAAGATGTAGAATATCCATACAACACTCTCAACACTCACATGAGACTCAATGGAATACCCACCTCAAGTGCTATTGGCAAGGCTTCCCGTGGGACTCAGTGTAATACCCACATCAAGCCACTACCTAAGTCTTTATGGACGCTTCTTGTGGGACTCAATGTAATACCCACCTCAAGACTTACTCAAGACTTTGTTAGGAAAGGCTTCCCATGGGACTTAATGTAATACCCATCTCAAGCCACTACCATGCTTCCAGTGGGACTCAGTGTAATACCCACCTCAAGGCTTCGTTATGTGCTCTATTGTGAGTATATTATAAACTCTAATGTCGTTTAGTGTAATAGAATATTCTAGGAAATCATAGGGGAATATGTAGCAAACAAGACATGGAAAAATGAAAAACAATTTTGAAATTCAGTTCCTCGAGGGATAGATGTCGAACACGATGCTCTAACAACAAGTGCAACATGATACACCAAAAACAATACATTAAATATTAATAGATGATGGGGGTAGAAAAGCAATAAAGAATACAATCAAAATGTTTACCCAATTCGATGAAACTACAACTATGTCTGGGGGTGAGTCCACAACCTAAGAAATGTAATTCACTTTTATTAGCTTAGTACAATTAGACTTACAAGGAACAACAAACCCTATGTTATTCAATTCATCTTCCTAACTACCAAATGACTTTCTATTTAGAGCCTCCCCCTAAATATGAGAACACAATCACTTTCTTCTCTACCATAATCCCAGTGACAGGGTCAAACAACCACTAAACCCTAGTGATCAACTTAATACTTCATAAGATTAAGAATGTTGAAAGTTATAACTCAACTAGACAAACCTTCTATGTCAAGTTACTGAAACATAGAGGTGTACATAAACAATGTTGATTATAAATCAACTAGATAAGCCTTTTATGCCAAGTTACTAAAACATAAAAGTGTACATAAACAATGTTGATTACAAATGAACTAGAAAAACCTTCTATACCAAGCTACTAAAACATATAGGTGTACATAAAGACTCGACATTAAATCTTTAAAGGCATTAGCGTGAATACAAGGCACAAAACCTAGACACTTTAAGATCTTCAATGTGAGTGCTTGTCTTCCAATGTATGTTTGAGCTCCTAATATAGCAAAGTAACTATGGGCTTTTCCTCTTGGATAATATCTTTGAATTCTTCCATAATTAATGTAGTATATGTTGGATATTTGATTTGCTCCTTGAATATATCCTTGAATCCGAATTAAACTCCATCCAACTATCAAACAAATTATCTAATCATATTGTTAAATCAATAACAATAAAATATTTAAAAGAAATCTTGTGTAGATCACATTCCAAAAAAGATGTACATTCTGGCGCCTGTTGCACAAGACCCAGATGTCGTACCAACACACTGAAGCATCACTCCTAGCTGTCATGGTGATAATTGGTAAACCAAGCTATTAGATTGACTTGACTCACAAAACAAAATATCTCCACCGAACTTTAATTTATCAAAGGGAAAAGGAAAAAATCACAATAAAACCATAATTATGTAATGTAAACAATGCAATAAGAGATCTAAGATTCAGGGGTTGTTTAAACTAAGGGAAGGTACTAACACCCTAAGAATCTATAGTATCTTATAGGAATCTCTTGTAATATTTGTATTTTTGTGATAAAGTTATTTGCTATTGATTAAGGAAAGTTTACTAACTTTGAGTGAGTGAAAGTGGGAAATCTTTTTGTAGTTTTTGTAATGTGTATGAATAAAAGGGAGAAAAAATAAAAAGGTAGAAAAAAAATAAAAAGGTAGCTGGCTAAGATCTCACAATCCTATGTCTACAAATCCTATAATAGGAAGTCAGAGCGATCATAGTTCTACTAACTACGTGTGAAGGAAAATTTTACTGGGTTTGAGAGAAGAGACAATTTGTCATCTTAAGGGAGATATCTCACCTATACTACCACAAACATTTTAAGAAGGAAGATAATAAGGGAAAAAGCTTTAAACTTGGATATAGAAAATCCAAATCAATGACACATTCTTCATTAAAATGAGTGTTTCAAAAGTTTGATTTATTTTGTGGGGATAGAAGAGACATCTCTTCTACAAAGATGACTCATGTCTCATCTCTGGGGGAAGATTTGGGTGTGAAGCCAAAGATGGCTAGAGTTAAGTTGAATTTGAAGTTTTGAGGGGAATCCTAATGTTTGAACCAAGTCTAAGCAAAAGATAAGGGAAATGAAACAGCTATATGAATGCACATGACATAAAGTCAACAAAAAATATCCTTTCCTTTGGATTGATCAACGGTTGAAGCTTAAGATTTATCAATGTTAAATACAAACAGGAAAATCACATAACAATATGATTCTATCAAATTAGGGTTTAGGTTGAGGTGAAATAAACATAAATGTCAATAGAAACTTAACAAGATATATTTTACCAAGCCTTAAAAAAGTTAAACATCAAGAATTAAGTGAACATACAAGTGTGAATAAGTATTGTATCAAGACAATAACAACACATGAACAAACACATGACAAGTAGACATGTTTAACATTGTGGAAGTTTATGAAGGAAATACTCGAATAAATGGTAAAAATATTTTAACAAGGTAAAACAAGATCAAGCCATGGTTAAATCCAATTTTTAAAGAGAAACCAAACTTAAGTGGAAGCCCTAAATCATGTATCAGGATGTTTTCAAAAGATTAGTTAAACAAAACCTTATGTTTCACCTAAACATTCATTTAATCAAAACATTTTTCAAATAAAATATGAATTAAACATGATACATAAAGAATGCATAAGTCAGGACAACATGTTATGAATATTAAACAAGACATAGACAAAGCATACTATGACCATGTACAATTAGGTCAAAGACATAATCAAAAGGAAACATAAAAGGCATAAAAAATCACTTAAAAAGTACTAGTTTTCAACCTAATAAAAAGTGACCAAATAAATATTATTTTGGGAATTATTTGTGGATTAATAAAATAAAGGGGATAAATGACAAGTGTGCAAGAAAATCAATCAACAATAATTAATTTTGCATAGTGAAACAATTAAATCAAAATGTGAAAAAAATGAAAATAATAGTGATAAAATAGAAAAGAATGTTGGCCAAAGGGTATTGAACATGTGCCCTCAAGGTGGTGGACTTAAAACATTGGCCACTAGGCCACTGGTGCATGGTGACAAGGAAATGCATGCAGCGAATAATATATGAAGTCCTAAGTGTAAAATGCTAAAAAGAATACCAAAAGATTTGGGGCGAGGGGGATTCAAACCCCATAGCTTATGCCCGCTAACACAATAAAATTAGTCCATCACCACTAGGGCACAATTCCAATTCAAGAGTATTATTGCAACAAATTAATTATATAATAAACTAACTTTTAAAATACAAATTTCGCACCACCACCATCTTCATCTTCTTCCACGAGCTTCATCATCTTCTTTATTCTTCCAAAATCACAACGTCCTCAATTCTCAATGAAATTCAAAATGTAAACATGAAAGTTGCTTGAAATTTCATGAGGAATTTGATGGTACCATTTAATTTCATTCATATTAAGCATATATCACGCAATTAATACAACAAAAATATGAAACCTAATTTCAAAATTCAATATGAAATTCAAATATCATAGTTTATGTACAATTAACAAAGGGTAATTGATCACAACATCATGACAAACATGTTTTCAACTTGAATGAGCATAAATGATTCATATTTCATGGAGTTCCAAAAGTGAAAAACTCACCTTGTATGGAAAAATTATTTTTAGACTTGGAGTTGTTATAGAAGTAAGGTGATGATCCTAAAATCTTCCTTGACCTCCAAGGAATGTGTTGATGTGGTTAGGTTGACTTGAAACCTTTTGAAACTCCCAACTCGATTTAAGTTATAAAGTGAAGAAAGTGAGAAATGATTTTGGTGATTCTGGTGTTACATAAGTGTTTAGATGATTTATATCACTTCTATGATGAATATGGAAGGTGTTTGGATGCTTAGATTGAAAGGAAATGAACTGGTTTATGAATTCCAAGTTTTCACTCTAATGGCACTTTGAAAATTTGGAGAAAGTGTGAATCTGATATAGAGGGATCTTGGTAATGTTTTGGTGTGTTTGGAATGAGCAATTTGAGCGTCTATTTATAGAAAAACATTTCAGGCTTGGAGGAAAAAAATGGATTGAGATACATCCTATTATCCAATGAATAATGACATGTTTATTTACTTGAATGTCAATGTACACTTAACCTTCTTTCTAGTGTGGCTTGACTTGATGTTTTTGAGTCATCATTTCTCATATTGAAACCCATCCCTTGGTGTTTTGATCAATCCTTAACTTGTTGTGGTGGTTTCTTGGCCAATTGCTTTTTCACTTAATGCTTCAAAACAAAACATCATGTAGCAACATTGGGAGATGTTTTTTCATTGTTCAAAGGGATATAATTGCTGCAAATTTGGTACTATCTTGAAGATCTCATGGGATACTACAAGGTTTGTGTTGATTGTGTGCAGAAATATAGCTTAGAAATTGGCCAAAAGTCACTCAAAAATCATGCACAACTTGAGTTTGTGCAATCATGTCTTGATCATCAACTTAATCAATGGTTCTTTCAAAAATCGTATATTTTTTATCAAGTAAGATAAATTCATGCTCTTGGACTCTTTAGAAAGACGAGGGACCATAATAAAACTTTGATGTTTCTTTCTTGACTTGAATCATCTTGGATCATGAAGACAAATGTCTCAAAAAGTTGGATTTCTTTACTGAAAAACACTTAGAAAATTTCTAAGTCTTGGACATTTTGATCATTAAGATTCCAATCTTTGACAAATTATATCTTTCAATCCTCGCGATATTTTGAGTTGATTCCTTCTTCAATGTTAAAGTATGTGAGATCATCTTTAAGTATATTCCTTGAGCAAGAAAAAATATTGCTTTATGAAGAAGTTACAATGTTGGGAAGTCATGTACTTGTCAAGGCATTTTCATAACTTATAATTTTTTTCAAAACCTAAATTTTGGCATCTTTGATCCTTTCTTTGATTTTCTTGATTAATCATGATCAAATTCCATCATCCATCATATTTCTTTGAATAATAGCCCATGAGACTCAAAGCTGACAAAAAGTTAAACTTTGACTTTGTGTACCAGATGAATTTGAATTTTCCAATCTTCAAGGAATCAAACTTATTGGGAAATTAAGATCTTGTGAGTGGATTTAAAAGTTTTATTTGAGTACCTTGAATCATGTTTTGAGGTATGAGTTCATACTCAGATGAGAAAGTCAATTGTATGGTCATCTTAGGTCAAAATCCTAATTGATCCATCAGATGATTTTGAGGCTTGATCAACTTGAAATGATGCAATATTGAACTTGATTATTGATGAAGGGAAACTCTTGATCATCATGAATGAATAGGTCACTTGATTTTGAGGATCGTACCCATCCTTTGATAATTCATTTGTTTGAGCTTTTGGAGGCCAAAACTCTACCTTGTGAACCAAGCAATCAAAGCACATATTTTTTATTTTCAATGGGTTAGTGATGCAAAAAGACACATACACATGTGATGATAAATGTTATGAAAATGATGTAGAATCTTAGGGGTAAAAATTAGGGTATAACACCAACATGTGACCTTTCTGCGGCTTCATACAACTTAAGCAAGCTAGATCAATCTTTAACAATTGGATAGCTCCAAGTTGTTATTTTTCTAAAATGCATCCAATCCAAAGGGCCTTTCTACAAAGTTTGTTCTTGTTTTTAAAACATTATTCTACAACAACATACAATAACATTTATCAACAACACAACAACTTACAACAAAATAAAAAAAATAAGGTTCAATAAACCAAGATATAATAAACAACAACAAATTATAAAGTTCTGAGAACATTAATAAAAAAAAACAACAACATATAACAACAACATACAACAATACAAGATATAATAAATGTTTCAAAAACATACTTTTTCTTAAAATAATTGTATAACTGGAACAAATTATGAAGTTCATCTAGTTTATGATGCTATGAAAAAAAAGTACAAGGTGAATGAAGCTTACGCAATAGTTTCATACTAATTGTAATTTTTTCATAGCAACACAAACCATATGTACCATAGTCAAAGTATGTGATTTGTTAAGGTGGTGAAGAATAATATGAAAAAATGAGAACATTCGCCAAATGAAAAAATGACAACCTATTTTTAACAAGAAACATAAATGAAATAGAAGCATAAGTTTAATGAAAGAGCCTCAAGGTAGCGATTGGTGAAGATGAATCTAAAGGTTGAAGTATGTTTAAAGAGTGACATGAATGTTATGGTTATGTTACGAGAGAGAAGAGTGAAATATGTTAGAATTTTCTTTTGAGAGAAACGACTATTATGTACGGAACAACAAATACTTTTGCTTATATATTAAAAAAAATATCACTTTTCATCACGGCTGACAAGAAAAATTGTTATGCAATGATTGGACTTTTCACAACGGTTGAAACAAATAACTGTAATTATATAAAAGAAGTTGGGATAATGAAGGAGTTGGGATTCAAACCATGAAACCCCTGGTACATTTTACTACGAAGCTTAACAAAGACCATAGTGAAATACCTTTTATTAAAAACAAAAAAAAAACGCCCAAACACGTGAATCCACCATGGTTAAAGAAATGCCATTTTAATATTGTTTGACGAAAGGTGTTTTCCATAGTAGTGCGTTGAAAACAACAGATGTGAAGGATGCTAATACCCCCCCTTGCATAATCGACTTCCTTACATGTTTCTCTTCCTTAAGTGTTTTATTGATATTTTCCCTTTCTCTTAGAATAAATAAAACTCAGTGGAGACTTTGTTGTATTTTCGAGAGTGCGATGCGCTCGGGTATTTTTCGCGCCGCGACACTGTCTTGAAACAAAGTCGTGCAATCTGGAGTAAAATAAAGTGTTATACTTATGCTTAATGTTGTATACACTTTTCTAAAATGAAACTCTAATTTAACCTAATTTTACCTTCAATATTGTGTTAACAACATTCCCAACTTCTACATAAATCTCCCTTACTACTTGCCAACATATTTATAGTCTCCAATGAGCAGAATCAACCCTTAAAAACATAAACAAACTAAAATGTCATTATTTGATAATTATTAGTGTAACTATATTCATATTAATATCAATGTACTTATTGGTTGTTGTGTTCCCAATATAAGCGACTCTTTTAGTCTAAGTAGTAACAAATATTTCTTTATAGGGTGTCAACCAAGTTTCATGCACATATCGAACAAATTTTGGAATATCAACACATACAACTTCAAAATGCTTTAGGTGTACCACAAAATTAGTCTTCGTATTCAAATATATGATGTTGTTACACATATCCATAACATGCTCATGCCTATGTGATTCACCATACTCCTTACATTTCATACTAACATTTGTTTTTGAAATATAGAACAAACACAATAAATGAATTGAGTTTTGAAACACAACTTCCACATTACTCATCAAATCCAGTTCATAGTCAATAACTAAAACATTTGGTAGAAACTTCTCACTAGTGAACAAATATTTTAGCTTTTCAAGTACCCACGTGAAGTTTTCCTCCTTTTCATGTTCTAGATATGCAAAACCAACCAAAAATTTCAACTTGGTGGATGTAACACCAACAATCTCAAGTAGTTGTAGTTGATACATGTTTGCTTTGTATGGACCTTGAATCATCAATAACCACTAACAACTTCCTAAACAAATAAATTAAAATAGAAGCATTTGGCATAATAAATACCTATTTGTTTTGTATGTGCAATCAAAAATCAACACAAGATGAAACATGTTTAACAACTTCACTAAATCAGCGCGCGTTAAAAAGATATCAGTAATAACATTGGAAGAATCCTTGTTTCTTGTCCAATACATGTATTTATCTTCATGAATAAGACTCAACAAATGTTGCATTTTAGTCAACGTACCTTTCTTGCCTACATTCTATGTAGACCTAGCCTTTTCGACTGTTGGAGTGGTAAAGTGGCAAGCAAAAGTTAAGTTTGGAAGAATTACATGATTTATCGTCTCCATAAGGATCGGTGCAAGGGAAAGAATGACATTCAATAGTCTATACGTTCCTAAGCTTGGTTTGAATCATTTTAAAAGAGTAGAGTGTAGAAATTAAAAGATATTAACAAGTAAATAAACTACGGAAAATAATTCATCAGGAATTGAATTTCATTTTACCCATCAACTACTAAAAACTATATCAGTCAGTTGTACACAACCTACATTACTTATTAAAACCCTCGCATATCACCCATAATAGAGGTTTTGTCTAACACAAAGTTGAGAAAACGAACATATTATCTTATCAGTGATGTCTCACGCAACTCAACAACATAGAGTATTAAGAACCGATACCCACATCAATATTAGAACTAAATCTATGTCTAGAGTTTAGAATCTAACAGATGTTCATCTTAGATCGAGTTCAAAACGTATATGTCTATAACAATCCAAACCCATTAAGATAAATATTGAAATCAAAGATAACACCGATAAAGATTTGTAAAAGAGATTTTATACAAAGATCAATAAATATACATATAATCAAGATAAACTTACATACAACACCGAACAAATAGAAATTACAAAGAAAATAGAGAAACTAAACTGATGAATCTCAAGGTGTCAAGACGATTATCACAAATACAGCTCTGGATCGTCAAGATGCAGCTTCTATTGTTGTTTTTGAGCTTATTTCCACTAAGAATGTTGGTGATGGAGTTGGGAGCAAAAAATCCCTAAAACCATGCCTTTAAAATCTGAATCAATGATATTTAAACAAACTAAAATATCTCAGTCCCGATGAGTGCACTCAGGTCATGCTAAGCGCAATCTCTCTTAAAGTACTCATAAAACGCTTTATATCGCGCTGAGCGCGGTCCTGCTCCCGCTAAACGCGACCAGTTTTTCAAAACTGGTTGCCTTTTCCAATCACTGCCAGTGTGTTGCATATTGTATTAAGCACAAATGACAGTCTATTGGTGTAAAATTGTGCATCTTGAAGCATCCTTCTTGGCTAAACTGGATCCATACTTCAACCATGCATTATTACCTATAAAATAGATGAAAAACTATCAACTCAATGATATGTACACAATAACACAATATCTATAAAGGTATGTGAACTATACAGACTATATACAAAAAATGAGGATTGTTAACAGATAACAAACACATAAAGTTGTTGAGTGCTAATTACTCACACTCAAAATAACAATAATTTAGCACTCAACATAGACATGGGTAATGCTCGTTAGGTTTTCTTGATCTCCATCTTTCAAAGCAGGAACTGTGTATATGAGAGTCATATTATATTTGGTCATGTCATTCACAAACTATCTTTCATGATCTTTTAAACGACATAATATGTCATTCTCATTTAAGTCCTTAGCAAGTATATGATTGTGAAATCCACACTTGTCTGTAACCTTCCAACCGCTTCTACTTGGCATAAATCTCAACATAAATAGACATTTCACTTTCATAGTATAATTCCCTACAACCACAACCTTCTTGAAATTTCCTTCTCTCTCACAACCCATAATCATGTTATCTTTCCTCACTCTTATCCCATTTGCGGTATCGAAACGAATAGTAACAATACCAATACCATATTATTTACCAACAGACTGCGCTCATGCCAAAACGTCAGCCCGAAAGGGGAAATATCTGACATTTACAACGTATACAAAATAAATAATCAATTTATTGATTTTTATAAATAAGGATTCAATAATTATGTAAAAAAAAGTAAACATTTATGTAAAGCATATCACAACAGTGGTGGAAAAAATGAATAAAATCCACTTGGAAACCATCAGAAACACGACCGCACAATTGAAGCATACTGAACTACCTGATTTTTTGGTCTAGGCAAAAAATCTGGTATTCAATATGTTTTTCAGATTTTTCAAAATATTCGGTCATAACAACGTCAAAAAATTTGCAGGTTCCAGACTTTTGAAAAAATCGGTAAAACTACAAAAGATTTTAGGTGTTTCCCAAAAATGCAGCAAATATTCAAAGGATTTCTAGATTTTTCTTAAAAATTCGGTAAAACTTCAAGGGAATTCCAGGTTAAAACAGTATAATAATTTCAAGAGTTTTTCAAAAATCCGGTAAAATTTGAATGAATTTTCGGATATTTGGAAGAAAAAAATCTAGTAAAAATCATACAGGATTTTTAAATGTCTGATTATTTTTATAAAAACCAAACTTCATAGTTTTAATCAGATATTTTAAAACAACTATCGAATTTTTTTTATCTCTGTAGAGAAAGTTTTTTACTTCAAAGGTCAAAATTTAAAAGATAAAATAATATGAAGAATAAATTTATTATGAAAATTTGTGTTTAGAGTGTGGCAGAAAAATTCCTCTAACAATTGACTTTCTTTCATTTTTAAGTCCACAATTATGGCACTTAAGTGCATGTTTCCGGCCATGATTACATAGACATATAATATATTTTTTACTAATTCTCTAATATAATACTTTTATCTTTTTTCTCATTAAACCAATTTAATTGATAATTATTCAATGACATGCAAATGCATGTATCTTAAAGAATGAAATTCCAATGGCTAAAGACTTTTGAGTCGCTATGGGACTTATCTTCAACTTGACCATGTGATATCCTACCAATTTCCCCAACACCAATGCTTTGTATGATTTTTAGATTTTTCCTAACAAAAAAAAAACACAAATGAAAATACACAATTATCAACGTGTATGGTCATCCAAGGCGACGCTCCAATAAAACATCCGATTTACAAACTCACAACATTCTAAACAAGAATAGATTTAAAATTAACAAGAAGCTATAAATTTATTATGATATGCCTTGTTTTATTTATGGTATTATTAGGCTGTAGTACAGCTTCTGATCACACAAAGAGTGATACATTCACATTAGCAATTAACAAAGACATAGTTAACTTGAAGGTGACCCTGCTGGTAACCCTGCTTATTGGTATCAATTTGATTGAACACATTCACATCCAAGTCCAGTCCACCATTAGAGCACTGATCAACTATTCTCACTGTTGTCTGTGCACCAGTTGCAATATTTGTCACCTGCATAATCATCATCACCACAACATTATTAATCAACTAAATATAAAAAACTATCAACTATCAGTTATATTTATCATACCCTCAAGCATTTGCCGCAAGAATCTCTGCCAGTAGGTCCAGCGGGTCCACAAAAGGCGGTCCAGCCGTATTTGCTACGCCATGACAAAGGCTGGTTAGCATCCCAGGTAGCACAGTAAACACTGGCTCTGTTGTAATCATAGTTTATGTTCTGAGGGTTGTAGTTATTGTATGTTGCTCTTACGTTGTTTGCACTCTGTCCACTCACTAGCATTGTTGTTCCCATGATCAGGAAACAAAGTACCAACAAGCTTAAACTTCTCTGTGTGCTCTCCATTTTCTAGTTATGTGTTTGTTTGTGTGTATTTCATTAGAGGCTGGTGTACAAATTTATAGACTTGATGAAAGATGAAAGTCACTCGATACTAGTCCTTTTCTACGGCTAATAGTTAATCTCAAGTCCAATAATGCATTCGAAGTTTCAACAGTTAACATGCTCGTTTTTATTTTTGCTTTGATTTTTCTTTAGCGTGTTGTGTTTGATTTTTTTGTGGTTTGATTTTTCTGTCTAGTTCTATCCTCAACGATACATATAGTCAATAGTTTGACTTGTCTACTTGATCACTCTTAACGTATATTAAGGTGCAAGCCAAATTTGAAAATGAAGTTTGTAGAAATACTTGATTACTTTCATTTTTTAAAATTTTTTATAGAGTTGCTAAATTTATTTTCTTCATTTTAGTTTGTAAGATGTAACGTTATTTATTAAATTTATTATTATTATTTAATGTTTATTTTCAAATATTAGTTAAAAAATAAATTTCTATATTCATTTATAATACATTTAGATTGTGGTGCCCAAATTTATAAATAAAAAATTGGTGCATAAGGGACTTTGGATGGCGTATTTGTGGTTGAATTCCCTAGTGAGACTTAGTATTTTTTTGGGAATGTTGTGGAAACATTTCGACCGTAAAGCTTTTGACAACTTCAAGTGTGTTGAAGAAGCGGTTATTTGGACGTGCATATATCATGTTCAAATATAGATAACTACTTTTGGTTTCCATTATGAAGGATACGTGGAGAGAACGCAAAAGTGGAGTGCATGCAGATTTCTACGTAAAGAAAGGTGAAGATGTGAACAATGGAAGCAAATATTTCGTACTAATATGAATAGGAATTTCATTTGTAGAATTCAGTGTGTTCATTTCATTACAAATTCTCACTTACACTCGAAGTACCAACGTCTAGAGAATATAATTATCCTTAAGAGAATGTATGAACCTTGAAATATCACTTTTATTTCAATGCAAAGTCTTTAAATTTAATTTACTATTCTTGACTTTCATCTTTACTCAATTGCATTATTTCTTTATATTTTCGGTTCTTACCATTTTTCTAACTTTCAATATTGTCGAAATCTACATTTTTACAATCCTTTTCTATCACTATTTCGACCAAGTCGAAATCAGGCTTTTCTTAATTGAAAACTATAGAACAAGATTTTGGCAATATGTTCTAGAATTCCCGATTTGATCCTACAAGTAATCTTTTGAAAAGACTAACGGTTGTTTACCACTTTTCAGTGTAAACAAATTGGCACGCCCGATGGAACATGAGCTAAAATATTTTTCTTTTACAGATATTCATAATTTTCTCTAATAAACTTGTTTTATATTCATGAATTTTTCTAGGTAGTTTGCATGCGATTAAGACGTGGAAAATCTTTGTCCAAAATGTTGCGTCCTCCTGTAGATAACATCAATCCCCAGAATAATCTCCAAAATGTAGTAGAACAACCATCCGCATCGACAACCGAGGAGCCAATTATCTCAACACCGGTTAAGAAACCTGCTTTTGTGGTGTCATTGACATATCACATCGTTACCATCGTAGGGGACAACACCCTCACCGCAACCAGAGAATGTTGTTTTTAATCTTGCGATTGCAAAACCTTTATTTGGGTTCTCAATGTCAACAAGTGGTAGAGATTAACCTTATGGTATGCTAACATTGATGATGGCTAACCTTCATACGGATATGTCAACATTTAGTGACAATGAAATGGCCACAAGGCCATCATACAATCTTATAACTCGGTTGCGACCATCAACAATGTGGTTCGACCAAGAGGGATAAGTTATATCCCTCAGACAACACCATCTTTAAATATTACTTCAATGATGGCTATGAGGAAACAAATGGATGAGAGTAATTTGGAATTGGTAATATTTTTACCTAAAAAAGTCTCAGTGGAGGTAAATATCCCATGACAAAGTCTCAGTGGAGGAGGTTTCAAAGTCAGAAGAGAGCAGAAAAAGAGGCTGCAGAAAAGAGCTAGGTCAAAAAGAATGTTTCCAAGAAAAACGAAGCTACATCTAGTATTAACACCCAAGTTGCGGACAAAAGAGAGTCTCCCTACAACAACAATCCAGGAAACAGGGTCGAACCAATGAAGCCGAAAGAAAAAGCCCAATAGGATGAGGAGATGACTGGTGATTTCTAATCCAACTCCGAAGCTTCCTTCAACGTTGTCTGCAATGTGGTCTCGGTTCTGCCCAAAGATTATGATAGGGTGATGGAGATCGAAGACGAAAATAATTGTGTGGAAGAAGAAAAAAAGACACATAGACTTGTCTACTATTATATAATGAACAATGGTTGCATGGAAGAACAAAATGCATTTTTTGAAAGGCCATGTGACTCAATGAAGGGGCATTTGAAGCCATTGTTCATAAAAGGGAAAGTTGAGAATGTTGGAGTGAATAAAATATTGATAGATGGAGGAGCGATAATAAACCTGATGCCCCATTTTATGTTAAAGGAAATTGGTAAGGATGATTCAGACGCCAAACCTCATAATATGGTGTTATAAAACTATGAAGGAAAAATAGGAACCACTATGGGTGTAATCCAAGTGGATTTAATTGTCGGAACTATAATAAGACCGACAATGTTCATGGTGATCGCTTCAAAGGCAAACTATAATTTGCTTCTTGGGAAAGAATGAATCCATGGTGTGGGAGTTGTCCCCTTGTTAATGCACCAACGAATAGCTATCTGGCAAATAGATGGCATTGTCGAGAACATCGAAGCGGACCAGAGTTACTTCATGTCTGAAGTGAACCGCGTGGACCTTCTAAGTTTTGACAGGAATCTAGCTCACATACCCCCATGAAGCCCAATAGATTTTGACCTCAAGGCAACTGATAACGCCTACTACTCAATGTATCTCCACCCAACGTATGGTTTTCAGTGGGATAAGGAAGTGATTGATGAGTCAAATTTGATATGGGCAACTACCCACATTGAACCAACTGGGTGGTGAAGTGAATTCGACGACAATAACTAAAGTATCAGCTCTTGAAAAGATTACGACTTACATAGCCGAAAACAAACTTAAAGCGGCACTGGTAGCCGAAGTAAAATATATGGCTATCAAAGCCAACCAAAAAGATTTCAACAATCAATGTCCTTAAAGAGGCGTTGAAGAAAACTGTGAAAATAGTCAGATGGGTGAATGGCAACACCAAAAGCTTGACGCCATTTATGACGATGAACCTGTAGGGTTCGAAAAGGATCCAGTATTGACCAACATGAAGATGGTGGCACAAGACCCATTAGAAGAAATAGACCTAGGACTGGGGGCATAAAAAAGGCCAACCTACATAAGTGCCAGGATGGACCCACAGTTCAAAGTCGAAATAGTCCAACTGCTGCAAGAATTCAAAGATTGCTTCGCATGGGACTACGACGAGATGCCTGGTTTGGACAGAAGTTTGGTCGAATTGAAGTTGCCAATACTGGAAGGAAAAAGGCCAGTAAAGCAGGCTCCAAGACGCTTTGCACCAGAGATTTTTTCGAAAATAAAAGAAGAGGTCGAAAGACTTCTGAAATGCAAATTCATCCGCACAACCATGTATGTCGATTAGATTGCAAACATAGTTCCTATAATTAAGAAAAATGGCAAACTTAGGGCATGCATTGATTTTCGAGACTTGAACTCAGCTACCCCAAAAGATGAATACCTTATGCTAGTAGCAGAAATGCTCATAGATTCGGCAGCAGGCCATGAATACTTAAGTATGTTAGACGGATACTCTAACTATAATCATATTTTTATTGCCGAAGAGGATGTTCCTAAAATAGCATTTCGCTGTCTTTGAGCAATAGGAACTTACGAATGGGTAGTAATGCCCTTTGGTTTAAAAAATGTTGGAGCAACTTATCAACGCGCTATGAATTCGATTTTCCATGATTATATTGAAACTTTCATGCAAATCTATATTGATGATATCGTGATCAAGTCTGTTTCAGAAAAAATAAACATATAGATCATCTTCGACAATCCTTTGAAAGGATAAGGAAGTTTGGTTTAAAGATGAATCCTCTAAAACATGCTTTCAGTGTGCAGGCGGGTGATTTTTTAGGCTTTGTGGTCCGCAAGAAGGGGGTCGAAATAAATGAAAACAAAGCTAAGGCCATAATGGAGGCGAATGTGCCATCGACAAAAAAGGAGTTGCAATCTCTGATAGGGAAAATCAAATTTCTCAGAAGGTTCATCTCCAACCTTAGTGGAAAGACGCAAGCCTTCTCACCTCTGATTCGTCTGAAGAAAGAATACTCTGCATGGGGGCAAGAATAGTAAGTTGCGCTCGACCAAATCAAATAGTATATGTCTAACCCTCCAATTCTAATGTCTCCATGTAGAAAGAGAAGCATGGGGTTATACATTTCAGCATCAGATAAAACACTAGGAAGCATGTTATGCCAAGAAGATGAAAATGGCGTCGAAAGGGCCATTTACTACCTCAGCAGAGTCTTGAACGATGCCGAAACTAGATATAGTGTTATAGAAAAATTAGTTTATGTGTATATTTTTCTTGTATAAAGTTAAAGCATTGCATAAAATATGTTGATGTATATATTTCCTCTCATTTCGACGTCATAAAATATATGTTATCTAAGTCTATTTTACATAATAGAATTGGAAAATGGGCTTTGGCATTGATAGAATATTCCTTAAAGTATCATGCCGAGGATGGAGAATCAAGAGGCGAATGATCTCGCCCAAATTGCATCTGGTTATAAAGTGTCGAAATAAAGTCTTCAAAAGGCTATTAAAGTTAGAAGCAAAGTCATATCCACCAAGTTATCTCCATCAGATTTGGAAACAATAAAGTTAGGATATGGTAACGAAGAAAATTTTGAGATTTTTAATGTAGATGATTCAAGGGTTGAAGATTAGAGAAAACCCATCAAGGATTATCTACAAGATCCAAATCAGGAAGTCGAAAGAAAAGTAAAGTATAGAGCTTTAAGTTATGTACTTTTTAGAAATGAATTATTCAAAAAGACTTCAGAAGGAGCTTTGTTGAAATGCTTGGGCAAAGAAGAAGCCTATATAGCATTGTTAAATGTAGATAGTGGAGCTTGTGGTGCATATCAAGTAGACCACAAAATGAAATGGTTACTATTTCGACAAGGAATGTATTGGCCAACAATGTTGAAAGACTGTGTCGATTTTGCAAAAGGGTGTCAAGAATGCCAGGTGCATGCAGGCATACCACACGTTCCTTCAAGTGAATTGAATTCAATTGTAAAGCCTTATCTATTCAGAGGTTGGGCTTTGGATTTAATTAGAGAAATCCGACCAGCTTCTTCAAAAGTGAAGAAGTACATCTTGGTCGAAATAGACTATTTCACTAAATGAATTGAAGTTATACCATTAGTAAATGTGGATCAAGAAGCAATCATAGAATTTATTTGACGATATATAATTTATAGATTTGGAATTCCAGAGACAATAACAACAGATCAAGGATTTGTGTTCGCTGGAAAGATTATGCAAGCGTTTGCGAAGGAGGTAGGGTTTAAACTCCTTACTTCTACACCTTAGTATGCTCAAGAAAATGGACAGGTTAAAACGGCTAATAAAGTTGCGATTAACTTGATCAAAAATCATGTGGGTAGAAAACCCAAAAATTGGCACAAGACTCTAGATCAAATCTTATGGGCATGTAGAGCGTTTCCTAAAGAAGCTATGAATTCTACTCCATTCAGGTTGACTTATGGGCATGATGCAGTCTTACTAGTCGAAATCTACTTACAGTCGATTCAAATTCAGAGGCATCATGAAATTCCATCAGACATGTATTGGAGTATGATGATGGACGAATTAGTTGACTTAGATGAACAAAGGTTACATGCGCTAGATTTGGTGAAAAGACAAAAAGAAAGAGTCGAAAAGTTTTATAATAAGAAAGTAAAACTTAAAACCCTTTTAGTCGGTGACCTGGTTTGGAAGGTAAATCTTCCTATGGATTGAAAAGATAGATTAATAGGAAAATGGCCTCCTAAGTGGGAAGGACCTTTCCAGGTTTTGAAATTTTTTCGAATGGCGCATACGAAATTGAAGAAATATGCAAGGATGAGAGAATATTAAAGATAAATGGAAAGTATTTGAAAAAGTACAAGCCAATATTGTAAGAAATTAGAATGACCAAAGAGTAATTGCATATAATGAAAGATGTACTTTGCCAAATAACTGGCATTAAAGTCATTACAAATGAATTCCAAATAAAACTTCAAAAAATAAAATAAAATTATTCCTATTACAACAGAATGTTGGCAAAAGACTTCTTCAATTCATAAAATTTCTTCTTTTGAATTTGGAGCCGACGATCACAAAAGCTTCTATTAGTCGAAAGGCTTTCAATCTCTTGAGTGAGTATTTGAGCCCTTTCAGCATGATGAATGTCCACTTTTAGCTTCTCGTCGATCTCGTCTTGTTTAGGCTGCTGAAGGGCTTCCTTGCGCCTCTGTTCCTGAGAAATATTCTTTTGGAAATCTCGTCATATTCGGAAATCTCGTTGGTATAAGTTTCAGAAAGTTGTTGTAACTCTAAGACTTTGTTGGTCGAAGTGGCCACAACATCCCATTTAGCAAGTTGAGTTTCAGATTTCTTGGAGATTTGTTTTGAGAAGTCCTTGAGACGGTCCAGGTCTGCACTCACCAAGTCAGTTAAAGTAGTCAGGTCCATCACAAAACTTCTTACTGAAACATGGAGATTCCAAGACATTCACTTGGTTCAGGATTTTCTTCAAGTCGAAGCAGGCTGTTGAATTCTCTTCCAGAACCTTGAACAAATCCACATCAAAGATTTTCGTCCTAATCTCAGCCAATGTGGCATCAAGATAGTGCACACTAGAAGTAGCTCCAGAGGTGGTCAAAGTGCTTTGGGAAGAATCCTGAAAATTATGGGGAGCACTAAGTGTAACTCTTAAATATTCCAAAGGCTTCTGCACTTTGGGACTCTCAATTTTTTGGTGAGAGAGATTAGTCAAACTAGTGGACAATGAACCTCCTTTAGTTGTGACAGGAGGTGGTAGACTACTTTGTCCTTGAATGAACCCAACGGCTGATTGTTTGGTTTTTCCATCATCACCAGCAGTTTCTCCTCTTTTTTCGTCCTCCTTTTCGACCTTAACATCAACATTCATTTTATCACTTTTTTAGCTGCATCTGACTTAGGAGGAGGAGAATGAGACTTGTCATCAGAAAATTGGGGAGTGTCAGGAGATTTTTCTCTCTCTGCTGTTGACTCCTTTGTTTAATTTTTCGGAGAAACGTGTGGTAGGCTGGCAACTTTGTGAACATGATTCCTCTTGGGCGTTGGCACATTTTCCTCTAGGGGGTTTTCTTCGACATCAATCTGAAATGACCCTAATATTAGAAAGAAAAACAAAAAATAATAAGAAGTAAACCCATTAAATAGGATTATTCAAAACAAAGTTTTACCTTAGGTATCTCAGTATGGAAACTAGAGTTTCCACTCTCTGCATCCTTCACTTGAATCTTCACAGTTGGACTATTTGGAGGAGTGGCCTTCATGGATTTGATTGTGGATTTTTGTGAAGAGGACTTGGTAACTTTCTTCTTTTTTGGGGTGGACTTGGTTCTTGAGATTCGTCACCAGACTCTTCACTAGGAGCTTTTTCTTCTTATTGTTTCCTTTTAGGGGCCGGGGTGGTTTTTGATCTACCTGAAAGAGAAAATAGAAGGTTGAGTAAGTTTCTGAAAGAGTGGAAAGAACTGGAATAGAAAGTGAGGGTTATACCTTTGTCATAGTCTTCCTAACATTGCCTGAGGGGTCTTCATCCATCTTTTCAAATGTACCTTCGACAACAACTTTCTTGGCAGGAATTTTCATGGCTAAGGACGAAAAAGAAAATCGGAGATGAGTACTAGAAGCACATGAAGTAAACTTAGGATGGCAAAGAATAAAGAAAAATATATTTCGTTAAACACCTTCAAGAATGGGAGTTTCCACGTGAATGTGGTTTATTCCAATATGAATGTGTCCTCTAAAATTGTCCAAAGTGAACTTAGTAGGAACCACTCGCTCATCAGGATTTTTTGTAATGTTGTCGAAGAAGTTTTACAGAATCCCCACAAACGAACCAATCTGGAAATGGAGGGCTCAACGCCATGCCAAAATAAGCAGAAGGTAGAGGGGGAAACCTTGGTGGATAAATATTGAAATCCAATTCATATTGTTGTTCTGGTCGAACATATGAATGCAACTTCAACTTTTCCAATCTTTCTGTCAACTTATGTTTTAAAGTTACTGTTGCTTCGCTTATGATCCGACTAAGTTCCTCTATCCTATAAATGGTTTCAAAAGAGTTTTGAAATTTTTGTATTTCTTTGATGTGCTTTTGTTTACCTTTCTTTGTTTTGTCCTGCGCAAGAGCAAAAACAGTCGTTAGATGAGTGTTGAAAGATGCTACATCATAGAATTTGGGGAGATAGTATTCCTTCCACCAGACATCAAATTCATGGGTGCAAAGGAAAGAGGGTCGAAAGACCATTGGGCGAATTTCAAGTGATTCGTCAACATATTTCTTTGCCAATTCTTTGTTTTGTTATTCAGTATGATAGGAGTTATAGAAGATAATGGAACCTTTTTTGGGAAAAATGGATTTTGGTTTCAGTTGGACGAGTCCAAACTGTTGAGTATCAAGGTTAGGTTGATAAACAATCAGCGTAACTTTTGTTTTTGTGATGTTGTGATGAGAAGTAAGAAGCCTAGGAGTCAAAACTGATTCCCAAATGTCGAGGAATTCATCTTCGTCTTTATGCAACTCGAAAGGAAGTTGTTTGGTGAACCACTCAGATCCAATTGTTCTTCTAGCAAAAGGCTCCATGGAAGGAGTGAAGCTATATATTTTGGCGAACATCATGACATAGCCAATAAAGGATTGTCAAAGACTTAGCCCTTCATCAGTTGGGGTCAGTTGTACTAATCTCGGCCATTCGGCAGTCATATCCTTCACTTTTTCTTCATCTACATCATTCTTAATAGGAATGGAAGCTTCAAAGGTGGCATTAAACCACAATTGTAAGAGACAAAGTGGTTGTGATATGCTAAGATTTTCTTTATCTATGATAATTTGTAAAAAAACCTACACTCTCACTCAAAGACTCATACAGATTCTCCAGAATCATTTCACTTAGACATAATCTGGTCCCACTGTGGAGTTGGTTGGCTATAGTGACAAAAAGTTTAGCCACTTGCAGGGATCGAGAATAGAAAACATAATTCGTCAGCCACAAGGTTAGGAAAGCTATGTGTTCTTTCTCAGACACCTCAGCAGTTTTCTTATCATGGTAATGGGAAATAAAAACGGAGTAAGAAGCTTTACTAGTGTCGAAATTAATGGAGTTATGATTTAGAATGGTGGGATCGAAATCTACTCCTAAAGGACTAACCTCAGAAATGGTTGCTATGTCGAATAGGGTTGGAGTGACAATTCCACAGGGAATATGGAAGTTGTTGTAAGTACTATCCCAGAAAAAAAGGGAGGCTAAGAACATGTTAGGACATTAATTAGGTCCTACTTTCAACATTTTTATCAAGTCGAAAATTCCCATTTCTTTCCAAAGTGGTGTCTTAACTTTTTCAATTTTTGCTAACCAAGCTAAATAGTCAGAAGGATCTTTTGCCCCAGGGTTGGTTCTAAATATTCTAGAATTGTTTAAATGAAGTAAATTTAATTCTTCATCAGCAGTCGGATTTGGGTCCTCAGTTTGTTCCTTAGTTTGTTTAGGCTTAACCCCAACTCCTATAGGTTTAAGGCGTTGGTAAGAGGGAAATAATTCTTTCAGCCTATCTAGGTTAATATCTGGGTTAAGGAAAGGGTCTAACATGGAGTGACAAACACCAGAAATGAGAATAGGGATCAATACCTAAGATTTGTAGATGTTGGCTTTCTCTTTCTCATTAGGAGGTTCAGGAATATATTGTTGATTTCCAATAATGTTGGGTGCATCCAATCTGTGCGCGTATGGAAGTGAAGTTGAGATTTTAGTTTTCTTGTTGCTAGAAGGTTTGGAGGAAGCCATTGTTGTTTGAAAAAGGTTTTTTGCAGTTAAAAAAATGGGTTTTTTTATTTGAAGAAGAAGAAAGCACAAAGAGTGTGAAGGAGCTAATGGATGAATATTTATAGTGCAATGTTTTAAAACGGTTGAGTTTGATCGTGGACCACGTGGTGAAATTTTCATGGAGAAAGTGAGTTGTTGGCAGTTGAAACGCCTATAACGTGCTAGTTTTTAGGGAATGATGGAGTAGTGTCAGAAACTTGGGCTAGAGTTGACATTTCTGAAAAGGGTGTAATGATGAAGTTTTTTAGGGATTTGAAGTATCAAGCTTTGGAAATGATAAAAATGATAGAGGCAATATGGCATCGAAATGACTTCTCGACAGCAAATGATCTTTTCTCCAAAAGTAGTCAAAAAAGTCTTTACTGCGGGGCAATTTGTAGACGGGTATTTTCGACGCCATAAGATCAAGCTCGAAATTGATGTATTTTGACTAGGAAAGAAAGTTGGCGAATATGAAGAAGGAAAATTTCAACAGGATTAGTCAGTAATGTTATTTTCGACAGCATTGATCTTGTTTTCGACATTTTCGACAGATTTGAAAAGATGCGTTGCTTCGATGCAGAAGAAGATATTCAAGTTTCAAAAGTTGATACGTTTGGTAGAGGGACGCGTGGAAGCATTTGGTGAAAAGAAGACATGCCGAAGGCCAAGTGTCATAGTTTTAGGATTTGTCCGTTAGTGGCAGTTATTTTATTTATGTATAAATAGGTTTGTTTTTTGTCAAAAAGGTGTGTGAAAAATCTTGTACAAAAATTCCTATAAAATACTCAAAGTACCCGTGTGTGAGAAAAGAGTCTTATTCTTGAAAATGTATGTGTGCAACACCAATTTATGTTATCAAGTTTAATAAAATTCCAAGTTATTTACCATTCTTTTACATTTAGAAGTCATTTACTTGTTTCTTTGTCATTTACTTTATGCATTGTCAAAATTTACTTTCTTTAAGTTTCCACCAATCTCTTTACTCTTGTACTTAGTCATATGAATCATACGTAAAAAAAACCTAATAAAAAGTGAAGTCACAAGATTTCCAGATTTATAATTTCGACAAAATTGCACTTATGTCCTAGGATTTGTATGGTTGATCTTGCAAGTAAACCAATTTAGTGTTAATTGGAAAACCAGAGGTTGTTCGTCAAAAACCATTGCGAACAGGTTTACAACTCTTCCTTCACACTATTTTCAAACCTGGAGTCAGTTGAAAAGATTGTTCCATGAATATTTTTACATGGGGCAGTCAAAAATTAGTTTGAAGGAGTTGGTTAGTGTTAGGCGAAAGTTCCCTAGGTCAATAGATGATTACCTAAATAGATTTAGACTTCTCAAGGCAAGGTTCTTTACAAAGGTGCCTGAACATGAGTTAGTTGAAATGGATGTTGCTAGCCTTGACTACTCAATTAGGAATAAGTTAGACACTCACTACCTTAGGGACATGGTGCAATTGGCTGATAGGGTTCGCCAGGTTGAATGCTTAAAAGATGAAAAAGCCAAAACAAATAAGTATCACAAAAAAGAAAAAGTTTCTTACATAGAGGCAGATGACTACCCCTCGAATGTAGTTGAAGAATGTGTTAACGAAAGAGAGGTAAGCATGGTTAGACTTAAGCCAATACTTTCTTCTGTATGTAAGTTATTGTAGTCGTCGAACATGAAACAACTTGTCGAGCCCAGCAAGAACGACAAGTTAGCCACTAGGAATTATACTTTCGATATAACGAAATGTGATGAGATATTTTATTTTCTAGTTATAGATGGGCAAATTATATTTCCATTGAGACTAAAAACTCCTTCATTAGAATAAAGAAAAAAGATAGGTTTTGTAAGTACCATAATTTCCTAGGTCATAAAACTTCTCAATGTGTGATTTTCAGGGAATTGGTGCAGAAAGCTCTGAAGGAAGGAAAACTACAATCTGGCGAGAAGCCAAAGACATCGATCAAGGTGGACTCTGACCCTTTGTAGATAGAGGATTCTCACTATGTTGATCCATTTGAAATCCTAATGGTCTAAGCTACTAAAGGCTTCAACGCGGATGTTGACAAAGGCAATTAAATCTCTATTGTGGCTGATTCTGACATGTAGTCAGTGTACCCCCAGGCTGAAGATGGGTTGATTAATTTTCTAGAGCATTGTGACCTTAATGAATCTAAGACAATGATGTGCCCAAGGTGCAACGCTGTATTCAAAGAAGAAGCGGTGAAGAAACTCAAAAACACTAGGAGATATGATCCCAAAAGATGCAGGGGAAGAATCCATGCTACAAGGTTCTCCTTAAACAACTGAGGTGGTCCTTGCAGGAACGAGGTGTATAGGAGACAGTTGAGATAACCTCGAAAAAGAACATTTCACCCACCAACGAATGTGCCTAAGGAGAAATGGGGGAAGCCTTTGAACTAGAAGGTGGAAATCAACCTAAGTGGAAGGAGATCGATCACAAGGTAGGGGCGCCAGATCAGAATAAGAAGAAGGTGTCAAAGGAAATATCACATATCCCTTCGACCTACAAAGGAAATAACTTGATGATGTATACCTAGTGGAGGCATCACCAAAGGAAAAATAAGGCATAAATGGAAGCCTTTCCAACAAAGCACGAAGCCCCTGAGGTGAAGCACAACATGGATTTGTCAAAGGCTCAGAAGAAGCCTTCGATGAAACTGAACGAGGAAGAAAGAGGAATAGCTAATAAGAAATTGTCCTTTGAAGGCAGACCGTCAGGGAAAGGGATAAAATAACTTACTATTCACCTCAATTAGAGGATGAGGTAACAATGTACACTCCTTAACTTAAAGAGAAAGTGCCTGAATACACACCCCAACCCAAGAATAAGGATCTAGAGTACACACACCAGTCTGACGAAGAAAAGGTCAAAGATAATTTCAGAGAAGAATCTGAAGACAACTTGCAGATCAATTACGGCATAGTCTATATGCTACCTACTGAATATGACAAGGTGTTAGTCTCATACTTTGGTCATTTACTCAGCATAGTCTCATACTTTGTTGATTACAAGTTTATCCTTGCTTGGGTAGAAAGGTGGAGACCCGCGACACACATGTTTCATCTTGCATTCGGTGCATGCACTGTTACATTAGAAGACGTGTACATGTTGTTGGGTCTACCTATCAAAGGTAAGGTTGTTAGTGGTAGAGTTAGCCAAGATAACGTAATATGCGAAGAATGTCTAGGTTCCCCTTTTATGTGAAGATACAACTAGGGTTCAAGGTATTAATCTAAAACTCGGTGTTATATTATGATTTTGTTTGGTCAATTTTTATTTCCTGAAACTACTGATAATACGGTAAATATTATGTATTTGTCGTTGTTAAGAAACATAAATAAAATAGGAACATATAGTTGGGGTTCAGCTGTGATGTTTCATCTATATATGTTCTTTGTGTAAAAATGTACAAAAGGATACTTGTTCTTTTTATTTTTGCGCCTTTTTTCTACAAGCATGAGGATGGTCGAGAATGTCGTCACTCACCTTAGTTAATAAGAATCCATTCACATTCCCCTTCGTAACAAAGTAAGTTTATTTATTTCTTTAAATTGATTACTTTATACTACAACTAACCGTAAATAATTTATTCTCAATATTTTTTGTTTAGGTGGTCTATTATAGGGATGAAGTACAACAAATGTCCCAAACACGCTATAATAATATATTGCAATCTTATAGACCACCTTGGACCGAACAATATATTACAACTAAGCAACTATAAATTTGGTTTTAATATTATCAAATTACAAATCTTTTAATCATGTATTTTTCTTATACAGTTTATCTGGAGGCCGTATCTGGGTCTCGACCATGAGGTTAACCTCATGGATGTTACAGTTTGAATAGTATAACACCAATCATCAAGTTCACTATTGTGGAGATGCACCAGAATCAGCGTGTCAAATTGCAATTTAACATGCATCAACAAATTCCAGACCCTCCGACGTGTTTGGGAGACCAACATCAAATAAGAGTTGACGACCAATGGGGTTATTCCGATTGGAAAGAGTTTGCAAAAGAGATGTATCGTGAATCAAGGAATCAACATCGACACATCTTAAACGAACCTATCATACAAGGTGCTAGACCAACTCAAAAATATATGAATTGGAATAACTCGTTTATAACGACACATTTTGTGTCTAAGCTGATGTATTTGATCGACCCACGCCAACGAGTTTCATTATCATATGCCCAACAATAAACCACCACCCAACAACCAACCCCACACCATTACCAAACCCAACAACAATGTCAACCCACCCAAACCCAACGACCAACCTCACAACATCACCATACCAGATACACATAACCACCAAACACTCAACCCCGCAACCAATTCATCCTACACACCCAAACACAAAACCAAGAGCATGATACATACCACCAACAACCATATGCCACCACCAATTATTACTATAGCCCTTATAACTCGAACGACCATAGCTCCCACCAATGTAAATCCAAACATCACATCACCAAAGTACCCAACCACCACATGACTTTCTTACACCACAAGAACCATTTATGTATTTCCAAAATGATTCAATGTCTTAATTCAACCAATCGGACCGTCCATACGTAACCCAACTACAACGACCTAACTATGACAACATGGGCACCAAAATCGATTACGACAGCGTCATTGGCGGCACCCCCAACTATTGGGGAGAAATGCTTTAAATTTGTTAAATACGCCAAAAACCTTGCACCAACCACTTTTTCCTCGGACCAATACTCAAACACCTCAGGGAAATCGTGGGAGACCTCGAAGGCAAGCGAATGTGTCGGGATATGGAACTGGGGGGCATTATGATCGAGCAAGTTAGTGATTTTCTATTCAATCGTTGTGTAATTCAATTTTATGAAATAATATTATAGATTATTTTTAATTTTCTATTTTATTTCATATTTTTTTGTTAAAATAATTAAAATTAAAAAATCCGTATAGGTTTCTTCCTAACCCTTGTGGGTTTTTCTTCACTGATCAAAGAATCAATTATACTTTATTTCTAAGGTATCTGATTCACAACAAATTGGTGCGGTGAGCGTGGAGAAGATGTCCTCAACAAAGTATGATATTGAAAAGTTCACCAAAATAAACGATTTAGGTATGTGGCGGTTGAAGATGAAAGCCCTACTAGTTCAGCAGGGTTGTTTGGAAACGTTGAAGGGAGAGGCAACCATGAATGTCGCGTTAATGGCAGCTATAAAGATGTTGCCCAATCTTTGTTGTTTTAATTGATCAAGAGACCAATTATACTTTGTTTCTAAGGTATTTGATTCACAATACAAATTTTGAAAGCATGAACCACTCATAGTGGCTACTCCTCTTGCCATCATTTTTTTTTGTTTGAAATATGGTTAGTTTTGTAAATTATTTGAAATATTGATTATTTTGGAATATAATTTGAAAATGTTGGTTATTTTAAAAAAAAAATATCATTTTGCATCAAAAAGGAAAAATAAGGCGATATTCAAATATTAAGGATTTTTTTGCGAGTCTGTAGGAATGAGAAAATGATGGTTTATGAAAAGGATATTTAAATAAAAAAGAGAAATAATATATGTATTGGCAGTGTAAAGTAATTTAATATTGTCAATCAATCATTATCATGTATTCTTCCATGTCACCTTGATATTTTTTAAGTTAATTGTGTGATATGACTGAATAATGAATCCCCATTGTAAAACAATATTGTCAGTGTACTACCTTTAATCTCAATAAAAATTAAAGAAATTTTTATCATTTTTAAACGAATAATTTTATATACAATGATAAATGAATATTTGTAATTAATATAGTTTTAATTTTCATAATAGTATAACAACTTAGAGTATAATTAAGGGTGTAAGTGGATCAGAAAGAAAAAAAAAATTAATTAAATCGACAATCAAAATCAAACCAAATTAAAAAGAAAAAAAAGATTTATAAATATGGGATTAAAACCAAACCAAACCAACGAAGATCGATGTGATGATTTGATTTGATTGGATTTTAGTAGCCAAATTAGTGAACTAAACCAATGATGATAGTTATTCTATTGGAGAAGTTTTAAAGAAAGTCCAAAGGCATTGATTTACAAGAACAAATAGATGAAGTGCAAACATTTGAAGAAAATATGAAAAATTAAAATCTTTTATTATTGTTTTTTATTAATGACAGTGTTTTTTAGAAATTGAGGAAATACATCTAGCTAGTTTTTTTTATTAATGACAGTGTTTTTTAGAAATTGAGGAAATACGTCTAGTTATTGTTAATATTAACAATGATATAATGACAACATGAGTGAATAAAGAAATCTAAGGTTGAATTTAATTTGATCTATTCAAATTGAAAATAAATTCAGTGTTATATATATATATATATATATATATATATATATATATATATATATATATATATATATATATATATATATATATATATATATATATATATATATATATATATATATATATATGTTATGTGTTTATTTCAATTTATTTAAGGAGGGTGAATTGGCTATTCAAATAGGAATGAAATTGAAATTTTATTTTTTGTATGTGATAAAAGAAAATATACAAATAAATATAACATTTGAAAAAAATATTGTAAATGGATTAATCGAACCAAATCAAATCAAACTGAACCAAACATATTAATTTGATATCATTGGTTTGCACATTTTTTTGACAAAAAAAATTAATTCAAACCGAATCGATTACACCTAAGAGTTTATATAAGCATTTTAAAACACATCAAATCCTCTAATACAACATTTTAGTTATTCAAATTATGAAGTTTTTATATTAGGAATAAAACTTAAACCTTCAAAATTTTCTCCACCTAAAATTTTCATTTTTTTTACTCCATCCTTCTCGTTTTTCAGTCATTCTCTAGTACTCCCTAACAAAGTCTAATAGGTGAATGCTTTATCTATGAGATGTTATTGCTACATGTTTAGGTTCATAGATATTATAATATTCTATTATGATTTTGATTTGGTTTGAACTTTCCAATGCCCATTAATATTTAAATTTGTTAACAATATTTTAGTTCAGGCAGTTGTATTCAAACAGTTTATAAATAATACTTAATATTTTGCTTACCTTTTATATTAATACATTCTGCATTTGATTATATATAGTGATTTAAAAGATATAATCAAATTATTGATTCATCATCCAAGTTGCACCCTTGTTTTATTTAAGTAGTTATGGTATCATAAGGATGTAGTATACTAGTACAAGTTGTCATCACAAAGAGTGATTCTTTGGCAATTTGGCATCAGCACTTAACAAAGACATAGGTAACCGTAAGGTGACCCTGATGGTAACCCTGTCCATTGGTATCCAGTTTATTGAACACATTCACATCCAAATCCAACCCACCATTGTCGCACTGATCCACTATTCTCACCGTTGTCTGAGCTCCTGTCGCAGTGTTTCTCACCTACACCATCACCACAATATTATTAATTCAACTTTCATTAGTAACCAACCATTAAAATTGATAATTGATAATTCACAAGTCAAAGAAAAACTAATTTAAAAAGGCACACATACACATACCCTCAAGCATTTGCCACAAGTATCTCTGCCGTGAGGGCCGGCTGGTCCACAAAAGGCAGTCCAACCGTATCTTTGACGCCATGACAAGGGCTGGTTAGCATCCCAGGTAGCACAGTAAACACCGGCGGCGTTGTAGCTCCAACCAATATTCTGAGGGTTGTAATCATTGTATGTTGCTCTTACGTTGTTCGCACTCTGGCCACTCACTAACATTCTTCCCAATCCCATAAGCAGGAAACACAGCACCAACAAGCTTAAACTTCTATGTGTGCTCTCCATTTACTCTATGGTTAAATTTGTGTGATTCATTGTAAAGGCTGGTGTACGAATTTATAGATTTGAAGAAAGATGAACTATTCATAACACTGTTCTACATAACGTAATTTCAAGTCCAACAATTAATGCATTTGAATCGTTTGATCATGCAATAATTTTTCTACTACATCATGTTTGTTTGTATTACATTTTGGTTTTTAGTTACTGTTTTGATCTGGCTTTTTTATTGTATACTGTTTGTCTTGATTCTTGATCTTCTCAACATGCCTACATAAATTGTTAAAATTAACGTGTTGTACTATCTTTAGTAAGTATTATGAGAGAATTGTAATCATTATATTATAATTATTGTCTTTATTTAGATTTATGGTAGAATTGTAGCATTAAGATTGAGAGAACCAAAAAATCATCATCTTGATTATCAAGTTATTGTAGTCTCTACCAGTTTCCTTCAAGTCTATTTTATAAAGGCTTTGTAATGTTAAATTGTAAGTAAAGAAAAAAATGTGGTGAATTCAATAAAATCGGAGTATTTTAAAGTATAACCTCCACCCTTGGAAGTTAGTGTAAATCGTGACACAAAAAGATTTTCTTACTCCACCACCTCTAGAATACCACCAACATAAATATGAGGCAGATTTTCATGCTTGTGTAGAATTCTAAACTTGAAGCTAAAGGCTATTGTGATAATAATTGGACCAAAAATGTTGATGATATGAAGAGTATTTAAGGTTATGTATTCAACCTTAGTTCAAGTGTGATCTCTTGTTGCACAAAGAAGCAAGATATTGTGGTGCAATCTTCAGCTTGAGCTGAGTATTTAGCAGCTATTTTGCCTACACAACAATCACTTTGGTTGAGAAGAATATTAGAAGATACTGGAGAGAAGCAAGGGAGTCTACAACTTCATTTTGACAATAAATCAGCTATTGTCATGGCAAAGAATCTTGTTTTCATAGCAGGACCAAACACATTAACAAAAATCATCACTTCATTTGAAGTGTGATTGAAGAAGGAGATGTGTAGTTAGCTTTCGGCATTTCACAAGAGCAGCTTGCAGACATTTTTACTAAAGCACTACCAAGAGGAAGATTTCAACTACTTAGAGAAGCAATGAGAGCTAAAGAACAACACATTAAGGGGGTGTTAAAATTAATATGTTGTAACCACCACTATCTTTAGTAAGCATTATGAGAGTATTGTAACTATCACATTATAATTATTGTCTTTATTTAGATTAATGGTAGACTTGTATCATTAAGATTAAGAGAACTAAAGAGTCCTCATTTTTTTTGACAAAAAAGAGTTATCATCTTAATTACCTTCTCTGTCAGTTTCCTTCAAGGCTATATAAAAGCTTCGTAATACTAAGTTGTAAGTAGAGAAAAAAAGAATGTGTGGAAAATTCAATAAAATCGGAGTATTTTAAAGTATAACCCCCACCAGAGGAAGTTAGTGCAAAACGTGACACAAAAAGATTTTCTAACTCCACCACATCTAAAATACCACCAACAGTGTGGTATCAGAGCTACAATTCCTTACAGAGGTAGTAAAAACAACAAAAATATGGCTTCTAGAAGCAACTCTTCCACAACTTATAGCAATGTTAAAGTTCCTTTCTTTGAAAGAGAGAATTTTGATTTTCGGGTTGTTAAAATGGAGACTTTATTCACCTCTTTGGATGTCTTGGAGTTCTCCCAAATCGGGTTTGAAGAATCAGCACCAACAAAGGTTAGAGAATCAAAAGAAAAGGTTGAAGAAGTAATCCAATGACTTGAAGAACTGAAGAAGAAGAAGAAGAAGAAGAAGAAGAAGAAGAAATATCATAGATCTTGGAGTTCTTCGGCATGTTTCAAAGGAGAAAACTGCAGCTGGTGTGTGCACAAAACTTGAAGGTTTTACATGACATAATTGTTGGTTAATCGTCTCTACCTGAAGCGAGCTTTGCATTCATTCAAGATGGGTGAAGACAAAGTCCTGGATGAGCAACTGGATATGTTCAACAAGGTAATTTTTGACCTTGAGAATATTGAGGTAAAGATTGATGATGAAAATCAAGTATTATTGTTGTTATGTTCCTTACCTAAGTCTCATGCTCATTTCTAAGAAACTCTCTTGTATGGAAGAGAGTCATTGAAGTTTGAAGACGTTCAATCTACCTTGTACTTTAAGGATTTAAACGAACGAAAGGAGCACAAACCACCTTCTGTTAGTGAAAGTTTGTCCGTTAAGGGGAAATTCTTGAAGAAAGATGGTAGGTTTGAGAAGAAGAATGGTAAAGTTCTACATAATTCTTATGGTGATAATGCTTCTACTATTAAGTGTTATCATTGTGAAAAGGAAGGTCATACAAGAAACGTATGCCCTGATCGTCTGAACAATCATGGTCGAAAGGATAATGGTAATGCAACCATTGTGAAAGATAGTTATGAATCATCGGATGTCCTGGTGGTTTCAAGAAGAGAATCTAGTAAGGAGTGGAGTATGGATTTAGGGTTTACTTGGCACATGACTCCAAACAAATACATGTTTGAGAAATTGTGTATCAAGGTGGATCAGTGTTGCTGAGAAACAACAAAGCTTTCAAAATTGCAGGCATTGGATCTGTGAGATTCAAGCTCCATGATGAGTCAATAAGGTTATTGACTGATGTTAGTTATGTACCTGATCTTAAGAGGAATTTGATTTCTTTTGTTGAATTCAACAAGAAAGGATATGTTTTCAAAGGAGAGAAAAGCATCCTAAGGCTAATGAAGGGGTTGAAAGAAGTCTTGAGAGGCGTGAAGAAACAAGGCTTTTATACCCTTGAGGTTGAGGTTGTAAGTGGTTCAACAGATGTGTCATCCATAAAACCTATGTCAAAGATTAAGCTATGGCAAAAGAGACTTGGCCATGTAAGTGAAAGAGGCCTGGTCAAATTGTTGAAACAAAATCTATTGGGTGATGATAAGGTCGAAAAACTAGAGTTTTGTGAACCTTGTGTATTTGGTAAATCTAGTTGAATGAAGTTTAACAAAGGTAAACAGAAAACACATGGATCCTTTGATTACATTCATGTTGATCTTTGGGGGCTTCCAGGAATTCATCACACTCAGGTGTAAATTATTTCATATCCGTACTTGATTATTATTCTAGAAAGTTATGGGTATTCATTCAGAAGACTAAGGATGAAACTTTTGAAAATTTTGAGAGTTGGAAGACTCTGGTCAAAAACCAAACTGGAGGGAAGGTAGAGAGTTTGAGGTCGAACAATGGTCTTGAATTTTGCAATGAGGATTTCGACAACTATTATGTTGTGTAAGGTATTTCAAGGCACAAAACTACTGCAGGGACTCCCTAGCAAAATGGTTTAACTGAAAGGTTTAATTAAACCATTTTGGAATGGATGAGGTGCATGTTGGTAAATGCGGGATTGAAGAAGGTGTTTTGGGAAGAAGCTATTGTGACTACAACATACTTGATACATAAGTGTCCCTCGACAGCCTTGGGAATGAAGATACCTCGACAACCTATGCTCAAATTAGGGAAGACAAGGTCAAACCTAGAGCTTTGAGATGTATGTTCTGTGGATACCCAGAAGGAGTCAAAGCTTATAGGATGTGGTTCCTAGAGCCAGGTTACATGAGGTGTATCACAAGTCGAGATGTAGTGTTTGACTACCTCAATTTGTCCATAGGAATGAGAGTATGCCAAGCTTATATCCAAGGTAGTTCCACTAAGTTTGAACAAATGTTAGCAAAAATAGCTAGTAAAGACTTTATCATAATTTGTAACAAGCTCTTAGGGAAACCTTGTAGTTTCATAACATTATGAAGGAATGCTTTAACTACTTTGAGGCTAGTAAAATCAGTCTTGATAGAGACAAGGTGATTGTACTTGGATAAAGGGCCAACCACTACCATGAGCACAATGAAGCCATTCGAAGGAGGAAGACAGGTAACTCTAGCCTTGGTTCAAGCTATTATGGAGTGACCACTCAACTTAGAGGAATGAAACCCTTGCATAATGTTTTAACTATGGGACTCTTAGGTGATACCATTACTCTTTATTCTAAGTATAAAACATCATTATCCATGCAAAACAATGGATCCAAACAAGTACTTTGCATGCATTGTCGTTTAATAAAAGACGAGTAATGGTGAATATAAAAAACCGCTACAATCAAGGGGATCAAAGGATTAATGTTAGATATATATACTCAAAATACATTGACATCGGGTATAGGTCTAAAAAGTCTTACACCAAATCTTAGTTAATAATATAATTAAATTAATCGATCATATAAATAACCTATATTTTAGGAAAAAGAAATGACCATCTATTTTTTTATTATCTATTTTTTCATTTCATATTCAATATGACTATTTGATTCAATCCTATTAACCATTGAGATTTGATGTATGTTTTTTAGACTTATAATCGATGTCAATGGATTTTGAATATATATATATATATATATATATATATATATATATATATATATATATATATATATATATATATAATTAGTGGGGATCAACTTAAAAAAAGAAACAAAATGAATATATTAAACTAGGCATAAGGGATGCCTCTGAAAAATTACAACAAATGAACATTGTCTATTCTATATAACTAGTAACACCAGTACAGGAGGTAAAGGAACATCCAGAACCAAACAACCAACACCAAAACAAGGAAAACCCTCTGGTAATCTAGTGTAAACCTAAAAACGCCTAGAAAATGAAAGGTATAAGTTGCAACCCAAACTCCCATCGACTGTGGTGCTACTGTAAAAAATCCAATTGGCGACGCCTAAATCGAAAATAGTGGAGGCCAAAAAAGAGTTGCTGATAAAAAGCTGCACCCGAGATCCACACAAAAAAGTATCACACACCAACCAAAGTTGACTCGCACAACATGACAAGATATCCAAAAACTTGGGAATAAAACCACTAGCACAGAAAACCGAAATGAGCCACCAGAACTGGTTAGAAAAACCAATTAAGTTAAGAAAAGACTAAGATTATCTTGCATCCTCATCAATAAATATGCCAACTCCACAATAGGGTAAGACTCCACTGACTACTACACCAAGAACCACCAAGATAAAACTGATAAGCATAACATTGGGGGCTCAACAGAGGTGACAATGCTAACTTGGGAATGCATAAACCAGAACCACCATAACATATATGGGATCAGATTTGAAACTTGAAGGATCTTCGGGTCTTTTCAAGCAGATGAAATGCTTCCTCTAACCTTCTTGTCAGACTGGTTCTATGGATCTGAGGGTGGCTCTTGAATTCAAGTACCAGAGGGAGAAACTATAGTCTATGTTTCCGGATTTTGTTTTCAGCCAGTTCCAAGACCAACGTTTCACTAATTCAACTATGTTGGTTAAATTGATATCCTTGTTTCTGAAAAGCTTCTCATTTCTTGCTTTCTATATACACCAGATGCAGGCGAACCAGATAACTCTAATTCTCTCGGTAAGAACTTTACCGCCGTTTATGATACCTTCAAATTGTGATAGATGAACTAGGTCATCCTTATGGAGAACCGTTGCGATTCCTAGCCACTTAGTAATGTCGTACCAAATTCCTGCGAAAAATGGACATTGAATAAACAAGTGAGAGACTGATTCCTCGGTCCCGCACTCGTTACAGCATAGTAAATAATCACGGTTAATGGTGCCTCTCTTGAATAGGTTGTCTTTAGAGGCAATTATTTTTTATAGGAGCCTCCAAACAAGACAAGAAACCTTTAACAGGACATATTTATTCCAAATTTTCTTCCAAACAGGATTGAATAGATTAAAATTAGAGTCCATAATGTTCTTGTAGGTTTCTTTGATTGAGTATTCAGCGACTAAAACTCGGTCTCCTAAGTCTAAACTATTTAAATCTCTCCACCATAGGGAGTTGTCTAACTTTCCACCATTTGTCGATCTGAGGGTTGGCCCATATCTAAAGACTAAGGCTTTATACCAAAGACTTTCGCTTATCAATCTAATTTTCCAAATCCATTTATCTAGAAGAGCCTAGTTAAAGACTCTCAAGTTTTTTAAATCCAAACCCCATATTCTATAGAACTACATACCTTGTCCCAATTAATCCAATGGATTTTTCTCTCCTCCTCTCTCCCCCCATAAAAATGTTTAAATAGAGATTCAAGTTTCAAGATCAAACCTGACGGTGCCTTGAAGAAGGAAAGATAATAAATCGGGATAGAAGACAATACCGATTTGATGATCACCACCTTTCCCATATACACAATTGATTATGCCTCCATCTTGATAGGCTGGATCTCACTGTGTCTATCACATCGAAATTCTCCTTGGGTTTGATCCAATGGGAAGGACAAGGTATTTGAAAGGCGTGGATCCTACTTTTCAATTTAGAATATTTGCCTCCACTTCTAGCCATGTTTTAGAGATGTTAATCACAATCAACAATTTTTTATTAAAATTCACCTTGAAGCCTGACATCAACTTGAATAATTGTAGGTTTGCCTTTAAGATCCGAATGTTCCCCCATCCTTTTCTGCATATAATTAAGGTGTTGTCGATGTATTGAAGACGTGAGAAACACTCCTCGCTGTTGTAACACCCTAATTTTTGCCCTAAGATTTCTTCGTGTTTCATAGGTATCTTGCATACAAACAAGATCACACTGGTTTCTCGGTTTGTCTCGGGTGTAGGTTTATGCCTCACATGGGATCACAATTGCTTTTATTTGTTTTATGTGTTTATGTTTACTAACCATTAATCCAGATCCAAAAAATATTTTGTTTTCTTTTATTAACATTTTCAGGGGAAAAGCAGGTGAAAATGCCAAAAATAACAGTCCCATAACTTAGATAAATTTCACAGTTAAAAGTCGAAGTTGATCCACAAATAATTCAAATTTATCTGATCAAGGTTTTCCCAATTTAATTGATTTATTCAAGGAATTCCAAGTTTCATGTGTTTATTTCCATGCCTTCTTCGACGCGCAAAATAATCGAGCTGAAGTCCTAGCAGTGTAAAAGGAAAGAAAATTTTGAAAAAATTTGTACTAAGTAATCGGTTACCACCCTGGGCGTAACCGGTTACTTGCGTGCAAATTTGAAAATTTTGGCAGCAATCTTAATTTTTCAAATTTTGGCACCAATTTCATTTTTGGTCACTCTTGGAATATTTTAGACCATCTACATTTAATTCTCATACATCATTAAATTTAATTTCTACCATAAATCCTCACTAATCACCACTCTTTTCATGATTCCCACCAATTTTGAATTACCAAGTCTAATTTGAATTGCCAAAGAAAGCTTCATTCCACCAAATTCCAATGCCTAAACTATTTTAATAGAGGTCATTTCTCATTCATTTCTCAAGCTTTTGATAGCAAAAAAATCTCTTGCAAAATATCCTCCCAATCTTCTTTCAAACTTCATTGAATTTGGTTTTAATCTCTTTGATTAATCACTATAGTGTAAAATACTAAGCGGAATTGTTTGTCTTTCAATTTTGGTACTAAGTACCTTGGTTACTCTTTGGTTGTGGATGATTTAGTTCACCATACCAATATTATGTATATTATTATTACTATTATTATACTAACATTTTAATTTCTCTCTTGCATCTTTACCTCCTTTATTTTTTACTATGCTTTATATTACATTATCATCCATTATCATGTTTATATTCTTGCTATTATATTATTGTGTTGATTTTTCTTTTGTCCACTTGGACACAAAAATATTAATAAAAGCTTAAACCATAAAAAACATAATTCTTCTCATCTTGGACTATTGGTTACTAGCCTATGCTTTGGAGTGACTTACCTATGGACAACTTTGAAGTATTGATGGAATCTTGGACTTAGAATTAGGATCTCTTATCCCTTTGCACGCAAGTGTTAATCATTGAAGACTTGCCTTTATTTGGCATTGGCTTTTAAATTCTTAAGGATGGGATTCTTATTAATGCTTTGAAATGGCTTCAATTTCGGTTAGATCATTCTTTTCTCTAGCTTTTATTTTACGTACTAGGTTAGCCTCTTCATCTCTTCCCCCTTCTTCAATTTTCAAAACTTCCCTCTTTTTCAAAGGATTCTTGTTTTCAAAACCATCACCTCTTTAATAAGTAAAACCTTGACTTTTGTCAAGTGGATTTTAATACTTTCTTTTCTTTTAAAAAAAAATCAATGAATTTAATCATCTTGACCTTAATTCAAAAAATAAAAAGAACCAAACTTATTCAAGTTGTTTCGTGCCTTTGTGCACCTTTGCTTGTTTTCTTTACAAGTGAAGATTATGAGTCGTTATTCTTTAGCTGGGTGCAAGGCTCTCAATCTCCATGGTTGTAGTTTGATGTAATTGAGTCTCTTGTCATTCGTGGGGTTTTAGTGGCATACTTGTCGATTTTATCCGAGTTGGCGCCCTCCCTATAATGATGAATGAGTCCATGCCCTCATTCTCATGGAAGATTTGTTAGGCTATCTACTTGAAAATGAAAAATTCTCTTCACTTAATAAAATCAATCATCACCAACCCTTTTCACTATTTGTACCACGAACTACGGGGTTTTGATCTCGCATTGCACATTATGGGTACGTAGGCATGAGATGGTAAACCTCTACAAACAAAAAAACATTAAAAATTAATTCTTCTCTAATCCCCCCACTCTCATTTTCCAAACAATTTTTGAACCAAAAGCAATAAATTTTTCAGAGGATTCCCGTGGCGTACCATGAACATTTTGGGTGCGTAAAACCTTCTCATTTTGTAATTTATCCCCTTACCCGGTTCTCAGCTTGTTTCTTTAGCTTTTGCTTTTAGATTCATTAGGATTTGTGTGCTCTTTTTTCCTTTTCCTCTTGGAATAAAATAAAAGTGCGATGAAGACTCTGTTTACTTTGAGTTAAGTTAACCAATAGTTTACATTCATGATTTTACCACTACAGAAAAGTGGAGACTCTGCTGGGGAGTAGACCCTAAGTGGATTCGACCTACTTTGATTTATTTATTGATTTGGTTTGATTTGTTTATTATTTCTTGTTCCGTTGGGGTTTTGGTGATCCTCTGTGAGTTATATAGATTTTATACCTGGATCTGAGTGAACTTATGATAGGATGGTGATAGTCGAAGTGATACGCGATGGAGTAGTCCAAAGCGATATCAAGTCGATAATCTTCACTCAGTTAGGCTCTCTCGGATTACTGATTACATGACGAGTAATCGTATCATGGCATTGCTTCAGACATTGAGTTGATAATTTGAGGACCGTAGAACCCTTAACCCATCCAAGCCAATTTAGGAACGTAGTGCGGAAGCTATCCAGGTGTAAAATTGAGGTGGTTGTCACGCGATACTACACTCGGACAAGGTCCTCTTGAGGAAATTATCGATTGGGGGAGTAGTCCAACGTACCGATGATATCCAAAGGATGGCTACTAACTCCAGGCACCTCTGTTAGCACCCTTTTGGTTTTCTGCAGGTACAATGAATACAAAACCTTAGTACATACTGGTGTGGATTGGTGTTCTTTTACTTTAACTTCATGCTCGTGACTCGGAACCTAGACCTGTATGCTTTGTATGAACTTTTTTGTGTTTGTTGCATACATGCACTCATGCATTCATGTGCATTGTTCTCAAGATTTCAAGGGACTTATAGGTAATTTTTCCAATATTTCAGATGTCTATGACTATGAATGTTGAAAGGAGGAATACTAGGAAGTACGATTTCAAGAGTCCTAATCTGGTAGAGTTGAGAAAGCTTGGAGCTTTAGCGGTCGATACCGATGAGTTTCAGAATGTTGGAAAGCTTTTATTCATCTTGAAGACAGATATACCAGAGGGGTTTCTCCCTACCTTAGTTCAGTTCTATGATCCTTTGCATCATCGCTTCACCTTTCCTGATTATCAACTTGTGCCTAATTTGGAGGAGTACTCTTATTGTACGTGTTTTCCTATTTTGGACAAAAAGTTTCTTTTCAGCAGTTTAGAGAGGGGGCTTATGACCAAAGTCATCGCCAAAGCCCTTTTTATTAAGGAGTTCGATCTTAGTGGGAAGTTTCTTCCAAAAAGAGATGTTTGTGGTACTAACGTCAAGTTCTTAATGGGGAAAGCTTATACTTCTCTTTCTTTGGGTCATAAGGATGCATTTGAGGATATTTTTCCTTTACTTATCTATGGGATTGTCTTGTTTCCCAACTTAGATGGTATTGTTGACGAGAGTGTTATTCAAATTTTCTTGAAGATAAATTTGGTGCCTACTTTGCTTGGAGACATGTATCACTCTATTCATCATAGGACCTCCAAAGGTGATGGAGAGATTGTGTGTTGTGCTCCTCTTCTCTATAAGTGGTTTATTTCTCACCTACCAAAGTTTGATGTCTTCACGAATAATAGAAAGAAGTGAAGATGGTCTCAAAGGATTATGTCTCTCACTCATAAGGATATGACTTGGTATTGTTCCTATTATGATACTTGAGGGCTTATTTACGGTTGTGGAGGATTTCCCAACGTACCTCTTCTTTGTACACGTGGGGGAATTAGATATAATCCTATTCTTTCTAGGCAGCAGTTGGGATATTGCTTAAAGGACTTACCAAACAACCTTTCATTATCTGCTTTCTTCTTTATCAATGGTGTAGAACATTTAGAAATGAAGAAAAGGATTGATCATTCTTGGCATACAGTTCATCAAAAAGAGAAGGGTCATTTGGGAAGACAACATCTTACTCCTTCTGAGTGTTACATCCAATAGGTTTGATTTAGGACTTCCAAGCTCAAGATGCCTTATCCACCTGAGAAACCTTTGTTTCCGATATTACTATTATTCGTTTTTCTTCCTCCCGTTGATGAAAAAGTTGCTCTTCAAGAAGAGTTGTACAAGATGAAGAAAGAGAAAGAAGCATGGCTACTTGAGAATACGACTATGCAAGAGAAACTGAAGGAGAAAGATGATCTCATTGAGTTACTTGAGTGGCAAGTCTCTAAGAGGCCAAGAGAGGATTTATTTTTCTCTAGTACTCCATCTACCATTCCTCCTACATCTGGTGCTTGGAAGGCCATTGTTGACCAGTTGGTGAAGGATAAGGAAGACATGGAGAATCAGTACAAGAAAAAGGCTAAGAGAATTTGCATGAAGTACCAGCCGGGATTTGGAGCTTCTTCAGATATGATCTCATAGGCCTTGTTTACTTTTCTCTCATGTATTAGGGTTATTGAGGCTTGTACTTCATTTGTAATACTCACTTTGATATTAATAAGAATGAGTTTTTAGTATATCAAAAAAAGTGTTTCTTTTATAAATATTGCAATTTATCTTATAGCCCCTTGAAATCTGTGCATTTGCATACACATACCTGTTGCACCCCAAAATTTGCCCTCACAATACAAGACTTTGTGTGCTAAGAAGGTTCACAAGGTTCACAAGCTTCACAATGTTTACAAAACATTTCATGAGGTTCATGAAGTCTACAAGTCACTTTATGAGGTTCACAAGGTTCACAAGATTCACAATGCTTTCAAGACCTTTCATGAGGTTCATGAAGTCCATAGGTCACTTTATGAGGTTCACAAGGTTCACAAGCTTCACAATGTTTACAAAACCTTTCATGAGGTTCATGAAGTCTACAAGTCACTTTATGAGGTTCACAAGGTTCACAAGATTCACAATGCTTTCAAGACCTTTCATGAGGTTCATGAAGTCCATAGGTCACTTTATGAGGTTCACAAGGTTCACAAGATTCACAATGCTTTCAAGACCTTTCATGAGGTTCATGAAGTCCACAGGTCACTTTATGAGGTTCACAAGGTTCACAAGGTTCAAAATACCTCCCATGAGGTTCACAAGGTTCACAAGACATTTTATGTTGGTTCACAAGGTTCACAAAGTTCACAATTGGTCAGAAGGGTTGGCAATTCCCTCAGACAATGCACCTCCTAAGCAGTGCATCCAAAACTAGGGTTTTGACTTTAATCAGGCTAAATGAATTTCCAAGACTTCAAGTGAGCTTCATAACATCTTATATGTGTGTGATAACCCCCATGACAAGTTTCAAGACTTTTCTCAAAAGTTTTCTCAGTCAAATGATCAGATAAGTCAAAATCAGGCCAAGCAGTTAAAAAGTCAAACTGAGGTCAACTATGGTCAAACCAAAGTCAAACTTCATGATTTTTTTCCAACATCAATTATATGAAGTAAAATTAATCATTTGATCAAGGGTTGATCATGATTCATCAAGGAGATTTCAGATCATCAAGAATCAGGAGTTTCTAAATTAGGGTTTTCTCCGTAAAAGTCAACTGAACTTTGACCAGCCATAACTTTCACATGCTTCATCACCAAGTCTCCATCCAAAGCTCATTTTGAAGGAAATTGAATTCTATACAACTTTGTGTCTCACAAGCTAAGCCCAAAAATGTTTCATTTGGAAGTTATGAGCTAAGACATTATAGGTCCTTTTGAAAGTCAACAAAAAGTCAACAACTTCAAAAGGGCATAACTTGAGATTGGTAAATGATATGGACATGAAACCATTGGGGTTGTTTAGAGGACTCTTTAAGCTTTCCAAAATGTCCAAGAACACCCTCATAGAATTAAAATTGAAGGATGTGTGCCCTTGCAAAGTTGGGAAATTTTGGGTTGGTTTATGATGAAAATGGAGGTCTAAAACCAATTTCTTCCAAATGGGCTTGCCAAATGATGACCCAATCCACACTATAACTTCATGCACGACCCAAATCAATAAAAATCAGATTTTTTATTATTTCATTTTTATTTATTTTGATTTAATTCATTAAAAATCATTTTAAATAAAAATAAAATATAAAAGTCTAAGATTTAAATTGGTTTAAGCTTCTAGAAAATCATAAATGTGATTGGAATTGAAGTGGAAAGGAAATCATGAGGATTGGCCTAAGATAGCAAGTGTTCATACAAGGATATTTTATTTTTAAGGCATGATATTTTTGAATCATTTTATATCAAATCTTCTACACAATGACCTAGTTTTTCAGCCTCATTTGATCATGCTATAAGTACTTGACATAACCCTAACCAAAGTCAGGAATTTCACAGCCTCAAGAGTAAGTTTCACACTTCAAAAATTCAAGCAAAAACTTGATTTCGGTTTCCAAGTTATAGGTACTTTCAGGACAATTTAAAGATTGCAATAGCTTCCTGATGATTCATTGATCATGTAGCAACCATCATAATCATTCATAGTGCCATGAAAAGCATAAACCGAATCACGTTTTCTTCTCCTTTTGAATTTTTTCGTTTTCATATAATTAACCATTGTTGTTTGAATTTGATGCTTGATTTGTGTTTGTGATGATCCATAGATGCTTTCTGGATAGTTTTCGTAAAGCTTCATGCCCTATATTACAATCGGCCATGGCTAGGGTTAGAGCTTCAAAATTAGGGGTTCATGGAATACCTAATATAAATTGCTAATGAACTCATGTTTGGACTGTAATCATTGCATATATCATGTTTGCAGGTTCAATTTGGTGAAATTTTACTTGTAGGATGATGTACAGGATTCGCAGATTTAAAACGCAGGAGAATTCGTAGGAATTTTCCCAGGAAAATTCGCAGGAAATCCTACGAATTTAAGGTTGAAGACGAAGATGTTCTGGCGCGTTTTCCAGAATTTGAATATCGTATATAATATTTTATGAATTAGTTATGGTTTTGTTTCACAATTGGTGTGGTTGGCCTGATGGTAAGACGTGCGCGTATGTTGCTTGTGAACCTGGGTTCGAGTCCTGGTTCCCCAAACTTTTGCTTGTTTTTTTTTTCAATTTAATTATTAAGTATTATATATTATATATTATGGTCAATGCTTTAACAGGTTCGCTCATCTAGCTGGGACGGTAATGTTTGGTGTGTTTGCTATGAAGGTCCTGGGTTCGATACCCCCAGGCCTTTTGCTTTTTTTCATTATTTTCCTGATTGTTAGTTTGAAGGAACAAAACCAATTGAAGGCTCTTTCCTTACACCTGCGCGCATGTAGCCTGGCTGGTTTTGCATCTTGAGGATTGAGGTAAGGGACCTGGGTTCAAATCCCAGGTCCTTACTTTTTAGTCAATTTCATCAATTTTTTTTAGATTTTACTATTATCTTCAATTTATTTATTATATTCATGTTATTTTTATTTAAATTAGTAAAAAACCCTAAAAATATATTTTCTAAAAAACCCTAATATTTTATAAACCTTAGTTTATTTTTTCTAAACAATTAAAGAACTTAATTTCATCTTGTGATTTTGATTTCTAATTTTTGTAAATATAATTATCATGTACATATTTTATTTAATATAATTAAATTTTGTAAATACAATTATAATCAATTCTATTTTTTTTTATAATATGTAAATATTTTCTATTATATGTTTAAAAATTGCTAATTTAACTTTTAATTATAATTTACTTTTTCATAATATGTTTATAATTTATTTAATTTATTTATAATTTTAAATTTCATAATAATTGATAATTGTTTATAATTTTTTCTATTAACTATTAAAATTTTGTTTATTATAATGTTTTGGTTTATTATTATTATTACTGATCATGTTTATTGCTAACTCCATTTAAAATTGTTATTATTATTTTTTTTTTACTAACCCCCTTTATTTTAAATTGTGATTATTATTATTATTACTAACCCAATTAAATTGCTTATTTATTTTACTTATTTTGCTTATTTACTTATTTATTTATTTTTGCTATTTATTTAAATTGCTTTATTATTATGTAATTGCTCCTGGATGTAATTTTCTTAAATATTTAAATTATTTATTTTTCATGCTATGGTTAGTAAAATAGGGGGTGTAAACATGTATGCTATTTAAAATTAATTTAGATCACCTAATTCATAAGATAAATATAAAATTAAACACTCACACACGTAAGTCGATCTTTGATCGCCATCTCACTTTCTAGGGTTGCCTCTCAATGTTGCCTAATTAAAAGGTCAAGTGGGGTGTATAAAGCAAAAGTCCCTTAAAAGAAAAGTCATCTAGTCCCTTAACAATCAAAGATCAAGTCCCTTAATGGTTGCCTTTCAATATGATTTTGTCCCTTTCGAATAATGATGACAGTCCCTCCAAAATGCTTAATACACCCTACAGTTGCCTTCATTAAACAGATGTCCCTTCATATGTCCCTTACATCCAAGGTAATGACTACCTATTCCTTAATAATAGGGATAGTCTTACCATTTAAAGGATTCAAGAACAGAAAGACTTAAACTTTAGGGTAGGTTCCTCATAGTTACTTGCTCACCATTTAAAAACTTTTCAGACACTTCACAATTTCAAACAATTTTCAAACACAAGTTTTTTACGCATCCGTACATGGATCATTATCAAACTCTTATGAAAATTTCTATTCACACACTTCACATTTTCAAAAAAACATTTTAAAGTGAGCTAAGTAACTAAGAGCCCATGGATAACCATGGATGTAAAGGGTGCTAACACCTTCCCTTTACATAACCTACCCCCGGACCCAAGAATCTTTTAAAAGGTCTTTCCTGTTCTTTTATGCCTTTCCTTTGGATAAAATAAAAGTCGGTGGCGACTCTTGCTATCCGCAACATAACTAAAGTCAGTTCTCCCACCGTGTTACAGAACTGGCGACTCTGCTAGGGATTTAATATTAAAGAGGGGTACCCTTAGGAATTAGATCACTTTAAAATTGTTTGCCTTGTTTGCTTTATACTTACTTGTTGGGCTCTTATGTGTGAAAGATCCTAACCCGGATCTAGTGTACCTTAGGTAAATGGCAATAGACCAAGGAAACTGTACGGCGTATACCGATATGGTTGATCTGGTGGCCATAGTTAGTGTGACTTCTTGGTTGGTGCTTATGTTCCTTAAGTCAAGTTGAGGATAATATGAGGCTGCCATATGTTGTCAATGCACTAACTAACTTTTAGAACCCTAGTTATCCCATCTTGGCCTTTAGAAAGTAGTGAGGTAACCGGCTTTGGTGCAGACTGAGGTTGGTTGACACTCGATACTACGCTCATTGAGATTCTAAACTTGGAGGGTTTTGGTTGGCAAGTAAGTTGCCTTCTGAACAACCACCCTTGTGAAGGATCAATGATATTGAGATCCCTTAGAACCTGGTTACTTTTGTAGGACAGGATGAACCAACTAACTTCAGGGGAGGGTACTTACCTTTGAACCTCATGCAAGCCTTTAAACCTAGGGCTATTGTGTGACTTGTTTGTGGGTGCCACATGTTTGTGATTGAGCATAACATCATGACATCATCATGCATCATAAGCATAGCATTTTCACTAACCATTTCAAGGACCAAAGGATTTATCTTTGTTCTTTGTTGCAGGTCATTGCTGCAGCTCTACATCTGAAGAAGTCTGACATTGTTCTAGAAACGAGAAGCGGAGTTAAGGGTATTCTTGCCAAGGTGTTAATAGAGAAAGCTCAGGTTTTCTTGAAGGCCATGAGCTATGATGCTTTTAAGGAGATCTTAGCTTTGCTGATTTATGGCTTAGTATTGTTCCCCAATCCAGATCAGTTCATAGACGTTCAGGCCATCAATATATTCCTGAGTCACAATCCAGTACCTACCTTACTTGGAGACATCCTGCATTCTCTTCACACCCGTACTACAAGGGCAAGAGGAACTCTGATGTGTTGTATACCTTTACTATCTAGGTGGTTTATTTCTCACCTTCCTCGCTCAGTAATGAAGAATGAGCAAGGGTTCAGATGGTCCAAGAGGATCATGTCACTTTCTCACTCAGATATCCATTGGTGCTCCAGATCTATGGAGAATGTCACCATCATTGACCGTTGTGGGGAGTTTCCTAATGTTCCACTTCTAGGCATAAGAGGAGGCATCACCTACAACCCCTCTCTAGCTTTACGACAGTTTGGTTACGCTCGGAGTGATGGTCCACATGACATGTTGATTCAGGGCATTGTGTTTGATTACGACAACGATCTTCAAAGTTACCGTCAGAGATTCATACGAGCATGGGGAAAAGTAAATAGGGTTGACAGCAAGACACTGGATCCTAAGTACACTATTCCTATGGAAGCTTATCTCAGATGGGTGCGATCTCGTGCTCAGACTCTCAGGATGCTATATCCTGCTATCCTGCCAGTTACCATGGAACCTGTTGCTGAAGGAGACACTGCTTATACCATCCTTCACCCAGACATGCCTACTGATATGGAAGACTTGCAGAGATCATGGATCCAACTGAAGGAGCAAAGGGATACTTTCGAGGCTCATTACAAAGCAAGCCAGGAAAGAGTCCTAGAACTAACAAAGCAACTTCACGAGGAACGGAATCTCAACTCATACCTCAACACAAAGAGGAACCGTCCATGGGAGACTTAAAACCCCATCTTTTGTACTTATTTCATTTCATTTCTGTAAGCCCAAGAGGCAAAACAAATTTGTTACTAATAAAAATTTACTTTCTTGATTGTTTAAGCAAATTTAAATCATGCGGTCCTTGAAAACATTGCATATGCATTCACATATCATTTCATTGCATCACAGGTTTATAATTGTGCACAGGTTTCTCATCTTCTCGCTGTTTATTTCAGCAATGGCTCTTGAACAATCAGTTAAGGATCTCCAGGCACAAAATGCACAGTTCCAAGAGCTGATCTTGAACTTGTCCAAGGGGCAGGATGAATTGAAGGCACTGCTGGCCAAGAAGACTAAGAAGACTATAAGGTCAGGTGGCCTGATCAACATGGGAAGAAGGTTCAAAGGTCTTGCTAAGACCAAAGAACCAGTTGAAGACTATGAATCTGAAGAATCTGAAAAAGAGGGAGGCAGTCTCCACAACACTATGGGGGACTCTGATTCTGAGGCTAATTACTACCATGAGCCTAATGAAGACAAATTCAAGATGCTGGTGGATAGGATGGATGCCATGGAGTTGCAGAAGTCATCTGGGCTGGATTTTGAGGATTTGAGTTTGATATCTGGGGTAGTCATACCCATTGGTTTCAAGGTTCCTACCTTTGTTGTTTATGATGGGGTCTCTTGTCCCAAGCTGCATCTAAGGTCTTATGTCAGAAGAATTCAACCTCACACTGCTGATAAGAAGTTGTGGATCCACTTTTTCCAAGAGAGCTTATCTGGAGCGCAATTGGAGTGGTATTATCAATTGGAGAGTGTCAACATCAGGGATTGGAATGATCTTGCTGAAGCTTTCTATAAGCAGTATCAATATAATGCTGACTTAGCCCCCACTCGCATGCAGCTTCAGAGCATGTCTATGGGTGCCAAAGAAAGTTTTAAGGAATATGCTCAGAAGTGGAGAGATTTAGCTGGAAGAGTTCAACCCCCTTTAACTGACAGGGAATTGGTTGATATGTTAATGTGTACACTGAATGGTCCGTTTTACAGTCATCTCATTGGAAGCTCATCATCTGGCTTCACTGAGTTGATAATGACAGGAGAGCGCGTGGAAAATGGTATAAAGAATGGTAAGATCCAAGTGGGTACTTCTTCATCAGGTGCTGCAAAGAAGCCTCCCACTGGGAAGAAAGAATCCAATGTTGTTTATGGTCAACCTGATCGTAATAGAAGGCATCAGTCTGTTAGTGCAGTTCATATTTCAAATCCAACTCCTGCAACAACAGAGCAGCCACAGGGCAACCAACAGAGGGCTAGAAGACAGTTCACAAAGATCAACATGTCAATGGCTCAGGCATTGCAACATTTGTTGAAGGCTGAACTTATTACTTTGAAAGAGGCTCCTCAGAATCCTAATGTTACCTCTCCCAGGTACAATCCCAATGCACGGTGTGCATACCATTCAAACTGTCAGGGACATGATACTAATAACTGCTGGGTCTTGAAGAACAAAATTCAAGATATGATTGATGCTGGAGAAATTGAGTTTGACCCTCCAGGTACTCCAAATGTGATTACTGCTCCAATGCCAAATCACGAGAAGACTGTCAATGCCATTGATGAAGATTTACATATCCATTCAATTGCGGAGTTGACCACACCATTGTCTGTCATCAGAGAGAAGTTAGTACAAGCTGGGTTCTTTCCAGGTTGTCGTGAAGATTGTGTTTATTGTGAGTATAATCCAGATTGTTGTTGGAGGTTGAAGGATGGAATTCAGCGTCTCATGAATAATTACACCATAGTGTTTGAAAGAAGACCACCTTCTGTGGAGAGTATGGTGGAGCATATTACTAAAGGTAAGAAGAAGTAAGAGATTGACATGGTTGATAAAGTACCAGTAAGGATCACTTCAAAGGGACCTGTTAAAATCACCCATCAGGGTCCAATCAAAATTACTGCTGAAGGTCCTGTGAGAGTTGTTGCTGAAGCCAGAGTGGCTCCTATGGTCATTACCACTCCTGGTCCTATTCCGTATACGTCTGATAAAGCTGTGCCTTGGCATTATGGGTCTAATGTTTATATCCATGGTGTTAAGCAGGAGCCATTAGCTGATGTGCCTGTTGATGTTGACAATATTGCTGGATCTAGTAAGATCACACGTAGTGGAAGAGTCTTCTCACCTCCAGTTACTTCCAAGAATGCAGCTACTCCTGCTGCTACTTCCACCACTGATGCTCGGGGCAAAGGTCCTGTTATTGAACCTGTACCTACTGATGTGCCAGCTGATGATGATCTTGCTAAGCAGATGGAAGAAGTATTGAAAATCATTCGTAAGAGTGATTATGACATTGTTGATCAGTTGGGGCATACTCCCTCAAAGATTTCTATGCTATCCTTGTTGTTATGTTCTGAGGCTCATGCCAAGGCCTTGATTAAATTTCTGAAGACTGCTCATGTACCCAATGCAATTTCTGTTGACCAGTTTGAGAATTGTGTTGCCCACCTGACCTATGATAATGGGTTAGGGTTTTCTGATGCTGATTTGACCCCTGCCAAGAGGGATCATAACAGGGCTCTGCATATTTCAATTGAGTGTAGGGGCACTACCCTATCACATGTATTGATAGACAATGGTTCCTCTCTGAATGTGTTGCCCAAGGAAGTCCTGAATAAGCTGAGTCCTGAAGACGCTGTGCTGAAGCCCAGCAATATTGTGGTGAAGGCTTTTGATGGTTCTAGAAGAGTAGTGCATGGGGAAATTGATCTTCCAATCAAAGTTGGCTCTCAGGTTTTTACTGCTACATTTTATGTGATGGATATTCGTCCTTCATACTCTTGTCTGCTTGGTCGTCCCTGGATCCATGGGGCAGGTGCTGTAACCTCTACATTACATCAGAAGCTAAGATATCCGGTGGAAGGAAAGGTTGTTACTGTCTATGGAGAAGAAGAATATTTTGTCAGCCATGTAAACACTTTCAAGTATCTGGAAATGGAAGGTGAATACATTGAAACTCCGTGTCAGACATTTGAAGTGGTTCCCTGGATTGTCAATGATTATGTAGCTCCTCCGGTTGCCAAGAAAGTTCCTGTAGTCACTAGAGTACCTCCAACAATGGCAATGGCCTCCCTCAACGATGCTAGAGTTGTGGTGGATGAAGGTGGTTGTACTATTTGGGGTCAGCTTCCTGATATCCCATACAAGTCTGACAAATTTGGTTTGGGTTTCACTGCAGAGTCCCAGAAGGTTGTTCGTCGTGCTCGTGCTGTTCGTATCACCAATCAAGGGGTTATGAAAGATCAGATCAATGTTGTGGGAGACTATGATGAAGACTACAATCTGGATGCTTGGATTTTTCCTACTGTGGGTGCTGGACTCAATAATTGGAAAGCTGAAGATGTTATCCCTATCTCCTTTAGTCAGGAGTAAATACTATTACTGTGTTGTTGCTTTTAAGTTTGTAATTTCATGAACAATTGAACTCTTAAGCCTTGTGCCTTACCCGGGGCACAATGGTGTGCTTGTTACGGGTTGTCATTTTATTTGCATACTTCATTCAATAAAATCATTGGACGTTTCGTTTTCGTAAATATTGTGTTCCTTGTCTTTCTTTTCTTTTATTTTTGCTTTATCAGCTATGTGTTCTTACACACACCCACATCACTAAAATGCTGATCCTCATCCACTCTGGATCCTGTTGATAACAGTTCTACTATTGCCAATTAGAATTTCGAGAATCCGATCTATCAAACTGAAGACGGAAATGAGGACGATTGTGAAGTACCTGTAGAGCTTGCTAGGTTGTTACAACAAGAAGAGAAAGCTATACAGCCACATGAAGAGCCAGTCGAAGTTGTGAACCTGGGAACTGAAGAAAACAGGAAAGAGGTCAAGATAGGGGCTGGATTAGAGGATAGTGTCAAGAGCAGACTGATTCAGATGTTACGTGACTATGTAGAGATCTTTGCTTGGTCTTATGAAGATATGCCAGGGTTGGATACAGACATTGTGGTTCATCGTTTACCAGTAAAAGAAGATTGTCGTCCAAAGAAGCAGAAGGTTCGTCGTATGCGTCCTGAAATGTCAGAGAAGATCAAGGCAGAGGTAATGAAACAGTTCAATGCAGGGTTCTTAGCAGTGACTTCTTATCCTCAGTGGGTTGCAAATGTGGTACCAGTTCCTAAGAAAGATGGTAAGGTACGTATGTGTGTAGACTACAAGGATTTGAACAAGGCCAGCCCCAAAGATGACTTTCCACTTCCTCATATTGATGTTTTAGTAGACAACACTGCTCAGCACAAGGTATTCTCTTTTATGGATGGTTTCTCTGGTTACAATCAAATCAAGATGGCACCTGAAGATATGGAGAAGACAACATTTGTTACACAGTGGGGCACTTTTTGTTATAAGGTGATGCCATTTGGTTTGAAGAATGCAGGGGAAACTTATCAGCGTGATATGGTGGCTTTGTTTCATGATATGATTCATCATGAGATAGAGGTATATGTGGATGATATGATAGCCAGGTCTCAGAATGAAGAGCAACATCTTGATCATTTGCATAAATTATTTGAGAGGTTGAAGAAATACAAGTTGAGATTGAACCCAAACAAGTGTACTTTTGGAGTTAGATCTGGAAAGCTCCTGGGTTTTATTGTCAGTGGAAAAGGTATTGAAGTGGATCCTGCAAAAGTGAAAGCTATACGAGAGATGCCAGCTCCTCGTACTGAGAAGGAGGTTAGAGGTTTCTTGGGACGATTGAATTACATTGCAAGATTTATTTCCCAATTAACTGCCATCTGTGAGCCAATCTTCAAATTGTTGAAGAAAGATCAGGTGATGGAATGGAATGATGAGTGCCAGACTGCCTTTGATGAAATCAAGAGATATCTGCTAGAACCACCAATTTTGATGCCACCAGTTGATGGAAGACCCTTGATTATGTACTTAACAGTGTTAGACAATTCAATGGGGTGTGTGTTGGGGCAACATGATGAGTCTGGTCGAAAAGAGCAGGCAATATACTACCTTAGCAAAAAGTTTACCGACTGTGAAACAAGATACTCACTGCTCGAGAAAACTTGCTGCGCTTTGGCATGGGCTGCTCGCCGACTAAGACAGTATATGTTGACTCATACTACCTTGTTGATCTCAAAGATGGATCCAATCAAGTACATATTTGAGAAACCTGCTCTCTCCGGAAGGATTGCAAGATGGCAAATGATTTTGACAGAATATGATATACAGTATACTACTCAGAAGGCTATTAAAGGAAGTGTTGTTGCTGATCATTTGGCTCATCAAGCAGTGGATGATTATCAATCAATGAGTTTTGAGTTCCCTGACGAAGACATTATGATTATTACCAAAGAACCTGGACAATATGACGGACCTGAACAAGGATCCCGATGGACTATGGTTTTTGATGGTGCCTCTAATGCACTTGGTAATGGTGTTGGTGTTGTGATTAGTTCCCCTGAAGGTTGTCATACCCCGATTACTGCCAGACTGTGTTTCTATTGTACCAATAACATGGCTGAGTATGAGGCATGTATCCTGGGTTTTAAAGCTGCCATTGATATGAAGATATAGTTCCTTGATGTGTATGGGGATTCAGCCCTGGTAGTTAGTCAGATCAAAGGAGATTGGGATACCAAACATGATAACCTCATTCCTTACAGAGAGCATGTGTTGTCTTTGATCCCACATTTTAAAGAGATTACCTTTGGACATATTCCATGAAGAGATAATCAATTGGCAGATGCTTTAGCCACCATGGCATCCATGTTTGAGATCAGCTGGGATGATGAAGCTCCCAAGATTACTATTGATAGATTTGAAAAGCCTGCATACTGCAATGAGATTGGCACTGAAGGGGCAGAGGAGAAACCTTGGTTCTATGAAGTGAAAAGATATCTTGAAGCTCAGAAGTTCCCTGTAGGGGCATCTGTCAAAGATAGGAAATTTCTGAGAAGGTTCTCTGCTAAGTTCTTTTTGAGTAATGGCATTTTGTACAAGCGCAATCATGATTCAACTTTGCTTCGTTGTATGGATAAGAAGGAAGCAACTGAGATTATGGAAGATATGCATGATGGAATCTTTGGCACTCATTCTAGTGGTCATACTATGGCAAAGAAGATATTGAGAGCAGGTTACTATTGGTCTACCATGGAAGCTGACTGCTACCAACACTCCAGAACATGTCACAAGTGTCAAATTTATGCTGATAAAGTCCATGTACCTCCATCACCATTGAATGTGTTGACTGCTCCTTGGCCCTTTGCCATGTGGGGCATTGATATAATTGGTGAGATCAAGCCTACTGCTTCTAATGGGCATCGTTTCATCCTGGTTGCTATTGATTACTTCACGAAATGGGGAGAGGAAGCTTCATTTGCATCTGTTACTAAGAATGTTGTGGCTCGATTCATTAAGAATAATCTTATATGTAGGTATGGCATCCCTGAAAGGATTATCACTGACAATGGCTCTAATCTGAACAACACTATGATTACCGATCTCTGCACGCAGTTCAAGATTAAGCATCACAACTCTTCTCCGTATCGTCCGAAGATGAATGGGGCAGTTGAAGCTGCTAATAAGAACATTAAGAAGATTGTACAGAAGATGACTGTTACTTACAAGGATTGGCATGAGATGTTACCATTCGCTCTTCATGGTTATCGTACTACAATACGTACTTCAACAGGGGCAACTCCATTCTCCTTAGTCTATGGCATGGAAGCAGTTCTGCCCATTGAAGTTCAGATTCCCTCCTTAAGAATTATGAAGGATGCAGGCTTGGATGAAGATGAGTGGATTCAGACTCTACTTGACCAGATAAATTTGATTGATGAGAAGAGGCTAGCAGCAGTTTGTCATGGCCAGATGTACCAGAAACGGATGATCAAAGCTTTTAATAAGAAGGTTAAGCCAAAGGTATATCAGACTGGTGACTTGGTAATCAAGCGTATCATATTACCACAGGGTGATCCTAGGGGCAAGTGGACTCCAACATACGAAGGACCATTTGTAGTCAAGACAATATTCTCAGGAGGTGCCATGATACTTACTACTATGGATGGTGAAGACTTCCCACAGCCCGTAAATGCAGACATAGTTAAAAAATACTACGCATGAAAAGAGACCCACTAGGTTGACAAGCCTAGGCAAAAATAAGGGCATCCCGGCAAACTAAAATGGTTTGGGCAAAAATTAGGGATATATATAAAAAGATGTACACCCGGCAAGTCGAAAACCTGAAAAGGCGGCTTGGGCAAAAAAGGGTATCCCGGTGGATTGAAAACCTGAAAGGGCAATCCAGGCAAAAGTTAGGGATTAGAGCGTATGACTATGTCTCGTTTGGATCACCCATGAAACTGCAACCAGTTGTGCTACTTACTCAAGTTCGAACAGATAAAGCTCAATCCAATCGTTTCCGTCTCAACAGCAGAAGATGAGATACTTGAAGATAATGGCAATAGTAGAATTGAAACTCAATAGGATTATTTCCCACATAGCTGATTCTCTTTGTTTTGTAAAACTTTATGACAAAATCCTCTTACTAGGGTTATGTCTCCTTGTACAAACTTACCCATGTATGGGTCACTCTTTGATATAAATAAAAATCCATTTTTGAATCCTGATTTACTTTTACCCTATTTACATAAGCGAAACGTCCATTGGTTGTGTTTGAATGTATGGATGCTTTTGAATATGATGGATGTTTACAAGAAATGCATGTATGCTTAATATGATTGATGTTTACCAGAAATGCATGAAAATGCAGTAATAGTATTTACTAAGGACGAACGAGGGAAGGATTTCAACGAAGATTCGTCGGTTCATCTTTACAAGATAGTTACAAATCCTTGGTAGGACAAATCCATCTTCATAAAGTCACATCTCCCCTGGAATTTATATCCATCTCTTTTATCCTCATACGGATATTCGGAAATTTACTTTCCAATAAGAGTACGACGAACGAAGACGGGAGGTTATATCTACCCTACTATCAAACAAAGACAAAGGTCATATATACCTTGCTATCCCCAGCAGACGGGAGGTTATATATACCTTGCTATCCCCAGCATACGGGAGGTTATATATGCCTTATTATCAAACAAGACGGGAACGAATTCCTCGTATCCTTCAGCAACAAATCGGGATTTATCTTCCCTGACCAGCAGTGGTTATACGAAGATATCCAAGCGCTTCCGGCAGTATCATATCATACATACATCATTTACATCATATCATAACATACATATCCATAGATACATAATACATTATTTAGGTGCATCATACCATACATGCATACATAATGCATAAACTAATGCTATCATATAGAATGCTACCTTGTTTTCAGGTTAATTCTCCAGCAAACAAACTTCATCAACTACTTGTGACTATTAGGACTGCTTTATCCTCCTGAAGGTTATTATTTCATCAGGACTGCTTTATCCTCCTGAAAGTTTCTTATACTTCAGGATTGCCTTATCCTCCTGAAAGCATATTACCTCCTCGGAACGTTGTTTATCTTCCTAAAAGCTATCACCCCTATCTCAGGACTGCTTTATCGTCCTGAAGGTACATTACTACTTCAGGACTGCTTTATCCTCCTGAAAGCATCACTACATCAGGACTGCTTCATCCTCCTGAAAACATATCATCCATCAGGACTGCTTCATCCTCCTGAAAGCTTATTATCACCTCAGGATTGCTTTATCCTCCTGAAATCATATTATTACCTCAGGATTGCTTCATCCTCCTGACAGTTTCTTATACCTCAGGATTGCTTTATCCTCCTGATAGCTATCACCATTACCTCAGGATTGCTTCATCCTCCTGAAAGCATATTATCAATTTCTCAGGACTGCTTTATCCTCCTGAAAGCTTACTACTACCTCAGGACTGCTTTATCCTCTTGAAGACTATCATTATATCTTCATATTTTGGACTGCTTTATCCTCCAAGAAATGTATCTAAAGGACTTTTCCCCAAGTGGCATCTTTAAGCCCACTCAAGGATATACAACTAGCCATTTGTATTATTCTATGCACTGGTGAGTGCAAATTTTTGGGCTTTTGTGTTCAATCCCCTTCAACCTTCCAGGTCACGACTGGAAAATATACCAATCTAACCCCGCAGGTTTCAGAAAATTGAACAGGGGCAGCTGTTGCACCCCAAAATTTGCCCTCACAATACAAGACTTTGTGTGCTAAGAAGGTTCACAAGGTTCACAAGCTTCACAATGTTTACAAAACCTTTCATGAGGTTCATGAATTCTACAAGTCACTTTATGAGGTTCACAAGGTTCACAAGATTCACAATGCTTTCAAGACCTTTCATGAGGTTCATGAAGTCCATAGGTCACTTTATGAGGTTCACAAGGTTCACAAGCTTCAAATGTTTACAAAACCTTTCATGAGGTTCATGAAGTCTACAAGTCACTTTATGAGGTTCACAAGGTTCACAAGATTCACAATGCTTTCAAGACCTTTCATGAGGTTCATGAAGTCCATAGGTCACTTTATGAGGTTCACAAGGTTCACAAGATTCATAATGCTTTCAAGACCTTTCATGAGGTTCATGAAGTCCACAGGTCACTTTATGAGGTTCACAAGGTTCACAAGGTTCACAATACCTCCCATGAGGTTCACAAGGTTCACAAGACATTTTATGTTGGTTCACAAGGTTCACAAAGTTCACAATTGGTCAGAAGAGTTGGCAATTCCCTCAGACAATGCACCTCCTAAGCAGTGCATCCAAAACTAGGGTTTTGACTTTAATCAGGCTAAATGAATTTCCAAGACTTCAAGTGAGCTTCATAACATCTTATATGTGTGTGAGAACCCCCATGACAAGTTTCAAGACTTTTCTCAAAAGTTTGCTCGGTCAAATGATCAGATAAGTCAAAATCAGGCCAAGCAGTTAAAAAGTCAAACTGAGGTCAACTATGGTCAAACCAAAGTCAAACTTCATGATTTTTTGCCAACATCAAGTATATGAGGTAAAATTCATCATTTGATCAAGGGTTGATCATGATTCATCAAGGAGATTTCAGATCATCAAGAATCAGGAGTTTCTAAATTAGGGTTTTCTTAGTAAAAGTCAACTGAACTTTGACCAGCCATAACTTTCACATGCTTCATCACCAAGTCTCCATCCAAAGCTCATTTTGAAGGAAATTGAATTCTATACAACTTTGTGTCTCACAAGCTAAGCCCAAAAATGTTTCATTTGGAAGTTATGAGCTAAGACATTATAGGTCCTTTTGAAAGTCAACAAAAAGTCAACAACTTCAAAAGGGCATAACTTGAGATTGGTAAATGATATGGACATGAAACTAGTGGGTTTGTTTAGAGGACTCTTTAAGCTTTTCAAAATGTCCAAGAACACCCTCATAGCATTAAAATTGAAGGATGTGTGCCCTTGCAAAGTTGGGAAATTTTGGGTTGGTTTATGATGAAAATGGAGGTCTAAAACCAATTTCTTCCAAATGGGCTTGCCAAATGATGACCCAATCCACACTATAACTTCATGCACGACCCAAATCAATAAAAATCAGATTTTTTATTATTTCATTTTTATTTATTTTGATTTAATTCATTAAAAATCATTTTAAATAAAAATAAAATATAAAAGTCTAAGATTTAAATTGGTTTAAGCTTCTAGAAAATCATAAATGTGATTGGAATTGAAGTGGAAAGGAAATCATGAGGATTGGCCTAAAATATCAAGTGTTCATACAAGAATATTTTATTTTTAAGGCATGATATTTTTGAATCTTTTTATATCAAATCTTCTACACAATGACCTAGTTTTTCAGCCTCATTTGATCATGCTATAAGTACTTGACATAACCCTAACCAAAGTCAGGAATTTCACAGCCTCAAGAGTAAGTTTCACACTTCAAAAATTCAAGCAAAAACTTGATTTCGGTTTCCAAGTTATAGGTACTTTCAGGACAATTTAAAGATTGCAATAGCTTCCTGATGATTCATTGATCATGTAGCAACCATCATAATCATTCATAGTGCCATGAAAAGCATAAACCGAATCATGTTTTCTTCTCCTTTTGAATTTTTTCGTTTTCATATAATTAACCATTGTTGTTTGAATTTGATGCTTGATTTGTGTTTGTGATGATCCATAGATGCTTTCTGGATAGTTTTCGTAAAGCTTCATGCCCTATATTACAATCGGCCATGGCTAGGGTTAGAGCTTCAAAATTAGGGGTTCATGGAATACCTAATATAAATTGCTAATGAACTCATGTTTGGACTGTAATCATTGCATAGATCATGTTTGCAGGTTCAATTTGGTGAAATTTTACTTGTAGGATGATGTACAGGATTCGCAGGTTTAAAACGCAGGAGAATTCGTAGGAATTTTCCCAGGAAAATTCGCAGGAAATCCTACGAATTTAAGGTTGAAGACGAAGATGTTCTGGCGCGTTTTCCAGAATTTGAATATCGTATATAATATTTTATGAATTAGTTATGGTTTTGTTTCACAATTGGTGTGGTTGGCCTGATGGTAAGTGTTGCACCCCAAAATTTGCCCTCACAATACAAGACTTTGTGTTCTAAAAAGGTTCACAAGCTTCTCAACATCTTCAAGACCTTTCATGAGGTTCATGAAGTCTACAAGTTACTTTATGAAGGTTCACAAGGTTCACAAGATTCACAATGATTACAAAGCTCTCCTGAGGTTCATGAGGTCTACAAAGTCACTTCATGAGGTTCACAAGGTTCACAAGCTTCACAATACCTCCCATGAGTATCATAAGACATTTTATGAAGGTTCACAAGGTTCACAAAGTTCACAATTGGTCAAAAGAGTTGACAATTCCCTCAGACAATGCACCTCCTAAGCAGGGCATCCATAACTAGGGTTTTGACTTTAATCAGGCTAAATGGACTTCCAATACCTCAAGTGAGTTTCATAACATCTTATATGTGTATAAGAACCCCCATGTCAAGTTTCAAGACTTTTCTCAAAAGTTTGCTCAGTCAGATGATCAGATAAGTCAAAATCAGTCAATGCAGTTAAAAAGTCAAACTGAGGTCAACTGTGGTCAAACCAAAGTCAAACTTCATGATTTTTTGCCAACATCAAGTATATGAAGTAAAATTCATCATTTGATCAAGTGTTGATCATGATTCATCAAGGAGATTCCAGATCATCAATAATCAGGAGTTTCTAAATTAGGGTTTCCTTAGTAAAAGTCAACTGAACTTTGACCAGCCATAACTTTCACATACTTCATCACCAAGCCTCCATCCAAAGCTCATTTTGAAGTAAATTGAATTCTCTACAACTTTGATGTTGAAGGTTAAGCCCAAAAATGCTTCATTTGAAAGATATGAGCTAAGACATTATAGGTCATTTCAAAAGTCAACAAAAAGTCAACAACTTCAAAAGGGCATAACTTGAGATTGGCAAATGATATGGACCTGAAACCAATGGGGTTGTTTAGAGGACTCTTCAAGCTTTACAAAAAGTCCAAAAACACCCTCATACCCTTAAAATTGAGGGAGATGTGCCTTTGCAAAGTTGGGAAATTTTGTGATGGTTTATGTTGAAAATGGAGGTTTAAAATCATTTCTTTCCAAATGGGCTGCCCAAATTGTGACCCAATCCATTTCATAATAGCTTGCACGAAATTAATTTAATTTATTCATAATTTTATTTATTTTATTTTTATTTATTATGATTTTTATATTAAAAAGTCATTTTAAATTCAAATAAAATATAAAATCATGAAAATAAATTTTAATTTTATTTCTAGAAAATCTTAAATCATATTTAAGTGTGATTGATACAAAAATTATGAAAAATCTCCAAAGATAGCAAGTCTTCATGATCAAATATTTGAATTTTACAACATGATCTTTTTCAATATTTTTTGGACCAAATCTTCACACAACCCATCCATGTTTCTGACCTAAATCATTCTCACATATATACTAAGCATAACCCTAGCCTCAAGCCACGAAATCCAGCAGCCAAAAGTGTAAGTTCATTGTTCAAAAATTCATCAAAAAAGTGAGATTCGGATTTTGAGTTACAGGGCATTATAAGGTAAACTATGATCATAGAGATGTTCCTTGATCTTCCATGATGCAAAACCAATGCCCATACGCATCTATAGCATGCATATATGAGCAACCCGAAGCCAAGTTGTTCTTGAATAAACTTTTTTCGATTCTAATGATTCACTGCATTTAAATGAATTTTGATTGTTTAATGTTGTTTATGATGTTGTGTAGCTTGATTCTGGGCAGGAAAACTCAAGAACCAGTACCTAATTCGTGAGATGCCATTATTAGGGTTTTGACCTAGGTTTAGGGACTTTTGATTTAGTGAATATAAATCAATTCTAAAAACATAGGACTAATCGTGTGGATGCCTGGATCATGATGCTGGTCTTAATTTTGTGAAATTGTACTGTTTCGATGGTTATTGATGTTTGTAGGTTTTGCTGGGAATGTTGTTTTCGCAGGAAAGTTTGCAATAATATTCGCAGGTAAAATCGTAAGTCTCAAGGAAGAAGAAGATCAGTTCTCGCGCCTTCAACAATTCAAATTGTGTTAATTTATTTTATTGTTGTTTTGCTGTTTTAATATCACACGCGCGTGTGTGCCCTGTTGGTAAGCTTGTTATGTGTATGTTGAAAGGACCTGGGTTCGAAACTGGGTTGGTGCCATTGTTTTTTGTTAATTTTTCAGGATAAAAGCCAGCATAATATATAATGTGTTGTTGTCAATCCATGACCAGAAGGGCTCTCCCAGCCAGGTGGTCAAGCATGCGCGCATACATCCCAAAGGTTCTGGGTACGAATCCAACCCCAGGCCTTTTTGTTCATTTATTTTTCTGGATTTTCAAGGGCAAAGCACAAAACCAACTGTTCTCCTCATTCTCACATTTGTGCACGTGATGGCCTGGTGGAAGGTGTTTTTGGCTGGTAAACATGAGGACAGGGGATCAAAACTTAGCCAAGGTAAGTTCTAAATTTTTGTCACTTTTTCTTCTATTTTCTTAATTAATTATATTTTTGTTTATTATAAAAACTTAATTTCTAAATAACCTTATATTATTTTCTTTGAGTTCTAAAAAATATGTTATAATTTATTTTCTCAAATATAAAAATGTTTTTTTTTTAATTTGTAAATATATTCATATTATGTATATATGCTTGTAAATAAATTAGATAATTAGGTTTAGATTAATTCTATAAACCCTAATTTATAACTAAAACCCTAATTTTTCAAAACCCTAAAATATTTTCTAAAAGAAAACAAACCCTAATTTATTTTTTTAAAAAACCTAATTCTATTTTCTTCTAAATAAATTTATTTTCTTAATGTAATTATTATATATATTCCTTATAATTCTTAAAAATTTCGTAAATATGATCATTGTTTAAAATTTATTTTCTCCATAATATGTAAATATTTTTTTATTATTGTTGATATATTTAGAAATAATTAAAATTTTATAATAATTAAAACTTATAATTATATTATATTCAAAATTTTTATTCTTATTATATATTAAAATTAAAATTTGTGTTTATCATGTCATTCTAATATTTTGCTATTTATTCTTATTTTATTTTAATTATTGTTACTAACTACACTATTATTTATTATTTATCTTATATTTTTATTAACCTTATTTACTTTTCTAATTATTATTATTATTATATTACTTATCACTAACCCATTATTTATTTATTGTCAAATTATTATTATTTGCTTATTACTTATTTTGCTTATTATTATAATTATGTAACTGCTTCCCGGATGTAATTTTGTAAATATTTTAATTATTTAATTATTTTTGCTATGGTTAGTAATTAGGGAGTGAAAAACATGTATTTTATTTAAAATTAATTTAAACCACTTTAATCAAAGATAATTAAAATAAACACTCACACACACGTAAGTCGATTTTTAATCGCCGTCTCACTTTCTAAGGTTATCCCTCAAGTTGCCTACGAATAATGGTCAAGTAGGGGTGTATAAAGCAAGTCCCTAAAAAGAAAAATCATCAAGTCCCTCATGGTTGCCTTTACGAATCGAGTCCCTTCGAATAAATGATGATAGTCCCTCCTTTATGCTTAATACACCCCACAGTTGCCTTCACAAAATAAAATGTCCCTCTCATGTCCCTTAACATCCAAGGTAAGGACTACCTACTCCTTAATAGTAGGGATAGTCTTACCAAGGAAAGAAAAAAGAACAAGAAAGACCTTAAACATTAGGGTAGATACCTCTTAGTTGCTTGCTCACTATTCAAACTTTTCAAACACTTAAACAAATTTCAAACAAATTTTCAAACAAGTTTTTACACATCCAAACATGGATTATTATTAACTATTCTGAAAATTTTTCTATTCACACACTACACTTTCAAAAAACAATTTAAAGTGAGCTAAGTAACTAAGAGCCCATGGATAACCATGGATGTAAAGGGTGCTAACACCTTCCCTTTACATAACCTACCCCCCGGACCCAAAAATATCTCTAAGGTCTTTCCTGTTCTTTTATACCCTTTCCTTATGGATAAAATAAAAGTCGGTGGCGACTCTTGCTATCCGCAACATTACTTAAAGTCAGTTCTCCCACCGTGTTACAGAACTGGCGACTCTGCTGGGGATCTATTTAAGAGGGGTACCCTTAGGAATTAAGATCACTTTGAATTGTTTGCCTTGTTTGTTTTATATTACTTGTTGGGGTGCTCTTATGTGTGAAAGGTCCTAACCCGGATCTAGTGTACCTTAGGTAAATGGCAATAGACCAAGGAAACTGTACGACGTATATCGATACGGTTGATCTGGTGGCCATAGTTAGTGTGACTTCTTGGTTGGTGCTTATGTTCCTTAAGTCAAGTTGAGGATAATATGAGGCTGCCATATGTTGTCAATGCACTAACTAACTTTTAGAACCCTAGTTAACTCATTTTGGCCTTTAGAAAGTAGTGAGGTAACCGGCTTTGGTGCAGACTGAAGTTGGTTGACACTCGATGCTACGCTCATTGAGATCTTAAACTTGGAGGGTTTTGGTTGGCAAGTAAGTTGCCTTCTGAACAATCACCCTTGTGAAGGATCAATGATATTGAGATCCCTTAGAACCTGATTACTTTTGTAGGACAGGATGAACCATCTAACTTCAGGGGAGGGTACTTACCTTAAACCTCATGCAAGCCTTTAAACCTAGGGCTATGGTGTGACTTGTTTGTGTGTGCCACATGTTTGTGATTGAGCATAACATCATGACATCATCATGCATCATAAGCATAGCATTTTCTCTAACCATTTCAAGGACCAAGGGATTTATCTTTGTTCTTTGTTGCAGGTCATGGCTTCAGTTCGTAGAAACACCATCAAGATCAACTTTGTGGGGATACCTCCCAAGCTTAAGGAATTGGTTTCTCAAGTGTCTGATCATTCCAGGTTCAACAAGAGACATGGTCACCTACTGGACCTAGTCACTTCAGGGTTCAATGAAGACATGATGAGCGTCCTATTTCAGTTCTTTGACCCTAAGCACCACTGCTTTACATTCCCTGACTACCAGCTGGTCCCCACCATGGAGGAGTTCTCCAAACTTCTGGGTATACCTGTTCTTGATCAAAGACCCTTCACAGGCTTGGAGAAAGAGCTTAAACCAAAGGTTATTGCTGTAGCCCTACATCTGAAGAAGTCTGACATTGTTCTAGAAACGAGAAGTGGAGTCAAGGGTATTCTTGCCAAGGTGTTAGTGGATAAAGCTCAAATGTTCTTGAAGGCCATGAGCTATGATGCTTTTGAGGAGATCTTAGCCTTGCTGATATATGGCTTAGTATTGTTCCCCAATCCAGATCAGTTCATAGATGTTCATCAACATTTTTCTGAGTCACAATCCAGTGCCTACATTGCTTGGAGACATCCTGCATTCTCTTCACACCCGTACTACAAGGGCAAGAGGAACTTTGATGTGCTGCATACCTTTACTTTCCAGGTGGTTTATTTCTCACCTTCCTCGCTCAGTAATGAAGAATGAGCAAGGGTTCAGATGGTCCAAGAGGATCATGTCACTTTCTCACTTAGACATCCATTGGTGCTCCAGATCTATGGAGAATGTCACCATCATTGACCGTTGTGGGGAGTTTCCTAATGTGCCACTTCTAGGCATAAGAGGAGGCATCACCTACAACCCATCTCTAGCTTTACGACAGTTTGGTTATGCTCGGAGTGATGGCCCACATGACATGTTGATTCAGGGCATTGTGTTTGATTACGACAACGATCTTCAGGGTTACCGTCAGAGATTCATACGAGCTTGGGGAAAGGTAAACAGGATTGACAGCAAGACACTGGAGCCTAAGTACACTATTCCTATGGAGGCTTATCTCAGATGGGTACGATCTCGTGCTCAGACACTCATGATGCCATATCCTGCCGTCCTACCAGTTACCATGGAACCTGTTGCTGAAGGAGACACAGCTTATACCATCCTTCACCCAAACATGCCTACTGATATGGAAGACTTGCAGAGATCATGGATCCAACTGAAAGAGCAAAGGGATACTTTCGAGGCTCATTACAAAGCAAGCCAAGCAAGGATCCTAGAGCTAACAAAGCAACTTCACGAGGAACGAAACCTCAACTCATACCTCAACACAAAGAGGAAACGTCCATGGGAGACTTAAAACCCCATCTTTTGTACTTATTTCACTTTCATTTTTTGTAAGCCTTAAAGGCAAAACAAGTTATTACTAATAAAAAGTTACTTTCTTGTTTGTTTAAGCAAATTTAAATCCTGCGGTCCTTGAAAACATTGCATATGCATTCCCATATCATTTCATTGCATCACAGGTTTATAATTGTGCACAGGTTTCTCATCTTCTCGCTGTTTATTTCAGCAATGGCTCTTGAACAATCAGTTAAGGATCTTCAGGCACAGAATGCACAGTTCCAAGAGCTGATCTTGAACCTGTCCAAGGGGCAAGATGATTTGAAGGCGCTGCTGGCCAAGAAGACTAAGAAGACTAGAAGATCTGCTGGGTTGATCAACATGGGAAGAAGGTTCAAAGGTCTTGCCAAGACCAAAGAACCAGTTGAAGACTATGAATCTGAAGAATATGAGCAAGAGAAAGGCAGTCTCCACAACACTATGGGGGACTCTGATTCTGAGGCTAATTACTACCATGAGCCTAATGAAGACAAATTCAAGATGCTGGTGGATAGGATGGATGCTATGGAATTGCAGAAATCATCTGGGCTGGATTTTGAGGATTTAAGTTTGATATCTGGGGTTGTGATACCCATTGGTTTCAAGGTTCCTACCTTTGTTGTTTACGATGGGGTCTCTTGTCCCAAGCTGCATTTGAGGTCGTACGTCAGAAGGATTCAACCCCACACTGCTGACAAGAAGTTGTGGATCCACTTTTTTCAAGAGAGCTTATCTGGAGCTCAGCTGGAATGGTATTATCAGTTGGAGAGTGTCAACATCAGAGACTGGAATGATCTTGCTGAAGCTTTCTACAAGCAGTATCAATACAATGCCGACTTAGCCCCCACTCGCATGCAGCTTCAGAGCATGTCTATGGGTGCCAAAGAAAGTTTTAAGGAGTATGCTCAGAAGTGGAGAGATTTAGCTGGAAGAGTTCAACCCCCTTTTACTGACAGGGAGCTGGTTGATATGTTCATGTGTACGCTGAATGGTCCGTTTTACAGTCATCTCATTGGAAGCTCATCATCTGGCTTCACTGAGTTGATCATGACAGGAGAGCGGGTAGAAAATGGTATCAAGAGTGGTAAGATCCAAGTGGGCACTTCTTCATCAGGTGCTACAAAGAAGCCTCCCACTGGGAAGAAAGAATCCAATGCTGTTTATGGTCAACCTGATCGTAACAGAAGGCATCAGTCTGTTAGTGTAGTTCATATTTCAAATCCAACTCCTACAACAACAGAGCAGCCACAGGGCAACCAACAGAGGGCTAGAAGACAGTTCACGAAGATCAACATGTCAATGGCTCAGGCATTGCAACACTTGTTGAAGGTTGAACTTATTACCCTGAGGGAGGCTCCTCAGAATCCCAATGTTACTTCTCCCAAGTACAATCCCAATGCACGATGTGCATATCATTCAAACTGTCCAGGACATGATACTAATAACTGCTGGGTCTTGAAGAACAAAATTCAAGATATGATTGATGCTGGAGAAATTGAGTTTGACCCACCAGGTACTCCGAATGTGATTACAGCTCCGATGCCAAATCACGAGAAGACTGTCAATGCCATTGAGGAAGATCTGCATATCTATTCAGTTGCGGAGTTGACAACACCATTGTCTGTCATCAGAAAGAAGTTAGTGCAAGCTGGGTTCTTTCCGGGTTGTCGTGAAGATTGTGTTTATTGTGAGTATAATCCAGAAAAGTGCTTCAGATTGAAGGACGGAATTCAGCGTCTCATGGATAATTACACCATAGTGTTTGAAAGAAGACCGTCTTCTGTGGAGAGTATGGTGGAGCATATTACCAGAGGTAAGAAGATTGAAGAGGTTGATATGGTTGACAAAGTACCGGTGAGAATCACTTCAAAGGGTCCCATTAAAATCACTCATCAGGGTCCAATCAAGATTACTGCTGAAGGTCCTGTGAAAGTTGTTGCTGAAGCCAGAGTGGCTCCTCTGATCATTACCACTCCTGGTCCTATTCCTTATACATCTGACAAAGCTGTACCTTGGCACTATGGGTCTGACGTTTACATCCATGGTGTTAAGCAAGAGCCTTTACCTGATGTGCCCGTTGACATTGACAATATTGTTGGATCTAGTAAGATCACTCGTAGTGGAAGAGTTTTCTCTCCTCCAGATACTTCCAAGAATGCAGTTACTCCTGCTGCTACCTCCACCACTGATGCTAGGGGCAAAGGACCTGTTATTGAGCTTGTATCCACTGATGTGCCAGCTACTGATGATCTCTCTAAACAGATGGAAGAAGTATTGAAAATCATTCGCAAGAGTGATTATGACATTGTTGATCAGTTGGGGCATACTCCCTCAAAGATTTCTATGCTGTCCTTGTTGTTATGTTCTGAGGCTCATGCCAAGTCATTGATCAAGTTTCTGAAGATGGCTCATGTACCCAGTGCAATTTCTGTTGACCAATTTGAAAACTGTGTTGCCCACCTGACCTATGACAATGGGTTAGGATTTTCTGATGCTGATTTGACCCCTGCCAAGAGGGATCATAACAGGGCCTTGCATATTTCAATTGAATGCAGGGGCACTACCCTGTCTCATGTGCTGATAGACAATGGTTCCTCTTTGAATGTGTTGCCTAAGGAAGTCTTGAACAAGCTGAGTCCTGAAGATGCTGTGCTGAAGCCCAGTAATATTGTGGTGAAGGCTTTTGATGGTTCTAGAAGAGTGGTACATGGGGAAATTGATCTTCCAATCCAAGTTGGTTCTCAGGTGTTTACTGCTACATTTTATGTGATGGATATTCGTCCTTCATACTCTTGTCTGCTTGGTCGTCCCTGGATTCATGGGGCAGGTGCTGTGACCTCTACATTGCACCAAAAGTTGAGATATCCGGTGAATGGAAAGGTTGTTACTGTCTATGGAGAAGAAGAATACTTTGTCAGCCATGTGAATACCTTCAAGTATCTGGAAATGGAAGGTGAATACATTGAAACTCCGTGTCAGACATTTGAAGTGGTTCCCTGGGTTGTTAATGACTATGTAGCTCCTCCTGTTGTGAAGAAAGTTCCTGTGGTCACCAGAAAACCTCCAACAATGGCAATGGCTTCCCTCAATGATGCTAGAGCTGTGGTGGATGAAGGTGGTTGTACTATTTGGGGTCAGCTTCCTGATATTCCATACAAGTCTGACATGTTTGGTTTGGGTTTCACTGCAGAGTCCCAGAAGGCTGTTCGTCGTGCTCGTGCTGCTCGTATCACCAATCAAGGGGTTATCAATGCTGTGGGAGACTATGATGAAGACTACAACTTGGATGCATGGATTTTTCCTACTGTGGGTGCTGGACTCAATAATTGGAAAGCTGAAGATGTTATCCCTATCTCCTTTAGTCAGGAGTAAATACTATTACTGTGTTATGTTTTTAAATTTGTAATTTCTGAACAATAAAACTTTCAAGCCATGTGCCTTACCCGGGGCACAATGGTGTGCTTGTTACGGGTTGTCATTTCATTTGCATACTTCATTCAATAAAATCAGTGGACATTTCGTTTTCGTAAATATTGTGTTCCTTGTCTTTCTTTTCTTTATTTTTGCTTTATCAGCTATGTGTTCTTACACACACCCACATCACTAAAATGCAGATCCTCATCCACTCTGGATCCTGTTGATAACAGTTCTACTATTGCCAATTATAATTTCGAGAATCCGATCTATCAAACTGAAGACGGAAATGAGGACGATTGTGAAATACCTGTAGAGCTTGCTAGGTTGTTACAACAAGAAGAGAAAGCTATACAGCCACATGAAGAGCCAGTCGAAGTTGTGAATCTGGGAACTGAAGAAAACAGAAAAGAGGTCAAGATAGGGGCTGATTTAGAGGACGGTGTCAAGAACAGGTTGATTCAGATGTTACGTGACTATGTGGAGATCTTTGCTTGGTCTTATGAAGATATGCCAGGGTTGGATACAGACATTGTGGTTCACCGTTTACCAGTGAAAGAAGATTGTCGTCCAAAGAAGCAGAAGGTTCGTCGTATGCGTCCTGAAATGTCAGAAAAGATCAAAGCAGAGGTAATGAAACAGTTCAATGCAGGGTTCTTGGCAGTGACTTCTTATCCTCAGTGGGTTGCAAATGTGGTACCAGTTCCTAAGAAAGATGGTAAGGTACGTATGTGCGTGGACTACAGAGATTTGAATAAGGCTAGCCCCAAGGATGATTTTCCACTCCCTCATATTGATATTTTGGTAGACAACACTGCTCAGCATAAGGTATTCTCTTTTATGGATGGTTTCTCTGGTTACAATCAAATCAAGATGGCACCTGAAGATATGGAGAAGACAACATTTGTGACACAGTGGGGCACCTTTTGCTATAAAGTGATGCCATTTGGTTTGAAGAATGCAGGGGCAACATATCAGCGTGCTATGGTGGCTTTGTTTCATGATATGATTCATCATGAGATAGAGGTATATGTGGATGATATGATAGCCAGATCTCAGAATGAAGAGCAACATCTTGATCATCTGCACAAGTTGTTTGAAAGGTTGAAGAAATACAAGTTGAGATTGAATCCAAACAAGTGTACTTTTGGAGTTAGATCTGGTAAACTCCTGGGTTTCATTGTCAGTGGCAAAGGTATTGAAGTGGATCCTGCGAAAGTAAAAGCTATACGAGAGATGCCAGCTCCCCGTACTGAGAAGGAGGTTAGAGGTTTCTTGGGACGATTGAACTACATTGCAAGATTTATTTCCCAATTAACTACCATCTGTGAGCCAATCTTCAAGTTGTTGAAGAAAGATCAGGTGATGGAATGGAATGATGAGTGCCAGACTGCCTTTGATGAAATCAAGAGATACCTGCTAGAACCACCAATTTTGATGCCACCAGTTGACGGAAGACCCTTGATCATGTACTTAACAGTGTTAGACAACTCAATGGGGTGTGTCTTGGGGCAACATGACGAGTCTGGTCGAAAAGAGCAGGCAATATACTACCTTAGCAAAAAGTTTACCGACTGTGAAACAAGATACTCACTGCTCGAGAAAACTTGATGCGCTTTGGCATGGGCTTCTCGCCGACTAAGACAGTATATGTTGACCCATACTACCTTATTGATTTCAAAGATGGATCCAATCAAGTACATATTTGAGAAACCTGCTCTCTCCGGAAGAATTGCAAGATGGCAAATGATCTTGACAGAATATGACATACAGTATACTACTCAGAAGGCCATTAAGGGAAGTGTTGTTGCTGATCATTTGGCTCATCAGGCAGTGGATGATTACCAGTCAATGAATTTTGAGTTCCCTGATGAAGACATTATGATTATTACCAAAGAACCTGGACAATATGACGGACCTGAACAAGGATCCCGATGGACTATGGTTTTTGATGGTGCCTCTAATGCACTTGGTAATGGTGTTGGTGTTGTGATTAGTTCCCCTGAAGGTCGTCATACCCCGATTATTGCTAGACTTTGTTTCCATTGTACCAATAACATGGCTGAATATGAGGCATGTATCCTGGGTATTAAAGCTGCTATTGATATGAAGATTCAGTTCCTTGATGTGTATGGAGATTCAGCCCTGGTAGTAAGTCAGATTAAAGGAGATTGGGATACCAAGCATGATAACCTCATTCCTTACAGAGAGCATGTGTTGTCTTTGATCCCACATTTCAAAGAGATTACCTTTGAGCACATTCCACGGAGAGAAAATCAATTGGCAGATGCTTTGGCCACCATGGCATCTATGTTTGAGATTAGTTGGGATGATGAAGCTCCCAAGATTACTATTGATAGATTTGAGAAGCCTGCATACTGCAATGAGATTGACACTGAAGGGGCAGAGGAGAAGCCTTGGTTCTATGAAGTGAAAAGACATCTTGAAGCTCAGGAGTTCCCTGAAGGGGCATCTGTCAAAGATAGGAAGTTCCTGAGGAGGTTTGCTGCTAAGTTCTTTTTGAGTAATGGGATTCTGTACAAGCGTAATCATGATTCAACTATGCTTCGTTGTGTGGATAAGAAGGAAGCAACTGAAATTATGGAAGAGATGCATGATGGGACCTTTGGCACTCATTCTAGTGGTCATACTATGGCAAAGAAGATTTTGAGAGCAGGTTACTATTGGTCTACCATGGAAGCTGATTGCTATCAACACTCCAGAACGTGTCACAAATGTCAAATTTATGCTGATAAAGTTCATGTACCTCCATCACCATTGAATGTGCTGACTGCTCCATGGCCTTTTGCCATGTGGGGCATTGATATGATTGGTGAGATCAAGCCTACTGCTTCTAATGGGCATCGTTTCATCCTGGTTGCTATTGATTACTTTACAAAGTGGGTAGAAGCAGCCTCATTTGCATCTGTGACTAAGAATGTTGTGGCTCGGTTCATCAAGAATAATCTCATATGTAGGTATGGCATCCCTGAAAGGATTATCACTGACAATGGCTCTAATCTGAACAACACTATGATTACTGATCTCTGCACGCAGTTCAAGATTAAGCATCACAACTCTTCTCCGTATCGTCCAAAGATGAATGGGGCAGTTGAAGCTGCTAATAAGAACATTAAGAAGATTGTACAGAAGATGACTGTTACTTACAAGGATTGGCATGAGATGTTACCATTTGCTCTTCATGGTTATCGTACTACAATACGTACTTCAACAGGGGCAACCCCATTCTCTTTAGTCTATGGTATGGAAGCAGTTCTGCCCATTGAAGTTCAGATTCCCTCCTTGAGAATTATGAAGGATGCAGGCTTGAACGAAGATGAGTGGATTCAGACTCGACTGGACCAGATAAATTTGATTGATGAGAAGAGGTTAGCAGCAGTTTGTCATGGCCAGATGTACCAAAAACGAATGATCAAAGCTTTTAACAAGAAGGTTAAGCCAAAGGTATATCAGGCTGGTGACTTGGTAATCAAGCGTATCATATTACCACAGGGTGATCCTAGGGGCTAGTGGACTCCAACATATGAAGGACCATTTGTAGTCAAGACAGTGTTCTCAGGAGGAGCCATGATACTGACTACAATGGATGGTGAAGACTTCCCACAGCCTGTAAACGCAGACATAGTTAAAAAATACTACGCATAAAAAGAGACCCGCTAGGTTGACAGGCCTAGGCAAAAATAAGGGCATCCCGGCAAACCAAAAGGGTTTGGGCAAAAATTAGGGATATATATAAGAAGATGTACACCCGGCAAGTCGAAAACCTAAAAAGGCGGCTTGGGCAAAAAAGGGTATCCCGGTGGATTGAAAACCTGAAAGGGCAATCCAGGCAAAAGTTAGGGATTAAAGCGTATGACTATGTCTCGTTTAGATCACCCATGAAACTGCGACCAGTTGTACTACTTACTCAAGCTCAAACAGATAAAGCTCAATCCAATCATTTCCGTCTCAACAGCAAGAAGATGAGATACTTGAAGGGCAATAGTAGAATTGAAACTCAATAGGATTGTTTCCCACATAGCTGATTCTTTTTGTAAAACTTTATGGCAAAATCCTCTTACCAGGGTTTATGTCTCTTTGTACAGATTTACCCGTGCATGGGTCACTTTTTGATATAAATAAATTCCATCTTTTGAATCCAGATTTACTTTTACCCTATTTACATAAGCGAAACGTCCATTGGTTGTGTTTGAATGTATGTATGCTTTTGAATATGATTGATGTTTACCAGAAATGCATGTATGTTTTTTTAATATGATTGATGTTTACCAGAAATGCATGAAAATGCAGTAATAGTATTTACTAAGGACGAACGAGGGAAGGATTTCAACGAAGCTTCGCCGGCTCATCTTTACAAATCAGTTACAAACCCTCGGTAGGACGAATCCATCTTTATAAAGTCTTATCTCCCCTGGAATTTATATCCATCTCTTTTATCCTCATACGGATATTCGGGAATTTACTTTCCAATAAGGGTACGACGAACGAAGACGGGATGCTATCTCTACCCTATCATCAAACGAAGACGAAGGTTATATATACCTTACTATCCCAGCATACGGGAGGTGATATCTATCCTTACTATCCCAGCATACGGGAGGTGATATCTATCCTTACTATCCCAGCATACGGGAGGTGATATATATCCTTACTATCCCAGCATACGGAAGATGATATCTATCCTTACTATTCCCAGCATACGGGAGGTTATCTATACCCTGTTATCCCCAGCAGACAGAGGGTTATATATTCTTCAACAACGAATCGGGATTTATTTTCCCCGGCCAGCAGTTGTTATACAAGATATCCAGACGCTTCCGGCAGTATCATATCATACATACATCATTTACATCATACCATAGCATATATATCCATAGACATGTAGTACGTTACCTAAGTGCATCATATCATACATACATAGAAGCATAAACTAATGTTATTATACAGAACGCTACTTTGTTTTCAGGTTAATTATCCAACAAACAAATGATCTTTGGGACTGCTTTATTGTAACCTCAGGGTTACTTTATCCTCCTGATAAGCTTCTTATTACGTTGGGACTGCTTTATTGTAACCTCAGGGTTACTTTATCCTCCTGATGAGCTTCTTATTATTTTGGGACTGCTTTATTGTAACCTCAGGGTTAATTTATACTCCTGATAAGCTTCTTATTACGTTGGGACTGCTTTATTGTAACCTCAGGGTTACTTTATCCTCCTGATAAGCTTCTTATTACGTTGGGACTGCTTTATTGTCACCTCAGGGTTACTTTATCCTCCTGATAACTTCTCGTGACTTCAAGACTGCTTTAGAGTTATCATTTATTGATGGCTCTATCCTCCTGAAAGCATATTTTTATTTCAAGACTGCTTTAGAGTTATCATTGTTGATGGCTCTATCCTTCTGGAATCATTACTTCAAGACTGCTTTAGAGTTATCATTGCTCTATCCTCCTGAAATCATGTTATTACTTCAAGACTGCTTTAGGGTTATCATTATTGATTGCTCTATCCTCATGAAGACATGCTGTTACATCAGGATTATTCCAATATCCGGAAAACATATCATCAATACCTCAGGACTGTTTCAGACTCATGATATCTTTCATTATACCTCCATATTTTGGACTGCTTTATCTTCCAAGAAATATATCTGAAGAACTTTCCCTTAGTGGCATCTTTAAGCCCACTCAATCATATTCAACTAGCCATCTGTACCACTCTAATGCACTGGTGAGTGCAAATTTTTGGGCTTTTGTGTTCAATCCCCTTCAACCTTCCAGGTCACGACTGGCAAATATACCAATCTAACCCCTCAGGTTTCAGAAAATTGAACAGGGGCAGCTGTTGCACCCCAAAATTTGCCCTCACAATACAAGACTTTGTGTTCTAAAAAGGTTCACAAGCTTCTCAACATCTTCAATACCTTTCATGAGGTTCATGAAGTCTACAAGTTACTTTATGAAGGTTCACAAGGTTCACAAGATTCACAATGATTACAAAGCTCTCCTGAGGTTCATGAGGTCTACAAAGTCACTTCATGAGGTTCACAAGGTTCACAAGCTTCAAAATACCTCCCATGAGTATCATAAGACATTTTATGAAGGTTCACAAGGTTCACAAAGTTCACAATTGGTCAAAAGAGTTGACAATTCCCTCAGACAATGCACCTCCTAAGCAGGGCATCCATAACTAGGGTTTTGACTTTAATCAGGCTAAATGGACTTCCAATACCTCAAGTGAGTTTCATAACATCTTATATGTGTATAAGAACCCCCATGTCAAGTTTCAAGACTTTTCTCAAAAGTTTGCTCAGTCAAATGATCAGATAAGTCAAAATCAGTCAATGCAGTTAAAAAGTCAAACTGAGGTCAACTGTGGTCAAACCAAAGTCAAACTTCATGATTTTTTGCCAACATCAAGTATATGAAGTAAAATTCATCATTTGATCAAGTGTTGATCATGATTCATCAAGGAGATTCCAGATCATCAATAATCAGGAGTTTCTAAATTAGGGTTTCCTTAGTAAAAGTCAACTGAACTTTGACCAGCCATAACTTTCACATACTTCATCACCAAGCCTCCATCCAAAGCTCATTTTGAAGTAAATTGAATTCTCTACAACTTTGATGTTGAAGGTTAAGCCCAAAAATGCTTCATTTGAAAGATATGAGCTAAGACATTATAGGTCATTTCAAAAGTCAACAAAAAGTCAACAACTTCAAAAGGGCATAACTTGAGATTGGCAAATGATATGGACCTGAAACCAATGGGGTTGTTTAGAGGACTCTTCAAGCTTTACAAAAAGTCCAAAAACACCCTCATACCCTTAAAATTGAGGGAGATGTGCCTTTGCAAAGTTGGGAAATTTTGTGATGGTTTATGTTGAAAATGGAGGTTTAAAATCATTTCTTTCCAAATGGGCTGCCCAAATTGTGACCCAATCCATTTCATAATAGCTTGCACGAAATTAATTTAATTTATTCATAATTTTATTTATTTTATTTTTATTTATTATGATTTTTATATTAAAAAGTCATTTTAAATTCAAATAAAATATAAAATCATGAAAATAAATTTTAATTTTATTTCTAGAAAATCTTAAATCATATTTAAGTGTGATTGATACAAAAATTATGAAAAATCTCCAAAGATAGCAAGTCTTCATGATCAAATATTTGAATTTTACAACATGATCTTTTTCAATATTTTTTGGACCAAATCTTCACACAACCCATCCATGTTTCTGACCTAAATCATTCTCACATATATACTAAGCATAACCCTAGCCTCAAGCCACGAAATCCAGCAGCCAAAAGTGTAAGTTCATTGTTCAAAAATTCATCAAAAAAGTGAGATTCGGATTTTGAGTTACAGGGCATTATAAGGTAAACTATGATCATAGAGATGTTCCTTGATCTTCCATGATGCAAAACCAATGCCCATACGCATCTATAGCATGCATATATGAGCAACCTGAAGCCAAGTTGTTCTTGAATAAACTTTTTTCGATTCTAATGATTCACTGCATTTAAATGAATTTTGATTGTTTAATGTTGTTTATGATGTTGTGTAGCTTGATTCTGGGCAGGAAAACTCAAGAACCAGTACCTAATTCGTGAGATGCCATTATTAGGGTTTTGACCTAGGTTTAGGGACTTTTGATTTAGTGAATATAAATCAATTCTAAAAACATAGGACTAATCGTGTGGATGCCTGGATCATGATGCTGGTCTTAATTTTGTGAAATTGTACTGTTTCGATGGTTATTGATGTTTGTAGGTTTTGCTGGGAATGTTGTTTTCGCAGGAAAGTTTGCAATAATATTCGCAGGTAAAATCGTAAGTCTCAAGGAAGAAGAAGATCAGTTCCCGCGCCTTCAACAATTCAAATTGTGTTAATTTATTTTATTGTTGTTTTGCTGTTTTAATATCACACGCGCGTGTGTGCCCTGTTGGTAAGCTTGTTATGTGTATGTTGAAAGGACCTGGGTTCGAAACTGGGTTGGTGCCATTGTTTTTTGTTAATTTTTCAGGATAAAAGCCAGCATAATATATAATGTGTTGTTGTCAATCCATGACCAGAAGGGCTCTCCCAGCCAGGTGGTCAAGCATGCGCGCATACATCCCAAAGGTTCTGGGTACGAATCCAACCCCAGGCCTTTTTGTTCATTTATTTTTCTGGATTTTCAAGGGCAAAGCACAAAACCAACTGTTCTCCTCATTCTCACATTTGTGCACGTGATGGCCTGGTGGAAGGTGTTTTTGGCTGGTAAACATGAGGACAGGGGATCAAAACTTAGCCAAGGTAAGTTCTAAATTTTTGTCACTTTTTCTTCTATTTTCTTAATTAATTATATTTTTGTTTATTATAAAAACTTAATTTCTAAATAACCTTATATTATTTTCTTTGAGTTCTAAAAAATATGTTATAATTTATTTTCTCAAATATAAAAATGTTTTTTTTTTAATTTGTAAATATATTCATATTATGTATATATGCTTGTAAATAAATTAGATAATTAGGTTTAGATTAATTCTATAAACCCTAATTTATAACTAAAACCCTAATTTTTCAAAACCCTAAAATATTTTCTAAAAGAAAACAAACCCTAATTTATTTTTTTTAAAAACCTAATTCTATTTTCTTCTAAATAAATTTATTTTCTTAATGTAATTATTATATATATTCCTTATAATTCTTAAAAATTTCGTAAATATGATCATTGTTTAAAATTTATTTTCTCCATAATATGTAAATATTTTTTTATTATTGTTGATATATTTAGAAATAATTAAAATTTTATAATAATTAAAACTTATAATTATATTATATTCAAAATTTTTATTCTTATTATATATTAAAATTAAAATTTGTGTTTATCATGTCATTCTAATATTTTGCTATTTATTCTTATTTTATTTTAATTATTGTTACTAACTACACTATTATTTATTATTTATCTTATATTTTTATTAACCTTATTTACTTTTCTAATTATTATTATTATTATATTACTTATCACTAACCCATTATTTATTTATTGTCAAATTATTATTATTTGCTTATTACTTATTTTGCTTATTATTATAATTATGTAACTGCTTCCCGGATGTAATTTTGTAAATATTTTAATTATTTAATTATTTTTGCTATGGTTAGTAATTAGGGAGTGAAAAACATGTATTTTATTTAAAATTAATTTAAACCACTTTAATCAAAGATAATTAAAATAAACACTCACACACACGTAAGTCGATTTTTAATCGCCGTCTCACTTTCTAAGGTTATCCCTCAAGTTGCCTACGAATAATGGTCAAGTAGGGGTGTATAAAGCAAGTCCCTAAAAAGAAAAATCATCAAGTCCCTCATGGTTGCCTTTACGAATCGAGTCCCTTCGAATAAATGATGATAGTCCCTCCTTTATGCTTAATACACCCCACAGTTGCCTTCACAAAATAAAATGTCCCTCTCATGTCCCTTAACATCCAAGGTAAGGACTACCTACTCCTTAATAGTAGGGATAGTCTTACCAAGGAAAGAAAAAAGAACAAGAAAGACCTTAAACATTAGGGTAGATACCTCTTAGTTGCTTGCTCACTATTCAAACTTTTCAAACACTTAAACAAATTTCAAACAAATTTTCAAACAAGTTTTTACACATCCAAACATGGATTATTATTAACTATTCTGAAAATTTTTCTATTCACACACTACACTTTCAAAAAACAATTTAAAGTGAGCTAAGTAACTAAGAGCCCATGGATAACCATGGATGTAAAGGGTGCTAACACCTTCCCTTTACATAACCTACCCCCCGGACCCAAAAATATCTCTAAGGTCTTTCCTGTTCTTTTATACCCTTTCCTTATGGATAAAATAAAAGTCGGTGGCGACTCTTGCTATCCGCAACATTACTTAAAGTCAGTTCTCCCACCGTGTTACAGTAAGACGTGCGCGTATGTTGCTTGTGAACCTGGGTTCGAGTCCTGGTTCCCCAAACTTTTGCTTGTTTTTTTTCAATTTAATTATTAAGTATTATATATTATATATTATGGTCAATGCTTTAACAGGTTCGCTCATCTAGCTGGGACGGTAACGTTTGGTGTGTTTGCTATGAAGGTCCTGGGTTCGATCCCCCCAGGCCTTTTGCTTTTTTTCATTATTTTCCTGATTGTTAGTTTGAAGGAACAAAACCAATTGAAGGCTCTTTCTTTTCACCTGCGCGCATGTAGCCTGGCTGGTTTTGCATCTTGAGGATTGAGGTAAGGGACCTGGGTTCAAATCCCAGGTCCTTACTTTTTAGTCAATTTCATCAATTTTTTTTAGATTTTACTATTATCTTCAATTTATTTATTATATTCATGTTATTTTTATTTAAATTAGTAAAAAACCCTAAAAATATATTTTCTAAAAAACCCTAATATTTTATAAACCTTAGTTTATTTTTTCTAAACAATTAAAGAACTTAATTTCATCTTGTGATTTTGATTTCTAATTTTTGTAAATATAATTATCATGTACATATTTTATTTAATATAATTAAATTTTGTAAATACAATTATAATCAATTCTATTTTTTTTTATAATATGTAAATATTTTCTATTATATGTTTAAAAATTGCTAATTTAACTTTTAATTATAATTTACTTTTTCATAATATGTTTATAATTTATTTAATTTATTTATAATTTTAAATTTCATAATAATTGATAATTGTTTATAATTTTTTCTATTAACTATTAAAATTTTGTTTATTATAATGTTTTGGTTTATTATTATTATTACTGATCATGTTTATTGCTAACTCCATTTAAAATTGTTATTATTATTATTTTTTTTACTAACCCCCTTTATTTTAAATTGTGATTATTATTATTATTACTAACCCAATTAAATTGCTTATTTATTTTACTTATTTTGCTTATTTACTTATTTATTTATTTTTGCTATTTATTTAAATTGCTTTATTATTATGTAATTGCTCCTGATGTAATTTTCTTAAATATTTAAATTATTTATTTTTCATGCTATGGTTAGTAAAATAGGGGGTGTAAACATGTATGCTATTTAAAATTAATTTAGATCACCTAATTCATAAGATAAATATAAAATTAAACACTCACACACGTAAGTCGATCTTTGATCGCCATCTCACTTTCTAGGGTTGCCTCTCAATGTTGCCTAATTAAAAGGTCAAGTGGGGTGTATAAAGCAAAAGTCCCTTAAAAGAAAAGTCATCTAGTCCCTTAACAATCAAAGATCAAGTCCCTTAATGGTTGCCTTTCAATATGATCTTGTCCCTTTCGAATAATGATGACAGTCCCTCCAAAATGCTTAATACACCCTACAGTTGCCTTCATTAAACAGATGTCCCTTCATATGTCCCTTACATCCAAGGTAATGACTACCTATTCCTTAATAATAGGGATAGTCTTACCATTTAAAGGATTCAAGAACAGAAAGACTTAAACTTTAGGGTAGGTTCCTCATAGTTACTTGCTCACCATTTAAAAACTTTTCAGACACTTCACAATTTCAAACAATTTTCAAACACAAGTTTTTTACGCATCCGTACATGGATCATTATCAAACTCTTATGAAAATTTCTATTCACACACTTCACATTTTCAAAAAAAACATTTTAAAGTGAGCTAAGTAACTAAGAGCCCATGGATAACCATGGATGTAAAGGGTGCTAACACCTTCCCTTTACATAACCTACCCCCCGGACCCAAGAATCTTTTAAAAGGTCTTTCCTGTTCTTTTATGCCTTTCCTTTGGATAAAATAAAAGTCGGTGGCGACTCTTGCTATCCGCAACATAACTAAAGTCAGTTCTCCCACCGTGTTACAATACCATGCATCATGCTTACATTGGTCTTGATTCTTGAGAGTTTTACAGGGGTCTTATGTTGTTTCTTGGTCTTTATCTTGTTCTTTTATCAAGATAACTCATTACTACGGTACTCGAGCTAATCAGAGAAAGATGTTGGAAGCCTTACAACAAGAGAATCGCGAGATGTGCGAGGAAGTTTCATCTCTGAAGGATAGTCTTAAGAGAATCACTGCCATGATGGAAAGCTTGGTGGCTGCTCAGAATCATCCACCCTTTCCTCCTAATTCTCCAATATAATGCACATTCATTTCTGAAATTGTCACTGCATTGATTCCTGTTGAAATTATCATTTCTCCTTGCTACCACATGCCTACTAGCACACCGTGGGGTATGCCGGTTGATTTTGTTCTTGCTGGGTATCATCCTCCTCCGCCTGAGACTGTTGCATTTTCTCCTCTTCAGTCGGTGATGACTATTGCACCGCATGTAGTGCACACTATTCCGCACCTTATGAAATGATTTACCACGCTAAGCCCAGTGAAGGCGCTGATGTAATTGAAAGGCTTGATGAATTTCAGGACCGTTTTGCTGAAATACAGAAAGAGATGAAGGCTTTGAGGCATAAGGATTTGTTTGGTAAAGATGCTTATGATCTTTGTTTTGTTCCTAATGTCAAGGTTTCGCATAAGTTCAAGTTTCCTGAGTTTGAGAAGTATGAGGGCAATACTTTTCCTCTGAGTCACTTGACTATGTATGCTAGAAAGATGTCTGCTCAGGCAGAGAATGATTAGCTCCTGATTTATTATTTCCAGGATAGTCTGACTGGTGCAACTATAAGATGGTATATGGGTTTGGATAACAGCCAAATCAAGACTTTCAATGATTTGGGAGAGGCTTTTGTTAGGAAATACAAGTATAATGTTGAAATGGCACCAGACAGAGATCACCTATGTGTTATGTCCTAGAAAGACAAAGAAACTTTTAAAGAGTATGCACAGAGATGGCGCGAACTTGCAGCTCAGATTGTTCCTCCTTTGGAAGAGAAAGAGATGATGAAGATCTTTTTGAAGAATTTAGGTTCTTTCTAATATGAGAAAATGATTGCAAGTGCTCCATCTGATTTCATTGAGATGGTGAATATAGGGATGCGACTAGAAGAAGGTGTCCATGAGGGACGGTTGATCAAAGAAAATAGTAATAGATCGGGTTCTAAGAGGTTCAACTTTGGAAAGAAGAAAGAAGGCGAGACTAATGATGTGTCTCGTGAAAGTTACTGAAGACCCCGTGTTCATGAGAATTCTCATCAGCAACACGTAGCTTCTGTAACTCCGGTGATTAATGTGACTCATATTGTGCCAGTAGCTCCAAAGAATCAGTCTCGTTATCAGCAACCTTATGTGCAACAGAGTGGTAATCAAAAAGGTCATGCTAAGCCGAGCTTTGATCCCATTCTAATGTTATATGCAAATTTTCTTCCTTCACTGATTGAGAAGAATCTTGTACAAACGCGTTCTCCACCTCCCGTTCTAGAGGTTATTCCATTGTGGTATAAGCCAGAAGCTAATTGTGCTTTTCATCAAGGTGCCCCGGGGCACGATACTGAGTATTGCTTTCCATTGAATATTGAAGTGCAGAAATTGATAAGGAGCAATGTTTTATCTTTCAATGATGTTAATCTGAATGTGAAGACAAATCCGCTTCCAAAACATGGCAAATCGTCTGTGAACATGGTTGATGGTTTTCCTGGTTTGTTTAAGATTTATGATGCCCACTGGATTTGAAGGTCTTTGGTTGAGATGCATGCTTTCTTAAGTGAATATCACGATATTGATCACAATTATGCTGGTTGTTGCATTTGCTCGGTGAACCCTCGTGGATGATAAGTTGATTGAAGTGACAGCAAAAAGAGATGAGTATGAAAATGAAGTGAATGTTATTATGCCACAATTTAATATTCCTGAGAAGGTTGTTTCTGAGAAGGTGGTTATTTATTTTGATAGCCACAAATATGTTGTTACTCCATTGGTGATCAATTTGCCTGGTCCAATGCATATGAGTCTGATAAAGTTGTTTTGTACCTGTATAATGCTACGATGATAGAAAATGGTAAGGAAGTTCTTATTCCTTCTCCAGAGTCTGTAGTTAGCATTGTTGATGTGACAAGGGTTACTCAAAGTGATAGAGTTTTTTCTTTGGATTCTCCAAAGAGAACTGAAGATACAAGTGTGAGTTAACAAATAGAGGATGTTGTTGCCCGATCAGATAATTTTGGTGATTCTAGTCTGAAAGATAGTGAGGACAAGGTGTTGAAATTGATAAATAAGAGTGAGTACAACATTACTAAGCAGTTGTTGCATACTCCGTCGAAGATATCAGTTTTATCACTCTTGATGTGTTCTGAGGCTCATAGGCAGTCTTTGCAGAAGATTCTTGATCAAGCTTATGTTGACCATGATGTGATTGTTGATCAGTTTGATAGTATTATGGTTAATATTACATCGTGCAACAATATGAGTTTATGTGATGATGACTTGCCTGAAGAAAGAAGGAACCATAATTTGGATCTGCATATTTCAGTGAACTGTCAAGAAGATGTTATATCTAAAGTGTTGGTTGATATTGGATCGTCTCTGAATGTGATGCCGAAGTCGACTTTGTCAAGGCATGCGTACCAATGTACTCTCATGAGGCATAGTGGGATTATTGTGAAAGCTTTTGATGGATCGAAGAAACTGTGATTGGTGAATTTGATCTTCCTATTTTGATTGGACCGTTTATATTCCAAATTACTTTTCAAGTGATGGATATATATCCAGCTTATAATTGTCTCCTTGGAAGACCCTGGATTCATGAGGCAGGAGATGTGAATTCTACTCTCCATCAGAACCTGAAGTTTGTGAAAGATGGGAAATTAGTGACTGTCGGCGATGAACAGGCGATGCTAGTAAGTAAGTTGTCATCCTTCTCCTATATTGATGCTGAAGAAGAGGTTGGAACTTTGTTCCAGACTCTTTTTATTGTTGATAATGCTGCTAAGAGGAATGTTATGCTTATGTCTTCTCTCGAGGATGCTCTGCGTGTGTTTGAAACTGGTTGATCTGACGGTTGGGGACGAGTTATTGATGTTGTTGACAACAAAGAAGAATTTGGTATTGGTTTTGCGCCAGTTGTAGTTCTCAATGACCCGAAGAGTATTCAGGAAGGATTCCGAAGTGGTGGGTTTATCAACGATCATTCTGCTGCTGCCATCATTGAAGATGATTAAGATGAAGAAATACCTAATTTTGTTACGCACGAAAAGATTTGGAAGAACTGGGTTGTTGTTGATGTTCCTTCTATTATTCATGCTTCAAAGTAATTTGTTTTATTTTCTTTCAAAAAAATCCTTTCACTCCGCCCAAGGTGAAAGTGATGTTTGTCGGGCTTTGTTTCAAACTTTTATCATCATCAATAAAATGTTATTTTGTCATTTCCATATGTGTTTTTCCTTTTTTCTTTATTCTGAAAAATGGTAACATAAAAAGCCCAAAATAATAATAATCATTGTTTATCTGCATAATGTTTGCACTTTTGTTCATACTCTAAAATGAAAATAAAATCATTGTGCAGATTGATTGTTAAACCCATTGAAAACAATGATCTTATGCCCACTCCCAACTTTGAATTCCCTATGTTCGAAGCTGAAGAAGAAGATGTTGAAGAGATTCCTGGTGAGATCTCCTGGTTGCTTGAGCACGAGGAAAGAGTTATTCAGCCTCATGAAGAGTTATTAGAGATGGTCAACTTTGGTTCTGAAGTTGATAAGAAAGAAGTCATGATTGGGGCATTCCTTGGTCCTGATGTTAAGAAGAGGGTGGTAGAGCTTCTTAGAGAGTATGTTGATGTGTTTGCTTGGTCTTATCAAGACATACCAGGTCTTGATACTGATATTGTGGAACATAGATTATCGTTGAAGCCTGAATGTCCACCTATGAAGCAAAAGTTAAGAAGAATTCATCCTGATATGGCAGAAAAATCAAAGAGGAGGTTCAAAAGCAGATTAATGCAGGTTTTCTTGTGAAATCTAATTTTCCTCAATGGGTGGCCAATATTGTGCATGTTCCAAAGAAAGATGGAAAAGTCCAGATGTGTGTTGATTACAGAGATTTGAATAAAGTCAGTTCAAAAGATGATTTTCCATTGCCACACAATGATGTGTTGGTAGATAATATGGCTAAGTTTGATTGTTCTCCTTTAGGGACGGATTTTCCAATTACAATCAAATAAATATGGCACTCGAGGACATGAAAAAGACCATATTTATTACACCATGGGGAACATTTTGCTATAGAGTGATACTCTTTGGATTGAAGAATGTTGGTGCGACGTACCAAAGAGCTATGACTACTCTTTTCCATGATATGATGCACAAAGAAATTTAAGTATATGTTGATGATATGATCGCTAAGTCAAGGACTGAAGAGGATCATGTTGAACATTTGTTGAAATTGTTTCAGAGGTTAAGGAAGTTTAAGTTTCGTTTGAATCCGAACAAGTGGAATTTTGGTGTAAGTTCTGGAAAGTTGTTAGGTTTCATTGTCTAATAAAGTGAAAGCTATTCAGAAATGTCTGCTCTAAGAACTGAAAAGCAAGTAAGAGGATTCTTGGGCCGTTTGAATTATATTTCGAGGTTTATCTCTCACATGACTTCCACATGTGCTTCGATCTTCAAGTTGCTTCAGAAATGTAACGCCCAAAAAATTCTATTTATTTATTTTAATAGGATTATAATGTTTGGTGTGTGGAAGAATAATATATTATTGAGTATAATATTAATTTAAGAATTTTTTTATGGTGGATAGTAAGATTATTATTGGATAAATTAAAGAATTGTAATAAAATGAGGTAAGGGGTAAAATGGTCATTTGGTGGAATTAGTGGGGGTAATTGAGGAAGTTCCTAAGTTGGACTAAGGGGTTAAGTTGTAAGAAGGAAAAAAGGATTGTGTCTTTGGTGAAAAGAGAACGATCGTGAAATCGAGAAGAGTGAGAGAAGAAGAAGGAAAGAGCTGGAACGTGAAGGAGAACCCGCGGGGAGGAGGAATTTCTCGTCAAAACCAAGGTAAGGGTAGGATTCTTCCGTCTCCTAAAGGTTCTATAATGAGAATTAGGTTGTGTTATTGATTAGAAGTTTGGGGGTTTAGTGAAATTGGATGAATAATTGTGGTATATTAGTAATAGTTGATGTTTATGAGTTAATTGTGTGAATTGTTTGTATTATGATGTTAATTTTGTAATTGTATTGTTGGAAAATTGGTTTTGGGTGCATAATCTCGTAGCAGGTGTTGTAAGAACGTAGAAGGGAGAACTGCAAAAACCATAGAGCTCGCTTAGCGAGCAAGGTGAACTTTAGAAGAGTCAGAATACAGATAGTTGCTCGCTTAGCGAGCAATCTCCCTCACTGAGCGAGACCTGGAGCGAAAAATGTTGATTTTTTTAATTCCGAAAAAATTCCATAAAATTATCTAATTAACTTAGTAATGTTTAGCAATTGGATTAATGTGGATTAAGACAGCGAGAAGAGAGTTATACATGTAAATTATAGAGATAATTTGTATAACTCGAAAATGAACATAATTTAGTATGTTTATAGGTTTTGTTGTTGTTGTTGTCATGAGTTATTGTTGTTGTGATAAGTTACAAATTATCGTGTGTTGATACATGTATATGCAGTATGTTGTTGTATATGTTGTATTTGCGTTTGTGGTGGTTGAAGTTGATTTATGTGGTTATATGCTAAAATATGTATGATGTTGATGATAGCTAGTTGTTGTGGTGAATCGTTGTATGATGATGTTGTTGAGATGTATAATATGGTTGTTGTATTTATGAATGTATGTCATTGGTGTTGCATGACAAGTTGCATGGTTGGAACATTATACCAATGTAGGGTATAATGGTTGGATTCGAGTGGGATCGTTGTGTTGTTGGAGCGGTCATGAAATAGGGATCTTACATGGACATGAAATAGGGGTCGAGGGTGTGATCATGAAATAGGGATCATACTGGACCATGAAAGAGGGGTCGAGAGTTCCGAAGGGAACTGGATCTTGAAATAGAGATCGGAGTATGGTACCGCATGCATAGAGTCAAGTAGAGTCTCATTGCATGATTGTTGTTATTGTATTTTATATTGGTGTTTATGATGTTGTTGTTGTATATGATGTTGGTGTGTATAATGTTGTTGTGTATATGATGTGATTGTATGGTAGTCGATGAGATGAGAAGTGGTGTTGTAACACGGTGGGAGAACTGACTTGGGCGTTTTTGTTTCCAAAAAATATGTTGCGGATAGCAAGAGTCGCCACCGACTTTTTTTTTATCCAATAAAGAAATGGAATAAAAGAACAGGAAAAACCTTTAAAAAGATTTGAGTTTGGGGGGTAGGTTATTTGAAGGGAATGTGTTAGCACCCTTTGTATCCATGGTTATCCATGAGCTCTTAACTGCTTAGCTCACTTTACTTTTGTATGAAAAATAGTGTAGTGTGTGATTAGAAAATATTTTCATAAGTTTTTAACTTTGCAATGATCCTCGTATGGATGTATACAAAGTGTTTAGTTTGAAAGTATTTGGAAAAAAAAGTGGGATGTAAAGAGTATTTTGAAAAGAGTGAGCAAGCACTTAAGAACTACTTACCCTATGTTTGTAAGGTCTTTCTTGTTATTTCTTTCCTTTAGGGTAAGACTGTCCTTACTATTAGTGAGTAAGTAGTCTTTACCTTGGATGTTAGGGACGGGCGTAGGTTCATTGTATGGTCATAGAAGGCAACTTGTAGGGGTATCTTAGTAATTCGAAGGGACTATTATCATTTTCGTTGGGTCATCGAGGGACGAGATCATTTGTTTGTAGGCAACTCGAAGGGACTATGATCTTTTGAAGGGACTTGATGATTTTGTTTTATTCGCAAGCAACTTTTACTAAGATACCCCCATGTTCGAGGGACTTGACTATGTTTTTGTAAGGTAACCAAGAGGAGAACCCCTAGGAGGTGCAGATGGAAATCATATAACGATCGACTTACGTGTGTGAGAAGTGTGTTTTGTTCAGTTATTTTAATCTTGAGAATTAGGGTTAGATAACGGTTGATTTTAGTTTTGCCATACAATCCTATTAAGCATACATCTAAAACAGTTTATAGTGCAGAAAAATAAAACCCTAGTTTAAATTATTACATGACTTTGGGAGAGATACATAAATATAAAAAATCCTGACAGAAAATGTAAAGTGCGGAAAATAAACCTAAACTATTATAAGGCTTTAGCAGTTACATTATCTTTAGAAATCGTAAAATAATCGAAACGAAAAGATCAGAAGAATATTGAGTCTTTGAGATGAGAGGAGGATATGTTTTTTTGTCATGCTATTAGAAGAATAAAAAAAATAATAAACAGAGTAAGATAAAATCACTGCAGATTTTAAAATAATGGAAAATAAGAAAAGCGATTAAAATAAAATCTAAAAAATATTTAAACGATGCTAAAAATCAAATAAAGAGCGCATAATTTTTTTCAAATTTTTTTGAAAATATGGAAATAGAAAATAAATCAAATAAAATAGAAAAAAGAGGAATTTGCGATTTTTCTGAACTTCTAGAAAAAATTCGGAGTTAATCGAAATAGTAGCACTTACCTGACTTACCTGTCAGACTGGAATTCTTATCACTACTGCAGCCTTCAAAGTATCGGCGGAAACGAATTACAGCAGATTAACCAACAGTTTAGTTCTCCATGATGCCCTAAACTTCAATTCGATCGCCCAGATCGCTTGCTCACATCATACAAAACACAAATATACAAAGAGATTAGATGTATCATGCGTATGAATATGAAATCGAAAAATTGAAACAAAAAAACAAAAAAAAAGCAAATTCGATTATGGCGTTTTATGAGGTTTTTGAGCAATGTGATGATTGGTACGCCTTCAGAAGAGTTCTAAGGAATGTTCTTGGACCTTCAAACCTCCTTGAGAATGGCTGCAACCCTAAAACTGAATCCAAATTACTCTTGAGTTTTTTGAAGTTTTGTATGCTCTCTTTGATCAAAAATTTCGTCCTCTTGACTTGTGGAGATGATAAGTATTTATAGAGGGTGTAATTTAGGTAAGATTTTGGGCTTTTGTGATGGATTGAGAGGTTTCTTGAGGATGAAGAAAAGATGTTTCCGATTTGGTCAAAAAATTAGATGAAATCATACTCTTTTGGTCTTGCACGAATTTGGACACTTACAATCATCATAAACATCAAATATTTGATCTCAAAATAGACCTAAGATCAAATATTTGATTTTTCAATATTTATCTTAATTAAAATTGAATTTAAATGAAATAAATCCAATATAATATAAAATAAATATAAAAAATCAGATATTATGATCTATGGGTCGTGCATGATCTTATAATTGAGTTTGGATTGGAAAAATATGGGCCCATTTGGAAGAAACTTGAGTTTTGGCCATTTTTGCTTCATACACCTCCTCAAAATTGCCCAACTTCAACAATACATTACTCTCTCAATTTGTATTCCATGTATGTGTTCTAGGACTTTTTAGAAATATTAGATGTCCTCTAACTACTCCTTTTGGTTCCATGTCCATTTGATCTTCCATTTTTAAGTTATGAGCTTTTGAAAAAGTTAACTTTTTTGTTGACTTTTCAAAGGACCTGTAGTGTCTTGGCTCATATCTCTCAAATGAAGCATTTTTGGCCTTGGCTTGTGAGACACAAAGTTGTAGGGAATTGAATTTACTTCAAAATGAGCTTTGGGTGGGAAATTTTTTATGAAGCATGTGAAAGTTATGGTTGGTCAAAGTACAATTGACTTTTCTTGCACAAAACCCTAATTTAGTAACTCTTGATTCTTGATGATTCTGAGGTTTCCTTGATGAATCACGATCAACCCTTGATCAAATGATGAATTTCACCTCATGATCTTGATGTTGACCAAAAATCTTGAAGTTTGACTATGTGTTGACCACAGTTGACTTTTTGACCAAGTTAACTGATTTTTGACTATCCGAGCATTTGATTGACCAAACTTGTGGGGAAAGTCTTGAAACTTGACATGAGGACTCTTTGAAGTATGTGGGACGTTATGAAGTCCATTCTAGGATTTGGAAGTCCAATTTTCTTTGAGAAACTTCAAAACCCTAGTTTAAGATCCATTGCTTAGGAGGAGACTTTGTCTGATGAAACCTTGAATCCCTTTTGAGCAATTGAGAATCCTGTGACCATTAGAAGACCTCTTGAGACACATTATATTGAATATTTAAGGGCAAATTTTGGGGTACAACAGGTCTCTAATTATGATACTTGCTAGTTCTTATTATATTACTCTTTATGATGTAAGTATCTCACCCCTTCTATTTGAATGTTACCTTTATGTTTGTAACATGCAGGTGAGCAAGATAAGTTGAGTGGTGGTCAGTGAAGTATGTATACTTCACGTCTTTATGATGTCGGCTCTGATACGTCGCTTTGGGTGTCAGGACAACGTTGCAATTGTTTATTTACTTGTTTCAAAAGAAAACATTTTATGATTTAATGATGATGTAGAGTTTCTCTTAAAATATTTTTCGATGCATGTTAAACAATTTTTCTTATAAACATATCAGTGAGCCAAGTGTGTTTTTTAGAGTTGAATTGTAGCACTCAAATAGTTTTTGATGAGAATTTTACTCTGATTTTTATAAATGTTTTCGTGGGGTAATTTGGGTGTTACAGGAAAGACCAAGGTTGTGTCTGGATAGATGATTGTCAGAAGGTGTTTGAAAGTATCAAAGAGTATCTGCTTGAACCTCCTATCTTGCTACCTCCGGTGGAAGGTAGACCGTTGATTATGTACTTGATAGTGTTGGAAGATTCCATAGGTTGTGTGCTTGGTCAACAAGATGAATCTGGAAGAAAAGAATATGTGATTTACTACTTGAGTTAGAAATTCATTGATTGTGAGTCTCGGTACTCCATGCTTGAAAAAACTTGTTGTGGCTTAGCTTGGGATGCAAAATGTCTTCGCCAGTATATGTTGAATCATGCCACTTGGTTGATATCCAAAATGGATTCGATCAAGTATATCTTTAAAAAGCCTGCTTTGACTGGGAGGATTGCTCGTTGGCAAATGTTGATGTCAGAATATGATATCGAGTACCGAGCTCAAAAAGCTATAAAAGGTAGTATATTGGCTGACTATTTAGCATATCAATCGATTGAGGATTAGCAGTCTATCAAGTTTGATTTCCCGGATTAGGATGTGATGTATTTGAAAATGAAAGATTGTGATGAACCTTTGATTGAGGAATGGCCTGATCCTAGATCTCAATGGGCTTTAGTTTTTGATGGTGATGTGAATGCACGTGGAAAAGGAATTGGGACAATGATCATTACTCCCCATGGTTCACATATTCCTTTTCTTGCAAGGTTGACCTTCCCTTATACCAATAATAAAGCTGAGTATAAAGCCTGCATTATGGGTCTTGAGGAAGCTATTGATTTGAGGATTAAGCATCTTGATGTGTATGGAGATTATGTCTTGGTAATTAATCAGATCAAGGGTAAGTGGGTAACTCATCAACCACACTTGATTCCATATAGAGATTATGCTAGAAAGATATCAACTTTCTTCACTAAAGTTGAGTTTCATTATGTGCCTCACGATGAAAATCAAATGGCATATGTTTTGGCAACTATAGCTTCTATGATAAAGGTGCACCAATGGAATGATGTTCCCATGATTAATGTGATGTGGCTTGAGAGACCAGCTCATGTGTTTGCAGTTGAAGAGGTCTATGATGACAAGCCTTAGTATCATGATATTAAATGTTTCCTCCATATTCAAGAATACCCACTTGGGGCATCAGATAAAGATAAGAGGATTTTGAAGAGATTGGCAGGCAATTTCTTCCTGAATGGGAATGTGTTGTATAAGAGGAATTTTGACATGGTCTTGCTCAGATGCGTGGATAGACACAAAGCAAACCTGTTAATGAAATAAATTCATGAAGGATATTTTGGTACTCATGCCAATGGGCATGAAATGGCTAAAAAGATGTTGAGAGCAGGTTATTATTGGCTGGCAATGGAATCTGACTGTTGTAAGTATGTGAAAAAAGTGCCATAAGTGCCAAGTGTATGCTGATAAGATCCATGTGTCACCAACTCATCTCAATGTTATTTCTTCCATATGGCCTTTCTCTATGTGGGGAATTGATATGATTGGAATGGTTGAACCCAAGGCTTCTAATGAACATCATTTTATTCTTGTGGCTATTGAATGCTTCACCAAGTGAGTGGAAGCGACATTGTTTGCTAATGTGACCAAGCAAGTTGTGGTTCGGTTTATCAAGAATAACATTATCTGCATATATGGTGTTCCGAATAGAATCCTTATTGATAATGGTTCAAAGTTGAATAATAAGATGATGAAAGAACTTTGTGAAGAATTCAAGATTCAACACCATAATTCTTCTCCTTATAGACCGAAGATGAATGGGGTTGTTGAAGCTGTGAATGAGAACATTAAGAAGATCATTCAGAAGATGGATGTGACATATAAGAACTGGCATGAAATGCTTCATTTTCCTTTGCATGGGTATCGTACATCTATCTACACTTCAACAGGGGCAACCCCTTTCTCACTTGTTTATGGTACAAAAGTAGTGCTCCCCGTTGAGGTTGAGATCCCATCATTGAGAGTTTTGATGGAAACCAAGTTGACTAAGGCTGAATGGTGTTAGAGTATATTTGATCAATTGAATTTGATTGAGAAAAAGAGAATAATAACTTTGTGTCATGGTCGGTTGTACCAGCAAAGAATGAAGAAAGCTTTTGACAAGAAGGTTAAACCTCGTGTATTCAGAGAAGGCAACCTCATGCTCAAAAAGATCCAGTATTTCATTATAGATTCTAGGGGCAAGTGGACTCCAAACTATGATGGCTCATATGTTGTTAAGAAAGCATTCTCTGGCGGTTCATTGATTCTTACAACTATGGATGGTGAAGAGATCATTTGTCATGTGAATACGGATGCAGTCAAGAAATACTTTGACTAAAAGAAATAAAAGAACAACTCTCTAATTTGAAAACTCGAAAGGGAGGCTTAGGCAAAAAGGAGTGTCTCGGTGGATTGAAAATCCGAAAGGGCAGTCCAGGAAAAAATTAGAGACATAAACAAAAATAATTATCCCGGTAGATTGAAAACCCGAAAGGGAAATCTAGGCAAACATTAGGGATCATGGCAAGTAAATGCACCGACAGACCGGATCACTTGAAACAACCGAGGATTTCAGATTCTATCCCTCAGTAGAATTACCCATCAAAGATTCTTATTCACTCATCCTTGACTGAAGTTTCAGACACATTGGAGTTCAAAGTTGATAGGGAGAATAGTTATCATTTTATTTCAATGTATCCCTTTTTCCATGTATTTACCATTTTTCAAACTTGTAATGATCTATGGAGTCATTCCATTTGCTGACTACCATTCTATCAATGAAATTTGAACTTTTATCCAATTGTTTGCAATTCATTATTTTTGTTTCTGTTTACAAAATTTCAATTTATTTTTTATGATGATTTTTGAAACAAATTTAATAAGTTGAATTTTTGAAGATTTATAAAAACATTTTTCTTTTGATATGTGAATAAAGAAAGAATATCAACAGTGATTCCAGGGATGGTAAAGTCTTGATGAGTGTAACTTGCCTCTCCCAGAGAAGAATTTGATTTGATTTTTTCTCTATGGAATTCCTGAATAATCTTGGCACTTTGATATTAATGATGTGTTATCCCCAGCAATAAGTAGGAGCGGGGATTGTTTGATGTGTGAACGCTCCCAGATTCATTTCTAATTTCTTCTCTATAAGAGTTGTTAGAAAGGATATTCCTATCACATGAGTATCCCCAGCTGAGTTTTTTATCCTTTCCTCAGTAGATTATCTTTGACTTGAGAATAAACGTTTATCCTTAACCGAGTCTGTGTTCCTCAACTTGAGTATGTTACATCCCCTGACAGAAGTATTGATATAGCAGTCAATTTAAAGGTTTTCTTTTACCTAGTGGTAGGTATTAATTCAAAACCCCTCATAAATGTATTTCTTGGCTATGATGTTAACTTCTGGTATCCCAACGTGGATCGACAAGTCCTAAATTTCCAGTGATGAATGATCTTCATAGATATTTCTCTCGGATCCCCAATATATCTGCATGTGTTGATCTCCAGTTGATCCCTATGTAATTCTCAGCAAGTCTTACGCTCTTTTCCCAAGCGGAGCAGGAGTGGTGTGATAGTTATTTCCTATAGAGTTTTATTCTTGACAGGAATTTTCCCTGACCCTAGCAAGGATTGTGGAAACTTTTCCCTATCCTCGTCAGATACCTTTCCTCAGCATTAAAGTCTCCCTATGCAGAGTTGATGTTTGATGTTCTAGTAGGCTATGCTTTATTTAAAACACTGGTAGATCTTTGACTTGTTTCCCCAAACAGAGTTATGAAGATGTTTATCCCCATCAGAGTTTAACAGGGGACCATTTCCCTCTTTTCCCCAAAGAGTGTGGAAGATTTTTATGTTGGTAATGTATCTCAACATGTTATTCTTAGAGCAGAATTTCGGATGGATTATTTGAAGATTTTTGTGTGGATTGAATCCCTAGCAGATATTTTCTCAGTATGAGTTAAGCCTCGTAGTAGGATTTTATTCCTTTGATGGTGTTTGTTTTCCCCTGCAGGATTTCAAGTTGAATTTCCAGTAGGATTCCCTAACATTGTTGCCTTGGGATTAGCCGAGTATCCAGTTGTTGTGATCTTTATGTCACCTGTTGCCTATCTTTATGTCTGTTTTGTCAGCATATTCATGCATTCACTTTATGCATAACATCATATGTTTGCATTCTTGCATTCTTTGATATATTATTGTTTCCCGTTCTTTGGTGTAAAGTTTTCCCCACATAGTGTGTGTTGTCTTCCCTAAAGTTTAGAGTGCCAACCATTAAGAAGAAAATGTTTATCCTTTCTTAATTCCCCACTGAGTTTGTTCCTCGTGGATGATGATTCAGTTTCCTCCCTAGCTTATTATCTGGATGGAATTATTCCCGTAGAGATATTTCCTCCCCGGGATGAATCTTGTTTGGCCGTTTCTTTTCAATTTGTTCTTGGATTAAATTTTGGTTCCTTTGTGAATGTTTACATCAGTGTAAACGTCCTTTTGATGGTAGTAGGTATTATTCCTCCCTTATTTGAGCTTATTGCTTTTGCTCCTACTAAATACACTGGTAGTTGACTCCATTTCCTACAAATTACATCGGTAGTTGATCTTATTTACTACTGATCTTACCTGATTAGGAGGACCTTCCAGCAATTTGGTGTAACGGCCAAAGAATAGGAGAAACGGGGGGTGTACCTGCAAGGCACTCTGATGCTTAAGTGAGTATAGGTACAGTGAATTAGGTTAGTTATAGAGTGAATCAGAATACCTGACCCTTTAGCGAAAAAGGTATTTATAGTGAGCCCCCAGCGCTGGGCCAAGGTCCTTCTTTGGGCTAGATCAGCTAGGCCCAAGGAAGAACTGCCAAGGAACGCGTGAGAAGCGTGAAGACCTAGCTAAGAGGTCTGGTCCTTGGTCCAACTTCCCCTATCTTTCAGGAGATAATATGGGACAGTTGGGTGACGTGGCAAGTGACCTGACAGACTTGTTCTTTGCCCGTACTGAGTGCGTGCCTGTCGTATGAGAAACCTGCCCGACTGTGAGGTGCCCCTGCCCGTCTTCTAGGCGTCTCTGCTCGAGTATATGGGCCTCTGCTCGACCTGTTGCCCGGAGCCTAATACAATCTTGAGGCCCAGTCCGGAACACCTACCAATTACACTAGTAGTTGATCTTATTTCCTACCAATTACACCGGTAGTTGAGCCTATTTCCTACCAATTACACTGGTAGTTAATTCCATTTCCTACCAATTACACCAGTAATTGAGTCTATTTTCCTACTAATTACACTGGTTGTTGATCTTATTTCCTACCAACTACACCGGTAGTTGAGCCTATTTCCTACCAATTACACCGGTAGTTGATCCTATTTTCTTACCAAATGCACCGGTAGTTGACGACCCTTTCCCAATTCATTATTCCTTCATTTGTTGGACTTGAATACCTTGTTTAGTTGATATTTCCCTGGCAGAGTTTTAATCTTCCCTACTATTTTTATCTTGATTATGTCTCACAGTCTTTTTCCCAAGTTGAGTCAGTTAGCCAGTGATTTATTTTCCTGGTAAACTTTTGTGTTATCTGTTTCTTTCTCCAACGGGATTTACTTTTGTGTCCCCAAGCTTTTGCTTTCCTCTGGTGGTCGTATTCTCCCCACAGAGATCTTAGGTTGCATATCATATCATGGTCTCTTAGGACAAAAATTGGGTTTTCTATATTTAAGTCTCGCCCATCTTGTAGAGACGAAGATATCAATCTTCATATCTACAGATTGAAGAAACTTAAATAGGGGCAGCTGTAACACCCTAATTTTTGCCCTAAGATTTCTTCGTGTTTCATCTGCATCTTGCATACAAACAAGATCACACTAGTTTCTCGGTTTGTCTCGGGTGTAGGTTTATGCCTCACAGGGGATCACCATTGCTTTTATTTGTTTTATGTGTTTATGTTTACTAACCATTAATCAAAATCCAAAAAAAAAATTGTTTTCTTGCATTAACATTTTCAGGGGAAAAGCAGGTGAAAATGCCAAAAATAATAATCCCACAGCATGAATTTCACAGTTAAACGTTGAAGTTGATCCGCAAATAATTCAAATTTATCTGATCAAGGATTTACCAATTTAATTGATTTATTCAAGGAATTCCAAGGTTCATGTGTTTATTTCCATGCCTTCATCGACGCGCAAAAGAATCGAGTTGAAGTCCTAGCAGTGCGGAAGGAAAGCAAAATTTTCAAAATTTGCACTAAGTAACTGGTTACCACCCTGGGCGTAACCCGTTACTTGCGTGCAAATTTGAATTTTTTTGCAGCAATCTCAATTTTTAAAATTTTGGCACCAATTTTATTATTGATCACTCTTGGAATATTCTAGACCATCTCCATTTGATTCCCATACATCATTAAATTTAATTCTCACCATAAACCCTCACTAATCACCACTCTTTTCATGATTCCCCTAATTTTGAATTATCAAACCTAATTTGAATTGCCAAAGCAAGCTTCATTCCACCAAATTCTCATACCTAACCCTTTAAATAGAGGTCATTTCTCATTCAATTCTCAAGCTTTTGATAGCCAAAAAATCTCTTGCAAAATATCCTCCCAATCTTCTTTTAAACTTCATTGAATTTGGTTCTAATCCCCTTGATTAATCACTATAGTGTAAGATACTAAGTGAAATTGGTTGCCTTTCGATTTTGGTACTAAGTACCTTGGTTACTCTTTGGTTGTGGATGATTTAGTTCACCATACCAATATTATGTTTATTATTATTATTACTATTATTATACTAACATTTTAATTTCTTTCTTGCACATTTACCTCCTTTATTTTTTATTATGCTTTATATTGCATTATCATCCATTATCATGTTTATATTCTTGCTATTATATTGTTGTGTTGATTTTTCTTTTGTCCACTTGGACACAAAAATATTAATAAAGGCTTAAACCATAAAAAAACTTAATTCTTCCCATCTTGGACTATTGGTTACTAGCCTATGCTTTGGAGTGAATTACCTATGGACAACTTTGAAGTATTGATGGAATCTTGGACTTAGAATTAGAATCTCTTATCCCTTTGCATGCAAGTGTTAATCATTGAAGACTTGCCTTTATTTGGCATTGGCTTTTAAATTCTTAAAAATTAGATTCTTATTAATGCTTTGAAGTAGCTTCAATTTCGGTTAGATCATTCTTTTCTCTAGCTTTTATTTTACGTACTAGGTTAGCCTCTTCATCTCTTCCCCCTTCTTCAATTTTCAAAACTTCCCTCTTTTTTCAAAGGATTATTGTTTTCAAAACCATCACCTCTTTAATAAGTAAAACCTTGACTTTTGTCAAGTGGATTTTAATACTTTTATATTCTTTTTAAAAAAATCAATGAAGTTAATCATCTTGACCTTAATTCAAAAAATAAAAAGAACCAAACTCATTCAAGTTGTTTTGTGCATTTGTGCACCTTTGCTTGTTTTCTTTACAAGTGAAGATTATGAGTCATTATTCTTTAGTCGGGTGCAAGGTTCTCAATCTTCATGGTTGTAGTTTGATGTAATTGAGTCTCTTATCATTCGTGGGGGTTTAATGGCATACTCGTCAATTTTATCCGAGTTGGAACCCTCCCCATAATGATGTATGAGTCCATGCACTCATTCTCATGGAAGATTTGTTAGGCTATCCACTTGAAAATGACAAATTCTCTTTACTTAATAAAATCAATCATAACCAACCATTTTCACTATTTGTACCACGAACTACATGATTTTGATCTCACATTGCACATTGTGGGTACGTAGGCATGAGGTGGTAAACCTCTTCAAACACAAAAACATTAAAAATTAATTCTTCTATCATCCCTCCACTCTCATTTTCCAAACAATTTTCAAACCAAAACTAATAAATTTTTCAAAGGGTTCCTGTAGAGTACCACAGACATTTTGGATGCATAAAACCTTCCCATTTTGTAACCTATCCCCTTACCCGATTCTCTGTTTGTTTCTTTAGCTTTTGCTTTTAGATTCATTAGGATTTATTCAATATTTTTTCCTTTTCCTATTGGAATAAAATAAAAGCGTGGTGGCGACTCTGTTTACTTTGAGTTAAGTTAACCAATAGCTTACACTCATGATTTTACCGCTACAACTACCTTCGAACTTATATCCAGAAAATTCACTTGATTCCACCGCTTTCTTCATCAATAGATTAAATATTTCGGAAGCGAGCAAAGAGAGGAATGAAGATAGGGGATATCCTTGTCAGAGTCCTCGACTCATCTCGAATTCTTTTGTGGGGCTGCCGTTAACCAGTACTGATACGGTACTTGTTTTCTAGCATTCTGATATCCAAGACCTCTATTTTGCATGGAATATTATTTTTTCCATGACGAATAGAAGAAAGTTCAAATTAACGGATTCAAATTCCTTTTCAAAATCTACCTTAAAAATCAACACCTCTTTTTTCCTTGTCAATAATTTCGTTCGCAATGAGGATTCCATCGAGAATCTGCCTGCTGGTTATGAAAGATGATTGTGATTCTAATACAATCGAATCAATGACTTTTTTCAGTATGTTTGTGAGTACCTTTGAAATGACTTTGTATATACATCCGATTAGGAATATAGGACTAAAATCTGAAACTTTCGATAAGTTCCTCTTCTTAGGAATTCAGACTATAAATGAATCATTTGCTCTCCGTACGATCTTCCCATTCGTGTGAAATTCTAACATAGTGTGGATAAAATCGGATTTGGTGTCTTCCCATAATTCTTTTATGAAGCCGAAGTTCACCCTGTCTGGCCCTAGACTCTTGAAAAATGGTCGACAATTGCGGTTTTTATGTTATCCACCTCTTTCAGAACTCTACCGTTTTCTTCCAGACTCAAGATTTCGTTCTCTCTCTTTTTCTCTTATTGATGCAACTATGGTAGTACTTTGTGTTTGCATATCCTTCCTTTAGCCATCTCGCTCTTGATTTTTTCCATTGGATGCTACAATTAATGTTTGACAATTTGAATAATTTGTCACATATTTTCTCTTTGTTGTATCCTCCTCTTCGGATAAGCCTCAAAAGTCCTGTTTTTGTTCGAGTTTATTAAGTTCCTTATTCACTTCTTTGATTTTATCGCTGATATTTTGCATATGCTCTTTGTGCCATACTTTGAGCCTCTCTTTTATCAACTTCAGTTTTTCTTTCAGGATATACATACCCCAACCTTCAACCTTCAACTCTCTCCATTGATCACACACATATTTATGGTAGCCATCTAAGTTCTTCCAGCATCTTAACATTCAGAATGGTTTAGGATCCCAGTTTTTTGGACCTCACAAAGCATGATTGGGCAGTGGTCGGATAGTCCTTTGTCGAGGCACCACTGTTTGCTTGACAGCCAATCGTTGCACCACGAATTTATGAGGAGGAACCTGTCGATCCTGCTGGAGGCAGAACTGCCAGGTCTGGACTAGGTAAATTTGCTTCCGTGTAGGGGGAGGTCGATCAGGTCGGTCTCGCTGATAAATTCATAGAATTCTTCGATCTCTTCTTTGCGGCTGACTTCACTAGAGCCTCTTCTTTCTGATATATCCTTTATGGCGTTGAAGTAGCCTGACAAAAACCATATTTCCTCTTTCTTTGGTACGGTTAATGTTTTTAAGGTTATCCATAAGACTCTCTTTCTTCTTGCATCACAAGGTGCATACACATTTACAATGTTGATTTTTCTTCTTCTTTTCTTTCCCATATTCCGCTTCGATCCAAAGGAGATGATCCAAGGTAATAGTTCTCGACACTATTATGTTGTTGTTGTTGTTCCACATTGTTACTAATCCACTCGACATGCCTTCTGATAGTTTAAAGGCAAAGTTAAAATCTGAGTTTCCCCACATGTGAAGACATTGGCTTTTCTCCAGGTGTTCCAATTTGGATTCTTGATTACAGATGACATCAGGGTTTTAATTTTGGATTAATTGTTGAATTTCGTTTTTCTTTATCAGACCATTTAAACCTGTAATATTATAACTTATGATCTTCATGATAAGAGAATAAATAAAAACTCCAGCTCCTTTGACAAAATCTTTCTAATCAGGAGGTTCCTACTCCATTCTTCCCCCCATCACCAATTCTTGAATCACTTTGGCTTCCTCTCCTAGTAATCCATATTCTTTCCTCAGGTCCCAAAGGTCTTTTGCTACTTATTTAGAATCTCCATGTAATATAACCCACATGACTCTATCTTGTTCATTTTCTGTCAAAACAAAGTTGTTTGGCTTATACCTGGTTTTGCCTAAATTTTTTGCTAATAGTACAATTAGTTGCTTCATTGTTCCTTTTACTCTGCAGTTTCCTCTTTCCCCTTAGAATATACGTTCTCCTCTTCCTTCTTTCTTTTAAGGTAAGTGTTGGTCCATCGATTGTGTTTGTCAGTCTCAATCCTTCTTTTTTCAAGGAGTTTAGGTCCCTCGTATTGACCAAGTTAATGGCTTTATTTACAGCTTCAGGATGGACTTCACTATTGAGGGTGTTGTCTTTGTTGCAAATAGCATTGCCTGCTTCAGGATGGACTTGAATATTAAAGATGTTGTGTTTATTGTGAATAACCATGTGTGATTCAGGATGGGCTTGGGTGACGAATTCCTTAAGTTGGGTCTGTTTAGTG